>OX465290.1:107209867-108675895 GCA_949987695.1 Merzomyia westermanni | reverse complement strand
AGATGAAAGCTGTGGTCTTGCCCTTTCGTTTGACACTCATATTGCGCGTAAATTTCAAGGTTTTATGCGAACCACAGTTTTACCGATAACTCATTAATCGATGAATGTATCGAAATATGGATCTGTTCAGATGAAATCTGTGGTCTTGCCTTTCGTTTCACACTCATATTGCGCGTATATTTCAAGGTTTAATGAGAACCACATTTTTACCGATAACTCATTACTCGATGAATGTATCGAAATATGGATCTATTCAGATGAAAGCTGTGGTCTTACCCTTTCGTTTGACACTCATATTGCGCGTAAATTTCAAGGTTTTATGGGAACCACATTTTGACCGATAACTCATTAATCGATGAATGCATCGAAATATGGATCTGTTCAGATGAAAGCTGTGGCCTTGCCCTTTCGTTTGACACCCATTTTGAACGCATATATCAAGGTTTTATGGGAACCACATTTTGACCGATAACTCATTTATCGTTAAATACATCGAAATATGGATAAGCTGAGATGAAAGCTGTGGCCTTACCTTTCGTTTGACACCCATATTGCGCGTAAATTTCAAGGTTTTATGGGAATCACAGTTTGACCGATAACTCATTCATCGATATATATATCTAAATATGGATCAGTTCAGATGAAAGCTGTGGCCTTGCCCTTTCGTTGGCACCCATATTGAACGCATATATCAAGGTTTTATGGGAACCACATTTTGACCGATAACTCATTCATCGATAAATATATCTAAATATGGATCAGTTCAAATGAAAGCTGTGGCCGTTCCCTTTCATTTGACACTCGTATTGCGCGTAAATTTCAAGGTTTTATGGGAACCACATTTTGACCGATAACTCATTAATCGATGAATATATCGAAATATGGATCGGTTCAGATGAAAGCTGTGGCCCTGGCCTTTCGTTGGCACCAATATTGAACGCATACATCAAGGTTTTATGGGAACCACATTTTGACCGATAACTCATTCATCGATAAATATATCTAAATATGGATCAGTTCAGATGAAAGCTGTGGTCTTGCCCTTTCGTTTGACACCCATATTGAACGCATATATCAAGGTTCTATGGGAACCACATTTTGACCGATAACTCATTCATCGATAAATATATCTAAATATGGATCAGTTCAGATGAAAGCTGTGGCCTTCCCCTTTCATTTGACACTCATATTGCGCGTAAATTTCAAGGTTTTATGGGAACCACTTTTTGACCGATAACTCATTAATCGATGAATATATCGAAATATGGATCAGTTCAGATGAAAGCTGTGGCCTTTCCCTTTTATTTGACACTCATATTGCGCGTACATTTCAAGGTTTTATGGGAACCACATTTTGACCGATAACTCATTAATCGATGAATATATCGAAATATGGATCTGTTCAGATGAAAGCTGTGGCCTTGCCCTTTCGTTGGCACCCATATTGAACGCATATATCAAGGTTTTATGGGAACCACATTTTGACCGATAACTCATTTATCGATAAATATATCAAAATATGGATCAGTTCAGATAAAAGCTGTGGCCTTCCCCTTTCATTTGACACTCATATTGCGCGTAAATTTCAAGGTTTTATGGGAACCACATTTTGGCCGATAACTCATTAATCGATAAATATATCGAAATATGGATCTGTTCAGATGAAAGCTGTGGCCTTGTCCTTTCATTTGACACTCATATTGCGCGTAAATTTCAAGGTTTTATGGGAATCACAGTTTGACCGATAACTCATTCATCGATAAATATATCTAAATATGGATCAGTTCAGATGAAAGCTGTGTCCTTGCCCTTTCGTTGGCACCCAGATTGAACGCATATATCAAGGTTTTATGGGAACCACATTTTGCCCGATAACTCATTTATCGATAAATATATCAAAATATGGATCAGTTCAGATGAAAGCTGTGGCCTTCCCCTTTCATTTGACACTCATATTGCGCGTAAATTTCAAGGTTTTATGGGAACCACATTTTGACCGATAACTCATTAATCGATGAATATATCGAAATATGGATCAGTTCAGATGAAAGCTGTGGCCTTTCCCTTTTATTTGACACTCATATTGCGCGTAAATTTCAAGGTTTTATGGGAATCACAGTTTGACCGATAACTCATTTATCGATAAATATATCGAAATATGGATAAGTTCAGATGAAACCTGTGGCCTTGCCCTTTCGTTTGACACCCATATTGAACGCATATATCAAGGTTTTATGGGAATCACATTTTGACCGATAACTCATTTATCGATAAATATATCGAAATATGGATAAGTTCATATGAAACCTGTGGCCTTGCCCTTTCGTTGGCACCCATATTGAACGCATATATCAAGGTTTTATGGGAACCACATTTTGACCGATAACTCATTTATCGGTAAATATATCTAAATATGGATCAGTTCAGATGAAAGCTGTGGCCTTGCTCTTTTGTTTGACGCCCATATTGAATGCATATATCAAGGTTTTATTGGAACCACATTTTGACAGATAACTCATTTATCGATAAATATATCGAAATATGGATAAGTTCAGATTAGAGCTGTGGCCTTGCTCTTTCGTTTGACACCCCTATTGAACGCATATATCAAGGTTTTATGGGAACCACATTTTGACCGGAAACTCATTTATCGATAAATATATCTGAATATGGATCAGTTCAGATGAAAGCTGTGGCCTTGCTCTTTTGTTTGACACCCATATTGAATGCATATATCAAGGTTTTATGGGAACCACATTTTGACCGCTAACTCATTTATCGATAAATATATCAAAATATGGATCAATTCAGATGAAAGCTGTGGCCTTGCCCTTTCGTTTGACACCCATATTGAACGCATATATCAAGGTTTTATGGGAATCACATTTTGACCGATAACTCATTTATCGATAAATATATCTAAATATGGATCAGTTCAGATGAAAGCTGTGGCCTTGCTCTTTTGTTTGACACCCATATTGAATGCATATATCAAGGTTTTATGGGAATCACATTTTGACCGATAACTCATTTATCGATAAATATATCAAAATATGGATCAGTTCAGATGAAAGCTGTGGCCTTGCCCTTTCGTTTGACACCCATATTGAACGCATATATCAAGGTTTTATGGGAACCACATTTTGACCGATAACTCATTTATCGATAAATATATCAAAATATGGATCAGTTCAGATGAAAGCTGTGGCCTTGCTCTTTTGTTTGACACCCATATTGAATGCATATATCAAGGTTTTATGGGAATCACATTTTGACCGATAACTCATTTATCGATAAATATATCGAAATATGGATAAGTTCAGATGAAACCTGTGGCCTTGCCCTTTCGTTGGCACCCATATTGAACGCATATATCAAGGTTTTATGGGAACCACATTTTGACCGATAACTCATTTATCGATAAATATATCTAAATATGGATCAGTTCAGATGAAAGCTGTGGCCTTGCTCTTTTGTTTGACACCCATATTGAATGCATATATCAAGGTTTTATGGGAACCCCATTTTGACCGATAACTCATTTATCGATAAATATATCAAAATATGGATCAGTTCAGATGAAAGCTGTGGCCTTTCCCTTTTATTTGACACTCATATTGCGCGTACATTTCAAGGTTTTATGGGAACCACATTTTGACCGATAACTCATTAATCGATGAATATATCGAAATATGGATCTGTTCAGATGAAAGCTGTGGCCTTGCCCTTTCGTTGGCACCCATATTGAACGCATATATCAAGGTTTTATGGGAACCACTTTTTGACCGATAACTCATTAATCGATGAATATATCGAAATATGGATCTGTTCAGATGAAAGCTGTGGCCTTTCCCTTTTATTTGACACTCATATTGCGCGTACATTTCAAGGTTTTATGGGAACCACATTTTGACCGATAACTCATTAATCGATGAATATATCGAAATATGGATCTGTTCAGATGAAAGCTGTGGCCTTGCCCTTTCGTTGGCACCCATATTGAACGCATATATCAAGGTTTTATGGGAACCACTTTTTGACCGATAACTCATTAATCGATGAATATATCGAAATATGGATCTGTTCAGATGAAAGCTGTGGCCTTTCCCTTTTATTTGACACTCATATTGCGCGTACATTTCAAGGTTTTATGGGAACCACATTTTGACCGATAACTCATTTATCGATAAATATATCAAAATATGGATCAGTTCAGATGAAAGCTGTGGCCTTGCTCTTTTGTTTGACACCCATATTGAATGCATATATCAAGGTTTTATGGGAATCACATTTTGACCGATAACTCATTTATCGATAAATATATCGAAATATGGATAAGTTCAGATGAAACCTGTGGCCTTGCCCTTTCGTTGGGACCCATATTGAACGCATATATCAAGGTTTTATGGGAACCACATTTTGACCGATAACTCATTTATCGATAAATATATCTAAATATGGATCAGTTCAGATGAAAGCTGTGGCCTTGCTCTTTTGTTTGACACCCATATTGAATGCATATATCAAGGTTTTATGGGAACCCCATTTTGACCGATAACTCATTTATCGATAAATATATCAAAATATGGATCAGTTCAGATGAAAGCTGTGGCCTTCCCCTTTCATTTGACACTCATATTGCGCGTAAATTTCAAGGTTTTATGGGAACCACATTTTGGCCGATAACTCATTAATCGATAAATATATCGAAATATGGATCTGTTCAGATGAAAGCGGTGGCCTTGTCCTTTCATTTGACACTCATATTGCGCGTAAATTTCAAGGTTTTATGGGAATCACAGTTTGACCGATAACTCATTCATCGATAAATATATCTAAATATGGATCAGTTCAGATGAAAGCTGTGGCCTTCCCCTTTCATTTGACACTCATATTGCGCGTAAATTTCAAGGTTTTATGGGAATCACAGTTTGACCGATAACTCATTCATCGATAAATATATCGAAATATGGATCAGTTCAGATGAAAGCTGTGGCCTTTCCCTTTTATTTGACACTCATATTGCGCGTACATTTCAAGGTTTTATGGGAACCACATTTTGACCGATAACTCATTAATCGATGAATATATCGAAATATGGATCTGTTCAGATGAAAGCTGTGGCCTTGCCCTTTCGTTGGCACCCATATTGAACGCATATATCAAGGTTTTATGGGAACCACTTTTTGACCGATAACTCATTAATCGATGAATATATCGAAATATGGATCTGTTCAGATGAAAGCTGTGGCCTTTCCCTTTTATTTGACACTCATATTGCGCGTACATTTCAAGGTTTTATGGGAACCACATTTTGACCGATAACTCATTAATCGATGAATATATCGAAATATGGATCTGTTCAGATGAAAGCTGTGGCCTTGCCCTTTCGTTGGCACCCATATTGAACGCATATATCAAGGTTTTATGGGAACCACATTTTGACCGATAACTCATTTATCGATAAATATATCAAAATATGGATCAGTTCAGATAAAAGCTGTGGCCTTCCCCTTTCATTTGACACTCATATTGCGCGTAAATTTCAAGGTTTTATGGGAACCACATTTTGGCCGATAACTCATTAATCGATAAATATATCGAAATATGGATCTGTTCAGATGAAAGCGGTGGCCTTGTCCTTTCATTTGACACTCATATTGCGCGTAAATTTCAAGGTTTTATGGGAATCACAGTTTGACCGATAACTCATTCATCGATAAATATATCTAAATATGGATCAGTTCAGATGAAAGCTGTGTCCTTGCCCTTTCGTTGGCACCCAGATTGAACGCATATATCAAGGTTTTATGGGAACCACATTTTGCCCGATAACTCATTTATCGATAAATATATCAAAATATGGATCAGTTCAGATGAAAGCTGTGGCCTTCCCCTTTCATTTGACACTCATATTGCGCGTAAATTTCAAGGTTTTATGGGAACCACATTTTGACCGATAACTCATTAATCGATGAATATATCGAAATATGGATCAGTTCAGATGAAAGCTGTGGCCTTTCCCTTTTATTTGACACTCATATTGCGCGTAAATTTCAAGGTTTTATGGGAACCACTTTTTGACCGATAACTCATTAATCGATGAATATATCGAAATATGGATCAGTTCAGATGAAAGCTGTGGCCTTGCCCTTTAATTTGACACTCATATTGCGCGTAAGTTTTACGGTTTTATGGGAGTAACATTTTAAGCGATAACTTATTTATCGGTAAATATATCGAAATATGGATCAGTTCAGATGAAAGCTGTGGCCTTTCCCTTTTATTTGACACTCATACTGTGCCTAAGTTTCAATGTTTTATGGGAACAAAATTTTTACCGATAACTCATTAATCGATGAATGTATCGAAATATGGATCTGTTCAGATGAAAGCTGTGGCATTGCCCTTTCGTTGGCACACATATTGAGCGCATATATCAAGGTTTTATGGGAACCACATTTTGACCGATAACTCATTTATCGATAAATATATCGAAATACGGATAAGTTGAGATGAAAGCTGTGGTCTTGCCCTTTCGTTTGACACTCATATTGCGCGTAAATTTCAAGGTTTTATGCGAACCACAGTTTTACCGATAACTCATTAATCGATGAATGTATCGAAATATGGATCTGTTCAGATGAAATCTGTGGTCTTGCCTTTCGTTTCACACTCATATTGCGCGTATATTTCAAGGTTTAATGAGAACCACATTTTTACCGATAACTCATTACTCGATGAATGTATCGAAATATGGATCTATTCAGATGAAAGCTGTGGTCTTACCCTTTCGTTTGACACTCATATTGCGCGTAAATTTCAAGGTTTTATGGGAACCACATTTTGACCGATAACTCATTAATCGATGAATGCATCGAAATATGGATCTGTTCAGATGAAAGCTGTGGCCTTGCCCTTTCGTTTGACACCCATTTTGAACGCATATATCAAGGTTTTATGGGAACCACATTTTGACCGATAACTCATTTATCGTTAAATACATCGAAATATGGATAAGCTGAGATGAAAGCTGTGGCCTTACCTTTCGTTTGACACCCATATTGCGCGTAAATTTCAAGGTTTTATGGGAATCACAGTTTGACCGATAACTCATTCATCGATATATATATCTAAATATGGATCAGTTCAGATGAAAGCTGTGGCCTTGCCCTTTCGTTGGCACCCATATTGAACGCATATATCAAGGTTTTATGGGAACCACATTTTGACCGATAACTCATTCATCGATAAATATATCTAAATATGGATCAGTTCAAATGAAAGCTGTGGCCGTTCCCTTTCATTTGACACTCATATTGCGCGTAAATTTCAAGGTTTTATGGGAACCACATTTTGACCGATAACTCATTAATCGATGAATATATCGAAATATGGATCGGTTCAGATGAAAGCTGTGGCCCTGGCCTTTCGTTGGCACCCATATTGAACGCATACATCAAGGTTTTATGGGAACCACATTTTGACCGATAACTCATTCATCGATAAATATATCTAAATATGGATCAGTTCAGATGAAAGCTGTGGTCTTGCCCTTTCGTTTGACACCCATATTGAACGCATATATCAAGGTTCTATGGGAACCACATTTTGACCGATAACTCATTCATCGATAAATATATCTAAATATGGATCAGTTCAGATGAAAGCTGTGGCCTTCCCCTTTCATTTGACACTCATATTGCGCGTAAATTTCAAGGTTTTATGGGAACCACTTTTTGACCGATAACTCATTAATCGATGAATATATCGAAATATGGATCAGTTCAGATGAAAGCTGTGGCCTTTCCCTTTTATTTGACACTCATATTGCGCGTACATTTCAAGGTTTTATGGGAACCACATTTTGACCGATAACTCATTAATCGATGAATATATCGAAATATGGATCTGTTCAGATGAAAGCTGTGGCCTTGCCCTTTCGTTTGACACTCATATTGCGCGTAAATTTCAAGGTTTTATGCGAACCACAGTTTTACCGATAACTCATTAATCGATGAATGTATCGAAATATGGATCTGTTCAGATGAAATCTGTGGTCTTGCCTTTCGTTTCACACTCATATTGCGCGTATATTTCAAGGTTTAATGAGAACCACATTTTTACCGATAACTCATTACTCGATGAATGTATCGAAATATGGATCTATTCAGATGAAAGCTGTGGTCTTACCCTTTCGTTTGACACTCATATTGCGCGTAAATTTCAAGGTTTTATGGGAACCACATTTTGACCGATAACTCATTAATCGATGAATGCATCGAAATATGGATCTGTTCAGATGAAAGCTGTGGCCTTGCCCTTTCGTTTGACACCCATTTTGAACGCATATATCAAGGTTTTATGGGAACCACATTTTGACCGATAACTCATTTATCGTTAAATACATCGAAATATGGATAAGCTGAGATGAAAGCTGTGGCCTTACCTTTCGTTTGACACCCATATTGCGCGTAAATTTCAAGGTTTTATGGGAATCACAGTTTGACCGATAACTCATTCATCGATATATATATCTAAATATGGATCAGTTCAGATGAAAGCTGTGGCCTTGCCCTTTCGTTGGCACCCATATTGAACGCATATATCAAGGTTTTATGGGAACCACATTTTGACCGATAACTCATTCATCGATAAATATATCTAAATATGGATCAGTTCAAATGAAAGCTGTGGCCGTTCCCTTTCATTTGACACTCATATTGCGCGTAAATTTCAAGGTTTTATGGGAACCACATTTTGACCGATAACTCATTAATCGATGAATATATCGAAATATGGATCGGTTCAGATGAAAGCTGTGGCCCTGGCCTTTCGTTGGCACCCATATTGAACGCATACATCAAGGTTTTATGGGAACCACATTTTGACCGATAACTCATTCATCGATAAATATATCTAAATATGGATCAGTTCAGATGAAAGCTGTGGTCTTGCCCTTTCGTTTGACACCCATATTGAACGCATATATCAAGGTTCTATGGGAACCACATTTTGACCGATAACTCATTCATCGATAAATATATCTAAATATGGATCAGTTCAGATGAAAGCTGTGGCCTTCCCCTTTCATTTGACACTCATATTGCGCGTAAATTTCAAGGTTTTATGGGAACCACTTTTTGACCGATAACTCATTAATCGATGAATATATCGAAATATGGATCAGTTCAGATGAAAGCTGTGGCCTTTCCCTTTTATTTGACACTCATATTGCGCGTACATTTCAAGGTTTTATGGGAACCACATTTTGACCGATAACTCATTAATCGATGAATATATCGAAATATGGATCTGTTCAGATGAAAGCTGTGGCCTTGCCCTTTCGTTTGACACTCATATTGCGCGTAAATTTCAAGGTTTTATGCGAACCACAGTTTTACCGATAACTCATTAATCGATGAATGTATCGAAATATGGATCTGTTCAGATGAAATCTGTGGTCTTGCCTTTCGTTTCACACTCATATTGCGCGTATATTTCAAGGTTTAATGAGAACCACATTTTTACCGATAACTCATTACTCGATGAATGTATCGAAATATGGATCTATTCAGATGAAAGCTGTGGTCTTACCCTTTCGTTTGACACTCATATTGCGCGTAAATTTCAAGGTTTTATGGGAACCACATTTTGACCGATAACTCATTAATCGATGAATGTATCGAAATATGGATCTGTTCAGATGAAAGCTGTGGCCTTGCCCTTTCGTTTGACACCCATTTTGAACGCATATATCAAGGTTTTATGGGAACCACATTTTGACCGATAACTCATTTATCGTTAAATACATCGAAATATGGATAAGCTGAGATGAAAGCTGTGGCCTTACCTTTCGTTTGACACCCATATTGCGCGTAAATTTCAAGGTTTTATGGGAATCACAGTTTGACCGATAACTCATTCATCGATATATATATCTAAATATGGATCAGTTCAGATGAAAGCTGTGGCCTTGCCCTTTCGTTGGCACCCATATTGAACGCATATATCAAGGTTTTATGGGAACCACATTTTGACCGATAACTCATTCATCGATAAATATATCTAAATATGGATCAGTTCAAATGAAAGCTGTGGCCGTTCCCTTTCATTTGACACTCATATTGCGCGTAAATTTCAAGGTTTTATGGGAACCACATTTTGACCGATAACTCATTAATCGATGAATATATCGAAATATGGATCGGTTCAGATGAAAGCTGTGGCCCTGGCCTTTCGTTGGCACCCATATTGAACGCATACATCAAGGTTTTATGGGAACCACATTTTGACCGATAACTCATTCATCGATAAATATATCTAAATATGGATCAGTTCAGATGAAAGCTGTGGTCTTGCCCTTTCGTTTGACACCCATATTGAACGCATATATCAAGGTTCTATGGGAACCACATTTTGACCGATAACTCATTCATCGATAAATATATCTAAATATGGATCAGTTCAGATGAAAGCTGTGGCCTTCCCCTTTCATTTGACACTCATATTGCGCGTAAATTTCAAGGTTTTATGGGAACCACTTTTTGACCGATAACTCATTTATCGATGAATATATCGAAATATGGATCAGTTCAGATGAAAGCTGTGGCCTTTCCCTTTTATTTGACACTCATATTGCGCGTACATTTCAAGGTTTTATGGGAACCACATTTTGACCGATAACTCATTAATCGATGAATATATCGAAATATGGATCTGTTCAGATGAAAGCTGTGGCCTTGCCCTTTCGTTGGCACCCATATTGAACGCATATATCAAGGTTTTATGGGAACCACATTTTGACCGATAACTCATTTATCGATAAATATATCAAAATATGGATCAGTTCAGATAAAAGCTGTGGCCTTCCCCTTTCATTTGACACTCATATTGCGCGTAAATTTCAAGGTTTTATGGGAACCACATTTTGGCCGATAACTCATTAATCGATAAATATATCGAAATATGGATCTGTTCAGATGAAAGCGGTGGCCTTGTCCTTTCATTTGACACTCATATTGCGCGTAAATTTCAAGGTTTTATGGGAATCACAGTTTGACCGATAACTCATTCATCGATAAATATATCTAAATATGGATCAGTTCAGATGAAAGCTGTGTCCTTGCCCTTTCGTTGGCACCCAGATTGAACGCATATATCAAGGTTTTATGGGAACCACATTTTGCCCGATAACTCATTTATCGATAAATATATCGAAATATGGATAAGTTCATATGAAACCTGTGGCCTTGCCCTTTCGTTGGCACCCATATTGAACGCATATATCAAGGTTTTATGGGAACCACATTTTGACCGATAACTCATTAATCGATGAATATATCGAAATATGGATCAGTTCAGATGAAAGCTGTGGCCTTTCCCTTTTATTTGACACTCATATTGCGCGTAAATTTCAAGGTTTTATGGGAATCACAGTTTGACCGATAACTCATTTATCGATAAATATATCGAAATATGGATAAGTTCAGATGAAACCTGTTGCCTTGCCCTTTCGTTTGACACCCATATTGAACGCATATATCAAGGTTTTATGGGAATCACATTTTGACCGATAACTCATTTATCGATAAATATATCGAAATATGGATAAGTTCATATGAAACCTGTGGCCTTGCCCTTTCGTTGGCACCCATATTGAACGCATATATCAAGGTTTTATGGGAACCACATTTTGACCGATAACTCATTTATCGATAAATATATCTAAATATGGATCAGTTCAGATGAAAGCTGTGGCCTTGCTCTTTTGTTTGACGCCCATATTGAATGCATATATCAAGGTTTTATTGGAACCACATTTTGACAGATAACTCATTTATCGATAAATATATCGAAATATGGATAAGTTCAGATTAGAGCTGTGGCCTTGCTCTTTCGTTTGACACCCCTATTGAACGCATATATCAAGGTTTTATGGGAACCACATTTTGACCGGAAACTCATTTATCGATAAATATATCTGAATATGGATCAGTTCAGATGAAAGCTGTGGCCTTGCTCTTTTGTTTGACACCCATATTGAATGCATATATCAAGGTTTTATGGGAACCACATTTTGACCGCTAACTCATTTATCGATAAATATATCAAAATATGGATCAATTCAGATGAAAGCTGTGGCCTTGCCCTTTCGTTTGACACCCATATTGAACGCATATATCAAGGTTTTATGGGAATCACATTTTGACCGATAACTCATTTATCGATAAATATATCTAAATATGGATCAGTTCAGATGAAAGCTGTGGCCTTGCTCTTTTGTTTGACACCCATATTGAATGCATATATCAAGGTTTTATGGGAATCACATTTTGACCGATAACTCATTTATCGATAAATATATCAAAATATGGATCAGTTCAGATGAAAGCTGTGGCCTTGCCCTTTTGTTTGACGCCCATATTGAATGCATATATCAAGGTTTTATTGGAACCACATTTTGACAGATAACTCATTTATCGATAAATATATCGAAATATGGATAAGTTCAGATTAGAGCTGTGGCCTTGCTCTTTCGTTTGACACCCCTATTGAACGCATATATCAAGGTTCTATGGGAACCACATTTTGACCGATAACTCATTCATCGATAAATATATCTAAATATGGATCAGTTCAGATGAAAGCTGTGGCCTTCCCCTTTCATTTGACACTCATATTGCGCGTAAATTTCAAGGTTTTATGGGAACCACTTTTTGACCGATAACTCATTTATCGATGAATATATCGAAATATGGATCAGTTCAGATGAAAGCTGTGGCCTTTCCCTTTTATTTGACACTCATATTGCGCGTACATTTCAAGGTTTTATGGGAATCACAGTTTGACCGATAACTCATTCATCGATAAATATATCTAAATATGGATCAGTTCAGATGAAAGCTGTGTCCTTGCCCTTTCGTTGGCACCCAGATTGAACGCATATATCAAGGTTTTATGGGAACCACATTTTGCCCGATAACTCATTTATCGATAAATATATCGAAATATGGATAAGTTCATATGAAACCTGTGGCCTTGCCCTTTCGTTGGCACCCATATTGAACGCATATATCAAGGTTTTATGGGAACCACATTTTGACCGATAACTCATTAATCGATGAATATATCGAAATATGGATCAGTTCAGATGAAAGCTGTGGCCTTTCCCTTTTATTTGACACTCATATTGCGCGTAAATTTCAAGGTTTTATGGGAATCACAGTTTGACCGATAACTCATTTATCGATAAATATATCGAAATATGGATAAGTTCAGATGAAACCTGTGGCCTTGCCCTTTCGTTTGACACCCATATTGAACGCATATATCAAGGTTTTATGGGAATCACATTTTGACCGATAACTCATTTATCGATAAATATATCAAAATATGGATCAGTTCAGATGAAAGCTGTGGCCTTGCTCTTTTGTTTGACACCCATATTGAATGCATATATCAAGGTTTTATGGGAATCACATTTTGACCGATAACTCATTTATCGATAAATATATCAAAATATGGATCAGTTCAGATGAAAGCTGTGGCCTTGCTCTTTTGTTTGACGCCCATATTGAATGCATATATCAAGGTTTTATTGGAACCACATTTTGACAGATAACTCATTTATCGATAAATATATCGAAATATGGATAAGTTCAGATTAGAGCTGTGGCCTTGCTCTTTCGTTTGACACCCCTATTGAACGCATATATCAAGGTTTTATGGGAACCACATTTTGACCGGAAACTCATTTATCGATAAATATATCTGAATATGGATCAGTTCAGATGAAAGCTGTGGCCTTGCTCTTTTGTTTGACACCCATATTGAATGCATATATCAAGGTTTTATGGGAACCACATTTTGACCGATAACTCATTCATCGATAAATATATCTAAATATGGATCAGTTCAGATGAAAGCTGTGGTCTTGCCCTTTCGTTTGACACCCATATTGAACGCATATATCAAGGTTCTATGGGAACCACATTTTGACCGATAACTCATTCATCGATAAATATATCTAAATATGGATCAGTTCAGATGAAAGCTGTGGCCTTCCCCTTTCATTTGACACTCATATTGCGCGTAAATTTCAAGGTTTTATGGGAACCACTTTTTGACCGATAACTCATTTATCGATGAATATATCGAAATATGGATCAGTTCAGATGAAAGCTGTGGCCTTTCCCTTTTATTTGACACTCATATTGCGCGTACATTTCAAGGTTTTATGGGAACCACATTTTGACCGATAACTCATTAATCGATGAATATATCGAAATATGGATCTGTTCAGATGAAAGCTGTGGCCTTGCCCTTTCGTTGGCACCCATATTGAACGCATATATCAAGGTTTTATGGGAACCACATTTTGACCGATAACTCATTTATCGATAAATATATCAAAATATGGATCAGTTCAGATAAAAGCTGTGGCCTTCCCCTTTCATTTGACACTCATATTGCGCGTAAATTTCAAGGTTTTATGGGAACCACATTTTGGCCGATAACTCATTAATCGATAAATATATCGAAATATGGATCTGTTCAGATGAAAGCGGTGGCCTTGTCCTTTCATTTGACACTCATATTGCGCGTAAATTTCAAGGTTTTATGGGAATCACAGTTTGACCGATAACTCATTCATCGATAAATATATCTAAATATGGATCAGTTCAGATGAAAGCTGTGTCCTTGCCCTTTCGTTGGCACCCAGATTGAACGCATATATCAAGGTTTTATGGGAACCACATTTTGCCCGATAACTCATTTATCGATAAATATATCGAAATATGGATAAGTTCATATGAAACCTGTGGCCTTGCCCTTTCGTTGGCACCCATATTGAACGCATATATCAAGGTTTTATGGGAACCACATTTTGACCGATAACTCATTAATCGATGAATATATCGAAATATGGATCAGTTCAGATGAAAGCTGTGGCCTTTCCCTTTTATTTGACACTCATATTGCGCGTAAATTTCAAGGTTTTATGGGAATCACAGTTTGACCGATAACTCATTTATCGATAAATATATCGAAATATGGATAAGTTCAGATGAAACCTGTGGCCTTGCCCTTTCGTTTGACACCCATATTGAACGCATATATCAAGGTTTTATGGGAATCACATTTTGACCGATAACTCATTTATCGATAAATATATCGAAATATGGATAAGTTCATATGAAACCTGTGGCCTTGCCCTTTCGTTGGCACCCATATTGAACGCATATATCAAGGTTTTATGGGAACCACATTTTGACCGATAACTCATTTATCGATAAATATATCTAAATATGGATCAGTTCAGATGAAAGCTGTGGCCTTGCTCTTTTGTTTGACGCCCATATTGAATGCATATATCAAGGTTTTATTGGAACCACATTTTGACAGATAACTCATTTATCGATAAATATATCGAAATATGGATAAGTTCAGATTAGAGCTGTGGCCTTGCTCTTTCGTTTGACACCATTATTGAACGCATATATCAAGGTTTTATGGGAACCACATTTTGACCGGAAACTCATTTATCGATAAATATATCTGAATATGGATCAGTTCAGATGAAAGCTGTGGCCTTGCTCTTTTGTTTGACACCCATATTGAATGCATATATCAAGGTTTTATGGGAACCACATTTTGACCGCTAACTCATTTATCGATAAATATATCAAAATATGGATCAATTCAGATGAAAGCTGTGGCCTTGCTCTTTTGTTTGACACCCATATTGAATGCATATATCAAGGTTTTATGGGAATCACATTTTGACCGATAACTCATTTATCGATAAATATATCAAAATATGGATCAGTTCAGATGAAAGCTGTGGCCTTGCCCTTTCGTTTGACACCCATATTGAACGCATATATCAAGGTTTTATGGGAACCACATTTTGACCGATAACTCATTTATCGATAAATATATCAAAATATGGATCAGTTCAGATGAAAGCTGTGGCCTTGCTCTTTTGTTTGACACCCATATTGAATGCATATATCAAGGTTTTATGGGAATCACATTTTGACCGATAACTCATTTATCGATAAATATATCGAAATATGGATAAGTTCAGATGAAACCTGTGGCCTTGCCCTTTCGTTGGCACCCATATTGAACGCATATATCAAGGTTTTATGGGAACCACATTTTGACCGATAACTCATTTATCGATAAATATATCTAAATATGGATCAGTTCAGATGAAAGCTGTGGCCTTGCTCTTTTGTTTGACACCCATATTGAATGCATATATCAAGGTTTTATGGGAACCCCATTTTGACCGATAACTCATTTATCGATAAATATATCAAAATATGGATCAGTTCAGATCAAAGCTGTGGCCTTGCCCTTTTGTTTGACACCCATATTAAACGCATATATCAAGGTTTTATGGGAATCACATTTTGACCGATAACTCGTTCATCGATAAATATATCTAAATATGGATCAGTTCAGATGAAAGCTGTGGCCGTTCCCTTTCATTTGACACTCATATTGCGCGTAAATTTCAAGGTTTTATGGGAACCACATTTTGACCGATAACTCATTAATCGATGAATATATCGAAATATGGATCAGTTCAGATGAAAGCTGTGGCCTTTCCCTTTTATTTGACACTCATATTGCGCGTAAATTTCAAGGTTTTATGGGAACCACATTTTGACCGATAACTCATTAATCGAGGAATATATCGAAATATGGATCTGTTCAGATGAAAGCTGTGGCCTTGCCCTTTCGTTGGCACCCATATTGAACGCATATATCAAGGTTTTATGGGAACCACATTTTGACCGATAACTCATTTATCGATAAATATATCTAAATATGGATCAGTTCAGATGAAAGCTGTGGCCTTGCTCTTTTGTTTGACACCCATATTGAATGCATATATCAAGGTTTTATGGGAACCACATTTTGACCGATAACTCATTTATCGATAAATATATCAAAATATGGATCAGTTCAGATGAAAGCTGTGGCCTTGCCCTTTTGTTTGACACCCATATTAAACGCATATATCAAGGTTTTATGGGAATCACATTTTGACCGATAACTCGTTCATCGATAAATATATCTAAATATGGATCAGTTCAGATGAAAGCTGTGGCCGTTCCCTTTCATTTGACACTCATATTGCGCGTAAATTTCAAGGTTTTATGGGAACCACATTTTGACCGATAACTCATTAATCGATGAATATATCGAAATATGGATCGGTTCAGATGAAAGCTGTGGCCCTGGCCTTTCGTTGGCACCCATATTGAACGCATACATCAAGGTTTTATGGGAACCACATTTTGACCGATAACTCATTCATCGATAAATATATCTAAATATGGATCAGTTCAGATGAAAGCTGTGGTCTTGGCCTTTCGTTTGACACCCATATTGAACGCATATATCAAGGTTCTATGGGAACCACATTTTGACCGATAACTCATTCATCGATAAATATATCTAAATATGGATCAGTTCAGATGAAAGCTGTGGCCTTCCCCTTTCATTTGACACTCATATTGCGCGTAAATTTCAAGGTTTTATGGGAACCACATTTTGACCGATAACTCATTAATCGATGAATATATCGAAATATGGATCAGTTCAGATGAAAGCTGTGGCCTTTCCCTTTTATTTGACACTCATATTGCGCGTAAATTTCAAGGTTTTATGGGAACCACATTTTGACCGATAACTCATTAATCGATGAATATATCGAAATATGGATCTGTTCAGATGAAAGCTGTGGCCTTGCCCTTTCGTTGGCACCCATATTGAACGCATATATCAAGGTTTTATGGGAACCACATTTTGACCGATAACTCATTTATCGATAAATATATCAAAATATGGATCAGTCCAGATGAAAGCTGTGGCCTTCCCCTTTCATTTGACACTCATATTGCGCGTAAATTTCAAGGTTTTATGGGAACCACATTTTGACCGATAACTCATTAATCGATAAATATATCGAAATATGGATCTGTTCAGATGAAAGCGGTGGCCTTGCCCTTTCATTTGACACTCATATTGCGCGTAAATTTCAAGGTTTTATGGGAATCACAGTTTGACCGATAACTCATTCATCGATAAATATATCTAAATATGGATCAGTTCAGATGAAAGCTGTGGCCTTGCCCTTTCGTTGGCACCCAGATTGAACGCATATATCAAGGTTTTATGGGAACCACATTTTGACCGATAACTCATTTATCGATAAATATATCAAAATATGGATCAGTTCAGATGAAAGCTGTGGCCTTCCCCTTTCATTTGACACTCATATTGCGCGTAAATTTCAAGGTTTTATGGGAACCACATTTTGACCGATAACTCATTAATCGATGAATATATCGAAATATGGATCAGTTCAGATGAAAGCTGTGGCCTTTCCCTTTTATTTGACACTCATATTGCGCGTAAATTTCAAGGTTTTATGGGAATCACAGTTTGACCGATAACTCATTCATCGATAAATATATCTAAATATGGATCAGTTCAGATGAAAGCTGTGGCCTTGCCCTTTCGTTGGCACCCATATTGAACGCATATATCAAGGTTTTATGGGAACCACATTTTGACCGATAACTCATTCATCGATAAATATATCTAAATATGGATCAGTTCAGATGAAAGCTGTGGCCTTCCCCTTTCATTTGACACTCATATTGCGCGTAAATTTCAAGGTTTTATGGGAACCACATTTTGACCGATAACTCATTAATCGATGAATATATCGAAATATGGATCTGTTTAGATGAAAGCTGTGGCCTTGCCCTTTCGTTGGCACCCATATTGAACGCATATATCAAGGTTTTATGGGAACCACATTTTGACCGATAACTCATTTATCGATAAATATATCTAAATATGGATCAGTTCAGATGAAAGCTGTGGCCTTGCTCTTTTGTTTGACACCCATATTGAATGCAGATATCAAGGTTTTATGGGAACCACATTTTGACCGATAACTCATTTATCGATAAATATATCAAAATATGGATCAGTTCAGATGAAAGCTGTGGCCTTGCCCTTTTGTTTGACACCCATATTAAACGCATATATCAAGGTTTTATGGGAATCACATTTTGACCGATAACTCATTAATCGATGAATATATCGAAATATGGATCAGTTCAGATGAAAGCTGTGGCCTTTCCCTTTTGTTTGACACCCATATTAAACGCATATATCAAGGTTTTATGGGAACCACATTTTGACCGATAACTCATTTATCGATAAATATATCAAAATATGGATCAGTTCAGATGAAAGCTGTGGCCTTGCCCTTTTGTTTGACACCCATATTAAACGCATATATCAAGGTTTTATGGGAACCACATTTTGACCGATAACTCATTTATCGATAAATATATCTAAATATGGATCAGTTCAGATGAAAGCTGTGGCCTTGCTCTTTTGTTTGACACCCATATTGAATGCATATATCAAGGTTTTATGGGAACCACATTTTGACCGATAACTCCTTTATCGATAAATATATCAAAATATGGATCAGTTCAGATGAAAGCTGTGGCCTTGCCCTTTTGTTTGACACCCATATTAAACGCATATATCAAGGTTTTATGGGAATCACATTTTGACCGATAACTCATTAATCGATGAATATATCGAAATATGGATCAGTTCAGATGAAAGCTGTGGCCTTGCTCTTTTGTTTGACACCCATATTGAATGCATATATCAAGGTTTTATGGGAACCACATTTTGACCGATAACTCATTTATCGATAAATATATCAAAATATGGATCAGTTCAGATGAAAGCTGTGGCCTTGCCCTTTTGTTTGACACCCATATTAAACGCATATATCAAGGTTTTATGGGAACCACATTTTGACCGATAACTCATTTATCGATAAATATATCTAAATATGGATCAGTTCAGATGAAAGCTGTGGCCTTGCTCTTTTGTTTGACACCCATATTGAATGCATATATCAAGGTTTTATGGGAACCACATTTTGACCGATAACTCATTTATCGATAAATATATCAAAATATGGATCAGTTCAGATGAAAGCTGTGGCCTTGCCCTTTTGTTTGACACCCATATTAAACGCATATATCAAGGTTTTATGGGAATCACATTTTGACCGATAACTCATTCATCGATAAATATATCTAAATATGGATCAGTTCAGATGAAAGCTGTGGCCTTCCCGTTTCATTTGACACTCATATTGCGCGTAAATTTCAAGGTTTTATGGGAACCACATTTTGACCGATAACTCATTAATCGATGAATATATCGATATATGGATCTGTTTAGATGAAAGCTGTGGCCTTGCCCTTTCGTTGGCACCCATATTGAACGCATATATCAAGGTTTTATGGGAACCACATTTTGACCGATAACTCATTTATCGATAAATATATCTAAATATGGATCAGTTCAGATGAAAGCTGTGGCCTTGCTCTTTTGTTTGACACCCATATTGAATGCATATATCAAGGTTTTATGGGAACCACATTTTGACCGATAACTCATTTATCGATAAATATATCAAAATATGGATCAGTTCAGATGAAAGCTGTGGCCTTGCTATTTTGTTTGACACCCATATTAAACGCATATATCAAGGTTCTATGGGAACCACATTTTGACCGATAACTCATTCATCGATAAATATATCTAAATATGGATCAGTTCAGATGAAAGCTGTGGCCTTCCCCTTTCATTTGACACTCATATTGCGCGTAAATTTCAAGGTTTTATGGGAACCACATTTTGACCGATAACTCATTAATCGATGAATATATCGAAATATGGATCAGTTCAGATGAAAGCTGTGGCCTTTCCCTTTTATTTGACACTCATATTGCGCGTAAATTTCAAGGTTTTATGGGAACCACATTTTGACCGATAACTCATTAATCGATGAATATATCGAAATATGGATCTGTTCAGATGAAAGCTGTGGCCTTGCCCTTTCGTTGGCACCCATATTGAACGCATATATCAAGGTTTTATGGGAACCACATTTTGACCGATAACTCATTTATCGATAAATATATCAAAATATGGATCAGTCCAGATGAAAGCTGTGGCCTTCCCCTTTCATTTGACACTCATATTGCGCGTAAATTTCAAGGTTTTATGGGAACCACATTTTGACCGATAACTCATTAATCGATAAATATATCGAAATATGGATCTGTTCAGATGAAAGCGGTGGCCTTGCCCTTTCATTTGACACTCATATTGCGCGTAAATTTCAAGGTTTTATGGGAATCACAGTTTGACCGATAACTCATTCATCGATAAATATATCTAAATATGGATCAGTTCCGATGAAAGCTGTGGCCTTGCCCTTTCGTTGGCACCCAGATTGAACGCATATATCAAGGTTTTATGGGAACCACATTTTGACCGATAACTCATTTATCGATAAATATATCAAAATATGGATCAGTTCAGATGAAAGCTGTGGCCTTCCCCTTTCATTTGACACTCATATTGCGCGTAAATTTCAAGGTTTTATGGGAACCACATTTTGACCGATAACTCATTAATCGATGAATATATCGAAATATGGATCAGTTCAGATGAAAGCTGTGGCCTTTCCCTTTTATTTGACACTCATATTGCGCGTAAATTTCAAGGTTTTATGGGAATCACAGTTTGACCGATAACTCATTCATCGATAAATATATCTAAATATGGATCAGTTCAGATGAAAGCTGTGGCCTTGCCCTTTCGTTGGCACCCAGATTGAACGCATATATCAAGGTTTTATGGGAACCACATTTTGACCGATAACTCATTCATCGATAAATATATCTAAATATGGATCAGTTCAGATGAAAGCTGTGGCCTTCCCCTTTCATTTGACACTCATATTGCGCGTAAATTTCAAGGTTTTATGGGAACCACATTTTGACCGATAACTCATTAATCGATGAATATATCGAAATATGGATCTGTTTAGATGAAAGCGGTGGCCTTGCCCTTTCGTTGGCTCCCATATTGAACGCATATATCAAGGTTTTATGGGAACCACATTTTGACGGATAACTCATTTATCGATAAATATATCGAAGTATGGATCTGTTCAGATGAAAGCTGTCGCCTTCCCCTTTCATTTGACACTCATATTGCGCGTAAATTTCAAGGTTTTATGGGAACCACATTTTGACCGATAACTCATTAATCGATGAATATATCGAAATATGGATCTGTTCAGATGAAAGCTGTGGCCTTGCCCTTTCGTTGGCACCCATATTGAACGCATATATCAAGGTTTTATGGGAACCACATTTTGACCGATAACTCATTTATCGATAAATATATCAAAATATGGATCAGTTCAGATGAAAGCTGTGGCCTTCCCCTTTCATTTGACACTCATATTGCGCGTAAATTTCAAGGTTTTATGGGAACCACATTTTGACCGATAACTCATTAATCGATGAATATATCGAAATATGGATCAATTCAGATGAAAGCTGTGGCCTTGCCCTTTTGTTTGACACCCATATTAAACGCATATATCAAGGTTTTATGGGAATCACATTTTGACCGATAACTCGTTCATCGATAAATATATCTAAATATGGATCAGTTCAGATGAAAGCTGTGGCCGTTCCCTTTCATTTGACACTCATATTGCGCGTAAATTTCAAGGTTTTATGGGAACCACATTTTGACCGATAACTCATTAATCGATGAATATATCGAAATATGGATCGGTTCAGATGAAAGCTGTGGCCCTGGCCTTTCGTTGGCACCCATATTGAACGCATACATCAAGGTTTTATGGGAACCACATTTTGACCGATAACTCATTCATCGATAAATATATCTAAATATGGATCAGTTCAGATGAAAGCTGTGGTCTTGGCCTTTCGTTTGACACCCATATTGAACGCATATATCAAGGTTCTATGGGAACCACATTTTGACCGATAACTCATTCATCGATAAATATATCTAAATATGGATCAGTTCAGATGAAAGCTGTGGCCTTCCCCTTTCATTTGACACTCATATTGCGCGTAAATTTCAAGGTTTTATGGGAACCACATTTTGACCGATAACTCATTAATCGATGAATATATCGAAATATGGATCAGTTCAGATGAAAGCTGTGGCCTTTCCCTTTTATTTGACACTCATATTGCGCGTAAATTTCAAGGTTTTATGGGAACCACATTTTGACCGATAACTCATTAATCGATGAATATATCGAAATATGGATCTGTTCAGATGAAAGCTGTGGCCTTGCCCTTTCGTTGGCACCCATATTGAACGCATATATCAAGGTTTTATGGGAACCACATTTTGACCGATAACTCATTTATCGATAAATATATCAAAATATGGATCAGTCCAGATGAAAGCTGTGGCCTTCCCCTTTCATTTGACACTCATATTGCGCGTAAATTTCAAGGTTTTATGGGAACCACATTTTGACCGATAACTCATTAATCGATAAATATATCGAAATATGGATCTGTTCAGATGAAAGCGGTGGCCTTTCCCTTTCATTTGACACTCATATTGCGCGTAAATTTCAAGGTTTTATGGGAATCACAGTTTGACCGATAACTCATTCATCGATAAATATATCTAAATATGGATCAGTTCAGATGAAAGCTGTGGCCTTGCCCTTTCGTTGGCACCCAGATTGAACGCATATATCAAGGTTTTATGGGAACCACATTTTGACCGATAACTCATTTATCGATAAATATATCTAAATATGGATCAGTTCAGATGAAAGCTGTGGCCTTGCTCTTTTGTTTGACACCCATATTGAATGCATATATCAAGGTTTTATGGGAACCACATTTTGACCGATAACTCATTTATCGATAAATATATCAAAATATGGATAAGTTCAGATGAAAGCTGTGGCCTTGCTTTTTTGTTTGACACCCATATTAAACGCATATATCAAGGTTCTATGGGAACCACATTTTGACCGATAACTCATTCATCGATAAATATATCTAAATATGGATCAGTTCAGATGAAAGCTGTGGCCTTCCCCTTTCATTTGACACTCATATTGCGCGTAAATTTCAAGGTTTTATGGGAACCACATTTTGACCGATAACTCATTAATCGATGAATATATCGAAATATGGATCAGTTCAGATGAAAGCTGTGGCCTTTCCCTTTTATTTGACACTCATATTGCGCGTAAATTTCAAGGTTTTATGGGAACCACATTTTGACCGATAACTCATTAATCGATGAATATATCGAAATATGGATCTGTTCAGATGAAAGCTGTGGCCTTGCCCTTTCGTTGGCACCCATATTGAACGCATATATCAAGGTTTTATGGGAACCACATTTTGACCGATAACTCATTTATCGATAAATATATCAAAATATGGATCAGTCCAGATGAAAGCTGTGGCCTTCCCCTTTCATTTGACACTCATATTGCGCGTAAATTTCAAGGTTTTATGGGAACCACATTTTGACCGATAACTCATTAATCGATAAATATATCGAAATATGGATCTGTTCAGATGAAAGCGGTGGCCTTGCCCTTTCATTTGACACTCATATTGCGCGTAAATTTCAAGGTTTTATGGGAATCACAGTTTGACCGATAACTCATTCATCGATAAATATATCTAAATATGGATCAGTTCCGATGAAAGCTGTGGCCTTGCCCTTTCGTTGGCACCCAGATTGAACGCATATATCAAGGTTTTATGGGAACCACATTTTGACCGATAACTCATTTATCGATAAATATATCAAAATATGGATCAGTTCAGATGAAAGCTGTGGCCTTCCCCTTTCATTTGACACTCATATTGCGCGTAAATTTCAAGGTTTTATGGGAACCACATTTTGACCGATAACTCATTAATCGATGAATATATCGAAATATGGATCAGTTCAGATGAAAGCTGTGGCCTTTCCCTTTTATTTGACACTCATATTGCGCGTAAATTTCAAGGTTTTATGGGAATCACAGTTTGACCGATAACTCATTCATCGATAAATATATCTAAATATGGATCAGTTCAGATGAAAGCTGTGGCCTTGCCCTTTCGTTGGCACCCATATTGAACGCATATATCAAGGTTTTATGGGAACCACATTTTGACCGATAACTCATTCATCGATAAATATATCTAAATATGGATCAGTTCAGATGAAAGCTGTGGCCTTCCCCTTTCATTTGACACTCATATTGCGCGTAAATTTCAAGGTTTTATGGGAACCACATTTTGACCGATAACTCATTAATCGATGAATATATCGAAATATGGATCTGTTTAGATGAAAGCGGTGGCCTTGCCCTTTCGTTGGCTCCCATATTGAACGCATATATCAAGGTTTTATGGGAACCACATTTTGACGGATAACTCATTTATCGATAAATATATCGAAGTATGGATCTGTTCAGATGAAAGCTGTCGCCTTCCCCTTTCATTTGACACTCATATTGCGCGTAAATTTCAAGGTTTTATGGGAACCACATTTTGACCGATAACTCATTAATCGATGAATATATCGAAATATGGATCTGTTCAGATGAAAGCTGTGGCCTTGCCCTTTCGTTGGCACCCATATTGAACGCATATATCAAGGTTTTATGGGAACCACATTTTGACCGATAACTCATTTATCGATAAATATATCAAAATATGGATCAGTTCAGATGAAAGCTGTGGCCTTCCCCTTTCATTTGACACTCATATTGCGCGTAAATTTCAAGGTTTTATGGGAACCACATTTTGACCGATAACTCATTAATCGATGAATATATCGAAATATGGATCAATTCAGATGAAAGCTGTGGCCTTGCCCTTTTGTTTGACACCCATATTAAACGCATATATCAAGGTTTTATGGGAATCACATTTTGACCGATAACTCGTTCATCGATAAATATATCTAAATATGGATCAGTTCAGATGAAAGCTGTGGCCGTTCCCTTTCATTTGACACTCATATTGCGCGTAAATTTCAAGGTTTTATGGGAACCACATTTTGACCGATAACTCATTAATCGATGAATATATCGAAATATGGATCGGTTCAGATGAAAGCTGTGGCCCTGGCCTTTCGTTGGCACCCATATTGAACGCATACATCTAGGTTTTATGGGAACCACATTTTGACCGATAACTCATTCATCGATAAATATATCTAAATATGGATCAGTTCAGATGAAAGCTGTGGTCTTGGCCTTTCGTTTGACACCCATATTGAACGCATATATCAAGGTTCTATGGGAACCACATTTTGACCGATAACTCATTCATCGATAAATATATCTAAATATGGATCAGTTCAGATGAAAGCTGTGGCCTTCCCCTTTCATTTGACACTCATATTGCGCGTAAATTTCAAGGTTTTATGGGAACCACATTTTGACCGATAACTCATTAATCGATGAATATATCGAAATATGGATCAGTTCAGATGAAAGCTGTGGCCTTTCCCTTTTATTTGACACTCATATTGCGCGTAAATTTCAAGGTTTTATGGGAACCACATTTTGACCGATAACTCATTAATCGATGAATATATCGAAATATGGATCTGTTCAGATGAAAGCTGTGGCCTTGCCCTTTCGTTGGCACCCATATTGAACGCATATATCAAGGTTTTATGGGAACCACATTTTGACCGATAACTCATTTATCGATAAATATATCAAAATATGGATCAGTCCAGATGAAAGCTGTGGCCTTCCCCTTTCATTTGACACTCATATTGCGCGTAAATTTCAAGGTTTTATGGGAACCACATTTTGGCCGATAACTCATTAATCGATAAATATATCGAAATATGGATCTGTTCAGATGAAAGCGGTGGCCTTGCCCTTTCATTTGACACTCATATTGCGCGTAAATTTCAAGGTTTTATGGGAATCACAGTTTGACCGATAACTCATTCATCGATAAATATATCTAAATATGGATCAGTTCAGATGAAAGCTGTGGCCTTGCCCTTTCGTTGGCACCCAGATTGAACGCATATATCAAGGTTTTATGGGAACCACATTTTGACCGATAACTCATTTATCGATAAATATATCAAAATATGGATCAGTTCAGATGAAAGCTGTGGCCTTCCCCTTTCATTTGACACTCATATTGCGCGTAAATTTCAAGGTTTTATGGGAACCACATTTTGACCGATAACTCATTAATCGATGAATATATCGAAATATGGATCAGTTCAGATGAAAGCTGTGGCCTTTCCCTTTTATTTGACACTCATATTGCGCGTAAATTTCAAGGTTTTATGGGAATCACAGTTTGACCGATAACTCATTCATCGATAAATATATCTAAATATGGATCAGTTCAGATGAAAGCTGTGGCCTTGCCCTTTCGTTGGCACCCAGATTGAACGCATATATCAAGGTTTTATGGGAACCACATTTTGACCGATAACTCATTCATCGATAAATATAGGGTGTTTTTTTTAGGGGTATAGAACTTTGAATTGAAATAAAACACAAGAAAGTCCATCAATTTGGCTTTATTGGAAGGATAATTTTATGCCATTAATGTTTAAATATGATTTCGGGCATGTGGCCGCCGCGGCTGGCTCGAATAAAGCCAATTCTACAGGTCCAATTTTCAACCACTTTTTCGAGCATATGGGGCCGTATGTCGGCAATAACGCCACGAATGTTGGCTTCCAATTCCCCTAACGTGTCTGGTTTGTTGGTGTAGACGAGCGACTTCACATATCCCCAAAGAAAATAATCCAATGGTGTCAAATCACACGACCTTGGTGGCCAATTGACAGGTCCATTCCGCGAAATTATGCGCTCATCGAATGTTTCCTTCAATAAATCGATTGTGACGTGCGCTGTGTGGCATGTAGCGCCGTCTTGTTGGAACCACAACTCATCCACATTCATGCCATCCAATTCGGGAACAAAATAGTCGGTTATCATGGCTCTATACCGGTCTCCATTAACGGTAGCTGCCTCTCCAGCATTATTGCGGAAGAAGTATGGCCCAATGACTCCACCAGCCCATAGAGCACACCAAACAGTCAGTTTTTGTGGATGTAATGGCGTTTCAAGGGTCTCATGTGGATTCTCTTCACTCCAAATGCGGCAATTTTGCTTGTTGACGTAGCCATTCAACCAAAAATGAGCCTCATCACTGAACAAAATTTTGCGATGAAAATCAGCATCGAAATCAATCTCATTTTCGGCCCATACACCAAAATCACGACGCATTGCATGGTCTCGCGGCTTTAATTCTTGCACAAGCTGGATCTTGTAAGGTCGCAAGCCAAGATCTTTGCGCAAAATCTTCCATAAAGTTGATGGACAAAGCTCCAATTGCTGTGCACGGTGGCGAATCGATTCATTCGGGTCCTCTTCAACACTTTGCTCTACAGCGGAATTGTTTCTTCGGTGCGCACTGTTCGACGTCTCTGCGGATGCGTATTATCACATAGAGTAAACGTAGTGCGAAAACGATCCATGGTTAACTGAATTAATTGCTCTGATGGACGATTATGTCGACCATAAAATGGACGGAGCTCACGGTAAACTTCGCGAACTGAACCATTATTTTCGAAATAAATTTGCACGATTTGCAAGCGTTGTTCTTTTGTCAACCTGTTCATGATGAAATGGCAAACCAAACTGACATAAATGACATTAGAGTTGCCAGATTTGACCACAAAATGCCAGTTTTATCTCTATTCGAAAAACAAACCTGTAAAAAAAACACCCGTTATATCTAAATATGGATCAGTTCAGATGAAAGCTGTGGCCTTCCCCTTTCATTTGACACTCATATTGCGCGTAAATTTCAAGGTTTTATGGGAACCACATTTTGACCGATAACTCATTAATCGATTAATATATCGAAATATGGATCTGTTTAGATGAAAGCGGTGGCCTTGCCCTTTCGTTGGCTCCCATATTGAACGCATATATCAAGGTTTTATGGGAACCACATTTTGACGGATAACTCATTTATCGATAAATATATCGAAGTATGGATCTGTTCAGATGAAAGCTGTCTCCTGCCCTTTCGTTGGCACCCATATGGAACACATATATCAAGGTTTTATGGGAACCACATTTTGAGCGATAACTCATTTATCGATAAATATATCGAAATATGGATCAATTCAGATGAAAGCTGTGGCCTTGCCCTTTCGTTTGACACCCCTATTGAATGCATATATCAAGGTTTTATGGGAACCACATTTTGACCGATAACTCATTTATCGATAAATATATCCAAATAAGGATCAGTTCAGATGAAAGCTGTGGCCTTGCCCTTTCGTTTGACACCCATATTGAACGCATATATCAAGGTTTTATGGGAATCACATTTTGACCGATAACTCATTTATCGATAAATATATCGAAATATGGATCAATTCAGATGAAAGCTGTGGCCTTGCCCTTTCGTTTGACACCCAGATTGAACGCATATATCAAGGTTTTATGGGAACCACATTTTGACCGATAACTCATTCATCGATAAATATATCTAAATATGGATCAGTTCAGATGAAAGCTGTGGCCTTCCCCTTTCATTTGACACTCATATTGCGCGTAAATTTCAAGGTTTTATGGGAATCACAGTTTGACCGATAACTCATTAATCGATGAATATATCGAAATATGGATCTGTTCAGATGAAAGCGGTGGCCTTGCCCTTTCGTTGGCTCCCATATTGAACGCATATATCAAGGTTTTATGGGAACCACATTTTGACGGATAACTCATTTATCGATAAATATATCGAAGTATGGATCTATTGAGATGAAAGCTGTGGCCTTCCCTTTCGTTGGCACCCATATGGAACGCATATATCAAGATTTTATGGGAACCACATTTTGAGCGATAACTCATTTATCGATAAATATATCGAAATATGGATCAATTCAGATGAAAGCTGTGGCCTTGCCCTTTCGTTTGACACCCCTATTGAATGCATATATCAAGGTTTTATGGGAACCACATTTTGACCGATAACTCATTCATCGATAAAGATATCGAAATATGGATCTGTTCAGATGAAAGCTGTGGGCTTGCCCTTTCGTTGGCACCCCATATTGAACGCATATATCAAGGTTTTATGGGAACCACATTTGACCGATAACTCATTTATCGATAAATACATCAAAATATGGATAAATTCAGATGAAAGCTGTGGCCTTGCCCTTTCGTTTGACACCCATATTGAATGCATATATCCAGGTTTTATGGGAACCACATTTTGACCGATAACTCATTTATCGATAAATATATCGAAATATGGATAAGTTCAGATGAAACCTGTGGCCTTGCCCTTTCGTTTGACACCCATATTGAACGCATATATCAAGGTTTTATGGGAATCACATTTTGACCGATAACTCATTTATCGATAAATATATCGAAATATGGATAAGTTCATATGAAACCTGTGGCCTTGCCCTTTCGTTGGCACCCATATTGAACGCATATATCAAGGTTTTATGGGAACCACATTTTGACCGATAACTCATTTATCGATAAATATATCTAAATATGGATCAGTTCAGATGAAAGCTGTGGCCTTGCTCTTTTGTTTGACACCCATATTGAATGCATATATCAAGGTTTTATTGGAACCACATTTTGACAGATAACTCATTTATCGATAAATATATCGAAATATGGATAAGTTCAGATTAGAGCTGTGGCCTTGCTCTTTCGTTTGACACCCCTATTGAGAGCATATATCAAGGTTTTATAGGGAACCACATTTTGACCGATAACTCATTTATCGATAAATATATCTAAATATGGATCAGTTCAGATGAAAGCTGTGGCCTTGCTCTTTTGTTTGACACCCATATTGAATGCATATATCAAGGTTTTATGGGAACCACAATTTGACCGATAACTCATTTATCGATAAATATATCAAAATATGGATCAATTCAGATGAAAGCTGTGGCCTTGCCCTTTCGTTTGGACACCCATATTGAACGCATATATCAAGGTTTTATGGGAATCACATTTGACCGATAACTCATTTATCGATAAATATATCTAAATATGGATCAGTTCAGATGAAAGCTGTGGCCTTGCTCTTTTGTTTGACACCCATATTGAATGCATATATCAAGGTTTTATGGGAATCACATTTTGACCGATAACTCATTTATCGATAAATATATCAAAATATGGATCCAGTTCAGATGAAAGCTGTGGCCTTGCCCTTTCGTTTGACACCCATATTGAACGCATATATCAAGGTTTTATGGGAACCACATTTTGACCGATAACTCATTTATCGATAAATATATCAAAATATGGATCAGTTCAGATGAAAGCTGTGGCCTTGCTCTTTGGTTTGACACCCATATTGAATGCATATATCAAGGTTTTATGGGAATCACATTTTGACCGATAACTCATTTATCGGTAAATATATCGAAATATGGATAAGTTCAGATGAAACCTGTGGCCTTGCCCTTTCGTTGGCACCCATATTGAACGCATATATCAAGGTTTTATGGGAACCACATTTTGACCGATAACTCATTTATCGATAAATATATCTAATTATGGATCAGTTCAGATGAAAGCTGTGGCCTTGCTCTTTTGTTTGACACCCATATTGAATGCATATATCAAGGTTTTATGGGAATCACATTTTGACCGATAACTCATTTATCGATAAATATATCGAAATATGGATCAATTCAGATGAAAGCTGTGGCCTTGCCCTTTCGTTGGCACCCAGATTGAACGCATATATCAAGGTTTTATGGGAACCACATTTTGACCGATAACTCATTCATCGATAAATATATCTAAATATGGATCAGTTCAGATGAAAGCTGTGGCCTTCCCCTTTCATTTGACACTCATATTGCGCGTAAATTTCAAGGTTTTATGGGAATCACAGTTTGACCGATAACTCATTAATCGATGAATATATCGAAATATGGATCTGTTCAGATGAAAGCGGTGGCCTTGCCCTTTCGTTGGCACCCATATTGAACGCATATATCAAGGTTTTATGGAACCACATTTTGACGGATAACTCATTTATCGATAAATATATCGAAGTATGGATCTATTGAGATGAAAGCTGTGGCCTTCCCTTTCGTTGGCACCCATATGGAACGCATATATCAAGGTTTTATGGGAACCACATTTTGAGCGATAACTCATTTATCGATAAATATATGGAAATATGGATCAATTCAGATGAAAGCTGTGGCCTTGCCCTTTCGTTTGACACCCATATTGAATGCATATATCCAGGTTTTATGGGAACCACATTTTGACCGATAACTCATTTATCGATAAATACATCAAAATATGGATCAATTCAGATGAAAGCTGTGGGCTTGCCCTTTCGTTGGCACCCATATTGAACGCATATATCAAGGTTTTATGGGAACCACATTTTGACCGATAACTCATTTATCGATAAATACATCAAAATATGGATCAATTCAGATGAAAGCTGTGGCCTTGCCCTTTCGTTTGACACCCATATTGAATGCATATATCCAGGTTTTATGGGAACCACATTTTGACCGATAACTCATTTATCGATAAATACATCAAAATATGGATCAATTCAGATGAAAGCTGTGGCCTTGCCCTTTCGTTTGACACCCATATTGAATGCATATATCAAGGTTTTATGGGAACCACATTTTGACCGATAACTCATTCATCGATAAATATATCTAAATATGGATCAGTTCAGATGAAAGCTGTGGCCTTCCCCTTTCATTTGACACTCATATTGCGCGTAGATTTCAAGGTTTTATGGGAATCACAGTTTGACCGATAACTCATTAATCGATGAATATATCGAAATATGGATCTGTTCAGATGAAAGCGGTGGCCTTGCCCTTTCGTCGGCTCCCATATTGAACGCATATATCAAGGTTTTATGGGAACCACATTTTGACGGATAACTCATTTATCGATAAATATATCGAAGTATGGATCTATTGAGATGAAAGCTGTGGCCTTCCCTTTCGTTGGCACCCATATGGAACGCATATATCAAGGTTTTATGGGAATCACATTTTGACCGATAACTCATTTATCGATAAATATATCTAAATATGGATCAGTTCAGATGAAAGCTGTGGCCTTGCTCTTTTGTTTGACACCCATATTGAATGCATATATCAAGGTTTTATGGGAATCACATTTTGACCGATAACTCATTTATCGATAAATATATCGAAATATGGATCAATTCAGATGAAAGCTGTGGCCTTGCCCTTTCGTTGGCACCCAGATTGAACGCATATATCAAGGTTTTATGGGAACCACATTTTGACCGATAAATATATCTAAATATGGATCAGTTCAGATGAAAGCTGTGGCCTTCCCCTTTCATTTGACACTCATATTGCGCGTAAATTTCAAGGTTTTATGGGAATCACAGTTTGACCGATAACTCATTAATCGATAAATATATCGAAATATGGATAAGTTCAGATGAAACCTGTGGCCTTGCCCTTTCGTTTGACACCCATATTGAACGCATATATCAAGGTTTTATGGGAATCACATTTTGACCGATAACTCATTTATCGATAAATATATCGAAATATGGATCAGTTCAGATGAAAGCTGTGGCCTTGCCCTTTCGTTTGACACCCCTATTGAATGCATATATCAAGGTTTTATGGGAACCACATTTTGACCGATAACTCATTCATCGATAAAGATATCGAAATATGGATCTGTTCAGATGAAAGCTGTGGGCTTGCCCTTTCGTTGGCACCCATATTGAACGCATATATCAAGGTTTTATGGGAACCACATTTTGACCGATAACTCATTTATCGATAAATACATCAAAATATGGATCAATTCAGATGAAAGCTGTGGCCTTGCCCTTTCGTTTGACACCCATATTGAATGCATATATCAAGGTTTTATGGGAATCACATTTTGACCGATAACTCATTTACCGATAAATATATCGAAATATGGATCAGTTCAGATGAAAGCTGTGGCCTTGCCCTTTCGTTTGACACCCATATTGAATGCATATATCAAGGTTTTATGGGAACCACATTTTGACCGATAACTCATTCATCGATAAATATATCTAAATATGGATCAGTTCAGATGAAAGCTGTGGCCTTCCCCTTTCATTTGACACTCATATTGCGCGTAAATTTCAAGGTTTTATGGGAATCACAGTTTGACCGATAACTCATTAATCGATGAATATATCGAAATATGGATCTGTTCAGATGAAAGCGGTGGCCTTGCCCTTTCGTTGGCTCCCATATTGAACGCATATATCAAGGTTTTATGGGAACCACATTTTGACGGATAACTCATTTATCGATAAATATATCGAAGTATGGATCTATTGAGATGAAAGCTGTGGCCTTCCCTTTCGTTGGCACCCATATGGAACGCATATATCAAGGTTTTATGGGAATCACATTTTGACCGATAACTCATTTATCGATAAATATATCAAAATATGGATCAGTTCAGATGAAAGCTGTGGCCTTGCCCTTTCGTTTGACACCCCTATTGAGAGCATATATCAAGGTTTTATGGGAACCACATTTTGACCGATAACTCATTTATCGATAAATATATCTAAATATGGATCAGTTCAGATGAAAGCTGTGGCCTTGCTCTTTTGTTTGACACCCATATTGAATGCATATATCAAGGTTTTATGGGAACCACATTTTGACCGATAACTCATTTATCGATAAATATATCAAAATATGGATCAATTCAGATGAAAGCTGTGGCCTTGCCCTTTCGTTTGACACCCATATTGAACGCATATATCAAGGTTTTATGGGAATCACAGTTTGACCGATAACTCATTAATCGATGAATATATCGAAATATGGATCTGTTCAGATGAAAGCGGTGGCCTTGCCCTTTCGTTTGACACCCATATTGAATGCATATATCCAGGTTTTATGGGAACCACATTTTTACCGATAACTCATTTATCGATAAATACATCAAAATATGGATCAATTCAGATGAAAGCTGTGGCCTTACCCTTTCGTTTGACACCCATATTGAATGCATATATCAAGGTTTTATGGGAACCACATTTTGACCGATAACTCATTAATCGATGAATATATCGAAATATGGATCAGTTCAGATGAAAGCTGTGGCCTTCCCCTTTCATTTGACACTCATATTGCGCGTAAATTTCAAGGTTTTATGGGAACCACATTTTGACCGATAACTCATTAATCGATAAATATATCAAAATATGGATCAGTTCAGATGAAAGCTGTGGCCTTCCCCTTTCATTTGACACTCATATTGCGCGTAAATTTCAAGGTTTTATGGGAATCACAGTTTGACCGATAACTCATTAATCGATGAATATATCGAAATATGGATCTGTTCAGATGAAAGCGGTGGCCTTGCCCTTTCGTTGGCTCCCATATTGAACGCATATATCAAGGTTTTATGGGAACCACATTTTGACGGATAACTCATTTATCGATAAATATATCGAAGTATGGATCTATTGAGATGAAAGCTGTGGCCTTCCCTTTCGTTGGCACCCATATGGAACGCATATATCAAGATTTTATGGGAACCACATTTTGAGCGATAACTCATTTATCGATAAATATATGGAAATATGGATCAATTCAGATGAAAGCTGTGGCCTTGCCCTTTCGTTTGACACCCCTATTGAATGCATATATCAAGGTTTTATGGGAACCACATTTTGACCGATAACTCATTCATCGATAAAGATATCGAAATATGGATCTGTTCAGATGAAAGCTGTGGGCTTGCCCTTTCGTTGGCACCCATATTGAACGCATATATCAAGGTTTTATGGGAACCACATTTTGACCGATAACTCATTTATCGATAAATACATCAAAATATGGATCAATTCAGATGAAAGCTGTGGCCTTGCCCTTTCGTTTGACACCCATATTGAATGCATATATCAAGGTTTTATGGGAACCACATTTTGACCGATAACTCATTTATCGATAAATATATCGAAATATGGATAAGTTCAGATGAAACCTGTGGCCTTGCCCTTTCGTTTGACACCCATATTGAACGCATATATCAAGGTTTTATGGGAATCACATTTTGACCGATAACTCATTTATCGATAAATATATCGAAATATGGATAAGTTCATATGAAACCTGTGGCCTTGCCCTTTCGTTGGCACCCATATTGAACGCATATATCAAGGTTTTATGGGAACCACATTTTGACCGATAACTCATTTATCGATAAATATATCTAAATATGGATCAGTTCAGATGAAAGCTGTGGCCTTGCTCTTTTGTTTGACGCCCATATTGAATGCATATATCAAGGTTTTATTGGAACCACATTTTGACAGATAACTCATTTATCGATAAATATATCGAAATATGGATAAGTTCAGATTAGAGCTGTGGCCTTGCTCTTTCGTTTGACACCCCTATTGAGAGCATATATCAAGGTTTTATGGGAACCACATTTTGACCGATAACTCATTTATCGATAAATATATCTAAATATGGATCAGTTCAGATGAAAGCTGTGGCCTTGCTCTTTTGTTTGACACCCATATTGAATGCATATATCAAGGTTTTATGGGAACCACATTTTGACCGATAACTCATTTATCGATAAATATATCAAAATATGGATCAATTCAGATGAAAGCTGTGGCCTTGCCCTTTCGTTTGACACCCATATTGAACGCATATATCAAGGTTTTATGGGAATCACATTTTGACCGATAACTCATTTATCGATAAATATATCTAAATATGGATCAGTTCAGATGAAAGCTGTGGCCTTGCTCTTTTGTTTGACACCCATATTGAATGCATATATCAAGGTTTTATGGGAATCACATTTTGACCGATAACTCATTTATCGATAAATATATCAAAATATGGATCAGTTCAGATGAAAGCTGTGGCCTTGCCCTTTCGTTTGACACCCATATTGAACGCATATATCAAGGTTTTATGGGAACCACATTTTGACCGATAACTCATTTATCAAAATATGGATCAGTTCAGATGAAAGCTGTGGCCTTGCTCTTTGGTTTGACACCCATATTGAATGCATATATCAAGGTTTTATGGGAATCACATTTTGACCGATAACTCATTTATCGATAAATATATCGAAATATGGATAAGTTCAGATGAAACCTGTGGCCTTGCCCTTTCGTTGGCACCCATATTGAACGCATATATCAAGGTTTTATGGGAACCACATTTTGACCGATAACTCATTTATCGATAAATATATCTAAATATGGATCAGTTCAGATGAAAGCTGTGGCCTTGCTCTTTTGTTTGACACCCATATTGAATGCATATATCAAGGTTTTATGGGAATCACATTTTGACCGATAACTCATTTATCGATAAATATATCGAAATATGGATCAATTCAGATGAAAGCTGTGGCCTTGCCCTTTCGTTGGCACCCAGATTGAACGCATATATCAAGGTTTTATGGGAACCACATTTTGACCGATAACTCATTCATCGATAAATATATCTAAATATGGATCAGTTCAGATGAAAGCTGTGGCCTTCCCCTTTCATTTGACACTCATATTGCGCGTAAATTTCAAGGTTTTATGGGAATCACAGTTTGACCGATAACTCATTAATCGATGAATATATCGAAATATGGATCTGTTCAGATGAAAGCGGTGGCCTTGCCCTTTCGTTGGCTCCCATATTGAACGCATATATCAAGGTTTTATGGGAACCACATTTTGACGGATAACTCATTTATCGATAAATATATCGAAGTATGGATCTATTGAGATGAAAGCTGTGGCCTTCCCTTTCGTTGGCACCCATATGGAACGCATATATCAAGATTTTATGGGAACCACATTTTGAGCGATAACTCATTTATCGATAAATATATGGAAATATGGATCAATTCAGATGAAAGCTGTGGCCTTGCCCTTTCGTTTGACACCCATATTGAATGCATATATCCAGGTTTTATGGGAACCACATTTTGACCGATAACTCATTTATCGATAAATACATCAAAATATGGATCAATTCAGATGAAAGCTGTGGGCTTGCCCTTTCGTTGGCACCCATATTGAACGCATATATCAAGGTTTTATGGGAACCACATTTTGACCGATAACTCATTTATCGATAAATACATCAAAATATGGATCAATTCAGATGAAAGCTGTGGCCTTGCCCTTTCGTTTGACACCCATATTGAATGCATATATCCAGGTTTTATGGGAATCACAGTTTGACCGATAACTCATTAATCGATGAATATATCGAAATATGGATCTGTTCAGATGAAAGCGGTGGCCTTGCCCTTTCGTTGGCTCCCATATTGAACGCATATATCAAGGTTTTATGGGAACCACATTTTGACGGATAACTCATTTATCGATAAATATATCGAAGTATGGATCTATTGAGATGAAAGCTGTGGCCTTCCCTTTCGTTGGCACCCATATGGAACGCATATATCAAGGTTTTATGGGAATCACATTTTGACCGATAACTCATTTATCGATAAATATATCGAAATATGGATAAGTTCAGATGAAACCTGTGGCCTTGCCCTTTCGTTGGCACCCATATTGAACGCATATATCAAGGTTTTATGGGAACCACATTTTGACCGATAACTCATTTATCGATAAATATATCGAAATATGGATAAGTTCAGATGAAACCTGTGGCCTTGCCCTTTCGTTGGCACCCATATTGAACGCATATATCAAGGTTTTATGGGAATCACATTTTGACCGATAACTCATTTATCGATAAATATATCGAAATATGGATCAATTCAGATGAAAGCTGTGGCCTTGCCCTTTCGTTGGCACCCAGATTGAACGCATATATCAAGGTTTTATGGGAACCACATTTTGACCGATAACTCATTCATCGATAAATATATCTAAATATGGATCAGTTCAGATGAAAGCTGTGGCCTTCCCCTTTCATTTGACACTCATATTGCGCGTAAATTTCAAGGTTTTATGGGAATCACAGTTTGACCGATAACTCATTAATCGATGAATATATCGAAATATGGATCTGTTCAGATGAAAGCGGTGGCCTTGCCCTTTCGTTGGCTCCCATATTGAACGCATATATCAAGGTTTTATGGGAACCACATTTTGACGGATAACTCATTTATCGATAAATATATCGAAGTATGGATCTATTGAGATGAAAGCTGTGGCCTTCCCTTTCGTTGGCACCCATATGGAACGCATATATCAAGATTTTATGGGAACCACATTTTGAGCGATAACTCATTTATCGATAAATATATCGAAATATGGATCAATTCAGATGAAAGCTGTGGCCTTGCCCTTTCGTTTGACACCCCTATTGAATGCATATATCAAGGTTTTATGGGAACCACATTTTGACCGATAACTCATTCATCGATAAAGATATCGAAATATGGATCTGTTCAGATGAAAGCTGTGGGCTTGCCCTTTCGTTGGCACCCATATTGAACGCATATATCAAGGTTTTATGGGAACCACATTTTGACCGATAACTCATTTATCGATAAATACATCAAAATATGGATCAATTCAGATGAAAGCTGTGGCCTTGCCCTTTCGTTTGACACCCATATTGAATGCATATATCCAGGTTTTATGGGAACCACATTTTGACCGATAACTCATTTATCGATAAATATATCGAAATATGGATAAGTTCAGATGAAACCTGTGGCCTTGCCCTTTCGTTTGACACCCATATTGAACGCATATATCAAGGTTTTATGGGAATCACATTTTGACCGATAACTCATTTATCGATAAATATATCGAAATATGGATAAGTTCATATGAAACCTGTGGCCTTGCCCTTTCGTTGGCACCCATATTGAACGCATATATCAAGGTTTTATGGGAACCACATTTTGACCGATAACTCATTTATCGATAAATATATCTAAATATGGATCAGTTCAGATGAAAGCTGTGGCCTTGCTCTTTTGTTTGACGCCCATATTGAATGCATATATCAAGGTTTTATTGGAACCACATTTTGACAGATAACTCATTTATCGATAAATATATCGAAATATGGATAAGTTCAGATTAGAGCTGTGGCCTTGCTCTATCGTTTGACACCCCTATTGAACGCATATATCAAGGTTTTATGGGAACCACATTTTGACCGATAACTCATTTATCGATAAATATATCTAAATATGGATCAGTTCAGATGAAAGCTGTGGCCTTGCTCTTTTGTTTGACACCCATATTGAATGCATATATCAAGGTTTTATGGGAACCACATTTTGACCGATAACTCATTTATCGATAAATATATCAAAATATGGATCAATTCAGATGAAAGCTGTGGCCTTGCCCTTTCGTTTGACACCCATATTGAACGCATATATCAAGGTTTTATGGGAATCACATTTTGACCGATAACTCATTTATCGATAAATATATCTAAATATGGATCAGTTCAGATGAAAGCTGTGGCCTTGCTCTTTTGTTTGACACCCATATTGAATGCATATATCAAGGTTTTATGGGAATCACATTTTGACCGATAACTCATTTATCGATAAATATATCAAAATATGGATCAGTTCAGATGAAAGCTGTGGCCTTGCCCTTTCGTTTGACACCCATATTGAACGCATATATCAAGGTTTTATGGGAACCACATTTTGACCGATAACTCATTTATCGATAAATATATCAAAATATGGATCAGTTCAGATGAAAGCTGTGGCCTTGCTCTTTTGTTTGACACCCATATTGAATGCATATATCAAGGTTTTATGGGAATCACATTTTGACCGATAACTCATTTATCGATAAATATATCGAAATATGGATAAGTTCAGATGAAACCTGTGGCCTTGCCCTTTCGTTGGCACCCATATTGAACGCATATATCAAGGTTTTATGGGAACCACATTTTGACCGATAACTCATTTATCGATAAATATATCGAAATATGGATAAGTTCAGATGAAACCTGTGGCCTTGCCCTTTCGTTGGCACCCATATTGAACGCATATATCAAGGTTTTATGGGAATCACATTTTGACCGATAACTCATTTATCGATAAATATATCGAAATATGGATCAATTCAGATGAAAGCTGTGGCCTTGCCCTTTCGTTGGCACCCAGATTGAACGCATATATCAAGGTTTTATGGGAACCACATTTTGACCGATAACTCATTCATCGATAAATATATCTAAATATGGATCAGTTCAGATGAAAGCTGTGGCCTTCCCCTTTCATTTGACACTCATATTGCGCGTAAATTTCAAGGTTTTATGGGAATCACAGTTTGACCGATAACTCATTAATCGATGAATATATCGAAATATGGATCTGTTCAGATGAAAGCTGTGGCCTTGCCCTTTCGTTGGCTCCCATATTGAACGCATATATCAAGGTTTTATGGGAACCACATTTTGACGGATAACTCATTTATCGATAAATATATCGAAGTATGGATCTATTGAGATGAAAGCTGTGGCCTTCCCTTTCGTTGGCACCCATATGGAACGCATATATCAAGATTTTATGGGAACCACATTTTGAGCGATAACTCATTTATCGATAAATATATGGAAATATGGATCAATTCAGATGAAAGCTGTGGCCTTGCCCTTTCGTTTGACACCCCTATTGAATGCATATATCAAGGTTTTATGGGAACCACATTTTGACCGATAACTCATTCATCGATAAAGATATCGAAATATGGATCTGTTCAGATGAAAGCTGTGGGCTTGCCCTTTCGTTGGCACCCATATTGAACGCATATATCAAGGTTTTATGGGAACCACATTTTGACCGATAACTCATTTATCGATAAATACATCAAAATATGGATCAATTCAGATGAAAGCTGTGGCCTTGCCCTTTCGTTTGACACCCATATTGAATGCATATATCCAGGTTTTATGGGAACCACATTTTGACCGATAACTCATTTATCGATAAATATATCGAAATATGGATAAGTTCAGATGAAACCTGTGGCCTTGCCCTTTCGTTTGACACCCATATTGAACGCATATATCAAGGTTTTATGGGAATCACATTTTGACCGATAACTCATTTATCGATAAATATATCGAAATATGGATAAGTTCATATGAAACCTGTGGCCTTGCCCTTTCGTTGGCACCCATATTGAACGCATATATCAAGGTTTTATGGGAACCACATTTTGACCGATAACTCATTTATCGATAAATATATCTAAATATGGATCAGTTCAGATGAAAGCTGTGGCCTTGCTCTTTTGTTTGACGCCCATATTGAATGCATATATCAAGGTTTTATTGGAACCACATTTTGACAGATAACTCATTTATCGATAAATATATCGAAATATGGATAAGTTCAGATTAGAGCTGTGGCCTTGCTCTTTCGTTTGACACCCCTATTGAACGCATATATCAAGGTTTTATGGGAACCACATTTTGACCGATAACTCATTTATCGATAAATATATCTAAATATGGATCAGTTCAGATGAAAGCTGTGGCCTTGCTCTTTTGTTTGACACCCATATTGAATGCATATATCAAGGTTTTATGGGAACCACATTTTGACCGATAACTCATTTATCGATAAATATATCAAAATATGGATCAATTCAGATGAAAGCTGTGGCCTTGCCCTTTCGTTTGACACCCATATTGAACGCATATATCAAGGTTTTATGGGAATCACATTTTGACCGATAACTCATTTATCGATAAATATATCTAAATATGGATCAGTTCAGATGAAAGCTGTGGCCTTGTTCTTTTGTTTGACACCCATATTGAATGCATATATCAAGGTTTTATGGGAATCACATTTTGACCGATAACTCATTTATCGATAAATATATCAAAATATGGATCAGTTCAGATGAAAGCTGTGGCCTTGCCCTTTCGTTTGACACCCATATTGAACGCATATATCAAGGTTTTATGGGAACCACATTTTGACCGATAACTCATTTATCGATAAATATATCAAAATATGGATCAGTTCAGATGAAAGCTGTGGCCTTGCTCTTTTGTTTGACACCCATATTGAATGCATATATCAAGGTTTTATGGGAATCACATTTTGACCGATAACTCATTTATCGATAAATATATCGAAATATGGATAAGTTCAGATGAAACCTGTGGCCTTGCCCTTTCGTTGGCACCCATATTGAACGCATATATCAAGGTTTTATGGGAACCACATTTTGACCGATAACTCATTTATCGATAAATATATCTAAATATGGATCGGTTCAGATGAAAGCTGTGGCCCTGGCCTTTCGTTGGCACCCATATTGAACGCATACATCAAGGTTTTATGGGAACCACATTTTGACCGATAACTCATTCATCGATAAATATATCTAAATATGGATCAGTTCAGATGAAAGCTGTGGTCTTGGCCTTTCGTTTGACACCCATATTGAACGCATATATCAAGGTTCTATGGGAACCACATTTTGACCGATAACTCATTCATCGATAAATATATCTAAATATGGATCAGTTAAGATGAAAGCTGTGGCCTTGCTCTTTTGTTTGACACCCATATTGAATGCATATATCAAGGTTTTATGGGAACCACATTTTGACCGATAACTCATTAATCGATGAATATATCGAAATATGGATCGGTTCAGATGAAAGCTGTGGCCCTGGCCTTTCGTTGGCACCCATATTGAACGCATACATCAAGGTTTTATGGGAACCACATTTTGACCGATAACTCATTCATCGATAAATATATCTAAATATGGATCAGTTCAGATGAAAGCTGTGGTCTTGGCCTTTCGTTTGACACCCATATTGAACGCATATATCAAGGTTCTATGGGAACCACATTTTGACCGATAACTCATTCATCGATAAATATATCTAAATATGGATCAGTTAAGATGAAAGCTGTGGCCTTCCCCTTTCATTTGACACTCATATTGCGCGTAAATTTCAAGGTTTTATGGGAACCACATTTTGACCGATAACTCATTAATCGATGAATATATCGAAATATGGATCAGTTCAGATGAAAGCTGTGGCCTTTCCCTTTTATTTGACACTCATATTGCGCGTAAATTTCAAGGTTTTATGGGAACCACATTTTGACCGATAACTCATTAATCGATGAATATATCGAAATATGGATCTGTTCAGATGAAAGCTGTGGCCTTGCCCTTTCGTTGGCACCCATATTGAACGCATATATCAAGGTTTTATGGGAACCACATTTTGACCGATAACTCATTTATCGATAAATATATCAAAATATGGATCAGTCCAGATGAAAGCTGTGGCCTTCCCCTTTCATTTGACACTCATATTGCGCGTAAATTTCAAGGTTTTATGGGAATCACATTTTGACCGATAACTCATTAATCGATAAATATATCGAAATATGGATCTGTTCAGATGAAAGCGGTGGCCTTGCCCTTTCATTTGACACTCATATTGCGCGTAAATTTCAAGGTTTTATGGGAATCACAGTTTGACCGATAACTCATTCATCGATAAATATATCTAAATATGGATCAGTTCAGATGAAAGCTGTGGCCTTGCCCTTTCGTTGGCACCCAGATTGAACGCATATATCAAGGTTTTATGGGAACCACATTTTGACCGATAACTCATTTATCGATAAATATATCAAAATATGGATCAGTTCAGATGAAAGCTGTGGCCTTCCCCTTTCATTTGACACTCATATTGCGCGTAAATTTCAAAGTTTTATGGGAACCACATTTTGACCGATAACTCATCAATCGATGAATATATCGAAATATGGATCAGTTCAGATGAAAGCTGTGGCCTTTCCCTTTTATTTGACACTCATATTGCGCGTAAATTTCAAGGTTTTATGGGAATCACAGTTTGACCGATAACTCATTCATCGATAAATATATCTAAATATGGATCAGTTCAGATGAAAGCTGTGGCCTTGCCCCTTCGTTGGCACCCAGATTGAACGCATATATCAAGGTTTTATGGGAACCACATTTTGACCGATAACTCATTCATCGATAAATATATCTAAATATGGATCAGTTCAGATGAAAGCTGTGGCCTTCCCCTTTCATTTGACACTCATATTGCGCGTAAATTTCAAGGTTTTATGGGAACCACATTTTGACCGATAACTCATTAATCGATGAATATATCGAAATATGGATCTGTTTAGATGAAAGCTGTGGCCTTGCCCTTTCGTTGGCTCCCATATTGAACGCATATATCAAGGTTTTATGGGAACCACATTTTGACGGATAACTCATTTATCGATAAATATATCGAAGTATGGATCTGTTCAGATGAAAGCTGTCGCCTGCCCTTTCGTTGGCACCCATATGGAACACATATATCAAGGTTTTATGGGAACCACATTTTGAGCGATAACTCATTTATCGATAAATATATCGAAATATGGATCAATTCAGATGAAAGCTGTGGCCTTGCCCTTTCGTTTGACACCCCTATTGAATGCATATATCAAGGTTTTATGGGAACCACATTTTGACCGATAACTCATTTATCGATAAATATATCCAAATAAGGATCAGTTCAGATGAAAGCTGTGGCCTTGCCCTTTCGTTTGACACCCATATTGAACGCATATATCAAGGTTTTATGGGAATCACATTTTGACCGATAACTCATTTATCGATAAATATATCGAAATATGGATCAATTCAGATGAAAGCTGTGGCCTTGCCCTTTCGTTGGCACCCAGATTGAACGCATATATCAAGGTTTTATGGGAACCACAGTTTGACCGATAACTCAATCATCGATAAATATATCTAAATATGGATCAGTTCAGATGAAAGCTGTGGCCTTGCCCTTTCGTTGGCACCCAGATTGAACGCATATATCAAGGTTTTATGGGAACCACATTTTGACCGATAACTCATTCATCGATAAATATATCTAAATATGGATCAGTTCAGATGAAAGCTGTGGCCTTCCCCTTTCATTTGACACTCATATTGCGCGTAAATTTCAAGGTTTTATGGGAACCACATTTTGACCGATAACTCATTAATCGATGAATATATCGAAATATGGATCTGTTTAGATGAAAGCGGTGGCCCTTGCCCTTTCGTTGGCTCCCATATTGAACGCATATATCAAGGTTTTATGGGAACCACATTTTGACGGATAACTCATTTATCGATAAATATATCGAAGTATGGATCTGTTCAGATGAAAGCTGTCGCCTGCCCTTTCGTTGGCACCCATATGGAACACATATATCAAGGTTTTATGGGAACCACATTTTGAGCGATAACTCCTTTATCGATAAATATATCGAAATATGGATCCATTCAGATGAAAGCTGTGGCCTTGCCCTTTCGTTTGACACCCCTATTGAATGCATATATCAAGGTTTTATGGGAACCACATTTTGAGCGATAACTCATTTATCGATAAATATATCGAAATATGGATCAATTCAGATGAAAGCTGTGGCCTTGCCCTTTCGTTTGACACCCCTATTGAATGCATATATCAAGGTTTTATGGGAACCACATTTTGACCGATAACTCATTCATCGATAAAGATATCGAAATATGGATCTGTTCAGATGAAAGCTGTGGGCTTGCCCTTTCGTTGGCACCCATATTGAAGGCATATATCAAGGTTTTATGGGAACCACATTTTGACCGATAACTCATTTATCGATAAATATATCAAAATATGGATCAATTCAGATGAAAGCTGTGGCCTTGCCCTTTCATTTGACACTCATATTGAACGCATATATCAAGGTTTTATGGGAACCACATTTTGACCGATAACTCATTCATCGATAAATATATCTAAATATGGATCAGTTCAGATGAAAGCTGTGGCCTTCCCCTTTCATTTGACACTCATATTGCGCGTAAATTTCAAGGTTTTATGGGAACCACATTTTGACCGATAACTCATTCATCGATAAAGATATCGAAATATGGATCTGTTCAGATGAAAGCTGTGGGCTTGCCCTTTCGTTGGCACCCATATTGAACGCATATATCAAGGTTTTATGGGAACCACATTTTGACCGATAACTCATTTATCGATAAATATATCAAAATATGGATCAATTCAGATGAAAGCTGTGGCCTTGCCCTTTCATTTGATACTCATATTGAACGCATATATCAAGGTTTTATGGGAACCACATTTTGACCGATAACTCGTTCATCGATAAATATATCTAAATATGGATCAGTTCAGATGAAAGCTGTGGCCGTTCCCTTTCATTTGACACTCATATTGCGCGTAAATTTCAAGGTTTTATGGGAACCACATTTTGATCGATAACTCATTCATCGATAAAGATATCGAAATATGGATCTGTTCAGATGAAAGCTGTGGGCTTGCCCTTTCGTTGGCACCCATATTGAACGCATATATCAAGGTTTTATGGGAACCACATTTTGACCGATAACTCATTTATCGATAAATATATCTAAATATGGATCAGTTCAGATGAAAGCTGTGGCCTTGCTCTTTTGTTTGACACCCATATTGAATGCATATATCAAGGTTTTATGGGAACCACATTTTGACCGATAACTCATTAATCGATGAATATATCGAAATATGGATCGGTTCAGATGAAAGCTGTGGCCCTGCCCTTTCGTTGGCACCCATATTGAACGCATACATCAAGGTTTTATGGGAACCACATTTTGACCGATAACTCATTCATCGATAAATATATCTAAATATGGATCAGTCCAGATGAAAGCTGTGGCCTTGCCCTTTCGTTTGACACCCATATTGAACGCATATATCAAGGTTCTATGGGAACCACATTTTGACCGCTAACTCATTTATCGTTAAATATATCGAAATATGGATCAGTTCAGATGAAAGCTGTGGCCTTGCTCTTTTGTTTGACACCCATATTGAATGCATATATTAAGGTTTTATGGGAACCACATTTTGACCGCTAACTCATTTATCGTTAAATATATCGAAATATGGATCTGTTCAGATGAAAGCTGTGGGCTTGCCCTTTCGTTGGCACCCATATTGAACGCATATATCAAGGTTTTATGGGAACCACATTTTGACCGATAACTCATTTATCGATAAATATATCTAAATATGGATCAGTTCAGATGAAAGCTGTGGCCTTGCTCTTTTGTTTGACACCCATATTGAATGCATATATCAAGGTTTTATGGGAACCACATTTTTACCGCTAACTCATTTATCGTTAAATATATCGAAATATGGATCAGTTCAGATGAAAGCTGTGGCCTTGCCCTTTCGTTTGACACCCATATTGAACGCATATATCAAGGTTCTATGGGAACCACATTTTGACCGCTAACTCATTTATCGTTAAATATATCGAAATATGGATCAGTTCAGATGAAAGCTGTGGCCTTGCCCTTTCGTTTGACACCCATATTGAACGCATATATCAAGGTTCTATGGGAACCACATTTTGACCGCTAACTCATTTATCGTTAAATATATCGAAATATGGATCAGTTCGGATGAAAGCTGTGGCCTTGCCCTTTCGTTTGACACCCATATTGCGCGTAAATTTCAAGGTTTTATGGGAATCACAGTTTGACCGATAACTCATTCATCGATAAATATATCTAAATATGGATCAGTTCAGATGAAAGCTGTGGCCTTGCCCTTTCGCTGGCACCCATATTGAACGCATATATCAAGGTTTTATGGGAACCACATTTTGACCGATAACTCATTCATCGATAAATATATCTAAATATGGATCAGTTCAAATGAAAGCTGTGGCCGTTCCCTTTCATTTGACACTCATATTGCGCGTAAATTTCAAGGTTTTATGGGAACCACATTTTGACCGATAACTCATTAATCGATGAATATATCGAAATATGGATCGGTTCAGATGAAAGCTGTGGCCCTGCCCTTTCGTTGGCACCCATATTGAACGCATACATCAAGGTTTTATGGGAACCACATTTTGACCGATAACTCATTCATCGATAAATATATCTAAATATGGATCAGTTCAGATGAAAGCTGTGGCCTTGCCCTTTCGTTTGACACCCATATTGAACGCATATATCAAGGTTCTATGGGAACCACATTTTGACCGATAACTCATTCATCGATAAATATATCTAAATATGGATCAGTTCAGATGAAAGCTGTGGCCTTGCCCTTTCGTTGGCACCCATATTGAACGCATATATCAAGGTTTTATGGGAACCACATTTTGACCGATAACTCATTTATCGATAAATATATCAAAATATGGATCAGTTCAGATGAAAGCTGTGGCCTTTCCCTTTTTTTTTGACACTCATATTGTGCCTAAACTTCAAGGTTTTATGGGAACAACATTTTTACCGATAACTCATTAATCGATGAATGTATCGAAATATGGATCTGTTCAGATGAAAGCTGTGGTCTTGCCTTTCGTTTCACACTCATATTGCGCGTAAATTTCAAGGTTTTATGGGAATCACAGTTTGACCGATAACTCATTCATCGATAAATATATCTAAATATGGATCAGTTCAGATGAAAGCTGTGGCCTTGCCCTTTCGCTGGCACCCATATTGAACGCATATATCAAGGTTTTATGGGAACCACATTTTGACCGATAACTCATTCATCGATAAATATATCTAAATATGGATCAGTTCAAATGAAAGCTGTGGCCGTTCCCTTTCATTTGACACTCATATTGCGCGTAAATTTCAAGGTTTTATGGGAACCACATTTTGACCGATAACTCATTAATCGATGAATATATCGAAATATGGATCGGTTCAGATGAAAGCTGTGGCCCTGGCCTTTCGTTGGCACCCATATTGAACGCATACATCAAGGTTTTATGGGAACCACATTTTGACCGATAACTCATTCATCGATAAATATATCTAAATATGGATCAGTTCAGATGAAAGCTGTGGTCTTGGCCTTTCGTTTGACACCCATATTGAACGCATATATCAAGGTTCTATGGGAACCACATTTTGACCGATAACTCATTCATCGATAAATATATCTATATATGGATCAGTTCAGATGAAAGCTGTGGCCTTCCCCTTTCATTTGACACTCATATTGCGCGTAAATTTCAAGGTTTTATGGGAACCACATTTTGACCGATAACTCATTAATCGATGAATATATCGAAATATGGATCAGTTCAGATGAAAGCTGTGGCCTTTCCCTTTTATTTGACACTCATATTGCGCGTAAATTTCAAGGTTTTATGGGAACCACATTATGACCGATAACTCATTAATCGATGAATATATCGAAATATGGATCTGTTCAGATGAAAGCTGTGGCCTTGCCCTTTCGTTTGACACCCATTTTGAACGCATATATCAAGGTTTTATGGGAACCACATTTTGACCGATAACTCATTAATCGATGAATATATCGAAATATGGATCGGTTCAGATGAAAGCTGTGGCCCTGGCCTTTCGTTGGCACCCATATTGAACGCATACATCAAGGTTTTATGGGAACCACATTTTGACCGATAACTCATTCATCGATAAATATATCTAAATATGGATCAATTCAGATGAAAGCTGTGGCCTTGCCCTTTCATTTGATACTCATATTGAACGCATATATCAAGGTTTTATGGGAACCACATTTTGACCGATAACTCGTTCATCGATAAATATATCTAAATATGGATCAGTTCAGATGAAAGCTGTGGCCGTTCCCTTTCATTTGACACTCATATTGCGCGTAAATTTCAAGGTTTTATGGGAACCACATTTTGATCGATAACTCATTCATCGATAAAGATATCGAAATATGGATCTGTTCAGATGAAAGCTGTGGGCTTGCCCTTTCGTTGGCACCCATATTGAACGCATATATCAAGGTTTTATGGGAACCACATTTTGACCGATAACTCATTTATCGATAAATATATCTAAATATGGATCAGTTCAGATGAAAGCTGTGGCCTTGCTCTTTTGTTTGACACCCATATTGAATGCATATATCAAGGTTTTATGGGAACCACATTTTGACCGATAACTCATTAATCGATGAATATATCGAAATATGGATCGGTTCAGATGAAAGCTGTGGCCCTGCCCTTTCGTTGGCACCCATATTGAACGCATACATCAAGGTTTTATGGGAACCACATTTTGACCGATAACTCATTCATCGATAAATATATCTAAATATGGATCAGTTCAGATGAAAGCTGTGGCCTTGCCCTTTCGTTTGACACCCATATTGAACGCATATATCAAGGTCCTATGGGAACCACATTTTGACCGCTAACTCATTTATCGTTAAATATATCGAAATATGGATAAGCTGAGATGAAAGCTGTGGCCTTGCCCTTTCGTTTGACACCCATATTGCGCGTAAATTTCAAGGTTTTATGGGAATCACAGTTTGACCGATAACTCATTCATCGATAAATATATCTAAATATGGATCAGTTCAGATGAAAGCTGTGGCCTTGCCCTTTCGTTGGCACCCATATTGAACGCATATATCAAGGTTTTATGGGAACCACATTTTGACCGATAACTCATTCATCGATAAATATATCTAAATATGGATCAGTTCAAATGAAAGCTGTGGCCGTTCCCTTTCATTTGACACTCATATTGCGCGTAAATTTCAAGGTTTTATGGGAACCACATTTTGACCGATAACTCATTAATCGATGAATATATCGAAATATGGATCGGTTCAGATGAAAGCTGTGGCCCTGCCCTTTCGTTGGCACCCATATTGAACGCCTACATCAGGTTTTATGGGAACCACATTTTGACCGATAACTCATTCATCGATAAATATATCTAAATATGGATCAGTTCAGATGAAAGCTGTGGCCTTGCCCTTTCGTTCGACACCCATATTGAACGCATATATCAAGGTTCTATGGGAACCACATTTTGACCGATAACTCATTCATCGATAAATATATCTAAATATGGATCAGTTCAGATGAAAGCTGTGGCCTTGCCCTTTCGTTGGCACCCATATTGAACGCATATATCAAGGTTTTATGGGAACCACATTTTGACCGATAACTCATTTATCGATAAATATATCAAAATATGGATCAGTTCAGATGAAAGCTGTGGCCTTTCCCTTTTATTTGACACTCATATTGTGCCTAAACTTCAAGGTTTTATGGGAACAACATTTTTACCGATAACTCATTAATCGATGAATGTATCGAAATATGGATCTGTTCAGATGAAAGCTGTGGTCTTGCCTTTCGTTTCACACTCATATTGCGCGTAAATTTCAAGGTTTTATGGGAACCACGTTTTGACCGATAACTCATTAATCGATGAATATATCGAAATATGGATCGGTTCAGATGAAAGCTGTGGCCCTGGCCTTTCGTTGGCACCCATATTGAACGCATACATCAAGGTTTTATGGGAACCACATTTTGACCGATAACTCATTCATCGATAAATATATCTAAATATGGATCAGTTCAGATGAAAGCTGTGGTCTTGGCCTTTCGTTTGACACCCATATTGAACGCATATATCAAGGTTCTATGGGAACCACATTTTGACCGATAACTCGTTCATCGATAAATATATCTATATATGGATCAGTTCAGATGAAAGCTGTGGCCTTCCCCTTTCATTTGACACTCATATTGCGCGTAAATTTCAAGGGTTTTATGGGAACCACATTTTGACCGATAACTCATTAATCGATGAATATATCGAAATATGGATCAGTTCAGATGAAAGCTGTGGCCTTTCCCTTTTATTTGACACTCATATTGCGCGTAAATTTCAAGGTTTTATGGGAACCACATTATGACCGATAACTCATTAATCGATAAATATATCTAAATATGGATCAGTTCAGATGAAAGCTGTGGTCTTGGCCTTTCGTTTGACACCCATATTGAACGCATATATCAAGGTTCTATGGGAACCACATTTTGACCGATAACTCATTCATCGATAAATATATCTATATATGGATCAGTTCAGATGAAAGCTGTGGCCTTCCCCTTTCATTTGACACTCATATTGCGCGTAAATTTCAAGGTTTTATGGGAACCACATTTTGACCGATAACTCATTTATCGATAAATATATCGAAATATGGATCTGTTCAGATGAGAAAGCTGTGGCTTGCCAATAAGTAATCACAGTTTGACCGATAACTCATTCATCGATAAATATATCTAAATATGGATCAGTTCAGATGAAAGCTGTGGCCTTGCCCTTTCATTTGATACTCATATTGAACGCATATATCAAGGTTTTATGGGAACCACATTTTGACCGATAACTCATTCATCGATAAATATATCTAAATATGGATCAGTTCAGATGAAAGCTGTGGCCGTTCCCTTTCATTTGACACTCATATTGCGCGTAAATTTCAAGGTTTTATGGGAACCACATTTTGACCGATAACTCATTAATCGATGAATGTATCGAAATATGGATCGGTTCAGATGAAAGCTGTGGCCCTGGCCTTTCGTTGGCACCCATATTGAACGCATATATCAAGGTTTTATGGGAACCACATTTTGACCGATAACTCATTTATCGATAAATATTATCTAAATATGGATCAGTTCAGATGAAAGCTGTGGCCTTGCTCTTTGTTTGACACCCATATTGAATGCATATATCAAGGTTTTATGGGAACCACATTTTGACCGATAACTCATTAATCGATGAATATATCGAAATATGGATCGGTTCAGATGAAAGCTGTGGCCCTGCCCTTTCGTTGGCACCCATATTGAACGCATACATCAAGGTTTTATGGGAACCACATTTTGACCGATAACTCATTCATCGATAAATATATCTAAATATGGATCAGTTCAGATGAAAGCTGTGGCCTTGCCCTTTCGTTTGGCACCCATATTGAACGCATATATCAAGGTTCTATGGGAACCACATTTTGACCGATAACTCATTTATCGTTAAATATATCGAAATATGGATAAGCTGAGATGAAAGCTGTGGCCTTGCCCTTTCGTTTGACACCCATATTGCGCGTAAATTTCAAGGTTTTATGGGAATCACAGTTTGACCGATAACTCATTCATCGATAAATATATCTAAATATGGATCAGTTCAAATGAAAGGCTGGCCGTTCCCTTTCATTTGACACTCATATTGCGCGTAAATTTCAAGGTTTTATGGGAACCACATTTTGACCGATAACTCATTAATCGATGAATATATCGAAATATGGATCGGTTCAGATGAAAGCTGTGGCCCTGCCCTTTCGTTGGCACCCATATTGAACGCATATATCAAGGTTTTATGGGAACCACATTTTGACCGATAACTCATTCATCGATAAATATATCTAAATATGGATCAGTTCAGATGAAAGCTGTGGCCTTGCCCTTTCGTTTGACACCCATATTGAACGCATATATCAAGGTTCTATGGGAACCACATTTTGACCGATAACTCATTCATCGATAAATATATCTAAATATGGAACAGTTCAGATGAAAGCTGTGGCCTTGCCCTTTCGTTGGCACCCATATTGAACGCATATATCAAGGTTTTATGGGAACCACATTCTGACCGATAACTCATTCATCGATAAATATATCTAAATATGGATCAGTTCAAATGAAAGCTGTGGCCGTTCCCTTTCATTTGACACTCATATTGCGCGTAAATTTCAAGGTTTTATGGGAACCACATTTTGACCGATAACTCATTAATCGATGAATATATCGAAATATGGATCAGTTCAGATGAAAGCTGTGGCCTTGCCCTTTCGTTTGACACCCATATTGAACGCATATATCAAGGTTTTATGGGAACCACATTTTGACCGATAACTCATTCATCGATAAATATATCTAAATATGGAACAGTTCAGATGAAAGCTGTGGCCTTGCCCTTTCGTTGGCACCCATATTGAACGCATATATCAAGGTTTTATGGGAACCACATTTTGACCGATAACTCATTTATCGATAAATATATCAAAATATGGATCAGTTCAGATGAAAGCTGTGGCCTTTCCCTTTTATTTGACACTCATATTGTGCCTAAACTTCAAGGTTTTATGGGAACAACATTTTTACCGATAACTCATTAATCGATGAATGTATCGAAATATGGATCTGTTCAGATGAAAGCTGTGGTCTTTCCTTTCGTTTGACACTCATATTGCGCGTAAATTTCAAGGTTTTATGGGAACCACATTTTTACCGATAACTCATTAATCGATGAATGTATCGAAATATGGATCTGTTCAGATGAAAGCTGTGGCCTTGCCCTTTAATTTGACACTCATATTGCGCGTAAGTTTTACGGTTTTATGGGAGTAACATTTTAAGCGATAACTTATTTATCGGTAAATATATCGAAATATGGATCAGTTCAGATGAAAGCTGTGGCCTTTCCCTTTTATTTGACACTCATACTGTGCCTAAGTTTCAATGTTTTATGGGAACAAAATTTTTACCGATAACTCATTAATCGATGAATGTATCGAAATATGGATCTGTTCAGATGAAAGCTGTGGCCTTGCCCTTTCGTTGGCACACATATTGAGCGCATATATTAAGGTTTTATGGGAACCACATTTTGTCCGATAACTCATTTATCGATAAATATATCGAAATACGGATAAGTTGAGATGAAAGCTGTGGTCTTGCCCTTTCGTTTGACACTCATATTGCGCGTAAATTTCAAGGTTTTATGCGAACCACAGTTTTACCGATAACTCATTAATCGATGAATGTATCGAAATATGGATCTGTTCAGATGAAAGCTGTGGGCTTGCCTTTCGTTTCACACTCATATTGCGCGTAAATTTCAAGGTTTTATGAGAACCACATTTTTACCGATAACTCATTCATCGATAAATATATCTATATATGGATCAGTTCAGATGAAAGCTGTGGCCTTCCCCTTTCATTTGACACTCATATTGCGCGTAAATTTCAAGGTTTTATGGGAACCACATTTTGACCGATAACTCATTCATCGATAAAGATATCGAAATATGGATCTGTTCAGATGAAAGCTGTGGGCTTGCCAATAAGTAATCACAGTTTGACCGATAACTCATTCATCGATAAATATATCTAAATATGGATCAGTTCAGATGAAAGCTGTGGCCTTGCCCTTTTATTTGACACTCATACTGTGCCTAAGTTTCAATGTTTTATGGGAACAAAATTTTTACCGATAACTCATTAATCGATAAATATATCTAAATATGGATCAGTTCAGATGAAAGCTGTGGTCTTGGCCTTTCGTTTGACACCCATATTGAACGCATATATCAAGGTTCTATGGGAACCACATTTTGACCGATAACTCATTCATCGATAAATATATCTATATATGGATCAGTTCAGATGAAAGCTGTGGCCTTCCCCTTTCATTTGACACTCATATTGCGCGTAAATTTCAAGGTTTTATGGGAACCACATTTTGACCGATAACTCATTCATCGATAAAGATATCGAAATATGGATCTGTTCAGATGAAAGCTGTGGGCTTGCCAATAAGTAATCACAGTTTGACCGATAACTCATTCATCGATAAATATATCTAAATATGGATCAGTTCAGATGAAAGCTGTGGCCTTGCCCTTTCATTTGATACTCATATTGAACGCATATATCAAGGTTTTATGGGAACCACATTTTGACCGATAACTCGTTCATCGATAAATATATCTAAATATGGATCAGTTCAGATGAAAGCTGTGGCCTTTCCCTTTTATTTGACACTCATACTGTGCCTAAGTTTCAATGTTTTATGGGAACAAAATTTTTACCGATAACTCATTAATCGATAAATATATCTAAATATGGATCAGTTCAGATGAAAGCTGTGGTCTTGGCCTTTCGTTTGACACCCATATTGAACGCATATATCAAGGTTCTATGGGAACCACATTTTGACCGATAACTCATTCATCGATAAATATATCTATATATGGATCAGTTCAGATGAAAGCTGTGGCCTTCCCCTTTCATTTGACACTCATATTGCGCGTAAATTTCAAGGTTTTATGGGAACCACATTTTGACCGATAACTCATTCATCGATAAAGATATCGAAATATGGATCTGTTCAGATGAAAGCTGTGGGCTTGCCAATAAGTAATCACAGTTTGACCGATAACTCATTCATCGATAAATATATCTAAATATGGATCAGTTCAGATGAAAGCTGTGGCCTTGCCCTTTCATTTGATACTCATATTGAACGCATATATCAAGGTTTTATGGGAACCACATTTTGACCGATAACTCGTTCATCGATAAATATATCTAAATATGGATCAGTTCAGATGAAAGCTGTGGCCGTTCCCTTTCATTTGACACTCATATTGCGCGTAAATTTCAAGGTTTTATGGGAACCACATTTTGACCGATAACTCATTAATCGATGAATATATCGAAATATGGATCGGTTCAGATGAAAGCTGTGGCCCTGGCCTTTCGTTGGCACCCATATTGAACGCATATATCAAGGTTTTATGGGAACCACATTTTGACCGATAACTCATTTATCGATAAATATATCTAAATATGGATCAGTTCAGATGAAAGCTGTGGCCTTGCTCTTTTGTTTGACACCCATATTGAATGCATATATCAAGGTTTTATGGGAACCACATTTTGACCGATAACTCATTAATCGATGAATATATCGAAATATGGATCGGTTCAGATGAAAGCTGTGGCCCTGCCCTTTCGTTGGCACCCATATTGAACGCATACATCAAGGTTTTATGGGAACCACATTTTGACCGATAACTCATTCATCGATAAATATATCTAAATATGGATCAGTTCAGATGAAAGCTGTGGCCTTGCCCTTTCGTTTGACACCCATATTGAACGCATATATCAAGGTCCTATGGGAACCACATTTTGACCGCTAACTCATTTATCGTTAAATATATCGAAATATGGATAAGCTGAGATGAAAGCTGTGGCCTTGCCCTTTCGTTTGACACCCATATTGCGCGTAAATTTCAAGGTTTTATGGGAATCACAGTTTGACCGATAACTCATTCATCGATAAATATATCTAAATATGGATCAGTTCAGATGAAAGCTGTGGCCGTTCCCTTTCATTTGACACTCATATTGCGCGTAAATTTCAAGGTTTTATGGGAACCACATTTTGACCGATAACTCATTAATCGATGAATATATCGAAATATGGATCGGTTCAGATGAAAGCTGTGGCCCTGCCCTTTCGTTGGCACCCATATTGAACGCATACATCAAGGTTTTATGGGAACCACATTTTGACCGATAACTCATTCATCGATAAATATATCTAAATATGGATCAGTTCAGATGAAAGCTGTGGCCTTGCCCTTTCGTTTGACACCCATATTGAACGCATATATCAAGGTTCTATGGGAACCACATTTTGACCGATAACTCATTCATCGATAAATATATCTAAATATGGATCAGTTCAGATGAAAGCTGTGGCCTTGCCCTTTCGTTGGCACCCATATTGAACGCATATATCAAGGTTTTATGGGAACCACATTCTGACCGATAACTCATTCATCGATAAATATATCTAAATATGGATCAGTTCAAATGAAAGCTGTGGCCGTTCCCTTTCATTTGACACTCATATTGCGCGTAAATTTCAAGGTTTTATGGGAACCACATTTTGACCGATAACTCATTAATCGATGAATATATCGAAATATGGATCAGTTCAGATGAAAGCTGTGGCCTTGCCCTTTCGTTTGACACCCATATTGAACGCATATATCAAGGTTCTATGGGAACCACATTTTGACCGATAACTCATTCATCGATAAATATATCTAAATATGGATCAGTTCAGATGAAAGCTGTGGCCTTGCCCTTTCGTTGGCACCCATATTGAACGCATATATCAAGGTTTTATGGGAACCACATTTTGACCGATAACTCATTTATCGATAAATATATCAAAATATGGATCAGTTCAGATGAAAGCTGTGGCCTTTCCCTTTTATTTGACACTCATATTGTGCCTAAACTTCAAGGTTTTATGGGAACAACATTTTTACCGATAACTCATTAATCGATGAATGTATCGAAATATGGATCTGTTCAGATGAAAGCTGTGGTCTTGCCTTTCGTTTGACACTCATATTGCGCGTAAATTTCAAGGTTTTATGGGAACCACATTTTTACCGATAACTCATTAATCGATGAATGTATCGAAATATGGATCTGTTCAGATGAAAGCTGTGGCCTTGCCCTTTAATTTGACACTCATATTGCGCGTAAATTTTACGGTTTTATGGGAGTAACATTTTAAGCGATAACTTATTTATCGGTAAATATATCGAAATATGGATCAGTTCAGATGAAAGCTGTGGCCTTTCCCTTTTATTTGACACTCATACTGTGCCTAAGTTTCAATGTTTTATGGGAACAAAATTTTTACCGATAACTCATTAATCGATGAATGTATCGAAATATGGATCTGTTCAGATGAAAGCTGTGGCCTTGCCCTTTCGTTGGCACACATATTGAGCGCATATATTAAGGTTTTATGGGAACCACATTTTGTCCGATAACTCATTTATCGATAAATATATCGAAATACGGATAAGTTGAGATGAAAGCTGTGGTCTTGCCCTTTCGTTTGACACTCATATTGCGCGTAAATTTCAAGGTTTTATGCGAACCACAGTTTTACCGATAACTCATTAATCGATGAATGTATCGAAATATGGATCTGTTCAGATGAAAGCTGTGGGCTTGCCTTTCGTTTCACACTCATATTGCGCGTAAATTTCAAGGTTTTATGAGAACCACATTTTTACCGATAACTCATTACTCGATGAATGTATCGAAATATGGATCTATTCAGATGAAAGCTGTGGTCTTACCCTTTCGTTTGACACTCATATTGCGCGTAAATTTCAAGGTTTTATGGGAACCACATTTTGACCAATAACTCATTAATCGATGAATGCATCGAAATATGGATCTGTTCAGATGAAAGCTGTGGCCTTGCCCTTTCGTTTGACACCCATTTTGAACGCATATATCAAGGTTTTATGGGAACCACATTTTGACCGATAACTCATTAATCGATGAATATATCGAAATATAGATCGGTTCAGATGAAAGCTGTGGCCCTGGCCTTTCGTTGGCACCCATATTGAACGCACACATCAAGGTTTTATGGGAACCACATTTTGACCGATAACTCATTCATCGATAAATATATCTAAATATGGATCAGTTCAGATGAAAGCTGTGGTCTTGGCCTTTCGTTTGACACCCATATTGAACGCATATATCAAGGTTCTATGGGAACCACATTTTGACCGATAACTCATTCATCGATAAATATATCTATATATGGATCAGTTCAGATGAAAGCTGTGGCCTTCCCCTTTCATTTGACACTCATATTGCGCGTAAATTTCAAGGTTTTATGGGAACCACATTTTGACCGATAACTCATTAATCGATGAATATATCGAAATATGGATCAGTTCAGATGAAAGCTGTGGCCTTTCCCTTTTATTTGACACTCATATTGCGCGTAAATTTCAAGGTTTTATGGGAACCACATTATGACCGATAACTCATTAATCGATGAATATATCGAAATATGGATCTGTTCAGATGAAAGCTGTGGCCTTGCCCTTTCGTTGGCACCCATATTGAACGCATATATCAAGGTTTTATGGGAACCACATTTTGACCGATAACTCATTTATCGATAAATATATCAAAATATGGATCAGTTCAGATGAAAGCTGTGGCCTTCCCCTTTCATTTGACACTCATATTGCGCGTAAATTTCAAGGTTTTATGGGAACCACATTTTGACCGATAACTCATTAATCGATAAATATATCGAAATATGGATCTGTTCAGATGAAAGCGGTGGCCTTGCCCTTTCATTTGACACTCATATTGCGCGTAAATTTCAAGGTTTTATGGGAATCACAGTTTGACCGATAACTCATTCATCGATAAATATATCTAAATATGGATCAGTTCAGATGAAAGCTGTGGCCTTGCCCTTTCGGTGGCACCCAGATTGAACGCATATATCAAGGTTTTATGGGAGCCACATTTTGACCGATAACTCATTTATCGATAAATATATCAAAATATAGATCAGTTCAGATGAAAGCTGTGGCCTTCCCCTTTCATTTGACACTCATATTGCGCGTAAATTTCAAGGTTTTATGTGAACCACATTTTGACCGATAACTCATTAATCGATGAATATATCGAAATATGGATCAGTTCAGATGAAAGCTGTGGCCTTTCCCTTTTATTTGACACTCATATTGCGCGTAAATTTCAAGGTTTTATGGGAATCACAGTTTGACCGATAACTCATTCATCGATAAATATATCTAAATATGGATCAGTTCAGATGAAAGCTGTGGTCTTGCCTTTCGTTTCACACTCATATTGCGCGTAAATTTCAAGGTTTTATGAGAACCACATTTTTACCGATAACTCATTACTCGATGAATGTATCGAAATATGGATCTATTCAGATGAAAGCTGTGGTCTTACCCTTTCGTTTGACACTCATATTGCGCGTAAATTTCAAGGTTTTATGGGAACCACATTTTGACCGATAACTCATTAATCGATGAATGCATCGAAATATGGATCTGTTCAGATGAAAGCTGTGGCCTTGCCCTTTCGTTGGCACACATATTGAGCGCATATATCAAGGTTTTATGGGAACCACATTTTGTCCGATAACTCATTTATCGATAAATATATCGAAATACGGATAAGTTGAGATGAAAGCTGTGGTCTTGCCCTTTCGTTTGACACTCATATTGCGCGTAAATTTCAAGGTTTTATGCGAACCACAGTTTTACCGATAACTCATTAATCGATGACTGTATCGAAATATGGATCTGTTCAGATGAAAGCTGTGGTCTTGCCTTTCGTTTCACACTCATATTGCGCGTAAATTTCAAGGTTTTATGAGAACCACATTTTTACCTATAACTCATTACTCGATGAATGTATCGAAATATGGATCTATTCAGATGAAAGCTGTGGTCTTACCCTTTCGTTTGACACTCATATTGCGCGTAAATTTTACGGTTTTATGGGAGTAACATTTTAAGCGATAACTTATTTATCGGTAAATATATCGAAATATGGATCAGTTCAGATGAAAGCTGTGGCCTTTCCCTTTTATTTGACAGTCATATTGCGCGTAAATTTCAAGGTTTTATGGGAACCACATTATGACCGATAACTCATTAATCGATGAATATATCGAAATATGGATCTGTTCAGATGAAAGCTGTGGCCTTGCCCTTTCGTTGGCACCCATATTGAACGCATATATCAAGGTTTTATGGGAACCACATTTTGACCGATAACTCATTTATCGATAAATATATCAAAATATGGATCAGTTCAGATGAAAGCTGTGGCCTTCCCCTTTCATTTGACACTCATATTGCGCGTAAATTTCAAGGTTTTATGGGAACCACATTTTGACCGATAACTCATTAATCGATAAATATATCGAAATATGGATCTGTTCAGATGAAAGCGGTGGCCTTGCCCTTTCATTTGACACTCATATTGCGCGTAAATTTCAAGGTTTTATGGGAATCACAGTTTGACCGATAACTCATTCATCGATAAATATATCTAAATATGGATCAGTTCAGATGAAAGCTGTGGCCTTGCCCTTTCGTTTGACACCCATATTGAACGCATACATCAAGGTTTTATGGGAACCACATTTTGACCGATAACTCATTCATCGATAAATATATCTAAATATGGATCAGTTCAGATGAAAGCTGTGGCCTTGCCCTTTCGTTTGACACCCATATTGAACGCATATATCAAGGTTCTATGGGAACCACATTTTGACCGCTAACTCATTTATCGTTAAATATATCGAAATATGGATAAGCTGAGATGAAAGCTGTGGCCTTGCCCTTTCGTTTGACACCCATATTGCGCGTAAATTTCAAGGTTTTATGGGAATCACAGTTTGACCGATAACTCATTCATCGATAAATATATCTAAATATGGATCAGTTCAGATGAAAGCTGTGGCCGTTCCCTTTCATTTGACACTCATATTGCGCGTAAATTTCAAGGTTTTATGGGAACCACATTTTGACCGATAACTCATTAGTCGATGAATATATCGAAATATGGATCGGTTCAGATGAAAGCTGTGGCCCTGCCCTTTCGTTGGCACCCATATTGAACGCATACATCAAGGTTTTATGGGAACCACATTTTGACCGATAACTCATTCATCGATAAATATATCTAAATATGGATCAGTTCAAATGAAAGCTGTGGCCGTTCCCTTTCATTTGACACTCATATTGCGCGTAAATTTCAAGGTTTTATGGGAACCACATTTTGACCGATAACTCATTAATCGATGAATATATCGAAATATGGATCGGTTCAGATGAAAGCTGTGGCCCTGCCCTTTCGTTGGCACCCATATTGAACGCATACATCAAGGTTTTATGGGAACCACATTTTGACCGATAACTCATTCATTGATAAATATATCTAAATATGGATCAGTTCAGATGAAAGCTGTGGCCTTGCCCTTTCGTTTGACACCCATATTGAACGCATATATCAAGGTTCTATGGGAACCACATTTTGACCGATAACTCATTCATCGATAAATATATCTAAATATGGAACAGTTCAGATGAAAGCTGTGGCCTTGCCCTTTCGTTGGCACCCATATTGAACGCATATATCAAGGTTTTATGGGAACCACATTTTGACCGATAACTCATTCATCGATAAATATATCTAAATATGGATCAGTTCAAATGAAAGCTGTGGCCGTTCCCTTTCGTTTGACACCCATATTGCGCGTAAATTTCAAGGTTTTATGGGAATCACAGTTTGACCGATAACTCATTCATCGATAAATATATCTAAATATGGATCAGTTCAGATGAAAGCTGTGGCCGTCCCCTTTCATTTGACACTCATATTGCGCGTAAATTTCAAGGTTCTATGGGAACCACATTTTGACCGATAACTCATTCATCGATAAATATATCTAAATATGGAACAGTTCAGATGAAAGCTGTGGCCTTGGCCTTTCGTTGGCACCCATATTGAACGCATATATCAAGGTTTTATGGGAACCACATTCTGACCGATAACTCATTCATCGATAAATATATCTAAATATGGATCAGTTCAAATGAAAGCTGTGGCCGTTCCCTTTCATTTGACACTCATATTGCGCGTAAATTTCAAGGTTTTATGGGAACCACATTTTGACCGATAACTCATTAATCGATGAATATATCGAAATATGGATCGGTTCAGATGAAAGCTGTGGCCCTGCCCTTTCGTTGGCACCCATATTGAACGCATACATCAAGGTTTTATGGGAACCACATTTTGACCGATAACTCATTCATCGATAAATATATCTAAATATGGATCAGTTCAGATGAAAGCTGTGGCCTTGCCCTTTCGTTTGACACCCATATTGAACGCATATATCAAGGTTCTATGGGAACCACATTTTGACCGATAACTCATTCATCGATAAATATATCTAAATATGGAACAGTTCAGATGAAAGCTGTGGCCTTGCCCTTTCGTTGGCACCCATATTGAACGCATATATCAAGGTTTTATGGGAACCACATTTTGACCGATAACTCATTTATCGATAAATATATCAAAATATGGATCAGTTCAGATGAAAGCTGTGGCCTTTCCCTTTTATTTGACACTCATATTGTGCCTAAACTTCAAGGTTTTATGGGAACAACATTTTTACCGATAACTCATTAATCGATGAATGTATCGAAATATGGATCTGTTCAGATGAAAGCTGTGGCCTTGCCCTTTCGTTTGACACCCATATTGCGCGCATATATCAAGGTTCTATGGGAACCACATTTTGACCGCTAACTCATTTATCGTTAAATATATCGAAATATGGATAAGCTGAGATGAAAGCTGTGGCCTTGCCCTTTCGTTTGACACCCATATTGCGCGTAAATTTCAAGGTTTTATGGGAATCACAGTTTGACCGATAACTCATTCATCGATAAATATATCTAAATATGGATCAGTTCAGATGAAAGCTGTGGCCGTTCCCTTTCATTTGACACTCATATTGCGCGTAAATTTCAAGGTTTTATGGGAACCACATTTTGACCGATAACTCATTAATCGATGAATATATCGAAATATGGATCGGTTCAGATGAAAGCTGTGGCCCTGCCCTTTCGTTGGCACCCATATTGAACGCATACATCAAGGTTTTATGGGAACCACATTTTGACCGATAACTCATTCATCGATAAATATATCTAAATATGGATCAGTTCAAATGAAAGCTGTGGCCGTTCCCTTTCATTTGACACTCATATTGCGCGTAAATTTCAAGGTTTTATGGGAACCACATTTTGACCGATAACTCATTAATCGATGAATATATCGAAATATGGATCGGTTCAGATGAAAGCTGTGGCCCTGCCCTTTCGTTGGCACCCATATTGAACGCATACATCAAGGTTTTATGGGAACCACATTTTGACCGATAACTCATTCATTGATAAATATATCTAAATATGGATCAGTTCAGATGAAAGCTGTGGCCTTGCCCTTTCGTTTGACACCCATATTGAACGCATATATCAAGGTTCTATGGGAACCACATTTTGACCGATAACTCATTCATCGATAAATATATCTAAATATGGAACAGTTCAGATGAAAGCTGTGGCCTTGCCCTTTCGTTGGCACCCATATTGAACGCATATATCAAGGTTTTATGGGAACCACATTTTGACCGATAACTCATTCATCGATAAATATATCTAAATATGGATCAGTTCAAATGAAAGCTGTGGCCGTTCCCTTTCGTTTGACACCCATATTGCGCGTAAATTTCAAGGTTTTATGGGAATCACAGTTTGACCGATAACTCATTCATCGATAAATATATCTAAATATGGATCAGTTCAGATGAAAGCTGTGGCCGTCCCCTTTCATTTGACACTCATATTGCGCGTAAATTTCAAGGTTTTATGGGAACCACATTTTGACCGATAACTCATTCATCGATAAATATATCTAAATATGGAACAGTTCAGATGAAAGCTGTGGCCTTGCCCTTTCGTTGGCACCCATATTGAACGCATATATCAAGGTTTTATGGGAACCACATTCTGACCGATAACTCATTCATCGATAAATATATCTAAATATGGATCAGTTCAAATGAAAGCTGTGGCCGTTCCCTTTCATTTGACACTCATATTGCGCGTAAATTTCAAGGTTTTATGGGAACCACATTTTGACCGATAACTCATTAATCGATGAATATATCGAAATATGGATCGGTTCAGATGAAAGCTGTGGCCCTGCCCTTTCGTTGGCACCCATATTGAACGCATACATCAAGGTTTTATGGGAACCACATTTTGACCGATAACTCATTCATCGATAAATATATCTAAATATGGATCAGTTCAGATGAAAGCTGTGGCCTTGCCCTTTCGTTTGACACCCATATTGAACGCATATATCAAGGTTCTATGGGAACCACATTTTGACCGATAACTCATTCATCGATAAATATATCTAAATATGGATCAGTTCAGATGAAAGCTGTGGCCTTGCCCTTTCGTTGGCACCCATATTGAACGCATATATCAAGGTTTTATGGGAACCACATTTTGACCGATAACTCATTTATCGATAAATATATCAAAATATGGATCAGTTCAGATGAAAGCTGTGGCCTTTCCCTTTTATTTGACACTCATATTGTGCCTAAACTTCAAGGTTTTATGGGAACAACATTTTTACCGATAACTCATTAATCGATGAATGTATCGAAATATGGATCTGTTCAGATGAAAGCTGTGGTCTTGCCTCTCGTTTGACACTCATATTGCGCGTAAATTTCAAGGTTTTATGGGAACCACATTTTTACCGATATCTCAATAATCGATGAATGTATCGAAATATGGATCTGTTCAGATGAAAGCTGTGGCCTTGCCCTTTAATTTGACACTCATATTGCGCGTAAATTTTACGGTTTTATGGGAGTAACATTTTAAGCGATAACTTATTTATCGGTAAATATATCGAAATATGGATCAGTTCAGATGAAAGCTGTGGCCTTTCCCTTTTATTTGACACTCATACTGTGCCTAAGTTTCAATGTTTTATGGGAACAAAATTTTTACTGATAACTCATTAATCGATGAATGTATCGAAATATGGATCTGTTCAGATGAAAGCTGTGGCCTTGCCCTTTCGTTGGCACACATATTGAGCGCATATATCAAGGTTTTATGGGAACCACATTTTGTCCGATAACTCATTTATCGATAAATATATCGAAATACGGATAAGTTGAGATGAAAGCTGTGGTCTTGCCCTTTCTTTTGACACTCATATTGCGCGTAAATTTCAAGGTTTTATGCGAACCACAGTTTTACCGATAACTCATTAATCGATGAATGTATCGAAATATGGATCTGTTCAGATGAAAGCTGTGGTCTTGCCTTTCGTTTCACACTCATATTGCGCGTAAATTTCAAGGTTTTATGAGAACCACATTTTTACCGATAACTCATTACTCGATGAATGTATCGAAATATGGATCTATTCAGATGAAAGCTGTGGTCTTACCCTTTCGTTTGACACTCATATTGCGCGTAAATTTCAAGGTTTTATGGGAACCACATTTTGACCAATAACTCATTAATCGATGAATGCATCGAAATATGGATCTGTTCAGATGAAAGCTGTGGCCTTGCCCTTTCGTTTGACACCCATTTTGAACGCATATATCAAGGTTTTATGGGAACCACATTTTGACCGATAACTCATTAATCGATGAATATATCGAAATATGGATCGGTTCAGATGAAAGCTGTGGCCCTGGCCTTTCGTTGGCACCCATATTGAACGCACACATCAAGGTTTTATGGGAACCACATTTTGACCGATAACTCATTCATCGATAAATATATCTAAATATGGATCAGTTCAGATGAAAGCTGTGGTCTTGGCCTTTCGTTTGACACCCATATTGAACGCATATATCAAGGTTCTATGGGAACCACATTTTGACCGATAACTCATTCATCGATAAATATATCTATATATGGATCAGTTCAGATGAAAGCTGTGGCCTTCCCCTTTCATTTGACACTCATATTGCGCGTAAATTTCAAGGTTTTATGGGAACCACATTTTGACCGATAACTCATTAATCGATGAATATATCGAAATATGGATCAGTTCAGATGAAAGCTGTGGCCTTTCCCTTTTATTTGACACTCATATTGCGCGTAAATTTCAAGGTTTTATGGGAACCACATTATGACCGATAACTCATTAATCGATGAATATATCGAAATATGGATCTGTTCAGATGAAAGCTGTGGCCTTGCCCTTTCGTTGGCACCCATATTGAACGCATATATCAAGGTTTTATGGGAACCACATTTTGACCGATAACTCATTTATCGATAAATATATCAAAATATGGATCAGTTCAGATGAAAGCTGTGGCCTTCCCCTTTCATTTGACACGCATATTGCGCGTAAATTTCAAGGTTTTATGGGAACCACATTTTGACCGATAACTCATTAATCGATAAATATATCGAGATATGGATCTGTTCAGATGAAAGCGGTGGCCTTGCCCTTTCATTTGACACTCATATTGCGCGTAAATTTCAAGGTTTTATGGGAATCACAGTTTGACCGATAACTCATTCATCGATAAATATATCTAAATATGGATCAGTTCAGATGAAAGCTGTGGCCTTGCCCTTTCGGTGGCACCCAGATTGAACGCATATATCAAGGTTTTATGGGAGCCACATTTTGACCGATAACTCATTTATCGATAAATATATTAAAATATAGATCAGTTCAGATGAAAGCTGTGGCCTTCCCCTTTCATTTGACACTCATATTGCGCGTAAATTTCAAGGATTTATGTGAACCACATTTTGACCGATAACTCATTAATCGATGAATATATCGAAATATGGATCAGTTCAGATGAAAGCTGTGGCCTTTCCCTTTTATTTGACACTCATATTGCCCGTAAATTTCAAGGTTTTATGGGAATCACAGTTTGACCGATAACTCATTTATCGATAAATATATCTAAATATGGATCAGTTCAGATGAAAGCTGTGGCCTTGCCCTTTCGTTGGCACCCAGATTGAACGCATATATCAAGGTTTTATGGGAACCACATTTTGACCGATAACTCATTCATCGATAAATATATCTAAATATGGATCAGTTCAGATGAAAGCTGTGGCCTTCCCCTTTCATTTGACACTCATATTGCGCGTAAATTTCAAGGTTTTATGGGAACCACATTTTGACCGATAACTCATTAATCGATGAATATATCGAAATATGGATCTGTTTAGATAAAAGCGGTGGTCTTGCCCTTTCGTTGGCTCCCATATTGAACGCATATATCAAGGTTTTATGGGAACCACATTTTGACGGATAACTCATTTATCGATAAATATATCGAAGTATGGATCTGTTCAGATGAAAGCTGTCGCCTGCCCTTTCGTTGGCACCCATATGGAACGCATATATCAAGGTTTTATGGGAACCACATTTTGAGCGATAACTCATTTATCGATAAATATATCGAAATATGGATCAATTCAGATGAAAGCTGTGGCCTTGCCCTTTCGTTTGACACCCCTATTGAATGCATATATCAAGGTTTTATGGGAACCACATTTTGACCGATAACTCATTTATCGATAAATATATCCAAATAAGGATCAGTTCAGATGAAAGCTGTGGCCTTGCCCTTTCGTTTGCCACCCATATTGAAAGCATATATCAAGGTTTTATGGGAATCACATTTTGACCGATAACTCGTTCATCGATAAATATATCTAAATATGGATCAGTTCAGATGAAAGCTGTGGCCGTTCCCTTTCATTTGACACTCATATTGCGCGTAAATTTCAAGGTTTTATGGGAACCACATTTTGACCGATAACTCATTCATCGATAAAGATATCGAAATATGGATCTGTTCAGATGAAAGCTGTGGGCTTGCCCTTTCGTTGGCACCCATATTGAACGCATATATCAAGGTTTTAAGGGAACCACATTTTGACCGATAACTCATTTATCGATAAATATATCCAAATATGGATCAGTTCAGATGAAAGCTGTGGCCTTGCCCTTTCATTTGATACTCATATTGAACGCATATATCAAGGTTTTATGGGAACCACATTTTGACCGATAACTCATTTATCGATAAATATATCCAAATATGGATCAGTTCAGATGAAAGCTGTGGCCTTGCCCTTTCATTTGATACTCATATTGAACGCATATATCAAGGTTTTATGGGAACCACATTTTGACCGATAACTCATTTATCGATAAATATATCCAAATATGGATCAGTTCAGATGAAAGCTGTGGCCTTGCCCTTTCGTTTGACACCCATATTGAACGCATATATCAAGGTTTTATGGGAATCACATTTTGACCGATAACTCGTTCATCGATAAATATATCTAAATATGGAGCAGTTCAGATGAAAGCTGTGGCCGTTCCCTTTCATTTGACACTCATATTGCGCGTAAATTTCAAGGTTTTATGGGAACCACATTTTGATCGATAACTCATTCATCGATAAAGATATCGAAATATGGATCTGTTCAGATGAAAGCTGTGGGCTTGCCCTTTCGTTGGCACCCATATTGAACGCATATATCAAGGTTTTATGGGAACCACATTTTGACCGATAACTCATTTATCGATAAATATATCTAAATATGGATAAGCTGAGATGAAAGCTGTGGCCTTGCCCTTTCGTTTGACACCCATATTGAGCGTAAATTTCAAGGTTTTATGGGAATCACAGTTTGACCGATAACTCATTCATCGATAAATATATCTAAATATGGATCAGTTCAGATGAAAGCTGTGGCCTTGCCCTTTCGTTGGCACCCATATTGAACGCATATATCAAGGTTTTATGGGAACCACATTTTGACCGATAACTCATTCATCGATAAATATATCTAAATATGAATCAGTTCAAATGAAAGCTGTGGCCGTTCCCTTTCATTTGACACTCATATTGCGCGTAAATTTCAAGGTTTTATGGGAACCACATTTTGACCGATAACTCATTCATCGATAAATATATCTAACTATGGATCAGTTCAGATGAAAGCTGTGGGCTTGCCCTTTCGTTGGCACCCATATTGAACGCATATATCAAGGTTTTATGGGAACCACATTTTGACCGATAACTCATTTATCGATAAATATATCAAAATATGGATCAATTCAGATGAAAGCTGTGGCCTTGCCCTTTCATTTGATACTCATATTGAACGCATATATCAAGGTTTTATGGGAACCACATTTTGACCGATAACTCATTTATCGATAAATATATCCAAATATGGATCAGTTCAGATGAAAGCTGTGGCCTTGCCCTTTCGTTTGACACCCATATTGAACGCATATATCAAGGTTTTATGGGAATCACATTTTGACCGATAACTCGTTCATCGATAAATATATCTAAATATGGATCAGTTCAGATGAAAGCTGTGGCCGTTTCCTTTCATTTGACACTCATATTGCGCGTAAATTTCAAGGTTTTATGGGAACCACATTTTGATCGATAACTCATTCATCGATAAAGATATCGAAATATGAATCTGTTCAGATGAAAGCTGTGGGCTTGCCCTTTCGTTGGCACCCATATTGAACGCATATATCAAGGTTTTATGGGAACCACATTTTGACCGATAACTCATTTATCGATAAATATATCGAAATATGGATAAGCTGAGATGAAAGCTGTGGCCTTGCCCTTTCGTTTGACACCCATATTGCGCGTAAATTTCAAGGTTTTATGGGAATCACAGTTTGACCGATAACTCATTCATCGATAAATATATCTAAATATGGATCAGTTCAGATGAAAGCTGTGGCCTTGCCCTTTCGTTGGCACCCATATTGAACGCGTATATCAAGGTTTTATGGGAACCACATTTTGACCGATAACTCATTCATCGATAAATATATCTAAATATGGATCAGTTCAAATGAAAGCTGTGGCCGTTCCCTTTCATTTGACACTCATATTGCGCGTAAATTTCAAGGTTTTATGGGAACCACATTTTGACCGATAACTCATTCATCGATAAATATATCTAAATATGGATCAGTTCAGATGAAAGCTGTGGCCTTGCTCTTTTGTTTGACACCCATATTGAATGCATATATCAAGGTTTTATGGGAACCACATTTTGACCGATAACTCATTAATCGATGAATATATCGAAATATGGATCGGTTCAGATGAAAGCTGTGGCCCTGCCCTTTCGTTGGCACCCATATTGAACGCATACATCAAGGTTTTATGGGAACCACATTTTGACCGATAACTCATTTATCGATAAATATATCTAAATATGGATCAGTTCAGATGAAAGCTGTGGCCTTGCTCTTTTGTTTGACACCCATATTGAACGCATATATCAAGGTTTTATGGGAACCACATTTTGACCGATAACTCATTAATCGATGAATATATCGAAATATGGATCGGTTCAGATGAAAGCTGTGGCCCTGCCCTTTCGTTGGCACCCATATTGAACGCATACATCAAGGTTTTATGGGAACCACATTTTGACCGATAACTCATTCATCGATAAATATATCTAAATATGGATCAGTTCAGATGAAAGCTGTGGGCTTGCCCTTTCGTTGGCACCCATAGTGAACGCATATATCAAGGTTTTATGGGAACCACATTTTCACCGATAACTCATTTATCGATAAATATATCTAAATATGGATCAGTTCAGATGAAAGCTGTGGCCTTGCTCTTTTGTTTGACACCCATATTGAATGCATATATCAAGGTTTTATGGGAACCACATTTTGACCGATAACTCATTAATCGATGAATATATCGAAATATGGATCAGTTCAGATGAAAGCTGTGGCCCTGCCCTTTCGTTGGCACCCATATTGAACGCATACATCAAGGTTTTATGGGAACCACATTTTGACCGATAACTCATTCATCGATAAATATATCTAAATATGGATCAGTTCAGATGAAAGCTGTGGCCTTGCCCTTTCGTTGGCACCCATATTGAACGCATATATCAAGGTTTTATGGGAACCACATTTTGACCGATAACTCATTCATCGATAAATATATCTAAATATGGATCAGTTCAAATGAAAGCTGTGGCCGTTCCCTTTCATTTGACACTCATATTGCGCGTAAATTTCAAGGTTTTATGGGAACCACATTTTGACCGATAACTCATTTATCGATAAATATATCCAAATATGGATCAGTTCAGATGAAAGCTGTGGCCTTGCCCTTTCGTTTGACACCCATATTGAACGCATATATCAAGGTTTTATGGGAATCACATTTTGACCGATAACTCGTTCATCGATAAATATATCTAAATATGGATCAGTTCAGATGAAAGCTGTGGCCGTTTCCTTTCATTTGACACTCATATTGCGCGTAAATTTCAAGGTTTTATGGGAACCACATTTTGATCGATAACTCATTCATCGATAAAGATATCGAAATATGAATCTGTTCAGATGAAAGCTGTGGGCTTGCCCTTTCGTTGGCACCCATATTGAACGCATATATCAAGGTTTTATGGGAACCACATTTTGACCGATAACTCATTTATCGATAAATATATCTAAATATGGATAAGCTGAGATGAAAGCTGTGGCCTTGCCCTTTCGTTTGACACCCATATTGCGCGTAAATTTCAAGGTTTTATGGGAATCACAGTTTGACCGATAACTCATTCATCGATAAATATATCTAAATATGGATAAGCTGAGATGAAAGCTGTGGCCTTGCTCTTTTGTTTGACACCCATATTGAATGCATATATCAAGGTTTTATGGGAACCACATTTTGACCGATAACTCATTAATCGATGAATATATCGAAATATGGATCGGTTCAGATGAAAGCTGTGGCCCTGCCCTTTCGTTGGCACCCATATTGAACGCATACATCAAGGTTTTATGGGAACCACATTTTGACCGATAACTCATTCATCGATAAATATATCTAAATATGGATCAGTTCAGATGAAAGCTGTGGCCTTGCCCTTTCGTTTGACACCCATATTGAACGCATATATCAAGGTTTTATGGGAATCACATTTTGACCGATAACTCGTTCATCGATAAATATATCTAAATATGGATCAGTTCAGATGAAAGCTGTGGCCGTTTCCTTTCATTTGACACTCATATTGCGCGTAAATTTCAAGGTTTTATGGGAACCACATTTTGACCGATAACTCATTAATCGATGAATATATCGAAATATGGATCAGTTCAGATGAAAGCTGTGGCCTTTCCCTTTTATTTGACACTCATATTGCGCGTAAATTTCAAGGTTTTATGGGAACCACATTATGACCGATAACTCATTAATCGATGAATATATCGAAATATGGATCTGTTCAGATGAAAGCTGTGGCCTTGCCCTTTCGTTGGCACCCATATTGAACGCATATATCAAGGTTTTATGGGAACCACATTTTGACCGATAACTCATTTATCGATAAATATATCAAAATATGGATCAGTTCAGATGAAAGCTGTGGCCTTCCCCTTTCATTTGACACGCATATTGCGCGTAAATTTCAAGGTTTTATGGGAACCACATTTTGACCGATAACTCATTAATCGATAAATATATCGAGATATGGATCTGTTCAGATGAAAGCGGTGGCCTTGCCCTTTCATTTGACACTCATATTGCGCGTAAATTTCAAGGTTTTATGGGAATCACAGTTTGACCGATAACTCATTCATCGATAAATATATCTAAATATGGATCAGTTCAGATGAAAGCTGTGGCCTTGCCCTTTCGGTGGCACCCAGATTGAACGCATATATCAAGGTTTTATGGGAGCCACATTTTGACCGATAACTCATTTATCGATAAATATATTAAAATATAGATCAGTTCAGATGAAAGCTGTGGCCTTCCCCTTTCATTTGACACTCATATTGCGCGTAAATTTCAAGGATTTATGTGAACCACATTTTGACCGATAACTCATTAATCGATGAATATATCGAAATATGGATCAGTTCAGATGAAAGCTGTGGCCTTTCCCTTTTATTTGACACTCATATTGCCCGTAAATTTCAAGGTTTTATGGGAATCACAGTTTGACCGATAACTCATTTATCGATAAATATATCTAAATATGGATCAGTTCAGATGAAAGCTGTGGCCTTGCCCTTTCGTTGGCACCCAGATTGAACGCATATATCAAGGTTTTATGGGAACCACATTTTGACCGATAACTCATTCATCGATAAATATATCTAAATATGGATCAGTTCAGATGAAAGCTGTGGCCTTCCCCTTTCATTTGACACTCATATTGCGCGTAAATTTCAAGGTTTTATGGGAACCACATTTTGACCGATAACTCATTAATCGATGAATATATCGAAATATGGATCTGTTTAGATAAAAGCGGTGGTCTTGCCCTTTCGTTGGCTCCCATATTGAACGCATATATCAAGGTTTTATGGGAACCACATTTTGACGGATAACTCATTTATCGATAAATATATCGAAGTATGGATCTGTTCAGATGAAAGCTGTCGCCTGCCCTTTCGTTGGCACCCATATGGAACGCATATATCAAGGTTTTATGGGAACCACATTTTGAGCGATAACTCATTTATCGATAAATATATCGAAATATGGATCAATTCAGATGAAAGCTGTGGCCTTGCCCTTTCGTTTGACACCCCTATTGAATGCATATATCAAGGTTTTATGGGAACCACATTTTGACCGATAACTCATTTATCGATAAATATATCCAAATAAGGATCAGTTCAGATGAAAGCTGTGGCCTTGCCCTTTCGTTTGCCACCCATATTGAAAGCATATATCAAGGTTTTATGGGAATCACATTTTGACCGATAACTCGTTCATCGATAAATATATCTAAATATGGATCAGTTCAGATGAAAGCTGTGGCCGTTCCCTTTCATTTGACACTCATATTGCGCGTAAATTTCAAGGTTTTATGGGAACCACATTTTGACCGATAACTCATTCATCGATAAAGATATCGAAATATGGATCTGTTCAGATGAAAGCTGTGGGCTTGCCCTTTCGTTGGCACCCATATTGAACGCATATATCAAGGTTTTAAGGGAACCACATTTTGACCGATAACTCATTTATCGATAAATATATCCAAATATGGATCAGTTCAGATGAAAGCTGTGGCCTTGCCCTTTCATTTGATACTCATATTGAACGCATATATCAAGGTTTTATGGGAACCACATTTTGACCGATAACTCATTTATCGATAAATATATCCAAATATGGATCAGTTCAGATGAAAGCTGTGGCCTTGCCCTTTCATTTGATACTCATATTGAACGCATATATCAAGGTTTTATGGGAACCACATTTTGACCGATAACTCATTTATCGATAAATATATCCAAATATGGATCAGTTCAGATGAAAGCTGTGGCCTTGCCCTTTCGTTTGACACCCATATTGAACGCATATATCAAGGTTTTATGGGAATCACATTTTGACCGATAACTCGTTCATCGATAAATATATCTAAATATGGAGCAGTTCAGATGAAAGCTGTGGCCGTTCCCTTTCATTTGACACTCATATTGCGCGTAAATTTCAAGGTTTTATGGGAACCACATTTTGATCGATAACTCATTCATCGATAAAGATATCGAAATATGGATCTGTTCAGATGAAAGCTGTGGGCTTGCCCTTTCGTTGGCACCCATATTGAACGCATATATCAAGGTTTTATGGGAACCACATTTTGACCGATAACTCATTTATCGTTAAATATATCGAAATATGGATAAGCTGAGATGAAAGCTGTGGCCTTGCCCTTTCGTTTGACACCCATATTGAGCGTAAATTTCAAGGTTTTATGGGAATCACAGTTTGACCGATAACTCATTCATCGATAAATATATCTAAATATGGATCAGTTCAGATGAAAGCTGTGGCCTTGCCCTTTCGTTGGCACCCATATTGAACGCATATATCAAGGTTTTATGGGAACCACATTTTGACCGATAACTCATTCATCGATAAATATATCTAAATATGGATCAGTTCAAATGAAAGCTGTGGCCGTTCCCTTTCATTTGACACTCATATTGCGCGTAAATTTCAAGGTTTTATGGGAACCACATTTTGACCGATAACTCATTCATCGATAAATATATCTAACTATGGATCAGTTCAGATGAAAGCTGTGGGCTTGCCCTTTCGTTGGCACCCATATTGAACGCATATATCAAGGTTTTATGGGAACCACATTTTGACCGATAACTCATTTATCGATAAATATATCAAAATATGGATCAATTCAGATGAAAGCTGTGGCCTTGCCCTTTCATTTGATACTCATATTGAACGCATATATCAAGGTTTTATGGGAACCACATTTTGACCGATAACTCATTTATCGATAAATATATCGAAATATGGATCAGTTCAGATGAAAGCTGTGGCCTTGCCCTTTCGTTTGACACCCATATTGAACGCATATATCAAGGTTTTATGGGAATCACATTTTGACCGATAACTCATTTATCGATAAATATATCTAAATATGGATCAGTTCAGATGAAAGCTGTGGCCGTTTCCTTTCATTTGACACTCATATTGCGAGTAAATTTCAAGGTTTTATGGGAACCACATTTTGATCGATAACTCATTCATCGATAAAGATATCGAAATATGAATCTGTTCAGATGAAAGCTGTGGGCTTGCCCTTTCGTTGGCACCCATATTGAACGCATATATCAAGGTTTTATGGGAACCACATTTTGACCGATAACTCATTTATCGATAAATATATCGAAATATGGATAAGCTGAGATGAAAGCTGTGGCCTTGCCCTTTCGTTTGACACCCATATTGCGCGTAAATTTCAAGGTTTTATGGGAATCACAGTTTGACCGATAACTCATTCATCGATAAATATATCTAAATATGGATCAGTTCAGATGAAAGCTGTGGCCTTGCCCTTTCGTTGGCACCCATATTGAACGCATATATCAAGGTTTTATGGGAACCACATTTTGACCGATAACTCATTCATCGATAAATATATCTAAATATGGATCAGTTCAAATGAAAGCTGTGGCCGTTCCCTTTCATTTGACACTCATATTGCGCGTAAATTTCAAGGTTTTATGGGAACCACATTTTGACCGATAACTCATTCATCGATAAATATATCTAAATATGGATCAGTTCAGATGAAAGCTGTGGCCTTGCTCTTTTGTTTGACACCCATATTGAATGCATATATCAAGGTTTTATGGGAACCACATTTTGACCGATAACTCATTAATCGATGAATATATCGAAATATGGATCGGTTCAGATGAAAGCTGTGGCCCTGCCCTTTCGTTGGCACCCATATTGAACGCATACATCAAGGTTTTATGGGAACCACATTTTGACCGATAACTCATTTATCGATAAATATATCTAAATATGGATCAGTTCAGATGAAAGCTGTGGCCTTGCTCTTTTGTTTGACACCCATATTGAATGCATATATCAAGGTTTTATGGGAACCACATTTTGACCGATAACTCATTAATCGATGAATATATCGAAATATGGATCGGTTCAGATGAAAGCTGTGGCCCTGCCCTTTCGTTGGCACCCATATTGAACGCATACATCAAGGTTTTATGGGAACCACATTTTGACCGATAACTCATTCATCGATAAATATATCTAAATATGGATCAGTTCAGATGAAAGCTGTGGGCTTGCCCTTTCGTTGGCACCCATAGTGAACGCATATATCAAGGTTTTATGGGAACCACATTTTCACCGATAACTCATTTATCGATAAATATATCTAAATATGGATCAGTTCAGATGAAAGCTGTGGCCTTGCTCTTTTGTTTGACACCCATATTGAATGCATATATCAAGGTTTTATGGGAACCACATTTTGACCGATAACTCATTAATCGATGAATATATCGAAATATGGATCGGTTCAGATGAAAGCTGTGGCCCTGCCCTTTCGTTGGCACCCATATTGAACGCATACATCAAGGTTTTATGGGAACCACATTTTGACCGATAACTCATTCATCGATAAATATATCTAAATATGGATCAGTTCAGATGAAAGCTGTGGCCTTGCCCTTTCGTTGGCACCCATATTGAACGCATATATCAAGGTTTTATGGGAACCACATTTTGACCGATAACTCATTCATCGATAAATATATCTAAATATGGATCAGTTCAAATGAAAGCTGTGGCCGTTCCCTTTCATTTGACACTCATATTGCGCGTAAATTTCAAGGTTTTATGGGAACCACATTTTGACCGATAACTCATTTATCGATAAATATATCGAAATATGGATCAGTTCAGATGAAAGCTGTGGCCTTGCCCTTTCGTTTGACACCCATATTGAACGCATATATCAAGGTTTTATGGGAACCACATTTTGACCGATAAATCATTTATCGATAAATATATTGAAATATGGATCAGTTCAGATGAAAGCTGTGGCCATTTCCTTTCATTTGACACTCATATTGCGAGTAAATTTCAGGGTTTTATGGGAACCACATTTTGATCGATAACTCATTCATCGATAAAGATATCGAAATATGAATCTGTTCAGATGAAAGCTGTGGGCTTGCCCTTTCGTTGGCACCCATATTGAACGCATATATCAAGGTTTTATGGGAACCACATTTTGACCGATAACTCATTTATCGATAAATATATCGAAATATGGATAAGCTGAGATGAAAGCTGTGGCCTTGCCCTTTCGTTTGACACCCATATTGCGCGTAAATTTCAAGGTTTTATGGGAATCACAGTTTGACCGATAACTCATTCATCGATAAATATATCTAAATATGGATCAGTTCAGATGAAAGCTGTGGCCTTGCCCTTTCGTTGGCACCCATATTGAACGCATATATCAAGGTTTTATGGGAACCACATTTTGACCGATAACTCATTCATCGATAAATATATCTAAATATGGATCAGTTCAAATGAAAGCTGTGGCCGTTCCCTTTCATTTGACACTCATATTGCGCGTAAATTTCAAGGTTTTATGGGAACCACATTTTGACCGATAACTCATTCATCGATAAATATATCTAAATATGGATCAGTTCAGATGAAAGCTGTGGCCTTGCTCTTTTGTTTGACACCCATATTGAATGCATATATCAAGGTTTTATGGGAACCACATTTTGACCGATAACTCATTAATCGATGAATATATCGAAATATGGATCGGTTCAGATGAAAGCTGTGGCCCTGGCCTTTCGTTGGCACCCATATTGAACGCATACATCAAGGTTTTATGGGAACCACATTTTGACCGATAACTCATTTATCGATAAATATATCTAAATATGGATCAGTTCAGATGAAAGCTGTGGCCTTGCTCTTTTGTTTGACACCCATATTGAATGCATATATCAAGGTTTTATGGGAACCACATTTTGACCGATAACTCATTAATCGATGAATATATCGAAATATGGATCTGTTCAGATGAAAGCTGTGGCCCTGCCCTTTCGTTGGCACCCATATTGAACGCATACATCAAGGTTTTATGGGAACCACATTTTGACCGATAACTCATTCATCGATAAATATATCTAAATATGGATCAGTTCAGATGAAAGCTGTGGGCTTGCCCTTTCGTTGGCACCCATATTGAACGCATATATCAAGGTTTTATGGGAACCACATTTTCACCGATAACTCATTTATCGATAAATATATCTAAATATGGATCAGTTCAGATGAAAGCTGTGGCCTTGCTCTTTTGTTTGACACCCATATTGAATGCATATATCAAGGTTTTATGGGAACCACATTTTGACCGATAACTCATTAATCGATGAATATATCGAAATATGGATCGGTTCAGATGAAAGCTGTGGCCCTGCCCTTTCGTTGGCACCCATATTGAACGCATACATCAAGGTTTTATGGGAACCACATTTTGACCGATAACTCATTCATCGATAAATATATCTAAATATGGATCAGTTCAGATGAAAGCTGTGGCCTTGCCCTTTCGTTGGCACCCATATTGAACGCATATATCAAGGTTTTATGGGAACCACATTTTGACCGATAACTCATTCATCGATAAATATATCTAAATATGGATCAGTTCAAATGAAAGCTGTGGCCGTTCCCTTTCATTTGACACTCATATTGCGCGTAAATTTCAAGGTTTTATGGGAACCACATTTTGACCGATAACTCATTAATCGATGAATATATCGACATATGGATCGGTTCAGATGAAAGCTGTGGCCTTGCCCTTTCGTTGGCACCCATATTGAACGCATATATCAAGGTTTTATGGGAACCACATTTTGACCGATAACTCATTCATCGATAAATATATCTAAATATGGATCAGTTCAAATGAAAGCTGTGGCCGTTCCCTTTCATTTGACACTCATATTGCGCGTAAATTTCAAGGTTTTATGTGAACCACATTTTGACCGATAACTCATTAATCGATGAATATATCGAAATATAGATCGGTTCAGATGAAAGCTGTGGCCCTGCCCTTTCGTTGGCACCCATATTGAACGCATACATCAAGGTTTTATGGGAACCACATTTTGACCGATAACTCATTCATCGATAAATATATCTAAATATGGATCAGTTCAGATGAAAGCTGTGGCCTTGCCCTTTCGTTTGACACCCATATTGAACGCATATATCAAGGTTCTTTGGGAACCACATTTTGACCGATAACTCATTCATTGATAAATATATCTTAATATGGATCAGTTCAGATGAAAGCTGTGGCCTTGCCCTTTCGTTGGCACCCATATTGAACGCATATATCAAGGTTTTATGGGAACCACATTTTGACCGATAACTCATTTATCGATAAATATATCAAAATATGGATCAGTTCAGATGAAAGCTGTGGCCTTTCCCTTTTATTTGACACTCATATTGTGCCTAAACTTCAAGGTTTTATGGGAACAACATTTTTACCGATAACTCATTAATCGATGAATGTATCGAAATATGGATCTGTTCAGATGAAAGCTGTGGTCTTGCCTTTCGTTTGACACTCATATTGCGCGTAAATTTCCAGGTTTTATGGGAACCACATTTTTACCGATAACTCATTAATCGATGAATGTATCGAAATATGGATCTGTTCAGATGAAAGCTGTGGCCTTGCCCTTTAATTTGACACTCATATTGCGCGTAAATTTTACGGTTTTATGGGAGTAACATTTTAAGCGATAACTTATTTATCGGTAAATATATCGAAATATGGATCAGTTCAGATGAAAGCTGTGGCCTTTCCCTTTTATTTGACACTCATACTGTGCCTAAGTTTCAATGTTTTATGGGAACAAAATTTTTACCGATAACTCATTAATCGATGAATGTATCGAAATATGGATCTGTTCAGATGAAAGCTGTGGCCTTGCCCTTTCGTTGGCACACATATTGAGCGCATATATCAAGGTTTTATGGGAACCACATTTTGACCGATAACTCATTTATCGATAAATATATCGAAATACGGATAAGTTGAGATGAAAGCTGTGGTCTTGCCCTTTCGTTTGACACTCATATTGCGCGTAAATTTCAAGGTTTTATGCGAACCACAGTTTTACCGATAACTCATTAATCGATGAATGTATCGAAATATGGATCTGTTCAGATGAAAGCTGTGGTCTTGCCTTTCGTTTCACACTCATATTGCGCGTAAATTTCAAGGTTTTATGAGAACCACATTTTTACCGATAACTCATTACTCGATGAATGTATCGAAATATGGATCTATTCAGATGAAAGCTGTGGTCTTACCCTTTCGTTTGACACTCATATTGCGCGTAAATTTCAAGGTTTTATGGGAACCACATTTTGACCGATAACTCATTAATCGATGAATGCATCGAAATATGGATCTGTTCAGATGAAAGCTGTGGCCTTGCCCTTTCGTTTGACACCCATTTTGAACGCATATATCAAGGTTTTATGGGAACCACATTTTGACCGATAACTCATTTATCGTTAAATACATCGAAATATGGATAAGCTGAGATGAAAGCTGTGGCCTTACCCTTTCGTTTGACACCCATATTGCGCGTAAATTTCAAGGTTTTATGGGAATCACAGTTTGACCGATAACTCAATCATCGATAAATATATCTAAATATGGATCAGTTCAGATGAAAGCTGTGGCCTTGCCCTTTCGTTGGCACCCATATTGCGCGTAAATTTCAAGGTTTTATGGGAACCACATTTTGACCGATAACTCATTAATCGATGAATATTTCGAAATATGGATCGGTTCAGATGAAAGCTGTGGCCCTGGCCTTTCGTTGGCACCCATATTGAGCGCATATATCAAGGTTTTATGGGAACCACATTTTGACCGATAACTCATTCATCGATAAATATATCTAAATATGGATCAGTTCAAATGAAAGCTGTAGCCGTTCCCTTTCATTTGACACTCATATTGCGCGTAAATTTCAAGGTTTTATGGGAACCACATTTTGACCGATAACTCATTAATCGATGAATATTTCGAAATATGGATCGGTTCAGATGAAAGCTGTGGCCCTGGCCTTTCGTTGGCACCCATATTGAGCGCATATATCAAGGTTTTATGGGAACCACATTTTGACCGATAACTCATTTATCGATAAATATATCGAAATACGGATAAGTTGAGATGAAAGCTGTGGTCTTGCCCTTTCGTTTGACACTCATATTGCGCGTAAATTTCAAGGTTTTATGGGAACCACATTTTGACCGATAACTCATTCATCGATAAATATATCTAAATATGGATCAGTTCAGATGAAAGCTGTGGTCTTGCCCTTTCGTTTGACACCCATATTGAACGCATATATCAAGGTTCTATGGGAACCACATTTTGACCGATAACTCATTCATCGATAAATATATCTAAATATGGATCAGTTCAGATGAAAGCTGTGGCCTTTCCCTTTTATTTGACACTCATATTGCGCGTAAATTTCAAGGTTTTATGGGAACCACATTTTGACCGATAACTCATTAATCGATGAATATATCGAAATATGGATCTGTTCAGATGAAAGCTGTGGCCTTGCCCTTTCGTTGGCACCCATATTGAACGCATATATCAAGGTTTTATGGGAACCACATTTTGACCGATAACTCATTTATCGATAAATATATCGAAATATGGATCTGTTCAGATGAAAGCGGTGGCCTTGCCCTTTCATTTGACACTCATATTGCGCGTAAATTTCAAGGTTTTATGGGAATCACAGTTTGACCGATAACTCATTCATCGATAAATATATCTAAATAGGGATCAGTTCAGATGAAAGCTGTGGTCTTGCCCTTTCGTTTGACACCCATATTGAACGCATATATCAAGGTTCTATGGGAACCACATTTTGACCGATAACTCATTCATCGATAAATATATCTAAATATGGATCAGTTCAGATGAAAGCTGTGGCCTTTCCCTTTTATTTGACACTCATATTGCGCGTAAATTTCAAGGTTTTATGGGAACCACATTTTGACCGATAACTCATTAATCGATGAATATATCGAAATATGGATCTGTTCAGATGAAAGCTGTGGCCTTGCCCTTTCGTTGGCACCCATATTGAACGCATATATCAAGGTTTTATGGGAACCACATTTTGACCGATAACTCATTTATCGATAAATATATCGAAATACGGATAAGTTGAGATGAAAGCTGTGGTCTTGCCCTTTCGTTTGACACTCATATTGCGCGTAAATTTCAAGGTTTTATGGGAACCACATTTTGACCGATAACTCATTAATCGATGAATATATCGAAATATGGATCTGTTCAGATGAAAGCTGTGGCCTTGCCCTTTCGTTGGCACCCATATTGAACGCATATATCAAGGTTTTATGGGAACCACATTTTGACCGATAACTCATTCATCGATAAATATATCTAAATATGGATCAGTTCAAATGAAAGCTGTGGCCGTTCCCTTTCATTTGACACTCATATTGCGCGTAAATTTCAAGGTTTTATGGGAACCACATTTTGACCGATAACTCATTCATCGATAAATGTATCGAAATATGGATCTGTTCAGATGAAAGCTGTGGCCTTGCCCTTTCGTTGGCACACATATTCAGCGCATATATCAAGGTTTTATGGGAACCACATTTTGACCGATAACTCATTTATCGATAAATATATCGAAATACGGATAAGTTGAGATGAAAGCTGTGGTCTTGCCCTTTCGTTTGACACTCATATTGCGCGTAAATTTCAAGGTTTTATGGGAACCACATTTTGACCGATAACTCATTCATCGATAAATATATCTAAATATGGATCAGTTCAGATGAAAGCTGTGGTCTTGCCCTTTCGTTTGACACCCATATTGAACGCATATATCAAGGTTCTATGGGAACCACATTTTGACCGATAACTCATTCATCGATAAATATATCTAAATATGGATCAGTTCAGATGAAAGCTGTGGCCTTTCCCTTTTATTTGACACTCATATTGCGCGTAAATTTCAAGGTTTTATGGGAACCACATTTTGACCGATAACTCATTAATCGATGAATATATCGAAATATGGATCTGTTCAGATGAAAGCTGTGGCCTTGCCCTTTCGTTGGCACCCATATTGAACGCATATATCAAGGTTTTATGGGAACCACATTTTGACCGATAACTCATTTATCGATAAATATATCAAAATATGGATCAGTTCAGATAAAAGCTGTGGCCTTCCCCTTTCATTTGACACTCATATTGCGCGTAAATTTCAAAGTTTTATGGGAACCACATTTTGACCGATAACTCATTAATCGATAAATATATCGAAATATGGATCTGTTCAGATGAAAGCGGTGGCCTTGCCCTTTCATTTGACACTCATATTGCGCGTAAATTTCAAGGTTTTATGGGAATCACAGTTTGACCGATAACTCATTCATCGATAAATATATCTAAATATGGATCAGTTCAGATGAAAGCTGTGGCCTTGCCCTTTCGTTGGCACCCAGATTGAACGCATATATCAAGGTTTTATGGGAACCACATTTTGACCGATAACTCATTTATCGATAAATATATCAAAATATGGATCAGTTCAGATGAAAGCTGTGGCCTTCCCCTTTCATTTGACACTCATATTGCGCGTAAATTTCAAGGTTTTATGGGAACCACATTTTGACCGATAACTCATTAATCGATGAATATATCGAAATATGGATCAGTTCAGATGAAAGCTGTGGCCTTTCCCTTTTATTTGACACTCATATTGCGCGTAAATTTCAAGGTTTTATGGGAATCACAGTTTGACCGATAACTCATTCATCGATAAATATATCTAAATATGGATCAGTTCAGATGAAGGCTGTGGCCTTGCCCTTTCGTTGGCACCCAGATTGAACGCATATATCAAGGTTTTATGGGAACCACATTTTGACCGATAACTCATTCATCGATAAATATATCTAAATATGGATCAGTTCAGATGAAAGCTGTGGCCTTCCAATTTCATTTGACACTCATATTGCGCGTAAATTTCAAGGTTTTATGGGAACCACTTTTTGACCGATAACTCATTAATCGATGAATATATCGAAATATGGATCTGTTCAGATGAAAGCGGTGGCCTTGCCCTTTCGTTGGCTCCCATATTGAACGCATATATCAAGGTTTTATGGGAACCACATTTTGACGGATAACTCATTTATCGATAAATATATCGAAGTATGGATCTGTTCAGATGAAAGCTGTGGCCTGCCCTTTCGTTGGCACCCATATGGAACGCATATATCAAGATTTTATGGGAACCACATTTTGAGCGATAACTCATTTATCGATAAATATATCGAAATATGGATCAATTCAGATGAAAGCTGTGGCCTTGCCCTTTCGTTTGACACCCCTATTGAATGCATATATCAAGGTTTTATGGGAACCACATTTTGACCGATAACTCATTCATCGATAAAGATATCGAAATATGGATCTGTTCAGATGAAAGCTGTGGGCTTGCCCTTTCGTTGGCACCCATATTGAACGCATATATCAAGGTTTTATGGGAACCACATTTTGACCGATAACTCATTTATCGATAAATATATCAAAATATGGATCAATTCAGATGAAAGCTGTGGCCTTGCCCTTTCGTTTGACACCCATATTGAACGCATATATCCAGGTTTTATGGGAACCACATTTTGACCGATAACTCATTTATCGATAAATATATCGAAATATGGATAAGTTCAGATGAAACCTGTGGCCTTGCCCTTTCGTTTGACACCCATATTAAACGCATATATCAAGGTTTTATGGGAATCACATTTTGAGCGATAACTCGTTCATCGATAAATATATCTAAATATGGATCAGTTCAGATGAAAGCTGTGGCCGTTCCCTTTCATTTGACACTCATATTGCGCGTAAATTTCAAGGTTTTATGGGAACCACATTTTGACCGATAACTCATTAATCGATGAATATATCGAAATATGGATAGGTTCAGATGAAAGCTGTGGCCCTGGCCTTTCGTTGGCACTCATATTGAACGCATACATCAAGGTTTTATGGGAACCACATTTTGACCGATAACTCATTCATCGATAAATATATCTAAATATGGATCAGTTCAGATGAAAGCTGTGGTCTTGCCCTTTCGTTTGACACCCATATTGAACGCATATATCAAGGTTCTATGGGAACCACATTTTGACCGATAACTCATTCATCGATAAATATATCTAAATATGGATCAGTTCAGATGAAAGCTGTGGCCTTCCCCTTTCATTTGACACTCATATTGCGCGTAAATTTCAAGGTTTTATGGGAACCACATTTTGACCGATAACTCATTAATCGATGAATATATCGAAATATGGGTCAGTTCAGATGAAAGCTGTGGCCTTTCCCTTTTATTTGACACTCATATTGCGCGTAAATTTCAAGGTTTTATGGGAACCACATTTTGACCGATAACTCATTAATCGATGAATATATCGAAATATGGATCTGTTCAGATGAAAGCTGTGGCCTTGCCCTTTCGTTGGCACCCATATTGAACGCATATATCAAGGTTTTATGGGAACCACATTTTGACCGATAACTCATTTATCGATAAATATATCAAAATATGGATCAGTTCAGATGAAAGCGGTGGCCTTGCCCGTTCATTTGACACTCATATTGCGCGTAAATTTCAAGGTTTTATGGGAATCACAGTTTGACCGATAACTCATTCATCGATAAATATATCTAAATATGGATCAGTTCAGATGAAAGCTGTGGCCTTGCCCTTTCGTTGGCACCCAGATTGAACGCATATATCAAGGTTTTATGGGAACCACATTTTGACCGATAACTCATTTATCGATAATATATCAAAATATGGATCAGTTCAGATGAAAGCGGTGGCCTTCCCCTTTCATTTGACACTCATATTGCGCGTAAATTTCAAGGTTTTATGGGAACCACATTTTGACCGATAACTCATTAATCGATAAATATATCGAAATATGGATCTGTTCAGATGAAAGCGGTGGCCTTGACCTTTCATTTGACACTCATATTGCGCGTAAATTTCAAGGTTTTATGGGAATCACAGTTTGACCGATAACTCATTCATCGATAAATATATCTAAATATGGATCAGTTCAGATGAAAGCTGTGGCCTTGCCCTTTCGTTGGCACCCAGATTGAACGCATATATCAAGGTTTTATGGGAACCACATTTGGACCGATAACTCACTTATCGATAAATATATCAAAATATGGATCAGTTCAGATGAAAGCTGTGGCCTTCCCCTTTCATTTGACACTCATATTGCGCGTAAATTTCAAGGTTTTATGGGAACCACATTTTGACCGACAACTCATTAATCGATGAATATATCGAAATATGGATCAGTTCAGATGAAAGCTGTGGCCTTTCCCTTTTATTTGACACTCATATTGCGCGTAAATTTCAAGGTTTTATGGGAATCACAATTTTTAAGTTGAGATGAAAGCTGTGGCCTTGCTCTTTCGCTTGACACCCATATTGAACGCATATATCCAGGTTCTATGGGAACCACATTTTGACCGATAACTCGTTTATCGATAAAGATATCGAAATATGGATAAGTTGAGATGAAAGCTGTGGCCTTGCTCTTTTGTTTGACACCCATATTGAATGCATATATCAAGGTTTTATTGGAACCACATTTTGACAGATAACTCATTTATCGATAAATATATCGAAATATGGATGAGTTCAGATTAAAGCTGTGGCCTTGCTCTTTCGTTGGCACCCATATTGAACGCATATATCAAGGTTTTATGGGAACCACATCTTGACCGACAACTCATTCATCGATAAATATCTAAATATGGATCAATTCAGATGAAAGCTGTGGCCTTGCCCTTTCGTTTGACACCCATATTGAACGCATATATCAAGGTTTTATGGGAACCACATTTTGACCGATAACTCATTCATCGGTAAATATATCTAAATATGGATCAGTACAGATGAAAGCTGTGGCCTTCCCCTTTCATTTGACACTCATATTGCGCGTAAATTTCAAGGTTTTATGGGAACCACATTTTGACCGATAACCAATTTATCAATAAATATATCGAAATATGGATAAGTTGAGATGAAAGCTGTGGCCTTGCCCTTTCGTTTGACACCCATATTGCACGCATATATCAAGGTTTTATGGGAACCACATTTTGACCGATAACCAATTTATCAATAAATATATCTAAATATGGATCAGCTCAGATAAAAGCTGTGGCCTTGCCCTTTCGTTGGCACCCATATTGAACGCATATATCAAGGTTTTATGGGAACCACATTTTGACGGATAACTCATTTATCGATAAATATATCAAAATATGGATCAGTTCAGATGAAAGCTGTGGCCTTGCCCTTTCGTTTGACACCCATATTGCACGCATATATCAAGGTTTTATGGGAACCACATTTTGACCGATAACCAATTTATCAATAAATATATCTAAATATGGATCAGCTCAGATAAAAGCTGTGGCCTTGTCCTTTCGTTGGCACCCATATTGAACGCATATATCAAGGTTTTATGGGAACCACATTTTGAGCGATAACTCATTTATCGATAAATATATCGAAATGTGGATCAATTCAGATGAAAGCTGTGGCCTTGCCCTTTCGTTTGACACCCATATTGAATGCATATATCAAGGTTTTATGGAAACCACATTTTGACAGGTAACTCATTAAGCGATGAATATATCGAAATATGAATCTGTTCAGATGAAAGCTGTGGCCTTGCCCTTTCGTTGGCACCCATATTGCACGCATATATCAAGGTTTTATTGGAACCACATTTTGACAGATAACTCATTTATCGATAAATATATCGAAATATGGATTAGTTCAGATGAAAGCTGTGGCCTTGCCCTTTCGTTGGCACCCATATTGCGCGTAAATTCCAAGGTTTTATGGGAACCACATTTTGACCGATAACTCATTCATCGATAAATATATCGAAATATGGATATGTTCAGATGAAAGCTGTGGCCTGCCCTTTCGTTGGCACCCATATGGAACGCATATATCAAGGTTTTATGGGAACCACATTTTGAGCGATAACTCATTTATCGATAAATATAGCGAAATATGGATCAATTCAGATGAAAGCTGTGGCCTTGCCCTTTCGTTTGACACCCATATTGAATGCATATATCAAGGTTTTATGGGAACCACATTTTGACCGATAACTCATTAATCGATGAATATATCGAAATATGGATCTGTTCAGATGAAAGCTGTGGCCTTGCCCTTTCGTTGGCACCCATATTGAACGCATATATCAAGGTTTTATGGGAACCACATTTTGACCGATAACTCATTCATCGATAAATATATCGAAATATGGATATGTTCAGATGAAAGCTGTGGCCTGCCCTTTCGTTGGCACCCATATGGAACGCATATATCAAGGTTTTATGGGAACCACATTTTGAGCGATAACTCATTTATCGATAAATATAGCGAAATATGGATCAATTCAGATGAAAGCTGTGGCCTTTCCCTTTCATTTGACACTCATGTTGCGCGTAAATTTCAAGGTTTTATGGAAACCACATTTTGACCGATAACTCATTAATCGATGAATATATCGAAATATGGATCTGTTCAGATGAAAGCTGTGGCCTTGCCCTTTCGTTGGCACCCATATTGAACGCATATATCAAGGTTTTATGGGAACCACATTTTGACCGATAACTCATTTATCGATAAATATACCAAAATATATATCAGTTCAGATGAAAGCTGTGGCCTTGCCCTTACGTTTGACACCCATATTGAACGCATATATCAAGGTTTTATGGGAACCACATTTTGACCGATAACTCATTCATCGATAAATATATCTAAATATGGATCAGTTCAAATGAAAGCTCTGGCCTTGCCCTTTTATTTGACACTCATATTGCGCGTAAATTTCAAGGTTTTATGGGAACCACATTTTGACCGATAACCCATTAATCGATGAATATATCGAAATATGGATCTGTTCAGATGAAAGCTGTGGCCTTGCCCTTTCGTTGGCACCCATATTGAAAGCATATATCAAGGCTTTATGGGAACCACATTTTGACCGATAACTCATTCATCGATAAATAGATCTTAATATGGATCAGTTCAGATGAAAGCTGTGGCCTTGCCCTTTTATTTGACACTCATATTGCGCGTAAATTTCACAGTTTTATGGGAACAACATTCGAAAAAAAAATCGAAAAGTAACGGTCCCTAGCAGGCCCAGAAGCCCCAAATTAAAAATAAAAATTGCCTATAACTTCTTCCAGACTATTAGCTGTCCAGACTATTAGCACACCGAGTTTCAACAAAATCCGTCTTGTCATTCTCACTTTATTGAGTAACAAAAGTAAACATCCGGACATCCAAACATTCACATTTATAGTATTACTAGAGTGACCGGCAGACTTTGTCCTGCCCAGATATTTACCTGAATCTAGAAATATTGGCATTTCCTATCCCTATCATTATCTCTATCACTCTCCCTATCCCTATCCCTATCCCATTCCTATCCCTATCCCTATAGATGGAACTATTTCACACACACCTATTCCACTTCACCATCGATCGATCCATTATTGAGCTTTGCTAACAAAAAAAAATATTATAAAAATTTGAACCATACAAAATGTATGGGAAAATAATATTTTTTTTTTCAAGATTTTTTTTGGAAATTTTATTGGGAAATTTTATTGGGTAGTGTCAATCATCCAAATCAGTGCAGGCGTTCTTGAGTTATGAGCGTTGGAACCAACGTCACTTTCTTTTATACTCGTATAAAGGGTGTTTTTTTAAGGGGTATAGAACTTCAAATTGAAATAAAACACAAGAAAATCGTTTTAAGGTCCATCAATTTGGCTTTATTGGAAGGATAATTTTATGCCATTAATGTTTAAATATGATTTCGGGCATGTGGCCGCCGCGGCTGGCTCGAATAAAGCCAATTCTACAGGTCCAATTTTCAACCACTTTTTCGAGCATATGGGGCCGTATGTCGGCAATAACGCCACGAATGTTGGCTTCCAATTCCCCTAACGTTTCTGGTTTGTTGGTGTAGACGAGCGACTTCACATATCCCCAAAGAAAATAATCCAATGGTGTCAAATCACACGACCTTGGTGGCCAATTGACAGGTCCATTCCGCGAAATTATGCGCTCATCGAATGTTTCCTTCAATAAATCGATTGTGACGTGCGCTGTGTGGCATGTAGCGCCGTCTTGTTGGAACCACAACTCATCCACATTCATGCCATCCAATTCGGGAACAAAATAGTCGGTTATCATGGCTCTATACCGGTCTCCATTAACGGTAGCTGCCTCTCCAGCATTATTGCGGAAGAAGTATGGCCCAATGACTCCACCAGCCCATAGAGCACACCAAACAGTCAGTTTTTGTGGATGTAATGGCGTTTCAAGGGTCTCATGTGGATTCTCTTCACTCCAAATGCGGCAATTTTGCTTGTTGACGTAGCCATTCAACCAAAAATGAGCCTCATCACTGAACAAAATTTTGCGATGAAAATCAGCATCGAAATCAATCTCATTTTCGGCCCATACACCAAAATCACGACGCATTGCATGGTCTCGCGGCTTTAATTCTTGCACAAGCTGGATCTTGTAAGGTCGCAAGCCAAGATCTTTGCGCAAAATCTTCCATAAAGTTGATGGACAAAGCTCCAATTGCTGTGCACGGTGGCGAATCGATTCATTCGGGTCCTCTTCAACACTTTGCTCTACAGCGGCAATTGTTTCTTCGGTGCGCACTGTTCGACGTCTCTGCGGATGCGTATTATCACATAGAGTAAACGTAGTGCGAAAACGATCCATGGTTAACCGAATTAATTGCTCTGATGGACGATTATGTCGACCATAAAATGGACGGAGCTCACGGTAAACTTCGCGAACTGAACCATTATTTTCGAAATAAATTTGCACGATTTGCAAGCGTTGTTCTTTTGTCAACCTGTTCATGATGAAATGGCAAACCAAACTGAACATAAATGACATTAGAGTTGCCAGATTTGACCACAAAATGCCAGTTTTGTCTCTATTCGAAAAACAAACCTGTAAAAAAAACACCCTGTATATAGAAGATTAAGATGACCTGAACTTATTATTTCATATATGTGTCCATATAAGTCTACCCTAAGTCCCACATTATTCAGAAAAAATAAAACTTCTTAAAAAATTCATAAAAGTATGTATATTTTGTATACGAGTATATAACTTTCTAATCTAATAGATCCAAAAAAACACGATAAAAAATCAAATTTTATACAAAAAAATAATTAGTTGTCTGGAACCTGTGCTCGAACTTTCAAATGCACGCTTCCTACCCGAGACGCTTACCAGCTGCGCTGCTGCTATATCTACTAAGACGCTGTCAAATACTGTACTTGAGCGCCATGGATTTTGAAAATATTTTCACCGTTAGCAGTGTACACACATATACACATGGCTTTTGAAAATGAATAAGTCTTTTATTTTGAATATCTGCGTATTTGTCAATGTGAGCTCAACGCCGGTTGTTATTATGGAGTTTTTTTTGTTTGGTATACAGACAGTGTGTTAATTTAGCCAGATCTGGCCTTTTTTGAAATCCATTTTGCGGGAGAAAATTACATATTCAAGATTTCACAGTTTTCTGGTTTTTTTTCCTTAACCATAACTTAGACATATTTAAAAGACATTTCATGTTGGCTTTTAAGAAAGTTTCTCATCTTAACTGGTCTACATCTATTCATGGTTCGGGTTATATGTCTACCCTTTTACATATAAAAATATATGAAGAGGAAAAAAAGTGATGTCTTCAGAAAAATTAGGGCGATTTCTAACGACTTCGTAAATATAAAATTAAAGGAGCTGCAAACTGTGTTTTCGGTTCTTGTATTTTATACATAGGGTCTAGCATCGATCCCGTCTCAACTTGAAAACCGAATCATCTACCGAACTCCGATAAATTTGGGAAATTCTGTCGTTTCCCGTTCCGACGGAATTGGGTTGTGATAAATATTAGACTTGAACTTATTATTACATATAGGTGTGCTTACCTTGAGTCCTATATTATTCAGAAAAAAGTAAATTTAAAAAAAAAAATTCATAAAACTATGCACGTATTTGAGTTTTGGTAAATTTAAATCATTTTTTGGCGGTTTTTTGCAAAAACTTAGACTTTTTCACGCGAAGATAGAAGTCACAAACCGATAAAAAATTTAATATTTAATAAAATCAAAAAAATGAGAGATAGGAAGTATTCATATATTTAAAAAAATTTCAGTTTAATAAAAAGGAAATTAATTGGCCAGAACCTGTGATTGAACCTTGGAACGCACACGCTCGACCCGAGACGCTTACCGCCTGCGCTGCTGCTATATGTACAACGCAACAGTCAAATACTGTGGTTCAACGCTATGGCTTTATGCAGAAAACTTTACTTGATTATTACAAATTAAAGGAGCATTATTTGTTAAATATTATAAGACTATTCACAGCTCCTGACCCATACGAATATATTCATATACATTTCATAGGAATTTATGCATGTTTAGATATAGATATAGTCTGGCAATTGAATGTATGGAAAAAATTTTAACCTATTAATATATAGATAATAGTATTATAAAAACCTAGTACAGCTGGGTATAAAAATTAAATTGTGTCTTTTATAGCCGCACAAAGTACTCAACCGATCTTTATGAAATTTTCACTGTAGAATCTCAGGTTCACTGGTTATATATAATTTTGGAAAAGTGGGTCCCCCTGCTATATAAAATTACAATTCGTAATAACTCTGTAGGTATTTGGTTTAAATTAATCAGTTTTACAGGTATGTGTCCTTCAATAAATATCTACACAATTTTATAGAAGTAGGTGGTGTTTCAAGATACTGATATTTTATATAAACATGCCCTATCTATCAAAAAGTGAGTGGTACCAAATCCAAAAAATTTTAGTTAGCTATATCTTCGGAGTTAAGAACATATCAGCACCAGCAGGGCAAAGGGGAAAAAAGCAGAGTAGCAGTGTGCGCCAAGTGTTAGTTATTTTATTTTTATTTATTTATTTTTATAAAGCCGACACACAAAACGGTCGACTATTAACAATAAAAGGTATATATACAAGACATTAATTAAGATTTAATTTTTACTAATATTACATATGAATTGAAAACATAACAATGGGACAACTAAAATTACATAACAAAATAATGACGGCAATTTTTTAAAGAACACTGGATTCTGATCAACTATTTCAGAGGTGGGAAAGGAAGTGTTTCCAATCCTCCCTTATTCTAAATGTTAACTTTATAAGTTATAGTAAACCCGGCCCGCTTCGCTGCGCCTCAGAACTAATAATAGACCAAGTCCAATTTTCATCATTATATCCCATATCAGATAAGATATGGAACTTAATTACATCGCTTATTGCAGCACTCGTTGTCACTTTTCGTTTGATACCCATATTGTACTAAACACATTGGGTCACCTTTGCCACATATCGGTCGATATCTCCGAAACTGGTAGAGCTATCCGAACAAATGATATCTTAATTACTTATATTTTAAGTAAAGCATCTAGTAATACAACGGTAAAGGTTTCATTGAATTCTATTCAGCAGTTTTTGACTGATCCGCGCCCAAACATATAGACAGACAAAAATTCTGATTTCGTTTCTATTGGCTTAATAATGATCCCTGCTATCGACTTTTCTTAAATATCTGCAATGTACAGACATCACCCTTTTACAATTTTATTATATGTAGAGATATTAGCTTTAGTTTTAACATATTAGCTGTTGTAGTGCAACAGATTCTGATCAACACAGTTAATGCTCCAATTTAGTTGGGAGGTTGGAAAGGACGTGTTTCCAATCCTCCCCTATTTCAACAACAAGATATATAGCAACGCCAGCAAGAAGTAATTTCAGGCTAGATATGCAAGTAAAGTGGCAAATGTACTCTGAAAGCTTATGCAGCAATACAAGTCGTTGGAGTGCGAACACCAAATGCGCAGCGGACAATTTTTGGTGAAGTTTAGACGACAAATAGGTAAATGAAAAAGCAAGGACGTTCTAGAAAAATTCAGTTTGAGCAGTACCGAAGAGTCAACTTCACCGATAATCAGTTTATGAAGTAACATTACCCCTAGTACTAATAATAACACTGCGTTACAAAAACGAGCTTTAGTTCTGTCCTATGAACCAAATATACTTTTACGGAAAGGGGAGAAAAAAATGAAAATACACGTGTATCGGCGATTTTCATGTACACTTCAGAATTTTTTTTTTATGTATAAAATATAAAGCTCGTAGTGTCCGTCTGTCCGCCTGTGTGAAAGACTTTGGATCGATTTTAAGCAAATTCTGACGTGTACATGGAAATCGCCGTTAAACGTGTATTTTTATTTTTTCTCCCCTTTCCGAAAAAGTATATTTGGTTCATAGGACAGAATGTGTGTAACGCGGTGCAAGATTCCGATTCCTATAAGGTGGTGGATGAATATTTGGATTCCAATTGAGTCCGCGCAAGGCAACAATTATTGATTGTTTTTGTATGGACTTAAATTGTTTTATATGATTTTGATATACGGGGCACCACACTCAAGTATACGACGGACTAAAGATGTGTAGAGGGCCTTTGTGAGATACGGATCATGTTGTTGTTGTTGTTATTAACAGTGCTTCGCACTGTCTAATGGGCACGATCACTCTGAGAATCGTTATCAAACTCTTCTAACGTGAGTCCAAGGAAACGCGCAGTTTCAACAGGGTTGGACCACAGTGATATTGGGGTTAGGAGAGTAGGTTCAATTGAACAGGAAAAGAGAGCGGGGACATACCACATGCAGGGTACGTATGTGGTATGGTGGGGTTCAGTCTGGATAAGTAAGAGTTTAACCTATTATAATATCCAGAACGAAGTTGTGTTAGAATGACTCTAGTCTCCCTCGGAACAATACGCTCCTCGTCAGCTATTTCAGGTGGTTCGACGTCGATATGGAGGTCGTTTAGAGCCCGCATATGTTTGCGCAGATCAAACGGCAAGGTAATGTGGTGCTGGATCTCATCATAGAGCTTACGGAGATGTTCCCTTCATCCAATAGATGGCGGTTTGAGTGACTAGGTTTGTGGCAGTTCAGTAAAAACTGTCTGCTCAACAATTCCGCATGCTCGCATGTATTGAGCATTTTGGCCTCCTGATGAAGGTGAGACTCCGATGACTTAAGCAGACATATACAGGGTGGCGCAAAAGTAATCCTCCTATCAGAAAATGCTATAAATTTTGCGATTGGCCCCTAAAGTCAGTTCTGTTTTGACATTTGTGTAGTAAACACATGCGAAATACACGTTAATAAACAATGTTACGCTACACTGCTCCAGAACGCGGAATATTGCTGACTATTTATTTCGGTCGGTGAAAAACGGTTACTGCGCAAAAGTAATCCTCCTATCAGAAAATGCTATAAATTTTGCGATTGGCCCCTAAAGTCAGTTCTGTTTTGACATTTGTGTAGTAAACACATGCGAAATACACGTTAATAAACAATGTTACGCTACACTGCTCCAGAACGCGGAATATTGCTGACTATTTATTTCGGTCGGTGAAAAACGGTTACTGCGCAAAAGTAATCCTCCTATCCGAAAATGCTATAAATTTTGCGATTGGCCCCTAAAGTCAGTTCTGTTTTGACATTTGTGTAGTAAACACATGCAAAATACACGTTAATAAACAATGTTACGCTACACTGCTCCAGAACGCGGAATATTGCTGACTATTTATTTGACCAATAATCGGTCGGGGCCAAACGGTTACTGTGAATGGTGAGCGCTACAGAGCAATGATCAACGAGTTCTTTTTGCCGCAACTTGATGAATTGGGATTGGAAAACATGTGGTTCCAACAAGACGGTGCAACAGCACACACTGCACGTGCCACAACCGATATGCTAAACATCGGAAGCTTACTTTTGCGCCACCTACTTATAATACATAATCTTATAAGTTAAAATTTTCCTTATTATTATATTATTTTCCTTATAACTACTAACGTATATATACCCGACTGTATGCCTCTCTTCTTCTTCATATGCCGGCTCCTCGTATCGTAGCGAACATATGTACACACGCCTGTACGCTTGCCTTGGTCACTTCCAGTGTTCCTCGTGTGTAGATTTGTATTGCTCTGCATTGTTGTGCGTTTAAATGTTCGCATTTTCTAATGCTTATTGTTTGCCGTCTCCTTTGCATAGACAGGGTTCTAACCTCTTAGCGTCGCTGCCAAATCTAGTGTATGATAAAGCTCATATGTACGAGTATATATGTATATTAGAGTGTTCCTATTTGTAAGAAATTGATATTCGAATGGTAAAAATATGTCAAATATATATATAATCGTATATATATTAGCTAAGTGGATTCTCGTGCAAAAAATGCGTATGTGGTTCATTTATAGAACGGCATATGTGCAAAAATAAAAAATTTCAGTATATTTCATAAAAATAGTGTATAACTCAAATTAACTTCATTCATAAAAAAAATCTATATATGTGTGTTGTGAGGACTCCGCAAGCCTCCGGGTTGGGGTCCTCCCACCTTCCCCCCACCTACCGCAACAAGATTTACAGTCACTGAGCCCGTTCGGTTGATTCGCACTCGGAACCCTTTTCCGTCTATGTCCCGGCGGAACGTCCTCTTCCTCCTACGTGCTTGCGCCTGTTGAAGGTATGCCTCCACGTCTTTGATAAGCGCCTCGGGCAGGGGCTCGATTTCTGTCTGGTTTTCCCAGGTGCCTGGTATGGTTTTCGTGGACTCATCCAACCATCGCTCTATTTCTCCTACCAGAGCCTCCGCATCTCCTTCAGCTTCGAGTGCCATATCATCGCTGGCCGTCAGACTTAATACGTCACTCTGAGAGGCAGATACATCGTCTTCATCTTCTCGGTCGCGGATCTGCTCCCTCAGGGTGTGCGGGGTGCGCCCTTCTGCCATCACGTCGCCGTAGTAGACCCTCATCCGTATATTAACGCGTCGGGTGTAGTCTACGTACCCTGTGCCGTATCGCTCTTCATCCTCTTGTCGGATGAACTCGCCTTGTCGTCGGCCCTCGTCCGCCTCGCTCTCTGATGATACTGACATCGGGGTCGGCTCCCCTGCTATCGTTCTGCTCGGACTTCGGAGTTGGCCTTCCGAGTCGCTCTCTAACTGCCCGAATGTTTCAGTGCAAGCGCTGTCGTCGTCGGTCTCCGTGACGAGGCCTTCCACGGAAGTCGTCTCCTCCGGCTGCTGCTGTTGGGCTATCTGCCTAATCTTAAGGCGGAGGGAACCATCTGCTGCCTTGTCGCTAGTGTAGCATTCGATGTCGCGGGTATCCATACTGGCTTACTGTTTGATTATCCTGGGCATCGCGGCAGGTATTTATACTAAATTTTCACTGCGCGATCAACGGTGGTTTTCTAGGTAGAGCTCAGTTTGGGGCTTTTGATAATATTCTTTTGCTGCTCTGTTAATCTGTTGTTGCTGGGTAAGTTTGTTCTTTGGTTTATGGTAACAGGACATTTCTAATCACTTGCATATTTTTTTGTAATATTTTCGTCGCTCTGCATTGTCATTGGGTTGCTGAATCAGGTGATCGTCGCTGCTACTGCTGTTGTGCCTGATGGTACCAGAGTAGGCTGTCTCTAAATCCCCTTAGAATGTTTAATTATGTAATAAATTTTTCTGATTTGTTATTTCATTTGAATATTATATTTATGAGAACTGTTTAGGTTTGTTTCATATTACCACCGTGATTTGGATTACTCGCCAAAACATTTGTGCTTAGGAAGGTGTTTGATAAGTTATCGCCTTGCGCCTGGTGAAACTATTTTCTGTACTCCTTGTCTGTGTGGGATGGTTATCATCGGTATTTCCGGGTTTTCCTCTCTCGTTGTAAAACTAAAAGTGGCGAAATAATCGATTATATTATTACTATGCTTATTGCCCATATTGCTGCCATCTGCATTCCGATTTCAATGTTTGATGCTTGACCCCGTATCTCTTCTGCTATAACTTCGACCCTCGGACTATTATCAACTGAATTTGTTATCGATAGAGATCCACATATCGCTACTGGACCATGCTCGGTATTGCGTTCTGGATTTGCCTTTCGTACTACTGTCTGTGGCGTCGATTTTTGGGGTCTTTTCTGCGACGAACTCGGTGCTTCCGACTCTGTAACCTACCGTTAGGCGTGCTTGCGGACGCGTTTGCTTTGTTACGCCCGCTTGATCTACGTGACCGTGCCTCCTGTTGACGTTTCTCGCTCTCTGGTCTGTCGTCCTTCGTTATTTCCGCCTCGTGGTATGCCTTTAATTCGCTTACGTGTGCTCTCCTCCTCTTGCCGTTGTGCACTTTGTTCAGTTCTACGATCACCGGTGACACGAAGTTCATCACTCGGTGGGGGCCACTGTATTTGGGTGCTAGTTTCGCCGTGAAATTGTCTACTTCTTTGTCTTCCACGTAAGTTGTAATACCTTGCTTGCCCAATGGACGCGCTTTGCTGCCATGTTGTAAACTTCCTTCATCCGTGTTCCCTTCTCGCTCAGAATAACTTTTCTCTCCCGTTCCAAATATTTGTGCGTCGTAAAAGGCGCCTGGTATTCTTGGTTCTCTACCTTGTATCACGTGTGCTGGGCTATAACCAGTTGATTCGCACACACTCGTATTTAATGCTAACGTTATCTCTGGTATGAACTAGTCCCAAATCCTCTGATCTTTTGCCGCTAAACTGTGCTATTAATCGTCGGGTTCTCCTGTGGTGTATATGGTGCTGTTAGCTGGTGTTTTACGCCGAGCTCTTCGAAAAATCGCTTGAAACTTCTACTCACGAACTGTGGTCCGTTATCTGTTATTAATACCTTTGGCGATCCAAATCTAGCCAAAGTTCGCCTTTCGTATTACCACAACTTCTACCCACTTTGAAAATCTATCTACGAATACTAAAGCAATCGTGTTGGCATGCTTTGAACGCGGAAGTGGTCCTACGAAATCCGCGCATATTGTTGCCCAAGGTTCCTCCGAGTTTGGTGTCAGCATCTTACCGGCAGCTTCTTGTTGGCTGGGTTTATAAATCTGACATGCATGACACTGCTGCAAATACTTCCGTACGTCTCTGAACATACCTAGCCAGTAGTACCGTGTCATCGCTCTTGCAATCGTCTTTCGTATTCCCATATGTCCATCGCTTGGTGTGTCGTGAATCTCGCTTAGCACTCTTCGACGTTGTGGTGTCGGTACGCACAACTTCCATGGAATGGAATCTTCACCATCCATCTGACTTACAATTCGCCTGTATAATTTAACGTCTTGGATAACGTAGTCCGGAAACTTCTCTGGTGCCTTCATTACTTCTGCTATTTTCGATTCGTGCCAATTACAGCTGCTTTCGCTCGGCTGCGTGGTCATCGTTCCAAATTGTTCCTCTAATGGTTGCCGTGATAGTGCGTCCGCTACAACGTTCAACTCCCCCTTCCTGTACTGGACGTCAAATGAATATAGCTGTAGCTCGAGCGCCCATCTAGCAATACGACCTGACGGACTATCGATTGCGTTGAGCCACTTCAATTCCAAGTGGTCTGTGATCACCGTGAAATTATATCCTTCTAGGTACAGGCGCATTTTCCGTATCGCCCAAAACTATGACCAAACATTCATGCTTCTCTTCTTCTGCTTTGTTCAATCTCCGGCTCGCATATGCTATCACCCGCTCTTCCTTGTCCACTCCTTGTGTGAGTACAGCTACGAGGCCAAAGTCACTCGCATCCGTTTGCAATCTAAATCTCTTCGTGAAATCCGGGCCAGCTAATACCGGTGCTTGTATAAGCGCCCTCTTCAACAATTCGAACGCCGTCTGCTGTTCCTCGGACCATTTCCATTGGTTTACCTTCTTTAACATCGACGTCAATGGATTTGCCACTTTTAAAAAATCAGGAACGAACCTCCTATATCATAACACTATTCCTAGATACCTTCGTAACTCTCGTATATTGCCTAGTGGTGTGAGCTCTTTTACCGCCGCTGTTTTGTCTGGATCGGTGTGTATGCCCTCTTCGCTGACGACGTGGCCTAAATACTGCAAACTTTTCTTAAAGAACTCGCACTTCTCGGGATTAATCTTAAGGTTTGCTCGCTTTAGACGCTGAAAAAATGCTGTGAGGTGCCTTATGTGGTCTTCCAATGTGCTACTTGTTCTTATAATATCGTCTAGGTACTCGAACGCATGTGGTTCTGATTCGGGGTCTATGACACGATCAACTGCCCTCTGAAATGTCGCTGGAGCGGAATGTAGTCCGAATGGCATTACTTTCCACAGATAAAGTCGTCCAGGTATCGTAAATGCGGTATACTGCTTACTGCCTTCCTCCATAGGGATCTGCCAATAGCCGTCCTTTAAATCTAGGCTGCTGATAAACCGAGTACTTCTAAGCCTGTCGAAAATATGTTGTATGCGTGGCAACGGATATGCGTCAAGTACTGACCGGGCGTTGAGCTGCCGATAATCAAAGCAAGGTCTCCATTTGCCGTTCTTCTTCTTCGCTAAAACTATAGGTACGCTGTGACGGCTGCGCGATGGTTCAATGCAACCCTTCGCTATAAGCTCAACAATTCTTGTTAATTATCTCCTGCATCTTCGGGTTTTTGGGAAAGTATCGCTGTTTAATTCGGCGGTCATCTCGCATGACTATCTTATGCTCGGTTCCATTAGATACTCCCGCCATTTCTTCAAAAATCTTTACTTCATGGTTAAGAAATTCACTCACCGCGACATCTGAGGTACTTTGTGCTTCTGTAGTGGGTTCGGGCCTTGCGTTATCCTTGATATCTTTATGCTGTTCTACTATTGCTGTATATCTTGTCATGTCCTGCTTCTGATCCTCTGCTCGTAATACTATTGCTTGTTTACCGCACTTCAACTCCATGTTTGCCTTTGCCAGGTATTCTGTTCCAATAACCACTTTATCTACTAGCTCGCTCCGGTGGACTTGATCACCCAGCTTTACCTCTGCGTCTATCGCTTCCCCTACGTCCTTCGCTCTACCATCGCCCATCACCACTCGAGTATCTACTTCTTTGATCTTGCGTGCATTTAAGCTTGTTGCCATCGACTCGCTTACAAAGCTTCTCGTTTCTGCCGTGTCCACTGATGTCATCACGTCTTTGCCCTTCACTGTAGCCGCTGCCAAGACTCGCCCTTGCGTTTGCTTAGAGGTATTTATTGAGTACGAGGTTGAACCTCTTGAGACCCCATCCCTCGCTGCCAATCGGATCTGCGACAGCAGTCCCGTGTGTGAACACCTTTTCTACCACACATCCAGCAGAAGTCGCGTCGAGAGTTACGGCACCCATAAGCCAAGTGTCCGTTCTTTTCGCACCGCCTGCATGCTGTCCTTGGATCTACTTGCCTTTGCTGTGTATGTGCTTGTACGTTTATTACTGGTTGTGCACTTCCTACTGTATGTCGATCGTTATTCTCTTCGGTATGTAAATAATGGTACCGTTCCTCCTATCGTCTAGGAACAAACGATCTTGCGGCTGGTCTGAGTGGTTCTCTCTCCGGTGGGATATTCTCGTAGTCTTCGACCAGGCTTACCAACTTCTCCAGATTGCTGAATTCACTTCGCTTGACGTACAGTTGGTACTCTCTCTTCGAGTTCCGGTATATGCGGTTCAGCTTTTGCTTGATGCTGTAATCGGAGTGCCGCATAAGCCCCTGTAACGTAAGTTCGTAGTCCTTAAATTTTTCTCCTGTGCGTTGGACTCGCTGCCTGATTTCGTCGTCTAAGTGTTCAAAATATCTTGAACTCAAAAAGAATTTCCAGAAATCCTTCTTAAAGGTTTCGCATTCTTGCCAGTATCGGTAATTATTGCGGAACCATACCAACGCTTTATCTCTGAGAAGCACAGGTAGAGCTCGTGGAATAGAGTTGCGGTCCATCGCATAGCTGTCGGCGAGTTCTTCTTCTCGCCGTCGTACCTCAAACCACACTTGCGTATCCAGTCCATGGTGTTAGCAAACGATTCCGGATGGTTAAATATATATGCTGGTGCTTCGTTGTGCTAGTCACTGGATAAGTTTACCTCGGATGCCGCGATGCGGCCTGGTAGTGGTTGTTCGCCGTCATCTTTGGGTTATGGTGACGAAGAGCTAACTCGGTAGAGCGTGCCTCTAAGTTTTCATCGTCACCGTCTGGATATATCCTTATAATCGTTTCCTTAATTCTTCCACCGTTCCCGTGCCTTCCAAACCAAATTCCTCATTATATGCCACTAGATCTTCACGATTGAGGTAGGACACCCATGTTACCATAATCCTTTTTTTAACTTTCTTCCTTGCTGACTCGTATAATATTCTTGGCTTTGTGCGTATTCTCTTAAGTCTTATTTTTTTGGTTGTATTATCCTCTCGTAGTTTCCACTTGTTTTACCTCGTTGCTTGCTTTCTCATAGTATAATTCCTCAAACTCCGTAAAATTCACTTAAAGAAGTCTCTGCTCGCGCGCCATTTGTGATGGACTTCCCAAATTGCCGGGGTATGCTCAGTCCGTCCACGGTTCCTACAAATAGAGTTCCCTATGGTTTTTCTCCAAATGATAAAACCCTGTTAGTTATTTTTCCTTTTTTCTAATTAATTTTTTCAAATCTCATCTACAATCTTAAATTTATCTCTAACTACGCTAAAGGTGGTGGAGCTGAAAACTCCTACTCAGCCCTACGTTCCGCGGAGGTGAAAACCACCACTTACTATAACTTTAGTTGCTCCTGGCAAAATAAAGGCGGCAGAGGTGAAAGCCCCTACTTAGCCCTACCGTCCACTGAGGTGAAAACCTCAGCAGAATATAAAAATAGTAGTCGTGAGATGAAAACTCCCAGGTGTACGGTCATCGGAGGTGAAAACCACCTACGACTATGCCTAGCTAGTAGCTAACTACTCAATTTTCCTAAGGAACTCATCGCTCTTTTATACTAATTTACACGCAGGCAAACTGTTACTTAACAACAATAAATACTTATAATACATAATCTTATAAGTTAACCTTTTCCTTATTATTATAATATTTTTCTTATAACTACTAACGTATGCCTCTCATCTTCTTCATATGCCGGCTCCTCGTGTCGTAGCGAACATATGTACACACGCCTGTACGCCTTTCCTCCCTCGTATTGCAGTTTCTTGCATTGCAGAGAACATATGTACACACGCCTGTACGCTTGCGTTGGTCACTTCCAGTGTTCCTCGTGGGTAGATTTGTATTGCTCTGCATTGTTGTGCGTTTAAATGTTCGCATTTTCTAATTCTTATTGTTTGCCGTCTCCTTTGCATAGGCAGGTTTCTAACCTCTTAGCGTCGCTGCCAAATCTAGTGTATGGTAAAGCTCATATGTATATATGTATATGTGTTGTGAGGGCTCTACAAGCCTCCGGGTTGGGGTCCTCACAAGTGGTTACCGAAAGTTTAAAGAGATCCGCCAAATAACTCTGTCCCTCGTGGCCTAGGTGTTTCAACATCTTCATGGCAATACCGCCGGTAACGATTGATCTTGAGGGCTTGGCCTTCATTATGGCTTCCTTGACCTCGGCGACGAAGACGGCAATGGACGCTGTGTTGTGTTTGTGTTTGCGCGGCCGACGGATGGATCGTCTCTTGGCCCTATCAGCAGGTGGATGCATTATAAACTGTCGGCATAAAGAGCTCGTGCATTGCCAGGGGTCCGATTTGAAACTGCCACCAAATATAATGGCGACCGTGTCATTGTATTTGGTCGGATTTGATAGAGCCTTGACTTTTGACCATAATTTGTCGACTCCGACGGAGAGGTTGGATGCCTCTAGGTGTTGCTTCCACTTGGTCAACTTGCAGTCACTGACCGTCCGTCGGATTTCCGCGTTGAGATCTTTGATCCTGGGGTCTGCGGAATTGAGAAGTCTCACCTGGTCACGTTCTCTTGCTTCCTTCGCATGGAAATTCGGTCGAATTTCCGGTATTATTCCAGCGGGGATGAAGCGGCCGGAAGCTGAATCAATAACCTTGCGAAACTCTCGTTCAAATTGGCGTACGGCTGTCGGTGTGGGTAGGGCAGCAAAAAGCGCTCTGTATGGTCGGCAAAACGGTATCAGTCCGCTTTGCTGAAGTGGATAAAGGTTCTTCGTTCAGGGTTTTGAAGTCCGTCTGTAGCTCGATTGAGAGTACAATTGGCAGGTGGTTGGATGCCAGTCTCAGAATCCGTCGCCAGTTGCGCTTACGATCGATATGTCTGGCGAGCTGTAGCAGTTGCCTGCCACTCTGGTGGGGGCGTCTCCGTTTACTGTACAAAATGCCGAGGCATCTCTTCCGCAAGTGTATGCCCTCTGCTGTCTACTTGCAGATTGGAGTGCCAGAGATCGTGATGTGCGTTGAAGTCGCCGAAGATTTAACAGTTATCACTTCTTAGCAACGCACTTTTTCCGGGGTGATAGTCCCTCGGGCAACACGTTACAGGGGCTATGTAGATGTTAATAATTTGCAGGTCGACATCGCCTGACTGGACCATTATACCTTGGCATTCTAAGGTCAAGTCCCTTGCTTCCATGTCGGGAACAAATAGATTATATTGTACAGTGTGGTGCGTTATAAACGCGAGACTATCCCCATTACCGCTAGGCCGGTCTTTTCGGTGTACAGTAAACCCATCACAAGTTCGTAAGTCTGATCTTGTGGGCAGTTTGTTTTCTTGAATGCCAGCGATTTTGATGTTTAGCTTCATAAATTCAGTTATCTCCGCGATCTTTCCAGCTAATCCGTTACAGTTTAGCTGTTTTGAGGTGCCCTGGAGGCGAGCTTGGGATCATACTAGGCGTGAGGAACAGATGTGTTTGCCTGTTGGTGTTAGGCTGTAGCCTGGCCTGTGTCGCAGTTTAGAAGGTAATGAACCTTGAAAATTGGATGGAGAGGCCAGATTATCTGGCGTGGAAGGCTGCGGCGTGTTGCAGCAAGGCGATGTAAACGTATCTGTCCAAAGGTTTCTGTTCGCCAGCCCAGAACGCCAGCATATAAGAACGTGGCATAGGCCAAGACAAATGTTGCATTTGACTGCGCTGGAGTAACTTGTACTGCGGGACGCCCTAAGGCGTGTACAACATGGTGCCTCGAAGGTACTAAAGAAAGTACGGGGTCTGTGGATGGCAGAGTTAAGCCCTGAGCATCTAGATCTGTGAAGCCATCTCTTACACTTGACGCACTGAACAGATTGCGACCGTTTAATATAAATTTTCTTCCAGCAGACGCAGCAGATCCAATCTCTTGGTCCGGGGTTGAGTTCGACCCCAGCTCGTGGCGAGATAAAATGGAGCAACCCCGCTGCAAAGGTTTTCTCCGAGGATGACAATTTGAGGGTGGGACATGACAGATTAGACTGAGGTACACTCAAATAACAGCCCTTGGCCGGGTAAAAAAACCCGGGTCATTCCGGTACGATAGAACCGGCTGTGGTGGGAATGGATACGGATCATCTAACTCTTAAGCCCACATTAACAAATCCTAGCATATGCATATTAAAACACAGTTTAGGATCAAAAAGCACACATAAATCATCTAGAACAGATATACGTTCTAAAGGGATATTATTTAATACATAGGATGTGGATGTCAAAACTGGGTTTACTCGATGAAATGTCATTTGCTTACATTTAAAACAATTCAAAGTAAGTAATTTTGCTGTGAACCAGCGTTGGAATGAGTCCAAATCAGCCTGAAGCAGATGTCTGGAAGGCTTGTCATAGGGACAATATGTGTATCAAAGTTTTACATCATCCGCATACATTAGGGTTTTGGAATATAAGATAATCTGTAAACAGTAATGGACCCAAGTGGCTCACCTGAGGCACACCTGAGGTTACGTCAATCGTTTTAGAAATTGTGTGATTGAACAGAACTCTTTAAGTCCTCTTTGTAAGCCATGTTAACAGATGAGTCGGAAAACCGAGTAAATCCAGTTTACGAATTAGAAGGTCAAGATAACGGAATCAGATGCTTTACTAAAGTCAGTGTAGATCACATCCGTTAGATTGTTTCTCATAAATCCGTCGATTACTAAGGATGTAAACTCAAGCAAGTTGGTGGTGGTAGACCTACGATATATAAAACCGTTCTGACAAGGGGATATTAAAGAAGTACACTAATATTGAAGTTGTTTAGTAATGATCTGTTCAAAAGTCTTGGGAATAGCTAAAAGCTTCGCAATGTAGTTCTCAATACTCTTAAGGGAACAAGAAAAGATTGTTTGCAAAGATATGGAAATGACGCAGATTCCAGAGACAAATTAAATAGTTTTAAAATCGGCTCTGACAAATGTACAGAACAGTAGCTAAGCATACAACTAGGAACACCATCAAGAACCGGGGAGAAAAGGGACTTCAGTGATTCAAGACTCTGAACAACAACCATCTTCGTTCATTGGCACAGCAGAAGTTTCAGTCAACTTTTATAAAAAAGTAGGCATGGAATTATGCTTATGTCCGCTAGGCATACTTTCAACAACAATAAACGGTTCCGAAGTTATTAACAGTTCATTTGTTCATTCATATATGGGCATATGGGCGGTAACGCACCCATTTTCCAAAGTTTAAAAAAAAATTGTAACTAAGATCATCACGTCATTGTAACTAGCAAAGTCTAGCGTTCTATCTGCATCAGTGAAAGAGTTCTGACATGTTGTGTTTTCCTACTTGCCTTTTATAAACCTTTAGTACAAAAGTTGGCGTGGGCGTCTACCGATTTGGCTTATTTTCCGTGGGCGTACTCTACACGTCTATGGTATACTTCGTATAAAGTTTCTTACTTCTATTTTACAAGGTTCTGAAATTATTAACTGTCGAATTCGAAAATTGCTCAGCTTATAAGTGGGCAGGGCCACACCCACTTTTTCCAAAATTTTGCGCAAAATCCTATAAAAAATGAGAAAAGTTATCTAACTGACGAATTATATCATTCTACCTGTATCAGTCAATGAAATATGGCCAGTTCAGTCTTTCCACCTATTTTTCAGAAAACCTTTATGAAAAAGTAGGCGTGGTCGAAAAGCGAAAGGCGATTAAGGCTGCTTTTTTAAGACTTATCTAATTTTATGTTTTTTAGAAATTTTCGATATCGATCCAAATATCTCAATTTTTACACAAGTTATCGTGTCCACTGACTGACGGTCATATCTTAATCGATTCCTCTGTTCATTCTTAGAACTTTTCTATATGGAACTCGATATCTATCTCGATTATTTTATACCGTTACAAACAACCGTTACATGGGCAAAACTATAATACCTTGTGAACTAGTACAGCTGGGTATAAAAATGTGAAAAAAACATTTTCTATTTATAATAACATTCATATAAGAAATGGTAGAAGTAACCCCTTTACAAAAATAACAAAAGCCGATCTTGAACTCGTTTAAGTCAATTGAATAATTTAACATTCACAGAACAATAAAATTTGATATAACGGTTCAAAACCCAGAGTTCAGGGAAATTTTCTTAAATTTTTTATAATTTAATCAAGAAAAGCGCGTTGAATATTTGAGCTTTGCAGAACTAAATCGATATTTTATCGATTTATTCATTCAAGCATTTAAGTAGTTGGGAAGATTCCCCACTGGATCCCATGGTAACTCTCTGAACACAAAAAGTAAAAATTGCTTTTTTACCAATTGTTATTTAGCAGTACGGATCTAATAACGTGGATTCCACACTAATGAAACGTATTCCAAAATCAGTTTTACCAACGACATATTAGTGTTGAGTGATATTCCACTATTGATGATTTTATTACTACAATTGCAAATTCGCTAATAATAGTTATTCGTTGCCATAATATAGAAAGGCCCTAAAAGATACACCTCTTGCGATCGATTTTTCAGTAGCTTCCTGGTCACTGATAAGGTCCATGACATATACTGGAAGGGCAACATATAAATTAGCAAATTTCCTTAGAAAATACAACATCAACACAGCGTTCAAAACATCGAACAATTTAGGACGGAAGCTAAGAACCAAAACTAACTCAGAAGATCCATTTAGCAGCCATGGTGTATACAAGCTCACTTGTGAATGCCAGCACAGTTACATAGGACAAACCGGACGACAAGTAAGAACGAGGTTCAGAGAACACATTAGAGATTACAACAAAAATATACGGAATCAAACCATCACACCAGAGTCCAACTTTGCGAATCACATGGCGGAGAATAAATGCCCCCCCGGAAACATCAAAAAAACAGTCAAGTTCCTACATGTACAAGCAAAAGGCAGACGTCTGAACGTACTCGAAAACATGGAAATCTACAAACAAAAAACATTCGACGGTAGAATAATAAACGAACAGACAAACACTGTTTCCGACACAATATTCGAACCTTTAAAATTGGTTTACAAAAAACAAAGCAACCACTCAGGTACAACAAACACACACGCACCGACAAATAAGCACAAAACAGCAAAAGATCAAAAACAACAAACAAGCAAAAAAGGTCAAACAACAAAAATCACCAACTTTTACCTGCCTCAGTCAGGCACAAAAAAACCGATCGATGCAAACCACCCCCGTTTCTGAATGTACACACACAACACATGCACACACGTACACAAACAGACACCCATGCTGACGTTACCTGCTACCTACTATAAATACAAGACAAACGACCACAACAGATCAGAACGAAAATCGACACTGATGATGGCACAACGCCGAAACCGGTTTGTCTCAAAACCAAATTTGACAAGGGATGACGAAAAATCGTTCCAATATACATCAATTAATATTATTTCTAAATTTGACTTAATCAAAAGTGGGCGATGCCCCATTTTCAAAAATGTATTGAAATATTTATTTTCTGCCTCAACCTTAATCGTGTACATTGTGCACAAATTTTATCCTTATAAGTGTATTATGTACTGAATAATCACTTTTTTTGTATTTTCGAAAATATTCTATATATAAAAAGTGGCCGTGGCTATCATCCGACTTCGCCAATTTTGAGTGCCAAGGAACCTGCATACCAAATTTCATTAAGATGTTTCAAAATGTACTCAAGTTGTAGTGCCAACAGACGGACGGATGGACATGCCAAAAGCTAGTTAAAAATGATTCATTAACTAGCGTGAGTTTTAAATTTGGTATATCCTCATCCAAATTTATTAAGATTCTTGATGCATCAGTTTGGCCTTCCGATGTCAAATTAAGGCCGTTTCGTTTTGTTCAAAAAGCTGTGTCCCAGCAGAAAAAGGTGTGAATGTTAACTCAGCTTTACAGCGCAAAAGTAATCCTCCTATCAGAAAATGCTTTAAATTTTGCGATTGGCCCCTAAAGTCAGTTCTGTTTTGACATTTGTGTAGTAAACACATGCGAAATACACGTTAATAAACAATGTTACGCTACACTGCTCCAGAACGCGGAATATTGCTGACTATTTATTTGACCAATAATCGGTCGGGGCCAAACGGTTACTGTGAATGGTGAGCGCTACAGAGCAATGATCAACGAGTTCTGTTTGCCGCAACTTGATGAATTGGGATTGGAAAACATGTGGTTCCAACAAGACGGTGCCACAGCACACACTGCACGTGCCACAACCTATATGCTGAACATCGGAAGCTTACTTTTGCGCCACCTTGTACAAAGAAATCGTTGACTACTTGTTTTTAAAATATATCAGGAATGAGGGCTAACGCCTCCGCTGTTTGTGCTGCTACGTGTAAGAGCGACTATGATTTGATAGTTCTCGTGGAAACGTGGTTAACTGAGGATTTTCACGATAAGGAATTTTTGATGAAAATTCTTATAATGTGTTTCGCAAAGATCGAAATAGTTTAAGCACTGGCCTTTCTCGAGAAGGAGGAGTCCTAATAGGTGTTAAAAATTAAATTCAGCCTACCCTGGTTCCTCTTGATATAACTGATAATGTATTGGGCCAAATAATAATTTCAATAAAAGGCAAAACTGGTATTCTCCACGTTAGAGTATCTTCAATTCCACCAAATAGTACGGAGAAGCTTTATGGAGATCACGTTGATAATAATTTATATGTTTCGAGGAACAATTTAAATTCGCATCCACATGGTTTGGGTGATTTTAATTTGAATAAAGTAATTTAGAGATATCTTCTAAGTGAAAATAATACTATGCCAACCAATATAAATGAAATGTTATTACTTGATAGTTTTTACAGTTTATAACTAGTTCAAATCAACAATTATGTATAAAATCTTAGATGTCATTTTTGTTAATAAATAAAATATAAATAATATAAATTATAATTTGTTTTGGTCTTGCTGCCCGTTATTCCATGCGGATAAGCACCTTTAATATTGGTTCTAGAGTTTTAGAAGTTTTGCAAATATTGTTAATAATATTGAGACTGGTTTCAATTATAACCGGTGTGATAAACAATTTAATTTACAAAGTCGATTGGCAATTTCTTTTTGATGGCCGCAATCTTGGGGAATGTTTCGAGTTATTTAAAAGGAATATCTTGTAAATAGCGATGAATAATATTCCTCGATTTCCAGTAGGAGTGTATAAGTTGCCTTGGTACACAAAGATTCTTAAGAAACTTAAAAACTTGCGTAATAAGTATCGTAAGCTTTTAAAGGAATCGGGTGTCTCTCACCACAAGCAAGAATACTTGAAGTACGCAAATGAGTTCAATTGCCTTGGGAAATTTGTATAAAATCAGTATATTCATCGTTTGGAACTTCATTCGTTCAAACCAGTGATCTTCGGCGATTTCGCTGTCTGTGCCTTACCAAGGTAGAAATTCCACATCATTTTATAATTCAGCAAATTTGTTCGCTGAATTCTTTAAAGCAAATTTCGATACTGATGACGCATGGAATGACAATAGTGGTATGTTAAATAACATAACATCTTGTCTTAACTTCTGCTCATTAGTTCTACATGTTGATGATATTATTTTAAGCATTCAGTCTATCAAGAGCTCAAAGCCACCAGTGTTGCCAGAATTTTTTCAGCAATCCAGCTAGATTCCAGAAAAATAAAAGCTAAAAAAACTTAAAAAAATTATTTAGGGCTAAAACACAGCTAAAAAAGGAGGTCATCTTTTCACATGTTTTATTCATTTTTTTATTCAAAAGTATATAAAAAAGTAATATTTTATACAAAAAAATAAGGTTGTTTGTACTCCAACTTCATAAAAATAAAAAAGTTTATTGCACAGATGCTTTTCATAAGAATATGCACTTTCGAGCATTGAAATTATAATGAATAATTCAAACCTGTATTTTTTAAAATTACGTCAAACCAAGGCTAATATTTATATTTACTATATAAATTAGTTGCTATTTATATAAAAGGTACAACGAGTAAAATTTTAATTACAGATCACTGTATTATTCGATAAAAAAGTCCCATTAAGTTATCAAGTGCGGCACATATTTAAATGGAAATATACTTTCATGGCATTCAATGCAAAATAACTATATACTTATGTATAATATAAAAGGTAGTAATGTGAGGTGATATATAATAAATACGTTTTAAAATATGTCAATATCACAATTTTCTTCATCATCCGTTGAATTAGCATAAATATTACAATTGCTCATGAGTTGAATGTGATCTTTTTCCACAACGGGGGAAAAGCTAAAAACAGCTAAATAAATTCCTGGAAAAAGCTAAAAGAAGCTAGCAGCTAAATTGAATTTTTTCCAGTTAAACGGCAAAATCTCGTCTTTCTTTCTAAGGCAAAGTATGGCTTCAGTTGCGGAATATTTGTTGCATATATTTAATTTATCCTTACAGTCTGGAACTTTTTTAGACGAATGGAAAATTACTTATATTGAACCAACTCATAAGAGTGGTAATAAGAGTGATGTTTCAAATTATCGATCAATTTCAAAACTTCCTGTTTTATCGAAACTTTTTGAGAAAGCGATAATGGGCAAGTTAGCGTTCTCTGTTAGCCGATATATTTTCCAATTACTGCATTTCGTCGTTCACAGATGGTTTGCCAAGTCGATTGCATTTATAAAGCCTTTGATAGAGCATCTTATCATTATTGGCTAAGTTACAGAAGTGGGGTTTTCATTCACATTCTTACAATGAATAAGTCATATATGTAATTATTGCTAATATCCTATCTGCGCAATGTGTTTGAATTCTGTCAAACATTATGAGTGCAAATGTAATTTCTGCGCATGCGCGGTATTTTTTGTGTTAGTATATGTGAATATATGTGAACACACAATTATACAATTGTAGTGGCTTTTCGAAACAAAAGAAGTAAAGGGCTATTCAAGGGGCATACTCCCCTTTTTACAAAAGTTGCATGGTTGTTAAAAAACAGTTTAAGGGCTTTGAATAATGAAAGACGAATAAATATAGTAAAAGGTTTGGCAAATTATTTATTTTTTAAACATGGTTAGCAGCCATATAGCTTATAGTTTTCACACAAATGCTTAAAAAAACAATAAATAAATTCATGTATAATGCTTTACTTGGCTGAAACTAATTAAATTAGTTAATTATTACTTATTGGTTATGAAATAATATCAACTTCACTTTTTTCGCAAGTATTCTTTTTCGTCTTTCTTTACACACATTCATCAATTTTGCACACATTTATATTTTTTTATCTCCCCATAAAAAACTCATTTGTCATAAGTAAAGTTCATTAATACAAAATTAAAAAATGTTTACCTCTCCTTTCAACCTACAAATTTTACGGCTGCCACTGAGATTTTATATCCCTTTTCCACTGTATATCTGTACTGCAATGTTTGGCGAACTGCACTCACATTTACTAGCAATATAGAAGTATTGCATATATGGGATAAATTCATACTTATCTAATAGAATAAATTTTGTCGTTATTGATAATGATCAGTACACTACGTGGCTACTTCGGGTGTTCCTCAAGGAAGCATCCCTGGTCCGCTTTTCTTTATTATGTTTATTAATGACGTAAGTGCTTGTTTTAAATATTGCGGTTATTTTATGTATGCTGATGACTTAAAAATCTTTTTCAAAATAAAAAATTTGTCTGATGTTCTCACACTTCAAACAGAGTTGACTGCTTTTAATGATTGGTACCAAAAAAGGTAGAATTACGATTACTGTAATTGAAATCGTCCTGTAATCGTATTTAAGTATCGTTTATATTCTCTTTGTCTCATATTCGTAAACACTCGTGATATCTCTACCTCCTGCATACATACTTTAGCGTATCCCCCGCTTTCTCTGTTGTGCTAGTTAGTAGTGGGAGTGTAATTAACTTAGGGAAGGTCGATACTTGATAACATTCGTCACTGTATTAACTACCGGTAGAATATGGGCCGTATGATAAAAAGATAGCTACCTACCATACAACATAAAACTTCATAAACAACCGACAGGGGTTCAAAGCTTTACGATGAAAAACTAAACTTATGGATATTTGCACTACGTGTCTGACGCAATAGTAAAAATTTTGTCGGTTAGGATAAATTAACTATGTGTTCATTTTAGTTCCATTGGCTGCCTTTTTGGCAAATATCGGTAAATTGAAATGGTAGGAAATGAGGTTCAGTTGAAACGATCTAGACCTACCAATCACTTTCTGCTACTGGTTACGTTATAATATTACAACACTACACAGAAAATAGTTATTTGAAGCGAATAGTTACCTTGATCTTGTTCTATTCGAACGTGACGAACAGAGTTATTTAATTTAAAGCTAAGTGAGAAAATATAGTGGTCGTCAGAACTGTCTCGTACAATGAAGCTTCCATCTGGTTCAGTGGATAGAACTTTTTCTGCTGCTTCACTCGATAGCGGGCCCCAGTACCATCCATACTTCAATAAGAAAGTAAACGTTTAGGTATATTTTGCAGAATAAAATTTTGAAGTATTTCAACTTACATCTTTAACTTTTTCAATGCTAGAAGTAAATTGTAGGGATCTTGATTCCTCTTTCCTTTTCTTGTGTGTCATAATCGTCTCAGCTTGTAAAAAGAAAATATATTTATTTTAAAAAAATGTGTAGAAATGGAAAGTTACTATTACAACACAATTTAATTAATTTTTCAAATAACGAAGTTGTAAATTATAAAAAGCAACAGCATTTTTGTATAGGTCATTGTCATATTACATTTTACAAACAAATTAACTTTAAAATTGCTTTATCAGAATGTATTCGTATCTCAAGACTTTAAAAAAAGTTGTCAAAATATCCATTTCGTTATCATTCATTTAGTTAATTAATTTAAATAAACTCCCAATTTTAAGTATTCATCGTATGTACCATGTTCTTAAACAAAATAAACCATGGAATCAAATTACAATATGTCACTATTAGTTGTAGTCTACTAGTATAACACTCTTGTGAACTAGTTCAGATTTTTCTGAGTTAAAAACTGCGGAATATACTCCATACGAAATTTGGCTTGGAAAAAGATATAATAACCTCCATTTTTAAATGATTCCATTTGGTTTGTGCACATTTCTCCTGAATGATAAGAAGGAAAATAGAAAACGCAACTACCTCTGGAATGTTGTCCTATTGAAAAATCTGTTTGAGTTCAAAACTTAGTTGAATGTTTTTGGAAAATACACCAAAACCTAAAATAATCAATTCGTTAATATACGTATATACTTTTTATATTCAAATAAAATCTTATATATATCTTCGGTCAAAATCTTAGTAGTTTTTTTTAGCCCTAGAAGTGAGCATTAAGAAAATGCGGGGCTAAAAACGTCCGTGTACATGGACAAGGAAAGCTGGGGGTCGAAAAACTGCAATCTCAACGGACAGCCAATGATTTCGCAAATCGACTCTCACACCTGCTCTCTGAGAGTACAACTGAAACTATTGGGGTATTCGAGAAATGGGAGCATATCTCTGGAACGCTCCGTACCGCCGCCGATGAAGTAATTGGATGCCGCCGGACCCAAAAAAAAACACCTGGTACGCATAAGAATGCAGCGCTGCAACGGAAAGAAAGGTCGCTGCCTATAAGGCTACGTTGGAGAAAAATGCAAGGCGAGGAGTATGCGAACGCTAACGAAAGTTGAAGAAGGAATCGAGACGCCTTCTCCGTAAGAAAAAAATAGAGCAAGAATAACGCCAGAAAATTCTGCCAAAAAATAAGCCAAAGGACGGAAGGATTTCAGACCGGGCGAACACATGTAAGGACAAAAACGGTGACCTAGTAAGCAATGCACACAGAGCGCTTAGATTGTGGAGGGTGCACTTCTCTACCCTCATAAATGGAGAAACCGAGCAACTACACAGAGAACAACCCGACCCCACAATCGAAGACGATGGAATTAGTGTTCCCCACACGACTATAAAGAGATATGAGTAGCAGTATCGCGATTAGAAAACAACAACGCCGCGGGCGCTGACGGATTGGCTTGCTGAGCTATTAAAGGAGGGCAGCGAGGAGCTGGTAAAGTGCATGCACCAGCTTCGATGGAATCTAAGTGTCCTCTACCCAATCCACAAGAAAGAAGATCCTATAAGGTCCTATCAAGCGTATTATGCGGAAGACCAGTTGACAAACTGGTTGGCCCTTATCAGGGCGGCTTGTTGATTTTAAAGCCGCCTTCCACAGCGCGACAAGGAGCTGCCTATATACCACTATGTCTTAACATGGTTTCCTACCAAAACTTATGTCCAAAATGACGTTGAGAAAATAGTAAAAGCCGCAAGTTCCGACTGATCCAGATTGGGGAGAGAAGCGAAAAAAATGGGTTTGTAGGTGAACGAGGACACAACGAAGTACCTACTGCCATCATGCCAAGAGTCAGCACATTTGCGCCTTGGCACCCACGTCACTGTTTGCAGCGATAAGTTTGAAATAGTAAAATACTTCGTTTACCTGGGAACCACCATTTACGCCAACAATAATGTCAGCTTAGAAATCCAGCAAAAAATTACCCTTGCCAATAAATGTTTCTTTGGACTGAGTAGGCAATCGCTCATAATACCCGCCCTGCAATATGGAGTAAAATCATGGACGATGACAGCCGCAGATGAGTCAGCCATTGGAGTATTCGAGAGAAAGGTTCTTCGAAGGATTTATGAGCCTCTACGCGGTGCCGCCAGTGGTTAGCGAAGAAGATTTAATGATGAGTTGTATGAGCTCTACGCAGAAATCGGCATTATCCAACGATTTAAAACCCATCGGCTAAGTTGGCTTGGCCATATAATGCGAATGGAAAAAGATGCCCCTGCCCGGAAGGTGTTCTTGTCGGAACCCACCTATGAAAGCTAAGGAAGAAGGAGGCGGCCACTCCGTTGGATAGAGGAGAACGATCTGCGATCCCTTGGTGTTTCTAATTGGCGTCAGCGCTGGCAAAGGATAGAGCCAGCTCTTGCGCGCTTTGTTGAAAGGTCAAAATCGTTTAGACGATTAAACAATCAGCTATTAAGAGCTGTATTTATGTATGTATGTATTAGATTCAATAGCTTATATTTCACTAAAAAATTAACAAGTAAAAAAATTAATATAAGACAATAATATTAATAGCTTCAGAAAGTTTGACTTACTAGTTTGACCAAATATACAGTGTTCAAAATAGTTTGTCCGAAAATCCAAACCGTTTGAGACCGGTTCCGGCTTTTGAAACGGTTTTGGTTTCGTTCTTTTTCAGATACAAATAACGGATTCGGTTTCGAACAATCAATCCGTTCTTATCTGTTTCTGTTTAAATCCTTGTTTTTAACAGAATATAAATCGAAAAATCAGAATTCGCGAAAGATTTGTGTGCAGCTATCGTTTCGCCCAATATTGCTTTGTATTAAATAAAAAATTACCACCTTAAATTGGTTTTTATGAAATATATTGATATAGACTTTCCATCAGAAAACAGAAATCCAGCAGTTTATATGAATTTACAATGAATAATATCAAACGCGCAATAAAACATCAAAAGCTTTGGATCTCAGTAGACTAAACTACAGGGGCTTCAGGCCGATATGTGATAATAGGTGTATAACGATGAGCAAGTCGCAAAATAAAAAATGTTGATTAACAAAGCTAGGTTAGAGGCAGTAAATCACTGCTCAATAGCTCGATTATTACAGGATTCAGTTGACATTTCTAGTTTGCTAGTTGAGTTTCTGAGCAAAACCTGTAAATATGCAGAAACTGTAAATATGCACCAATTAACTCTGTTGAGGTAGAGAGGTACTTTTAAATCATAACGCTACTTTTAGGTCTAATAGATGAAGTTTTTTATTCGAAAACTTAGCAAAAGACTTCTGGAAAAGTGCCACTGCCAGAAATTGAGACACCACTAGAGCCACATAAGGGCTTGCTCATCGGTACCGATCAATAATCGAACCTCTTCCTAAAGTCCATTCCAGCAACTAAGAAGCCAAATACCCGACGAGTGTTTATATACACCGACGGTTCGCCAACTTTACAATATTACTTCGACAGTTTTGCCTTATTGCCACAGATATACAAATGAAATCCTTGCGATCTTATCAGTCATAAATTATAGTAAAGTTAAAAGAGGCAAATAAACTATATGCCCCGACTCCTTCTCATCTCTGAAAGCCATACAGAATGTCAATAACAACGAATACTATCCCAAACTTGTAAGAAGTATTCTCATAGATCTATATCCAAAAAGAATATTAATTTGGGCCCTAGCTTCGAAAACATTGAAATAACCAAACTATCTACCACTGCACTCGTCCATCCAGTACAAAACCTAAACCATAAGACGCAGTGGCGTAGTCAATGAACAACAATTTTTTTACTTTTGATTTAATAACAAAATACCAATGAAAAAATAACCGTGTGCAGGCTCATTAATTTAATTAGAGCACACAGTGGCGGAAAAACAGGTAGCGACGAGAATTGTTTAGTTGTTTTTTATAAAAGTATAGCCCATTATCTAATAAAAAACGTGAAAGAACAAACTTCAAACTTTGTACAAAACCTAGGAAAATTTAATAAAGTTTCACCGAAATTCCAAAGTCTTTAATCAGAATTTTTATAAAAAATTTGGATATGCACTTTTATGACCTATTAAGTTTTACTATTTATAATGTGTGAAGTTGGCAAGGGAAGATGGGGCCCTGTGTAAAAGTCCACGCAAGTGGGGAAAGTTTCTGATCGTCATTCACCTGGGAATGGCCAGAGCGATTCTTCCGTATGCGGTTCAAGCAGCTCACTATGTTCGGACGCTTGCGTTCACGTATCCTCTGGATAGCCACTGAACACTCGTTCGGTGGTCAACTAAACGTGAGAAGGCGACAACCTGGCAAGGCAACTCCGAATTGATTGCTTTAAGGGCTTGCCAGGGGACTTCATCAGCAGCGTCTGTTCACCATGAGGTGCGGCTGCAAACGGGCGTCTGTCATAAGAAATCTTTCCCCGTAAAGCAGATTTTGCGTTGGGTTTGGGACCCGCCACGTAAAACCAAGTTATAATGAAACCACAAGCAAAGCCTCGGATAATGAGACAACCCTATTTTGACGACGACCCCGGCAAACCGGCTCATAAATTGAGGGCATGCACCTGGAACGTCCGATCCCTTAATAGAGATGGTGCCGCTGCCCGGCTGGTGGATGACCTCGTTAACGTAAAAGCTGACATCACCGCCATACAAGAGATGCGATGGACGCGGCAAAGTAATAAGACCACCTTTCGACATTTACTTCAGTGGCCATGCAAGTCATCGCAGTTTCAGTGTTGCATTTGTGGTGGGAGAGCGACTTAGCAAACAAGTTCTGTCATTCACTCCCGTTGACGAGCGTCTCGCCGTGATCCGTATAAAGGCAAAATATTTCAGAATTTCTTTTATCTGTGCCCACGTACCGACGGAGGATAAGGACGATGTGGTAAAGGATGTATTTTACGAGAGCTTAGAAAACACATATGAGCGCTACCCCCCTACATGATATCAAAGTCTTGATGGGCGACTTTAACTCCAAGGTGAGCAAAGAACGTGTGTTTGGACCCACAGTCGGACAACTTCGTATCCATGGTGAGACTTCGTCGAGTGGATACAGGCTGATTAACTTTGCCGGTGCCAGAAACATGGTCATATCCAGCACTAGGTTTATGCACAAGAAGATGCATCAGGCTACGTGTCTGTCGCCTGAACGAAAAACTTTCAACCAGATCGACCACGTTGTGATAGACAACGGAATGCTTCCAGCGTTTTAGATGTACGCACGATTCGAGGTCCTAACATCGATTCCAATATCTTGTCGCAGCCAAGATTCGCTCTCGCCTCCGCGCGGTTAAAAATGTGCATATAAAGGGACAAGAAAAGATGGACGTCGAAAAACTGCAATCGCAACGGACAGCCAAAGATTTCGCAACTCGACTCTCACGCCTGCTCTCTGAGAGCACAACTGAACCTATTGAGGTATGCGAGCAGTGGGAGCATATCTCTGGAGCGCTCCGTACCGCCGCCAATGAAGTAAGTGGATTCCGGCGGACCCAAAAAAACATCTCATACGTCAAAGAATGCAGCGCTGAAACGGAATGAAGGGATGCTGCCTATACGGCTACGTGGAGGTCAAATGCAAGGCGAGGAGTGTGCGAACGCTACCGACAGTTGAAGAAGGAAGTGAGGCGCCTTTTCCGTAAGAATAAAATAGAGGCAGAAAGTCGTGATTGCGAAGAACTTAAGCTTCTAGCCAGCAAGAACGCTCGAAAATTCTACTAAAAATGCCGGCAAATGATGGAAGGATTTAAGGCCGGAGCGAACACGTGCAAGGACTAGAATGGCGACCTAGTGAGCAATGTATAGAGAGTGCTTAGACTATGTAGGGAGCACTTCTTTACCCTCCTAAATGGAGAAACCGAGCAAATACACAGAGAAGAACCCGACCCCACAATTGAAGATGATGGAATTAGTGTCCCCCCACCCGATCATAACGAGATGGGAGTAGGAATATCGCGATTAAACAACAAAGCCGCGGGCGCTGACGGATTGCCGGCTGAGCTATTCAAGTACGGCGGCGAAGAACTGGAAACGTGCATGCACCAGCTGCTATGCAAAATATGGTCGAAAGAATGCATGCCTGGCGATTGGAATCTAAGTGTCCTCTGCCCAATCCACAAGAAAGGAGATCCTACAATCTGCTCCAATTATCGTGGGCTCAGCCTGCCTAATATCGAATATAAGGTCCTATCAAGCGTACTGTGCGAAAGACTGAATCCCACCGTTGACCAACTGATTGGACCTTATCAGTGTGGCTTCAGACCTGGTAAATCTACCATAGACCAGATTTTCACTATGCGCCAATTCTTGGAAAAAACCCGCGAGAGGAGAATCGCACGCATCACCTCTTTGTTGATTTTAAAGCCGCTTTCGATAGCACGAAAAGAAACGTCTTATATGCCGCTATGTCTGAATTTGGTTTCCCAGCAAAACTTATACGGCTGTGCAAAATGACGTTGAGCAACATCACGAGTTCAGTCAGAATCGGGAAGGACATCTCCGAGCCGTTCGAAACTAAACGAGGTTTCAGACAGGGTGACCATCTATCCTGCGATTTCTTTAATTTGATGCTGGAGAAAATAATACAAGCCACAGAACTACAACGCTCAGGAACCAACTATTACAAGAGTGTACAACTGCTGGCGTATGCCGACGACATTGACAACATTGGTTTAAATAATCGTGCCGTAAGTTCTGCCTACCCCAAGTTGGAGAAAGAAGCGAAAAAAGTGGGTTTGGAGGTGAACGAGGGCAAAACGAAATACCTTCTGTCATGCAAAGGGCCAGCGCATTCGGGCCTTGGCACACACGCCACTGTTGGCAGCCATAAGTTTAAAATAGTAAAGGACTTCGTTTACCTGGGAACCACCATTAACACCAAAAATAATGTTAGCTTAGAAGTCTAGCGAAGAATTACCCTTTCCAATAAATGTTACTTTGGACTGAGTAGGCAATTGAGAAGCAAAGTCCTCTCTCGACGAACAAAAACCACGATCTCCAAGTCGCTCATAATACTCGTCCTGCAATATGGAGCAGAAGCATGGACGATGACAGCCGCAGATGAGTCGGCCCTTGGAATATTCGAGAGAAAGGTTCTTCGAAGGATTAATGGGCTCCTACGCGATGCCGACGGTGTTTACCGGAGAAGATTTAATGATGAGTTGTATGAGCTTTACGCAGACATCAACATTGTCCAACGAATGGAAGAAGATGCTCCGGCCCCGAAGGTATTCTTGTCGAAATCCACCTATGGAAGCAGAGGAAGAGGAGGCCCCCCCACTCCGTTGGAAAGACCAAGTGGAGAACAATCTGCCATTGGTGTTTCTAATTGTCATCAACTGGCAAAAGATTGAGTCAGGTGGCGCGCTGTGTTGGAAGGTCAAAATCGTTTAGACGGTTAAGCAAACAGCTATTAAGGGATGTTGTCCTATATATGTATGTATGAAGTTGGCAAAAAATTTTGGGCTTTTATTAATAAATTTATGGTGTTAGTTTTGTTGTGCGAAAGGCTCAACATTTTCTCTACTGGTTAGTATTTTAAAATTCCAGGCCAACATTTGAAACAATTTTTTTCATATAATAAATGCGTCTTTTAGCATTTTCGGTAACATAAAACTGAAAATGCCTTACTCCAACAGACAAAGATATATTTGACGCATGTAGTGGATTTCGCAAGTGACTTAGGGGCTGAATGCAGTTCACAAGAAAAAGCTGAAGAAATTTTCATTGACCCCTTCAAGAAAAGCTTGGGAAAATCTTCCTGACTTGAATCTGAGCATCTGAGCACATTGAAAGACATCAAAAAGAACCGATACAAAGCTAATAAAAATCTGCAAGCATGTAACTTAGATACTCGATTCACTAAACATAAAACGATCTTCACAGGTTTCGCTTGGATTTTTTCAGCAAGCCAAAGTTAAGAAAATGGCACAAATTTATTTGAGCTTTCTGAATTTTATGAACCACTAGTTCAAAGCCAAACCAAAAAAACAAAACAAATTTATGGAGAAGGTTCTTTACGCACGTCAGAACTGCGACAAAATGTCATTTCAAAACTTAAACAAATTGCTACACATTTTTGCAGCTCTTCCTGTTTCCACTTTAACAGCAGAACGCACCTTTTCAAGCCTTCTTCTTCTTTAAATTGCGTTTAACCTTCTAAGCGATTTTGACAGTTCAACATAGCACTCGTTACGTCTTTCTGCCAATTTGCGCCAATTGAAAACACCACGGGATCGCAAATCGGTCTTCACTTGGTGTTTCCATCGGAGTGGTGGTCTCCTTCTTCGTCTGCTGCTACCGGCGGGTGCCGACAAGAATAGCTTTTATGCCGGAGTATCTACATTACCTCGCACAACATTCTACAGTCGGCTAAGCCGCTGGGATTTAATTCGTTGGACTATGTCGGTGTCTGCATATATGTAGCTCATCCAGCTCGTCATTAAATCTTCTTCGGTTCTTGCCATCGCCAAGGAGTAATGGTCCGTAAATCTTTCTCTCGAAAAAAGAGACGCCTCATCAGATGTTGTCAGTGTCCAAGATTTTGCTCCATAAACCAGGACGGGTACGACAAGTGACTTTTGGAGTGTTATTTTCGTTCTTCACAAGAGGACTTTAATTCTCAGTTTGCTTGAGTGATTCTTCGTTGGAATTCTAGGCTGACATTATTATTGGTGTTAATGCTGGTTGCCCGGTAAAAAAAACTTTAAGGAGGTTAAAAACTTCACTCTTTAACTCCACCAGACAAGTAAAACAATAAAACAATAAATGTCAGTGACATAATTTCGCATTTCAAAAGCTTTTGCAAAAAGAATTTATGTCAATGACGTTAATTTTTATAAAACGCTAAATATCACAAATGCTTTACTAATTTTTATAATAACAGCGCAACTGCTATTTCAGGTGCAGTTATTTACATAGATAATGGACTAACCAGGTTTTACTCCAAATTTTCATTTTATACTTTATATATGCATGTATATGAAATAAAAAAAATTTTATTAAATAAATTTTTATGACATTATTATTGCGCTCAAGGTCTGACTTCAAACAAAACAACTGGTTATGTTGTTAATGTTCATAATTTCAGTATTTCGACTTCAGTCTGAAGTCATCATCAGAAATCTTTAGCTGTGCTTAAAAGACGCTTTTGAAATGCGAATTAATGTCAGCGACATTAATTCCAATGACATTATGACACGGAACCATTGAAAAAAGAAGATCAAAACTCGCTTTAAAAGTAATAATATTTTGTTGACTTGTACATAACGCTTAGATATAAAAATATGTAGACATGTTCAATGTGTAAAGTTTGAAGAATATAACGAAGGGATTATACAGTGTAAACTTTCACAAAAAAATTGGATTACAGACTAGTTAATTAAAAAAATACAGTAAGTTAATTTTTAAAATTTTAATAAATCATAAATACCAAATGAAATAAAGAATTATGTAAGAAATATATTACGATAAGAACGGCATATGCATACGAGTATATGAACGAATGAGCACAGACGAAGCCTCTAGCCATTGTGTGTCCCAAATTTCAGTTATCAATGCAAATTTTTTATCATCCCCCCCTTATCCAAATCGCGGCTACTCCACTGTAAGGCCGTTTACAAATTCGTAAAGACTAAGCAAAACAGAAGAACGCTCCTGTAAATATAGAACCGATCGTAGACGTGGTACAAATCACAAAATACAAATAGAACTAACGTATCCCAATACCCAAATATAATTTCACATCCAACTTTATAATGGATAGGCCTCACGAAATACATTAGGTTTCGCCTCGGACACACACGTTTCATGCAGCAGCACCTTCTAACCAGCAACCCCCCAACACCTGCGCACACTACCCAAACAAGACACCACTCACAATAAACCATATCCTTATAATTTTAACTATAAGCTATTGATAAATATCGAGCCCTAACCGCAATTTTGCCGTAACCAACAAAGTTTTGAAAATACGTATTTTGACAGATATCTATAATTGTGTCACAAAATATCACAACTGTAACACTTTGTCTTAAATTTGTGAACTAAAAATCATTATAATTTAAAATTTCATTTTTCTTGGTTACACTAAAATGGGAGTGAAATTAAATTAGATATCTTTTCCATTTGAAATATGCGAATTCCATACCAGAAACCACGTAAAAAGAAATTGCAAAATTTACACACTGTTCAGGAAAGTTAAGCTTTTAAAAATGTATATCAAAATTTCAATATTTTTGGGCTGCATTTTTAGAAAATTTTTGACTATGCAGTTGTATAGCTCATTCAGTTTTAGCACAGTAATGTGCAAGTTAGAGGTACCTCAAAATTTACCCTGAATTTTTATAATTTTTTTTTATCAAGGATGTTGGGTATTTTTTTCCATACAAAATAAATGTTTGTTCATGCGTTAAAATTGATTGGTCTACAAAGCTGCGTACTCAGAAATTCTGCCAAAAAATTTGATGATTTTGATGGCCATTTTTAAAGTTTCATTAACTTTCCTGAACATTGTGTAAACTTCGAAATTTATTTTTATGTGGTTTCTGTTATGGAATTAGCATATTTCAAATGGAAATTATTCAATTCACAGCTTCTTCTGATTTTGTCGAACGATATCTATTTTAATATCACTACTATTATATTGAACACAGCTGTAAAAAATAAACAAATCATTTTCTATCTTTGTCTAACATGTTCAATGAAATAATTGAAGTCACCCAAGCTACATTGATACATTCTGCAATTTCCGACGATTTCTAAAAGAAGTTTGGAGAATTTTGTTCCCAGTCCAATCAATTTGATGGTGAAGTCCATTGAGATGATCTTGCCCTATAGTGTTTTCAAGATAAGTGTTTATCATCCGTAAGGTCGAAAATTACCATTTTATAGTTGTTGTTAATACGGGTAATACTGCCAGAACTCGTCTGTAATGAAAATTAACAACCTGGTTAAGGTTCTGAACACACAGGTGATTCTAAAATATATATTGGAATTCAAAACTACTCATTGATAATGCTTCTGATCGCAGGTTTGTTGCCTGCACAACTTTATTTCTAAGATGAAATTTCCCTCTGAACAATTCAATATTCCCTCAAAAAAATTTTAAAGGGCTTTGCATTTTTTCATCGAACTGATTTTTAGGGCATAATTGTTCGAAACTTTGGATTTATGTTGATTGGAACGGCTTGGAATATGAGAAATGTAAGTATCGATGAATTAAATATAAAATGAAATTCTGTAGTAATCTTCAAATTTGTGTGTTTCAACATTGCAGCGATTTTTTTATAGAAAATCGATTTCAATTTCAATTTATGGAAATCGTAGTCAATGAAATTCTTACAGACTACGCAACGAATTAAATAAAAATAAAATACAAACAATATTTAGATTAGACATTTATTTAGTTGTAGCTTAAACTTAACCTTATTAATTGAAAAATCCAAATATTCAAAGAATTTGAGTACGAATTGAACTCCCGCAAAGTTCTAATAATTGGGCATGATGTGCATAATTTGTCTCGACGCATTCAAGAAAAAAAGTGTCATTAATACGTTTTAAGAGAATCGGCGTGTCCACCATACCCTGAATGATGTCATACACAAAAGTAAGTATAGCTCTTCTCTTATCTAACGTCTTCAAGTTTATGGTAAGGCATCTAGCCTTATAAGATCCTCAAACCTTAAAGTACGCAGAGGAAAAAGCGAAGGACTTTTGTATCCGTTCAAGTATCTTAATATGGCGTTGGTAATATGGCCTCCATATAAGCTATGCATATTCTAGTTTAGAACTAGCTAGCGAAATGTAAATGTATGGGTCCGTAAAGTCTGTACTATAACGGCGTATAAAACCAAGCATTGAATAAGATTAAGAAATAATATGGTGTGAAAAAGGAACTTTGAGGCAAAGATTACACCTAAGTCGCGTATTTCATATTGAGTGTTCAGTCTGTATTCATTGATGTAGTAAGACGTAGAGAACGGAATTTAGAAAAAGTTACATGAAAACATTTACTAATATTTAGTTGCCAGTGATTTAGTCTGCACCAATCAGCAACATTAATGAGACCTATTTGAAGGCCGATGGCATCAGAATAGATTTTCAAATCATCAGCATACAAAAGAAAGTTGGAAGAGACAAAACAAGACGATGTATCATTAATAAAAATGACGAAGAGCAGAGGACCCAAAATGCTGCTTTGAGGCACGCCTGAGAAGGCAATGACTGATGTACAACCATCAATCATGACTACACACTTACGAAAAGAGAGATAAGATTTGATCCATGACAGAAACGTTGAATGAAATCCTATACTGACCAGCTTTTTTATTAAAATTGAATGACTTAATTTGTCAAAGGCTTAAGAAAAGTCCATATACACAGTACAACCTAAAGCCGTTCATTAAAAGCAAATAAACAATAGTCTGAAAAACCCGCCAAATTAGAAACAGTGGATCTGCCAGCCACAAAACCATGCTGATTACATGAGATCAATTGCTTAACTGAGAACTAGATATTTTGTTTAATAATGTATTCAAATAATTATAAGGTTGTTTATAATTTCGCAATTTGACGATAGTTAGCTACATTTGCCTTGTTACCACTTTTAACCGGGGTAATTGAAGTATACTTCCATTCATTAATAAACACTCCACTCTCTAAAGATTTGTTGAAGATGAGTTATAGAGGGTGAGCCAGCGCTGCACAATTTTTAAAAAGATATGACGAAAACCTATCTCAATCGGCTTTCATTGAGGACTTGATGTTTAGATTGCCTTCAACTACACCCTCTAGAGTAAGCATTAATGAGCCGAAACTTATTGGACTTGCACTATTAGAAGCAGTGTTACAAGATTATCCTGACTCATTATCAAAATTAGATTTAAACTAAATAAAAGGCAGGTTAAATAGTGGAACAATTCCCTTTAAATGACGACAACTTTGCCCTAGCATGGGAAGCCCTCAAGTCACGATATGAAAATAAACGAGTTCTGGTCGATAATCAAATCCGAATTCTCATGAATCTAAAGGCGATTCAATCGGAAAATAGTGAGGAAATACAGAGGTTACAATACTAGCGACACAACAATTCGGAACCTCAAGTTGGGATCTCGTACTCATATGTTTGGCAACCTCAAAGCTGCCAGAAAATATAGCTGCCTTGTGGGAGCAGTCTTTAAACTCTAGAAGAAACCTATCGAACTGGGCCCAAACGAACCAGTTTCCGGCTACTCGCGACTGGCCAAACAACGATATAATCCACCCTCCACAAACTTCTCAAAGCCTCTTCCCAGTCAGAACAAACCCCAGTTCACGCAGGCTCAGCCCCAAAACCACAGCAACAACTCCCTTACACATACAAATTCTCACGCCAGAGAACATCAAAGATTTATACCTGCAAATTATGCAAACAGTCCACCTATACTCTACAGCTGTTTGCGTTATAAAAAGTTGTGAATCTCAGATCGCAGAAAGTTCGTAAGAGAAAACAATATTTGCGAGAATTGTTTATCTCAGACCCATGTTTTAAAAAACTGTCAAAGCACGAGAACGTGCTTGCACCGCCAAGGCCGGCATAACACCACCCTCCATGACACAGCAGCCCCCAGTACCAGTTCCGGAATTCAAAGAACGGAATCACAGGTTGCCACAAGAGAAGACAGCAATCCCAGGAAGGAGGTCCTTCTACGCCCAACGCATCCCAAGTACAGTCGTTCCATGCTAAAAATGATAGCCGTATCATACTTCCTATAGCCATCGTCTTGGTAGAACATAGAGGGGGCCGATTCAAGCTTAGAGCCTAAGTGGACCAAGGCTCCGAAAGAAGCTTCATATCCGCCCTATACCCACTCCCTCTTTGAAATATCGAGTATGGGAGGCGGAGTGGTACAAACCTCCAACAAGCTGTGCTCTTTGGCCCTAGTCCCGAATGATTAGAAGGCAAAGATAAGGGCCCAGCCAAAAGTGCTACCCCGTCTCACTAGGTAGCTCCCAACTCTCAGGCTAAATGACAGCCAAATGCGTAAATGGTCCCATGCCAAACTAGCAGACCTGAACGCCCAGAACCCATCTGAAATCGATCTGGTATTGGGTAGTGATCGAATCCCACAAATAAGGCGAAATGGTATAGGAAAGATCTCCAAGGCTACTAGCCCAAAACACAATCTTTGGATTTATCATAAGTGTCCAAACTCCAGAAAAGGTTTGAGCACATTCCTGCCAAGCCTGGGAAATAACAAATGTCCAGCTGAATGAAGAGCTGAGACAGTTCTGGGAAATCGAAGAGAAACCCACAACTTGAGTGGAAAGCAATGAAGATCAAATGTGCGAAGAGTTCTACCAAAGCACAACCACTCGAATGGATGACGGTCGATACATGGTTCGGCTTCCGTTTAAACCAATATGCCCGAACAATATCGATCCGGGCCAATCCCGTATTGCAGCCCTGCGATCTCAAACAGCAGTATGACCAGGTACTCAAAGAATAGCTGTCCCTCGGCTACATGCAAGAATGCAGTCCCAATGAAGTGGAATCCCAAGGAAAATACTGATCATTCTATCTCCCTCACCATGCCATCGTAAGGCCACACAAAAAGACAACAAAAGTCAGAGTAGTATTCAATGCTCCCAAAAAGCCAGGTTCCGGTCACTTCCTTGTTTTATGCACCGGACCAACCCTCCAACCCGATCTCCGACTGATATTGCTAAAATGGCGGAAATATAAGTATGTGTTTAATGGCGATGTAGAGAAAATGCACCGCCAGATTCTCTTACACCCCGATGCGGCAGATTCTCTCTTCTATCGCAAAACTTTTCGACCCCGTAGGGTGGCTGACGCCAGTCATAGTACATGCAAAAATCTTTATGCAAGAATTGTGGTTGGACGGGACTGATTGGGATGGAAGGGTCAAACCGATACGTCTCTTAAAATGGTCGCTATATGCGAAAAATTTGCGGTCAATCTCAGACATTCAAATACCCCGATGGAATAACTTCGCCCCCGACCAGCCCGGTTGAGCTCCACGGTTTTTGCTACGCCTCTGAAAAGGCTAATTGTGCAACTCTCTATGTGCGAACTACTGTCAGCATCCAAGCTTTCTCTCACCTCCTAGTGTCAAAAGGCAAAGTGGCTCTTCTCAAAACTATAAGTCTGCCACGCCTGGAACTATGCCGAGATCTCTTATTAGCCGAACTAGGCGCAGTAGCGCAACCCCATCTCCGCCTCACTAGAAGGAAGTTGACCATGTGGTCGGCTTCCGAAATCGTGTCAGCCTGGCTCGAAAAGCCACCTCATTCATGGAAGACCTATGTCTCCAATCGAACCGCTCAGATCATAGACCTCGTAGGCAATGTCCCTTGGCGAAACGTGTGAAGTAAAGATAACCCCGCGGATCTGGGAACCCAAAGTTGTACGCCAGTCGATCTCTCTAATAATTCACTTTGGTGGAATGGTCCAAAATGGCTTTCCAAACCCCCCAAGATTAACCACAACCAACTGTCTGTAACGTCAACCCCCGCAGTCACGTAAATTAAATGCCCTACATACTACGGAAGAGACTGAGGATCTCTTAGATCGTTTCCCTTCCTACCCTCGTGCTTTACGTGTGATAGCTTAACTTCTCAAATTTGTACGTCGGCTAAAAGACGCGGTGAACGGTATTAATGACCCAACCGACCCCTCGCTAACTCGTGCCGCTCTCAAACGATCGAAACATCGTCTAATCATAGTGGCCCAAGATCTATACTTCGCTCTTGTCTAGAGGACTCAAAACCCATTGGAAAATGGAGCTCCCTACTCGTACTCAATCCCTTCCCAGACAAGAGCGGAGTCCTCCGAGTGAATGGTAGACCAGCCCATGCAACCCTAACTTACAATGATCGTCATCCCATCATCCTACCCGAAAAGTCTCGGCTCTATACTCTATACATACGATTCCTTCACGAAATGCTCCTACATGCGGAAGCTCGTCTCATGCGACAAATCTTAAGGCAAGAATTTTACATTGCTCGTCTCAAACCACTTATCAAAAAGTGCATATTCCAGTGCAAAGTCTGCACCACTCACAAACAACAAACGCGATCACAAATTATGGCAGCCTTGCCCCCGACCGATCAAGATTCGCTCCCCCCTTCACCACGACTGGTGTAGATTTCGCTAGACCATTTCAAAAAAAATCCTCCATGCTTCGATCTCATACCCTCGTGAAGGGCTACGTGTCTTTTTTGTCTGCTTTACCACCAAGGCGGTCCACCTGGAATTATGCTCAGACCTCACCAGAAAGGCTTTTCTTGCTGCCTTTGTCCGATTCGTAGGACGCCGAGGATACCCCAACCAGATGATGAGCGGCAACGGCAAAACAATCATCGGCGCCATGCGTGCTACCGAACTGGAATTCGTAACGTTCCTAAAAGAAGTAACGCCGGATATTGTCCAGAAGTATGCCCCCCAAGGAATCGATTGAAAGTTTATCCCTCCGGCGCACCTCACATGGGCGGATTATGGGAATCCGCCGTCGAAAGCTTTAAAACCCACTTTAAAAAGGTTGCCGGAACTCACAGATTTACCTTCGAGAAGTTCTCGACTTTATTGATCCGAATAGAGGCCGTACTCAACTCTCCCAGCTGTCTCAGTACCCGAATGACCTCACCACCCTCACACCGGGTCATTTTCTTCGCGGAGCTCCAATGCCCTCACTTCCCGAACCGAATCATTATATTATATTATATCACCTCAACTTGTGAATTCACCTTACATTTGTAACGCTTTGGGAAGTGTGGCAACCTCGCGTAAAAACACCCCACACCGATTCGCCGCATGAGCAACATCTGTCATCATGTGGGCGGCCATCACACCTTTCTATTATTGTTATTGTTTCTTACCACCGGGTTTTTGTATGAAAATAAGAATTTATCCATATATTTTCGTGCATAAAAAATTGTAAACTTACAAATAAAACCAATTAAATCAGCGTAAAAAAGGAAAATTCGTATATATTATAATATAAAGAAATATCTAGAAACAATGTGTTCTGAAGAACTGCAAAATTCTTCAAATATATTCTGGTATAAAAAATATTCTGTTTAGCATAAAGGAAAGTATTGAATTTAAAATAATAACTCTATTCGGTGCATAGTGTAAAGTTCACGAGTAAATTTCTTACATTTGACCGCAATATAACACAGATACAATGAAGTCAACAATAAAGAATTCCAACCAGAGTGCTTTAGAAGGATTGCTTTCGTTTGTGCACAAATAGCAAAATACCTTTGCATGTGGTAACCAGTTGGAGCGCCAATTGTCAACCCCAGGAGTGAGAATTCTCTTCAACCCTGAGTACCACCAAATTAACTAATAGTATAGGTAAACCTTCACTTATTTTTATGCCTTTCATGAACATGAAATGGTATTATAACTTTGGTCCGATGTTTGTAAGTATGAGAGGAAGAAGATATAGACCCACCAATAAGTGTACCGAAATGATCACGGCGATGAGCTGAGTCGATTTAGTCATGCCCGTCTGTCCGTCCGTCTGTCTGTCTGATTGAACGCCAACTACTCCCTCAGTTTTTGAGATATCTCGCAGCAGGATCGGACCAATACAACGCATGTCTCTCATACAATCGATTGTTCCGATAAAAAGGTTTTGGCCTATAACTCTTGCTATGAAAAAGGTAGAAACGTAAAATTTTTGCGGGTGTCGTACAAATTACATACGTAATGTGTGTATTGAAAATCAGCCAGATCGGACCAACGTAACATATAGCTCCCATACTCGTATAACCAGATGTTCCGATAAATGGGTTTTGGGCTATGTATCTTAAAATTAACAGTTTTGCAGAGTTTGTACTAATTGAAAGTAAGGAAGGGACACTTTAAGCCGTGATGCGTATTCATGAAAGGTATAAAGTCTTCGGCATAGTCGAAGATAGCCCTTTCCTCTCTTGTTTTCAGTGCGTTATGCAGTTATCATATGTAGATAAAAATTTATTTCATCCATTCCCATTTGGATTTCTTCCCTGACAACCTGGGTGATGAAACCCTGCAGTCAATTCTACTAGTTTACACTAGTCAAATACTAGTTTGCCAAACCGGCTCAACTAGTTCGAGTTCTGTAATTTTTCCATATTAGCATCTGGTATTTTTAACACGGCGATGTCCTACGAGATGGCAATTGTCCGCATCTGCATCAGCACCGTACCAATTTGCCATCCTAGTCAGTCTCTGCATCGGCAATATACCAGTTGACATACTAGTCATCATATACATCAATATAATACCATTCAAAAAACTAGTCAGTATATACATCAGGATCACACCAGCTTACATACTAGTCAGTACATAACCCAGAATTATACCAGCCGTCATACTAGTCAGTCTATGTTTTAGTATCATACCAGTTACTGTACCACTTCATAGCAGGTTAGTTCATTTTTGGTTTAAAAATACAGAAAATATCTAAAATGGGCGAAATCAGATGATAGCCCACTTTTTATGTATACGTGTGTACGTTAAGACAAAAAAATTATTTTTGCAAGAAATTTTTTGAAATGTGCATTGCACCGCCCACTTCTGATTAAGTCAAATTTAGAAATAATATTAATCATAATTTAAAAACCGTTATAGATATCGAAACGAAATTTAGCACACGTATTTATAATCATACAAGGTATATTTTGGAAAAAAATTGGCGAAATCGGTTAATAACCACGCCCACTTTTATACGAAAGATTTCGAAAACGATCATCGATATATTTAATAGGCAATAACTTAACGTGTAAGCTTTATATCACTTATATTTCACATTGAAAGTGTCTGTGAACGAAGAAAGTTGAAAAATAAAAATATTTGAAAATGGGCGTGGCCCCGTCCCTCTTATAGTGGATTATTCCACAAAGCTTTTTATGCTATAACTCCGGCAAAAATAAATTTATCGAAACGATATTTGGCGAAAATGTTGAACATATAAAGATAAATGCTTGTTGTAAAAATGGGCGAAATCGGTTAATGTCTACGTCAAGTTTTTTAACATAGTTCTGAAAAATTTTTTTGTAAAATTTAAAAGGCGATATTTCTACAACTAAGCAAGTTATATCAATAAGATTTTGCACACATAATAAGCTTTTTAAGAAAAACTCGGCTGCAAAAAAATGTTGTCAATTTTGAAGAAGTCGTGGCGAAGCCCCCTTTTCAGCATAAAATTTCTGTTATTTTCAAATGCAATCGCTTATAAATCAATCTTGATATTTCAATGAAAATTGGTCAGCTGCTTCTCAGTAGTATGTATTATACTCCCGCCAAAAATTAGCCAAATCGGGAACACAAGAAAAATATTCGGGCATGTAGTTAATGGCCCACTGCAATAGCGAAGGTATATCTCTTTTTTGATTTTCATAACTTTCATAAACATTAAATGTAAGTAAGTATGAGAACAAGAAGAAAAAAGTTCACTAAAATGATCAGCACGATGAGCGGAGTCGATTTAGCCATGCCCGTCTCTCCGTCCGTCTGTCTGTCTGTCCGTCTGTCTATTAGAACGCAAACTAGTCTCTCAGTTTTATAAAAGAATGCTGAAATTCGTTGTTTGCTTTCGCCATTTTATAATATACTAGCAAACCCGGTAGACGTTGTTTTGACTTTTTAATACATAGAACACATTTATATATAAAATGTCATTACCTTGAACCAAATAAACTCCTAATTATACCGAACTGCAGCTTTATATAACCTGGAGTCTTTTCCAAACGTTATATACAGACTGTGTCGTGCCCAGCGAACTCCTGAACTTATCGTGGAAGTTCAAGAGCAAAACAAAACACAAAATATGTAGGCGTGGTAACGCCCACTTTTGAAAAATTATGTAGATATTGACTAAGTGACACATATATCCAAATATCATTAATTTAGACCAAAAAAGTTCGGAGTTATGACGAATTTAAAATTTATATAGCGTGTGGGCGTGGCTCCGCACACTTTTCCAAAACTATATATTGTCTATGCTGTACCCAGTGAAGCCAAGTATATATTGTGAAAATTTCATAAAGATCGGTTGAGTACTTTGGCGCCTATAAAAGACACCCTTTTTTATATCTATTTTTGTTACGCACACAAGGTATATAACTTCATTCGGCATAAACGAATCGAGATATATATTTATTAATGTATATCAAATCGTTCAGGATGAAAAGTAAAATATCCGGGCAAGTAGTTAATATCCCACTGCAAAAGCGAAGTTGTATATCTTTTTTGATTTTCATACCTTTCATGAACATGAAATGTTTGTACGTATGAGAAGAAAAAGAGATGGTCCCATCAAAAAGTATACTGAAGTGATCAGGAGGATGAGCTGAGTCGATGTAGCCATATCCGTCTCTCGATACGTCTATCTGTCTGTCCGTGTGTCTATTTGAACGCAAATGCGAACTGAAAGTATTAAAATAGACCTGCGTGAATTGGTATGCCATAATAAATCATTACTAGGTATATAATGGTCGGTCCCACCCGAACTTAGACTTCCCTACTTTTTTTATATCATTTATGTACAATGTAAATAGTATCGGTGCAAGTACTGAGCCTTGTGGCAATCCAATATCTACATCCACAACCGATGAAACTGTTTTTCCAATTACCGTCCTTTGCCTTCTGTCTTTCCTCTGACACCAGTTTTAAACAAGACACTACACAATTCCCGTCAATCAGGTGTTTCAAAGGCCCGTTTCAAGTCTAAGAAGACAGACACCACAACTTTTTCTTATGATATATCTTCTTTCCATTCTGCAATAACCATGTTTAGTGCTGTTTCACAAAAATGGCTCTTTCTGAATCCATACTGTTCTGGTATAATAACTTTGTGCTTTTCTAGGTATGCCACCAATTCATTTTTCACCACCATTTCCATAATTGTCTCATCTGAGGGTAACGTATTGATTGGCCGTAGCTCCTCCGGTTTCACTGTATTTTTTAGTTTTTCCACAGGTACTATAGTTGAAACTTTCCAACAGTTTGGAACAATGCCATTATTTAGGGACTCATTTATTATGTCTTTGTAAAAATTACCAATGAACTTCATGGAATCCTTAAAAACACCCTCAGGTAAAAGCTTTTATCCGCCATATTTATTTTTAGATGCTTTTGTGATATTCATTATATCATCTAACACAGTGTCAGTGAAACGAAATGGTTCTATTGCGATTGAGCGATCAACGTGTAGTTCGGATGCAGTAGGCATTTCTTCGATACTATCATTAATTTCGACTATGCTCTGTACAAAAAAATTGTTTAGGGCATTAGCTATATGATACTCATTATCGAGGCATGCGCCATGAATTACTATCTTAGTGATACGTTTTTTGTTATCTGTAAGCTCTGCGAGGTCTTTCAGACACTTCCACATCCGCTTCATGTTTCCCGTATTGCTGTGAACTCTGCCTTCCATATACATCTTCTTCTTATACATAATAGTACTTTTGTATATTTTCTTTAATACATTATATTCATCCCAGTATGCTGTTTCTGCGGCAATATTATATAGCTCAAGTTTTCTTTTATGGAGAGCTGCAAGCTCACGGTCATACCACTTATTTCTCAGTTGTATTTTTGTTTTCTTCATGTCAGTGCTTGCATTACTTCAGTAAGAATATTGTTCGGGGCTATAGTTTAATTTTCTACTCCGGCATTACGCATAAAGCTAAAATCGCTTGTTCTTAGTTTATTTAAAAGGTTTTCCGAGCTATAGTATTCCCATGAGGTAAAAGTAGAGTAACTTCTCATTTTGGAAAACTTTGTTGTTGGAACTTTGAAATTAATTGTTTCATGATCAGAAATTCTATATTCAACTATGTTCTCCGATCTAACTTGATCGTTATTACTAAAGAGCAAGTCAATTTTGGTAGACGATTTCTCTGTTATTCTCGTATTGAAATTAATTCTTTGTATCATTGCCCGTAATAGGTGTTTCGAGTATGTTGACGATACATTCATATTGATGTTAAAATCTCCAGTTATGATATTATTGTCTGATTCCTTGCGGTTTTCAGTCAGGATTTCGTCTAAAAACGTAATAAAGTCGGCGTCACTGCTACTTGGTGAGTGATAAAATACACCAATTTGCCATCTTAACGCACATTTTTTGATATTTATAATAATGCACCATATATTCATGTTAATGGTTATATTGCAGACTTTACTAAACTCTAAATTTTCATGAACATACATCAAAACACCACCTGTATGTCTACTATGGGAATCGCAACGAATACATTTGTATGTCGGTAATTCGGTATCCATTATAAGATCAGTTGTGCATGTTTCTGCGCATAGTACAATGTTTGGTTTTCTTGTTTCGACAAGCATCTCCAGTTCAGTTTTATTTGCTGTTATACTACAAATATTGAGATATATACATTCTAAGCTATGCACCCCACTACTACGATTTTTGTACTTTTTATGCTTTGGTTTCTAATAAACAATCTTTTTTTCCTTGCGGATTATTTTTGCTGATAGACAGGACATGGTCTATCCATAGTATCATGGATCATCAAGCCCAAGATTCAGTTCCTTATTTGCCCTTATACAATTGATACATTTCCTGATTGGTTCCTTTTCGCATTGCGTATGTTTGTGTTCACGCAGACATTTAGTGCACACTTCCCTTTCTTTACAGTCACTGGCCTTATGATGAAAGCCTTTGCATTTAAAACAACAAAGTACTTGGACTGCATCATACACTCTGCACCATTCCCAGCCTACATTTATCCTTTCTCCAGCTAGTATATTCGTGAAAGCTTCTACGTCCACTTCCAGTACTGCGTTGTAATATACATTCGAACCCTTTTTCTTTTCATACTGTTTTATAATTTTAATGTCCGTTTCAGTAAGACACGCATTTTGTCGTTTAATTCTCTGCGCCAGTTCATCACTATCATATTTAAAGTTTATACCCGATACAACAACTGTCGGTTTCACTTTCTTAGGGATCTTAACCTCATAGGTATTTCCAAGATTAGTCTCGATGGCTTTTTTAATTTTATCTCGTTCTTGATCATTTTTACTTTCAACTATCACTACCCCACTTTGCCTAGTTACTATATCTGTTATTTGCAGCTCTTTAGGGTCTAGTTTTGAATTAAGGTAATTTTTTGTCCTTTCCGCATCTTGTTTTTTGCTCGGTTTCTCCTTTTTTTTTGTTTACTAATTTTTGTTATATTCGCATACGATATTTTTGCTTCAACATTATTGGCATTCTGATTCAGTTCATTGCACATTTTTTTATTTTCGTTGCTTATTGCTTCGATCATTTTCTTATTGTCATCTTTGTTAGTCTTTAATTCGACACATACCTGTTCACTGCTTCGCTTAAAGCCTTCTGCTATTTCCCGTATTTTATTAACCTCTTTTACACTTTTTCGCACGATTTTTGCCTTTTTGCATAGCTCTTTCACTGAAGGCTGCTTCCACCACTTGAAGAAGATGCTTTATTTCTTTTTCGTTCTTTCTAAGTGTATTGTCAAATTCACTTCTATACTGTTGTAGTTGTTGTCCATTTTGCTTCACTGCCATTTGCATGTCTTTTAATATGTCATCTACATTATGTACTAACTGAACACAGTCAGCATACATAAATCTTAACATTTCACATTCCTGCAGTTTATCAATGCTGCGTTGGTCCAACCCAGAACATTTTCGGGTCAGGTGGTAATATTTACCACACGCCCCTTCACATTGTATATTGGCCACTTCTCCACGTATCGTGATTTTACACCTGTCGCACTTTTTTTCATTTTGGTTTAAGTAACTTGCATACATATATGTGCATACATATGTACATATTATAACGAACAATTGTTTTGAAATGTTTCTGTAACTCAGAAAAGTCACCTTTCGTTATGGTTGTGGTGAGTTGTTATAAAGTGTATGAAACAGTGGAAACAAAACACTGTTTGATATGTCGTTGACAGCTGAGTTGTTTTGTATATATCAATTCTAATTGTAAATTTTACTTTTTGCATTGTTTTGTTTAATTATTTATTTAAAAAGTAAGTATAAACAAATAAAGTATGTGTGTAAATGTGAAGTGTTAAATTATTTCATTATTTTGAAGCTTGTGACCATGCTTGCAGCTGCCGCACTGGCAATATTAGTAGCTACGTGTACATAGACGTTACCTAAGAGATTCAACTGACTCTTTTCACGTCCCGGAAGCGCGATTTGAAGAGCTTTTTAGATTTAAAAAAAAAAAAGATGCAGCAATAGCATCGTTAAATGAAATACGCCCTCACATGAAAGACGGAGTAAGACTAACTTTTATACCAAAACCATTGAGGATGGCAGCAGCATTGCATTATTATGCGACAGGATCGCACTTAAGGGATATTGGGCAGGATTTCGTTTGCTCTATGAGCAAGACAATGGTGTGTCGCTCCGTCAAAGAAGTTTCGTACATTATACAAAACAAGCTTATGTGCAAATATATAATTTTCCCTTAAAGCTTGGCAGAGTCCAATAAAATTAAACAAAGGTTATATATGTTAATACATTTTTACTTTCTATACTTAATTGTATGTATAATTGCAGATTTTTTTCTTGCACTGGGTTTTCCGGATGCATTGGTGCCATCGACTTTACGCACGTGAAGATAAAAAAACCTTCAATGGATGTTGAGTGCTGTTACATAAATAGAAAAGGCTATTTTTCTAAAAATGTACATATGCTAATATGCGACTACGACCTCAATATATTGTCTGCCAATGCACGGTTTGGTGGAAGTACCCATGATGCCTACATATGGAAAAATTCTAAATGCAAGGAATATTTTGAATCACAATTTATTGCTAATTCAAACTCCAATGGGCTCAAAGGAGACTCTGGATATTCACCACAGCCATGGCTTATGACGCCATATCGAAATCCGGAATCATTTGGGCAAGAAAATTACAACAAGGTCCATATTCAAGCCAGAAACTGCGTGGAAAGCCTTAATAGAGTTTTGAAAAAAGTCTTTGCGTGCTTGTCTCATGAGCGCGGGATTTTAGTTTCCCCATTATACTCCGGCGTCATAATCAATGCCTGCTTGACGTTACACAATTTTAGATTACTTCATAAACAAACCATTCCATACTTAAATATGTCTGATGTATCAATTATGAATGTGGAATCTATTGACGAAGATAATAGAAATGTCTTAAATCAAGGACGAAGAGTTCGTGATTCCATTGTTAGAAATCACTTCAATGAACAATAAAAATAAATTAAATTTATATTAAAACAGAACAATTCATTAATTCATTTAAAATAAAAATTGGTATAAAAAACAACAAAACACAAAATTCAGCATTTAATACAACTAAATAAATAGAAATTAATATATTGAATTTTATTTTTTTATGGCAAAACTTTAAGTGAGGCATCTATTGATTGTAGGGCGGAGCTCATAGTTTTAAGAACATTCATGAGCTCCCCCATTTCACTACACCTCTTCTCCTTCTGCTTCTTCATCAACTCTTTCACTTCTTCAAAAGCACTTAAGAAAGAGGAAGTAGTGCTTGCTGCCACTTCCTTAGTGCGTCAGGCCTCACCAACCGTGGATTCAGGGATTCCTGCAATTCGTCATCCAAATACTCCTAGATTGCAAAAATTGTAATTAAAAATAACTTATTTTTCTTAATAAAAGCACAAATTACCTCCTGGAATCCCGCTTCTATGGTGCCACCATCGCCACTAACAAGAGCAGCTGGAAAGAACTCCAGAACCTCCTTGTCCATGCCTTCCAGTGGCGGCGGACCTTCGGTGGCAGGCCGATTTCCAGTGGCTTGGTTAAATCTGTTGATAGCGGCCTGCTGCTTTTTGACGGATGATTTCCAGTCTGCCCAACACTGTAAAAATAAATGTATAACGGCTATGAATTCAAACATATACACACCATATATAACATGTATAATATAAATATAACGTTTTCATATTACATATATATATAATAAATAAAATAAACATAACGTCTCTCAGCGAGCGCGGATAGAAGCAGAACGCAAATACGATCGAGTGAATTTAAAAGTAGCAATATACCTAAGTGTACACATTTTAAAGTGTGTTTGAAAACTTTCAATTAAAATGAAAGAACCTCCGGACAATAAAACAAAAATCCCACCGAATATACCCATACTTAAGTGGAACCAATCAAAATGTTCTAATTTTACATCAAATGAGCCAATTTACTTACTCATGTCTAGGAAAAACAGCATAGAAGACTTAAGTAGCGTATCTCCATTTTTGATTCAAAAAGCAATAAATACAACATGTGGCGAAGTAGAATATTGTAAAAAAATTAGAAGCGGCGAAATTTTAATAAAAACCAAAAACGGCACTCAAGCTAATAACCTTACAACGTTAATCGCGCTAACAAACTCAATCGAAATCGAAATAACGCTACACAAAACCTTAAATTTCTCAAAAGGTGTAATTTACTGCAGTGAAATCCGAAATATACCTAAAAGCGAAATTCTTGAAGAGTTCAGAAGCCAAAATGTTTGCGATGTACAAAAAATTTTGAAGAAAGTTGAAAACAACTTAGCGGAAACCGGTTTGGTTATATTAACTTTTGCCACAACAACTCTTCCTACAAAAATTAACATCGGCTTTATCAAAACAACTGTACGCCCCTACATCCCACCACCAATGCGTTGTAAAAAGTGCTATAAATTCAATCAGACTACCAAGTTTTGCAAAAACCAGAAATCTTGCCCAACCTGTGCAGAAAATTACCATATCGATGACGAGAAAAACGAAATATGTACAAACTCCCTAAAATGTATCAACTGTGATACAAATGGACTAGCATCCACTACTCATTCCGCACTAGACAAAAATCGTCCCATATTCTTACGCGAAAAAGAAATCCAGCTGATAAAAACCACCTCACAAGTTGACATGAAAACTGCACGCGCAATTTACAAAGAACGGTACCCACACAACAACTCTACTTTTGCATCAGTCGCAAGCCGGTTTACTCCAATAACACCAACTATGAATACACACACAAATAATACTCGCACAAACTCTCTATCACTCAATCAGCCCTCTACAACAACGGCAACTAAACCGACTCCCACCCATGATAACTCTGGTAGAGAAATCATGCAATACTCCGACGTTTTGATCGAATCTGAGACAGAGGAAAACTTACCATCCACATCAAAGCAAAGTATAAAAATACTACCGTAAAATACAACAAAGCGGCTGCGATAGCAAGTCAGAAGAAAAAGCAAAAAGACATAAAAAAAAAAACAAGAATAAGAACACTAAAACAAAACCTAAAACACAAAACAAAGTTTATACATAATTAAATTATATATATAAATTTAAGTTACTTAAGTATGAAACCTTCGCTAAAAATAGTACAATGGAACATACGCGGATACCAAAACAATTACAATGAGTTACAGGTACTAATGAACGAAATGAAACCACACATAATTACACTACAAGAGACACATATGCAGGGACAGAGATCAACACCAATTCCAATCAACTGCAGTCTGTACACATCGCCAAATCCCCACAACTCATTTGGAGGTTCGGCCATACTTATTCATAATTCCATACAACATAATCTTATCAATCACATCCCTAATGACTTTGATATAGTTAGTATAGAAATCCAGTCAGTGTGCAAGTTTATCTTAAGTTCAATTTACCTCCCACCAAATAAAACCTTCAGTACCAAACACTTACAAGATATTTACAATACCTCCCAAACATCTTTTCTGATAACCGGAGACTTTAACGGCTGGGACCCTCAGTGGGGATCAGCAAAAAGCAATAGCAGAGGTAACCAGATCTTTAAATTTATAAGTCAATCAGGTTTAGTCCTCATGAATGACGGTTCCCCCACACATTTCACAACACACAACACATTTACCCACGTAGATTTAACCATTGCCTCGGCCAATATAGTTCTACAAAGTCATTGGCAGGTGCATCCCTGTCTATTTGGCAGTGATCACTATCCTATAAGTATATCGCTCTTTTACAACCAATCGAATACTAAAACTACAAGCCGGCCTCGGTTCAACCTAAATAAAGAAAATTGGGAAAAAATTTAGTCTCCTAGTTGACTCCATTAATAAATCTAAGCCATTAAGCTCTAATGTAAATAAAGAAGCAGCCACCCTGAACAAAATCTTAATACAAAGCGCAAACGAGTCTATTCCACAAATGAATTATCCGACAAAAAAGAGCTCGAAAAATTGAAAAAGGAAAGAAACCGATTATGGAATAGCTTAAAAAGGCATATAACGACAGAAAACTTAGTAAGCTATAAAAGGGCATGCTTTATTTAAAAGAGAGCTAAAGCTATCGAAAACCAAAGCTATGCACAGCTTTACATCTCAAATTCACCCCCAGACCCCAAGCGGAAAAATATGGTATAATATCCGCCGGTTATGTGGTTTGAAGCCACATCTCCCCATACATTGCATAACAGCACATGATTCAACACATACCACTACAAATAAGTTGAAAATAGCAAACTCATTCGGAGAATACTGGTCAAATGAAGCCGGAGGCAATAACTTCCCACACTTGTTCAGACATAAAAAACACGCCTCACTAGCCACAGCAAACACGTTCCGTCCTAGTAAAACTGCCCTTCAAATTGAGCGCGATATAACCCATATAGGGCTTACGATGGCGTTGTCCAAGCTAAAGGGACGCACCCCAGTCATCGACAGAATTTCGTACCCCATGATAAAGAACTCACCACCCTCTCTGAAAGAACGCCTTCTTCACCATTGTAACAATATTTTGAGCAACCAAATCCCGCAAATATACAAAAACAGTCTCGTCATCCCCATCCACAAACCTAACCAAGACAAAACTTCTATAAAATCCTACCGACCAATATCCCTTAACCCTGTCTGCTCCAAAATATTAGACAAAATTGTGGTTAATCGGCTATGGTGGTTTGTTCTCAGCAATAAATTACTACATAGCCATCAAATAGAATTCAAAAAGGGAAAATCAGATCACTCACTCCCTAAGTTCCAAAAAACATTTGTCTATCATCTCACTTGACTTCGCTAAAGCATTTGAGAAGATAGGAATCCATACTGTCTTAGACCAACTTAAATCTGGGAATATTGGACCAAAGATATTTAATTACGTAAAGCATTTCATGATAAATAGAAAAATTAAAGTAAAAATAGATACACATTACTCAGAAACATACCCCCTTCATAATGGTATCCCGCAAGGTTCCCAACTTTCCGTGATCCTATTCCTTATAGCATACAACAAGCTATGCAACATAATATCACTCCACAGAGAAGTAGACTTCCTTGCTTACGCAGACGACTTTATTTTAATAAAAAGAATGAACAAACAGAAAAACTCAAACATAGATCTTAATAACCTCCATAAGGATATAGTTGTTGTTGTTGTTGTTGTTAACAGTGCTTCGCCCTGCCCAATGGGCTCGATCACTCTAAGTTGTCATCAGGCTCTTCTAACGGAAGTCCGAGGAAACGCGCAGTTTCCACAGGGTTGGACCAGAGTGATATGGGTGTTAGAAGAGTGGGTTCAACTGAACAGGAAAAGAGATGTATGGTATCATGAGGGGTCATACCACATGCAGGGCATGTATTTGGTATGTTGGGGTTCAGTCTGGATAAGTAAGAGTTTTACCTATTACAATATCCAGAGCGAAGTTGCGCTAGTATGACTCTAGTCTCCCTCGGAAGGTGGGTTGAGTATTAATGGTGGTTGAGTATTAATAACGGGATTCACAGGCCGAGACCTGAGGGATCTGTCTACCGACTCAGTGTGGAGGTCATTTAGAGCCCGTCTATGGTTCCGCAGATCAAACGGCAAAGAGATATGATGCCGGATCTCATCGTAATGCTTACGGAGATGTCTCCTTATGTCTCTGGAGGGCGGTGCTACATCCAAAAGATGTCGGTTTGGATGACTAGGTTTATGACAGTTCAGAAGGAACTGTCTACTCAAGAGTTCCGCGTGCTCTTGAACATTAAGCAATTTTGCCTCTTGATGGAGGTGAGACTCAGATGACATAAGCAGGCATCCCGTAGCAGTTCTGATGGCGGTGTTTTGGCAGACTTGCAATTTCCTCCAGTTGGTGTCAGAAAGGTTGGGCGACCATATTGGCGCAGCATAGTCAATAACCGGCCGGCCAATAGCCTTATATGTAGCAAGCAATGTTTCTTTGTCTTTTCGCCAAGTACTGCCGGCCAGTGACTTGAGGATCTTATTGCGGCTCTGTACCTTTGAGGCTAGTGCGGTGGCATGACCACCGAAAGTGAGGCTGTTGTCGAATGTCGCACCCAAGATTTTTGGGTGATTGACAGAAGGTAGAGGTACTCCATCTACGTGGACATTTAACTCTTGCCCCATCTGCGCATTCCATGTAGTAAACAGGGTCGCCGTATATTTAGTCGGAGAGAGGGTCAGATTACGCTCGGTGAAGAAGCTGGAAAGGTCATGGAGGTAACTGTTGATTCTAATACAGAGTTCATCAATGGAGGGACCCTTGCCCGAGGCCATTATCGTGCAGTCGTCAGCGTAGGAAACAATGGAGACTCCCTCTGGTGGGGGGGGAGGGGGGGGAAGTCTCGAAATATAGAAATTAAACAAGAGGGGAGAGAGAACACCACCTTGCGGCACCCCTTGTTTTATTCTTCGTGGTCTAGATTTCTTTTTCCTAAATTTGACTGTTGCCTGTCGACCATTGAGGTAATTAGCGGTCCACCTCTTAAGGCCGGCAGGGGGCGGTGTCTCATCCAGATCTCGGAGGAGAGTGGTGTGATTGACCGTGTCAAATGCATTTGACAGATCAAGTGCCACGAGAACCGTCCTATGGTTTGGTGGATTTTGATTCAAACCGTTGTTAATCTGCGTTGTAATGGCGTTCAAAGCGGATGTCGTGCTGTGATTTTTGCGAAAACCATGTTGATGATCGGCCAATTTTAGATTTGTAACGAAGTAAGGAAGCAGAATGGACTCTAGCAATTTCGCTACCGGCGAAAGGAGGGATATCGGACGATAAGACTCTCCTAGGTTCGCCGGCTTCCCTGGTTTTAATAGGGGAACTACAATCGCTTGTTTCCATATCTCAGGTATAACGAAGGTAGTTAGAGAGAGATTGAAGAGAGCCGCTAAATAATTCTGTCCTTCATGGCCAAGGTGTTTGATCATCTTCATGGCAATTCCGTGGGGTCCGATGGATTTTGAGGGTTTGGCCTTCATTATGGCTTCCTTAACCTCTGCGACTGAGACGGCAATGGGCGCAGTAGAGTGTTTGTGTTTGCGCGCACGTCGGAAGGCTCTTCTCTTAGTCCTATCCGCAGGTGGATGCATTATAAACAGCCGGCAAAAGGAGCTCGCGCATTTCCTGGCGTCCGATTTGACACTGTCGCCGAAAGCAATGGCGACCTTGTCTTTGTGTTTGGTCGGATTGGATAGGGCCTTGACAGTCGACCATAATTTGCCGACTCCGCCGGAGAGGTTGCATGTCTCAAGGTGTTGTTTCCACTTGGTCAGCTTGTGTTCGTTGACAATCCTACGGATTTCCGCATTGAGATCTTTTATTCTGGGATCTGCGGGATTGATAAGTCTCACTTGGTCACGTTCTCTTGCCATCGCCGCAGCTTCTGCCGGGAAATTCGGACGAATTTCTGGTATTCTGCCAGCAGGAATAAAGCGGCAAGAGGCTGAATCGATGATCTTGCGAAACTCTCTTTCGCCTTTGCGTACGTCCGTTGGAGTGGGTAAGGCAGCGAAGGAGCGCTCTGTATATTCAGTAAAGCGGTCCCAGTCCGCTTTGGTGAAGTTGATGTATGTTATTTTATCAGGCGTTATGAAGTCGGTCGGTCGTTCAACAGAGAGTAAGATGGGTAGGTGGTCTGAAGCTAATGTAAGCATCGGTCGCCAGATGACAAAGTTAATGAGGCCCGCGCTCGTTATGGAGATGTCTGGCGAACTGTGACAGTTACCTGCCACCCTGGTGGGGGCATCTGCAATTGCGTGCCCTCTGATGTCTGCTGGCAAGTTGGAGTGCCAGAGATCGTGATGTGCGTTGAAGTCGCCTAGGATTAGACGGTTATCGCCCCTTAGCAACGCACTAATGTCGGGATGATAATCTCTAGGACAACACGTGGCAGGAGGAATATAGATGTTTATGATTTGCAGGTCGGCGTCTCCTGACCGGACTGCTATGCCTTGGCATTCTAAGGTAGAGTCCCTGGGGTCGACGTCAGGGGAAAATAGATTGTATTGTACAGAGTGATGTGTAATGAACGCAAGGCCACCCCCAAGACCGCTGGGACGGTCTTTACGATGTACATTATACCCATCACAAGTTCGTAAGTCAGATCTCGTGTTCAGTTTTGTCTCTTGTATCGCGGCGATTTTGATGTTGTGCGTCTTCATAAAGTCAGTTATCTCCGCGATCTTTCCAGCTAATCCGTTACAGTTCAGCTGCAGAATTTTTAAGTGTGTAGGAGGGGAGACGGGGGACATACTAGGCGTGAGGGACGGATGCGTTTGCCTAGGTGGAGGTAGGCTAAGGCCTAAACTATGTCGCAGTCTAGAGTTGACAGCGCCATGGCCGATATTGTCTGGCGTGGAGGGCGGCTGTGTACTGCAAGAGGGGGCTATGAACGAATCCGTCCAAAGGTTGCCGTTTTCGAGCCCAGAGCACATAAGGATATGACACAGGCCAAGGCAATTGTTGCACTTGACCGATGTCGCAGGCGCATATAATCTTTGCCGACAAACGGTGCACGTAGTGAAAGGTGCCCGGAGGTGGTGTACCTGGCCCACGTGCAGGCTGGAAGCAGGGGGGGGACTGAGCCACTATTGTGACTATTGGAAGTAGTTAGAGGCGGTAAGGGAGTGCCGGAGCGGCGACTACCGCGGGACGTCCTAGGACGTGTACAGCAAGGTGCCTCAAAAGTACTAAAGAAAGTACGGGGTCTGCGGAAGGCAGGGTTAAGCCCTGAACATCCAGATTTATGTAACCATCTCTTACACTTGGCGCATTGTACCGAATACGACCGTTTAATATAAATTTTCTTCCAGCAAACGCAGCAGATCCAGTCTCTTGGTCCAGGGTTGGGTTCGACCCCAGCCCGTAACAAGAGACAATGGAGCAACCCAGCTGCAAGGGTTTGCTCCGAGGATGACAATTTAAGGGTGGGACGAGACAGATTGGACAGGGTTACACTGAAATAACAGCCCTTGGCCGGGTGAGAAAACCCGGGTCATTCCGGTGCATAGAACCGGCTGTTGTGGGAATGAAGGATATAGTAGAATCGTTTTCCTACTCAGGTGCAAACCTCTCTATTGAAAAGTGCCAACACGTACACGTCTGCAGGAAAAAACAGTGCTATCCAAAAATTATGTGCAACAACATCCCAATAAAAAACACAGATAGACTCAAAATATTGGGAATAGAATTCAGCAGGAGATATAGATGGGAAACCCACATCTCACAACTAACCAACTAACTAAACCAACGATTAAATATTATAAAATGTATATCCAGCAAAAAATTCAACGCTAACGTCAGTTCTACACTGACAGCTGTAAATGCTTTAATTATATCAAAAATATGTTATGGATTATATCTTTTCGGTTTTGCCCCAAAAAGTTCAATCAATAAGCTAAGTTCCATTATTATGTCCGCTATACGTATCGCTATTGGTGCATGCCGCACTACTCCAACCCAAAACATAATATTTGAAACAGGAATTCCAACTCTAATACAACTGAGAGAAATCGCAACTACCAAACTATCCAAAAACATAATTTTCAATGATCAGTCCACACTCTCAAAGCTAACAAATAGACTAGTAAAATCAAAGCAATATATTAAGGTTCAGTCTGTAATAACACGCATAACAAACAGAGCACTAGATTTAGACATCCCGATAAATAACATACTAAAAACTGTCTCCAATTTTCCCCAATGGCACCTACCGGCTGACTCTATAGACACCTCACTCCATAAATGGAATAAAGAAAACACCCCGGCAATAGTATTCCAAAAACACTTCTCAGAAATAACAGAAAACCTAAGAAAAAATAAATTTAAACTCATATTTACAGATGGCTCAAAAACTGTCAACCAAATCAGTTTTAGTGTCGTTTACAACAACAATGTTTTAAAGAGTCAACTCCTTCCTTTCTACAGCACACCATTCGCTGCTGAAATTATAGCAATTTTTGAAGCAATACAATACTCTAACAATATGCCTGAAAAGTTCGCGATATGCTCTGACTCACTTGCATCTCTAGAAATGATAAAAAATGTTAATAACAAGAACTACTACTCAGACTTTATCCGTAGCTCCTTAATAAAACACAAAAACAAAATCAAACTGATATGGGTACCTGGACATACACACATCAAAGGGAACGACTTAGCAGATAAGGCCGCAAAAGAAGCACAAACCAGACCATTGACTATGGCTAAAAACTTACTCTGCACAGATATTAAAACCTACATAGATAAACATTTTAAAAATGAAAAATATTCGGCATTTGAGAAAACTACTAATTAGTACCAATATATAAACCCTAAAAAACTAACAATCATCGAACGCCGCTCTTCACATTGTGTAGAAATATCTAGATTAGAAATAACAAAAGTAATCAGACTAAGATTTGGACACACAATACTAACTCATGAATACCTTTTGAAAATAGAACCAAACACCTGCAAATATTGCAACGCCTCAAATCCGAGCATCAGCCATATCTTGGACGAATGTCCACACTTTTGCAACCATAGGAAATCCCTTGGAAACACAAAACCATCACAACTACTTTTAGAAGACTCAAAAGATACTATCATTAAGCTATTAAACTATATAAAATACTGTAACATTCTAAATGAAATTTAATAATTATATATAAATCTAAGTTAACTTAAGGCCTCTGCAGCCATAGCTTTAAGTCATTGTATTTATTGGCTATCTATAAATACAATTATTAATATATAAATAAAATAATATAAACATAAAGTAAACTAACCTTTTTCCACTGGTCACCCGTCTTATATGCTGCGCCACATGCATTAAGCTCCGCCGCCACTGTTTCCCAAATAGTCTGTGCTGATTTGCCGCTATTTGGTCCACCAAACTGCCGCATAGCCACATTTCTATGGTCACGTACAATTTCCAAAAGCTTTTGCTTTTGACCTTTGGAAATTTTGCCAGTACGTACTTTTTTCTGTAAACAATATGTATTAATATTTTGCACACAATAGTAAAATTTTTTAGCCTTACCTCACTCATTTCTGTTTTTGTGCCAGATATCACTATAGTTTTTGTGTATGATATGATAACGAAAACAATAACGATTTTTATAACGAAAATGATTATCACCACACTTACAGAAACACCGCCGTTCGTTTCACTACTCAATTCGCTATTTCGTTCATTATAATGCATAACGAAAGTTACAGAAACGCACTACAGATCGGAAACTAAACAAATACCCAGGAGCAGAACCAGTAATATAAAAAATAAAAGTCACAATGAGAACCTTAACATATAAGAAGCGTTAAATAAATGTGAAGTAAAAAGACTAGTCCAGCTCGTTTTCGATCCTCCGAAATTATATTTCAAGAAAGGAAAGAAAATGTTTAGCGAAATAAATACAAAAACCCTAATTGTTGAGGCGAAGATTGACCTAGTGGCCAATTCTTTGCCAGGCTTGTGAAAGAAGCCGGCAATTTGGGAATTGAAAAAATACTGTTGTCTTTAGGAGAAAAATTGTTTAATTATACTCGAGTAGACACATTTAAAGAAATAGGTACCAAAGTTCTCAAAACTCTAATTATCGCATAACACCGGAGGTTAAGCATGTGACAAATAAAGAAAAAATTAAAAATATCCTCAAAAAGTATCACGATGATCCTGTTAATGTTGGCCACCCAGGAATCAATCGAACAACTACTTAAATAAAACAAAAATACTACTGGAAAAATATGAAAAATTACATACGAAAATACATTAACAAAATGCGTTAATTCTAACAAAAACAAAGTTAACAAAAATCTAAAAGAACCAATGACCATAATCGGAACGCCCACAAAAGCGTTCGACATAGTACAAATCGATACAGGTCAGAAAATGAAAATTGATATGAAGTCACTATTGTATGTGACCTGACTAAGTACTTGGTTGCAATCCCAATAGTACCAAGCAAACATGCAAAAACCGTAGCCAAAGCTATATTCGAAAATTTTATCTTAATTTATGGATGTATGAAAACAATCATAACGGATATGGGATTCGAATAAAAAAATAGCGTATTTGAAGAATTGTGCAAACTTTTAAAAATCAAGCACAAAACTTCCACGCCTTACCACCATCACAGTTGAACGTAGTCATCGAACATTCAATGAATATGTACGTTCATACATTACGATTGGGATGAGTACCTTAAATATTTTTCATATTGTTATAATACAACACTATCCACAGTTCATGGTTATTGCCCATTTGAGCTAGTATTTGGAAGAGCATCAGCGAGCTACGAGTTCTTACAAGAAAATACAGTTAGCCCAGTATAAGTTAACAATACTCCATTCACCCATAGAATTTTTGTCTGCTGGGTTAAGCTAATGCTTGGCTGGGAGCACAGATATCTCGTCAAACCAGATAGTCGTCAAACCAAATGCAATCAACACATTTTTACCTAGCGCCCGCTATTATAAAAATTACCAACGCACTTGGCAACAGCGAAATGCTTTACATTGATAACAACGTGGTTGATAGCAAGGAAAACCTGTTGTGGGTGTTGTTTGAGTTGTTGGTGCGTGCGTAGTGAGATGAAGCAAAAACAAGGAGCAAGCGGCTAGAAAGTAGGTTTGACGATCCACAGCGAGGCATTCTAAAATTGAACGTGTCGGAGGCGAGTAAAATCGTCATGAGCATTGGAAACATTATTGTAATTGATTAATATGTAATTAAATAAATTTGTATCCTGCATTCGAATAATTTGTTTAAATTAATGGAAACAACACTAAAAGTAATTGGCGCCCAACTAGTAGCAATTAAAGAACCATCGAATTCTGAGAAGCTGCTCTAATCGAAACAACATAGGATCATAGAATCCTAAGAAGCTGCCGAATTACAAAGGACATAGGACCTGAAGGAAGAAGCAAATAAAAAATATATAAAAATAATATGTAAGTGGTTATTTAAAATATGTTTAAAGTGGACTAAATTTTGAAAGTTAGTAGTTTGAAAAGACACATGTTCATAAAAATATATTTTTGAATTAATCTTGACTAATTGATTTTTCTTTGTGAGCTTCACGTGTTTTAAATTAATCTGTGAAAAGATTTTCTAATACAGACACGCGCTTATAAAAACACGTTTTCGATTTGATCTTAATTAGCTTTGATTTTTCTTTGTGAGCTTCACGCATTTTGCATTAATTTGTGAAAAAAGTGTTTATAAAACACATTTTCGAATTAATCTTGATTTTAGATTAATTTGCGTTTGATAATTCTAATCAAACTACGAAAACATTTTCGTAGCAATATAAGTGTTTATAAAAAGTGCACATTTTGTGCTGAAACACATTTCCTATTTAATCTTGATTTTTCTTTGTGAACTTCATGCATTTTAAAATAATATAGTGAACTTTCGCTTAAAAAGAATATATGAAATTTCTAAACATTTTGTGGTTTGTTTCTACAAATATTATTCTTTTGACATTCGAATTTAATTTCGTATTTAAAGAAAATTATCTTGTGTGACTTATGCCTTATTCGCCGATATTATTTTGCTTAATCATTTAATTTGTATAAGGTTTACCAGTTTTGGTTGGTAGACAGAAGTATTTCTATACCAATTTTTTGCCTCTTTTGATGCGTTTATATTAGTTTTTTACGAATATTTTGCCTTCTCTAAGAAAATTTATTTCAGAATTTTTAAGAGCAAGATGTATTTGAGTAGAGATCAGGTAGTTGAAATCGTTAATGAAACCAATAATCGCACTAGGTCAGAACTAGCAGAACAGTTGAATCAATTAACTTTAGCTGTTAGCAGGTTGCAAACACCATGCGTTGAACGGTTTCTACCGGTTTCTATAAATCCGTCGGTTGAAGACAATGCAAGTTTAGACCTAATTAAGTCCTTGCCGGAATTCAAGGGTAATTCTGCTTCATACCCAGGTTGGCGCAGCGCCGCGCAATTTGCCATGAATTACTACAAAGAGGGTTCTGAAAAATATTATATTGCCATGGGCATACTTAGAAATAAAATTACCGAATCCGCCAATTCTACTCTCGCTTCCTTTAATACAGTATTAAATTTCAATGCAATCATTTCGAGGCTTGATCAGACTTATTCTGATAAAAGACCGCTATATGTATTAGAGAACGAGTTAAGAATTCTACGACAGGACAATTTGTCCATCTCTGAATACTACGATAGAGTAGACAAAAAGTTATCAATGATTATAAACAAGCAGATTATGACACACAGTGGTAATAACGAGCTCGTAGCTGCCTTAAATGAACGGGCCAGAGAGAATGCTTTACGCGTTTTCATATCTGGTCTTCGCACACCACTATGTGATGTGTTATTTTCGGCAAGACCCAAGGACCTTCTCTCAGCTCTGGCAGTTGCACAGGAGCTTCAAACTAGCCATAGGCGTTATGATTTCGCAGAAGCTTTTGCAATGGGCAACGCAAATAAGCCTAATCGCGCAAGAGCATTTTTGCACCAAGCTCCGTCGACCGAGACTACGAACCATAATTTAAATAAACCAAGCCCAATGGAAGTAGATAATGGCTCAAGCTTCTACAGGCAACGTAGTAACTTCCAAAATTCCAATTCTCCACAACAGCCTCATACTCAACAACAGCCTTATAAACCACAACATTCAAATCATACACCACCAGTGGCATTTAAACGTAGTAATGATCGGGTGTTATCTGACCGTTCGCCATTTCATAAGATACAGAAAGTGAACTTTATGTCAGAATTAGAATTACCTCCGAATGAGAATTATAATCAGAATATCGAAAATCACTATAATTATGATGAGGTGGATATCATAACATCGGATTATGGCGATGAGATCAACTATTTAAACTAAAATCGCTCCTGCCGTTTATTACAAAAAAAGGCAAAAACGGTCAGGAGCTCCGATTTTTGATTGACACAGGTACGTCGAAAAATTATATTAAGCCATTACCATTTCCTAAAGGAATAAAGACCTTGGAAAAGGGATTTAGTTTAAAATCTATAAATGGCGAAAATATCATTACCGAAAAATGCCAAGTAAATATTTTAGAAAATACCTCAACGTTTTATTTGTTGTCGAACCTAAACACGTTTGATGGTATATTAGGTTACGATTTTTTAAAACAAATCGATGCAAAAATTGACACCAATATGGGCTATTTATTTTACCGTAATGGTAAAGTCAAACTATGCTTTCTTTCATGTGACCAGGTAAATCTAATTACCATAGCAGAAGATTCAGTACCAGAAAAACTTCGGTCACAATTCCGTAACATTATAAATAAAAATGTCAATGCTTTTGCTGATCCAGACAGGGCATTGCCATACAATACAAGAGTTCAGGCTCGTATCCGCACAACTACAGAAGACCCAATCTACAGTAAAAGCTATCCCTATCCGATATCAGTAGCTCCATTTATTAATACCGAAATAAAATCCTTGCTTAAAGATGGCATCATTCAAGAATCTTGTTCGCCGTACAACTCACCCGTGCATGTTGTGTCGAAAAAAGGTGTCGATGAAAAAGGAAAGCCCAATCCACGTATGGTCATTGACTTTAGAAAAATTAATGAAAAGACGATACCCGACCGCTACCCTATCCCAGATACTTCCGTAATATTAGCTAACCTAGGAAGCTCGAAAGTTTTTACAACTTTAGACCTCAAATCGGGCTTCCACCAGATCATAATGTGTGAGCAGGACCGACAAAAAACAGCGTTTAGTATCAATAATGGGAAATACGAGTTTTGTCGGTTACCATTCGGGCTGCGAAATGCGCCAAGCATTTTTCAAAGAACTATTGACGACGTGCTACGCGAAGTAATAGGGAAATTTTGCCATGTTTATGTCGACGACATAATCATATACTCCCCGAATGAAAAATCGCATTTGGAGCACATTGATCACATTTTGCAAAAGCTTGAAAATGCTGGAATCAGAGTGTCACCGGAAAAGTCCAAATTTTTCAGAACAGAGGTAGAGTTTTTGGGGTTCGTTGTTTCAGAGAACGGTATAAAAACTTGCCCTGATAAGGTGCGTGACATACTTAATTATGAGCCACCAGCAACTCTTCGCTCACTGCGCTCGTTCCTCGGCCTGTCCGGTTACTACCGGCGCTTTGTCAAAGATTATGCGTCCATTGTTAAACCCTTGACCCTTTACCTTCGCGGTGAAAATGGTCAGGTGGGTGCAAGAAATTCGAAACAGATAAAAATTACTCTTGACGCCGAAGCACTGCGCGCATTTGAAAAGATCAAGCGTATATTAGCTTCTGAGGAAGTTTTACTCCAATATCCTAATTATAATCAACCGTTCGAACTTACAACTGACGCCTCATCCAAGGCATTAGGGGCAGTTTTATCACAAAGGGGTCGCCCCAAACCTATGATTTCAAGGACACTTTCGGCGACTGAAGAAAATTATGCTGTTAATGAACGTGAATTACTTGCCATTGTATGGGCGTTAAAAACACTACGCCATTATTTGTACGGGATACAGGATATCAGAATTTTTACTGACCATCAGCCGCTTATATTTGCGATGTCAGAAAAAAACCCTAACAGCAAAATGAAACGATGGCGCGCGTTTATTGAGGAATTTGCGCCCAAATTTTATTATAAACCAGGAAGTGAAAATAAGGTAGCTGATGCACTTTCAAGGCAGTTTTCTTACAATTTAAATGATGCCGCATCATCTGAAACAGTCCATAGCGAAGTATCATCCAGTAACGTAATAAAAACTATTAAAAATTCCGTAAACCAATTCAAAAACCAGCTATTGATATCTAAATCAGATTCATGCAACAAAATTACGAAAATACTTTTTCAAAAAATGATTAGACACACGATCACATATAACTCAATTGAAGGTCTTATTCAATGTTTGAAGTGTGCTATTAACCCTAACGTTAACAACGGAATACGATGCGATCTCCCCACATTAGGCGAAATACAGAGCTCGATACTATTAGCTTTCCCCGGAGTCAAATTTGTTCATACCGAATTGCTTGTCATAGACTTAATCAATAAGGAAGACCAGCTCGAAACGGTAGCAACAGAGCACAATAGGGCCCATCGTGGCTTGCATGAAAATTTTCAACAAATTGCTAGCGAGTACTATTTTCCAAACATAAAACATTTACTTAAAACTATGATCACAAATTGCAAGATATGTTTGGAAAATAAGTATCAGCGCAAACCACCTGATGCAGTAATAGGCCAAACTCCTATTCCTACCAAACTGGGACAAATCCTTCACATTGACATATTTATAATTTCCAAAAACTTATTCTTAACCTGTTTAGACAAACTATCCAAATTCGCCATTGTGAAGCGTATTTCATCCAGATCTATGATCGACATTAAATATGCGCTTTTAGAAACTTTGCTAGTATTCAAAAATACTAAAACAATCGTTTCGGACAACGAGGGAGCCCTGAAATCAAACGCTATTCAGACATTGCTTCGAGATAATTTTAACATAAATCAATTTTTTATACCAACCCTTCACAGTGAAAGTAATGGTCAGGTGGAGCGACTCCATTCCACGTTGCTCGAAATTATTCGATGTATTAAAATGCAGCAGCAAATTGATGACGTTAACGAGTTGGTATTACTAGCAACTCATAAATACAATTGTAGTATTCATCCGGTGATTAAAGCTAAGCCAATCGATGTCTTTCACGAAAGCTCAGAAGAAACTTTAGAAAATCTAAGGAAGATGTTAGTTTCAGCCCAGGAAAAAACCATAAAAAGGCTTAATATTAACAAATCGATGAGGACATATTGTCCAGGAGAAAAAGTTTTCCTAAGGCACAACAAAAGACTTGGCAACAAATTGGATAAAGTTTTTGTAGAGAAGATTATCCAGAAGGATATCGGCACTACAGTTTTAATTGATGGTAAAAAGATACACAAGAGTAATCTTCGGTAATTTATTTCAGTGTACGAAAGTGAACTATATTGTACAGTACTATTTTGTTTGTTTATTACCTTTATAGCTCAAAACCAAACAAAATCCAAAAGCTGAGTTCACTTTGAAAAATGTAGAATACATTTTTTGTAATGTACGCACAAAAAAAAACCAAACTAAAGAAATTTTTTATATGAATGAACATACATTCATACACATATATTTTTATTGACTCGATTGAAACGTTTGTGTTCATAAATTTTTCTCTGTTGAAATTGTTTGAAACAAAAAGCAAACGTTTCCAAAATGTAATAAACTGTACAAAACTTAATGACATGATACTCGATGAGCAAATGAACAGTATTTTGTACTGTTTATTTTCGTACCCTGATTTATTTAACGTAAGGAAGGTAATAAAAAAGAAAAAAACTCTAATGAAAGTCAAAACAAAAAAATCCATTTTATCATGCTTTGGATGATCATATTTTTTTTTTTTCTCTATGTTAAAATTTCAAGAAGAATTGTTATTTCTAACCAATGATATATTCAATTTATTAGTAATGTTTAGCTCATAAGATTTATTATATTTACTATGGTTCAGTGTGTGATTTTTGCAAATTTATCGAGAATGCGCCAAGATTCGTTCACTTTTGAAACAAACGATTGCAAACATCGTTCTGGTACAGAAAATTGTCTACTTCGACCCGAGGACGTTCGATCCTAACAACGGGGGTAGTTAACAATACTCCATTCACCCATAGAATTTTTGTCTGCTGGGTTAAGCTAATGCTTGGCTGGGAGCACAGATATCTCGTCAAACCAGATAGTCGTCAAACCAAATGCAATCAACACATTTTTACCTAGCGCCCGCTATTATAAAAATTACCAACGCACTTGGCAACAGCGAAATGCTTTACATTGATAACAACTTGGTTGATAGCAAGGAAAACCTGTTGTGGGTGTTGTTTGAGTTGTTGGTGCGTGCGTAGTGGAGATAAAGCAAAAACAAGAAGCAAGCCGCTAGCAAGTAGGCAACAGCGAAATGCTTTACATTGATAACAACGTGGTTGATAGCAAGGAAAACCTGTTGTGGGTGTTGTTTGAGTTGTTGGTGCGTGCGTAGTGAGATGAAGCAAAAACAAGAAGCAAGCGGCTAGCAAGTAGGTTTGACGATCCACAGCGAGGCATTCTAAAATTGAACGTGTCGGAGGCGAGTAAAATCGTCATGAGCATTGGAAACATTATTGTAATTGATTAATATGTAATTAAATAAATTTGTATCCTGCATTCGAATAATTTGTTTAAATTAATGGAAACAACACTAAAAGTAATTTATATAATTACGAGGCTTATGAAAAAGAAATTAAATATAGACTTCTGATAGCACACAGAAGAGCTAACCAATTAGTACAGCAATCAAAAAAAAGCAGATAATTAATCATGATAGAAATAGTCACAGTAAGGACATAAATATAGGAGATTTAGTATTAGTTAAAGATGAGACAGGTCATAAGTTAGATATAATTAATTAATAGTAATAATAACAATTTTACTCTAATTCCATATAAAGTAGAAAACATAAATCAGAATAGTAATAACCCACTAAGCCATAAAAATAATAAAATCATAGTACATAAAAATAGGCTTAAACTCGTAGAATAAGAACACTTAACTTTTTGTAAATACTAAGAGAAAAATTTTATTGTATACAAAAGAAAAATACAAAGTAAGAAAAGAAAAAAAATGTATAGCATGAATAAATAAACAAATATACACAAAAAAAATGCGAAAGAAGTAAATTATTTTATTGCCCATTTGAAAATAAAATAAACAAAACCAAAACTTTGTAACGTAAGTAATTACCTAACGCAAAAAGAGAAAAAAAAAAAGTGCAAGCCATAAATTTCAACACGTCAAAGCTATTAAATGTAATAGAATCGCCCCTACAGTAATTATCAAATGCAAGCCATACAATTGAAGCACTACAAAAGCTATTAAATGAAATGGAACCGCTTATGTATTAATTTAGAAATGTAAATGAAAATGAAAAATTAATATAATTTTCTTTTCAAAATTTATTTAATATAAATAAAATTTCAACATGAATGAAAGTTGAATCAAAACTGAAGTCTATCCAAAAACTCTATTCTCTTTTTATACATTTTTTTTTATTACAATTTCTTCAAGAACTGTTATCTTTGATTATTCTAAAAACTATTTAAGTATTTTTTTAGAATATTTTTCAAAGTATTTATTTGAGATAATTCATTTATATCAATTAAATTGACCATATATTAACTACTCCCCCTTTTCAAATCGGAACGTCCCCGTTTCGACAAATATTTAAATAATCTTTAAAAATCAAATTCTTAAAAGCTAAAAATGTGTAAGATTAATATTTTAATAAAATTTCAATTTAATTTTAAGTAAATCATTATCAACGAATGTTATCTTTATGGATTTTTTTTCCATTAATTAAAACTGTTGTTCCAAGATCTTTTTGTACAGTATTTTGTTCATATACCTTATTTAGTTTATTACCTAAACGTTTATTTCTACGTACGAAAACTAATTCTCCTTCTTTAAAACTCCTTCTTTCATTTGACCGTTTCAAAATATTGTTCTGTGCTAAGCTTAGTAATGCTTTTATAGAACTTAAGTGCTCCTTTGAAAACGAGTTAATTACATCAATAGGTTTTGCCTGTATCACTGAATGAATTGTGTTATTATAATGATATGTTGCTAAAAGAACTAAATCAGTTACATCAGTAATATTTTTTTCTATCTTCAAACACCTTGCTATTTCAATTAATGTAGAATGAAGCCGTTCTATTTATCCATTACTCTTACTATGAAGAGGTGGTATAAAAAATTGATCCACATCAAAGTGATTTTTTAACATGTTACTTATTGTATTTGACTAAAACGACTTTTCATTATAAAAAACAATAAGCTTAGTTTTTTTAAAATGATTTAATAATACAAATAATGCAGGTTTTATGTCTATTATCGATCTAGATGAGATAGGTACTACTTGAACAACTTTCGAAAATTTATCAATACAAGTTAAAAAATGTTGTTTATCAATTGAAAAAATATCAATATGTAAAATTTCTTCAGGGTATTCAGGAATTGGAGTTTCTCCGAATTCAAGCTCTGCAGGATGCCTGTTATATTTATTTTCCAAACATATTCTACAATTTTTCGTAATGGTTTTAAGGGTATTTTTCATATCAGGAAAGTAATATTCTTCTATTAACTGCTTGTAATTTTCCTGTAAAGCACGATGTGCCCTATTATGTTCCATCGTTACGGTTTCTATTTGATCAGCTTTATTCGTTAAATCTATTACTAATTTCTCAGAATGAATAAATTTTGTGCCTGGAAAATTCGATAAAATAATAGACTGAATTTTTGCCAAAGTCTAAATTCTAGTTCTAAATTGCAGCAAACTCCATTAACCACATCTGTATTAACACAGTGCCGAAGTGCTTGCAGGAGATATTCAGCAGTTTTGAAATTAATGGTATGTCTTGTAAAATTTTTGAAAATAGTTTTCGAAGATTTGCTGTTATGATTAGAAGTGAAAAGAATAATTTGATTTTTAAATTGATTAACTGGATTTTTTATTGATTTTATTGCATCTGAATAGGAAATTTCACTATGAACTGTTTGATTACTTATAGAATTTTCAAAACTATGAATATACTGTCGGGAAAGAGCATCAGCAACCTTATTGTCTCTACCAGGTTTATAAAAGAATTTTGTAGCATACGAATTTATAAAAGCCATCCATCTTTTAATTTTTGAATTCGGGTTTTTGTCAGAAATTGCAAATGTAAGTGGTTGATGGTCAGTATATATATGAATATTTTTTATACCGTACAAATAATGGCGCGGTTTTTGAATTGTCCAAACAATTGCAAGAAGCTCACGTTCATTTGTGGCATAATTTTCTTCAGCTCTTGAGAGAGTTCTAGATATCACTGTAACCATTTTGGGATAATACAGCTCCTAAGGCAACTGAAGAAGCATCTGTTGTAATTTCAAATGGCTTTGAATAATTAGGATGCTGGAGAAGTACATCTTCAGAAGCCAAAATTGACTTTAATTTTTCAAAAGATTTTCTTGCTTCATCATCCAAAGAGATTTTTACATACTTCGATTGTTTTATATGACCATTATCACCTCTCAAATATTTAGTTAGTGGTTTAGATATATGAGCATAATCTTTTATGAATCGTCGATAATAGCCCGAAAGACCTAAAAATGACCGTAAAGATCTAAGTGACTTAGGTTCTTCATAATTCACAATCGCATCAATTTTATCACTACATGTACGTATGCCTTTTCCCGAAATAATAAATCCTAAAAACTCTACCTCAGACTTAAAGAATTTTGATTTTTCAAGCGACACACGCATGCCTGTCTTTTCTATTTTTTTAAGAATAAAATCAACATGCTGAAAATGCGAGCGTTCATCAGATGAAAATATGATAATATCATCAACATAGACATGGCAGATTTTCCCAATGCTGTCACGTAAAATATCATCAATGGCTCTCTGAAATATGCTTGGAGCATTTTTTAGTCCGAAAGGCAATCGACAGAATTCATATTTGCCATTGTTAATACTGAATGCAGTTTTATGTCTGTCTTTTTCCGCAAGAGAAATTTGATGAAAACCAGATTTAAGATCCAAAGTAGTAAAAAAATTTGACTGTGCTAAATTTGCTAACATTACAGAAATATCCGGAATGGGATACCTATCTGAAGTAGTGTGTTCATTAAGTTTTCGAAAATCAATTACCATTCTTAGTTTTTGATTGCCTTCATCGTCTAACCCTTTTTTAGTAACTACATGTACCGGTGAATTATACGCAGAATATGATTTTAGAATTATACCATCAATAAGCAGAGATTCTATTTCCTCATTTATGAATCTTGCTGCGGATATGGGATAAGGATAGCTTTTAGAAAAAATTGGCTTATCTATGGTTGTATCTATTGTAGCCTCAGCACGAGTATTATAAGGTAAGGCTCTATTAGGTTGCGCAAATGCATCAAAATTTTGTTGAATTAAATCACGAATTTTGATAGGCAACTCCTCATTGTTTAGCGTATTTACTTGTTGACATTCAAAATGACTAATTTTCTCCTTTCCTAACTTGTGATAGAGAAACCGTTCTTTGATATTTATTTGAGCCTCAATTTCACTCAAAAAATCATAACCAATGATTGCGTCGAAGGTATTCAATTTTGATAAAATATAAAATGTTGTGGGCATACCTAATATATTAATCCAACATTCTTCTGAAATATTATTTAATCCATTTATGGATTTTATTTGAAAATTTAAATCTACTTTTTTATACCTTTTAAAAAGTCAAAAGGTTTAATGTAATTTTTTGATGTTCCGGTATCAATAAGAATTTTAAGAACTTGTCCATTCGGAAGTGTTCGAGTAATAAATGGCAAGTTCGATTTTATCCTAAAAAAATTAACTTCGTCAAAAGATTCATGTTCACAATTTTCAGACCCTTTTTCTGAATAACAAGCTTTATTTTCTATGGCATTAATCCTTTGAAGCTTGTGAAATGGAGATTGAGTAGAAGTATTGACTTCATGTGTTCTTTTGGGATTATCATACTTAAATAACCTAGAAGTAGAATTCTGTTGAAAATTTGATTGTATTGGATGATTCTGTTGGTTCGGCGGATTTTTCATAAAATTATTCTTGAAATCAGTTTCCCTCCTAAAGTTCGAGCTTTGATAATCTACTTCCATAGGGACTTGTTTTGTACCCGTTTGATTAAAGGCGCGGTAGATAGGTTGATTATAATTGTTACGACGTATAAAAGAAGACGAAGAATTTTGAAATGAGCTTGCAGCAGCAAACGTATTTGCAAAGTCATACCTTTGCCTATTATGTTGTAGCTCTTGAGCTGTGGAAAGTGCTGTGGGTAAATCAATTGGACTTACAGAAGATAATGTATCACAAAGCGGACGCCTTAACCCTGATATAAAAACTCTAAGTGCGTTTTCTCTAGCTTTTTGATTAAAGGCATTTGTTAAAATTTCATTACCGCTATAAGTCATAATATTTTTATTTATAATTAAGGTTAATTGCTTATCAACGGTATCATAATATTGATCAATTGTTGGATTTCCTTGCCTAAGCGTATTTAATTCATTTTCCAAAATGAGCAATGGTCTTTTATCAGCGTAAAAAAGATTTAATCTTGACAATATTGCCTTGAAATTAAGTGGCGTATTAAAAGAGCTTAAATTTTCATTCGCGGAAGCCGTTATTTTATTACGAAATATACCCATCGCAATATAATATCCTTCCGAACCTTCATTATAATAATTTAATGCAAACTTTGCTGCTTCCCTCCACGCAGGGTATTCAATAATAATTCCCTTAAACTCAGGCAATGATTTCACTAAACTTAAATCGGTGTGAGTATTTTGAACTCCGGGAACTATAGAGACGGGAGTATGTATTTCGACTCTTGGTGGACTTAACCTTTGAAGAGATGCAGATAATTCCCTAATCTGATCTCCCAACTCATCTTTAGCTGTTTCTATTGCAGCTTCTACTAAGCTCAGAGCAGTTTCGCGGTCAACCATAGTTAAACAGCAAAAAAAAAATTTTAAAATGAATAAAAGTTTCGGTAAAACGAAATAAAATATAATTGAAGTACTGAATTAAAAGAAAGTGTGGTAAATTAAATTATAGTGAATTAATTTAAACTAAATTATAGTAAATAAAATTACATTAACTCAAATACTTAACTAACGAACAGCTATTATTGAATCTGACGAACTTGAACGCTGCTTCAATCTAAGCTTAAATGGTTTGAAGTTGATTGTTGATTGTGTTATTGTAATCCCATCTATAATATTCTGTAATTCTCACAGTCGATAATGTTGTTTAAATCAATTTATTTCTCCAAATTATTTTGCAATTGATTACCTCGGAGTGGTTAATTAGTGTTATTCACCACAATGCTTGGAATTTAATATTAATTTCACATAAAAGGACTTCTATATGTATGATAATATATGAAGTTCGTTTCTTTAGTCTTCTGTTATTTTCTCACAAAATTTGTATAAAACTTTTTAAATGTTAAATTGTTGTCACACATTTCTTTGACTTTCGTCTTTCTTTTATATTTATCCATAAAATTTTTCATTTAATTTCAAAAGTTCAATTGCTGTCAGAGATTTTCATGACATTATTGATATTTATTTACTTTCACCGCAACGAGCAAATGCATATTTTTAATTTCTTTAATGTTTATTCACTTTATTGCATAATTATTGTGCAATTTTTCGCAAATTCGTTTCTTTTGAAAATTTTGTTTAATTCCGTTTCAAAGAATTTTAATTATTTAGAATTATAATCCTTTATGGATGTATAAAGTCTCTAGTTATCCTTTCGGCGGCGGCCGCCGTGGTGTGAAGGTAGTGTTGCCGGCCTACCACACCGAAGGTCCATGGTTCGAGCCCTGGTACAGGTAACATCAAAAGTGATTTGAAAAAAGTTTTTCAAAACGGGGTCGCCCCTCGGCAGTGGTTTGGCAAACTCTCCGAGTGTATTTCTGCCATGACAGGCTTCTCAGCAAAAATTCGTCTCCTTTGTAGATGCCGTTCGGAGTCGGCAAAAAACTGTAGGTCCCACCAATTTGTAGGGAAAAATTCAAATCGGCACACCACAAATTGGAAGAGAAGCTTGGCGCAAAAATCTCTTAGGAGGTTTATGATGATATACCTGTTGTATATCGCGCCATAGAGATAGAGAGATAATAAGTTTATAAGATGTTTTTATACTAATTGTGATCCTTATCCTTTTATAAAGATTTTTTTTTACACTAATTAGTTTCTTTTTGGTAAATTCCGCTAAATTTTTTTCTGTATCCTTTGATATGGATTGGTTCACACAAAACTTTTTAATATTATCCTATTATAAGGATATTTTTTACACAATTATTAAAATTTTATCCTCTTGTAAGGATTTTAGTTTTATCCTTTTATAAGGATTTTGAAATTCACAGTTTTTTTTGTTGTTGTGTGCCAATGAAAATGAAAAATTAATATAATTTTCTTTTGTTGAATCAAAACTGAAGTCTATCCAAAAACTCAATTCTCTTTTTATACATTTTTTTTTATTACAATTTCTTCAAGAAATGTTATCTTTGATTATTCTAAAAACTATTTAAGTATTTTTTTAGAATATTTTTCAAAGTATTTATTTGAAATAATTCATTTATATCAATTAAATTGACCATATATTAACTTGTATAAGCGATTCTTTTTAGGAAAGGATACATTCCAAAATTAATACATATCTACAAAATACGCAGCACGACCGGCGTCTAACTTGTTTGGTCAGTAACGTAAACAAAACGAGACCAAGTAATTGCTGACGCTATGTATTTCTCTGCTGCGACACTTTCCCAAGATTTCGACTAAAGCATTTAAGTAGTTTGGGGCTATGCACATATGAATATATGTACATATGTTTCAGCGTGCGTTTGACTGCATGCCATTTGTTATGGTTAGTTTGTAAGAATTAGAGTAAGTATGTATTGTAGTAAATAAGTAATACCTAAGAGTTGTAAAATATAAAAAAGCTAAAGTTTCTTAATAAAACAGAGATTTGGTATTCGGCACTCCAGGGTGTCTCACAAGAATTTAATTTGTTTCATTTCATTCCAATTCACATTACAACTTACAATTAGCGCGCAGAAAGAAGATGTTTCATCTACTATATAGTTTGGTTGTCTGCTTATCACATAACGAGCATAAGTGAATATTAGTTAGGAAATCTTGACCTAGGATGAGAGGAATTGCCATATTGTCTGGCACCACATTTTAAACAATAGACTTTACTTTATTTTTGAACTTTATTAAAGATTTTATTCTTCCAAACATAAATATAGCATGGTATCCTAAATATAGCCAGCGTTTCCGGGAACATTAGTTGGCACACCGGATCTCCGGACAAAACCATCTATAAATCTCTTGCGCTTAACTTGTTTGGTTTGACCATGTCCATGGATTCTAGTAGCGCTTGCGCTAACTGCGGCATGAGATTTTTTCAATGCTGGGATCTTTTTTTCGATACGGACAGCTACGGTGGTCAGGGCCCATCTCCAACAACGGAAACCGCATCCTTCCGGCGTCTTTTCGTACGGGCACTTGCTTTGGAAATGCCCAAAGCCCTTATTTCAGCGACTTCGGTTTCTCCTTTATTTTGAGTTGGCGGTTTTGCTGCTTTCGGCTTAGTAGCGGCGTCGCGAATGAGCGGGCGTAACGATCGAAGACGTTCGTAGAGATCGAGTGACTCTTTTAAGTCCTTCATCGTTTTGGCATTCATCAACAAATAGACCGCTGGTGAGCAATTACAACGTGTTGCGATATTTTTCATCTCACATACTTAGCGCCTTCTGCTGCTCTTCTTATCCCACTTATGGGTGGCCAATATTTTATAAAAGCGAACATGGGGTATACAATCTTACCTGCGAATGCCAGCACAGCTACATAGGACAAACTGGACGGAAAATAAGTACACGATTCCGGGAGCACATCAGAGACTACAACAAGAAAACACGGAAACCCACCATCACACAAGATTCGAACTTTGCTAATGACATGTTCGAAAACAAATGCACCCCGGCAAACCTCAAAAACACAGCCATAACCTTCACGTACAAAGAAAATGTCGACGCTTAAATGTGCTTGAAAAGATGGAAATATACAGGCTAAAGACGTTTGACGGGAGAAAAATAAACGAACAAACGAGCACCAATTCTTATGCAATATTTGAACCGCTGAAACTAATTTAATAAACGAGCGTACACAGAAATGAAACCAAAAGACGAAACTCACCGAATTCTATCTAAGTAACGAGCTACAAAAACAACCTTCAATACAGACTATTCAAACACACGATTAACATTACCTGATCTAACATCCACAAACTAATTAACGAGCGTCAAAACAATCCTTATTACAGGTACCAGTTCGGGAGCATTCGTAACACACGACCCATCCACACGCATATTAACAGTACCTGGCACAGCATCCAGACTATAAAGACACAGATCAGAACGAAAACATACATTCGCCGAAACCGGGTTGTAACAAAACAAAAATTGACAAGGGATGACGAAAAATCGTTCCAATATACATCTAATATCCACCCTGTCGGAAAAACAGAAAATTAAATCAACCCCATTTAGACTTACAACCCTACCAGATTCTGATACCAAGAGTGCCTTCAGATGGTCATAATTGTGAATAGTGAATTGCACAGACATATGTATTTAAAAAGTTCGTCTACGTTAACCATTTACATGATCCTTTCAAAGCTACGCAGGATGTCATATACACTGTAGCTTTTTTTCCACCATCGAACTTCGTTTTTGTGTGGTCAATGTCACGAAAAGTGAGTCGGTTCGAAAGGATTGACCTAATCTAGCCCGCTGTACTATGGCTTTTGGGATCTTCACACTAGCGCCTTAGAGGTAATTGTAGATTGTAATTGGCCGCAACTTTTTCGAGCTATAGGAGTTTACTTTGTTTTGGAAGTATGGCAATTTTCTTGTCCAACTCCATCTCATCGCAGACTATATGCACTTTGTGGGTTGTTTTGGTAGGGTTGCTAGCGGCAACAATGGTATTAGCTTTAGCAATAGCTATAGAGTCGCTGGTAGCGACGGTGTCTTTAGAAAGACCATCAGCAGTGTTGGAATGAGCATTGTTGGGGGCAGCGGAGCTATCAATTGATTTATTGGTCGCCATTACACCGGCACTGGCAGCGGTGGTGCTGGTTATACCGGAAACAATGGTCTCATCGATGATGTCGATATACTGGTGGCAGTGGCTTCTGGTTTACCATCAGTGTCTATGGCAGTGTAATCTTTTATTTCAAACTTCTGAACATAAGCGACGGTGGCAGCGGCGTCCGACGCATTTCCAACTACATACTGGGCGGTAGTATTACCCGGCGGCTCTTGCTTAGCCGTTGAACGGGTTACTCGGCTGCTGAATTCGGGAAAAACTGCCACTTAAGGGCACTTCTCTAATAATATAATGCGGTTACCTACACCTGAGCTTCAGTTTTGCGTGTTTTTATTTTAAGTTATATCTTTAATTTATTTTTCTAGTTTTCTACTACACGACTGTGTGCATTTTCTTTTTTCTTTTCTTCAATTCATTCTTTGGTTTTTTTGTGTTGCCACATCTGTAACATTTCGTATATTTCCTTATTTTATAGTATGTTTTTTAATTGATCTGTGGGGGCAGCGTCTGCCACACAAGAATGAAATTAGACACCTGATTGGTTGTTTGCTACATTTCTTGGTTAATAGGCGCCGCTGTCATATGTTGTGTTCTGACTGATTACAATATAGATCGTACCGGTGGAAGCCGCAAAAGTAGCCCTTCGTTGTTCCGCAATAGATACGCATCTTTCACGGTCACCTCGTTTAGTATTCGGGAATTTAAGCAGAACCTGGCTTGATCACTAATATACCTGACTATGACCAAGAAGAAGCCTCAGCTTCTTCAATCACTCCTAACTCGAGCATCCTATCTATCTCTTTGCAAAGCACCTTTTCAATGGCTGGAGAAATCGGTTAATATATTTTTTAATAGGAGTAACGGTCCTGGTGTCTATGTTATGTTCTATCAGTGTAATGGAGCTTCATAGTCCTTCTTTCTCAAACGAGGAGAACGCACCTTTGGCTAATTCTAAACGATATCGCTACTGTGACTTCAAAGGCAACGTATCTGAACCTACATCAGAAAGCAGTACATTTATATTTGGCTCAAGTGTCAAACACTTGCCAAATATCCATACCACAAATTATGTAGTTTTCTACAGTTGGTACTAACAAAAATTCAAATTCCTTTTCAAGTTGATTGAACGACAACGATATAGAAATTGAGCCTATAATGTGTTGTTTCTTCCCATCTGTGGCCTGACACTACCTAAAATTATTCGATATTTGTGATTGTGACCTTCAATAATCGCTTTGGCTAAATTTGCACTACATAACTTTTGTTCGCGCCACTGTCTAGTAAAGCCAGATAACTTTTTCCGCAAATACTTAGAGTAGTGGACGTCATAAGCTCCGTTATAAACTATGGATGACAAAACCATTTTTCGTAATTTCTTCTTGATCTGCAAATAGTTAGGTGTATGCCTCGTTAATCTGCTTTGACTGGACTTTGTTTTATCATCTGCAATTTTTTTGCCCACATACGCTGGTATTCCGCTAACCTGCCATCATATGGTCGATAATGAGGTGCGAGGTGTTCGCTGTGTTCTGTATCATTACAAGAGCGTCGATCGTCCTTCTCTGTTACAGGCTATATGATTAACAGTATACTTAGTAAATCCCGAATGCTGATCCATTCAATTGGTACTGCGCTTAGTTCCGAGGCGGACAAATGGCTCTCGTCCTGTTTTCCGATGGGTTGTTGCATTTGCACAATTCGGTTTATAAGTAACTTCTCCACAACCATAACAAAAAATTATCCTAACTCTTAAGCAGTCATGATACCGATGGCAGCATCTACACAGTTCCAACATTTTAGTGAGCTAATCGCCATTGCATCGTTATCGGCCGCTATCTCTTCGCCCTATGCATTTTCCCCACGAATTTCCTCGAGGTTATGCGTGACTTCGTAAACATGTTTGCGCACTGCGTTCTGCCGACGCATATAAGCATGTAAATATCGGAAAAACTTTCGTCCGCAACACGTGATTGTCCTGTATATCTAGATACAATAATTTATTTGCGATTTCAGGTTTCGCAAAGGAATTTAAACAAGATCGGATTCGCTCAGTTGGAATCTTAAGCGATCACTCAACATAATCACTGCATCAAAGAAATCGTCCAATAATTCCGTAGGTTGTTGTTGTTGTAGCGACTAATTAACCTGCCTAAGATGTCACCCCTCATCCAACACTGTCATCAGGCTCTTCTAACGGAAGTCCAAGAAACCTCGCGGCTTCAACAGGGGTGGACCAGAGTGAAATTGGTGTTAGAAGAGTAGGCTCAGTTGAGCAGATGAACAGATGGTTAGTATCGTGGGGAGACATGCCGCATGCCGGGCAGACATTTGGCATGTCAGGGTTCAGTCTGGATAGGTAAGATTTAGTCTGTTACAATATCCAGAACGAAGTTGAGCCAGCGTGACTCTTGTCTCCCTGGGCAGTTCGCGTTCCTCGTCGCCAACAGGTGGGGCTTGTGCCTGTAGGACTGCATTCACTGGACGAGACCTGACAAAGAGTTTACCGACTCCGAGTGGATGAGCTTGAGGGCCCGCCGGTGCACCTTTGGATCAAACGGCGAGAAAATGTGATGCCGGATCTCGTCATAGTGCTTACGGAGGTGACTCCATATTCTCCTGGAAGGCGGATTTTCGTTGAGCAGGCTCCCGTTCGGGTGCTGCGGTTTATGGCAGTTGAACAGGAATTGCCTGGTCAACATCTCACAATGCTCTTCGACATCGAGCATTTTTTCCTCACTATGAAGATGGTGCTCAGGAGACATAAGGAGGCACCCCGTGGCCGTTCTGAGTGCGGTGTTTTGGCAAGCCTGCAACCTCCTCCAGTGTGCGTCTGCTAACCCCGGCGACCATATAGGCGTCGCGTAGCTCAGAACCGGCTGGCCGATTGCCTTGTACGTTGCCAGTAACGTTTCTTTGTCTTTCCCCCAAGTGCAGCCAGCTAGTGACTTGAAGATTTTGTTACGGCTTTTTACTTTGGTGGCAATCGCGGCTACATGAGCACCGTATTTGAACATGTTATCAAACGTAACCCCTAAGATTTTGGGGTGCGTGACAGTCGGAAGCTTAATGCCAACGCTTTAGACAGGGGGGAAGGCTTGAAGCTTCCAGGTCGTTGATGAGTTGCGCATGATTGACAGTGTCGAAAGCTTTCGACAGATCAAGCGCAACTAGCACGGTCCTGTCATTTGGACGAGATTGGTTGAGACCGGCACCTATCTGTGTGGTAATGGCGTTTAGCGCGGTGGTAGTGCTATGCATTTTGCGGAATCTATGCTGATGTTCGGCTGGTCGCAAGTTAGCGTTGTAATAAGGGAGCAAGACCGTCTCCAGGGTCTTCACTACTGGCGAGAGGAGTGACATCGGTCGATAAGACTCCCCCTCGTTGGCCGGCTTGCCGGGCTTTAGTAGTGGCACCACCTTCGCCTGTTTCCATCTTTCTGGAATGAAAAAGGTGGTCATGGACAGATTGAAGACGGTTGCTAGGTACCTTACTCCCTCGTCACCGAAATGTTTTAGCATCAGCATGGATATACCCCCTGGGCCAATAGATGTGAAGTTTTTGGACCCCCGTATGACCTCCCGAACCTCCGTTGTGGTGATGGCAATGGGCGCTTGGCTGTTTTTACGTTTGTGCGCTTCCCTGATGGCACGCCTGATTTCCTTGTCAACCGGAGGATGCAGTACAAATTGCCGGCAGAAAGCGCTCGCGCATCTCTTTGGTTTCGGCTGTACCTTATCACCGAAGGTGATGGACATTTTGTCGTTAGGTTCGGTCTGATTTGACAAGGCTTTAACAGTGGGCCATAGTTTGCCAACTCCAGCAGAGAGGTTACAGGACCTTAGGTGCTCCTCCAATTTGGCGCGTTTGTGTTGATCAACTAGCCATCTGATTTCCGCATTGAGATCTTGAATTTAGGGATCCGTAGGGTTCAAGCGTCGCACGTGGTCACGCTTATTAGCCAGGCCGCTGCCTCTGCGGGGAAATACGGGCGTATCTCCTTAATTCTACCTGGCCGAATGTATTGATTGGAGGCTGAAGCTATGACCATGCGAAACTCTTTTTCCCCTTTTCGTACATCAGACGGGGTGGGAAGAGCAGCTAAGGTGCTCTCAGTGAAATTAAGAAAACCAACCCAATCAGCTTTACTGAAATTAGTGAAGGTGCGTTTCTCAGAAGTAACAAAGTCATTGGGGCGATCGATTGAGAGGACTATCGGCAAATGGTCCGATGCAAGAGTAAGCATTGGTCGCCATTCAACGCAGTTTATGAGACCTGCGCTGACAATTGTGAGGTCTGGCGAACTGGAACAATTTACCGCAACTCTCGTGGGGGCATCCCCGTTCACAGTGCAAAACGTCGAATCGTCTATTTGTTCAGCCAATTCCTGTCCCCTACCATCAACCTGTAGGCTTGAGTGCCACAGATCGTGGTGTGGGTTGAAGTCTCCGAGGATTTCACGATTATCGCCTCTGAGTAACGCACTAATGTCAGGGTGGTAATCTCTCGGACAGCAGGTGGCAGGAGGTATATAAATGTTAATGATTTCTAGGTCGACGTCGTCTGTCCGGACAACCATACCTTGACGTTCCAGGAGGTTGTCCCTCGGGTCGACGTCAGGCTCAAATAGACGATATTGCACAGATTGGTGAGTAATGAACGCGCGTCCGCCCCCAAGTCCTCTCTCTCGGTCACGCCGGTTTCGGCTTTCATCGCGAATTTCCGAATCGGTTACGTAATGTTTGAACTGGCGGCGCAAGGCTTCGCACAACTCAAACTATTCAAGATTATCGATGTGTTGTCTGTACCTCCAAAACCATTTGAGTGTTTTTCCATCAAAGATGGAATGTATATGTATACACAAAACCTCAAGAATTCCATTTTAGTGCACAGCAGTTAAAGTATTGATTTGGTAAATAAATTGATTAGTCGTATACATGTTAGAAAACGCCGCGAAACAATTTACATTCGAGCTAAATGTTCCCTATTTTTTTTATTTATATATTTTGAATTTTTTAGCTTTTCTTAGTTTAATACGTGCCAAAATACCTTTGATTTAATGCCTGAATATTGAAGCTCAGGAGTGCTATGCCCACTCCACAAAACTACCGCGGAATCAGTCTCCTTAATATCGCATATATAGTTCAATCCAGCGTATTGTTCGAAAGACTGAATCTCATCTTAGACAAGCTGATCAGTGTGGCTTCAGACCTAGAAGACTACCATGATAAGAGGATCGACATGCACCATCTCTTTGTCGACTGTCAAAGCGGCTTTTAACATGCTGCTACGTCTGAATTTGCGCAATACCAATTACTCACTTTTGCCAATGATATTAATATTACTGACCTTAACAACCGTGCCGTCAGTTCTTCCTTCTGTGGCCTGGATAAAGACCCGAAGAGAGTCGGTCTTGCGGTACTTTTCTAAATACCTGTAACTGTGTGCCGTCGTTTAATTCTTCATCGTATTAAAAGTCAATATCTTGTTTATTTAAACCTTTGCTGGAATCTATAAAGTGGAAGATTTTAAAAGTTAATCCATGGATTGACGTGAAATAGCAGTCAAGTGCTTGTGCAGTGATATTTGCCAAATTATTGCTATTTAAAAAACCTTTTGTGCATATATTGTATTGTTGTTGAAGTGCATTTTGTTACTTTCTGTATGTGCCAATTCATTTGCTAATTTATTTTTTATTTACTTTTCTCTTCATTTTTTCTTTTGTTATACTCAGGATCAGCTGCTTACGTGACACAATCCAGTGTCTATCAAACTGTTCTCAATTGTCAGAAGAATTATCCAGTGGCTTCACAACTATTTTCAACTGTCGTCGTCATCAGCGTCATTATCCAGTGCCATCGAACTACTCTAGAATCGTAATGTAGCACGCATTCCGCAAGCCAATACCGTTTCAAAAATCTCATAAGCGAAATTGGCAAATGTATGGGGTTTAAACACAAAACTCGTGGATTTCTTCCTTAGTAGCCTCGACATTACTTACGACATCGTCGTGATTACTGAAACCTGGCCAAAGCCGCGTGTATTCAACAACGAAATCCTGTGTAGCAGCTTTGAGGTATTTAGACAGGAACGAGCGATCAAGGTCGGGGAGGGTGTGTTGATTGTTATCCGTGTAAGTTTCGCCGCTGAGATAATTACTTTCCCTGAAGCTGATAACATCGAATTCCTGTGTGTGCGTGTAAAGTACTTAAATCGCTATATTTATAAACTGTAAGCTATATTCCTCCCTAATCCGATATTTAAATATATTTAAAGCATTCACTGATAGTGAAGTCAGTTTTTGCTCTGGCTAACCCCTCCGACTCGGTTATTGTATTTCGTAATCTACGTGTTAGCAAAAACAAAACTTCCGTTTGGTTTCTACTCAGCAAGGCAGATTATTGCAAGCTCATCACGGAAGTGTCTAACATAATTTGGCCGCAGTATTGTGGTAACGTGGATGCAAATGCTTTGCATTTTAACAATACGTTACACATCATATTTCTCTCCTCAATCTCTTAACGCAGTTGCATCCTTAAACACTGGATGGTGCACGACGGAACTTAAATACTTGAAAACCCAAAAGACCCGCTGGTATAAGCGATATTCAAATTCGGGCACTTCAACTGACCATCATTTATATTCCATTTATCGCCACAAATATAATACCCTTTATAAAATGTGCTACAAGGTTTATTGGGCTAAAAATAAGCTTCAAATATCTGCTAAACCTAAGGCTTTTTATGATTCCGTTAACTCAAAACGTAAGACTAATGGATTTCCATCACTGATAAAATTCAACGATTCGAAGTCAAATGATGACGCTGGTATTGCGGACGTGTTTGCGGACTTTTTTAATTCCAAATATGCTTGTACGGATTTACCACCGAGCAACCCATTCAGAGTACCAACGCTGGACTACATACAAGTCCCTTCTATATCTGCTGATGACGTGTTAACACATCTGGAAAATCTTCGTGTTTCTTACAATAGGGGTCCCGATGGGATTCCTACGGCAATTCTTAAATGTTGTGCTAAATTTCTATACAAACCTTTGACACATATATTTAATCCGTCCCTAAAGCAGGGGTTTATTTCCTGAAATCTGGAAGGAATCATTCATAAACTATGGAGGAATTGCAAACCTGTTTGAATCTATTATCACAAAGCAACTGGCGTATTCAGTTTCGTCATATATTGACCCATCTCAGCGTGGCTTTTGCAGTGGAAAATCCACCGTGTCAGAGTTCACTGTTCATGTCTTAAATAGCTTCAGGAACAACATGCAGACATGTCATTCACACTGACTTTATCAAAGCTTTTGATAATGTTTCCCATTCTATCCTATTATATGAGCTTGACCGCATAGGACCCCCACTTATTTTCTTAAGTTGCATATCCTCTTACCTGAATGGTAAAACACAGAAGCTAATATTTAGAACCTGCTTATCTCACTTAATTGATGTAACATCTGGTGTGCCGCAAGGTAGCTTATCTCACTTAATTGATGTAACATCTGGTGTGCCGCAACCATCTTGGTCCTATTTTGTTTTTGTTGTTTATTAATGACCTTTCTACAGTTCTGAATTACTCCAAGCCGTTAATGTTTGCCGATGACGTCAAGCTCCTTATGCCTATCCGCAGCTCAGAAGATAGATTACGACTGCAATCTGATGTAGCTTAGTTAATTGGTAGAGTGCGAACAACATGGAACTCAACCTGAAAAATGCAGGTCCATGTGCTTCACTAGGACAGTTCTGCCGGTGCCTAGTTATAATATGTGGTGACTAGGTAATAGATCAGACAAATAGCTTCATTGGTCAAGGAGTTAAAATGGACCCTAAACTTGATTTTAAATCCCACATTGAAAGTTATGTAAACAGGGCTAAAGGGGTGTTGGCTTTTGTTAAACGTTGGTCGAAGGAATTCAAGGACCCTGATATTACAAAAAGGCTGTTTACCTCGTTAGTAAGACCGAATATGGAATATGATTCATTAGTATGGGACCCGCGGTATCATATCCATTCCGATAAATTGAAATCGGTACAAAACCTTTTTGCGTTGAGGAACTTACCGTGGGATCCATCTAGGAACCTTCCTACATACTCCTACCGTCTAAAACTTCTACAGTTTTCTACATTACAAAGCCGGCGAGAACTGCTTGGAGTTTTGTTCATGGTGAAACTTCTGAAAGGCATAGTAAATAGCCCATTCTTGCTTGGCACGATTATGTTGAATGTTCATCTCAGACCGTCGAGACATTCTCAAACTAATTTTTTGAGCACCTGCAGATCGAACTTTGAAAAGCACGAGCCCTTTTGCAGTTTGTCTCAGGATTTCAATAACCATTCATCATAAATAACTCGACTGAACGAGAGGGTGGATTGGAGACACGGCCTCTCCAACAATCCAGTTAGTCCTACAGTTTGCTACTCACGACCTCAAATGATTAAATCGATCGAGTGTGAGGGTGGATTGGCCTCTCCAACCATCCAGTTAGTTCAGCACAGCCAAAAAATTCGACTCGCTATTATTTGCTAAGCTTCTTGCAATATTCTTTAAAATAAGTATAGTGATCCTACTCTCAAGAATTTGTTTTTATATGTATGTATGCATGTCAATTACTCCTAAGCTCATGCTATAATGTTCATTATAATTTACTTTATATTTGTCATGTCTAGTCTGTAAAATTTGTTCAATCTGTACACTTATAAATAAATAAATAAACGCGGACAAGACGCAGAATTTTCTGTCTACAAAGAGAGAATCGGCGCAGGTTCGCCTTAGCATGCCACGTCACTGTTGATAGTTACAAATTTGAAACTATGCAGGACTTCGTATATTTGCGAACCAGCGTTAACGCCGAAAATAATGTCAGTCACTCTTGCCAACAATTGATACTTTAGACTCAGTAGACAACTGAGAAGCAAAGTCATCTCTCGACGGATAAAGATCACGCTCTATAAGTCTCTCATCATACCTGTCGTCAAGTACGGCTCGGAATTATGGACGGTGTCGAAAGAAGATGAAATGGCCCTTGAAGTTCTCCGGAAAATAATGCTCCTTCCAGTGATTCCAACGGCGAATATCGAACAAATTTAACGATGAGCTATACGAAGTTTTACACAGATCCGACCATACCGCAGCTAATAAAAGCCCACAGACTCCTCTGGCTGGGTCATGATATGCGAATGGACAAAGAAGCTCCAGCCCAGAAGATTTCTCTATCGACACCCGAATTTTCAAGCAAAGGAAGGTGGCGGCCTCGATTGAGTCGGAAAAAACAGGTGGAGGATGACTTTAACTCCCGTGGTGTTTCCAATTGGCGTCAGTTATCGATGAAAGGGGATGACTTGAGTGCTTTGATACGCAACGGCCAAGATCGCCGAGGCGGTTATGCGCCAATAAATGATAATGATGAACAAATATATTTTATTAACATGGATCAATAATATCCAAGAAAAGATTCATTACCAGATCATACGAAACCCGTTTAACATACACGGTAGACGGACTTGTAACGGAACGTAGTCTTCCATTTTCGAAGCCTAGGCGCTTAAGTACAAAACTAAAAACAATAGGTGCTTACATCCGGTTAAATACTACTTAGATCCGGTAAAACGCTAAAGCTGAGTTTGATGTTTTAGTTAAGAAAGGGATTTTATTTATTTATTTATTTATTTATTTATTTATTACGGTCTAAAAAGCACAAGCTTTTATACAGACTAATTAAAAATAGAAAACAATTCCAGTTTAAATTTATATAAACTGTTTTTAAAATTAAGAACGTTGCTGTATCGATTTGCTAGCTGTACAGCTCTGGCTACTGGTCCATTCATTGCATAATTGGTTCTATGAGTAACCTCGATAAACAACCTATTATGTCGTAACTCGCGCGAAGGGATATAGTAGATGAATAGATTTAACAGTTCAGCACAGTTGACATTACCATTAATTACATTATAAGCTAACATGAGTGAGATACAAGTTCTCCTTTCACACAAAGCCTGGAGGCCGAGTAGTTTACGCCTGCTGTCATAGGATGGAAGGCCATTGGGCCAATTAAGCATATGTAGAGCGATTCTACTAAATAATTTCTGAATTCTTTCAATTTTATATGAACTCCCTTCATAAAATGGGTTCCATATTATCGAGCAATATTCCAGACGAGTTCGTACCAAAGCGGTAAAAAGTGCTTTCAGCGTCATTGGATCCTTAAAGTCTCCAGAATTACGTCTTATAAATCCAACCATTGCAAATCCCTTCGAAGCTATAAAGTCAATGTGACGAGAAAATGAGAGTTTGGTGTCGAAAATGACACCCAGGTCTTTAATCTCATATGAACGACTTAAAGGTTCGGCATTTAAATTGTAATTGAAATACGTTGTAGTTGACTTTTTCGAATATGAAACAACGCAGCAGTTATTTACATTCAAAAACAAATTATTGTCAATACACCATTCAGCAAAAGAATCAAGGTCTGATTGTAAATTGGCACAGTCGGAAATATTACGGACTGTTAAGAACAATTTGACATCATCTGCAAACATTAAGCATTTGGCGAAGTTGAAACAATTAGGCAAATCATTAATAAAAATCAGGAATAATAAAGGGCCGCTATGGGTTCCCTGCGGAATTCCCGACCAAGCGTCGATATATAAGGATGACTTTACGTCTCCAATTGAAACAAATAGCCTCCTATTCGATAAGAAACTAGAGAAAAACCTCAATAAGTTACCTTCGATTCCATACATCTCCAGCTTACGCAGTAGTAGACTTTGTTCCTAAAAAAGGATTAAGAAGATTAGATTTTATAAGATAAGATCGCTATATTTTACCATATGTTCAGGACTTTAATATGAATCTTTGTGATACATATATATTTTCAAACCTAGGTTTAGTTAAAGAATATCACCAAATTCCCATGGCTGAATAAGCCCTTTATAAAACTGAGATTACAACTCCTTTCGGGATGTTTGAATTTATGAGAAGGCCTTTCGGACTTAGAAATTCTGCACAAAATTTTCACAGATTCATTAATGACTCAGATTTTGTATATTCTTATATCGACGACTTACTTATTGCACATAAAGACGAAGGACAACATTTTAAAGATTTGCGGATACTTTTCCAACGCCTTTCAGAGTACGGTTTAAACATTAAACCAAGTAAATGTACTTTTGGTGTAAAAAGTATAGACTTTTTAGGTCATAATATTTCTGGAGAATGTATTCGACCTTCTGATGAAAAGGTAGCAGCCATTCGCAATTTCGAACGTTCGAAATCAGTTAAGCAGGCACAAACATTGTTAGGCATGGTAAATTATTAACATAGGTATATTCCAAAATTGGCAGAACTTCTAACAAAATTAATGGTCTAATTAACAGGTTAAGTAAAAAGCGTGATAAAACTTTGGTTTGAGAAGATGTATCGAGTGAAGCTTTTGAATGCATTAAAGAGAAATTTGCATCTATGAAATTGTTAAATCATTTTAACAAAAATGCAAAGCTGTCTTCACTGTAGATGTATCAAATACAAAAATCGGTGCTGTTATAGAACAAAATAATCTTGCACTTTTTGCAAAAAAATGTTGTCCAACCGAAATAAAATACAGTGCTTTTATGGGGAATTACACTGGTCTACACAAAATACCACCAGAGACGCTAATATGAAATTCGTATGTAAAACCACCCACTGATCCCGAAAATCGAGGTTATTTTTGATTCAATGGTACCGTTTTTGAGATATTTACAATTTCCCGTTATTTCCAAAAAAAAAGATGGCTCTACTTAATAATGTATATCTCAAGAACAAATTGAGCAATTCCACAACGGTTTGAAAAATTTTAAAGCTAATAAAATTTTCTATAAACAATGCATACAAAACTGGCCCTGTAGGTTTGAAGATAATAAACAATCCGTTTTCTCTAGCAGATAAACTTTAAAATTTCAAACCCAGGTACATTTGAAGCAAGAGCAAATTTTTTAAAGCAGGTAGTGTTTTCTTTGTATAACTAAGGAACCTTTTTGTCTAGGTAGGCTTCGATTTTTACTTGATTTGAGTATAAATAGGAGTAAATGCCAATTGTTCCTTCATAATATTTGCAAGGCTCACAATATATTGTTAAAAGGATGCGACGTGTGTTTTCAAATCCTTTGAAAGTTACATACTATAAGTATTTTGGCATTCAGCCTAAAAACACTGGAAAATCATGAACATCGAATACTGTGTGCACCACATGTCGAATCGAATTGATTCATTCTGAATCCGGAACAAAAAGGTGCGTAGTAAAATTTAGGAATTTTCTACTTTTTAATGCATATCTGACTAATTTCTGAAACTGTCTACTTAGGCAACATATGAAATTTAGTACACCAATGCAGTGAAGGGAACCAACTTGCCATTCGACGGACTGCTATATTTGTACTACAGAAGTATTTGGGGTTGGAAAGTCAAAAAGAGTAACGCATGCCAGCGTATCTACAGCGTCATTGCCAGTACCAAATTCAACGGAAGTTGCTCATCTAACTACATTGCCATTGCCATATTCAACTTTAGTTCGGGGTCCAGTTTCATTGTCAAGAGCAGCATCTGATCACGCGGCATCAAGTTGTACTGAACTTTACACGAACAACGAAAGAAACGCTTTGTTACAAGCACTCGATGATTGGATAAGATATTTGGAATTGTCCAAGGCAAAGGCCGAGATACACGCCTCTCGTATGCAACAATTAAAATTCCTTTCATCGGATGTTAAGCTAACATATTATAGAACTCGTCTCGAACCATTTTCCAAGTTCTATACGAAGGAGGACAGTGTTTGTTACTGCAAAGACATTACTGGCTTATTCAAACATGGTTTATAAAGAAAGAAAAAAATATGTTACCCCCGCTCCACATCAAGCTGGGCCTTATCAAAAACTTTGTTAAGGCTTTGGACAAAGAAGGCGAAGCCTTCCATCATTTAAAACCCATCTTTCCAGAGATGTCAAAAGCCAAGATAAAGGAAGGCATTTGTGTTGGGCCGCAAATAAGAAAGATGCTTAACAATAACCAATTCAAAGAACTATTGTAACCAGTGGAGGCAGCAGCGTGGGATTCTTTTGAAAAGGTCGTTGCTTTTTTTTTAGGCAAACGCAAAAGTCCTAGCTACGAGATGATAGTGAACGACTTAATCAAGAACTATGCGAAAATCGGTAAATAAAAAAACATATTTCAGGCCGTTTTTAAAGTAAACTTTAAAACCTATCTGCCCAATAAACAAAAAATTTGTATGAGAATCTTAAAGTTTGCATGAGAAAACTGCCCTAAAGCTGAATTTATCGTTCAGTTCCGAACAAATCTTTTGTTTACATTTTGCTCGTTCTCTTCTCATTCTGTATCAGAGAAGTGGAAAAAGAACTAGTAAAATGTAAGCAAAAAATTTGTTCGGAACTGAACGATGAATCCAGCTTAAGAAAATTACACACAAATGTGTCACTTATTCATTTAATTTACTTATTTATTTTCTTTTCAGGAGTAAATATGCCTTTAAAAACTAATTTTCTGGACTCCCATTTAAATTTTTTTCCGCAAAATCTTGGTGACGAAAGGTACGAGCATGGCGAACGGTTTCTGATTACTGTTGGTTTCTCATAATAGAAACCGATCCTAATCTAACGCGCGTGGTGTTGCTCTCACTACGGCCAGTTGTTCTGTGTGCTCCCGGACGGACACCTCGGTGAAATGTCCGTTCGGGGTTCTACTGCACGACTCTGAGATGGCCCGTGTTTTGTTGTTGCTATCAGCCGTCTGGTTTGTTCCCCTATGGGAAGTTCGTTGAAGCCCCCATACGCTCACGGGATGAACGTATTTGTCTTTCTGCTGCCGGGCTTGCTTTTTCTTCGACTGTCGCCTGATGGTACGCTTTTAACTAGCTAACATGTGCCGTTCTCCTTTTGCCGTTATACATCTTGTCTAGCTCGACGATCCCCTGGGATACGAAGTTCGTGACACGATGAGGGCCACTGTATCTTGGTGCCAATTTTGCTGCGAAATTGTCCACTGCCTTGGACAGCTGGTGCTCTTTTACTAATACCAGATCGCCTACAGCCGGTTTCCACTGTCTCCTACGTAAATTGTAATGGCTTGCCTGGTCCGCTGATGCTTGTTGTTGTCTACGTCGTACCACCTGATACACCTCCTTCATTTTCGCTATCTTTTCACTGAGAGTCACCTTCTCCTCGCCTGTGCCAAAAGTTTGCTCATCGTAGAGGGCGTTGGGGATCCTCGGTTCCCTACCCTGTACTACGAATGCTGGACTGTAGCCTGTTGGCTCGCCTACGCCCGTATTCAGTGCAAGTGTCATCTCTGGCAACAACTCATCTCATATCTTATGCTCCTTCCCAGTGAACTGTGCTATCATCCTCTTGACGTTGCGATTCGCTCTCTCCGTCGGATTCTCTTGCGGTGTGTACGGTACCGTTAGCTGGTGCTTTATGCCAGCTTCTTCTAGATACTTCTTAAAATTCCGCCTCGTGAATTGTGCTCTATTGTCTGTGATTAGAATTTTTGGCGCGCCAAATCGGGCCAAAATTCTCTCCCTCATTCCTCTGATCAGATTCTCCGTCGTCGCTTTCCGTATTGCCATGGTTTCTACCCATTTTGAGAATTTATCCACAAAAACTAATGCCATCGTATTTCCATGCTTCGAGCGAGAAAGTGGTCCAACGAAATCTGCACAAACAGTAGCAAAAGGTTCATCAGAAATCTGCGTGAGCATCTTACCTGCAGCTTGTTGTTGGCTGGGCTTGTAGACTTGGCATGCGTGGCATTGTTGCACGTACTTCCGTACGTCTCTAAACATTTCAGGCCAGCAGTACCTCATCATGGCACGCTCGACCGATTTTCGTATAGCCATGTGTCTTGCGCTCGGTGTGTCGTGTATTTCGTTGAGCACTCTTCTCCTCTCTGATGTCGGCACGCATAACTTCCACGGTACCGCATCCTCGCCATCCATTTGACTCCCTATTCGTCGATACAATCTTCCTCCCTCAATCGGGAAATTTCTCCGGCTCTTTCGCTACTTCGGCCATTTTCGTTGTGTACCGTTTGCAGGTAATACTATCCTCCTTCATACTCCCCAATTGTTCTTCCAGCGGCTGTCTCGAGAGTGCGTCGGCGACCACATTCATTTTGCCTTTCCGGTATTGTACGTCGAACGAGTACTTCTGCATTTCAAGCGGCCATCTAGCGATCCGGCGCGATGGACTCTCGATCGCGTTCAACCATTTCAAAGCCAAGTGATCAGTGATTACCGTAAAATTGTACCCCTCCAAATATGGCCTCATCTTCCTGGTAGCCCAAACGGTGGTTAGACACTCCTTCTCCGTTGCCGAGTAGTTTGTTTCGGCCTTGTTCAGCCGATGGCTCGCATATGCTATTACTCGTTCCTCGTCGTCCAACCCCTGGGTAAGAACTGCACCAAGGCCGTAACCGCTCGCATCAGTCTGTAACCGGAATCTGTTCGAAAAATCTTCAACGCTTCGAATGCCACCTGCTGTTCCTCGCACCATTTCGACTTCCTTCCTTTCTTCAACATTGACGTTAGCGTGTGTGCAACTCGTGAAAAATCAGGTACGAACCTTCGGTACCACAAAACTACTCCTAAAAATCGCCTTAAATCTCGTATGTTCTGTGGTGGCGTCAGTTCCTTGATGGCGGCGATTTTATCAGGGTCCATATGGATACCCTCTTCACTGACCACGTGACCTAGATATTTTAAACTTTTCTTAAAAAACTCACATTTCTCCAGAATGATCTTCAAGTTGGTTCGTCGTAATATTTCAAAAACTCCTTTCAGGTGGGTGATATGCTCTTCCAATGTCGTGCTAGTAATTATGATGTCGTCTAGGTAGGCGAATGCGTGCGGTTCCAGCTCTGGACCGATGACTCGATCGAGTGCTCTGTGAAATGTGGCAGGGGCAGAGTGTAACCCAAACGGCATCACTTTCTACTGGTACAATCCTCGTCCGGGTACCGAAAATGCTGTGAATTGCTTACTACTTTCTTCCATCGGGATTTGCCAATAGCGATTTTTAAGATCCAGGCTGCTTATAAAACGCGCGCTACGTAGTCTATCCAAAATATGTTGTATTCGGGGTAATGGGTAGGCATCTGGTACCGAACGAGCGTTGAGTTGCCGATAGTCGACGCAGAGTCTCCATTTGCCGTTCTTCTTCCGGGCCAGAACTATTGGCGCGCTGTGTGGGCCATGGGCTGGCTCGATACAACCTTTCTCTATTAGCTCGTCTATCTCCTTGTTTATTATCTCTTGCATCTTTCGGTTCTTTGGAAAATACCTTTGCTTTATTGGCCGGTCATCTCGCATTACTATCTCCTGGGTGGTTATGTTCGACACGCCGGACATCTCTTCAAAAATCTGTAACTCATGTTTGAGAAAATTACTCACGGCATCGTCTGTACTGTTCTCCGCTAGTGGGACCTCGTGTTCACGCTTCGCGGTCTCCTCGGCACCTTTGCTCACCTTGGTCTACCATCGTCGTACATGTTGCCGCTGGCCGCTTCTGATCATCCACTTGCAATACTAATGTCTCATTGCCACACTCCAACCCAAGCTTAGCCTTTGACAGATTGTCTGTTCCGATCACGACGCTGTCGACTAGCCCCGGTAAAACTAGCAACTCACTCGCATGCCTTTGTTCGCCTAACTTTATCTCCGCCTCTACGGCTTGAACTACCCTATGTGCTCTGCCATCACCCATTATCACTCTTGTCTCTACCTGCTTGGATATGCGCGTGTGAAACTTCGCGGCTACCTTCTCGTTAACAAAGCTCCTCGTCGCTCCCGTATCGATCGATGCCATCAGTTTTTGCCCCTCCAGTGTGATTGCAGCCAAGATTCGCCCTTGGGTCTGCTTAAGTGTTTTTGCAACTTCTTTCACCGCTCAGCAATGCGTCAGCAGGCTACTAAGCCTATCTAGCTTTTCTCTGACTTAGCGAAACTGTCGCCCTTTTATACTTGTCCGCGAGCAGGCGGACAGTTATTTTACAATAAAAATCCTAACCCTAGGTTATTACATTATTTACCGTAGCTCGATATATATATACAATATAATTTACTTTCTAACTTTTTATGCGTGCGCCCTTTCCACCTGGAATGCCCCCTTTCGCCCGCTATCATAGTTCATGCATATTGGTTCTAGCGCTGCTTAGATCAGCTGGCCATATATTCCTCACTATGTGTGATGCTGCTAAATTTGCTGCATTCCCATAGTGTGCTAACAATGCTTTTTCCCCGTCTCTTCTTTATGCTACGTCCGCTTGCATCCGCCAAATATGTAGGCGTGCGCGTGAATGTAAACAAAGCATCGCTGCTTGGGTTGGCTGACCCTTTTCCTTGCTGAAATGCCGGTTACTTTGTTTGTGCAATATTTGTTTATAGCAAACTAGAATTGTCGCTTGGTTAGCTGTTCATATTTTGCCTTATTATTAAAATGTGTATTAGGGGGTTCGGGAAAAAATGTATATTAGAGCATCCAGAAAAATATGTGTATTTGTACCAATTTATACCACGGAACTCAATTTGGTATAATATAATAAATATTCAAATATAAATAAATAGGCATGTAACTATGTACACTAGGGTGTTCCAAAAATTTGGAAACTCGTGATTTCAAAATGCATAGTTTTAATAAAAATTCATATCGTTTGAATAATAAGAAATTCAGTTATGCTGTGTTGTGTGTAATGTGTGGGTTCCAAAGCCGGTGGTTTTGGGTCCTCACAAGTCGAAGGTGATAAATATGGGCAAGAAATAAACCAATTGTCGAAAAGCTTTACGCTAACTTGCAAAAGTTAAACCCGTTTTTGCATAACTATTCAGAACAGCCTTGTCCTTGAAATTTTGACGAGTGGGCGGTCGTTTATTAAATGCGCCGATCCCTTACCATGCCAAGTTTCTTCTATTATTGAGTAAAAAATCGCAGCTCGTAAACTCGTATATACGGTTCCTAGATTTGCGTAACCACCAAGCAGGAGCGAATGCCTTGGTTGACATTTTTCGCGAGAAAGTGTGGCTAGTTAATGCTCGAGAAGCGAAACTCTCGAATCGTGCGTAACTGCATAAATTGCTTTCACTACAAGCCAAATTATGGTCAATTTGCCAGCCGACAGGTTGCGTGCTCTGCGACCAATTCTAGTTTGTGGGGTAGATTTTTGCAGTCCAATTTACGTAACACAAAGAATACGGGGTCGCCCCCTGTAAAAATTTACATTGCATTCTTTGTATGTTTTACCTCAAAAGCTGTACATTTAGAACTATTGTCCGATTTAAGTTCTGATAATTTTATTCTCGCCCTTAAAAGGTTCGTTGGACGCCGGGGAATACCAGTGACGATACGCTGCAACAGCACGATGAACTTCGTAAGAGCCTATCGCAAGCTCAAGGAACTAAAGGAAGCATTTCTGAGTCAGAAGGAGAAAGTACTCCAATACGCCGCAGGAGAATGGTTCAGGTTCACCTTTATACCTCCCAGGGCGCCCCACTTCGGCGGGCTATGGCAGGCGGCAGTGAAGTCGGCGAAGCACCTGCTCGTACGAGCCATAGGCAACACGAGTCTCACCGCCGAAGAAATCGGAACGCTGCTCGTCGAGGTAGAGACCTCGCTCAACTCGTGCCCAATCGCTCCACTCAGCCAAGATCCGAACGACGGCGAGGCTCTAACTCCTGGACACTTGTTGATCGGTTGCCAACTCAAAGCAATGTCAGAGGAAAAAGTACTCCCGGAACCCAGCTCACGCTACTCCGAAAGATGGCAATATGTTTGCTCTCTCAAGCGTCAGTTTTGGAAAGCGTGGTCCAAACGTTACCTCCTGAGTTCGCCGTCGTTCACGAAGATAACGCCCCGCTCCAGCAGTGGATTCTATCCAGAGTAACAGATACGATCGCTGCCCAGGACGGGAAAGTAAGAGTGGCACACGTTCGAACAAGATCCGGAACACAAGCTAGCAGTGTTACCCCTTAAAAATGGTTGAAGAATGAAGATACGTTCAAGGTGACCTATGTTTTTGTTAAAAATTAGTTTATACACGAATAAATAGACTACAAAGATATGCATTACCACGTTGAAACTCCAAAAGTGTTTATAGGAATTAGATCCGAAAAGTATATAGAAGATTTTTTATAATGCGATGAAATTTTAAAAGTGAGGTATAATATAAAACAATTCGTTGATTGATATTAGAGGAAAAATTACAACGATATGCACAGCGATGGTATCGCATGACATGTTTCGAAGTGCCCAACTTCTCATCAGACCCCTTCTCGGACCCTGGGATACGAACCCAAGTGTCTGCACCAAAGCCGCTGTTACAGTACTCTAACAACTAAGCTATGATGCCCTGTGATCGTGACCATTTTTCCTCTAATGTGCCATTTGCTTTATTCCTTTTATACATTCTTTGGTACATATATTTTATATGTCAACTCAAGGAAAGTGGAATATTTTTAGGCATGTTCACAGAACAGTTTTAGATACAGAGGGGCTTTTTTGCATATCAACACTTCCGTGTTATTTGTTATGCACCCGCAGTGTACCTGTATCAATTATAGTTATGGTAATTGTTGCTGGAGCAGTGCTCGAATTTTTATGTTTGTTTGTTAATTGATATTAGAGGAACATGCTTTTACAACTTTTACACCAGCTACGCCAGCTAAAGCACTTAGCAGCGAAGATCTGTCAATTGTAGCCCTTAATTTTAAAATTTCCCAACCTTGTTGAGGACGACTCTGATATCATAGCCACACAGTGGAGACTGCTTCGATTGAGTAAGCTAAATTTAACAGCTAGTTTAGATTTAGATGATTTTTGGAAGAAATGATGAAAAATGCGCTTAATGAAAATTGCTTTGGTGAGCTCACAAAATTTATTTTCAATTTGCTTACGCTTCCGCACAGCTCTGCTGTAGCGGAGGGCAAATTTTCTACACTTTCTTTAATAAAAACCAAACTCAGAAACAAATTAAAAATACGCACTATAAACAACATAATGATGTGCACCGAACTGATAAACAAAAACAATGACCCTCACTACGTGTGGTCATCTAAAAAAGATTTTAGATTCAATTTGGATATTTAATTAAAGTTTTGATTTCACTTGTATGCATACTTGGAGACCTGTTAAAGCATACCTTATAGTCGTAACTATTTTAAAATGTTAACATAAATGTGCATACACAAATGTATGTATGTACAAAGGCATTCCTACCTTATTATTTAAAATTAAAACATGTGAAAATACTTTAAGAGTGATATGTATGTATAAGTTCCTATATATGTACAAGTTAAATGAATAAATAAAAATACATCAATTTGTAAAATCCAGCTTAAATGACGCATTTTGTGAAAAAAAATGTTGGTAGGCTAAAAGCTATTTTGGTAGGTTTTTGAGACGAATTTAGTAGTAAAAAAAATGTCAAAGTGGCAATCCTGAACACAGTCGCATAAGCTAGTGGAAAGCAACGTCAAGTTCTCAAATTCTTGGTGCAAAACTACCATCAAATAGACAAGTTTTGTCAGTGTTTTTCTACAACATTGTAAAATTACCTAAACGTAAAAGTGCTAGGTTGGCAATAAAAGAAGTGTCCGTATTTTGGAGAAAAGCTAGAATTCCAATTAGAAATAAGCAACATTGCATTGCGAAGTTAGAGAATATGTATAAAGAATGGCAAGCGATTGGAAAAAGTAAAAGTCGTCCAAGTGATAAGCAAAAAACAAAAGTGAAGCAGTTCAGCGAAATGTTAGATTATTTATTTGATATTGCCCATGCTAATGCACTTCAAATAATTAAAATTGAAACCGACAAAGAGTTCTTAATAAATCAACGTAAAAAAGGGCGACCAGGATGTTTTGGTGTAGTTGGTATGAAAACTGCACAGAAGGAGAAAAGAAGGGCAACACTTTTGGAAAAAGAAACAAAAAGAAAGGCAGAAGTAGTAGACAGCCTGCGAAATGAAATAGAGGTAACTGACACAAAAGGTATGTATTATAATGTAATTATAATTTAAAGTTTCCAGAAGCTACATATACGAGTATCTATAAAAAAAAATTTGTATATCTAACTTTCTGTGTCTAATTTGTGATAAAAATAAATGCAAAGACGTAGTGTTAAATAGTAAACAATTTGCGCGCTTAAATAATTTAATTAGTTGAATTTTAATCTATTTTCATATTTTAATTTTGTCTCTTTTACATTATTTGCCGAGTCATTTTGCATTGTGTTTTTGTTGCAGTTGGATTGGCTTCATATTTCTTCTTATTGCAATTTGTTTTTGTGCATTTCGTTACTTTGCTTTTTACTTTTATTATAGCTGTTTGCGTTGTTTATTGAGTGTAAGTATACAGTGACTCTCAAACTGCTCGCTCCTATCAAGTGGTTTTCAAAGTTTCAGGGTTGAATTTTCTGTAACCAAACTTTTATTAGTTTTTAGTTAAACAAAACTTATTATTTTTTTTCTTCAAATTTTCTATTATCTCTTTTGATAGTTTATATTTAATCACTTTTTAAAATGTTATGTATATATTAAAATTGCCAGATAAAGAACGAGTCAGAACGCTACGTGTCTTGCTGGCTCTGCGATGGGCTTGGTCATATGAAGTGCGCAGGGTTAACAGGTAGGGTTGTGGACGCAATAAATGATGGAAAGGGAGTACGTTGGTCGTGCCTTAAATGCAGATCAACTAAAGTTGACTTTTTCAGGCTTTTCAGGGAAACGCGTTTTCTGAAATTGGTAAAGAATTTTTACCATTACAGAGAGATTCAGGCACACCGAAAACGTGTTTAAGACTTTCAAGTGGTAGGCCTTTACATATTAACCCTAAGGGTTCGAATTAATTAACTTGGCCTCACCTAATCCGCAGGCAGTGGTACCATCCACCTCTAGGCCCTCGAAAGGTAACAATTCGTCTCAATACATTTCTATTTTAACTCAACAAACGGCTAAGAAGCTGGTTGTGGTCCCGCTGAAAAAATCCTTATTTGTGTATAGATTTGAAAAAGACACCTCCGTTGATGACCTTAAATTTTACATAAAGTCGAAAGTAAAGGCTGACAATATGTTTATACATAAATTTACATTCAACTATGATAGAAATATATCTTCTTTTAGGGTTGATGTTTCTCTTTCTGATTACGACACAATTTTGGATAGCACGTTCTGGCCAGTACAAATACCGCCCCAGAACACCCATCCAAAAAAATTGCTGTAAATTCTGCCTCGAACATTTACTATCAGAATGTGAGAGGGTTAAATTAACTGATTTATATTTAAAAACGATAAATTGTAACTATGGTGTCATTACTTTTACTGAAACTTGGTTAAAACCATATGTTTTTGATGCCGAAATTTTTTGCGACGGGTATCAGACGTACAGAAAAGATCGCCTAAACAGAATCGGGAGTGGGGTCCTGTTGGCTATACATTCTTCAATTAATTTGGGTAGTATGTAGGTGATAGTACTCACGGTTGTAGGGACTCTAGGCTGCTGGGGTTGTTGACTGGCGCTCCTCCTCGTATCCTTGGTTGCTGGGACTTGCCGCTTCAATATACGTGCCGCACTTAGCTAACGCAGTGAATCTCCTCCAGTGTTTTCTCTGGAGGTTCTGTTGCGCTTCTAGCAGGTTCGACCCCGATGATATGAAGCAAATGTCGTCAGCAAACTGAAAGATCTGAAAGTTGGCACAACTGATGTTGTGTATTACAGTGCACACGTTGAAAAGAAGTGGGGATAAACAGCTGCCTTGTGGTAAAACGTTGGTAATTTCTGTTGTTCTATTTCCAATTTTAAGAATCCTATTGGCCAAAAAGTTTGCTATCCAATCTATGTAGAGTGGTTTCAACAGTGTTATGATCCACGCTCTTATCAGGACTTCCGAAATATTCACCAATTTCTTCTATCGATCTAAGTACACAATAGTTTTAAAGGTTTTTTTTTTAAGTTTTTCACACACAGTAATTAATTAATCTTTTATTTGCAAGAAAAGCTAAAGAGCCGGTGGAAAAAATATACCAACAAAAATAATAATGACAATACTAATATGATGGCCGCCTACATGACAGCTGTCGGTCATGCGGCGAATTGGTGTGGGGTGATTTGCGCGTGGTTGCCACACGTCCCAAATTTAATATGTAAATCGTAAGGGGAATTCATACATTGGAGTGAGTAAATATAGTGTAATAATAATATGTGATATGATACATGCGTTATAATGAGATTATATACCATTCATGACAAATATTTATATGACGAGTATTATTCTATGTACAGGGTGGCTGATGAATTTTGCTACATTAAAAAACTCAAATAATTTTTTTTTCAGTGTATAGAATTCATTTTTCTTTTATTCATGTTAAAGCTCATTAAATTTTATTAAATATAGCTTAATTAGTTTTAAAAATAATGGAATTTAAATGCCCCCCTGCTCGTCGATGCATGTGCGGCATCTTACCAAAAAGTTGTTCATTACTGCTTGGAGAGTTGAGACAGGAATAGCCGCAATTGTTTCTCGAATGGATTGCCTTAGTTCATTCAAATTTGTTGGTTTTGCTTTGAAGACTTCCTGTTTGCAATAACCCCACAAGAAAAAGTCAGGTGCAGTAAGGTCAGGCGACCTGGGTGGCCAACGGAATGTGGAGTTTCTGGATATCAGCGTATTGGGAAATTTTCGTCGCAATTCTGTCATAACAGGTTGGGCTATATGAGGAGCTGCACCATCTTGCTGAAACCACACAGAGTTGAAAGAAATTCTCATTCGGCGTAATTCTGGATAGAAAAACTCTCTCAACATGCTCAAGTAACGGTCTCCAGTAACCGTAACGGTGTGACCGTTTTCTTCGAAGAAGTAGGGCCCGACAATGCAGCGTGATGAAACTGCACACCACACTGTGACACGAAGTGGATGCAATTCCGTCTCATGGAGTATCTGTGGGTTTCGATGTTCAGCATATCGGGCTTCCGATGTTCAGCATATCGGTTGTGGCACGTGCAGTGTGTGCTGTTGCACCGTCTTGTTGGAACCACATGTTTTCCAATCCCAATTCATCAAGTTGCGGCAAAAAGAACTAGTAGATCATTGCTCTGTAGCGCTCACCATTCACAGTAACCGTTTGGCCCCGACCGATTATTGGTCAAATAAATAGTCAGCAATATTCCGCGTTCTGGAGCAGTGTAGCGTAACATTGTTTATTAACGTGTATTTCGCATGTGTTTACTACACAAATGTCAAAACAGAACTGACTTTAGGGGCCAATCGCAATATTTATAGCATTTTCTGATAGGAGGATTACTTTTGCGCAGTAACCGTTTTTCACCGACCGATTATTGGTCAAATAAATAGTCAGCAATATTCCGCGTTCTGGAGCAGTGTAGCGTAACATTGTTTATTAACGTGTATTTCGCATGTGTTTACTACACAAATGTCAAAACAGAACTGACTTTAGGGGCCAATCGCAAAATTTATAGCATTTTCTGATAGGAGGATTACTTTTGCGCAGTAACCGTTTTTCACCGACCGATTATTGGTCAAATAAATAGTCAGCAATATTCCGCGTTCTGGAGCAGTGTAGCGTATCATTGTTTATTAACGTGTATTTCGCATGTGGTTACTACACAAATGTCAAAACAGAACTGACTTTAGGGGCCAATCGCAAAATTTATAGCATTTTCTGATAGGAGGATTACTTTTGCGCCACATTGTATATACAGCCAGCTTCTTATGCAATTAACAACCACAGTCTTGAACAAGTTAATATGTTTGTCGTCTTGAGTGTGACTATGAACAGCAAAATTAATTTTATTCCTCATATTGAGGCTACAGTCAATAAGGCTAGAGGCGTTTTAGCCTTTGTGAAAAGGTGGTCAAAGGAATTCAGGGACCCTTATGTTACTAAGACTATTTTTACAAGGAGGAGGAACGAAACATGTCTTTACTGAAAGATTGGTGTCTGCTTTGAACAAATGCAAAATTTGTGATCGTTCAGCTATGCATATTGTTACTACTGTTGCTGAATCGCTGGGACATAATAATAATAATTCCCAATCGGATTACCCACCATATCCCGCCCAACCGGCGCGAGGGGCGCATCCGATTAACGCGCGGATTATTCGTTCGTGCCGAGTCGTTGAAAGCCTTTGGTTTGTTAATCGTCGAGATCTAAAAATGCTCAGCTACAGAGAAAGCCTCATCAGCTAAGTAAAGTAGATATAAGATAGATTATACATTAAGAAATAACAGAATAAAATTATTGTTAGAAGTTAATATAGAAGTCAAAGAATTAGAAACAATTAGTATCTATGAATTTAGGATAGAAAGAATTGATTTTTTATGCTTAAAAGCAGTCTGAAATATCAAATCTACCAAAAAGAGAGTTATAATCTTGACACAAACAGCGACAAGGCTCAGTTAACTGAAAATTGGTTCGGCACTGTTTTAAGACTAGAGGTTTAAAATGCCTTGAAGGACGAGACGTTACATTGAAGTTCACTTCACTTAGAAGAAATGGGCTGGATAGTGAACCATTTAGCAATTTAATCATAAAAACAATTCTAAGCATTTCCCTCCGACTAGAAAGTGTGTGCAGATTAATGAGTTTTAAACGATTCGTATAGGGTGGCAGATTATACAAGGGATCCCAATGAAAATCTCTTAAGGCAAATAGTAAAAATTGTTTTTGAACTGATTCTAGGCGATCTACATGAACCTGGTAACGCGGGTTTCAAATTATAGAACCGTATTCAAGTATCGGTCTGACTAATGTTGTGAAGAGGGCTTTAGTTACATAAGGGTCGCTAAATTCTTTAGACCATCGTTTAACGAATGCTAGGACACCTCTAGCCTTATTGACTGTTGTGTTAATATGGCGGCTGAAACTGAGTTTATAGTCCATAGTAACCCCCAGGCCAACAAAATCATACACTTGCTCAAGACTATAATTTTTATTTGTATAGGAAGCCGGCTGAGAAATTCCACGCGAAAAACCCATGTGTTTACATTTTTAAGGTTAAGTGGCATATAATTTAAATCACACCAAGTAACTAGTGTATCTAGATCTGATTGTAGCTTATTTCTATCTTCAAATGACGCGAATGACATGAAAAGCTTTACGTCGTCAGCATACATTAACATTTTTGAAAATTTTATTATTGTAGAAATATCATTTATAAACAACAAGAACAGAATCAGGCCAAGATGGCTTCCTTGAGGAACCCCCGAAGAGACATAAATAACATCAGATACTAAATTTTTGAACACTACTTTTTTGTGTCCTGTCACTAAGGTAAGAAGAGATCCAGCGATTGAGACTCGGCTGGAAGCCCAACTGATCGAGTTTATGAATAAGTAATGAGTGACACACTTCGTCAAAAGCTTTAATGAAATCCGTATAAATAACGGCGGTGTGCAGATTGTTTCTAGAGCTATTTGAGACATGACTGGTAAACTCAAGTAAATTCGTAACTGAGGACCTTCCCTTACTGAACCCGTGTTGGCAGTCAGCTATCAAAGTAGAGATCGGACCTGTAACTTGATTTGTAACAAGGGCTTCAAACAATTTTGGGATGGTAGAAAGCTTTGCTATGCCACGATAGTTCTCTATAGATGACCTACTCCCGCTTTTATGCAGCGGCAGAAGAAGCGATTCTTTCCATGCAGTTGGAAAAACACCCCACTTTAGTGATAGATTGAACAAATTGGTAAGGGGTTGGTAAATATGGTTCGCACACTTTTTCAAGAAACATGTAGGAATCCTATCAGGACCATATTTAAAAGATTCTTTTAAGGTTTTAAGGTAAATTAGAACATCTTTGGCGCATATAATTGGTGAATTAATTGAATTTGTCCCGTGTAGCTTATAGGGATAATTTTGAAAGTTTGAATTGGTGACAGCAGAATAGTTAGAAGTCAAAAATTGACCAAAGAAATTTGCGATACTAGATATAATGTCTTGATATTTCATGGCTGAGGGAAACCCTGATACTTTACGTTTAGAATTTACGAAACCATAAAATGACTTTGGATTGAGAATAATGCCTCTTTTGGTTTTAGAGATATAAGCTTTATAGCACTTTTTATTTAAATCTATGTACTTCTGACGTAGAATGGAATACAGTAGGTAATGTTTATTTAATCCGGATTTCTTATATAAATTAAATGATCGCGTTTTCCTATTTTTCAGAGCCTTAAGCTCTTTAGTACGTTTAGGAATAAACTTCTCAAATAGGCAGTAAATAGTTTGATTGAAATGTGAGACGTTTAGATCGATATCACAACCAAATTCAGGCCAAGTTCATTTAGACAGTTCTTTATTTAATTTCTTGTAGTTTGCTTTGGAAAAGTTAAAATCAAAGCTACTACATGAGTAGCATTGAGTACCTTGGCCATTACTTATGGTTTCGTAGACTATTTCCATAGAAGGGTGGTAAAGGTCTTCTAGTAAAACCAACGGATCACAATGATTTACATAAAATTGGTTTATATCATCAACATACACTAAATGTAAGACTTTCCCAAACTTGTTAGCGGTAACCTTTATTTGATTAAGGCAAAGATCGGAAATTTCATCTAAAAAGTCATTGTACGCCAGTTTGAACGGACTTGGAATAATTTTACCATCAGATATGTTCCACGATATATGAGGTAAGTTAAAATCACCCAAAATAATAATTGAATCTGAAGCTTTAGTCATAAAGTTAACAGTTTTGAGCAGAGAGACATGTTGCATGTGGACTGAAAAATCTGATGCTGGAGGGATGTAGCAAACATATAAGTACATAGAGACGTTCTCTAGTTGAATCCGGATGCATTTGAACTCAATGAAATCGATGTTAGGAATATTAACCTCTTCTGAAGGGATGGAGGAATGAACGGCAAGCAGAACACCACCGCCGACTCTGTTCAAGCGATCATTTTTATATACTTGATATTCATTACATAAAAACTCTGAATTGAAAACATGAGGTTTTAGCCAAGTTTCGGTAAAAGCAATTACGTTATATTTACAATGAAAAGATTTCAAAAGTAGATCAGTTAGTTTGGTATTCAAGCCTATGACATTTTGATAAAATATATTCACGAATTTAGTGCTCAGTTTTTTGACTCAACGTTATTACCAGAAATTTTCGCTACATTTTGAACAATCCTATTCGGTCTGTATTCAATCCTATTTGGCCCCGGGAGGCCAAAAAGATATGTCCAACAGAGTATCGAAATCTTTCCCAGATACATCAATCTTAAACGAAGACATACTTCTTTGATATTGTGGCGATTATTCTCAAGCATGTACCATCCCTAATTCAATAACACTCCCACCACTAGTTAACACAACCGAGATAACGATGGCTACGCTTATGCATGCAAGCGTGTAACTAGGAAGAGGAAGAGAGATGGCGCGAGTGTTTGCGAATACGATGCAAAGAGGAGATGCCAATAAATAACACCGACCTTTCCAGAACACGAAATGCGAACAACCAAGAAAGTTCTCGGTGCGTAGGCAAGCACCCTGTCGGACTATATAAGGCAGCGACCAAGCAAGGCAGACTGATCAGTTTATTTTCATGCGTTGTTCAGTGAACTACTTTAAAGTTTCCAAACTCTTGAAGTTGTATTGCGTTTATTACTAGTAAATAAAACTAGCTATTAGTTACAATATCTGTGCGTGTGTTTATTTGACTTTATAGTGATCGAACCCAGGATTGATAATTAAGGAAACATCGAATTCGTCACAATTGGTGTCAGAAGTGATATTGTTAAATAAATACCGAGAGTTGTCAGGGATAACAAAGGGCATGGCAAAGTTGAATGAGCTGAAGGTCCAGCAACTCAAAAATGAGCTGCAACAGCGTGGCTTGAATACCACAGGCAATAAATCAGAGTTACAGTCACGATTGCGAGAGGCTATGGAAGCAGAAGGAATCAACGTTGATGATCATGTTTTTCATCTTGTGGAGGAGGCACCGACCAAAATGGAAGAAAAAAAGGAGTCTCCGAATCCAGTAGCAACCGTGGACACAAACATGATATTGGCTGTATTAACCCAGATGTCGACTAAAATGGAAGAACAGAAAACTTGTATAGTATCTCAGCTGGAAGAACAAAAGACACACATGGCATCTCAGTTGGAAGAACAAAAGACACACATGGCGAGAATTGCATTGCAGCTGGAGGCACAGGAAGAACGAATGGCATCACAGCTAAGAATACAGGACGCAAAAATAACTGAAGTGCAGGAGGTATTCAGAGAACGGCAGGACAAGATTGAGGCCGAAGTAGATGATTGGAAGGGGCGTATCCAGGAGCTACAACTGAACCGTCCATCTGCTTCAGCGAATACTCCCAAGGTAAAATCCCCGTCATTTGATGGTTCTGTTCCTTTCCAGGTATTTAAGCTTCAGTTTGAGAAGACTGCAGCGGTGAATAATTGGGGCACTGAAGACAAAGTTGCTGCACTGTTCGTGGCATTGAAAGGGCCTGCAGCTGAAATCTTGCAGACTATTCCTGACGGCGAATGGAATAATTATGAGGCATTGATGAGAGCAGTTGAGAGACGCTATGGCAGCGAGCATCGAAAACAGATATACCAAATAGAGCTGCAGAATCGCTTCCAGAAACCCAATGAGACTTTGCAGGAATTTGCATCGGATATCGAGAGGTTGGCCCATCTAGCAAACGCAGACGCACCCGTAGAATACACAGAAAGGGTAAAAATCCAAAGCTTTATAAATGGAATACGTGACGTGGGGACGAAGCGAGCCACATATGCAAATCCCAAGAGATCATTTTCTGAGGCGGTATCTCATGCTCCAACGCAGAAAACAGCCTCGCTATTAAGTAAGCCGGCGTACAAGGCTCACCGCGTGGAGGTAGAACGGCCAGACTGGGTAGACACAATTCTGGAAGCGTTGAACGGAGTACAGAAAAATAGTAATGGTGCCATTAAATGCTTTAAGTGCGGGAAATCAGGTCAAATAGCACGTTATTGCGGCACTGGCTACAGTAACCCCAGCAATTCAGGTGGACGGAAATGCTAAGCTGGAGAAAATGAGCAAGATGAATTCCCTATAATCTCTGTGTCACAACTCGAACGGATAGCGAGTAATGTTACTGTTGAAGGCTACGTGGACGGGAAAGAGCGCTTGCTGACTGTGGATACTGGTGCATCACATTCCATCATTCGGAGTGACTTGGTCAGCGGGAAGGTGAGACTATTGCGGAAAGCTAAATTGTGGACAGTAACTGGTGAAAGCAAGCAAGTCCTGGGAGAGGTTTCATGTAAGATTGTGATTGGGGATGTAGCTACGTATCACAAGTTCTTGGTAGCGAATATTGTCGACGAAGTCATGATTGGCGTTGACTTCTTGGCTGACAGAGACATTCACATCAACGTAAGGAACAGGGTTATGACTTACAACGGCCAAGAAGTTCCTCTGGTCTTTGGACACCATAGTGGCTATACCACCAAGGGCGTGATCTTGAAGATGAAGGAACAGAAGCCTCGTAAAGCAGCGGTAGCTCCTCGACCAAAGGCTTTCATGGACAGGTGCCTCCTGAAGAAGATTCGGCAAGGCCAGGAGGAAGATCCAGATTTGGCACGTGTATTTAAAGGACTGAAGGAAAACAATCAGCCAAGACGAGAAGAGATGGTCGCAGAGAGTCGCATTGCAAAAGCATACTGGGCACAATGGAGTAGGTTGAAGCTAATATCTCGTTGTTTGCATCGGATATGGGAAAGTGAAGATGGCCGGAATCATCGAGCACTTATTGTTGTTCCCAAGGCAAGAATTCCAGATGTTATCAAAGCGTCACATAGTTGCCCAGATGGAAGGCACATGGGAAAAAAGAAAACATTGCAAGAGGTAAAGCGGCGGTTCTGTTGGATTGGCTGCAGCCAATTTGTAAGGGAATGGATTAATAAGTGTGCAAAGTGTGCTGAGGATAAAAGACGAACATCTGGTGGTGATGGTCCCAGGAAGCAACGCAACTTAGTGGATAAGGTGAAACAGCGCACTGGGCATGAAGGAACGGAACGGAATCCTGAAGAAACGAGTTGCAGGAATGTTTTCCGGGTACCACTGCGAACGAAAGTGAAGACACAAATCCATTCGGGATCAAGAACGGACAAAATGGTTGGAATATGTGACACTGCAATTCATTGTGGGAATCTCTGCAGGAGAGGATTGATGTCGGAGTTTCAATCCCTGCAAGAAATGAGGTTCAATAAAGCAGTGCCAACCATTGAGTGTCTAGCAGCGGTTGGTTCGGGAAATGTGTCTGATCGGGACGATCAGACTTAGGCGGAGGGCAGTGTGGCGATTATTCTCAAGCATGTACCATCCCTAACTCAATAACACTCCCACCACTAGTTAACACACAACTGAGGTAACGATGGCTACGCTTATGCATGCAAGCGTGTAACTAGGAAGAGGAAGAGAGATGGCGCGAGTGTTTGCGAATACGATGCAAAGAGGAGATGCCAATAAATAACACAGAACCTTCCAGAACACGAAAAGCGAACAACCAAGAAAGTTCTCGGTGCGTAGGCAAGCACCCTGTTGGACTATATAAGGCAGTGACCAAGCAAGGCAGACTGATCAGTTTATTTTCAAGCGTTGTTCAGTGAACTACTGTAAAGTTACCAAACTCTTAAAGTTGTATTGCGTTTATTACTAGTAAATAAAACTAGCTATTAGTTACAATATCTGTACGTCTGTTTATTTGACTTTATAGTGATCGAACCCAGGATTGATAATTAGGGAATCATTGAATTCTTCACAATATGTAAAATTAAATTTTCTAACAGTTACGCTTTGATCTTTAATTTTAGAAGAAATATGGTACATCAAATCATCCTCGGTAGTGTCTGGATGGAACCTAGACACAAAAATAGATTTTTTGCGAGGGACCACAACCAGCTTACTAACGATTGGTTCAGACTCCATTGCAATAGTTGGAGGTTCCATGTTTTCCTAGTGGATATTTTTGAAGGGGCGTCCTTCGACGTTGCTCGGACAGCCGTACTAGGAATTGGAGAAGCCAAATCGATAAGTTCAAGGGGTTGAGACAAGTTCGGCACTGTTGAGGTAGTAGGCCGATCATCCGTACGTCTGCGCTTGTTTTCGCGATTATCAGGGCATTCCAAAGGAGGCGAATTCTCTAAAGTTTCCAAGGTTTTGAAAATATTTTCATATTTTTTGAATTTTTCAGTCAGCAATGAAAAATCTTTGCTTATTTCAGAAACACCGTTTCTGATATGCCTAAAGATTTTACAGAGATCAACTTCCGTCGATCGGCATTTGGAACAAGACCTTCATTAAGCAGGTCAGCTATTCTACCCGTTAACTCAGTGCACTTGGCGTGGACAAGTCCATCACACAGCCAGCATGCTACAAAGCGTTCAGACTCACTTTTTACTTGGCAGTTTGCTATCATGCACAACATTTTTGTATAAATAAATACTTATATAAATTTTAAAAAATTATAAGAATTTAGCAGATGGGAGAAAAACAACTCTGGCAGTTTAAATGGCACTGTGTTGAGCGAGCAGTTTTAAACACACTGTATGTGACGTTCAACAAACCACGCAATCAGCTGTAATGGAAAAGAAGTCAAAAAAACCAAGTCAGCACACAACAACAATTGCAATACAAAATATAAGCCGTTCAAAAGCAACAAATAAAACAATTGAAATATGCAAATAACTCGGCACACACAAATTCAAAAGTATGAATTTATAATGATTAATCAATATTCAAAAATTTTAACAATTTTCACACCAAGTAGTGAAGCACATTAACTATTTAAACTCCTTTAACTTTAATTATAACTTGAAATATTTAGAATATCAAGATATGATTTAATTATTAAAGAAAACACAGAGCAATATAAAAACAAAACCACACAGCTTGATGTTTGCGTTAATGTAAATGAACTTGTAATAAATCACACGTCATTGCAGCGCCAAAGACACTTAAATCGGCTTAAAACAGCCCAACACCATAAAGAAAACTTTACGGTAAGTATTGAAATTAAATTAATTATTTATGTGTGAGTGAATGGACAATTTGTATTGGTAATTTTTTTTATCAATAGATAAATTACGGTACTTTGCATTGGGATGGAAAACTCCTTCCTGAAATACCAGGTCGTGAAAGGGTGGAGCGACTTCCAGTAGTTGTTACTCGCATGTATGGGGAACAGTTAATAGGAGCACAAAGCTATATGCTTCAAACAGGTTCGGAAATCGCTAAGACATTGTAGCGACTTTTATTTGAATGGGATCTGACAGAACACATTGTGGCCTATTGTTTTGATCCGACATCGATTAACACGGGCGTAATAAAAGGGGCATTATTAGAGAAAAAGCTTGAACGAAAGCTTTTATACTTGCCTTGTCGTCAACATATGTATGAAATTTTACTGAGAGGAGTTTTCGAGTGTTATTGTCCAGTAAATACTAGTAAGGGCGTTGAATTGTTTCGAGAATTGGAAGAACATAGACAAAGGAAACTTTAAAAATTTGCTAGAGAATGATGGTTTGAAATTAATTTTGAAAGACACTAAAGATGATATCGCGAATTTTAGGAGCAAGTGATTGTATAAAATTTCTTGTACCAGGTCCCCCTCATCATGCACGGTGGATGTATACAGTATTATATTGCTTGAAGATGTATTTATTTCGTGAAGAGTTTAAACTAACATAATATAAAGTGAGCTCTATAGCAAGTACAAGGTGGCGCAAAAGTAAGCTTCCGATGTTCAGCATATCGGTTGTGGCACGTGCAGTGTGTGCTGTTGCACCGTCTTGTTGGAAACACATGTTTTCCAATCCCAATTCATCAAGTTGCGGCAAAAAGAACTCGTTGATCATTGCTCTGTAGCGCTCACCATTCACAGTAACCGTTTGGCCCCGACCGATTATTGGTCAAATAAATAGTCAGCAATATTCCGCGTTCTGGAGCAGTGTAGCGTAACATTGTTTATTAACGTGTATTTCGCATGTGTTTACTACACAAATGTCAAAGCAGAACTGACTTTAGGGGCCAATCGCAAAATTTATAGCATTTTCTGATAGGAGGATGACTTTTGCACCACCCTGTATATGTGCGTTTATTATACGAATTTATGTTAAGCTTTGGTTTAACTGTAGCACCGCTTTAAGACTTCTCTTTTATGAAGGAAATTCATGAATATAAAAATGTAAATAAGTAAATATCTGGAATTGCTATAAAGAAGTTTTTCAACCACCTTGTCTGAAGAATGCCTTGCTCTAGCATTGTTCGATGATGACGTATCTTATAATATGAAAAAGAATATTGTAGAAAAAATTAAAAAAATTTACAACTGCCACAAGGAAATGTAAAAAGGTTACACGTAAGGCCCAGTGAAATCAATCGATTTATACGAAAAGAACTGCATGATTTTGTAACAGGAAATACAATTGATTTTTTTTGGCCGGTTTGATATTTTTGGAGGTAGATCCACTATACTGGGGCGATATGCAAACTTATAAAATAGCACAACAGTATCCGCAAATATAAAATTGGTTAATGACACAGTAGAACGAGGAGTTAAACTTATTTAAGAATATAACAGAATCTTAACAAATCGTTCTTGTTCTTTAAATGGTCATCTAACCGCCTGGGCGGCCGCCGTGGTGTGAAGGTAGTGTTGCCGGCCTACCACACCGAAGGTCCATGGTTCGAGCCCTGGTACAGGTAACATCAAAAGTGATTTGAAAAACAAAAGTTTTTCAAAACGGGGTCGCCCCTCGGCAGTGGTTTGGCAAACTCTCCGAGTGTATTTCTGCCATGACAGGCTTCTCAGCAAAAATTCGTCTCCTTTGTAGATGCCGTTCGGAGTCGGCAAAAAACTGTAGGTCCCACCAATTTGTAGGGAAAATTCAAATCGGCACACCACAAATTGGAAGAGAAGCTTGGCGCAAAAATCTCTTAGGAGGTTTATGATGATATACCTGTTGTATATCGCGCCATAGAGAGAGAGAGAACCGCCTGGGCGATTTTGACCGCTCAACATAGCTCGCCAGTCGTTTCTTCGTTGCGCCAACTGGCGCCAATTGGAAACACCGCGGGATCGCAAATCGGTCTCCACTTGGTCCTTCCATCGGAGTGGTGGTCGCCCTCTTCCTCTGCTTCCACCGGCGGGTGCCGATAAGAATACCTTCTGGGCTGGAGCATCTTCACTCATTCGCACTACGTGGCCTAGCCAGAGAAGCCGCTGTGTTTTAATTGGCTGAACTATGTCGGCGTCTGCGTAAAGTTCATACAGCTCATCATTAAATCTTCTTCGGTACTCGCCGTCGCCAACGCGTAGAGGTCCACAAATCTTTCGAAGAACCTTTCTCTCGAATACTCCCAGAGCCGCCTCATCAGATGTTGTTAGTGTCCCCGCTTCTGCACCATATAGCAGGACGGGTGCGATGAGTGACTTGTAGAGTGTTATTTTCGTTCGTCGAGAGAGGACTTTACTTTTCAATTGCCTACTCAGTCCGAAGTAGCATTTGTTTGCAAGAGTAATTCTTCGTCGGATTTCTAGGCTAACATTATTGTTGGTGTTAATGCTGGTTCCCAGGTAAACGAAGTCCTTTACTATTTCGAAATTATTGCTGCCAACAGTGGCTTGGTTGCCAAGGCGCGAATGCGCTGACTCTTTGCATGATGACAGAAGGTACTTCGTTTTGCCCTCGTTCACCACCAATCCCATTTTCTCCGCTTCTTTTTCTAATTTGGAGTAAGCAGAAGTTACGGCGCGGTTGTTCAGGCCAATGATATCAATATCGTCAGCATATGCCAACAGTTGCACGCTTTTATAAAATATTGTTCCAGCGCGGTTAAGTTCTGCAGCTTGTATTATTTTCTCCAGCATTAAATTAAAGAAATCGCCCGATAGGGGGTCACCCTGTCTGAAACCTCGTTTAGTTTCGAACGGCTCGGAGAGGTACTTCCCAATTATGACCGAGCTGGCGGTGTAGCTCAAGGTTATTTTGCATAGCCGTATAAGTTTTGCGGGGAAACCAAATTCAGACATAGCGGCATATAGGCAGCTCCTTTTCGTGCTATCGAAAGCGGCTTTAAAATCAACAAAGAGATGATGTGTGTCGATTCTTTTTTCACGGGTTTTTCCAAGATTTGGCGTATTGTAAAAATCTGGTCGATGGTAGATTTACCAGGTCTGAAGCCACACTGATAAGGTCCAATCAGTCTGTTCACATCAGGCTTCAGTCTTTCGCACAATACGCTTGATAGGACCTTATATGCGATATTCAAAAGGCTGATTCCGCGATAGTTGGCGCAGTTTGCAGGATCGCCCTTCTTGTGGATTGGGCAGAGAACACTTAGATTCCAATCTTCAGGCATGCATTCATCCGACCATATTCTGCATAGAAGCTGATGCATGCGCCTTACCAGCTCCTCGCCTCCGTGTTTGAATAGCTCAGCAGGCAAACCAAACAAATGACGAACAAGAAAAACAATATTTATTACAAGTCGTAACTGATTATAAAAAACAATATGAATCACATAATAAATCATCCTTATCATAAAAAATAAAAACGGTTTATAAATATTTTGGTACATAATCCAATTATTATTTATAGCTTTATAGACCTATTTTATTTTTTATGACTAAGTTGATATATGTATGTACGAATTGCAATTTTATTGCATATGTGTATTTTCATAATATATTAAAAAAAAGTTTGATTAAACAACTCAATATAATTGAACATACTTGAAGTCCTGGTGCCGTGTTTGACACTTACTTTATTTTATAACCTCTTTATTATTTTTGTAATTTTAGCTGTCTTTGAAAGGCAAACCCCTGTAGAGTTTATTAGTAATGAGTGGAAGAAAATATAACCCACAATTAATAGATAAGGGTAGCCCAAATTTGTAAAAAGAAATATGAAGATTCGACTTGTGCAACCTCTAAATCATTTTCTTAGTCATATCTGTTTGGAGTTCAGTGTCTATTTTGTTCTGTAACTTTGTTATTAAATTGCCGTTTTATAAGATTGTAGTCATTTTGGAAAAGTAAGAAGTACGGATTTAAAAATGGCATGGAAAAAGAGCAAAGGATTTCGGGATAAAGAAGGAGAGAAATTTGAAAAATTCCTCCTTTTTCATAATTTTCAAGCTCCTTGCGCAACCTTTAAATCTTTTTCGATTGACATTCAACTTTGTACATATCAGTTTTTTGGCTATTCTCATCTTTCTAGGGGGTGAGATCTGGAATAAAACAACTTTTTAAATAAGGGCCACCCTAATGTACACTTACCACTTCAAATTTGGAATGCTGGAATTATTGTGCTAGTTAACTGAAATTAAGAGTAGAAGAAAATATAATAAAAGGATGAAAAGGTAAACACTAAAGACACAGTCTGTTAGTAATCGACAACAGCGGTGTTTGATTTAATACCTCATTTGAAAAGGTCCGACACAGTCCACTGCAGTATACTCGTATGTGAATGGACTTGATGTTGTTACCTTAAATAAAGGAAGAACACCCATGATTTGTGCTGCAGCTGCTGGTTTAAATCGTATGCATTTACAACAGGTTCGTATGCAATATTTCACTACATTTTTAAATCCGATTATCCAGTACTGTCTCCTGATGGCTGCTTCGGTTAGTCGATTCCCACCGTGTACTGTAACATAATAAGCATCTTTAATTATTAATGCCACCAAATTAAACTTCAGTTAAATTGTTGGATGCTTTGCATTATATGGTAGATCTGAATTTGTTAGCCTACCTCCCACTCTCATTAGCCCAATTTTAGTCAAAAAAGTGTTGGGGTTGAGACTTGCTATTTTGCTAGAATTGTTGACTGGTTTTCCATCCAATAGTTTAACTATCTCTTCTTTATAAATTTGCTTTTGTTTTTGCCGAATGATCGTCATTGTAGCTGTCTAAATTTTCTCAGCTGATAGATGTGAAGAATGGTGGTTTTTCTTACTTTTACCAAAGCGTAAAATGTATGCTACCACTCGTCCTAGGTTTAGCCAACTTGAACACCGGTTTAATAAGTTCGCCATAGATGCATCTTGATTTTTTGACGTCAATAAGGCCGTAACTGGTTTTGGCTCGGTTGTGGCTTTGGCTCTCGTCCTTCTATTGATGAAAGTCATTTTGGTCCATTTCACCAAATTGAATAATTGAATTTCCTCCAGCTGATATCTTATAAACTTATCTATATTTTTGTAGTTTTCAATCCACCGCACGGTAATTGCTGAATCGCTCCATACATTAGCTTTAAGATTCATCGCAATGATTGTGCCAACTTTGTTCATCAATTTTGCGAGTAAATGAGCAGCACATAGTTCCAACTTCGGTAATGTTATCCGACAGGAACTGGAACTGAGCTTTCTTTGGATTCCAGTATAGCCCCAGTGTTTTAACTGCTTCATTTTCTTTTATTTGTATTATTTCATTTTCTCCCATGGTTGTGATGTTTTCGGTTATAATGTCGCAATTCAATGGCCAGTTCCTTAAATGAAATCTAAAGGAATAAAGATTCTTGCTGATTTCCTTTGGGATCATAAAACACTGATTAATGGAATCTCCACCAGTCATAAGATCATCCATATAATTGTTTTCATTTGAGCACTTGTTGGAAGTTTCAAATAATGTATGCACTGCTAAATATGGTGCTGAAGCACTGCCGGTAGCTCGCATTCCTCTTTTTTATTTGAAAGATGTTCCCGCCACAAACTTCTATGAAACGCATGATCGTTTTCAGAAATTTTAATTTGGCGGAACATTTTTTCAACATCAAGATGACTACTTTTCAAAGTCTCCACTTGAGGATGATATCAAACACGTCCTTTTGATGTTTGGGATGAAGCATTAAAAACAACACGGAGTTTTGTAGTTTATTTGTCCTCGCATATAACAGCCTGATGTGGCAAATAGGAATTTGTCATGTGCCCTAAGTCTTATGGATTCGGGAATGAATTCTTTGCAGTCATTGCAAATCATTTAATTTTTTAAATTTTGATTCCATTGAAATCAACCGAGCTGCTTCCGAGAGTCACGAAGCCCATGTCGTCTTTTCTACAATGAATTGCCCATCTGCATCCTGCTAAGTGGTTTCCTCGTAATTTTTTTTATGTCTTCGATCTGTTGACATACTCTTGAAACTTCTACATTCGCTTAAAATAAGACCAGGTATTTGCAGTACATGCACTGCTTAGATGGGTACCTTGCGTTGGTAAATATGGGATTTGCTTTGAACACTTGCTTCTCACGGCTTTTATAGCTTTGCACCTTTAAGCCACTGCTTTCAATGTCTCGAAATACTGATCTAGAAAGCATCTGATATCAGATAACTTTTGAACTTTTCTGGTCTTTACCATTTACAATTTGAGCCCTTCTTTGTCCAATTTGCGGACTATGTATCGAGCAATAAATGGATCAGCGTGTTCTATTTGTATGTCTAATGACTGTATTGCGTTAAGGCACTCATTTGTAGTATCGAGCAATTGCCTTACGCTTTCAGCATTATCTTTATTTCTTAGTGGCTGATCAATTATAGAACATTTTCGGGATCATTTTGGACTTTCTCGGGATCATTTTGGGACTTTTTGGAAATCAATTCGGGACCATTTGGGAATGTTTTCGGTACTTTTTCGGGATCATTTTGGAACTGTTTTGGGATTGTTTTCTGATCATTTCGGGACTTTTTTGGAGCCAATTTAAAATGTGTTCTGTATTCTTTACGGATTTTTTGAGGCCATTTCGTGTGTCGCTTAGTAATGTGCATGACTCCATGGAAATTATTATGGAATGCAGTTTTGAGCAAATATATTTCACTAAATGATGCTACCTAATAAGGTCCTAACGCATGTTAATATTCAACAGGCAAAGAAAAGATAACTCATACAGAAAAAGTACTGGTGGAATTTGATGTGTAAACATGTGTATCATGCACATGAATTTAATTAAATAAGAGATCCTAGTGGTTGAAATTCAAATACAAAACTTTATTTTAATTTGCTTTATTTTCATTTCCACCCTTGGTTTTGTTGATGTTTCCATTTTCTTTTCTTTTTTTCTTTCCTTGCCTTTCCTGTCCTTCCCGTTATCATAGTTCCTTTTAATTAATTTAATTTCATTTAATTTTGTTTTATTTTATGTTATATTAGTTAATTTTTTGCATTTATTTCCTTAGGTATAACCACAAAGATTACACAAACAAAACAAATTAACTACCGTGTTGAGTATTCTGAGCTGAAATAAATTAAACACGAATTGACACTGGTTTTTTTTTGTAAGCACTGTGTATATTTATGATAAACGCAGTTGCCTTAGTCTTATGCCGATTGATAGCATTCATCGTGTTTAAGAACGATTACCAGGTAACAACAATCAGCAAAGCACTTGCATAAACACACCCACATAAGCAGAACGTCACATACATATCAGCATGGCAGTTCCTGCAAATAATGCGATTAGTCTAGGATGCATCCGGGATGAGTCGCAGAGGAGGACGCGACTAATTCCAGTTCTGACCACTTTGTATGGGTTGAACTGTTCACATTTGTTTGAGCATGTCCTTTCGAGAGACCAATTGTACCCATTTATACCCGAACGGGTACCAAAGGACTAATCCACTTTCTACCCAAATCAAAATTCACTTATGTATATTGAATTATACTATAGACTAAAGGGATTAATCGCGGATCACTCTCTTTAGAGATTATTCCCCCGATTTTTTGAAGGGATCTAAGAAGATTCTATACACGCATATTGAGATAAATTTCACTAACAACTAAGATATGCATAGCGCCAACATCATCAACAAGGCACAGGCAGAATTACAAGCAGCGGCGGGGGCGCGCTTACATTACTCTTGCTATTGTTTTTGTAACTATGGTGAACTTGTTATAACACACACACAATTAAGTAACCAAAACAATAACAAGAAAAAACTGTCTAACATAACAAGTTCGATCTCAGAATAAATACCATTGTTTTAAAATTGCCTACCTATCCATGAGTGTACATACGTATATGCCAGTGGTACACAACGCCAGCAGAGCAACTAATTCATGCAAAGCATTTTTGTAGTGGCATATGAGTGCAAGCAGAACACTGCAAGCAATTTTTTGTTGAATGTAATACAGAAATTAGGCGAGTATGCATGTGTAATCGGTATCCAAAAATGTACTACAAAGATATAAAAGGGCGATAATAGTGATACAAAATAAATAAACAAGTATCTCACGGCTTTTGTGCAATGTCAAAACTAATATTTTTTTTTTAATCTTCAATCTTCCAACGAGAGTATGGGAAGAAGTCTATCCTCCATTAAGCATACCGAAATTATCAGGGAGATGAGCTGAGTTGATTGTTCCTTTAAACGGCTTTTGGCCTATCACTATTGTAATTAAATAGCTAGGAACACAAATTTTTCTTGATTTTGTACTTATTATACGAGTATATGCAATTTAGCTAGTGAAAATCCGCCCTATCGGACCAACATTACATATATCTCCCATATAATCGATATTTCCGATAAATTGATTTGTGGGCTTTTACTCTTGCAATTAAAGAGCTAGAAGCGTAAACTTTTGCAGATTTGGTAAATATTAAAACGTAATGCCGCTGGCGCTGATGGTTTGCCTGCTAAGCTTTTCAAACACGGAGGCGAGGAGCTGGTAAGGCGCATGCATCACCTGATGTGAACAGACTGATTGGACCTCACCAGTGTGGCTTCAGACCTGGTAAATCTACCATCGACCAGATTTTTACAATAAGCCAAATCTTGGAAAAAACCCGTGAGAAAAGAATCGGCACACATCATCTCTTTGTTGATTTTACAGCCGCTTTCGATAGCACGAAAAGGAGCTGCCTATATGCCGCTATGTCTGAATTCGGTTTCCCCGCAAAACTTATACGGCTATGCAAAATGACCTTGAGCAACACCGCCAGCTCGGTCAGAATTGCGAAGCACCTCTGTGCAACTGTTGGCATATGATGACGGTATTGATATCATTGGCCTTAACGACCGCGCCGTAACTTCTGCTTACTCCAAATTAGAAAACGAAGCGGAGAAAATGGGATTGGTGGTGAACGAAGGCAAACCGAAGCACTTGCAGTCATCATGCAAAGAGTCAGCGCATTCACGCCTTGGCAACCAAGCCACTGTTGGCAGCAATAATTTCGGAAGTAGAGGAAGAGGGAGACCACCGCTCCGATGGAAGGACCAAGTGGAGACCGATTTGCGATCCCGCGGTGTTTCCAATTGGCGCCAGTTGGCGCAACGAAGAAACGACTGGCTAGCTATGTTGGACGGTCAAAATCGCCCAGGCGGTTAGATGACCATTTAAAGAAGAAGAAAGAATGTCGCTAGTTAAAATTAATGAGATCGAACCAACATTACATACAGCTCCCATATAATCGATTGTTTCGATAAAAGTGGTTTGGGCTATAGGTAGGTAGAATGGCTGCGTTTGATGCCATAAACAGCCGTCGAACCTACTGGGTGTGATGCGGATGTATGTTACAACCAACCAGAGTTGTTGATAAACTCAAGGATGTCTGAAATCCCTATTTCGGATATCCTATCCAGGTTTTCGAAAATGGGGATCCCAAAGAATGTTAGACTCATTCTGGCTAGAGCCGGGCATTTGCACAAAAAAAGGTCAACTGTCTCTTTGGTGGTTATGTCTTTGCTACTTCTGCAGTGATCATAATGCGGTATGCCCATCTTTTCCGTATGCGTGCATATCGCCCAGTGACCCGTGCAGACTGCCCTTATTCCGTGAGTGTCCGTTCTGGGTCTGCATAGGAGACACCCATTCCTCTTTTCGCTATAGTCTGGGCAGATGGTTTCGCTGTGCTTTGTTCAGGTAATACTTTTGAATGTTTCCTTTGGCTACGGCTAGGAATGCATGCATTTCTAAGATGGTTACTCTCCCGTCTCCCTCTAATGAGCCCATACGTGCCAGCTCATCAGCCTTCTCTGGCTACCTCAAGAAAGACGCTTAATGTAGCCAAACTTTGCAATGCGAGGGGAGTCTGAATGACACAGAAATGTCTAGAGACTCCGAGAATATTCCAGCCCATATACTTGAATCCATCTTGCATGTGTCGGTGTAGAGTTCAATGCCGTTGTCAACTGCAATAATAATCTGTTTCGGTACTTATTGTGTCCACTGAAAGATTGTTAAGGATACTACTATGCCCTTGCTGAGTATCCTTCCAGCACCCAGTCTCCCTGAGTCTTAGTGCAGTTTTTGCCGATATACAAAGTATATGTAAGTCAGTTGGAAGCAAGCCGCAGTGGGGAAAGTGCGCAGAGCTCCGGTGGCGCCAACGCAGACTGATGAGATTGTAGTTCTACCGGAGAGCTTCCCACTACAATATAGATCCATAGGTCAGCACAGGCCGTAACACCGCCTCGTACATCCATAGCACCATTTTCGGCTTGAGACCCTATTTCTTACCAAACATCGATTTGCCGGCGTAGAAGGCAATACAGGCCTTCCGCACGCTTTCCAATTTAATTTACAATCAATTATTAGTCCCAGATATTTGGTGCTAGGAGATAGGGTTAGCCGCTCGCCATTTAATTTAGGTAGTTTGAAAGTAGGCGGCGTGTGCTTCCTCGTGAAGAGTAGTAGGTCCCTTTTATCTGGATTTAGCCTGAGGCCACAATCCTGTGCCCATCTACTAAGTTTTGCCAAAGTTCTTTCCATGCTTTCGCTCATCACGGGTGGGAAGGGAACCGAGAACAGGATCGCCACGTCCTCGGCGTAGTTCACAATCGTCACTATATGTTTATGTAGTTTAACTAGGATGTCGTTCATAGTAAGGAGCTAAAGCAGAGGTGAGGGGACGAACTCCTTCAGGTTAGGGGTTAAGAATATGCCCGAGGTAGGCATACCGGTCGTAAGAGGCGACTAATATGCACTAAGGTAATGACGTGCAACTCGATGGTTGATCTACGGATATGATCAGTTCGACAGCACTCCCCAAAACCTCGGGAAGTGTTCTTGTCATTTCAATAACAACAACAACAGGTTAGGGGACCCCGCCTTGCGGTGTGCCTCTACATACTTGCTTACTAACTATTGCTCCCCCTAATTCAACTGATATTTCACTGTTTAGAAGGGACGAGATCCCATTCCCTATTGGTTCCTCCACCCTTGCCCCAACGAGTGCTGATGATATTGCGTCGGCTCTCACCTTATTGAAAGCGCCGTCCACATCAAAAAACGCGGCTAGTCTAAATTCCTTATACGGGGTGGCGCAAAAGTAATCCTCCTATCAGAAAATGCTATAAATTTTGCGATTGGCCCCTAAAGTCAGTTCTGTTTTGACATTTGTGTAGTAAACACATGCGAAATACACATTAATAAACAATGTCACGCTACACTGCTCCAGAACGCGGAATATTGCTGACTATTTATTTGACCAATAATCGGTCGGGGCCAAACGGTTACTGTGAATGGTGAGCGATACAGAGCAATGATCAACGAGTTCTTTTTGCCGCAACTTGATGAATTGGGATTGGAAAACATGTGGTTCCAACAAGACGGTGCAACAGCACACACTGCACGTGCCACAACCGATATGCTGAACATCGGAAGCTTACTTTTGCGCCACCTTGTATAAAAGTGACTTCTCCACTATTCGCACCACTTCTTGAAGCGCAGTCTCTGTGGATTTCCCCTCAGGTACCCGTGCTGCGGAAAGAAACCACCCTTGTTTCCTTCCACGAGGCTGGAATGTGATTGTGACTGATGCGTGCTGCAAAGATCTCCTTCAGTTCCTTAACCGAAGATTCCTGGGCCTTCTGCAGCATAATGGCGAGTATACCACCTACTCCCGGTGATTTGTACGGTGACAACCTGTTTATTGCCCAGGCAATTTTATCTTCTGCTAAGATTTTGTTTATTAACACGCAAGGTGCCTCTTGCTGCACCATGGTTTGAGCTAAAAATCTTGCATTTAAATAGCCAGGAACGTTGAATTTTGCAGCTTTTGTACTTAGATGTCTAATGGGATTAGTAAAAATCTGTAAGATTGGACCAGTGGCGTAGCCAGCATTTTGGCGAGGGGTGAGAAAAATTTTTTATCGATAACTGAAAACTGAGAAACACAATAGCTAGCGGCTTCAACTGTGCCCATTCGTTCATAAGTGCATATGTTTTTCTTACAGTAAAATATTTCTTGTCTACTCGTTTATTTCATGGAGTATTCATGATTTATTAAAATTCAAAAAATATTCTTTAATTAATGAGTTTGTAATCCAGTTTTTTAATGAAAGTTTATAATGTATAATCTCTTCGTTGTTATATACTTCAGTTTTTACACTTTGAACATATCTGCATGTTTTTTACGCGTACATATATCTATGTACAAGTCACAAAATATTATTTAAGAAGCGAGTTTTAATATTTTTTGCTTAACATAAATTTCTTAAATTACTTGTTATGTTGTAATGGGGACATATTTATGTACCGCCAACGTCGTTAAACTATTTTAGTAAATTTGATGTGGTACTCACGCTAAGAGGGAATCCGGGCTCCTGTGGGTAGTAACTTACGCTCCTCCTCTTACTATGGTGTAGTATGGGCCTTGCACAAATTAGTGCGGCCCCGTGCAGCGTAGGATCAGATCACAGCTACTCTTTCAATGCACTTTATGCGGTGGTTGTTCTTTGGAGTTGAACTCCTTCACTTGCACTTCGGCTTGCAATAAATGCTCGAGCACTTTAGCTTTAGGTTATTTATAACGACAATTACTTGTTTTGAATACGCAAACACTATTGTTAAAATAAAACTGCACGTTCTCTATTTGTCGGTGAAAACCACCATGATTGTATCAATTTATTTGCAAGGTTTATTATTTGTATAAAAAAGAGAGAAGAAAACTGGTGAATAATACCACTAGTAAAACATCAGTTGAATCACTGCTAATTATTACGTATTTTTCACATAAACCGAATTGAAAAAGATGATTTTGCGGGATTGCGGGACAGCTGTAGGTCATGCGGCTAATTGGTGTGGGGTGTTTTGCGCGGGGTTGCCACACGAACCAAATCGTTGCAAATTTAATACTTAAACCTAAAGGGGAGTTCATGTTCTGAGGTGATTAAATATAATGTAGGAATTATATGATGTGAAATGAAAAAATATTTATATAACGAGTATTATTCTATGAAAAATTCATGAAATATGTATATAATGAGTAGGTTTTGGAATTGGGACGTGTGACTACCTATGTCGCGTAAACATTCTGCCTCCCCTAGGCGCTTAGTACGCCTAGTGTATGCTGCAACTTTTGCAGAGCCCGAACTGCTTCCTGGATCAGGAGCCGTCCCACCTTATTTTTGTATGTGGCGGTGCGTAAGCCAGTTGCGCTGCGTCGGATGGTGCGGTCGCCGACGCTGGTGGGTCGTGACGGTCGAGGTGCGATTGGAGCACGACCAGCCCACGGAGGATGCGGTTGAGGACGGCGACGAGGTATTGCTGCTCGACGGCGCGGCTCCTGGCGGCGTGGTGGCGGAGGTACTTTCGCTACGGGCGGTGCGACGTACGCGCGTTGGCGACCTCCGCTGTCCCGGTGAAGGAATGTGTGGTGGTGCTGGCCGCAGAACTGGCAGCTTTCTGTGGAGGTGCACTGGTTGGTGCGATGGGACAGCGCTAAGCAGTTGGTGCAATACTGATGTGCCCTAGCGACTAAGAAGCGCTGTTGCACCTGCATGGCCGTGAACACAGGGCACATTAGTAGCACGTGATGACGCATGCACAATAGGCATTTCCGGTAATCCGGGACGGGTTCGCTACGGCGCGGGCGGGCTGCGGGCAGGGTCACGTGCAATGCCAATGAGCGGCGTGGTGTTGGAACCGGAGGGCGTTGACGATCCATCTGTCGAAAAGAGAGATTAATATATATGCATATTAGTTATACGCCTGGGATTAAGAATGGTTTTAGGGAGTGCCTAAGAGATTGCTTGGGAGTTTGCACTAGCGTTCTGGGTGCAGACGTCTGCGACACGAATGTGTCCGTCTCGTCCTGGGTGTAGACTTTCTAATCGACTTAGTCGCCACTCGGTGGGAGGTAAGTTGTCTTCTTTAATGATGACTAGATCGCCAATTTTCGGAGGAGTTTGAGCATTTTTCCATCGGCAACGCTTTTGAAGGTCGGTGCGGCAATAATTTTTCCAGCGTTTGCTGAACTAATGGTGCAGAAGTTTCAGTCCTTCCCACCTGTTTATCAGAGAGAGACTTTCGTGATTTGGTTCGGGAAGCGAGAGCATTGGTGCTCCTCGAACAACATGACCTGGCGTAAGGGCGATGAGGTCATTCGGGTCCTGAGAAAGCTGGGAGATGGGACGAGAGTTAAGTACGGCCTCTATTCGGATTAATAAAGTCGATAACTCCTCGCACGTAAAGCTGTGAGTTCCGCCGACCCTTTTAAAGTGGGTTTTAAAGCTTTTGACAGCGGATTCCCATAATCCGCCCATGTGAGGTGCGCCGGGGGTATAAACTTCCAGTTGATTCCTTAGGGTGCATACTTCTGTACAATATCCGGCGATACTTCTTTCAGGAACGATACGAATTTGAATTCGGTAGCACGCTTGGCGACGATGAATGTTTTGCCGTTGGCGCTCATCATCTGGTTCGCTTATCCTCGGCGTCCTACGAATCGAATGAAGGCAGCAAGAAAAGCCTTGCTGGTAAGGTCTGAGCATAAATCTAGGTGGACCGCCTTGGTGGTAAAGCAGACAAAAAAGAACACGTACGAGAGTTTGAGGTCGAGGCATGGAGGATTTTATTTGAAATGGTCTAGCGAAATCTACACCAGTCGTGGTGAAAAGGGAAGCGAATCGACATCGTTCGGGGGGCAAGGCTGCCATAATTTGTGATCGCGTTTGTTGTTTGTGAGCGGTGCAGACTTTGCACTGGAATATGCACCTCTATATTCTACCAAGACGCTTGCTGTTGGGAGTATGATTTGGTTATCATTTTCAGCATGGAACGACTGTACTTGGGAACTGTTGGACGTAGAGCGTTCTCCTTCCTGGGGTGCTGCCTGGCTGGCGTCCTGAAGCCTGGGATTGCTGGCTTCTATCGTGGCTACGTGGGATATCGGTCTTTGAATTTTGGAACTGGTACTGGGGGGCTGCTGTGTCGTGAAGGGTGGTATTATGCCGGCCTTGGCAGTGCATGAACGTTCTCGTGCTTTAGCAGTCTTTTAGAACATGGATTTGAGCTAAACAATTCTCGCAAATATTATTTTCTCTCACGAATTTTTTTCGCTATGGGATTGCCAATCTTTTATACTGCAAACAGCTTTGAGGATTATGGGTTGATTGTTTGCATAACTTGCAGCTATAAAATCTTTGCTGTTCTGTGGCGTGAGATTTTGTTTGTGTAGGGGAGTTGTTGCTGTGGTTTTGGGGTTGAGCCTGCCCGAACTGGGGTTGTTCTGACTGGGTTGACGCCTTGAAAAGTTGGTGGAGGGTGGATTATACCGGGGTTTGGCTGGTCGCCATTGATCCACCCCTTCCACTATCTCGTAGCGAGTGGTCAGAAACTGGTTCATTTGGGACCAGATCGGGAGGTCTCTCCTGGAGCTAAATGATTGCTCCCACAGGGCAACTGTATTCTCTGGAAGTTTTGAGGTTACCAGATATATTAGTATGGGATCCCAACTGGAGGTTTCTACTTGTTGTGTCGCTAGAATTTGGAGACAGTTGTTTACTGAGGATTGTAACCTCTGGATCTCATCGCTATTTTCCGATTGAATCGCTTTTAAATTCATGAATATTCGGATTTGAGTATCGACCATGACTTTTGTTTTCGTAACGCGACTTGAGAGCTTCCCATGCTAGGGCAAAATTGTCGTCGCTTAACGGGAATTATTCCACTATTTGACCTGCCTTTCCTCTAGTCTTATGTCTGAGGTGATACAGTTTCTGGGCACTGGAGAGTTTCGAGTGGTTGATATAGACCGCCGTGAACATGTCTCGGAATGACGGCCATTGATCATACCCTCCATAAAATATTTCTGTATCACATGGGGGGACTTTCAAGTTCATATGGGAGGACTCTTGGGGTGGTTGCGTTTGTGCCTGAGGCGCGGGATTACTCAGTTCTTTGAGTTGGAGTTGATCGCCTATTTGAGCTTCTGTATCCTCATATGCAATTAGGCAGGCTCGGTATTTACCGAAAGCGCCGGACTTAAAGTCCTTGGGGAGGCCCTGTCATCTGTTTATACTACCACGTGGTAGGCGCTCTGTACTCTTGACCAGAATACATCGATATTTTTATCTTTTAATTTTAGGGCTGCCTCGGTATTACCTTGAATCGGGGTTGAGCGGAACCCAGTGCAGTAATCCGTAAAAATATCCGTTTCGGAAATAAATTTATGTTCGGCTACGGTAGTCATTCTGAGAAAGGATTTACTTAATTTAATGGTGGTCATTTTGGGAATTTTTCGGAGACTGCTGCTTTTATTTCCAAAAAAAAATTTTATGTGGGATTTAGCAGTCTTATACCACTGTTCAGGGGATACTCCCCGTAAACTCTTTTGTATAAGCTTTGTTCACTTTATTTACATTTGTGCGTGTGGATATAAGTGTCTGTAATTAAGGGCACGGGAGCTTCGGGGATGATGTTTTACTTTCGGTTACTGAGTGTACGCAATAATACCGGCAAATATTCTATGCATGTAATTGGGATTGCACTTATTTTTTCGGGTGGTTTACTTGCTTTGAGACCAAAAATAACTATATTTTTTGTGTTGTGGGATGGTACACAGATCGGTTTTTCAGAGATAATTTATAATTTTAATGATTAATTTTATGGGATTTATGACACTATTTATAGTGCTTCTTGAGTTGGATATGAAACGAAATTGGATTTGTTAAACTTGAGAGAATCTGTTTCTAGTTTAAGCACTTAGAAAAAAAATATATTTTTGTGAGGTGAAATCGGCGACTTAGCCCACTGTCTTTTGGTATTATATACAAATTTGTACCGCAAGGGAGTTTAGTGTGTAATTTATCACTGTATGTGTGTGAAATTGGATTTGGGTTTACCGAGATATTAAATTTGGCGAGAAAAAATATTTTTGGCGGGAGCCAACAAATTGAATTTCGAAAATTATATAATTTAATATATGTATTATTATAATGTATAGGCAGGGGCTGGTTCTTCAATAGCGAAGACGGACCATTAGATAATTTGATGTGGTACTCACGCTGAGAGCGAATCCGGGCTCCTGTAGGTAGTTACTGGCGCTCCTCCTCGTACTATGGTGTAGTATGAACCTTCCACAAATTAGTGCGGCCCGCGCAGCGGTTTATTATTTGTTGAAAAAGGAGAAGAAAACTGGTGAATAATACCACTAACAAAACATTAGTTGAATCACTGCTAATTATTACCAATTTTTCACATAAGCCGAATTGAAAACAAGTACTCAAGTCTAAGTTCGGGTGACACCGAACATTACATACCCAGCTGTGCACTTGAAACGCTGTTATTGTTTGTTTTGTGTGGCTAATAGTGTTAAAAGGCTGCGCAATAATACATATGTACATAGTTCTATCCTGGACTTATTTTCGTTTAAAAGAAGCAAAAAGGATACAGAGGCTAACACTAATAACCTTGAGCGGGTAATAACGCAGTTTTCCTCCATATATGGGGATTTCCCTATAACAACTGTTTATTTTAAAATAAAAATATAACAGAACAATAAACATAAGCACGCAAGTGCTGTTGTACTAAACAGATTATTGCATACTAAGGGTTGTTTTTTACCTGTCTATGCAATAACCAAAAACGCATCGCTGCAATAGTACTGTGTGTTACATAGTAGCAGGTAGTAAATAATTTAGGCTTTTGTTAACTGAGGAATTAAAATTCTTGGTAACCATTGTCCTGTTAAATATCTAAATTTTAGTTTAGTATTGTTTGGTCGCTTAATAATTCAAAAGCGTTTTTTTTTTTTCAAAATAAGTTTTAATAAATATATATGTAAATTAAAAGAGTGACAAAGCGGAATATTAGTTACTTATATAAAATAGACTAACGACTAATTATTTAAAGAGAATGATCAGTGTTATTTTTTTGTGCTCAAAATTCAAACGCGTTTTTTTTTCAAAACGTTACAAAAAAGTTCGAAGAAAAACATTTATTAAAGGAGTGATTTGTGTTCGCGTTATTATCAAAATTGTGTGGAAGCAGTTGGAAAGAAGCGAAATCCATCAAAAAAGCTTACAGTGCAGACGAAAGAAGGACCCAATTACCACCATCACCAGAAAATCCCCAAAAGTTTGAATAAAGTAAAACAAAATTTATAAATATTTTATATACATACGAGGCGTGTTCAAAAAGTATCGCGAATTTTGTGTTTTTTCAAATATTATTTATTTATTCATGAATATCTATTTTGTCCCCTTCAAAGTAATCCCCATAAGATATTATACACTTGTGCCAACGGTTTTTCCAATCTTCGAAGCACTTCAAAAAATCATTTTTTTGTATCTTGTTCAGCTCCTCCTTCGATGCCGTCTTTATCTCGTCAAGAGAAGCGTAACGTCGTCCTTTCATGGGCCTCTTCAGTTTAGGGAACAAGAAAAATTCACAGGGGGCCAGATCTGGGGAATACGGTGGCTGCGGCATCATTAGTGTGTTGTTTTTGGCCAAAAAGTCGCGCACAAGCAACGATGCGTGAGCAGGGGCGTTATCGTGGTGCAAAAGCCAATTTTTGTTCTTCTTTGCACATCTTCTCGGCCTTCTGAGAACATTTTGTACCACCGATAAACGTTGCTTCGGTCCAAGGTAGCTTCTCCGTATGCCACATTCAACAACCGGAATGCATCCGCGCACTTAATTTTGTTTTTCACACAAAATTTGATACAGGTTCTTTGATCCATTTTTTTGAATAGGTAAAAATCGAAGACGATCCAAAACACGTGCAAGCAAAGCAGCTGTCAACAATTAACTGAACAAGTACGCTCTACTGAGCGCGATAGGGACACATTTCAGCGTAGAGTCCGTCGCGAAAATTTAGAAACTCGCTCTATAGAGCAAATTAGAAATACTGCAGAACGTAGATCTCGCCGTGGAAATGCAGAGATTCGCTCAGCTAAGCGAATAATTGATTCACAACAACACAGAGTCCGTCGCAAAAACTTTGAAAATCGCTCTATAGAACAAAGTAGAAATACTTGTGAGCACCGAAAAGAAAGCTCTGGACGAAGCCGTCAAAGTCAATTCCGAGTACATCGTCATAGAGTAATTTTACAAAATAGACGAAATTTAAATGAAAGGCAGACAGATAGAAATCGCTCAATGAGAGAAAATGAGGGTCGGGAGAACGAAAATATGCTAAATGATTCAGATTGGCAGATTTTCGACAAACATATTTTTGGAATATTAAGAAGGGACCAACAGAGGTTTGCATTTGCTGCGGTGGGCTATGGTTTCCATACCAAGTACAGCCGTTATATTTTAATATAATTTCCCAAAGCCATCCAGATGTTGCATCTGCCTTTTATTTATCCGCTAAATTTCTCGTTGAAGATGGTAGCTATAAATTCTGTGCTACTTGCCGAAACGCAATTAAAAGGAACACCCTTCCAAATGACTGATACCATACGTCCTGCGAAAATTATGGAAGCCTTGCGATATTTAGTGAATACTCCATTATATCAAGAGCACAATATACATATTAACAAAGAGTGGGTTACAGGTTTTGGTGATAATGAAGAAACGTAGTGGTGAACGTACTCGAAAACATGGAAATCTACAAACAAAAACATTCGACGGTAGAATAATAAACGAACAGACAAACACTGTTTCCGACACAATATTCGAACCTTTAAAATTGGTTTACAAAAAACAAAGCAACCACTCAGGTACACCAAACACACACGCACCGACAAATAAGCACAAAACAGCAAAAGATCAAAAACAACAAACAAGCAAAAAAGGTCAAACAACAAAAATCACCAACTTTTACCTGCCTCAGTCAACCACAAAAAAACCGATCGATGCAAACCACCCCCGTTTCTGAATGTACCCACACAACACATGCACACACGTACACAAACAGATACCCATGCTGACGTTACCTGCTACCTACTATAAATACAAGACAAACGACCACAACAGATCAGAACGAAAATCGACACTGATGATGGCACAACGCCGAAACCGGTTTGTCTCAAAACCAAATTTGACAAGGGATGACGAAAAATCGTTCCAATATACATCAATCATGAAGAAAATCCATTTATTGCATCTATTGAAGATCTACCCGTGCTTAAAAATTTGCGACATTGCCCAGCAGAGAATAATCCCCCCTTAGAACCTGGGATTGAAGAAATAAACCCAGGTGGGCTTGAGACTCTTCTCGATTATGTTCCAGTAGAAAATATGGACATAAATCGTTTGATAATTGCACCAGGTGAAGGCCAAAGACCCCTGGATATCATTCAAGACAATAACTCTAAAGAGCTTTCATTTGCAAGTATTTATGCTGGGCAGAAGCGAACTTGTACAGAGGCAGACAGCAAGATTGTTCGATCTGAGATTCGCCGCTACGATAGAAAGGCTTGTCCTAAGCTTTTCTATAATTACAAGAAGTTAGAACTGATTCAGATTAAGAATAGTACATCGATTTGCCTACGAAAGTTTTCTGGAAGCAATCGAATTACGGCCCAAAATGTTTTAAATGACAATTTTTTTAAGAATTTGATCCAGATTGACGATGGATATAGAGTTATTAAAGGTGTAAGATCTTCCCCAGCTCACTGGGCAGAGAAAAAAAGGCAATTGCCATGATCCGCCAATTCGGCCTTCCAACCTTTTTTATAACGTTGTCTGCCGCCGAATCTCATTGGATCGAATTACTGGTTATTTTGGCTAAAACTGTGGACTCAAGAACTATTTCTGAAATAGAGGCCAATAATTGATCTACACAAGTACGATGCAGTCACATGCGCTTGATATTTTGACTATCGTTATCGTCAGTTGCTTAAGCTTTTTAAAGAAAATGGAGGTATTTTCGACGAGCATTTTATTGAACATTTTTACTGGCGGATTGAATTCCAACAAAGGGGCTCACCTCACGTGCATGGCATGCATTGGCTGAAGAATGCTCCAAAGATCGATCTTAGCGAACCTGAATCTTTTCCGAATGCTATTAGTTTCATTGACAAATTGTAACGTACACGTAATGAATCCGCCCCTTTGCGCTACCGATGTGGAACGCCCCTCAGCTAGCTCAGTTTGGCAAGGCGCAGTTCTCAACCCTTGGCCACATCGATGCAGGGCGGATTGTTACAATCCCCGTCTAGTTCATTTCCATAGATCCCCTTTGGAAGCCCACCCTTCCTTGGACCGCTCGTTTTAGCTCGGAGATCGCAGGCCCCCTTTCTTACCTTTGCTCCAGACTCCTCTTTACCTACCCCCTGTTGTTGTTGTTGTTGTTAACAGTGCTTCGCCCTGCCCCAGATTGGACAGGGTTACACTGAAATAACAGCCCTTGGCCGGGTGAAAAAACCCGGGTCATTCCGGTGCGATAAAACCGGCTGTTGTCATCATTACCCTCCCCACTTGGTTAATTTAGCACGCCAAATTGATTTCTGTTTTCAAACATAACATTTTTAATCATTCAAATATTTCCTTAAAATCTAAAACAAATCGTTACATATTTGCGACAAAAAATGGTTACATGCATACATATTAAAAACTCATCATTTGGAAAATGTATGTTCAAAAAAAAATAAGGGTATCTACTTAATTCTATGGGACTTCCTATCTGCACGATGGATAAACTAAACTTAAATTGTCGAAAAATTCGAATTTTTGGCCCGGATCCTATAGCCTACCTAAAAGAGCTCTTGAAGGGGGGGGTTTAAGGGATTTCCGGGAGCTAAATTTTACAGCCACTAAAAAAATCAGATTTTTACACTTTATTGGGTTTGGTTTGATCCGCCCGTGAGACCGTTTTTCCCTCTAATCTCGAAAAAAATTAGTTTATATCAACTAGAGTTTTACAATGATCATTATACGAATATTTACATATACATATATTACATATAAACGTTTTGTACAAACGGTTGTGTGAGCACTGTAGTGCTCTTCGCTGGGATGAAAACTTCGATAATCAGATGATGGTGAACTATATGATTGAATTGCAATGAAAATTTCCCTGTGGATCCGCAATTGCTTTTAGTTATGAGGTTATGGTGTCCCCGCTATAGAAACACAAAAAAATTTACGTGTTACAGGGGTGTAAAAAAAAATGGTGCTCCGACACCATTTTGACGTTCGCGCACCTCGCACACTATCCGTTTTTAAAAATATAATCCGGCCAAAAATTTAAGATTTACAAAAAAAAACTTACAATGAAAAACTTCTTGAAATAGATGGAAATCGAGTGGGCGGATTTGCACTGAGGGAGTTTAAGGTGACCGTGGTCGATCGGACAGGGTACGAGAACCCCAAAAGGGCGCGAAACAAAAAAAAAGTGAAAAAAATGCAACAAAACAATTTAAGAAAAAATTTTGAAATTTGGGTGACTTACCAAGTCAGAACTGCATTCACGTAATAGCCGGGTGTCTGAATCACAAAACTCTCAACTGCGGACTCCAGTCGCAGACAATTCGTAATTTTCCGTATTATTTTTGTTTTGGCCTGTGGCCTAACTGATTGTTTGGCGGGCGCGCGGAAATAGTTGTGGCTTTTCGCCTCACTCCGTTTTGATATAAACAAAAATGAAAATTTTGACAAAATAAAACTGCCCTTAGTGGACTTCGCGCACAGGGAATTAGATATTAATTTTAAATTTTACACCAACAACGTTTGCCGCACCGGCTTGCACCCACTCCACGTGCTACTTTAGAGTATGAACAGTTTTTGCTCTGACCTACCAAGTACCCTCTATTTATAGGCACAATAAGAACAGCAACACCGTTTTCTTCTTCCCGTTTGCTATTGCTCTATTGTTGTGTTTCCAGCCAACGACAGCCGTCATTACCCTATGGCTATCCCTTTTTCTTTACTCACCATACCCTTACTTGTCATATGGCAACCTTTTTCAAGGGAAATTGTTGAAATATCCCATTGGTGGAAAATTCCAACTGTCAACCTTTTGACGTTTCTCTTGTTTTGCACAATCAAAACAACCCAAATGTACGAAAATAAAAATGCCGGTGATTATCTTAATGTTTAGTCCCATATTTCGCCCATCGCAAGATACAACAACCATTTCGCGGTAGGTTTATAATTGCATATACATAGGATAGTACGAACATTTCCCATTGATTTACATTTTTATTTCTCTAGTAATGTGGTGTATGCTAGTTCAAAGTTAAGCCTGCGGTGGTCAAATCTCTGCGGTTATATTTGGCATGCTTAATTACATTTTTGTTAGTGTATAAACCGGATAAATGATCCCCAAACAAACGGTAACGCGAGCGGGACAAGGTAGCACCTATCTAGTAATCGCCCAAACGTGGGGAACGCCCACCGATCCTGACAATGTCTCCTGCCACGAGAGCTATGCCGGGCCTTCATTGATGCGATTGACTAACCGAATTGTATGCTGCTTTATATATGTAAAATATTTACTTTATGTGATATTTACAGGTGATTTTCTTGTGGACAACTGCGGATTGCGGTCTCTCCGCCAACTTGACCCTCATCGACGAAGAGACGCATTCTGCTGCTATAATACTATTGTTTGATGTCTTTCGCGTGCCACGCTCCAAGACTTTTTCCTCCTAGGGACTCTAATAGGTACATGTTGTTACCCAAAACTTTGGTAACGCGAAATTTCGCAAATTTCCTGCAAAACTTAGCGTTAATATTTTGCTTAAAATCGCTAAGCACGAAATTTCGCTTATAGACTTCTTGTCCAGGTATGAATCGTATATCGCGTATTCTTTTGTTGTATCTAGATGCATTCGTCTCGTACGACTCGTGTAAATTATCTTTTATTTTCTCCCGCATTATCCTAAGTCTATCGCTATTGTCGAGAGTGAACACCTCGTTATCGGACAGACAATCCAATTTTCGTGCTAAGGCATAGTCTTCTCCATTCGTAAACATGTTATAGCCAAATAACGCGAAATACGGTGAAACTCCCGTGGCCGAGTGTACCGCGCTACGGAGAGAACATTCAATCTGAGTAAGATATAAATCCCAATCTCGATGGTCGTTCTCGAGTTATGACCTAATTGCCGCTAGCACAGATTGATTTGCTCTCTCAGCAGCGTTCGACTGCGGAGAGTAAAAGACAGTTTTCATATGCTTTACCCCATAATTTTCTAACAGTTCTGAGAATTGCTTTGAGATGAATTGCTGTCCGTTGTCTGAATGAATGATTTCCGGTACATAGAACTTATGGAAAATCTCGTCGGTGACGAAATTAACCACATTCCCAGCGGTAGCTTCAGGCATCGCTTTTAAAAAGATAAATTTTTAAAAATGATCCATTACAATAAAGATGCAACAATTGCCCCTTTTAGATCTTTGATATTTGCTGAGAAAGTCTATGTACAACTTCTGGAACGGGCGAACCGTGACTACCTTTTTCCCAATCCCTGGTTTTAGAATCGAGTTAGATGGTTTAGTCTCTTTACAAACCTGACATTCTCTTACAAAGTTTCTAACCTGCACCACCATATTTGGCCAATAGTATAACCTTCGTAGACGATGTAACGTCTTGGCCATACCCCCATAAGCGGCTATCTCTGGACGGTGGGCGTTTTCGATGAGGGTAGACATCAGAGCTTCAGGGACCCATAGCTTCCACTCGTTTTCTTCTAGTTTAATATCCTTGTACAAAAATTTTTTATAAACCATACCATCTTCCACGTTCAGATCGGGAAGCCGTTCTTTATTATTCTTAATCGTTTTTATCAGCTCTCGGTACTCATTAGATTCGAACTCGACTGTGTCCATAACGAAATCGGTGATAAGCTAACTTCTTCTATGCAACGCGACAATGTATCGGCCACTATATTGTCTGAGGCTCTACGGTGTTCAATTTAAAAATTAAAAGCTTGCAATTGCAAAGAACACCTAGCTAATCTACCATTCAAATCTTTCAATGACATTAACCATTTCAAACTCGCGTGGTCAGTCACCACCGTAAACGGCATCAGGTCGATGTAGGACCGAAATCTTTTGACTGCCATCACTGCCGGGAGGCATTCTTTTTCCGTCGTACTATATTTACGCTGACACTCATTAAATTTTTGCGAATAATACGCGATTGGTTTCTCTGCGTCGTCGTTTTCTTTCTGCTATAGGACCGCCCCCAGACCATAATCAGATGCATCACATTCCACCCAGAATCGCTTCGAAAAATCCGGGTGTTTCAAAACTGGCGCACTCGTGAGAGCTCTCTTTAGGCTATTAAATGCCTCCAATGCTTCTGTCGATATTTCGAAGTTTCTCCCTCTCTTCAAAGCGTCTGTTAGAGGCGCTGCCATCGTGGCGAAATCCTTAATAAAACGCCTATACCAGCCAGCAGTACCAAGAAAACTGCGAACTTGTATTTTGAATAGCTTTAATTTTTTCTGGGTCTGTTTTTAACATCCCACCTCCTACTATGTATCCTAGATAGGACAATTCTTGAAAGCAAAATTTGGATTTGGTTAGAACTATGGTTAAATTTGCGTCCTTCAGGCATATGGCCACTTCCTTTAAGGTTCGCAGATGAGATTCAAAATCGGGTGCGATGATCAGTAAATCATCCAAATAAATAAATACGTTTGATTTTAGTCGTTGTGGAATTACCCGGTCCATTAGGCGGCATAGCCTTTGGCCCGCGTTACATATCCCAAAAGGCATGGTTACAAATTGGTATAATGGGCGTCCAGGTACGGTAAAAGCAGTATATGGCTTACTGGCGTCGTCTAACTCGGTCTGCCAGAATGCATACTTCAGGTCGACGCTGCTTATGAAATGCGTGTCGTCTAGACGACTTAATATACCCTCGATATTTTGAAGTGGGTACGCGTCTTTCACCGTCACTGCGTTTAGCTTGCGTGCATCCAGGCAGAACCGATTCTTACACACACTGTCGTTTGGTTACTCCACGGGCACTCGCTCTCCTCGATTACACCCAACTCCAACATACGATCGACCTCTTCATACACTATTGTCTGCATAGCAGGGGACAGAGGGTAATGCTGCTCTTTAATGGGCACCGCTTCTTCAACAAGTTTAATGGTGTGCTTTTCTAAACTTGTTCGACCCAGCCCCATGCTTTTCGAAGGTTTTGAAAACGCTAACTACTTCGCCCAATCGCTCTTTTTATTCTTGTTTGAGATTATGTAATAAGCGCCGTTCATTTTTATCTTCTTCGGGGACCATATCCTGTTGTAATTTAGTAACGTCTATCTCCTCCACCGATATAACCTCAGGTGCCAGCTGGAAAATACGACAAAAATAAACGCCCAGGTAAATATTCTGCTCGAGATAAGGGCATACAAAGATGCGATTTCGCGTTCTAATGTATTAAATCTTACAGGTTCCGTCTATTTGCCGAGGACATTATGCCTACGACCGCCAGCGGCTCTAACGGAAGATGCATAACGCTGAACCGGAACACCGATTTCGTCAACGAATTCCCTGCAGCCTCGGCCCAGAATGCTAACGCATGCGCCCGTATCCAATAAGCCTCGTGTTTTTAACCCTAGAATTTCGATGTCCGCGTACACGCGTGGATCTGTACTACTAACTTTCTTCACTGAGGCCACTACTTTTTGTCGCAATATTTTCCGTTGGCGAAATCGTTGTCTAGCTTTTTGGACTTTCCTCGAAATTCCGCGCCTACCCATTACTATACTATCGGCAAAGATTCTTTCACGTGCTTCGAGGTTCTTCCTATATCGTTCTTCATACGATGGTGTATTTTCCTTGGCAACATTTGGTTGCATCCTTCCGGTCTTACTTCTTTTAAAAATGCAATTTTCTTTATTGTTATCTATGTCGATTTCATTTTCGCTCGGGGTGTTGGTAGACGCATCTACTTTCCTTGAGTTTGTGTGGACCGCGATTCCCCCACCACTACCGCGTTCCGTGCCATGTTTCCGGTAGGGTTGCACAATGAACACTTAGGGGTAATGACGTCTAACTTGCCACACTTATACCAAAAAATGCGTCGCTTAAGTGACATGCATTCGGTGAAAAAGTGGCCATCGTCACCACAATTCCAGCATGATACGCTTCTGCGACCCGCTTTTTGCTCAGCTGATGAATGGCTATTTCCTCCACGGCGACTTGACCCTCATCGCCGGGAGGAAAACATTCTTGGTCTTCGACTTGGCTAACTTCATCAACATGTTGTGTACGAGGCACATACACGTTTGCCGACGTACGTTTGCGGCGCGGGAAACACCTTTCAACGGAATAGACCGAAATTGGGTAAACTAACTTAGCGAGAGATTCGCGCAAATTACCCATCACTAACCTTACGACCTCGTATTCTGGAATGGGGTTCCGCAGTCGCGAACGTAGCGTACCAATAACGTGGAAATACTCGTCGATGGTTTCACCCGCCCTTTGTTTCCTCTCAGTTATTCCCCTTAACACCTCAAAATCAGTTTGTTGCGATGCATACTGTCGATGCAATGCATATTGGAGGGTTGGCCAGTCGACTCTACCATGGGACCGGATAGAGGCCCAGTACCATTCACGAGCCTCACCGCCTAGCAACTTATGAAAATCGCCCATGACGTCACCCCATGCGCACCCATATTGCCTTTTTAAGTATTCCCACCGAAAAATAAAATCTTCCACTGACATGGCATCACGATGCCCCCGGTAGCTTATACCCCATTTTTCAATATTTAGGTCTGACCTAGCACACTCCCTACTTTCTCGTTCGCCCATTGCCCGAGGTCCTGCCGAGATAGCCGCTGGTGCGCCAGCATATGCCATTGGTGGTTGGTGTACCGCTGGTGGGTCGTTGGGAGCTTATGCATCCGTTGCAGCATGTGCCATGGTGATATTATTTCTATCCGTGTTCCCGTTGGTGGGAACACCCCGAACTGCTACATCGTTGTTGGAACGTCTATACTCTAGGGATTCGAGACTGGAATTGTGTCTCATTCTCTTATTTCGGTTACGTGCCCTATTACCTCCCCCCTGTACTCCTACACCTACGTTTTGGTTCGCTCTAGCCAACTCGGTCATGGTGTTGCGGACTTCATATAATATGGCTTCCTTTGCTTTGGCCATCATTTCTTTCACCATCGGTGCTACGTTATTCCGTAATTCGATTGGGATATCAGTTGCCGGACGATTGGATTCGCCATTATTGGGCATGGTGAGTGGAGGGAAGGGCAAGTTGGATGATGGTTGAACTTGTTTGAGTTGCATAGGTGGCTTCTTTATTGTACCTGTATTCTTGCTAGGAGGTTGCTGCTGGTTGATCGCTAGTGTTTTGTCCCCGCCTGCATCTCCTGTACTGTTACTCCCATCTCCAGCTCCTCCCATGTTACCCCCGCCTATTCGATCCGAACGATCTATGAAAGTGGGTTCCTTTGTGCTCGGGTGCTGGGATTGTTGCGTATTTTCAGGGAACATATTTGCCTGATTAGTTCTAAATCTGGTATTCCTCCGCCCCTCCCCCTTAAAGAGCTCTTTCAGGTAGGCTATAGGATCCGGGCCAAAAATTCGAATTTTTCGACAATTTAAGTTTAGTTTCTCCATCTTGCAGATAGGAAGTCCGATAGAATTAAGTAGATACATGATATTTTTCTTTTTATGCAGTATTGGCTTCCAATCAGATATATACATATATGTCTTTTGTAGTGAAATAATTTTGAGTACAGTTTCTACCCGTTCATGTATATGCGTTGGAATTTAGTTGACCATATAAAACTCAAAAAGGATATCCTGTTAAGATTATATTTTTGTTGTTGTATCTCGGTATAAACCGTTGCATTTTAATGCTGTTAAAATTTTTTTTGAGCATTATACATACATTTTCCAAATGATGAGTTTTTAATATGTATGCATGTAACCATTTTTTGTCGCAAATATGTAACGATTTGTTTCACATTTTAAGGAAATATGTGAATGATTAAAAATGTTATGTTGAATTTGAAAACAGAAATCAATATGGCGTGCTAAATTAACCAGATGGGGAGGGTAATGATGACGAAGGGGTAGGTAAAGAGGAGTATGAAGCAAAGTTAAGAAAGGGGGCTTGCTTATTTGCCTGATTAGGTCTTAAAAATCAAAAAAAATGTCAGAACTGCATTCACGTAATAGCGATAAATATTTAGACAAATTTGTTAAAGATGAGGGATTCCTTCGCCTACTCTGGTGCCGGGTGTCTGAATCCCAAAACTCTCAACTGCGGACTCCAGTCGCAGACAATTCGTAATTTTCCGTATTATTTTTGTTTTGGCCTGTGGCCTAACTGATTGTTTGGCGGGCGCGCGGAAATAGTTGTGGCTTTTCGCCTCACTCCGTTTTGATATAAACAAAAATGAAAATTTTGACAAAGTAAAACGTACTGCCCTTACTGGATTCCGCGCACAGGGAATTAGATATTAATTTAAAATTTTACACCAACAACGTTTGCCGCACCGGCTTGCACCCACTCGACATGCTACTTTAAAGTATGAATAGTTTTTGCTCTGACCTACCAAGTACCCTCTATTTATAGGCACAATAAGAACAGCAACACCGTTTTCTTCTTCCCGTTTGCTATTGCTCTATTGTTGTGTTTCCAGCCAACGACAGCCGTCATTACCCTATGGCTATCCCTTTTTCTGTACCCACTATACCCTTACTTGTCATATGGTAACCTTTTTCAAGGGAAATTGTTGAAATATCCCATTGGTGGAAAATTCCAACTGTCAACCTTTTGACGTTTCTCTTGTTTTGCACAATCAAAACCACCCAAATGTACGAAAATAAAAATGCCGGTGATTATCTTAATGTTTAGTCCCAATAAAAGTGCTATATGACCGACATTTGCATTTAAATATTACTTATAATCCTACCGATGTCCATACTACGCAAAACCACAACATTGTGTCACCACTCGCCCATATTTCGCCCATCGCAAGATACAACAACCATTTCGCGGTAGGTTTATAATTGCATATACATAGGATAGTACGAACATTTCCCATTGATTTACATTTTTATTTCTCTAGTAATGTGGTGTATGCTAGTTCAAAGTTAAGCCTGCGGTGGTCAAATCTCTGCGGTTATATTTGGCATGCTTAATTACATTTTTGTTAGTGTATAAACCGGATAAATGATCCCCAAACAAACGGTAACGCGAGCGGGACAAGGTAGCACCTATCTAGTAATCGCCCAAACGTGGGGACCCACCGACCGTGACAATGTCTCCTGCCACGAGAGCTATGCCGGGCCTTCATTGATGCGATTGACTAACCGAATTGTATGCTGCTTTATATATGTAAAATATTTACAGGTGATTTTCTTGTGGACAACTGCGGATTGCGGTCTCTCTGCCAACTTGACCCTCATCGACGAAGAGACGCATTCTGCTGCTATAATACTATTGTTTGATGTCTTTCGCGTGCCACGCTCCAAGACTTTTTCCTGCTAGGGACTCTAATAGGTACATGTTGTTACCCAAAACTTTGGTAACGCGAAATTTTGTAAATTTCCTGCAAAACTTAGCGTTAATGTTTTGCTTAAAATCGCTAAGCACGAAATTTCGCTTATAGACTCCTTGCCCAGGTATGAATCGTGTATCGCGTATTCTTTTGTTGTATCTAGATGCATTCGCCTCGTACGACTCGTGTAAATTATCTTTTATTTTCTCCCGCATTATCCTAAGTCTATCGCTATTGTCGAGAGTGAACACCTCGTTATCGGACAGACAATCCAATTTTCGTGCTAAGGCATAGTCTTCTCCATTCGTAAACATGTTATAGCCAAATAACGCGAAATACGGTGAAACTCCCGTGGCCGAGTGTACCGCGCTACGGAGAGAGCATTCAATCTGAGTAAGATATAAATCCCAATCTCGATGGTCGTTCTCGAGTTATGACCTAATTGCCGCTAGCACAGATTGATTTGCTCTCTCAGCAGCGTTCGACTGCGGAGAGTAAAAGGCAGTTTTCATATGCTTTACCCCATAATTTTCTAACAGTTCTGAGAATTGCTTTGAGATGAATTGCTGTCCGTTGTCTGAATGAATGATTTCCGGTACATAGAACTTATGGAAAATCTCGTCGGTGACGAAACTAACCACATTCCCAGCGGTAGCTTCACGCATCGCTTTTAAAAAGATAAATTTTTAAAAATGATCCATTACAATAAAGATGAAACAATTGCCCCTTTTAGATCTTGGATATTTGCTGAGAAAGTCTATGTACAACTTCTGGAACGGGCGAACCGTGACTACCTTTTTCCTAATCCCTGGTTTTAGAATCGAGTTAGATGGTTTAGTCTCTTTACAAACCTGACATTCCCTTACAAAGTTTCTAACCTGCACCACCATATTTGGCTAATAGTATAACCTTCGTAGACGATGTAACGTCTTGGCCATACCCCCATAAGCGGCAATCTCTGGACAGTGGGCGTTTTCGATGAGGGTAGACGTCAGAGCTTCAGGGACCCATAGCTTCCACTCGTTTTCTTCTAGTTCAATATCCTTGTACAAACATTTTTTATAAACCATACCATCTTCCACCTTCAGATCGGGAAGCCGTTCTTTATTATTCTCAATCGTTTTTATCAGCTCTCGGTACTCATTAGATTCGAACTCGACTGTGTCCATAACGAAATCGGTGATAAGCTAACTTCTTCTATGCAACGCGACAATGTATCTGCCACTATATTGTCTGAGGCTCTACGGTGTTCAATTTAAAAATTAAAAGCTTGCAATTGCAAAAACCACCTAGCTAATCTACTATTCAAATCTTTCAATGACATTAACCATTTCAAACTCGCGTGGTCAGTCACCAGCGTAAACGGCATCAGGTCGATGTAGGACCGAAATCTTTTGACTGCCATCACTGCCGGGAGGCATTCTTTTTCCGTCGTACTATATTTACGCTGACACTCATTAAATTTTTGCGAATAATACGCGATTGGTTTCTCTGCGTCGTCGTTTTCTTTCTGCTATAGGACCGCCCCCAGACCATAATCAGATGCATCACATTCCACCCAGAATCGCTTCGAAAAATCCGGGTGTTTCAAAACTGGCGCACTCGTGAGAGCTCTCTTTAGGCTATTAAATGCCTCCAATGCTTCTGTCGATATTTCGAAGTTTCTCCCTCTCTTCAAAGCGTCTGTTAGAGGCGCTGCCATCGTGGCGAAATCCTTAATAAAACGCCTATACCAACCAGCAGTACCAAGAAAACTGCGAACTTGTATTTGGAATAGCTTTAATTTTTTCTGGGTCTGTTTTTAACATCCCACCTCCTACTATGTATCCTAGATAGGACAATTCTTGAAAGCAAAATTTGGATTTGGTTAGAACTATGGTTAAATTTGCGTCCTTCAGGCATATGGCCACTTCCTTTAAGGTTCGCAGATGAGATTCAAAATCGGGTGCGATGATCAGTAAATCATCCAAATAAATAAATACGTTTGATTTTAGTCGTTGTGGAATTACCCGGTCCATTAGGCGGCATAGCCTTTGGCCCGCGTTACATATCCCAAAAGGCATGGTTACAAATTGGTATAATGGGCGTCCAGGTACGGTAAAAGCAGTATATGGCTTACTGGCGTCGTCTAACTCGGTCTGCCAGAATGCATACTTCAGGTCGACGCTGCTTATGAAATGCGTGTCGTCTAGACGACTTAATATACCCTCGATATTTTGAAGTGGGTACGCGTCTTTCACCGTCACTGCGTTTAGCTTGCGTGCATCCAGGCAGAACCGATTCTTACACACACTGTCGTTTGGTTACTCCACGGGCACTCGCTCTCCTCGATTACACCCAACTCCAACATACGATCGACCTCTTCATACACTATTGTCTGCATAGCAGGGGACAGAGGGTAATGCTGCTCTTTAATGGGCACCGCTTCTTCAACAAGTTTAATGGTGTGCTTTTCTAAACTTGTTCGACCCAGCCCCATGCTTTTCGAAGGTTTTGAAAACGCTAACTACTTCGCCCAATCGCTCTTTTTATTCTTGTTTGAGATTATGTAATAAGCGCCGTTCATTTTTATCTTCTTCGGGGACCATATCCTGTTGTAATTTAGTAACGTCTATCTCCTCCACCGATATAACCTCAGGTGCCAGCTGGAAAATACGCCAAAAATAAACGCCCAGGTAAATATTCTGCTCGAGATAAGGGCATACAAAGATGTGATTTCGCGTTCTAATGTATTAAATCTTACAGGTTCCGTCTCTTTGCCGAGGACATTATGCCTACGACCGTCAGCGGCTCTAACGGAAGATGCATAACGCTGAACCGGAACACCGATTTCGTCAACGAATTCCCTGCAGCCTCGGCCCAGAATGCTAACGCATGCGCCCGTATCCAATAAGCCTCGTGTTTTTAACCCTAGAATTTCGATGTCCGCGTACACGCGTGGATCTGTACTACTAACTTTCTTCACTGAGGCCACTACTTTTTGTCGCAATATTTTCCGTTGGCGAAATCGTTGTCTAGCTTTTTGGACTTTCCTCGAAATTCCGCGCCTACCCATTACTATACTATCGGCAAAGATTCTTTCACGTGCTTCGAGGTGCTTCCTATATCGTTCTTCATACGATGGTGTATTTTCCTTGGCAACCTTTGGTTGCATCCTTCCGGTCTTACTTCTTTTAAAAATGCAATTTTCTTTATTGTTATCTATGTCGATTTCATTTTCGCTCGGGGTGTTGGTAGACGCATCTACTTTCCTTGAGTTTGTGTGGACCGCGATTCCCCCACCACTACCGCGTTCCGTGCCATGTTTCCAGTAGGGTTGCACAATGAACACTTAGGGGTAATGACGTCTAACTTGCCACACTTATACCAAAAAATGCGTCGCTTAAGTGACATGCATTCGGTGAAAAAGTGGCCATCGTCACCACAATTCCAGCATGATACGCTTCTGCGACCCGCTTTCTGCTCAGCTGATGAATGGCTATTTCCTCCACGGCGACTTGACCCTCATCGCCGGGAGGAAAACATTCTTGGTCTTCGACTTGGCTAACTTCATCAACATGTTGTGTACGAGGCACATACACGTTTGCCGACGTACGTTTGCGGCGCGGGAAACACCTTTCAACGGAATAGACCGAAATTGGGTAAACTAACTTAGCGAGAGATTCGCGCAAATTACCCATCACTAACCTTACGACCTCGTATTCTGGAATGGGGTTCCGCAGTCGCGAACGTAGCGTACCAATAACGTGGAAATACTCGTCGATCGTTTCACCCGCCCTTTGTTTCCTCTCAGTTATTCCCCTTAACACCTCAAAATCAGTTTGTTGCGATGCATACTGTCGATGCAATGCATATTGGAGGGTTGGCCAGTCGACTCTACCATGGGACCGGATATAGGCCCAGTACCATTCACGAGCCTCACCGCCTAGCAACTTATGAAAATCGCCCATGACGTCACCCCATGCGCACCCATATTGCCTTTTTAAGTATTCCCACCGAAAAATAAAATCTTCCACTGACATGGCATCACGATGCCCCCGGTAGCTTATACCCCATTTTTCAATATTTAGGTCTGACCTAGCACACTCCCTACTTTCTCGTTCGCCCATTGCCCGAGGTCCTGCCGAGATAGCCGCTGGTGCTCCAGCATATGCCATTGGTGGTTGGTGTACCGCTGGTGGGTCGTTGGGAGCTTATGCATCCGTTGCAGCATGTGCCATGGTGATATTATTTCTATCCGTGTTCCCGTTGGTGGGAACACCCCGAACTGCTACATCGTTGTTGGAACGTCTATACTCTAGGGATTCGAGACTGGAATTGTGTCTCATTCTCTTATTTCGGTTACGTGCCCTATTACCTCCCCCCTGTACTCCTACACCTACGTTTTGGTTCGCTCTAGCCAACTCGGTCATGGTGTTGCGGACTTCATATAATATGGCTTCCTTTGCTTCGGCCATCATTTCTTTCACCATCGGTGCTACGTTATTCCGTAATTCGATTGGGATATCAGTTGCCGGACGATTGGATTCGCCATTATTGGGCATGGTGAGTGGAGGGAAGGGCAAGTTGGATGATGGTTGAACTTGTTTGAGTTGCATAGGTGGCTTCTTTATTGTACCTGTATTCTTACTAGGAGGTTGCTGCTGGTTGATCGCTAGTGTTTTGTCCCCGCCTGCATCTCCTGTACTGTTACTCCCATCTCCAGCTCCTCCCATGTTACCCCCTCCTATTCGATCCGAACGATCTATGAAAGTGGGTTCCTTTGTGCTCGGGTGCTGGGATTGTTGCGTATTTTCAGGGAACATATTTGCCTGATTAGTTCTAAATCTGGTATTCCTCCCCCCCTCCCCCTTAAAGAGCTCTTTCAGGTAGGCTATAGGATCCGGGCCAAAAATTCGAATTTTTCGACAATTTAAGTTTAGTTTCTCCATCTTGCAGATAGAAAGTCCGATAGAATTAAGTAGATACATGATATTTTTCTTTTTATGCAGTATTGGCTTCCAATCAGATATATACATATATGTCTTTTGTAGTGAAATAATTTTGAGTACAGTTTCTACCCGTTCATGTATATGCGTTGGAATTTAGTTGTCCATATAAAACTCAAAAAGGATATCCTGTTAAGATTATATTTTTGTTGTTGTATCTCGGTATAAACCGTTGCATTTTAATGCTGTTAAAATTTTTTTTTGAGCATTATACATACATTTTCCAAATGATGAGTTTTTAATATGTATGCATGTAACCATTTTTTGTCGCAAATATGTAACGATTTGTTTCACATTTTAAGGAAATATTTGAATGATTAAAAATGTTATGTTGAATTTGAAAACAGAAATCAATATGGCGTGCTAAATTAACCAGATGGGGAGGGTAATGATGACGAAGGGGTAGGTAAAGAGGAGTATGAAGCAAAGTTAAGAAAGGGGACTTGCTTATTTGCCTGATTAGGTCTTAAAAATCAAAAAAAATTTCAGAACTGCATTCACGTAATAGCGATAAATATTTAGACAAATTTGTTAAAGATGAGGGATTCCTTCGCCTACTCTGGTGCCGGGTGTCTGAATCCCAAAACTCTCAACTGCGGACTCCAGTCGCAGACAATTCGTAATTTTCCGTATTATTTTTGTTTTGGCCTGTGGCCTAACTGATTGTTTGGCGGGCGCGCGGAAATAGTTGTGGCTTTTCGCCTCACTCCGTTTTGATATAAACAAAAATGAAAATTTTGACAAAATAAAACGTACTGCCCTTACTGGATTCCGCGCACAGGGAATTAGATATTAATTTAAAATTTTACACCAACAACGTTTGCCGCACCGGCTTGCACCCACTCGACATGCTACTTTAAAGTATGAATAGTTTTTGCTCTGACCTACCAAGTACCCTCTATTAATAGGCACAATAAGAACAGCAACACCGTTTTCTTCTTCCCGTTTGCTATTGCTCTATTGTTGTGTTTCCAGCCAACGACCGCCGTCATTACCCTATGGCTATCCCTTTTTCTGTACTCACCATACCCTTACTTGTCATATGGTAACCTTTTTCAAGGGAAATTGTTGAAATATCCCATTGGTGGAAAATTCCAACTGTCAACCTTTTGACGTTTCTCTTGTTTTGTACGAAAATAAAAATGCCGGTGATTATCTTAATGTTTAGTCCCAATAAAAGTGCTATATGACCGACATTTGCATTTAAATATTACTTATAATCCTACCGATGTCCATACTACGCAAAACCACAACATTGTGTCACCACTCGCCCATATTTCGCCCATCGCAAGATACAACAACCATTTCGCGGTAGGTTTATAATTGAATATACATAGGATAGTACGAACATTTCCCATTGATTTACATTTTTATTTCTCTAGTAATGTGGTGTATGCTAGTTCAAAGTTAAGCCTGCGGTGGTCAAATCTCTTATCTTTGGCATGCTTAATTACATTTTTGTTAGTGTATAAACCGGATAAATGATCCCCAAACAAACGGTAACGCGAGCGGGACAAGGTAGCACCTATCTAGTAATCGCCCAAACGTGGGGACCCACCGACCGTGACAATGTCTCCTGCCACGAGAGCTATGCCGGGCCTTCATTGATGCGATTGACTAACCGAATTGTATGCTGCTTTATATATGTAAAATATTTACAGGTGATTTTCTTGTGGACAACTGCGGATTGCGGTCTCTCTGCCAACTTGACCCTCATCGACGAAGAGACGCATTCTGCTGCTATAATACTATTGTTTGATGTCTTTCGCGTGCCACGCTCCAAGACTTTTTCCTGCTAGGGACTCTAATAGGTACATGTTGTTACCCAAAACTTTGGTAACGCGAAATTTTGTAAATTTCCTGCAAAACTTAGCGTTAATGTTTTGCTTAAAATCGCTAAGCACGAAATTTCGCTTATAGACTCCTTGCCCAGGTATGAATCGTGTATCGCGTATTCTTTTGTTGTATCTAGATGCATTCGCCTCGTACGACTCGTGTAAATTATCTTTTATTTTCTCCCGCATTATCCTAAGTCTATCGCTATTGTCGAGAGTGAACACCTCGTTATCGGACAGACAATCCAATTTTCGTGCTAAGGCATAGTCTTCTCCATTCGTAAACATGTTATAGCCAAATAACGCGAAATACGGTGAAACTCCCGTGGCCGAGTGTACCGCGCTACGGAGAGAGCATTCAATCTGAGTAAGATATAAATCCCAATCTCGATGGTCGTTCTCGAGTTATGACCTAATTGCCGCTAGCACAGATTGATTTGCTCTCTCAGCAGCGTTCGACTGCGGAGAGTAAAAGGCAGTTTTCATATGCTTTACCCCATAATTTTCTAACAGTTCTGAGAATTGCTTTGAGATGAATTGCTGTCCGTTGTCTGAATGAATGATTTCCGGTACATAGAACTTATGGAAAATCTCGTCGGTGACGAAACTAACCACATTCCCAGCGGTAGCTTCACGCATCGCTTTTAAAAAGATAAATTTTTAAAAATGATCCATTACAATAAAGATGAAACAATTGCCCCTTTTAGATCTTGGATATTTGCTGAGAAAGTCTATGTACAACTTCTGGAACGGGCGAACCGTGACTACCTTTTTCCTAATCCCTGGTTTTAGAATCGAGTTAGATGGTTTAGTCTCTTTACAAACCTGACATTCCCTTACAAAGTTTCTAACCTGCACCACCATATTTGGCTAATAGTATAACCTTCGTAGACGATGTAACGTCTTGGCCATACCCCCATAAGCGGCAATCTCTGGACAGTGGGCGTTTTCGATGAGGGTAGACGTCAGAGCTTCAGGGACCCATAGCTTCCACTCGTTTTCTTCTAGTTCAATATCCTTGTACAAACATTTTTTATAAACCATACCATCTTCCACCTTCAGATCGGGAAGCCGTTCTTTATTATTCTCAATCGTTTTTATCAGCTCTCGGTACTCATTAGATTCGAACTCGACTGTGTCCATAACGAAATCGGTGATAAGCTAACTTCTTCTATGCAACGCGACAATGTATCGGCCACTATATTGTCTGAGCCTCTACGGTGTTCAATTTCAAAATTAAAAGCTTGCAACTGCAAAGACCACCTAGCTAATCTACCATTCAAATATTTCAATGACATTAACCATTTCAAACTCGCGTGGCCAGTCACCACCGTAAACGGCATCGATTCGATGTAGGACCGAAATCTTTTGATTGCCATCACTGCCGCGAGGCATTCTTTTTCCGTCGTACTATATTTACGCTGACACTCATTAAATTTTTGCGAATAATACGCGATTGATTTCTCTGCGTCGTCGTTTTCTTTCTGCTATAGGACCGCCCCCAGACCATAATCAGATGCATCACATTCCACCCAGAATCGCTTCGAAAAATCCGGGTGTTTCAAAACTGGCGCACTCGTGAGAGCTCTCTTTAGGCTATTAAATGCCTCCAATGCTTCTGTCGATATTTCGAAGTTTCTCCCTCTCTTCAAAGCGTCTGTTAGAGGCGCTGCCATCGTGGCGAAATCCTTAATAAAACGCCTATACCAGCCAGCAATACCAAGAAAACTGCGAACTTGTATTTTGAATAGCTTTAATTTTTTCTGGGTCTGTTTTTAACATCCCACCTCCTACTATGTATCCTAGATAGGGCAATTCTTGAAAGCAAAATTTGGATTTGGTTAGAACTATGGTTAAATTTGCGTCCTTCAGGCATATGGCCACTTCCTTTAAGGTTCGCAGATGAGATTCAAAATCGGGTGCGATGATCAGTAAATCATCCAAATAAATAAATACGTTTGATTTTAGTCGTTGTGGAATTACCCGGTCCATTAGGCGGCATAGCCTTTGGGCCGCGTTACATAGCCCAAAAGGCATGGTTACAAATTGGTATAATGGGCGTCCAGGTACGGTAAAAGCAGTATATGGCTTACTGGCGTCGTCTAACTCGGTCTGCCAGAATGCATACTTCAAGTCGACGCTGCTTATGAAATGTGTGTCGTCTAGACGACTTAATATACCCTCGATATTTTGAAGTGGGTACGCGTCTTTCACCGTCACTGCGTTTAGCTTGCGTGCATCCATTCAGACGCTAAACATGAGGCAGAGAATATACTTAACTCATTTGCTACACAGTTTTAAGAGATCAGCCCTTTTATGACTTTGTAGGTGGCGGGGCTGTAGTTGGAAAAAGCCGCCTCTCTGAAGGTACTTCTTTGTGCTCCTACGGGAAAAGCAGCATTTGGAATAGGCGGTTTAACACTGCATTCTATATTTTCACTACCTGTGAATTAGTTCAATAAGGAATTACGGCCGCTTAGTAATATTGATATTGTCAACTCAATCTATACTAGATTATGTGATTTGAAGTTGATAATTATAGATTAAATTTCATATTGGAATGATTTTTCGTCATCCCTTGTCAAATTTGGTTTTGAGACAAACCGGTTTCGGCGTTGTGCCATCTCTCGAACGAAAAGAACGAAAATCGACACTGATGATGGCACAACGCCGAAACCGGTTTGTCTCAAAACCAAATTTGACAAGGGATGACGAAAAATCGTTCCAATATACACCAATCATTCACCCTGTCGGAAAAACAACAAAACAAAATAAAACATTAAATTTCAATGGTTGGCGCTCGAATGTTTAGTTACATTGACGCCAGACTAAAGCAGATTTTCATGAATAATATTCCATTTGGTGGTATACCTGTTATTGCTTTTGGCGACTTCTCAATTGCAAAAGAAGTGGTTAAAGGAATTGCCGTTAGTGGCCAAAATGCTAATATCTTAGAACGCGTCAGACTATTCAACACTTCGGAAACTCAGGGTCTTACGTATAGCTTAACGCTAAAAACCACGGCCAAATATATGATGACAGTGAATATCAACACAGGCGACGGTTTGGTAAATGGTGCAACTAGCCAGCTTATGCAGATAGATTTAGATTCATCGGTTCCAATAACGCTGTGGATAAAATTTTTAGAACTTTCTGTTGGTTTGATGGCTAGATCGAAAAAGACCAATCCTAACAAACCTTCGTGGACACCCATTGAGAAGACTGTTAGGGCCTTTTAATATAAGAGAAATGTGCAGATAACAATTGAAATAAACCAGTTTCCAATTCTTCCTGCTGAGGAAATAACCATTCACAAAAGTCAGGGTGCTACGTATAATAAAGTGGTTGTTCACACCCGATCTAGAATGCCAAGATCATCTTTATATGTACCCTGCAGTCGAGCTACTAGTGTGATGGTTTATTTATATTAGGTAATTTCATTCCACCTAATCCTTTTTGTGAATCTGATCCTGTATTTAGGCAGTTGAATGATTTGACCACAACAAAAGCTTTGGCTCCAACATTTAACTTTATGCTTTCTCGAACATCGAGCCTGCAAATTATATTTCATAATGTTCAGAGTCTTCATGCGCAGATAAATGATATAAATAATGACATCCAGATGCTATCCTCAGATATCCTGTGCTTTGTCGAGGCATGGAGTTATCCATATGAACATTTTGAAATTCCTGGGTTTAATTCACTTAATGCTTTACGGATAGACAGCACCGAAACGGAAAACAGAAATAGGCGAGGCGTTTTAGTGTATGCGAGACCTAACTTTGCTTCGGCAATCGAATTATTTAAGTTGAAAAAAATTTGTTCTGGTCGGAAGGTTTTAGAAATCGTTGTATTTAAATGCAAAGATTATTACATATTGGTGCTTTATAGAAATTCCACATTCCCCATCAGGCATTTTGAATCAGAGCTGCGAGAAATTCTTACTACAGATCTGCGTGAAAAAAATTTATAATTTTGGGTGACTTTAATCTATGCCTCAAGTCTAGGAAAAATAGAATCGAACATCTACTTAGAGATTATAATTTGATAGACCCCCAATATTTCACCACAACTGCTGGTACCCAAATTGACTGGACATTTTCAAATATTAAGGCTATAACCTAAGAAACAGTATATAGGTACGACGATAGCATTTGCGCCTCTTTTTATGAAAATAGTGAAACTAAGTAAGGTAGATTAATATACAGGGTGGCTGATGAATTTTGCTACATTAAGAAACTCAAATAATTTTTTTTCAGTGTATGGAATTAATTTTTCTTTTATTCATGTTAAAGCTCATTAAATTTTATTAAATATAGCTTAATTAGTTTTAAAAATAATGGAATTTAAATGCCCCCCCCTGCTCGACGATGCATGTGCGGCATCTTACCAAAAAGTTGTTCATTACTGCTTGGAGAGTTGAGACAGGAATATCCGCAATTGTTTCTCGAATGGATTGCCTTAGTTCATTCAAATTTGTTGGCTTTGCTTTGAAGACTTCCTGTTTGCAATAACCCCACAAGAAAAAGTCAGGTGCATTAAGGTCAGGCGACCTGGGTGGCCAACGGAATGTGGAGTTTCTGGATATCAGCTTATTGGGAAATTTTCGTCGCAATTCTGTCATAACAGGTTGGGCTATATGAGGAGCTGCACCATCTTGCTGAAACCACACAGAGTTGAAAGAAATTCTCATTCGGCGTAATTCTGGATAGAAAAACTCTCTCAACATGCTCAAGTAACGGTCTCCAGTAACCGTAACGGTGTGACCGTTTTCTTCGAAGAAGTAGGGCCCGACAATGCAGCGTGATGAAACTGCACACCACACTGTGACACGAAGTGGATGCAATTCCGTCTCATGGAGTATCTGTGGGTTGGAAGCACTCCATATTCGACAATTTTGTTTGTTTATGTTGCCGTTTAAATCGAAATGGGCCTCGTCAGACATGAAAAGACAGTTCAACATGTTTCCATCCTCTTCCACCATTTGAAGCATCTTCTGGCAAAATTCCAAGCGAATCGGCAAGTCTGCAGCGTTCAGTTTGTTGGCCATTTGAATTTTATATGGGAATAAGTCCAAATCTTTGTGCATAATTGACTGTAATGACTGTCTGCTTACACCCATTTGAGCAGATAAGCTTCTTGTCGAAACACGTGGATTGTTTTGTATGGCAGCGATTGTTTCCTCCGTTCGAACTGAAGGGTTTCGATGGTAAGGTCTTCTGTTGACTGTCCCATGCTCGGCAAAATTGTTTACAAGTCTTATTATGGTCCATCTGCTCGGAGGATTGCCGCCAAACGTGCGCCTATACTCTCTTTGAACCGAAACTACGGACTCCAGTGCGTGATAGCGGCGGACAATCCAAATTCTTGTTTCAGTGTCCCAGTTATCCATTTTTATTAAACGTAAAAGTCAATCTGCAAAATAAAAAAAAATTTACCAGATTCATTAAATAGAAAAAAAGTTATTTAATTTTTTTTGGTAGCGGCTTTCATTAGCCACCCTGTATTTATATACTTTTTGATAAACTGTAACTAATTAAGTACATATTTATCTGATTCTTAAGAAGAATTATATTATCAACATTATTAATTTATGCAAATAATAGAAGCCTTAGTTTTAAGTAAATACATATAAATTTATTAATCAAAATTGAAGCTTAAATTGATATATACTGGGGAGAAAACTATGTACTACTGATTACAAAATACCAAAAGTTGACTTATAATAAAATTTAATAAACATCGCAGTGATAAAGTAAGCATCAATCTAACGGTATCAATATGGGATACGGTATCAATTGGTGATATTGACCTAAATTTGGATCCTAGAATGTGTTTATACTATATGGGCGTTTGACACCTATTGCATTGGCGACGACATAAATATATGATGCTATTACCTACTTTAAAGAAATAATTTTGTTTCGGAGAAATTGACTTAAATGTGGAACTACGTAGGAGATGTATGTATTTGTGAAATATGGTCCTCAAATGAAAGGTATGAGCAGTTGATATACCATGGATTTTAATTTTACCTCAAATGATTCTTAACTACTGGTTATACCGATGCATGTATGGTCCAATACACATATGTGGTTCAAAATTTCTAAAAATCCTCTGTACCTGCTGATTACGTGCCAATTTTACTACCATAAAAATTTGCAAAGCTTAAAGCAAAATATCATTTTAAGTCAAAAACATAAGCAATATTACTTCCTTTAGAATAGATATGTGAAAGTGAGTGTGGTTTTCAATCGATTTGCTTAATATTTTGTCCGATTGTACTCCAATGTCACAATAGTACGCTCACCATTCTTAAATACAATTTCTCTTCAAACTTAGGAGCAATCGCTATCGGGAGACAACAGAAACTGTCTACCCAAAAGAAGGCGGTGCCACGTCCACTACCAATAAATATTCAATTTATTTATGTAAGACTTTTTGAATTTTGCAGACACTTTTTTCAATGCTATTATAAAAAAAAAGAAAGCGTGGCTTTCAGCCGCTTTCGCTCATTTTCACAGCAAACAGTTGTCGCTACGAAAAAAATGTCTATGCCAAATTTCAATGTTATATCTCCGACGCCTATTGATTTACAGCTTGTTAAACTTCTGAATTTGCTTTTTCTAAATTTGGGCGTAGCTACGCCCATATTCCAAAATCTTAACGAACTTGTGTTTTGCGTTATAAAATCAATCCACCTACCAAATTTCATTAACTTAGTGGTAATCGTTTTTGAATTATCTCATTTTTTAAATTTTTCGATATAGGAATGCGTGGTTATCGTTCGATTTCGCTCATTTTCAATACCAATCTATTCTGAGTCTAAATAAGCCCGCATACCGAATTGGGTGAAGATATCTCAATATTTGCTCAAGTTATCGTGTTACCGAACAGACGGACGGACATGGCTCAATCAAATATTTTTTTTTCGATCCTGGTCATTTTGATATATGGAAGTCTATATCTATCTCGATTACTTTATACCTGTACAACCAACCGTTATCCAAACAAAGTTATAATACCCTGTGTACAAGTACAGCTGGGTATAAAGATGACATTGCGGGATTAATAATTTTTGTGTTTTTTTTGCGGTGCTAAAAACCATAACAATAAAAATTGGTGGACGCCCACATGACAGCCGTCGGTCATGCGGCGAGTAGGGTGTTTTGCACGTCCCAAATCGTTCCAAATTTAATACTTAAACCTAAAGGGCAGTTCGTACTCTGAGGTGATTAAATATAATGTAGGCATAATATGATGTGATATAATACATGCGTTACAATGAAATTATTTACAATTCATGGAAAAATATTTATATAACGAGTATTATCTATACTAATATATTTTTAAAAGCCGTTTTCTTCTGGACCGCAAAGCTCAAAAACGGCTGGACCGAATTAAATGAAATTTTGCACGTAGTTTTAGCTGGATCCCAACATGGTTATAGGGTACAAAAAATATTAAAATCCGGGAAGGTTTTGGAGATATCCCGCAAAATGTGGACCAGGATAGCCTTATAACGTGTTCATACAATATTGGTATCAAATGAAAGGTGTTGGCGTGTCTTTAACATGGTGTAGTTATTAGTCCCATGTGAGACCCCCATTTCGAAGTATTGCCAAAAATATGGACCAGGTGTGGCCCTAGACGGGTTTCCTGCAATATGGGTGTCAAATGAAAGGTGTTGGCGAGTGCTTTAACATGGTGTAATCATTAGTCCCATATGAGACCCCGTTTTCGAGATATTCACCAAAATATGGACCATGTGTAGGTAGACCTAGAAGATGTTTGTATGCGAAACTGTTTCTGATTAAACTTTTAATCAGAGTGTGGTTTTAAGATCACCTTTTTCGAGATATCAACGTAAATGTGGACCTGTGATAGAAATATGGTGCTTTTCAAGTGCGTGGATGTACAGTTTTTTGCTGTTCTGTTTAACTCTTAAATTAACGCACATTCAAATGTACATAAGAAACTAACATCGCTTGACTTTTCTATTAAGTATGTAATCAAATATAACAGGGCGGCATCTATCGAGCTGTTAAGACAACATAAAAGTATTTGCATACATGTAATCATTAACAGGTTGCTTACAGCGTCGAATACTGTTGCAATTTTTTTGAATCAGTAGTTTTAATTTTAAGATATTGGTATACCACCCTTTAAATTTTTGAAATAGAATATGCATTTCGTTTTGTTTGAAATTTAATAGCATATTTCTTTCATATTGCGTGAGAAACAGTTTCAAACAGTGCCTCTTTAATTTTTGAAAAGTTGCGCTTACGAATAGTTAAAAAAAAAATTTTATCAGTGAAAGTTTATATACAAACCTGTGCGAATAATCTTGAAACAGTTGAAAACACTGAAAGTTTATAATTTGCGAATAGTTGTGTACATTTAAAAAAAAGAGTTAAAATCAGAGAAAATTTAAATACCTGTGCGAATAATTGTGAAACAGTAAAAGCTTATAATTTACGAATAGTTGTGTACATTTAAAAAAAATAATTAAAATCTGTGAAAATCTATATACCTACCTACATACGATTAGTTGTGAACTTACAAAAAAGAAAGATGGCGAAAGTACGAACCAGCCTACATTTAACAGCATCTACATATCGTGCACAAGAACGACTTCTGATTTACCGTTTTCCCAGTAGATGCGTGTTTAACTACCAAGTAAATGTGGATTATGCTAACTCAAAGGATCTTCAAATAGTAAGAATGAATGTGGTTTGTGCACATTACGGTGCAAAAAACTGGAGTGCGGACTGAGGAGGGAATTTCATGCCAACCTACAAAATTTAAGGTCAGGTATACCACCTTATTGGTTCACTGTTACCGGAACCGAATGTACATGCCCAGTATCTTCAAGTGCATTTTATTTCCGAGGATGACCAAATCTCAATACGAACAAACATGATGGCAGCATTAAATTTAGAACTTATAGAAATACTACAAAATTTGATGCATACATATAACTCTTTTATTTTGAGTTTCAAATATAATTTAGAGTGAAGGACAGGTCCGAGTCGGCAAACGATTTTCGGTTGGTTATCCATGCGGACAAACTACCTACTAATGAGCACAAATGGCGATATAATGTACCCTTAGTAAACGAGGTGGCCGTACATTTGATAGACGAAGAAAAAGGGTCGAGAGATATTGTCTTGCACTGTCATGCAGGGCAACTCCAACGAGTCTCAGAGCTGCATCGAGCATATGATCAATTACAGTATCCGATCATGTTTTTAAAAGGAGAAGGCGGATACTGTTTAAACATGCCACATTGTAATGGGCCCAAGTACAGGGTTGCGCAAAAGTAATCCTCCTATGTGAATGGTGAGCGCTACAGAGCAATGATCAACGAGTTCTTTTTGCCGCAACTTGATGAATTGGGATTGGAAAACATGTGGTTCCAACAAGACGGTGCAACAGCACACACTGCACGTGCCACAACCGATATGCTGAACATCGGAAGCTTACTTTTGCGCCACCTTGTATATCTCTGGTGCAGTTCTATGCTTACCGGTTTATGGTCAGAGATAACTGTATAAATCATCTTCATTATTTTAAAAACTTATTAAATCAATACTCAGTGGACATGATGGCAAAAATGACTTCTGAAAGATTGAATTATATACGCAGAAATCAGCAAAAACTACGAGCTGAAGAGTATATACACTTGCACGATGCTATAAATGAAGATTCTAATATAAATGTTTCTAATATTGGGCAAAAACACATACTTTCTTCATCATTTACGGGATCAGCACGTTACATGCAAGAAAAAACACAACACGCGATGACAAATATGCTTCATTATGGCCGACCTGACTTGTCTATAACTTTCACGTGTAATCCTGAATGGCCAGAAATAACACAGGAGCTTTTTAATGCCCAAAAATCACACAATCGAAATGATGTTGTAGCTAGAGTTTTCCATTTGAAAATGAAAAAGCTTATGTTTCTTTTAACCAAAAAATGCATATTTGGAGATGTTAGGTGTCACATGCTCTCTGTAGAATGGCAAAAACGTGGATTGCCGCATTGTCATATACTGCTCTGGCTGCAGACAAAAATACAACCACATGAAATAGATAGCACAATTTGTGCTGAAATCCCGAACCCAAGCGATGATCCACTTCTATATGAAATCGTTTGCAAAAATATGATTCATGGGCCATGTGGGCAGCATAACATACTCGCACCTTGCATGGCAGGGGCCAAATGTCTGAAGAGGTTTCCTCGCAGTTATTGTGCAGAGACGCTGTCCGGCGAAGATGGCTACCCGACATACCGTAGACGGTCTCCTGAAAACGGAGGTAACACTGCCTTCTTGATGTGCCTGGCGCTATAACAAGAATAGATAATAGGTAGGTCGTTCCTTATTGCCCTATTCTCCTGCGGTGCTTTTCAGCTCATATAAATGTTGAGTACTCTCATTCTGTTAAATCTATCAAATACATATGATGCATTCTATATGAAAAGATAGGTCGACCTCTCCGATTTTCTTCAAATTCGGAAGACATGTAGTATTTGACGTCTAGAATAATGTGTCAAAATATTTTTTTTAAATTTTGAATATTTTTGATTTTATTGACAGTTGAAAATTTTTGAAAGCTTTCCTTTGAGTTAAAATATCTTTTAAACTATTAACTTTAGAGAAAAATCTTTCACTACAAAAAGGCTTTAAAACTATTGAAGTTTATAAAAAAACTTTATTTTTTCAAAATTTTGAAAAATAATATGATTGAAAAATAAAATAAATTTTTTTTTCAGTGTAAAGTAATGAAGGATATCACCGATTTTCTTTAAAAAAATCTGAAAGAAACTTGAATATGTTCTTAACCTGCCCTTAAAATGTAAAAGAATGTTTTTTTTTGTTTTCGAGAAAAAAAAATTCAAAATTTTATGTTGAATAAATCTATGATTTTTACGCACAGTAATTTTGTGATACAAACATTTTTACACTATATAACACTTCGAAATGGCATCCATATTGTTAACAGATGTTTTCTACATATATATTTACCTTCTTATTTATAGAAAATAAAACGATTGGTCAAACCTATTTTATTTTCTATGAATAAGGCCGTTAATTAATATATAATGCGAAGTCGGGGTAATTCTATCAAAATTACGACACACATGCATCCACACGCGTTTAAAATTCTCCGCAGTTTGACAAACATCACATTTTATAACTAATGTAAATAAAAAAATGAACAAATCAGCTGTTTAATAACGCCACCTGTAATGAATTCCACTTATTAATAACGGGAACATGCACTTCAGTTATTTTTTGTTTGTTCTATCGCAGTAGTCATTAATTTTGTAAACTTCTTTTATTTATTACCTTATGAAAATTGTTTGCATTTCATAGTCATTTGCTATTTGATTCATACAAGAACAGGTTCTTCTCCAAAGCTGTTCGCTGTATTTCTTACAAACTATCGTACATATATACATATTCTGATTCCCAAAAATGCCAAATAAAAAATTTTGTTGTAATCCATTTGATTTGCCTAATCACAACTGGGTTAAAAAAAATGTAGGTAAATCCACGTAAGAACTATTAAAAAAACTACCCAATTTGGGGGAATATGTCTGCTTTTGCTGCAGGATTAAAATTCTAAAAGATGCTGTACCATCTAAAGAGGTTAGCAATAGTATTATTAAAAGTCCATTGAATGAAACTAAATTTTCCAATGTAAAAACAGGTTCCGAAGGAAATCCATCGCCAAAAATAAGTTCTGATGAAGATAGTGAAGTGTATACAGGAAGAGATGACGGCTTGGAATTGCTTTTATCTGTAAAGAAAAAGTTTCAAACCATCTCGAATTATTCAGAAAAGATTTTTTGGTTGACAATTTCTCCACCAAGTTGGACAGCATACAAACTCCAAAAGGAATTTAATACAACTTATAAGTTAGCTACTCATGCGAAAAAAACCCAAAATATGTTTGGATTTGGTTCCCACCCAACTCAAAAAATATCAGGAAGGTAGATTTCCGCAAATGATATTTCCGTAGTCAAAAATTTTGGGCAGAACGATTGCGTATCTGTAAGACAAACGGATGGAAAAAAGTCAAAAATTCAGAAGCGATTGGTCTTGTGCAATCTGAAAGAAGTTAATGTCGAATTTAAAAATATGTATCCTGATTTAAAAGTTGGATTCAGTAAATTTGCCGAACTACGTCCTAGGGAATGTGTTTTGGCCGATGCTGCTGGAACTCACACAGTACGAGGTGTGTTCAAAAAGTATCGCGAATTTTGAATTTTCGCTGGTTGCGTATATTCGAATTTCGAATTTTTTGTGGCGTTATGTTGGTACTCATTTCTCTCACTTATGCCGACAAGCTCGGCCATTTTGAATGTTCAGTTAATTGTTGACAGCTGCTTTGCTTGCACGTGTTTTGGATCGTCTTCGATTTTTACGCGAAATTCGTACCAAAATTGCTCAATTGTGACCAAAAACAGCATCGCATGGACATTGCTAATGAGATGTTAAACTCTGTTCGCGACGACCCAAATTTGCTCCAGAGGGTCATAACTGGTGACGAATCGTGGGTTTGTGGTCATGACGTGGAAACCAAAGCTCAATCATCTCAATGGAAGCTGCCGCACGAACCAAGACCGAAAAAATCGCGCCAAGTGCGGTCGAATGTGAAAGTTTTGCTGACAGTTTTCTTCGATTGCAGGGGCGTGGTGCATCATGAGTTCTTGCCACAGGGAAGAACGGTCAATAAGGAATATTACCTGCAAGTTATGCGCAATTTGCGCGAAGCAATCCGCCAGAAACGCCCGGATTTGTGGAAAAACAAAAATTGGCTTTTGCACCACGATAACGCCCCTGCTCACGCATCGTTGCTTGTGCGCGACTTTTTGGCCAAAAACAACACACTAATGATGCCGCAGCCACCGTATTCCCCAGATCTGGCCCCCTGTGACTTTTTCTTGTTCCCTAAACTGAACAGGCCCATGAAAGGACGACGTTACGCTTCTCTTGACGAGATAAAGACGGCATCGAAGGAGGACCTGAACAAGATACAAAAAAATGATTTTTTGAAGTGCTTCGAAGATTGGAAAAACCGTTGGCACAAGTGTATAATATCTCATGCGGATTACTTTGAAGGGGACAAAATAGATATTCATGAATAAATAAATAATTTTTGAAAAAACAGAAAATTCGCGATACTTTTTGAACACACCTCGTATGTGTCTGTAAAATTCATCAAAATTTCAAATTAATGATGGATGCTTTAAAAGATATCTCCAACCAAATTTCTATTCAAACATACGAAGATGTCTTACGTGAGATGACTTGTGAGAAATTCGAACATAATTGTCAACTTAGAAAGTGTAATTCTTGTCCAGGTTTTGAAGGAATAAGTATTGAACTTGGAAAAGCATTTGCAGTAAATAATATAAAAAGTTTGGAATTTTTACAATGGACCAATACAGACCGTTCTTCTATAGAAACAGTGAATAAAGATACTTATACGTTTATTGAAATGCTGAAAGCCGATGCATCAGTACTTTTAACACACAATTTTATAGCCAAAAGCCAAAACAAGTTCTTCAAAGAACTGAAACTCCAATTAAAGGAAGGCGAATTTATAGTAGTTGGTGACTTCTCTGAAAATTTCACTTTTCTGGTACAGAACGCCATTCAGGATTACCACTGGAATATCAATCAATTTGGTTTCTGTTCCAAAGCTGATTACCAAAAATAAAAAGATTTCCTAAAGGATCGTTTCGCTACAGCTGTTCGAATCAATGGCACACGGTCATTCCACAGCTTTATACCCTTTTCAAGCAACGAAATTAAATGTAAAGTTGTATCGACTTGTAATGAGAGCGATTGTAAAATTTTTTAAGTAATAAAAAAACTGACCTAATTTAAAATATAAAACTACATTTTCATAATATTTATGCAATTTCGAAGTGTTATATAGTGTAAAAATTTGTGTGCGTAAAAATTATAGATTTATTCAACATAACATTTTGAAATTTCTTTTTCTCGAAACCAAAAAAAAAACCATTCTTTTAAATTTGAAGGGTAGGTTAAGAACATGTTTAAGTTTCTTTCAGATTTTTTTAAAGAGAATCGGTGCTATCCTTCATTACTTTACACTGAAAAAAAAAAATTTTATTTTATTTTTCAATCATATTATTTTTCAAAACTTTGAGAACATAAAATTTTTTGTATAAACTTCAATAATTTTAAAGACTTTTTGTAGCAAAAGATTTTTTTCTAAAATTAATAGTTTAAACGATATTTTAACTCAAAGAGAAGATTTCAAAAATTTTCAACTGTGAATAAAATCCAAAATATTGAAAAGTTAAAAAAAATATTTTGACACATTATTCTAGACGTCAAATACTACATGTCTTCCGAATTTGAGGAAAATCGGAGAGGTCGACCTATCTTTTCATATGGAATGCATCATATGCAAATATGTCAACAAGGGCACAGATCAGGCTACATTTTCCTTCCAAAACAATTCTGATAAAATTCAAAAATATCTCAACGGCCGTTATATTAGCACTTCGGAGTCCTTTTGGCGTTTTTTTGAATTTCCAATTCATGAGCGATTTCCAACTGTTGTACACCTAGCAGTGCATTTAGAGAACGGACAACGATTTTACTTTTCAGAAGACAATGTAGCCCAAGTTCTTGAGAATCTCCGTAAAACTACATTAATCGCGTTTTTTGAATTATGTTCCAGTGCCGTCTTATTATACGTCGAGCAATTATAAGTTTTCCAGAAGGAAGCGCGGTGTTGCTGTTGTAGGTAACCCTGATATCGAAAAGGGTTCGGCACTTGGTAGAGTTTATAATCAAACTGAATGCTTTTACTTACGTTTATTGCTACACAATATTCGGGCCCCACTTGTTTCAAAAGCTTGAGGACTGTTAATGGTATAGTTTTGAATACTTTTCAAGCCGCTTGCCGAGAGCTACAACTTTTGGAAAATGACGATCATTGGAAAAATGCATTAGCTGAGGCATCTCTTTTACATTCACTGTAAGAGAGAGAGAGTTATTCTGCATTATAATAGTTTTTTGTCAGCCTTCAAACGCTGAATTGCTATGGAACATATTCAAGAATGACTTCTGTGAAGACTTTCTTTTCAATGAGCGCAGAAGACGTAACGATCCCGATCTACTAATTTCTGAAGATATTCTAAACCAAGGCTTGATAAAAATTAACGATAATTTGATTATGTTTAAGTAAGTAATTTTACTTTTTTAAGGTTTAATTGACATCGAAGACAAAATAATAGGACTATGCGAAAAACAGTTATCGAGTTTTGGGCTACCTTCTCCAAATCGGAATATTCAACGAACTGAATGCCATTTTCAGACCACATTGAGGCGTGCATGTGACGTAAATATTTTAAATGACGACCTTGCAACTAATGTACCAAAAATGGTTTCGGATCAGCAACTAACATATGGCAAAGTTGTCAACAGCATTGCTAACAAAGCTGGTCAAGCATTTTTCCTAGATGCTCCTGGTGGTTGTGGAAAAACCTTTTTACTAAATCTTCTTCTGGCTTATGCCAGATCTAAAGGCCACGTGGCACTGGCAGTAGCGTCATCTGGAATCGCAGCGACTCTGTTATCCGCTGGTCGAACAGCCCATTCCGCTTTCAGGTTGCCCTTAAACGTGTCCGTCCAAGAAGAAAAGATTTGCTCAATTCGAAAGGACGGGTCACTGGCTAAAATTTTAGAAGAAGCTGTACTGATAATGTGTGATGAGTCTACAATGACCCATCGAGCGCATATTGGGGCAGTAGATCGCACCTTAAAAGACATAAGATCCAACGACAAACCCTTTGGTGGAATAACTGTCCTTTTTGCAGGAGATTTTCATCACACTTTGCCTGTAGTGGCGAAGCTGATATTGTAAAATCATGCTTCAAGGCATCTATACTATGGAATCACGTAGAGAAATTGTGTCTGCGAACAAACATAAGAGCACATCTGAACGGAAATGTCAGTATATTTCCTCAGGATTTACTCGACATTGGAGATGGTAAAATTTCCAATGAGAATGGTTACTTTATAGTTGATTCAAGGCTTGGTAATGTGATGCATAACGTGGACGAATTAATATTGCAAATTTACCCGAATATTGAACATCTTTGCAGTAAGCCATATACCCGGCTATGCGAGAGGGTTATCGTGTCACCAAGAAATAAAACGGTAGATGCAATTACCAACATCATTGTAGATAGAATTCTCAGCGAAGCTAGAGAGTACTATCAACTGACTCTGTCTTTAATAGAGAAGACGCCGTGCACTACCCTACTAAGTTTTTAAATTCTCTTAATCCCTCTGGCTTACCCCCTCATAAATTAAAGTTAAAAAGTAAAATTCCAGTTAATTTACTGCGCAACCTCAAGCCACCCACGTTATGCAACGGGACGAGATTACAAATAAAACGAATGCACAACAATATCCTAGAGGTAACAATCCTTACGGGTCCAGCTGCAGGAGAAACATCGTTCATACCTCGCATACCTATGATTCCGACCAATATGCCTTTCCAATATAAATGCTTGCAATTTCCAGTGAAAGTTTCCTTCGCAGTGACAATAAACAAATCGCATGGACAAACTTTCAACTATGTTGGTATTGACTTACGGGCAGAGTGCTTCATAGATGGGCAATTGTATGTTGCATTATCCAGAACTGGAAACCGTCAGAGCCAGGCTATTCTGCTGTCTTCAGATAATAAAACTATAAATGTAGTATATTCCGAAGTACTTTGAAGTTTAGTGTTTTGTTTCTCTCTAATGTAAATAAAAAAATCAATGTTCACATTTAAATCGATATCGAAACCCATATGTTCTGCTCATTTCAAAACATTATGTATGTATGTATTTAATAGTAAAGCATCTTTAAAAAAATTTAAAAACTGAACTTCCGACCAACGTCGCACACGGGCTGCTAGTTCTATATAAAATTCATGAAATATGTATATAATGAGTAGGTTTTGGAATTGGGACTTGTGGCTACCTATGCGCGTAAACACATTTAACCCCTTTTTAATTGTATAAAAATAATAAATAAGATAGGATATTCAACAGGTGTAAAGCTAATATACATATCAATATTTTAATTAATACTTTACCATCTACAGAGTTTTTTACTTGAGAACCAGCATAAGCCCCAACTATAACGTCAGCCTAGAAGTCCAACGAGAATCGCTCTTGCAAACAAGTGCTACTGAGTAGGCAATTGAGAAGTAAAGCCCTCTCGAAGAATGAAAATAGCACTCTTTAAGTCACGTTTACCCGTACTCGTCCTGCTTTATGATGCAGAAGCTTGGCGACCAACAACATCTGATGAGGCGGTTCTGGTAGTATTCGGGAGAAAGTTGCTCGGAAGATTTACAGACCCTTACGCGTTGGCGACGGCGAGTACAGACGAAGATTTAATGACAAGCTGTATGAGCTATGTGCAGACACTTACATAAACCAACGAATTAAAACCCAACGGATTGGTTGGCTAGACCATGTTGTGTGAATCAATGAAGATGCTCCGGACCAGAAAGTATTATTTTCGGCACCCGCCGGTGGTCGCAGAGGAAGAGAGAGACCAACACTTCCATGGAAGTACCAAGTGGAGCCCGTTTTGCGATTCTGTGGTGTTGCCATTTGACACCGGTTGCAGAACGAAGAAACGACTAGCATACTATACAGACTAGAAATGTTGGACGGCCAAAATCGCTAAGACGGTTAAGCGCTATTTAAAGCAGAAGAAGAGTTGAAAAGGTGCGTACTGCTGTTGTATAAAACGTGGTTTATAAAATTCAGCAAGCTTAAATAAATGTGTGGCATTTTCTTCACTGTGATTTGTTGCAAACTCGAATCGAAACCTCTGAAGACCGTTTTATGTTGGGTGAATCGAGTATCTACAAGGTGGCGCAAAAGTAATCCTCCTATCAGAAAATGCTATAAATTTTGCGATTGGCCCCTAAAGTCAGTTCTGTTTTGACATTTGTGTAGTAAACACATGCGAAATACACGTTAATAAACAATGTTACGCTACACTGCTCCAGAACGCGGAAGATTGCTGACTATTTATTTGACCAATAATCGGGCGGGGCCAAACGGTTACTGTGAATGGTGAGCGCTACAGAGCAATGATCAACGAGTTCTTTTTGCCGCAACTTGATGAATTGGGATTGGAAAACATGTGGTTCCAACAAGACGGTGCAACAGCACACACTGCACGTGCCACAACCGATATGCTGAACATCGGAAGCTTACCTTTGCGCCACCTTGTATTTCCATTATTATATGTTTGGTTGTTCTGTCGTATTATAGTGAAACACCTCAATCGTTAATATAGCTAACAACCATTTATTAATTATAAAACTAGATATAAACTAACAAAATGTAATTGTGCTGCAGAAATCTAATTTGCCAGCCATTTTGCGAATTAGAGTGGGAGGTAGTGGATAATGGTACTCGGCTGCGTGGAATGAAAGATCAGTGTCGGGGACAAAATTCGCCGAAACCCCTAAAACTCAAAAAGGAGTTAAACTTTTGCAAATAGTACCTATATGTTGCTCCAATTTTAACTGATCATACAATTTTTATATATGTAAAATCTGCCAGCTAGTGTTCGATTTATTGCTTAGGTTAAGTAAAAATTATAGTATATTTAATTGTTGTGGTATAAGTCCATATGAAAATACATGAATAACATAAAAAATGTTATTTGGTAGTTTTTCTATTTAACGTCAACTGCTAAAACACGTGCTTTGCCGTCGGTATCAACAATCCGAGAACGAAAATTCAATTTTATATTTCTGTCAAGAGATATTTGCAATCAAAGTTGACAATTTTCTGTCATTTTCATTTGGTTGTTGTCATCACACATAATGGGTGTTACTAAATGTGCAAAAGTGTGTTCCGCGCAGAAATACTGGGGATCGCCTAGCCAGTATAGGATCGGCTAAGGGTTATTTTTCAAGCGTGGCCGAAGGCCGCCTACGAAGAAAGGTGTTCTGCACATAAATACCTGGGTAATTTTTTGGTTTTTTGCCAATAACTTTTAAATTACTGAAAACATTGGGTTGTCCCCACCATTAGGGTTCCTGGGACCGAAACGCGTCTCTGGGTACCAATATCGACATTTTTAGTGCAATTTTTCCTGCTGACGTTGAACGTAAAGTATGACCTAACAACGGCCGTGAATCATCGGTTGTTTTTTGCGGGATAGAGCAGTATTTCTTTTATGGAGTTTTGTGATTTCTTAACGACAATTTTCGCATTTATGTCGTATATTTTCATTATATATATAATTTTTTTACCATGTCTCAGCACACTCCTCTTTCATTCTTTAAAAAAATGTAAGTTCAAAAAAATGCAACCCTGTCTTGTAGACTTGACAGCTCACCGGCGAACAAATTCAAAATATTTAACAAACTGCCTGTAAGTATAAGTATTTTTTATTAAATTTTTCATATTTAAAGTGAATATTATTTATCTTTATATTTCAGATTTGCTTCTTTTCATTTCAGATTTTCACGGGGAATTTCTGCAAAAGCCTTCATTTTTATTTGTACAATTATTTTAATAAACTTTTCTCTTTTTTTCAGGTTTTACTTAAATTGGCAAACAATAACAAGGAGCGAAGGAAAGTTTAATTAAGATTTGTAAGTATATATTGAATTTTAAATCTTCAAATTAATTATTATTGGTTTAATTTCAGCGTATGCCCAACAGAAAATGTATCCGAGGGTGCCCTTTGGGAGTCCCCCTTCACAATTTTCCCCCGAAAGGAGAAATGTCCAGGTGAGCACTACTTTTATGAAGATGTACAAATTGTGTGCGGTAATTCTTTCCTTTAGGAGACAACTGCTAAAACACGCCCGAAATTATCGGCGTGCTTGTGCGAAGCTTTTCCACACACCCAAAAATGGTAATTATTTAAGACCGCCACCGAGTGCTAAAACACGCACAAAATTGCCGAGAGAGGTATCAGGAGATTTAAGAACTTTGAAGTCCACTCCTAGAGTCCCGCCTGTTGAGAACATGGGAAATGTAGAATACCATTACGGAATTAAGGATCCACTCACTGATTTTCTTCTGAAAAGTTCGTATGGTTCTTCCGAAATTCATCTCAATTGTAATGTTGATGGCCTCCTACTTGCAAAAAGGGTAATTGTTTCCTTTAGGAGACAACTGCTAAAACACGTCCGCAATTATCGCCAAAGGTATCAACAGACGCGTTTTGACCTCGGTAACAATAATCCGGAAGCGGATTTTCGAGTTTTTGTTTCAGTGAAGAGGTGTTTGCAATCAAAGTTGAAAATTTTCTGTAATTTTCATGTGGTTGTTGTAGACAAAGATATAGGGTGTACCGAAAAGTACAGAAGTGTGTGTTTGCGGAAAAATACTGTGGATCGTGTAGCCGGTGTTGGACCGGCTAAGGGTTATTTTTTTGAAGCGCGGCCGAAGGATCAGGTCCCTAATTTGGAATCGAACCTGGGTAATTTTTTGGTTGTTTGCCAATAACTTTTAAATTACTAAAAATATTGAGTTTCCTAAACCGGACTATGCTTCCTGGGACCAAAACGCGTCTCTGGGTACCAAATTTTTAATGCAGTTTTTACAGTTGACGTTGGATGTAAAGTATTACCCATTCTTTGACGTGCTTTAGCACTCGGGGGAGGTCTTAAACAATTATCAACAAGTAAGGAAGCCTAAGTTCGGGTGGAACCGAACATTAAATACCCAGCTGTGTAAAAGTGGCCATGGTAAATTGCTAAATTTTTGTGGAGTTATGACCTATAGAGGTTTCAAACTTTTTCTACTACCATGTGGGCAATCTCATAAATAGACGTACAAAGTACTTAACCGATCTTATTGAAATCTTTACAGTAGATTCTTGGGTTCACTGGTTACTATACAGGCTATACATAGTTTTGAAATAGGGCGGTGCCACTCCCCCATGCTATTTAAACTTGTATAGGCGTCCAAGGTACTCAACCGATCTTTAGGACATTTTCACAATAGATTCCTGGATTTACTGGTTCCAGCATAGGTTATGTATAATTTTGAAAATCGTAGATAGTATACCCCGCATCATGTTTCGCAATTTTATTTAACGCAGTCCTGAAGCTAATAATGCTGAAATTTGACATTTGGGCGGTGCCACGCTGAGTATAAAAATAGTATGTACGGCAATTCAAATCGATGGGATTGTAATCCAAATAGAAAACAATTTCTCACTGCTGGTATATATGCTGGTTTTAGATGTATGGTATTTGCATTCGGGTGTTTGTTTCCTTGTGTGGAAAAGCAATATTAACAATAAACCTTAGACAGGGAGACAGGCCTTCACCCACGGGTCAGATCTGGAGAAAATATCCATCATATTTAGTATTTTAGTTAGTTATAAAGTCGTAAACAGGTTTTTATTAAATATTAATTGCAAAAATTGTATCTAATTCATGTAAAATGCAATATAAAATTTAAAAATGTATGTATAAACAAGTCAATTTTACTATCGCCAAACAAATGCCTCTGCATATGGCACACCCATTAAGTTAAGCATTCTCCATCTCCTCCGCATTGCCAACTTCTTCAGCTTTCTCCAACGCGCTTTGTGCCTTTCCTCGACGTTCTGCACATATAAAAATATTTGCTAAGTTTTTCTTGCAAACAAGAATTTTCGCTAATTATTTCCTTTAGAAGACAAAAATGTCGGGGTATCAAACGATGCGTTTTGCCCTCGGTATCAATAATCCGAAAGCGGAAATTCGATTTCTTGTTTCAGTGAAAAGTTATTGCCAAAAACCAAAAGAAGACCCGGTTTTGATCCCTAATAGGGGGTGTGATCCAAGGCATTTTTGTCCAAAACACCTTCCTGCGGCCGCGCTTCAAAAAAATGACCCTTAGCCGATCCAACACTGGCTACGCGATCCCCAGTATTCCTGCGAGGAACACACTTTTGCATATTTTGTAACACCTAATATGTGTGATTACAACAACCAAATGAAAATGACAGAAAATTGTCAACTTTAATTGCAAACACCTCTTGACAGAAATATAAAATCGAGTTTCCGCATCGTTTGATACCCGTCTCGACATTTTTAGACGTATTTTACCAATTGTCTCCTAAAGGAAACAATTACCGAATTTTCTACTCACCAAAGCAATTATTTACTTCATTTTCCTTGATGGCAGATGGTACAATATCTGCTATTAAAAGGTTGTTATATTTTGTGCTGACTCGAGTTACTTTTGCATATATTTACACAAAACCTAATTGTGTAATAAATACTCCACTAAATAAACAAATTGAAATTTTGCAAAAAATCTCTGCTTGCCACAATTTTGTTTACGTATTAGGAAACAATGACATAGCAAATACGAATATCAACAAAACGCAATGCCAAAAGGTATATGCACATGGTTGTATTTAGATACACTAAAATGCTTTAAAAAAAAGAACTTAAACTTTAATTTAAAGTTAAAAAAAGTACAAAAAACTTTATTCAAATATAAAAATTTCTTCTTGTCACAACAAATAGGATGTTATAGAGGCTATATATTCAAAAATATGCTAGGTTTATGTCTTTTTAATATTTTGTTAAAAAGTCTTAAAGTTTTCTTCAAATAATGTGTCGAGAACTCTTTTTTCTCTTTATGGCGCGATATACAACAGGTATATCATCATAAACCTCCTAAGAGATTTTTGCGCCAAGCTTCTCTTCCAATTTTGTGGTGTGCCGATTTGAATTTTCCCTACAAATTGGTGGGACCTACAGTTTTTTGCCGACTCCGAACGGCATCTACAAAGGAGACGAATTTTTGCTGAGAAGCCTGTCATGGCAGAAATACACTCGGAGAGTTTGCCAAACCACTGCCGAGGGACGACCCCGTTTTTGAAAAACTTTTTTCAAATCACTTTTGATGTTACCTGTACCAGGGCTCGAACCATGGACCTTCGGTGTGGTAGGCTGGCAACACTACCTCCACACCACGGCGGCCGAGAACTACCCGTGTGTTTATATGCGGTTTTAGCAATCAGCTGTTAGTTGCGCTACTAGTAGAGATATACTAGGGTCATAGTACATATATGTCTACTTGTAGCGCATCTTACTCCGAATCTGCATACACACACAAACCACACAAGGTGCGTTGTATGCAATAACAAAACAATCAAATTGAAATAGTGCAATATTGAACGTGAAGACATAAGACTTACAAATTAGTGAATATAAAGCAGTTCTAACACCTTATCAGTTACTATAAAATGTAAAGTTCTGCTTATATTCAAGTTTTTAGTTGTAATTAATAATTTGAAACAACTCTGAACGCGATTTCCTTAACTCCACTCTCTCGGAGTAGCTTCATCCACTACCTTGCACTCCGATTCGCAAAAGAAGATTCCTAACTAGTAGGGGTCAACAATGAATATGGTTCAGAACCATGATAATAATAAAAAGCAAAGAACAGGAATAGAATGTCTAATATAAGCGCTGTCAGACATCTGCTCATTCGAGCGTTACGTGCCATTGATACATAGATGGCACTGTGTTGCAGATTAACCCGCTACAGTACACTCCCTTCAGTGACTTTGTTGCAATGTGGAAAAATGTACACGACGATGTTTTTCAATTTTCCGAACATTCGATGAACTTTCAGGTTGTACACTGTTGTTGCTCATTTCAGTTTTGGCAAGAAAAACTGGTTTGAGCCGCTCGGTCGATACTGCTACGTCTTTTTCGGATTCGCGGCTTACCACCTCATGTGGCCCTGTATATGGTGGTTCAAGAGGCAGTTTTATTGCATCCGTTCGAAGAAGAACATGGGTGCAATCATCAAAATTTTTGAGCTGGAACATCTTATTGCTGTTGTGGTTTGCAACTGCTGTTGGTCGTATGGCTCGCATATACAATCAGAATTTGTCAACGAAAATCTGAGGGTCGGAAGGTCCATCAATATCTGCTACCAACTCGTTTGGAATACGAATGGTCGAACCATATAGCATCTCCGCTGCTGAAGCCTTAAGATCGGTTTTGTAGGAACTTTTAAGGCCAAGCAGTGCCACTGGCCAAGGAATTTGTGTGTTGCACATTAAAGCTACTTTTAAAGAACGATACCATAGCTCTATCATCCCATTAGACTGCGGGTGGTATGCTGTGGTGTGTATGTGTTGGGCACCAACAAGTTTACTCAAACTGTTAAACAACGCAGATTCGAATTGAGTCCCTTGGTCGCTGGTGATCGGTTTTGGACATCCAAATCTGGATATCCAATAATAACAATTATATCCAAGTGGACGTGGTCAAATCTGTTGTCAGGCACATCTATTTTTTGCGGTGTCAGTTTGTTGTGGCGCCCACTGAGTTATGTCCTTCTTCATTGATGGCCAGGCATACTTTTGCTTACTTGCTGACTTGTAAATCTGCCACTTGGGTGTGATAGCCCATGTACATCTGAAAAAACTTGAAGTCGTAGGTGTTGCGGAATATACGGTCTTACTTGGCCCGTTGATATATCGCCGTAGATTTTAAAGTTGTCAAATTGCACGGATTGTAACTTTAGAGATGTGTCGCCACGCAAAGTTACAATCAACTCTTCGTCACTTGCCTTGACGTCAGCCAGGGTTATAGCCGATGGCATTGAAATTACCTGTAATCGTGAAAGAGCATCGGAAACAGTGTTTTCACTGCCTTTAAAGTGAACTATTGCAGTCGAAAACTGAGATATAAAATCTAAGTAACGTAGTTGCCGCGGTGATGCCTTTTCCGGCTTTTGCTTAGATCAATGGTTTGTGGTCCGTTTTGATAACAAAATTTCGTGGCTAAATTGGCGTTGGGTGCTGGATGAGCTTGGATCGCTGCGTGGATAACGCTTTGTTTACAAGCTTCAAACGCGCTGATTGTATCTTTGGTCCACGGACCTTTCCGTTTATCGTTTTTCTTAATATAACAAATGAAGTCGCTCAATGGTGCTTGCATTTTAGAAGCGCGCGGTATACAACGTCGGTAATAGTTTATGACACCCAAAAAACGATCAAGCTCGCACAAGGTTTCTGGTCTCCTCAACTCAGATATTGCCTTTACGTTAATGTCAGATGATCTGATGCCGTCATTATTTATTATATAGCTCAAAAAAGATATTTCGGATTGCGCAAATTGGCATTTGTTGACGTTTATACTAAGGCCATTTTTTCTTAAAATTGATAAAACTATTCGAAGGTGTTCTTTTTGCTCCTTCGGCGTATTGGACATGATGAGAATGTCATCGATGACGAATACGAGTTCGATACCTCTGAATATTTCATTTATAAACCTCTGAAATGTTTTCGTCCCATGGTCTTCATAACGTGTACCTCCGCAATTGGTATTTGGTAGTGTGATCGCACCAGACCTAGGGTTGAAAAAATTTTACTACCGTGTAATTTGTTGGCGCAGTCATGAACGTGGGCGATTGGATAACGATCCCGGACAGCTATTGAATTTAAATTTCGATAGTCGCCACACGTACGCCAACCACCACCGTGTTACCAGAGGTTTCGATGTGATGTCGAACTGAATGGACAACTTTGCTACTATCGAATTACGAAATTGGCTTCGTGTTATCAAGAAACTCATTCAGAACATTGTAGAACTGGTTGGCTTTGTTAAGCGTTGATACTGCAAAAACACTTGCCTTACCGATCGCGCCAGTAGTTATGAGGCCTGTTGTAGCGTCGATGAGACGCTAATTATTTAAATCGATTAGCAATTTAAAATACGCTAAAAATTCGGCACCTATAATTGCATTTTGAACGTCAGCTATTGTGAACATCCAGCTGAACGATCGCCGTAAATCCAAATCGACTTTCATTGGTTGGTTGCCGTAGGTTTGTATGACCGTTTGATTTGCTGCATACAATTGCAAGTCACATTCTTTTATTTTACTATTTACTGAAGAGCGTGACAAAACAGACACCACCGATCCGGAATCAATACGGAAGTTGATTTTTGGTTTCGTGTCGCAGACGTATAACCGCTTCTCATTTGCCTGCTTACTTTTGTTTGTTCTTGCTATAGAAGTGTTGTTTGTTTTTGCCTTAGTGGGTTGGTTGGTTTTAAACTTGTTGCAAACAATTGATTTATTTACGTTGTTAACTGTGCGGCTGTTGTCTAGCAGCGTTATTGGCGGCAGCCGTTTTAGTTTGTCGACTTGTAGCGGGAGCAGTTAGGGCGACACTTTTTTGCGTTATCACCGAACTTCGTGTGAAGAAACATAGATTAGATTGCTCCTCATAATTGCTTCTATTTGCTTACGTTTTCGTTGTTCTCTGACGAGATTTACTTAAACTTCTCCAAGACTTGAAAGCTTTTAGTTCGCTACTTATTTTACTTACCTTTAAGGTAAGCTACTTCAACGCTGCACTCATTTCAGATAAGAACATCGTGTCAGATACTGCCTGAATTGAGTTATCCACATATGTTTGCGTTGCCAGTATGCTACTAGCATTGGTTGCGACTGCTTCGAGCATTTTGTCTGCTATTTCGATGTTTTTCTTCTCCCAAACGCATTTCTCCGATAAACAGCGTATGAATGATGGCCTCGCTGCCGGGATCGGGAGCTATCCGACGCATATAAGACACAATTTCCTTTGGTTTCATGCCTGCTGTGCCACCTCCCTGTAACAATCGACGTAACTTTGACTCAGCACTTTCAGCAAATTTGTCAAGTAACTGAGACTTCAATGCGTCGTTTTTATTTGTTTGTGGTGGCTTTGTTATGAGGTCTTCAAGAAATTATGTTATCTCCTCCTTGAGATGAGTGGTCACAAAATCGAATTTGTCGTCGTCTATCTGTACTTTGTACAAACGAAACGATCGTTCAAGTTGCGCTAACCACAAGTGCGGACTGCTTCTATTGAACTTCGGTACTATTACATTTCCATGTGGTCGCTGCAAATCCCTTTGTACCGCCGGCTGTTGTTAGTACATATTCTGAAGACGTTGGCAATCCAATTCCAGTGTACGCAGTTTTTGTGCCAGTTCTTTTTCAGTTTCAGACATTTTGGTGCCTTCGTTTTCAACTAAGGGGAGCAAGTTATAAGAGGCACCTGGTATTAAGCAGAACTGCCGTTATGCGAAAACTGGTGATTCGTTGCGTAATTCAGTTAAAATGGCTGAACTTGTCAGACATTAATTCTGCTATTGAATAATCACGTCGTGGTCACCACTTTGGTTGTTAAGAACGACCATGATAATAATGGAGGGAGTCTCCATTGTTTCCTACGCTGACGACTGCACGATAATGGCCTCGGGAAAGGGCCCCTCCATTGACGAACTCTGTATTAGAATCAACAGTTACCTCCATGACCTTTCCAGCTTCTTCACCGAGCGAAATCTGACCCTATCTCCGACTAAATCGACGGCGACCCTGTTTACTACATGGAATGCGCAGATGGGGCAAGAGTTAAATGTCCACGTAGACGGAGTACCTCCTGGGTGTGACATTTGACAACGGCCTCACCTTCGCTGGTCATGCCACCGCAATAGCCTAAAAGGTACAGAGCCGCAATAAGATCCTCAAGTCACTGGCCGGAAGTACTTGGGGAAAAAACAAAGCTACATATAAGGCTATTGGCCGGCCGGTCATTGACTATGCTGGGCCCATATGGTCGCCCAATCTTTCTGACACCAACTGGAGCAAATTGCAAGTCTGCCAAAACACCGCCATCAGAACTACTACGGGATGTCTACTTATGTCATCTAAGTCTCACCTCTACCAAGCAAGGCAAAATTGCTCAATGTTCAAGAGCACGCCGAACTCTTGAGTAGACAGTTCCTTCTGAACTGTCATAAACCTAGTCATCCAAATCGACATCTTTTGGATGTAGCACCGCCCCCAGAGACATAAGGAGGCATCTTCGTAAGGATTACGATGAGATCCGGCACCATATCTCTTTGCCGTTTGATTTGTGGAACCATAGACGGGCTCTAAATGACCTCCACACCGAGCCGGTAGACAGATCTCTCAGATCTCGGCCTGTGAATCCCGTTATTAATACTCAACCACCTGAATTGGCTGAAGAGGAGCGTGTACTTCCGAGGGAGACTAGAGTCATATTGGCACAACTTCGCTCTGGATATTGTAATAGGTTAAACTCTTACTTATCCAGACTGAACCCCAACATACCAAACACATGCCCTGCATGTGGTATGTCCCCCCATTATACCATACATCTCATCTCCTGTTCAGTTGAACCCACTCTTCTAACACCTACATCACTCTGGTCCAACCCTGAGGAAACTGCGCGTTTCCTTGGACTTCCGTTAGAAGAGCCTGATGACAATTTAGAGCGAGCCCATTGGGCAGGGCGAAGCACTGTTAGCAACAACAACAACCATGATAATAATAAAAATCATTAGCTGATTCGAACGTTACATGTCATTGATACATAGATGGCACTGTGTTGCAGATTAACCCGTTACATATGATCAATAAACGGATAGAAAACAGAAATCTTGAAATAATCCTCTGGGTTACATGTTTGCAGATCTTGAGTAGATTTTTGTCGGTGCTTTTTGATTTCAAAATCCATGTCGTCTGCATTTTTTCCCAAGTTCTGAACAATTTTTCAAAGTAATGTTCGTCGGAACGCCACTTAGGCCCGGTTTCACCAGCTCGACTTAACTAAGTTAAGTCGACTTTTTCACTTTTTCAGTTTCACCATCTAACTTACCTAAGTCACAACTTAGTCAGCCTGCCAGCTGACTTATTCTCGACTGGCTCAGTGTTGCTTTCGTTCAAAACCTAAATGTCAGTAATGCTCCTAATTTGTTTTGTACAATGTCCCAGCCGGAAAATTCGTCAAGCATGAATTTAACGGCGTATGCGTAGATGCATGTGCACGCTTGTTTTCTAGCATGCAACCATTACGAAACTATCGTTTTTAATTAAGCGCTAAATTTAGTACCTTCCAACTAAAGAGAAATGGGTGTAAGATCATTACATTCCTTCGTGTATGGCCATACATTCCCATTTCGCACTGGGGTATTGGGATGCCCAGAGTTGTCTGGTATGAAAAAATACTACTATGCATAAAACAGCTGATCGGGTTGTTGTGTTCAAAATTATTTAAGTCGCTCAGTTGGTGAAACCCGAAATTAAGTTAGCCTCGAATCTGTGCTAACTTAAGTCACGACTTAGTTTTAGTCTTAGTCGCATTGGTGGAACCGGCCCTTTGCGAAATCCACTGCAAGCACTGAATTAATCTCTATTTCTCGCACACCAAAAGACTGCGTTTATTATTTAAAAAAATAAATATATAAATTTTTCCTCTTTCCCATAACAAAACTGACACCATAAATTTATCTATAAATGCCCATGATTGGCGCTTTTTTTGCCATCTTCACCCTCGCACTTCTTATACCCAGCTGTACTTGTACACAGGGTATTAAAACTTTGTTTGGATAACGGTTGGTTGTACAGGTATAAAGGAATCGAGATAGATATAGACTTCGAAAAAAAATTTGATTAAGCCATGTTAGTCCGTCTGTCCGTCCGTCCGTCTGTCCGTTAACACGATAACTTGAGCAAATATTGAGATATCTTCACCAAATTCGGTATGCGTGCTTTTTTAGACTCAGAATAGATATTGGAGATATAACATTGAAATTTGGCATAGAAACTTTTTTTTGTAGCGACAACTGTTTGCTGTGAAAATGAGCGAAATCGGGTGAAACCCACGCTTTCTTTTTTTATTAAAAGCTTTGCAAGAAGTGTCTGTAAAATTCGAAAAGTCCTTAATAAATAAATTAAATATTTATTGGTAATGGACGTGGCACCGCCTTCTTTTGGGTAGACAGCTTCTGTTATCTCCCGATAGCGATTGCTCCTAAGTTTGAAGAGAAATTGTATTTAAGAATGGTGAGCGTACTATTGTGACATTGGAGTATAATCGTGACAAAATATTAAGCAAATCGATTGAAAACCACACTCACTTTCACATATCTATCCCAAAGGAAGTAATATTGCTTATGTTTTTGACTTAGTATGATATTTTGCTTTAAGCTTTGCAAAATATTATGTAGTAAAATTGGCACGTAATCAGCAGGTATATAGGATTTTTAGAAATTATGAACCACATATGTGTATTGGACCATACATGCATTGGTATACCCATTATTTCAGAATCATTTGAGGTAAAATTAAAAACCATGGTATATCCCCTGCTCATACTTTTTATTTGATGACCATATTTCACAAATACATAAATGTCCTACCTAGTGCCACATTTAAGTCCATATCTCCGAAACAAAATGATTTCTTTAAAGTAGTTATTAGTATTCTATATTTATGTCCTAGCCAATGCAATAGGTGTCAAACGCCTATATAGTATAAACACATATTCTAGGATCCAAATTTAGGTCAATACCCACAAACCTAAGTGGGTTTTTGAAATAATAACCCTCCCATATTGATGCTAACTTTATCACTGCGATGCTTATTAAATCTTATTATAAAAGTAAACTTTTGAAATTTGTAATCAGTAGTACATAGTTTTTTCCCCAGTATATATCAATTTAAGCTTTAATTTTGATTAATAAATTTATATGTATTTACTTAAAACATATTTGCATAAATTAATAATGTTGATAATATTGTGGCGATTATTCTCAAGCATGTACCATCCCTAACTCAATAACACTCCCACCACTAGTTAACACAACCGAGATAACGATGGCTACGCTTATGCATGCAAGCGTGTAACTAGGAAGAGGAAGAGAGATGGCGCGAGACTTATCAGAGTAGATGCTACTCTGATCAAAAAAAATAAATTTAAGTTTGTAGCTATTCGCTTTATTGGTTCTTCAGAACTGCTTGTCTTAATGTTAACAAGTAATATTTATAACTAATTATTGCTTACTCTATATTTTTACATAGCTATACTTATTTGCTTATTTAGTTGTTGCTTACATGTCTATTTGCTTAACTATCGAATTCGCACCTCTTGCATTTATTCATTATTTAGGTCAATAAACAAAATATAAAAGCATTAGTTGTATTTATTGATATTTCGCAACTTTATTTATTTCTGCGTTCAATAAGCAAAATAAGAATGCATAGTTGCATTCTCATTTAGTAAAAGTTATTGTTGGTGTATAAGTAGACGGTGGAGGTGACGTAACTTCTCCCCCCTTTACTTCAAAATTCTCCAGGATTTTAATTCTGATGTATTTGTATTTGACATATGCAAGGGTGGTGACGGAAAGTAGTAGCATGATCGTTGTTGAGCTTATTATAAGTATTACAATTGAAAAGTGTGAATGACTTACTTTATTATACGTTAGCTCTTTTATTTTTTCTATATTTTGTATGTTACTTAATATTATTTCGTCGAAAGTAGGTTCAACTTTAGTGTTGTTGATTTGGATATTACTTGGTATAACAAAATTGTCTTTGAATTCTTTGTTTGTATTATTAAACGTTTGGTTATTTATATGTATTTTACAATCATGAAAGGTTAATAAATAATTTCTTTTTAGAAACAAATTTCTATTGTCACAATTACTGGTCAGGTTATTGCCTGGTAGATTTTTTAACAGAATTAAGCCGTTTTCGATTTCTATAATTTCAGTTAGGTTTTTCTTTATACTTTTGCATGTATTGCTAAAAATGCATAATTTACTCTCTTGTAAGTGGTGTGTATTAAAGTTATGTGTATAATCGAATGTCTTATTGGTGTGATATAATATTTCCTGGGGTTTGAAATCTAGTGCAATGAAATTATCACTACTTACTGGGGTGACTAATGATCTTCTTAGGGAAATTACTTCTGCTGGGACTTTTATAATAAATACCAGTTTACTTTCTTCATACTGTGCGGAAGTTAATTCAATGTGTTGGAGCTTGAAATTATCGATTTCTAATTCCCTTATTTCCTGCTCTGTGAGGATGTTGCTGGTCTTTATGCCAAATCTGGAGGACGCAATATTGTTGAGGATGTGTTCTATATTATTTTCCAGAATTTTAATTTTTAGAAGTGTGTCTAAGTAATTTAGCTGTTTAAATAGGTTGTCATTTCTTATATTTCCGGTTTCAAATTTCTCGATGATATTTCGTCTGTCATTTTCTACTGCTAGTTTAAGTTGACTAAGGGTTTTATTAAAACTATTATTAATTCTAATATTCTTGTTTAGGTTTTCTATTTCGTTATGGTTGTTCTCGTCAATAATTCTGAGGTGTTCCTCTATTTCCACTCTGTCATTGTCGTCCATTGTACCTGTAAGGAGTTTTAGTCCGATTCATAGTGCATTAACTAACCCTCTTTTCTGCCTGTGAGGTAAAATTGTCAGAAGTTTAGTTCTTACTCTTTTCAATTCTTGTTCTAAAAGTAATCTATTGTCTAATTTCGATGATCTTATGTTCTGTTGTAGTGTGTTTGTAATATCAAAGATGTTACTAATATCTATTATGTGAATAATTTTGTGATAATTTTGTATCATTTCAACGTCGTCAAGTTTTATCTCGGCATATCTGTTTTCGCTGTCAATTGGTTGTAGGGTCAGGGTTGCCGTTGTTATTGTCCATGCTAGCAGCGACAGCATCAGTATTAATTGTACCTGAAAATTTCTTTTTTCGCTTAGTGTTTGTTGGATGGATATTTTCTAATTTAGATTTCTTGTATCTAGGTTCGTGTTTATGTCTCAGTGCTTTGTAGTTTTTGATGTAACCTTCCTGCTGGTCTTGTGTATATGTTTCTCTTTTCTCGTTTCTCTTATTTATAATTTTATTCTTTATTTGGTCTAACCTATCCCTAATGGTAATCTTATTCACTTTTCCTTCAGCTATGTCTTGAGGTTTCTCTTTAGTTGCGCTGTGTATCGATTTGTTATAGAATTCTATGCTTTTGAACACTTTTTCCTGAGTTGACAACTCGGATTTTTCAGCTTCTTGCACTCTAAATTTCTCAGAGATTGTGCTATGAAGTCTTTCTATATCTGAGTTGCCGGTGTGGCTATTTGGTCTGGTGAAATGTACGTCGATATTTTCCTGTCGTAGGAAGTCCTTAACGTTTATTGAGTTCATTTCATTGTCAGTTATAATTTTGGAGGATTTGTTTCTCATGGAAAAGAATAGCCTGAGTTTCTCGATAATAGTCTGACTGTTTCTGTCCTCTAGGAATAAGGCTGTTGCTTGTTTTGAAAATTTATCAATGAATGTAATAAAGCTATGTTTTTTAATTGTATAGACATCAATGTGTATGATTTGGTTTATATCTGTTGGTGTTTCTGTGATATGATATTTTGGTTTTGGTGGACATCTGTCGTATTTAGCTTTGTTACAAATGTCACAGTTGTTGATATATTTTTGCACTACCTCTTTAAGGTTATTAAAATATATCTTTTTTTTTATGGAGTCGTAAGTTTCGGTTATACCACTATGTCCAGCCTCGAATTTGTGGTATTTGTGTATTTGATTGTATGTCTCGTCGATACTAGTAATATCTTTAGCGTGGTGCGTACATTTCACGAATTTTAGGCTTGATCCAAAAAGTTCTATAAGTTTTAGTTGTACTTTGTTATATATACTGTCTGGAAGTTCGGAAAATATTCCAATCTTTCCGCTCTTCAGATATCTTCTGAATATGTCAGTCATAAAATTTGAAGATATATCATGTGTGTTAATGTAGATTTTCCTTTTGTTATTTACTATTTCAATTTCTCTAGTTTTATGGTCTGTCAGGATAATTTGTGTTGAAAATCGGTTCACGACTGTCTCTAGTATGGGGATGTGGTCATTTTGTTCTTCTTCTTGTGAGTGAATTGTTGCACATGTACTCGTGTTATTGTCGTTTTCTTCTGTCATGTGAATTTCTCCTGTCTCGTTATTAATCCTGCTAAGAAAATCTGCAACTCTATTCTCTTTACCTTTTATGTAGTTTATATTTATATTGTATTCGCCAAGTTCTAGTAGCCAACGTTGTAGCCTTGCGTTAATGTCCTTACCTTTATGCTTATGATATAGCCAGACTAGTGGCTGGTGGTCTGTTGAGAGGTCAAACTCTTTTCCATAGAGATATGGTCTGTAGTAGGTAACTCCCCAAACTATGGCGAGTAGTTCCTTTTCTACAGTTGCATACCTTTTTTCGTGGTCGTTTAAGGTTCTGCTTGCATAACTAATAGGGCGGTCATTCTGCATGAGCACTGCTCCTATTGCAAAGTCACTTGCATCAGTTACCAATTTAAATTTCTTCGAATAATCTGGATAGCTAAGAATTGGTGGATTTGTAAGAAATCGTTTTAGTTTAAGAAATGCGTCTATATAAAGTGGGTCGTTTTTATTGACTTTTGTGTTTTTCTTCAGGTATTTTGTGAGTCCGTGGGCTACTTTAGCGTAGTCTTTTATGAATTTCCTATAGTAGCCGGTTATCCCTAGAAACTGCTTGATTTGTTTTTGAGTTTCTGGTAATTTTAAGTGTTGAATGGTTTCAATTTTCTTTGGGTTGGGCTTAACTCCTTCTGGTGAGAGGATATGGCGTAGGTACTCTGTTTCTTTCGTGAAGAAATTGCATTTGTCTATTTGTATTTTGAGGTTGTGTTGTCTTAGTTTATCTAAGACTTTGGTCACACTACTAATGTGCTCTTTTAGACTTGTACTAAAAATTAGAATGTCGTCTAGGTAAACTACACATATTTTGTTTATGTATTCCCTCAAGACCGAGTTTATCAGCCTTTGGAATGTGGCAGGTGAGTTTTTCAGTCCGAATGGCATTCGAACAAACTCGTAATGGCCTAAAGGTGTAGAAAATGCGGTTTTTTTCTATCGTCTTCCTTGACTAGCACTTGGTGGAAACCTTTGGCTAGGTCGAGTGTTGTGAAGTATTGGGCTTTGCCCAGTTTATCCAGAATATTTTCAATATTCGGAATTGGAAACTTATCACTTACTGTGACTTCGTTTAGTTTTCTATAGTCAATGACGATCCTCCACTTTTTTTTACCTGAATTGTCGATCTTTTTAGGGACAATCCACAATGGTGAGTTATATGGGGACGTACTTTCTATGATTATATTTTGTTTCAACATTTCGTCGATTTGTTTGTTGATTTCTTCTTCGTGAATTTTCGGATACCTATATATTTTAGAATATACAGCATTATTAGTTGTGGTGAGAATTTCGTGTTTCACCTCATGATTATGGCTTAAGGGTTCGCCTTCTTTAAAAAATAGGTCCCTGTTGTGTTCAACAATTTTTCTTAGTTCGTCTTGTTCCTCCTTGTTCATGTCGGTCCTCAAAAGTTTGTTTAGTACTTCCGAACCTAAGTCGTTTTCTTGGCTTTCTAGTGTGTGAATGTTTTCGTACTTGTATGGGCAAGCGTTTAGAAATGTTATTTTATTTTTATTTATTTCAAGATAATTTTCTTCTAGGTTAACTATTGCTCCAAGTTTTGTTAGAATGTTTTGGCCTATGAGTCCCTGAAATCTTTTATTTTTAAATGTGGTAATTTTCCAAGCCATTAAATTTGGGTTGTCGAATTCCTTGGGTATTTCAGAAATAACTTCGTATTCTGTGTAACTTTGTCCATTCAATGTATTAAATATTATAGGTTTATCTAGTTTCATCCTTTTGTAATTGGGGAGTGCGTCTTTATCTAGAAGGGTTGTTGAGGATCCTGTATCGAGTAAACAAATTAATTTGTGTTTGCCTATGCTTAATTCTACTAACGGAATATTTCCCTGTTCGTAGCCGACAGAAAATTTACCTCATGTTCATTTGATCCTATATCCTCCTGCAAATGATCCACTTCCATTGGCTCGTATCGACGAGATTGTGTAGATCTTTGATTGTGGTAACTTTGTCGTGATTGTCCTGACGGATATTGTTTACTTAATCCTGAGGTTGTTGGCTTTGGTTGGTCTTGCTTGCTTTCTGGGGGATTACTATTGCGATTGGGCTGTCCTAGATTTTGTGCTATATTTCTTGACCCTATATTTTCAGATTTTTTTACTGATTTTACCAATCCTGTTTCTTCTAAGGTATAGTATGCTTCCCTAAGTGATTTTATATTCCTGCTATGTATTATACTTGCTAAGTGCGCTGGAATGTTATTTAAGAATGTTTTCAAAATCATAGACTCGTTAACGGTTGGGCAGAATTCTGCTGGTCTATTGTTGTCTTGCTCAAATTTTGTATTTAAATTGTCGAGAATATTTTTAAGGTAGTTATAATAGTGACTTACATTACTATTTCTTGAACTTATCGCTCTATAGTATAGTTGGTGGTACGACTCTCTTATCCCGAAGTTTTTTGTTAGTTCTCGTTTTATGATGTCCCATGGCGGATTGTTGCCTATTCCTCTGACGACATTTAGTGCTTCCCCTTGTATTTTATTAATGACACATCTCTGGAATACGTACTCTTGCACTGGAGTGTTCTCGAAGAGTGGCAGAAAAATTTCTACTTCCCTTATAAATGATGTGAGATCATAATCTTTTGTTCCTCTATATTCTTTTATCCTGCTTGCTTCTTTCAGGAGCTCTGATACGGGTATCGTAATGTTGTTTGGTCCTTCCATGGTTATTGAAATCTTTCTTTCACACAGTAGTTTTTGCAGTTTATTATTTACGTTTACAGGATCTTTTATAAGACAACTTTTTAGCTTCGCGGTTTTGCGTTTGCAGGATCTTTTATAAGACTCCTTTTTAACTTCGCGGTTCGCCGTTGACTGCTTCGCGGTTTTGCGTTTGCAGGATCTTTTATAAGACTCCTTTTTAACTTCGCGGTTCGCCGTTGACTGCGCCACTTATCAGAGTAGATGCTACTCTGATCAAAAAAAATAAATTTAAGTTTGTAGCTATTCGCTTTATTGGTTCTTCAGAACTGCTTGTCTTAATGTTAACAAGTAATATTTATAACTAATTATTGCTTACTCTATATTTTTACATAGCTATACTTATTTGCTTATTTAGTTGTTGCTTACATGTCTATTTGCTTAACTATCGAATTCGCACCTCTTGCATTTATTCATTATTTAGGTCAATAAACAAAATATAAATGCATTAGTTGTATTTATTGATATTTCGCAACTTTATTTATTTCTGCGTTCAATAAGCAAAATAAGAATGCATAGTTGCATTCTTATTTAGTAAAAGTTATTGTTGGTGTATAAGTAGACGGTGGAGGTGACGTAACTCGAGTGTTTGCGAATACGATGCAAAGAGGAGATTCCAATAAATAACACCGACCCTTCCAGAACACGAAAAGCGAACAACCAAGAAGGTTCTCGGTGCGTAGGCAAGCACCCTGTTGGACTATATAAGGCGGTGACCAAGCAAGGCAGGTTGTTCAGTTTATTTTCAAGCGTTCAATAGTGAACTACTGCGAAGTTACCAACCTCTTAAATTTGTATTGCGTTTATTACTAGTAAATAAAACTAGCTATTAGTTACATTATCTGTGCGTGTGTTTATTCGATTTTATAGTGATCGAACCCAGGATTGATAATCAAGGAATCATCGAATTCGTCACAATTGGTGTCAGAAGCGGTATTGTTGAATAAATGCCAGTGATTTCAAGGATAACAAGGACATGGCGAAGCTGAATGAATTAAAGATTCAGCAACTCAAAAATGAGTTGGAACAACGGGGACTGAACACTACAGGCAATAAATCAGAGTTACAGTCACGATTGCGAGAGGCTATGGAAGCAGAAGGAATCGACGTTGATGATCATGTTTTTCATCTTGTGGAGGAGGCACCAACAAAAATGGAAGAAAAAAGGAGTCTCCGAATCCAGTAGCAACCGGCGACACAAACATGATATTGGCTGTATTAACTCAGATGTCGACTAAAATGGAAGAACAGAAAACTTACATGGCATCTCAGCTCGAAGAACAGAAAACTTGCATGGCATCTCAGCTCGAAGAACAGAAAACTTGCATGGCATCTCAGTTGGAAGAACAAAAGACACACATGGCATCTCAGTTGGAAGAACAGAAGACTTGCATGGCATCTCAGATTTCAGCTCAACTAGAGGAACAGGAGGCTCGCTTGTCGTCGAGAATTGCATTGCAGCTGGAGGCACAGGAAGAACGAATGGCATCACTGCAAGACGCAAAAATTACTGAAGTGCAGGAGGTATTCAGAGAACGGCAAGACAAAATTGAGGCCGAAGAAGATGCATTGAGAGGTCGCATCCAGGAGTTGCAGCTAAATCGTCAAACTGCTTCAACGAGTATTCCCAAGGTAAAAACCCCATCTTTTGACGGTTCTGTTCCTTTCCAGGTATTCAAGCTACAGTTTGAGAAGACGGCAGCTGTAAATAATTGGGGCACGGAAGACAAAGTTGCTGCACTATTCGTGGCATTGAAAGGGCCTGCAGCTGAAATCTTGCAGACTATTCCTGACGGCGAACGGAATAATTATGAGGCATTGATGAGAGCAGTTGAGAGACGCTATGGCAGCGAGCATCGAAAACAGATATACCAAATAGAGCTGCAGAATCGCTTCCAGAAACCCAATGAGACTTTGCAGGAATTTGCATCGGATATCGAGAGGTTGGCCCATCTAGCAAACGCAGACGCACCCGTAGAATACACAGAAAGGGTAAAAATCCAAAGCTTTATAAATGGAATACGTAACGTGGAGACGAAGCGAGCCACATATGCAAATCCCAAGAGATCATTTGCTGAGACGGTATCTCATGCTCTAACGCAGGAAACAGCCTCGCTACTAAGTAAGCCGGCGTACAAAGCTCACCGCGTGGAGGTAGAACGGCCAGACTGGGTAGACACAATTCTGGAAGCGTTGAACGGAGTACAGAAAAAAAGTAATGGTGCCATTAAATGCTTTATTGCGGCACTGGCTCCAGTAACCCCAGCAATTCAGGTGGACGTAAACGCAAAGCTGGGGAAGATGACCAAGATGAATGCCCCATAATCTCTGTGTCACAACTCGAACGGAAAGCGAGTAATGTTACTGTTGAAGGCTACGTGGACGGGAAAGAGCGCTTGCTGACTGTGGATACTGGTGCATCACATTCCATCATTCGGAGTGACTTGGTCAGCGGGAAGGTGACACGATTGCAGAAAGCTAAGTTGAGGACAGTAACTGGTGATAGCAAGCCAGTCCTTGGAAAGGTGACATGCAAGGTTGTAGTTGGAAATGTGGCTACACATCACAACTTCTTGGTAGCGAATATTGTCGACGAAGTCATCATTGGCATCGACTTCTTGGCTGAGAGAGACATTCACATCAACATAAGCAACAGGATTATGACTTACAATGGGCAAGAGGTTCCTCTGATCTTTGAACACCATAGTGGCTTTAGCACCAAGGGAGTGATCTTCGAGATGGAGCAACAGAAGCCTCCTAAGGCAGCGGTAGCTCCTCGACCAAAGGCTTTCATGGACAGGTGCCTCCTGAAGAAGATTCGGCAAGGCCAGGAGGAAGATCCAGATTTGGCACGTGTGTTGAAAGGAATAAAGGAAAACAAACAGCCAAGAAGAGGAGAGATGATTAGAGACAGTTGCATCGCAAAAGCATACTGGACACAATGTAGTAATTTGAAGCTAATATCTGGTTGTTTGCATCGGATATGGGAAAGTGAAGATGGCCGGAATCATCGAGCACTTATTGTTGTTCCCAAGGCAAGAATTCCAGATGTTATCAAAGCGTCACATAGTTGCCCAGATGGAAGGCACATGGGAAAAAAGAAAACATTGCAAGAGGTAAAGCGGCGGTTCTGTTGGATTGGCTGCAGACAATTTGTAAGGGAATGGATTAATAAGTGTGCAAAGTGTGCTGAGGATAAAAGACGAACATCTGGTGGTGATGGTCCCAGGAAGCAACGCAACTTAGTGGATAAGGTGAAACAGCGCACTGGGCATGAAGGAACGGAACGGAATCCTGAAGAAACGAGTTGCAGGAATGTTTGCCGGGTACCACTGCGAACGACAGTGAAGGCACAAATCCATTCGGGATCAAGAACGGACAAAATGGTTGGAATATGTGACACTGCAATTCATTGTGGGAATCTCTGCAGGAGAGGATTGATGTCGAAGTTTCAATCCCTGGAGGAAATGAGGTTTAGTAAAGCAGTGCCAACCATTGAGCGTCTAGCAGCGTTTGGTTTGGGAAATGTGTCTGATCGGGACGATCAGACTTAGGTAGAGGGCAGTGTGGCGATTATTCTCAAGCATGTACCATCCCTAACTCAATAACACTCCCACCACTAGTTAACACAACCGAGATAACGATGGCTACGCTTATGCATGCAAGCGTGTAACTAGGAAGAGGAAGAGAGATGGCGCGAGTGTTTGCGAATACGATGCAAAGAGGATATGCCAATAAATAACACCGAACCTTCCAGAACACGAAAAGCGAACAACCAAGAAAGTTCTCGGTGCGTAGGCAAGCACCCTGTTGGACTATATAAGGCGGTGACCAAGCAAGGCAGGTTGTTCAGTTTATTTTCAAGCGTTCAATAGTGAACTACTGCGAAGTTACCAACCTCTTAAATTTGTATTGCGTTTATTACTAGTAAATAAAACTAGCTATTAGTTACACTATCTGTGCGTGTGTTTATTCGACTTTATAGTGATCGAACCCAGGATTGATAATCAAGGAATCATCGAATTCGTCACAATATAATACTTCTTAAGAATCAGATAAATATGTACATAATTAGTTACAGTTTATCAAATAGTATGTAAATATCTTAATCTGCCTTAGTTAGTTTCACTATTTTCATAAAAAGAGGGGCAAATGCTATCCTGGTAGCTATATACTATTTCCTAGGTTATAGCCTTAACATGGGTAGTGATGTAAACAAGTATTTATATATATTAAACTTGCCCTAATATTAGATAGAATTTAAGTGAGATGGCACCTATGTTTTTGACATCCTGTTAAGAACTCGCGTGTTACATTTACATTACAAAAAGGTGTTTCATTTCAATTTAATAGACAAAATTCAGTTTAATATGGAGAAATACTTACGTCCTGAAAGGTTCGCTACCGAACCTACCGATAGTTCCGCTACACGTGCGTGGGAACACTGGCGAACAACTTTCGAGAGTTTCTTAACTGCGCAAAATCCAAATGCCACGGGAGCGGCAGAACAAACAAGATGGCTTGCAAATAGACACAGGCTTCTAATAAACCATGTCTCCCCAAGCGTATACAGCTATATTAGTGAAGCACAAAATTTCACCGATGCTATGGCACTAATGGACAAACTCTACGTAAAACCTAGAAACATTTTATTCGCTAGGCACGCTCTCGCTACAAGAAAACAAGGTAATGACGAAAACATTAAAGGCTACTTACAATCCTTGAAACAATTAGCAAAAGAATGTGAATTTACGGCTGTAGATGCAGATACCAACAGAAACGACAGCGTAAGAGACGCCTTTATAACAGGAATATCCTCTAACACAATAAGGCAGAGGCTTCTGGAAAACTTAACTTTAACCCTTGACCAAGCCTACAATCAAGCACTTTTCTTAGAAACCGCTGAAATAAATTCTTTACACTTTAACTCGCCTTTAGTGAACGCTATCACCGAGGAACATTCTATAGGCCAAGAACAATATCAAGCCTCACCAGAGCTCGAACACCACGTTGCCGCCGCGCACTCAACTACGCGAAAATGTTTCTTTTGCGGCGGGCAACTACATGTTCGTTAAAACTGCCCAGCTGTGCAAGAAACTTGCCAATTGTGCAACAAAAAGGGACATTTCGCCAGTGTTTGCAAAAGTTCAAAGTCTTCTACCCCGTTGTCTGCAAGTAAGCGTAATTCATCAGCATGTATTATAGCTGTGTCGCCCTCTTCATTGCAAAAAGCTATAATATGTGGGCACAAAGGCGAAGCTCTTCTAGACACTGGGAGCTCAGTCAGTTTTATCAACGAAACATTTGCCAAAACATGCGGATTAGAAAAACAATATTGTAACGCTACGATCTCGATGGCCTCATTAAACCTCACCTCAACTGTAGAAGACCAGACCACACAATCGATCTCTATAGGAAACCTGGACTACAAAAACGTCAACCGTCTTATTGTGAAAAATCTCTGCGCCGAATTAATTATTGGACACGACGTACTTCAAAAACATTCGTCATTAGAATTTTCATTCGGAGGTTCTACAGCTCCTATGCATGTACGTAATTTAGCGCAGGCTTCTCTACCGCCCGTATCACTTTTCTCTGACATCCCCTATAACTGCAAACCAATAGCTATAAAATCACGCAGATACTCGTATAATGACGCAGATGTTAAATTTATTAAATCTGAAATTGAAATGCTTCTTACAAACGGTATAATAGAGGAGAGTAAGTCACCATGGAGAGCTCAGGTTCTTGTAACTAGAAGTGAAACTCATAGAAGATGTCTAGTTATAGACTACTCACAAACCATTAATCGTTATACACAGATCGATGCGAACCCTCTCCCGCACATCGAGGACTTAGTATCGAAAGTTGCTAAATTCAAGGTTTTCAGTTTAATAGACCCCAAAAGTGCTTACCACCAGGTACCCATCCTACTACCAGAAAAGAAATATACGGCATTTGTAGCATTGGGGAACTTGTACCAATTTCGACGTATTCCGTTTGGGGTCTCAAACGGCGTGTCATGTTTTCAAAGGACTATTGATTGGATCATTAGAAAGGAGGCCTTGCAAGACACTCACGCATATCTAGACGACATTACTATATATGGTACAACTAAGGAGACTCATGACAAAAATCTTGATCGGTTCATGGCTGCTGCCAGAAAATATGAACTCACTCTAAGCCGCGAAAAATTTAAGTTTTCACAAACCTCTATCGTTCTGGGATACAATATATCTAACAACACCATTAAACCGGATAGCGATAGACTCAAACCCCTTACTGACCTACCACCACCCGGCGACCTAGCAAGATTCATACACTTGCAAAGGCGACCAAATTTCCCCTAACCGGGGATCAACGAAAATGCTTCGAGAGCCTTAAAACCGATATCGTGCAATCGTCAATTCAAGCTATCAAGGACAAAATCCCGTTTACTGTCGAAACCAATGCGTCAGAATACTCTATTGCTGCTGTACTGATTCAAGATTCTAGACCTGTGGCGTTCTTTTCCAGGACAGAGCCATTCAGCAATCGAAAAGGAGGCCTATGCTATCGTCGAATCTCTAAAAAAGTGACGACATTTCCTTATAGGCAGGCAGTTTCGTTTGATAACTGATCAACGTTCAGTGGCTTGCATGTACGACAAAAAGCACCCCAGTAAAATTAAAAATGAGAAGATTCAAAGATGGCGACTGGAGATGGCCCCGTTCAAATATGAAATTATCTACAGACCTGGAAAAGACAATCACGCTGCGGATGCACTCTCTCGCGTTTGTGCTACTACACATTCACACAAAGCTAAACTTCTGTTATATCATGAAACACTGTGCCATCCCGGAGTTACTAGAATGTTTCATTGGATTAGGTCAAATAACCTACCTTATTCGATAGAGGAAGTGAGAAGCATGACAAAATCGTGCCCCTCTTGCTCTGAAGTCAATCCCAAATTTTTCAAAGGTGAAACCCAGAAAAATCTGATTAAAGCAACTGCTCCTTTCGAGCGATTGAGCATCGACTTCAAAGGACCAGTTCCAACAAACAACAACAACAGATTCATTCTTACAATTGTCGACGAATTTTCAAGGTTTCCATTCGCTTACCCCTGCCCGGACGTTAGTTCTAAAACAGTACATAAACTTCTAAACGATATATTCATGACCTTTGGAATGCCCTCATATATCCATTCTGACCGCGGAACGGCTTTTCTCTCTACAGAATTACAAAGCTTCTTACATTCGCAAGGGATTGTAACCAGTCGAACTACAGCCTACAATCCTCAAGGAAATTACCAGGTGGAGAAACTTAATTCAACAATTCTGGAAAACAATACTTTTGGCTTTGAAAACGAATAAGTTAGAAGTTAAGAATTGGCAGGAAGTACTTAATCAATCCTTACGTGCTATTCGATCTTTGCAGTGTACTGCCACTAATTGTACGCCTCACGAACGCATGTTTGTACACCAACGTATATCAAGCAATGGAGCTTCAATCCCAACGTGGCTAACAAATTCAAAGAAAGTTTTGATGAAAAAGTTCAACCGAATTAACAAATACCAACCCCTAGTTGAAGAAGTGAAATTACTACACAGCAACTCAGACTTTTCTTATGTGAAAACATCAGAAGGACGTGAAACTACCGTTTCCAATCGACATCTGGCACCTATAGATGAGGAAGAAGATACTCATTTTCACAGTCAGTTGGATACAAACAACGAACAATCCCCTGATCTTGATATAAATAAGCCGCAGCCAGACACTCAAATTAGGCCGGAGCAAACAGAGGACCGCAGTCCTCGGCAGAACCATTCTCAAGTAGAGCACGAAACTCCTATAGTCGAGCAACAAGGTGAACAACAAATTATTCGAAGATCTAACCGTTTGCGCGGACTACCAAAATATCATAACGATTACACTACTGATTGAAAAACAAAACAGCAAGGATGAATGATGTAAACAAGTATTTATATACATTAAACTTGCCCTAATATTAGATAGAATTTAAGTGAGATGGCAACTATGTTTTTGACTTCATGTTAAGAACTCGTGTGTTACATTTTGCCTATTAAAACCTTGTTAGTATAAAAAGGTGTTTCATTTCAGGTAGTGTCAATATTTGAAAATGCCTAGTCAATTTGGATACCAGCAGGTGCGGTGAAATATTGGGGGTTTAGCAGTGCATTGAAATTATAATCTCTAAGCAGATGTTCGATTCTATTATTCCTAGACTTAAGGCATAGATTAAAGTCACCCAAAATTAGAAATTTTTTTCACGCAGATCTGTAGTAAGAATTTCTCGGAGCTCTGATTCAAAATGCCTCATGGGGAATGTGGAATTTCTATAAAGCACCAATATGTAATAATCTTTGCATTTAAATTCAACGATTTCTAAAACCTTCCGACCAGAACAAATTTTTTCAACTTAAATAATTCGATTGCCGAAGCAAAGTTAGGTCTCGCATACACTAAAACGTCTCGCAAATTTCTGTTTTCCGTTTCGGTGCTGTCTATCCGTAAAGCATTTAGTGAAATAAACCCAGGAATTTCAAAATGTTCATATGGATAACTCCATGTCTCGACAAAGCACAGGATATCTGAGGATAGCATCTGGATGTCATTATTTATATCATTTATCTGCGCATAAAGACTCTGACCATTATGAAATATTATTTCAGTTAGGTTTTTCTTTATACTTTTGCATGTATTGCTAAAAATGCATAATTTACTCTCTTGTAAGTGGTGTGTATTAAAGTTATGTGTATAATCGAATGTCTTATTGGTGTGATATAATATTTCCTGGGGTTTGAAATCTAGTGCAATGAAATTATCACTACTTACTGGGGTGACTAATGATCTTCTTAGGGAAATTACTTCTGCTGGGACTTTTATAATAAATAGCAGTTTACTTTCTTCATACTGTGCGGAAGTTAATTCGATGTGTTGGAGCTTGAAATTATCGATTTCTAATTCCCTTATTTCCTGCTCTGTGAGGATGTTGCTGGTCATTATGCCAAATCTGGAGGACGCAATATTGTTGAGGATGTGTTCTATATTATTTTCCAGAATTTTAATTTTTAGAAGTGTGTCTAAGTAATTTAGCTGTTTAAATAGGTTGTCATTTCTTATATTTCCGGTTTCAAATTTCTCGATGATATTTCGTCTGTCATTTTCTACTGCTAGTTTAAGTTGACTAAGGGTTTTATTAAAACTATTATTAATTCTAATATTCTTGTTTAGGTTTTCTATTTCGTTATGGTTGTTCTCGTCAATAATTCTGAGGTGTTCCTCTATTTCCACTCTGTCATTGTCGTCCATTGTACCTGTAAGGAGTTTTAGTCCGATTCCTAGTGCATTAACTAACCCTCTTTTCTGCCTGTGAGGTAAAATTGTCAGAAGTTTAGTTCTTACTCTTTTCAATTCTTGTTCTAAAAGTAATCTATTGTCTAATTTCGATGATCTTATGTTCTGTTGTAGTGTGTTTGTAATATCAAAGATGTTACTAATATCTATTATGTGAATAATTTTGTGATAATTTTGTATCATTTCAACGTCGTCAAGTTTTATCTCGGCATATCTGTTTTCGCTGTCAATTGGTTGTAGGGTCAGGGTTGCCGTTGTTATTGTCCATGCTAGCAGCGACAGCATCAGTATTAATTGTACCTGAAAATTTCTTTTTTCGCTTAGTGTTTGTTGGATGGATATTTTCTAATTTAGATTTCTTGTATCTAGGTTCGTGTTTATGTCTCAGTGCTTTGTAGTTTTTGATGTAACCTTCCTGCTGGTCTTCTGTATATGTTTCTCTTTTCTCGTTTCTCTTATTTATAATTTTATTCTTTATTTGGTCTAACCTATCCCTAATGGTAATCTTATTCACTTTTCCTTCAGCTATGTCTTGAGGTTTCTCTTTAGTTGCGCTGTGTATCGATTTGTTATAGAATTCTATGCTTTTGAACACTTTTTCCTGAGTTGACAACTCGGATTTTTCAGCTTCTTGGACTCTAAATTTCTCAGAGATTGTGCTATGAAGTCTTTCTATATCTGAGTTGCCGGTGTGGCTATTTGGTCTGGTGAAATGTACGTCGATATTTTCCTGTCGTAGGAAGTCCTTAACGTTTATTGAGTTCATTTCATTGTCAGTTATAATTTTGGAGGATTTGTTTCTCATGGAAAAGAATAGCCTGAGTTTCTCGATAATAGTCTGACTGTTTCTGTCCTCTAGGAATAAGGCTGTTGCTTGTTTTGAAAATTTATCAATGAATGTAATAAAGCTATGTTTTTTAATTGTATAGACATCAATGTGTATGATTTGGTTTATATCTGTTGGTGTTTCTGTGATATGATATTTTGGTTTTGGTGGACATCTGTCGTATTTAGCTTTGTTACAAATGTCACAGTTGTTGATATATTTTTGCACTACCTCTTTAAGGTTATTAAAATATATCTTTTTTTTTATGGAGTCGTAAGTTTCGGTTATACCACTATGTCCAGCCTCGAATTTGTGGTATTTGTGTATTTGATTGTATGTCTCGTCGATACTAGTAATATCTTTAGCGTGGTGCGTACATTTCACGAATTTTAGGCTTGATCCAAAAAGTTCTATAAGTTTTAGTTGTACTTTGTTATATATACTGTCTGGAAGTTCGGAAAATATTCCAATCTTTCCGCTCTTCAGATATCTTCTGAATATGTCAGTCATAAAATTTGAAGATATATCATGTGTGTTAATGTAGATTTTCCTTTTGTTATTTACTATTTCAATTTCTCTAGTTTTATGGTCTGTCAGGATAATTTGTGTTGAAAATCGGTTCACGACTGTCTCTAGTATGGGGATGTGGTCATTTTGTTCTTCTTCTTGTGAGTGAATTGTTGCACATGTACTCGTGTTATTGTCGTTTTCTTCTGTCATGTGAATTTCTCCTGTCTCGTTATTAATCCTGCTAAGAAAATCTGCAACTCTATTCTCTTTACCTTTTATGTAGTTTATATTTATATTGTATTCGCCAAGTTCTAGTAGCCAACGTTGTAGCCTTGCGTTAATGTCCTTACCTTTATGCTTATGATATAGCCAGACTAGTGGCTGGTGGTCTGTTGAGAGGTCAAACTCTTTTCCATAGAGATATGGTCTGTAGTAGGTAACTCCCCAAACTATGGCGAGTAGTTCCTTTTCTACAGTTGCATACCTTTTTTAGTGGTCGTTTAAGGTTCTGCTTGCATAACTAATAGGGCGGTCATTCTGCATGAGCACTGCTCCTATTGCAAAGTCACTTGCATCAGTTACCAATTTAAATTTCTTCGAATAATCTGGATAGCTAAGAATTGGTGGATTTGTAAGAAATCGTTTTAGTTTAAGAAATGCGTCTATATAAAGTGGGTCGTTTTTATTGACTTTTGTGTTTTTCTTCAGGTATTTTGTGAGTCCGTGGGCTACTTTAGCGTAGTCTTTTATGAATTTCCTATAGTAGCCGGTTATCCCTAGAAACTGCTTGATTTGTTTTTGAGTTTCTGGTAATTTTAAGTGTTGAATGGTTTCAATTTTCTTTGGGTTGGGCTTAATTCCTTCTGGTGAGAGGATATGGCGTAGGTACTCTGTTTCTTTCGTGAAGAAATTGCATTTGTCTATTTGTATTTTGAGGTTGTGTTGTCTTAGTTTATCTAAGACTTTGGTCACACTACTAATGTGCTCTTTTAGACTTGTACTAAAAATTAGAATGTCGTCTAGGTAAACTACACATATTTTGTTTATGTATTCCCTCAAGACCGAGTTTATCAGCCTTTGGAATGTGGCAGGTGAGTTTTTCAGTCCGAATGGCATTCGAACAAACTCGTAATGGCCTAAAGGTGTAGAAAATGCGGTTTTTTTTCTATCGTCTTCCTTGACTAGCACTTGGTGGAAACCTTTGGCTAGGTCGAGTGTTGTGAAGTATTGGGCTTTGCCCAGTTTATCCAGAATATTTTCAATATTCGGAATTGGAAACTTATCACTTACTGTGACTTCGTTTAGTTTTCTATAGTCAATGACGATCCTCCACTTTTTTTTACCTGAATTGTCGATCTTTTTAGGGACAATCCACAATGGTGAGTTATATGGGGACGTACTTTCTATGATTATATTTTGTTTCAACATTTCGTCGATTTGTTTGTTGATTTCTTCTTCGTGAATTTTCGGATACCTATATATTTTAGAATATACAGCATTATTAGTTGTGGTGAGAATTTCGTGTTTCACCTCATGATTATGGCTTAAGGGTTCGCCTTCTTTAAAAAATAGGTCCCTGTTGTGTTCAACAATTTTTCTTAGTTCGTCTTGTGCCTCCTTGTTCATGTCGGTCCTCAAAAGTTTGTTTAGTACTTCCGAACCTAAGTCGTTTTCTTGGCTTTCTAGTGTGTGAATGTTTTCGTACTTGTATGGGCAAGCGTTTAGAAATGTTATTTTATTTTTATTTATTTCAAGATAATTTTCTTCTAGGTTAACTATTGCTCCAAGTTTTGTTAGAATGTTTTGGCCTATGAGTCCCTGAAATCTTTTATTTTTAAATGTGGTAATTTTCCAAGCCATTAAATTTGGGTTGTCGAATTCCTTGGGTATTTCAGAAATAACTTCGTATTCTGTGTAACTTTGTCCATTCAATGTATTAAATATTATAGGTTTATCTAGTTTCATCCTTTTGTAATTGGGGAGTGCGTCTTTATCTAGAAGGGTTGTTGAGGATCCTGTATCGATTAAACAAATTAATTTGTGTTTGCCTATGCTTAATTCTACTAACGGAATATTTCCCTGTTCGTAGCCGACAGAAAATTTACCTCATGTTCATTTGATCCTATATCCTCCTGCAAATGATCCACTTCCATTGGCTCGTATCGACGAGATTGTGTAGATCTTTGATTGTGGTAACTTTGTCGTGATTGTCCTGACGGATATTGTTTACTTAATCCTGAGGTTGTTGGCTTTGGTTGGTCTTGCTTGCTTTCTGGGGGATTACTATTGCGATTGGGCTGTCCTAGATTTTGTGCTATATTTCTTGACCCTATATTTTCAGATTTTTTTACTGATTTTACCAATCCTGTTTCTTCTAAGGTATAGTATGCTTCCCTAAGTGATTTTATATTCCTGCTATGTATTATACTTGCTAAGTGCGCTGGAATGTTATTTAAGAATGTTTTCAAAATCATAGACTCGTTAACGGTTGGGCAGAATTCTGCTGGTCTATTGTTGTCTTGCTCAAATTTTGTATTTAAATTGTCGAGAATATTTTTAAGGTAGTTATAATAGTGACTTACATTACTATTTCTTGAACTTATCGCTCTATAGTAAAGTTGGTGGTACGACTCTCTTATCCCGAAGTTTTTTGTTAGTTCTCGTTTTATGATGTCCCATGGCGGAGTGTTGCCTATTCCTCTGACGACATTTAGTGCTTCCCCTTGTATTTTATTAATGACACATCTCTGGAATACGTACTCTTGCACTGGAGTGTTCTCGAAGAGTGGCAGAAAAATTTCTACTTCCCTTATAAATGATGTGAGATCATAATCTTTTGTTCCTCTATATTCTTTTATCCTGCTTGCTTCTTTCAGGAGCTCTGATGCGGGTATCGTAATGTTGTTTGGTCCTTCCATGGTTATTGAAATCTTTCTTTCACACAGTAGTTTTTGCAGTTTATTATTTACGTTTACAGGATCTTTTATAAGACAACTTTTTAGCTTCGCGGTTTTGCGTTTGCAGGATCTTTTATAAGACTCCTTTTTAACTTCGCGGTTCGCCGTTGACTGCTTCGCGGTTTTGCGTTTGCAGGATCTTTTATAAGACTCCTTTTTAACTTCGCGGTTCGCCGTTGACTGCGCCACTTATCAGAGTAGATGCTACTCTGATCAAAAAAAATAAATTTAAGTTTGTAGCTATTCGCTTTATTGGTTCTTCAGAACTGCTTGTCTTAATGTTAACAAGTAATATTTATAACTAATTATTGCTTACTCTATATTTTTACATAGCTATACTTATTTGCTTATTTAGTTGTTGCTTACATGTCTATTTGCTTAACTATCGAATTCGCACCTCTTGCATTTATTCATTATTTAGGTCAATAAACAAAATATAAATGCATTAGTTGTATTTATTGATATTTCGCAACTTTATTTATTTCTGCGTTCAATAAGCAAAATAAGAATGCATAGTTGCATTCTTATTTAGTAAAAGTTATTGTTGGTGTATAAGTAGACGGTGGAGGTGACGTAACTCGAGTGTTTGCGAATACGATGCAAAGAGGAGATTCCAATAAATAACACCGACCCTTCCAGAACACGAAAAGCGAACAACCAAGAAGGTTCTCGGTGCGTAGGCAAGCACCCTGTTGGACTATATAAGGCGGTGACCAAGCAAGGCAGGTTGTTCAGTTTATTTTCAAGCGTTCAATAGTGAACTACTGCGAAGTTACCAACCTCTTAAATTTGTATTGCGTTTATTACTAGTAAATAAAACTAGCTATTAGTTACATTATCTGTGCGTGTGTTTATTCGATTTTATAGTGATCGAACCCAGGATTGATAATCAAGGAATCATCGAATTCGTCACAATTGGTGTCAGAAGCGGTATTGTTGAATAAATGCCAGTGATTTCAAGGATAACAAGGACATGGCGAAGCTGAATGAATTAAAGATTCAGCAACTCAAAAATGAGTTGGAACAACGGGGACTGAACACTACAGGCAATAAATCAGAGTTACAGTCACGATTGCGAGAGGCTATGGAAGCAGAAGGAATCGACGTTGATGATCATGTTTTTCATCTTGTGGAGGAGGCACCAACAAAAATGGAAGAAAAAAGGAGTCTCCGAATCCAGTAGCAACCGGCGACACAAACATGATATTGGCTGTATTAACTTAGATGTCGACTAAAATGGAAGAACAGAAAACTTACATGGCATCTCAGCTCGAAGAACAGAAAACTTGCATGGCATCTCAGCTCGAAGAACAGAAAACTTGCATGGCATCTCAGTTGGAAGAACAAAAGACACACATGGCATCTCAGTTGGAAGAACAGAAGACTTGCATGGCATCTCAGATTTCAGCTCAACTAGAGGAACAGGAGGCTCGCTTGTCGTCGAGAATTGCATTGCAGCTGGAGGCACAGGAAGAACGAATGGCATCACTGCAAGACGCAAAAATTACTGAAGTGCAGGAGGTATTCAGAGAACGGCAAGACAAAATTGAGGCCGAAGAAGATGCATTGAGAGGTCGCATCCAGGAGTTGCAGCTAAATCGTCAAACTGCTTCAACGAGTATTCCCAAGGTAAAAACCCCATCTTTTGACGGTTCTGTTCCTTTCCAGGTATTCAAGCTACAGTTTGAGAAGACGGCAGCTGTAAATAATTGGGGCACGGAAGACAAAGTTGCTGCACTATTCGTGGCATTGAAAGGGCCTGCAGCTGAAATCTTGCAGACTATTCCTGACGGCGAACGGAATAATTATGAGGCATTGATGAGAGCAGTTGAGAGACGCTATGGCAGCGAGCATCGAAAACAGATATACCAAATAGAGCTGCAGAATCGCTTCCAGAAACCCAATGAGACTTTGCAGGAATTTGCATCGGATATCGAGAGGTTGGCCCATCTAGCAAACGCAGACGCACCCGTAGAATACACAGAAAGGGTAAAAATCCAAAGCTTTATAAATGGAATACGTAACGTGGAGACGAAGCGAGCCACATATGCAAATCCCAAGAGATCATTTGCTGAGACGGTATCTCATGCTCTAACGCAGGAAACAGCCTCGCTACTAAGTAAGCCGGCGTACAAAGCTCACCGCGTGGAGGTAGAACGGCCAGACTGGGTAGACACAATTCTGGAAGCGTTGAACGGAGTACAGAAAAAAAGTAATGGTGCCATTAAATGCTTTATTGCGGCACTGGCTCCAGTAACCCCAGCAATTCAGGTGGACGTAAACGCAAAGCTGGGGAAGATGACCAAGATGAATGCCCCATAATCTCTGTGTCACAACTCGAACGGAAAGCGAGTAATGTTACTGTTGAAGGCTACGTGGACGGGAAAGAGCGCTTGCTGACTGTGGATACTGGTGCATCACATTCCATCATTCGGAGTGACTTGGTCAGCGGGAAGGTGACACGATTGCAGAAAGCTAAGTTGAGGACAGTACCTGGTGATAGCAAGCCAGTCCTTGGAAAGGTGACATGCAAGGTTGTAGTTGGAAATGTGGCTACACATCACAACTTCTTGGTAGCGAATATTGTCGACGAAGTCATCATTGGCATCGACTTCTTGGCTGAGAGAGACATTCACATCAACATAAGCAACAGGATTATGACTTACAATGGGCAAGAGGTTCCTCTGATCTTTGAACACCATAGTGGCTTTAGCACCAAGGGAGTGATCTTCGAGATGGAGCAACAGAAGCCTCCTAAGGCAGCGGTAGCTCCTCGACCAAAGGCTTTCATGGACAGGTGCCTCCTGAAGAAGATTCGGCAAGGCCAGGAGGAAGATCCAGATTTGGCACGTGTGTTGAAAGGAATAAAGGAAAACAAACAGCCAAGAAGAGGAGAGATGATTAGAGACAGTTGCATCGCAAAAGCATACTGGACACAATGTAGTAATTTGAAGCTAATATCTGGTTGTTTGCATCGGATATGGGAAAGTGAAGATGGCCGGAATCATCGAGCACTTATTGTTGTTCCCAAGACAAGAATTCCAGATGTTATCAAAGCGTCACATAGTTGCCCAGATGGAAGGCACATGGGAAAAAAGAAAACATTGCAAGAGGTAAAGCGCCGGTTCTGTTGGATTGGCTGCAGACAATTTGTAAGGGAATGGATTAATAAGTGTGCAAAGTGTGCTGAGGATAAAAGACGAACATCTGGTGGTGATGGTCCCAGGAAGCAACGCAACTTAGTGGATAAGGTGAAACAGCGCACTGGGCATGAAGGAACGGAACGGAATCCTGAAGAAACGAGTTGCAGGAATGTTTGCCGGGTACCACTGCGAACGACAGTGAAGGCACAAATCCATTCGGGATCAAGAACGGACAAAATGGTTGGAATATGTGACACTGCAATTCATTGTGGGAATCTCTGCAGGAGAGGATTGATGTCGAAGTTTCAATCCCTGGAGGAAATGAGGTTTAGTAAAGCAGTGCCAACCATTGAGCGTCTAGCAGCGTTTGGTTTGGTAGAGGGCAGTGTGGCGATTATTCTCAAGCATGTACCATCCCTAACTCAATAACACTCCCACCACTAGTTAACACAACCGAGATAACGATGGCTACGCTTATGCATGCAAGCGTGTAACTAGGAAGAGGAAGAGAGATGGCGCGAGTGTTTGCGAATACGATGCAAAGAGGAGATGCCAATAAATAACACCGAACCTTCCAGAACACGAAAAGCGAACAACCAAGAAAGTTCTCGGTGCGTAGGCAAGCACCCTGTTGGACTATATAAGGCGGTGACCAAGCAAGGCAGGTTGTTCAGTTTATTTTCAAGCGTTCAATAGTGAACTACTGCGAAGTTACCAACCTCTTAAATTTGTATTGCGTTTATTACTAGTAAATAAAACTAGCTATTAGTTACACTATCTGTGCGTGTGTTTATTCGACTTTATAGTGATCGAACCCAGGATTGATAATCAAGGAATCATCGAATTCGTCACAATATAATACTTCTTAAGAATCAGATAAATATGTACATAATTAGTTACAGTTTATCAAATAGTATGTAAATATCTTAATCTGCCTTAGTTAGTTTCACTATTTTCATAAAAAGAGGGGCAAATGCTATCCTGGTAGCTATATACTATTTCCTAGGTTATAGCCTTAACATGGGTAGTGATGTAAACAAGTATTTATATATATTAAACTTGCCCTAATATTAGATAGAATTTAAGTGAGATGGCACCTATGTTTTTGACATCCTGTTAAGAACTCGCGTGTTACATTTACATTACAAAAAGGTGTTTCATTTCAATTTAATAGACAAAATTCAGTTTAATATGGAGAAATACTTACGTCCTGAAAGGTTCGCTACCGAACCTACCGATAGTTCCGCTACACGTGCGTGGGAACACTGGCGAACAACTTTCGAGAGTTTCTTAACTGCGCAAAACCCAAATGCCACGGGAGCGGCAGAACAAACAAGATGGCTTGCAAATAGACACAGGCTTCTAATAAACAATGTCTCCCCAAGCGTATACAGCTATATTAGTGAAGCACAAAATTTCACCGATGCTATGGCACTAATGGACAAACTCTACGTAAAACCTAGAAACATTTTATTCGCTAGGCACGCTCTCGCTACAAGAAAACAAGGTAATGACGAAAACATTAAAGGCTACTTACAATCCTTGAAACAATTAGCAAAAGAATGTGAATTTACGGCTGTAGATGCAGATACCAACAGAAACGACAGCGTAAGAGACGCCTTTATAACAGGAATATCCTCTAACACAATAAGGCAGAGGCTTCTGGAAAACTTAACTTTAACCCTTGACCAAGCCTACAATCAAGCACTTTTCTTAGAAACCGCTGAAATAAATTCTTTACACTTTAACTCGCCTTTAGTGAACGCTATCACCGAGGAACATTCTATAGGCCAAGAACAATATCAAGCCTCACCAGAGCTCGAACACCACGTTGCCGCCGCGCACTCAACTAAGCGAAAATGTTTCTTTTGCGGCGGGCAACTACATGTTCGTTAAAACTGCCCAGCTGTGCAAGAAACTTGCCAATTGTGCAACAAAAAGGGACATTTCGCCAGTGTTTGCAAAAGTTCAAAGTCTTCTACCCCGTTGTCTGCAAGTAAGCGTAATTCATCAGCATGTATTATAGCTGTGTCGCCCTCTTCATTGCAAAAAGCTATAATATGTGGGCACAAAGGCGAAGCTCTTCTAGACACTGGGAGCTCAGTCAGTTTTATCAACGAAAAATTTGCCAAAACATGCGGATTAGAAAAACAATATTGTAACGCTACGATCTCGATGGCCTCATTAAACCTCACCTCAACTGTAGAAGACCAGACCACACAATCGATCTCTATAGGAAACCTGGACTACAAAAACGTCAACCGTCTTATTGTGAAAAATCTCTGCGCCGAATTAATTATTGGACACGACGTACTTCAAAAACATTCGTCATTAGAATTTTCATTCGGAGGTTCTACAGCTCCTATGCATGTATGTAATTTAGCGCAGGCTTCTCTACCGCCCGTATCACTTTTCTCTGACATCCCCTATAACTGCAAACCAATAGCTATAAAATCACGCAGATACTCGTATAATGACGCAGATGTTAAATTTATTAAATCTGAAATTGAAATGCTTCTTACAAACGGTATAATAGTGGAGAGTAAGTCACCATGGAGAGCTCAGGTTCTTGTAACTAGAAGTGAAACTCATAGAAGATGTCTAGTTATAGACTACTCACAAACCATTAATCGTTATACACAGATCGATGCGAACCCTCTCCCGCACATCGAGGACTTAGTATCGAAAGTTGCTAAATTCAAGGTTTTCAGTTTAATAGACCCCAAAAGTGCTTACCACCAGGTACCCATCTTACTACCAGAAAAGAAATATACGGCATTTGTAGCATTGGGGAACTTGTACCAATTTCGACGTATTCCGTTTGGGGTCTCAAACGGCGTGTCATGTTTTCAAAGGACTATTGATTGGATCATTAGAAAGGAGGCCTTGCAAGACACTCACGCATATCTAGACGACATTACTATATATGGTACAACTAAGGAGACTCATGACAAAAATCTTGATCGGTTCATGGCTGCTGCCAGAAAATATGAACTCACTCTAAGCCGCGAAAAATTTAAGTTTTCACAAACCTCTATCATTCTGGGATACAATATATCTAACAACACCATTAAACCGGATAGCGATAGACTCAAACCCCTTACTGACCTACCACCACCCGGCGACCTAGCAAGATTCATACACTTGCAAAGGCGACCAAATTTCCCCTAACCGGGGATCAACGAAAATGCTTCGAGAGCCTTAAAACCGATATCGTGCAATCGTCAATTCAAGCTATCAAGGACAAAATCCCGTTTACTGTCGAAACCAATGCGTCAGAATACTCTATTGCTGCTGTACTGATTCAAGATTCTAGACCTGTGGCGTTCTTTTCCAGGACAGAGCCATTCAGCAATCGAAAAGGAGGCCTATGCTATCGTCGAATCTCTAAAAAAGTGACGACATTTCCTTATAGGCAGGCAGTTTCGTTTGATAACTGATCAACGTTCAGTGGCTTGCATGTACGACAAAAAGCACCCCAGTAAAATTAAAAATGAGAAGATTCAAAGATGGCGACTGGAGATGGCCCCGTTCAAATATGAAATTATCTACAGACCTGGAAAAGACAATCACGCTGCGGATGCACTCTCTCGCGTTTGTGCTACTACACATTCACACAAAGCTAAACTTCTGTTATATCATGAAACACTGTGCCATCCCGGAGTTACTAGAATGTTTCATTGGATTAGGTCAAATAACCTACCTTATTCGATAGAGGAAGTGAGAAGCATGACAAAATCGTGCCCCTCTTGCTCTGAAGTCAATCCCAAATTTTTCAAAAGTGAAACCCAGAAAAATCTGATTAAAGCAACTGCTCCTTTCGAGCGATTGAGCATCGACTTCAAAGGACCAGTTCCAACAAACAACAACAACAGATTCATTCTTACAATTGTCGACGAATTTTCAAGGTTTCCATTCGCTTACCCCTGCCCGGACGTTAGTTCTAAAACAGTACATAAACTTCTAAACGATATATTCATGACCTTTGGAATGCCCTCATATATCCATTCTGACCGCGGAACGGCTTTTCTCTCTACAGAATTACAAAGCTTCTTACATTCGCAAGGGATTGTAACCAGTCGAACTACAGCCTACAATCCTCAAGGAAATTACCAGGTGGAGAAACTTAATTCAACAATTCTGGAAAACAATACTTTTGGCTTTGAAAACGAATAAGTTAGAAGTTAAGAATTGGCAGGAAGTACTTAATCAATCCTTACGTGCTATTCGATCTTTGCAGTGTACTGCCACTAATTGTACGCCTCACGAACGCATGTTTGTACACCAACGTATATCAAGCAATGGAGCTTCAATCCCAACGTGGCTAACAAATTCAAAGAAAGTTTTGATGAAAAAGTTCAACCGAATTAACAAATACCAACCCCTAGTTGAAGAAGTGAAATTACTACACAGCAACTCAGACTTTTCTTATGTGAAAACATCAGAAGGACGTGAAACTACCGTTTCCAATCGACATCTGGCACCTATAGATGAGGAAGAAGATACTCATTTTCACAGTCAGTTGGATACAAACAACGAACAATCCCCTGATCTTGATATAAATAAGCCGCAGCCAGACACTCAAATTAGGCCGGAGCAAACAGAGGACCGCAGTCCTCGGCAGAACCATTCTCAAGTAGAGCACGAAACTCCTATAGTCGAGCAACAAGGTGAACAACAAGTTATTCGAAGATCTAACCGTTTGCGCGGACTACCAAAATACCATAACGATTACACTACTGATTGAAAAACAAAACAGCAAGGATGAATGATGTAAACAAGTATTTATATACATTAAACTTGCCCTAATATTAGATAGAATTTAAGTGAGATGGCAACTATGTTTTTGACTTCATGTTAAGAACTCGTGTGTTACATTTTGCCTATTAAAACCTTGTTAGTATAAAAAGGTGTTTCATTTCAGGTAGTGTCAATATTTGAAAATGCCTAGTCAATTTGGATACCAGCAGGTGCGGTGAAATATTGGGGGTTTAGCAGTGCATTGAAATTATAATCTCTAAGCAGATGTTCGATTCTATTATTCCTAGACTTAAGGCATAGATTAAAGTCACCCAAAATTAGACATTTTTTTCACGCAGATCTGTAGTAAGAATTTCTCGGAGCTCTGATTCAAAATGCCTCATGGGGAATGTGGAATTTCTATAAAGCACCAATATGTAATAATCTTTGCATTTAAATTCAACGATTTCTAAAACCTTCCGACCAGAACAAATTTTTTCAACTTAAATAATTCGATTGCCGAAGCAAAGTTAGGTCTCGCATACACTAAAACGTCTCGCAAATTTCTGTTTTCCGTTTCGGTGCTGTCTATCCGTAAAGCATTTAGTGAAATAAACCCAGGAATTTCAAAATGTTCATATGGATAACTCCATGTCTCGACAAAGCACAGGATATCTGAGGATAGCATCTGGATGTCATTATTTATATCATTTATCTGCGCATAAAGACTCTGACCATTATGAAATATTATTTGAAGGCTCGTTGTTCGAGAAAGCATAAAGTTAAATGTTGGAGCCAAAGCTTTTGTTGTGGTCAAATCATTCAACTGCCTAAACCATCACACTAGTAGCTCGACTGCAGGCTACATATAAAGATGATCTTGGCATTCTAGGTCGGGTGTGAACAACCACTTTGTTATACGTAGCATCCTGACTTTTGTGAATGGTTATTGCCTCAGCAGGAACTGGTTTCTTTCAATTGTCATCTGCTCATTTATCTTATATTGAAAGGCCCTAACAGTCTTCTCAATGGGTGTCCACGGAGGATCGTTAGGATGGGTCTTTTTCGATCTAGCCATCAAACCAACAGAAGGTTCTAAAAATTTCATCCACAGTGTTATTGGAACCGATGAATCTAAATCTATCTGCATAAGCTGGCCAAGTATGTATGTGTGAAGTATGGTAATGGTGTAGACGTGTTTGTTCGGTAGCTGCACATAATTCCTACTTTTATTTAATCCACCGTGTATTACACCGGCACACAAAAAAAATTAAGTAGAATGTGCATTTGACCGGATGTACCTACGGGTACGTATTTTGGTCCGCTGAATCCGAATTCGAGGTCAGTTTGACCCGTTTATCTTCAAATTTCGAGAAAACTTCAGTCAAAAACGAGAGTAAAAAAACAAAAAAAATTACTTTTTTCGGAATTTTCGAGAGTTTTGTGTGATTTTTTCACATTTAAAATGGCTTGTGGTCTCAGTAAAGTTTCGATTCATATTTCGCGGATGGAAATACATGAAAATCACGCTTAGTTTAGTTCCAAACTATCATTAAAACTGCCGATTTTCATCATTTTTACGGTTTTTCGAAGTTTTCTCGAAATTTGAAGATAAACGGGTCAAACTGACCTCGAATTCGGATTCAGCGGACCAAAATACGTACCCGTAGGTACATCGGATCACATTCCACATAATTTTTTTTGTGTGCCGGTGTTATTAACAAAATAAGCCACATAAACTCGTGTAAACGTATCTACTGTCTCGGCAAATCAAAATTATATCGATTTTCATTTATATACGTGTGACTGCATTGGAAATTTTCGTGAAATCTCTGCATATTGTTTGGTTTTGCTAATATGTCGAAAATGGCAACACGAACAACAACCGCGGAAAAATGCCTTCATCTCCGCAAACCCCTCCAGCTCAGTACAAGTCTCTCAATACAGATGTTTCAAGTACTGCTCTCAATGCATTATTTGTAAAATTCGAGAATCGTATAGAGTCCCGTTTCGAGTCTCAAAAACTGAGCATAATTGAAGAGTTAACATCGCGTTTAAGAGAATCGGAAAAGCGTATAATGGCTCGGTTCAGTGAGTTGACAACTGAGATAACAAATTTGAAAGCTGTGGTTAACAAAATCGAAGAACGTGTGAAGAAAACAGAATCGGAATGTGCTGCTGTGAAGAAACTGCGTGGCGAAGTGCATGAGCTGACCACACAAGTAAATGTATACGAAAACAACCTAATATCATCTGACGTAATTATTAGTGCATTGCTCGTGAGAGTAAATGAGAACCTTCACGATGACTTCTCTCAGTTATGTCATACTCTTAATGTTAATTTAGCACCGGGCCGCTCTGTTTTCCGTTTGCGACCAAAAATAAACAAAAATGATGCTCCCATTATTGTAAAGCTAAGCTCTCAACTGCTAAAAGCGCTAGCGAGACATTGCAAAGATAAGAGACGTCCTCTTAATCGGAATGATATGGGCCTTGCAAGTGAAGGAAAGGGATTATTTATCCATGAATGCCTAACAAAGAGAAATCGCGAACTTATGCATTTTGCGACACAGCTCAAAAAGCAAAAACGTCTGACGTCGGCGTTCTCTATTCGTGGGCAAGTGTTTGTGAGAGGCCGTCACCAAACTGATCCGGTGCTAGTAACTGACAAGTTAACTATTGAGCAGATTGCAGCTACAAGCAACTAAACAATATCTGTTATAGAATTGCGTTTATCTCCGTATATGCTATTGGTATTGATATATTAATACGTATATTTATATTTGCCTTGCTATTAAGTATATTTTCTATATCCATTCCCTTTCCTTTTAAGTTCTTTCTACCTGCTTTCCCTTGCTTTCTTTTTGTCCCATTTTATTTATTTTCTCATAAGCACACCGTTTTTGTTGCTTTTTATTTCTTTATTTTTATTATTCTTGTTCTTTGTCCTATTTTCCTTTGTTTACTTAAAGACCGCTTAATTTTTATAGATTAGCGTACTTACCATGATGACAACACTTTTGTTTTCTTGATGTACTATTAGAGTGCCCAACATAACTTGTTATTGTGTAATAAGATGATAAATATAAGTGACAAGGAACATACAAGAGGAATGCTTAGCCTCATTTCAAATCGCTATGATGGGTTCAATGTTTGTCATTTGAATGCGAGAAGTTTAAATGCCGAGAAAATTGATAATTCAAATGTTATCTTTGATAGTTTAAATATCGATCTTATATGCATTACAGAGACATGGCTTAGGGAGTATATTAGTGATAAGGTAGTTTCGCTATGTGATTACAAAGTAGTAAGATGTGACAGGTTAAAGAAGGCTCGCGGTGGTGGCATCGCTTTATACTATTTTAAAACTAACCTGAAATGGAAAGAGATCTGTAGGTCAGATCACACGCATGAAGTTGAGTATGTTTTTATTGAGTTTAGTGATAATAACATTAAATGTCTTATTGTATGCATTTATAACCCCAGCAAAAGAAATGATCTATCATTGATGTTTGAAAAGTTGGCTGATCTCACTGTTCTTTATAAGCACATTATTGTTTGTGGGGACTGAAAGATAGACCTTTTAAGCAACGATCTCCCTTCCAAGAAGCTTATAGATAATTTCAATGCGTTAGGAATCTCCATTGTGAATGAATATGCCACTCGTTTTGCACCTAATGCCGAACCTAGTCTTTTGTATATGTTCGGTGTTAGTGACAAGGAATACGTCAATCACCTTGATCAACTCCCGATGCCTGGAGTTTCTGATCATGAGTTGATTTTTCTATCATACAACATTCATTTTAATAGGCAGGTTAAGGTAAAGAATTTGTTTTTCAGAGATTTTAAGCATATAAACACTGGTCTCCTATATAAGGAAGCAGCTCAGCTTGACTGGAACATGTGTTTGTTATTCGCCACAGTTGACGAAAAGCTGCGATATTTTAATATGCTAGTAAACCATCTATTTGATAGATTTGTTCCAATGCGCGAAGCTAAATTGCCTAATAATCTAAAGCCGTGGTTTAAGTCAGTGGTGCTGTCTTTAATTAAAGATCGTAGTAAAGCCTATAAAAAATAGAATAATTATAGGAGTACCGTGTTGCAAGAAATAAAGTAACTTCGAGCATAAGAGATTCTAAGAGAGCATACCTCCAATGTGAACTCAATGACAGTTTGCCGTCAAAAGTCGTATGGAAAAACCTTAGATCCCTTGGTGTTTCAGGTGCGGATGAACACGTGTGTAGTCTTGATCCTGAAATATTAAATACGAACTTTTTGTCACATTGCCCAGTGGTACCACCGGACATAGCTAATAATGCCCCTCTGACGGAGCATGCTGGCGATGGTGTTTTTGAATTTGTTCCTGCAGTAGAGGCCTGCATACGATAGAAATTTTCTAACAGTATTAGTACTGCTTGATTTCTCAAAAGCTTTTGATAGTATTGATCACAATAAATTGTTGCAAAAATTAAGTTCTCACTACAAATTCAAGGCCTTTGCTTTAAAATTGATAAGAAGCTATCTGTTGAATCGGATGCAACAAGTGAAATGTGGTGAGAACTCCTCAAGCCGAATGACAGTTACATCAGGTGTGCCGCAGGGCTCTATTTTAGGTCCGATTCTTTTCTGCATCTTCATTAATGATATTGTTGAGTGTTGCCAAAATCGTTTTATTCATCTGTATGCTGATGATACGCAAATCTATTTGTCAAGACCCATAGGTGATCTTAGCTCAATACCACCGCTTTTACTTAATGGAATAGATATTAAATTTGATGAGACGGTTACAAATCTAGTTTTCAAACTCAATAGAAGATTGTCATGCGTTAACCATATAAACTCAGTTGCTAGTAAGATATACAATGTTCTTCGGAAGCTATATCGCACTGCCTATTTACTACCGCAACAAACTAAACTAAAATGGGTTAAATCACTCATTGTTCCTAATATATCGTACGCTGAGTTGGTGTACTGCGGTCTAGATGGCAGGTCAAAGTACAAGCTGCAAATCGCCTTAAATAACTCTGCGCGTTTTGTCTTTGAAAAAAGAAAATATGATCACATATCTATCTATGCAAATCAGATCCTTGGAAATGATGTGGGCTCGTATTTCAAAATACGCGCTCTTATCTTCTTACATAAATTAATATACACACATAAACCATTGTACCTGTATAAAAGCATTAAACTAGCTAATGTACTCGAACATCGAATCTCATCGTTCCGACCTATATCTATTTGGACTCTCAGCGTATGTTCTTTGTTTGCACCATACAATTATGGAACTCATTACCCACTGAAATAAAAGTTATAAAACAAGCAAGGTCTTTTAAAAATGCAGTCTCTAACTACTTCTGACTTTCAGTCCCCCGTCTTTTCCTTTCCATTTTCTTTTTCTTTCTCTTTCACTCTGTATATTTCGCTTTTATATATCAATAAAATTGTTTTAACTTTAAGTTATAAATTCATGTATACCAACTTTGTAATTATAATTTAACAGAAGATGTACTACCACAAGACTTAGTCTTACTATGTACAAAACAAATAAAATAATAATATTAGATGTATATTGGAACGATTTTTCGTCATCCCTTGTCAAATTTGGTTTTGAGACAAACCAGTTTCGGCGTTGTGCTGGCTCAGTCAATCACACAAAAACCGATCGATGTAAACCACCCCCGTTTCTGAATGTACACACACAACACATGCACACACGTACACAAACAGACACCCATGCTGACGTTGCCTGCTACCAACTATAAATATAAGAGAAACGACGACAACAGATCAGAACGAAAATCGACACTGATGATGGCACAACGCCGAAACCGGTTTGTCTCAAAATGAAATTTGACAAGGGATGACGAAAAATCGTTCCAATATACATCAATTATTCACCCTGTCGAAAAAACAACAAAACAAAGTAAAACATAATAATATTAGCATTTTGGCCACTAACGGCTATTCCTTTAACCACGTCTTTCGCAATTGAGAAAACTGCTGTAGAAGGAATTTTACTCAATAAGTGAATTGCTTCGTCGGAAACCTGGTCAGAGTTAACGACTCTATTTGCAATCAAAGATATGTTTTCACTGATCATAGCCCCGGAGGCCATATTATTCAAAGCAATAGCTAACGGTTGATCCCCATGTTGTTTCATTATTTCATTCAGTTCATCATATTTAAAGAGCTCCCATAATGGCGAGTCGACTAAAATGCTGTAAGCATCGCTTGGATTCGGTAAAAAAATCCATCTATCACCTACAGGAGACAATTGTTTCAAGTCGCCAAAAACAATAACAGGTATACCACCAAATGGAATATTATTCATGAAAATCTGCTTTAGTCTGGCGTCAATATAACTAAACATTCGAGCGCCAACCATTGAAATTTAATCCATAATTATCAACTTAAAATCACATAATCTAGTATAGATTGAGTTGACAATATTGTTACTAAGCGGCCGTAATTTCTTATTGAACTGATTCACAGGTAGTGAAAATATAGAATGCAGTGTCAAACCGCCTATCCCAAATGCTGCTTTTCCCGTAGGAGCACAAAGAAATGCCTTCAGAGAGGCGGCTTTTTCCAACTCCAGCCCCGCCACCTACAAAGTCATAAAAGGGCTGATCTGTTTTAAAATTGTGTAGCAAATGAGTTAAGTATATTCTCTGCCTCATGTTTAGCGTCTGAATGGATGCAAGTAGCTCTTCAACGGGAACTAATGGAGGAAATTTTATGAGCCTAAGAGTGCCATTAGAGTCATTATCATTGATTTCGGGTTTCCTCCATAGCAATTCGATTTTCTACGCAGGTTTTCTCATTATTATTATCTATAATATCCCGTTGTTCATCCAGCCACGGTTGGTAGAGCATTACCATTTCTCTGAAATAATCGTCACTAGCCGTGTCTGGACTAAACCTGCTTGACCGAACTACACACGGTTTGGTGCGTTTCTTTACATAACCACTACCATCCCTCAATGGAATTGCTACTCCACGAACTAAAGAATTTTCGCCTTCTATAGGGTGTTTTTTTTACAGGTTTGTTTTTCGAATAGAGATAAAACTGGCATTTTGTGGTCAAATCTCGCAACTCTAATGTCATTTATGTTCAGTTTGGTTTGCCATTTCATCATGAACAGGTTGACAAAAGAACACACTTGCAAATCGTGCAAATTTATTTCGAAAATAATGGTTCAGTTCGCGAAGTTTACCGTGCGCTCCGTCCATTTTATGGTCGACATAATCGTCCATCAGAGCAATTAATTCGGTTAACCATGGATCGTTTTCGCACTACGTTTACTCTATGTGATAATACGCATCCGCAGAGACGTCGAACAGTGCGCACCGAAGAAACAATTGCCGCTGTAGAGCAAAGTGTTGAAGAGGACCCGAATGAATCGATTCGCCACCGTGCACAGCAATTGGAGCTTTGTCCATCAACTTTATGGAAGATTTTTTGCAAAGATCTTGGCTTGCGACCTTACAAGATCCAGCTTGTGCAAGAATTAAAGCCGCGAGACCATGCAATGCGTCGTGATTTTGGTGTATGGGCCGAAAATGAGATTGATTTCGATGCTGATTTTCATCGCAAAATTTTGTTCAGTGATGAGGCTCATTTTTGGTTGAATGGCTACGTCAACAAGCAAAATTGCCGCATTTGGAGTGAAGAGAATCCACATGAGACCCTTGAAACGCCATTACATCCACAAAAACTGACTGTTTGGTGTGCTCTATGGGCTGGTGGAGTCATTGGGCCATACTTCTTCCGCAATAATGCTGGAGAGGCAGCTACCGTTAATGGAGACCGGTATAGAGCCATGATAACCGACTATTTTGTTCCCGAATTGGATGGCATGAATGTGGATGAGTTGTGGTTCCAACAAGACGGCGCTACATGCCACACAGCGCACGTCACAATCGATTTATTGAAGGAAACATTCGATGAGCGCATAATTTCGCGGAATGGACCTGTCAATTGGCCACCAAGGTCGTGTGATTTGACACCATTGGATTATTTTCTTTGGGGATATGTGAAGTCGCTCGTCTACACCAACAAACCAGAAACGTTAGGGGAATTGGAAGCCAACATTCGTGGCGTTATTGCCGACATACGGCCCCATATGCTCGAAAAAGTGGTTGAAAATTGGACCTGTAGAATTGGCTTTATTCGAGCCAGCCGCGGCGGCCACATGCCCGAAATCATATTTAAACATTAATGGCATAAAATTATCCTTCCAATAAAGCCAAATTGATGGACCTTAAAACGATTTTCTTGTGTTTTATTTCAATTCGAAGTTCTATACCCCTAAAAAAAACACCCTTTATATCTTCTTCATTATTGGAGTTACCTTGTACTGTTCTAGCTGATTTTACAACAGTAAACATAGCTGCAAAATCAGCTAGACAAACATTATTAAGAAGCGTAGGCCTTTCAGTATAATGCTCTAACAAACCCGCCACAAAAATATCGGTAGAACCTTCAGCAAGACTCTGAAGTTGTGCCCTAGGTTTTACCATCCGCACTAGTGCTTCAGGACGAGAGGTATTAATATATATTTCTGCATTGCTGGCTTCCGAAAGATGAAGACCAATGCAGCAATAAACTGCCTCTTGTTTCTGTTCCGGAAATAAATGTATGGCCTATATGCTGAACTTCATGCTTGACTGTGTAGTTTCCAGTATTAACTTCTACCATTGCCTCATTTAAAAGCCTAGAGATGCCCCTATTTGATTTATTAATATAATTTATTATGTAGGAACAGCAAGCATATGCATCCAATATGAATTGAATATCCATGTTGGCTCTATGTAGTTCTAAGATAACTGGGTTAAAAGCATTAATTTAGCGGTCTTGGAACTTCCTTTTAAGAAAAACTTTAGGTTTCATTAAACTTGATGTGAGAGCAAATGACAAATTTATTCTCGTATCAGAGAAGAAAGCTTCAAAATCATTTAAACAGGAAATATCAGAAGTTAAATTAGAATTCAAAAGATTTTGAATCTTTGAGTAGTTTTCCCTATGTGTTTTTAAATTTTCTATGTCATCTGGAAGTGGTGTTAAGATTTGGGTAGAAGGCATGGGTGGATATGGTATACCAAATCGGCAAACTTGCTGTCCTCTCATTTCTCTGGTACAGGATCGGCTATGGTTATGTCTTTGGTACTCAATGAAATTTTCTAAATGACTTATGGATCCATCTGTAAAGACATATTTGTCAATGAAACTAATAGCATTCGGAGAAGATTCAGGTTCGCTAAGATTGGTCTTAGGAGCGTTCTTCAGCCAATACATGCTATGCACGTGGGTTGAGCCCCTTTGTTGGAATTCAATCCGCCAGTAAAAATGTTCAACAAAAGCTCGTCGAAAATACCTCCATTTTCTTTAAAAAGCTTAAGCAACTGACGATAACGATAGTCAAAATGTCTATTGCTTGTGAAATAGAAATAGTTCTTGAGTCCACAGTTTTAGCCAAAATAACCAGTAATTCGATCCAATGAGATTCCGCAGCAGACAACGTCATGAAAAAGGTTGGAAGGCCGAATTGGCGGATCATGGCAATTGCCTTTTTTCTCTGCCTCCCAGTGAGCTGGGAAAGATCTAGCACCTTTAAGAACTCTATATCCATCGTTATGCTGGATCCAATTCTGAACAAAATTTTGATTTAAAACATTTTGGGCCGTAACTCGATTGCTTCAAGAAAACTTTCGTAGGCAAATCGATGTACTATTCTTAATCTGAATCAGTTCTAACTTCTTGTAATTACAGAATAGCTTAGGAATAGTACAAACCCTTCTATTGTAGCGGCGAATCTCAGATCGAACGATCTTGCTGTATGCCTCTGTACACTTCTGCCCAGCATAAATACTTGCAAATGAAAGTTCTTCAGAGTTGTTGTCTTGAGTGATATCCAGGGGTCTTTGGCCTTCACCTGGTGCAATTATCAAACAATGTATGCCCTTATTTTCTACTGGAACATTATCGAGAAGAGTCTCGAGCCCACCTAGGTTTATTTCTTCAATCGCAGGTTCTAAGGGGGGATTATTCTCTGCTGGGCAATGTCGCAAACTTTGAAGCACGGGTACATCTTCAATAGGTGCAATAAATGGAATTTCTTCATTATCACCAAAACCTGCAACTCACTCTTCGTTAATATGTATATTGTGCACTTGATGTAATGGAGAATTCACTAAATATCGCAAGGCTTCCATAATTTTCGCAGGACGTATGGTATCAGTCATATAGTCATGATTATACTCCATACGTCTTCTTAAATGGATTTGAATCACATGCGCTTGATCGAATGTGTTTAAGCGACATAAGCTATAACGATTTACTTCGTCTATTTTATTTGCGCTGCACTCTCGTGTAATTCGCAAGCAGCTTATAAAATATCCCAAATATATAGCTTATGTTTTGTAATCCCAAGCGGGGGTTTTTCAGAGCGAGAATGAGGAAGCCAATCCCATGCAATGCCTCAGAGCCAACAGTGCTCGCCCCCAATTAATAAATACAAGGTGTAACAGGTGCACCGCACCCCACTTCTATATAGAACAAATCATAATATATAAATAAAATAATTAAATAAATATTACTCAAAGGTTGCCCCTTATGCAACATGTGCTCCGCACCCCCCGTTCTACTCTCTGAACAAATAATAAAATAATATACAAAAAAATAACTCAAAAAAACTACTCGCCCTCCATAAAGCTTAGACATGGTCCTTCGAGCCGGATTCGAACCGGCGACTTATGAATATCACTAGACGACTAAGCCGTCTAGGGGGGCGAGAATGTTTAAGCGACATAAGCTATAACGATTTACTTCGTCTATTTTATTTGCGCTGCACTCTCTTGTAATTCGCAAGCAGCTTATAAAATATCCCAAATATATAGTTTATGTTTTGTAATCCCAAGCCGGGGTTTTTCACAACGAAAATGAGGAAGCCAATCCCGCGCAATGCCTCAGAGCCAACAGTGCTCGCCCCCAATTAATAAATACAAGGTGTAACAGGTGCAACGCACCCCACTTCTATATAGAACAAATCATAATATATAAATAAAATAATTAAATAAATATTACTCAAAGGTTGCCCCTTATGCAACATGTGCTCCGCACCCCCCGTTCTACTCTCTGAACAAATAATAAAAAAATAACTCAAAAAAACTACTCGCCCTCCATAAACCTTAGACAGAATGATCTCGGGAGGGAAGTAACAATTTCGTTAACTGAAATAGGAACGCTAACAACTGCCCCCTTGATGTGATCTGACCTTGGTATCCCAAAGGACGAATAGTCATAAAAGGTAATCTTGGCATTATTAGGCGTTTCTCTAAATGCGTAAGATCTTACAGGCATTCTAGGAGCTCAAGAAAATCTAAACCATTAGCCAAGCATATCTTTGGAAGGGTGTTCCTTCTAATTGCGTTTCGGTAAGTAGCACAGAATTTATAGCTACCATCTTTAAAGGGAAAATTATCGGATAAATAAAAAAATGGATGACTTTGGGAAATTATATTAAAATTTAACGGCTGTACTTGGTAAGAAAACCATAGACTACCGCAGCAAATACAAACCTCTGTTGCTCCCTTCTTAATATTCCTAAAATATGTTTATCGAAAATCTACCAATCCTAAATCATTTAGAATATCTTCGTTCTCCCAACCCTCATTCTGTCTCATTGACTTTGACGGCTTCGTCTAAAGCTCTTCTACGGACAGTGCAGAGCACAGGGTTTGAAAATGCTTAACTATTTTCAAATTGCTTTTACTCGAGTTTTGATCATTCAGCAACTAAAAATAAGCAAAGTAAAAAAAATTTTTTTTCATTTGACTTCAGCAGTAAGTTGAACGGAAACGAACTTCAGCAATCAGCAGAGAAGAAAAACTTGAGAATTTTGCTGAGGCTTTAAGTTATTAGCTTTTTATATTTAAGTTTTTACATTTTTCTCAAGTTTTTTTTTCTGCTGATTGCTGAAGCTCGTTTCCGTCAACTTACGGCTGAAGTAAAATGAAAAAAAAATATTTTTTTTTACTTTGCTTATTTTTAGTTAATGAAATATTTTTCAACTATAAATGTGAGCTACAAGCAAATTTTCGAATCTGGCCAAAAACTGATTTCTAGTTAAGCTATAAATTTCAAACTTTTGCTATTTTTCAGCCAGCCATTCAAACCCTGGTAGAGTATTTCTTTGTTGTTATCGGTGCCTATGCTTTCGGCGGCGGGATCGGTGCTCACAAGTATTTCTACTTTGCTCTATAGAGCGAATTTCAGAGTTTTCGCGACGGACTCTATGTTGCTGTAAACTGATTATTCGCTCTGCTGAGCGAATCTCTGCATTTCCACGGCGAGATCTAAGTTCGGCAGTATTTCTACGTTGCTCTATAGAGCGAATTTCAGAGTTTTCGCGACGGACTCTATGTTGCTGTGAATCGATTATTCGCTCAGCTGAGCGAATCTCAGAATTTCCACGGCGAGATCTAAGTTCGGCACTATTTCTACGTTGCTCTATAAAGCCAATTTCAGAGTTTTCGCGACGGACTCTGTGTTGCTGTGAATCGATTATTCGCTCATCTGAGCGAATCTCTGCATTTCCACGGCGAGATCTAAGTTCGGCAGTATTTCTACGTTGCTCTATAAAGCCAATTTCAGAGTTTTTGCGACAGACTCTATGTTGCTGTGAATTGATTACTCGCTCAGCTGAGCGAATCTCTGCATTTCCACGGCGCGATCTACGTTCTGCAGTATTGCGACGGACTCTACGCTGAAATGTGTCCCTATTTCGCTCAGTAGAGCGTACTTGGGAATTTTCGCTGCGAGTTCTGCGGTCTAATTTATTTTGGGTTTGTGCAAGAGCTGAATATTCTTCCTCTCCACGAAATACTTGCATTCTTCTCCTAGCTGCGACGCGTCTAAGATTACCACATTTTCTACTTAGCCTAGGCATGGTTTATGAACTATATGTATATATATATGGCTAAAGGTAACTTAATGTGAAATGTATGTATATAAAACATTTATAAATTTTGTTTTACTTTATTCAGACTTTTGGGGATTTTCTGGTGATGGTGGTAATTGGGTCCTTCCTTCGTCTGCCTTGTACGCTTTTTTGATTGATTTCGCTTCTTTGAAACTGCTTCCACACAATTTTAATAATAACTCGAATACAAATCACTCCTTTAATAAATGTTTTTCTTCGAACTATTTTGCAACGTTTTGAAAAAACGCGTTTGAATTTTGAGCACAAAAAAATAACACTAATCACTCTCTTTAAATAATTAGTCTTTAGTTTATGTTATATAAGTAATTAATATTCCGCATTAGCACTCTTTTAATTTACATATATATTGATTAAAACTTGTTTTGATTTGAAAAAAACGCGTGTGAATTATTAAGCGAGCAAACAATACTAAACTAAAATTTTACTTTTTACTCAAATTATTGTGTCGCTCGTCAAACCTTTTCACATAGATATTTAACAGGACAATGGTTACCAAAAATTTAAATTCCTCAGTTAACAAAAGCCGAAATTATTTACTACCTGCTACTATGTAACACACAGTACTATTCCAGCGATGCCTTTTTTGTTATTGCATAGACAGGTAAAAAACAACCCTTAGTGTGCAATAATCTTTTTAGTACAATAGCACTTGCGTGTTTATGTTTATTGTTCTGTTATATCTTTATTTTAAAATAAACAGTTTTGTAGGGAAATCTCCATATCTGAAGGAAAACTGCGTTATTACCTGCTCAAGGTCATTAGTGTTAGCCTCTGTATCCTTTTTGCATCTTTTAAACGAAAATGAGTTCAGGATAGAACTATATACACATGTATTATTGCACAGCCTTTTAACACCATTAACCACACAAAACAAACAATAACAGGGCACATCTGGGTATGTAATGTTCGGTTTCACCCGAACTTAGACTTCCTTGCTTGTTTTATATATATATATATATTGCCGAGTCGTTGAAAGGCAGAGGTTTGTTAAGTGTCGAGATCTAAAACTTAAAACTTATAAATAATGTATTAAGCGAAGCAAGAAGCACTTCGATTGTAAAGAGTAAATTCATAAAGTTGCTAGGGGTTAAGCGAGGATAGTATCGATTTGCATACCTAGTAGTGCTACGCAACCACGGTATATTAACTTTAGTCGCGTAACGGTGGTATGTAACGGCATAAACGGATCGAGATAGATATTGACTTATATACGAGTATATCAAAATGTTCAGGAGGAAAAAAGAAAATAGCACGATAAATTCAGTAAATTTTGAGATATCTTAAGAATTACAAATGGACTAAATCGGATGATAGCCACGCCCACTTTTTATACCTAGTAGTGCTACGCATAAACGGATCGAGATAGATATTGACTTATGTATATCAAAATGTTCAGGACGAAAAGAGAAATTGATTAAGCCATGTCCGCCCGTCCGACCGTTCGTCCGTCCGTCTGTGAACACGATAACTTGAGTAAATTTTGAGATATCTTAATGAAATTTGGTATGCAGGCTCCTTGGCACTCATCTCCGAACCCTATTTAAAATGGGCAAAATCGGACAATAGCCACGCCCACTTTTTATATATAGAATATATAATATAGTAAAACTGAGACACTATTTTGGTTTTGATTTACCTTCAATTAAATTTGTAAAAAGCTACCTTTCGTCTAGGTATCAGCAAGTTCAGTGTGGTGATATTTTTTCTAATTGCGCAGAAGTCATCTCGGGCGTACCGCAAGGCTCAATTCTAGGTCCTATTCTTTTTAGTATATTTATTAACGACATTGTTCACTGCTGCCAAGATTCATCTGTACATCTCTATGCTGATGATACCCAAATCTATCTTTCACGCCCTATTGGTCTAAGCGAGGACTTAGTTTTCCGACTAAATGCGGACCTTGAAAGACTATCGACTTGGGCCAAGCTGAATGGACTTTCTTTAAACGCAGCTAAAACACAACTGCTCCCCATATCACATGCTCCATTTGACATTAAAGATATATCTACAGTTATTTTACAAGATACTGAAATAAAACCTCAGATGACTGTCACTAACCTAGGCTTTAAGATGAACGCAAATCTAACTTGCTCCTATCACATTAACTACAGTGTATCAAAAATTTATTTCACTCTGAGGAGTTTGTGGCATGTATGTTTTGAGCTACCTACACATGCAAAACTACATTTAGTAAGGACATTAATTGTCCCACACATAACATATTTTGAACGAGTGTATTGCGATCTTGATTGTAACTCACGAAATAAATTGAACTTAGCGCTAAATAATGCAGCTAGATTTGTATACCGTAGAGGAAAGTTTGACCATATTTCAGCTTACACAATAAATATTTTAAACTCGAGCCTTCTCAATTATTTGAAAATCCGGAGTTTAATTTTTCTCTTCAAGGTTATAAATAGCCATCAACCTGGCTACCTCTTTCAAAAGCTGAAGTTTGTTCAATTGTCCCGCACTCACAATATCGTTGTGCCTAGTTACTCGACTTTAACAGCCTCTAGATGTTTCTTTGTTAGCACTGTCAAGACCTGGAATTCGCTACCAGTCACAATTAAAAGCTTAACATCGATAGGATGTTTCGAGAAGGCAGTCGCAAGTTTCTTTAATTAAAACCTTATAATCCTACTTTCATTTCCTTCACCGTGTCATCCTCTTCTGACATATTGTTTCCTTTTCCCTTACCTTTCTCGTTTATCCTATTATTCTGTTTGCAATTTCGTTGTTATTCTTATAAGTTTTAATATAATTTTTTAATCTTAAGTTAAAATCTTTGTATCTTTGAATGTAAATTAATTTGGATCATGTTTGTACAATTAAAAGACATACGTCTTACTGTACCGCCTAAAATGTCGTAAATAAATAAATAAAAAATACTACTACTACTTCCGGGCTTTGCGCCCAAGCATCCTCTGGGTAACCACCGAACACCCGTTTAGTGGTGAGCTAAACGTGAGAAGGCGACAACCTGGTAAGGCCACTCCGACATAATCGGTTTACGGGGTTGCTGGGGGGTTCAAACAGCAGCGTCTGATCACCAGGTGGTGCGGCTGCAAGCGGGCGCCTGTCTTGGATCAAGCGGCTCGCTATACAAACGTGTAATAGAATTCAACCTCCCGTGAAACGGGTTGTGCGTTGGGTTTGGGACCCACCACATAAAACAACGTTCCAATGAAATTCAACAACAAAGCCTCGGATATGAGAACCCCTTTTTTAGATGACAACACCCGCAAACGAAATAAGGATTATGAGATAAGGGCATGTACCTGGAATGTCCGGTCCCTTAATGGGGAAGGTGCCGCTGCCCGGCTGGTTGAGGTCCTGAGGAAAGCAAAAGCTGACATCACCGCCATACAAGAGATGCGATGGAACACGATCAAAACACCTTGCAACATCTACTGGAGTGGGCATGAAGACAAGCGCAGATTCGGCGTGGGATTTGTGGTGGGAGAGAGACTCCGTCACCGAGTACTGTCGTTCACACCCGTGAACGAGCGTCTCGCTGCAATCCGCATAAAAGTACGATTTTTCAACATATCGTTTATCTGCGCTCATGCACCGACGGAAGAGAAGGACGACGTGAAAAAGGATGCATTCTACGAGCGCCTGGAAGAAGCATACGAGCGCTGCCCCCGTCATGATATCAAAGTCGTGCTTGGCGACTTTAACGCCAAGGTGGGTAAGGAGGGTGTATTTGGCCCCACTGTCGGGAAGTTTAGTCTCCACGATCAGACTTCGCCAAATGGATTCAGGCTGATCGACTTCGCCGGTGCCCGAAACATGGTCACATCCAGCACTAGGTTTATGCACAAGAAGATCCATCAGGCTACATGGCTGTCCCCCGATCGAAAAACACGCAACCAGATCGACCACGTTATGATAGACGGACGGCATGCTTCCAGCGTTTTAGATGTTCGCACAATAAGAGGACCTAACATCGACTCTGATCACTACCTAGTAGCAGCCAAGATTCGTACCCCGTAATTGGATTCCGGCGAACGCGAAGAAACAACTGGTATGATGATGAAGGGTGCCGCGCTGCAACGAAAAGAAAGGACGAAGCCTTCAAGGCAACGCTGAGATCGAATGCAACGAGGAGTGTGTGTGAACACTACCGCAAGTTGAAGAGGGAAGCGAGGCGGCTTTTCCGGGCGAAAAAAAGAGAGGCAGAAAAGCGTGAAATAAAGGAGCTTGAGATGCTGGCCAACGGGAATAATTCCCGAAAATTCTATCAAAAAATTCGGCGAATGACAGAAGGTTTCAAACCCGGGGCAAACTCCTGTAAGAATGAGAACGGCGACCTGGTGACCGATGTTCAGAGAGCACTCAGAATATGGAGGGATCACTTCTCTGCCCTTTTAAATGGAGAAACTGAGCCACAAACCAGAGAAGATGCCGAACCCGAACCCACAATCGAAGATGATGGAATTGACGTTCCACAACCCGACTATAATGAGGTGCGAATAGCAATATCCCGATTGAAAAACAATAAAGCAGCTGGCGCTGATGGTTTGCCTGCTGAGCTATTCAAACACGGAGGCGAGGAGCTGGTAAGGCGCATGCATCAGCTTCTATGCAGAATTTGGTCGGATGAATGCATGCCTGAAGATTGGAATCTAAGTGTTCTCTGCCCAATCCACAAGAAGGGCGATCCTGCAAACTGCGCCAACTATCGCGGAATCAGCCTTTTGAATATCGCATATAAGGTCCTATCAAGCGTATTGTGCGAAAGACTGAAGCCTGATGTGAACAGACTGATTGGACCTTATCAGTGTGGCTTCAGACCTGGTAAATCTACCATCAACCAGATTTTTACAATACGCCAAATCTTTGAAAAAACCCGTGAGAAAAGAATCGACACATCATCTCTTTGTTGATTTTAAAGCTGCCTATATGCCGCTATGTCTGAATTTGGTTTCCCCGCAAAACTTATACGGCTATGCAAAATGACCTTGAGCAACACCGCCAGCTCGGTCAGAATTGGGAAGTACCTCTCCGAGCCGTTCGAAACTAAACGAGGTTTCAGACAGGGTGACCCCTATCGTGCGATTTCTTTAATTTGATGCTGGAGAAAATAATACAAGCTGCAGAACTTAACCGCGCTTTAACAATATTTTATAAAAGCGTGCAACTGTTGGCATATGCTGACGATATTGATATCATTGGCCTTAACAACCGCGCCGTAACTTCTGCTTACTGTAACCAATTAAAAACGCTGAATGTTTAGCGTATGATCGGAATTTCAGAATTGATTCTTTATTGAAAATTACTTTCTTTTTATAGGAATTTCTTACACTAATTTACACTAATACTTACAAACTACTTATGTGTATCAACTACAATACTTACAAACTATTTACTTACACACGATATGCTGTGTCAGCGTATGTGTTTCATAACTATGGAATGGTTTGTCAGTCGCTCTGGCGTAGTGACTTGACTCATCATAATTGTAACAAGATATGCGGTACGCTCGTTAGAAGTCAAGCGCCCGCTGTGCAGTTTAATGGCATTTAAATGTGTCACAATATTTTGGCTTTGTGTGTGGTCACTGAACATGTGCATACCAAATGTTTGTAAATGCAATGTGTTCAACAGTGATACTACACCTTCCCCCTTAAAAAAAAATAGACATATATATTGATGCTTGTAGCTGCATATATATATGTTTATTTTTCTAGACATGCCTTATTGTTTGTGTTTACAAAAATTTAATTGTCTTTTGGCTCTTATTGCCATTATTGCATAAAGCGTTTTTCATTCTTTTCTTTTCATTTGTTTACATTTGTTGGGTTCATTTTTTTTGTGTATTGCACATGATATGTGATATTTTTCTTTTGGCTTGTGCCATTATTAAAATGAGTAAACTGGAGTGATTATTGTTGTCGTTGTAATTCTTTTTTTTTCTCTTGTTACTATTGTCGTTAAACTGTTTTAAGTCTATTCTTATGAATTATGATTTCTTTTTTGTTTTTATTACTATTTCCTATGCTATGTGGGATTAAAGTGAAATTGTTATTCTTATCTATACTTTTAACTTTGTAATGTTCACTATATCTATTTTCTAACTTATGGGAGGCCTCCTCTTTAACTAATACTAAATCTCCTATTTTAATTTCTTTACTATAGCTAGTTTTGTCATAGTTGGTTTTTTGCTTTTCTTTAGCTTCTTGAATTAATTTTCTTGCTCTTTGCTGTGCTATTTGAAGTTTGTATTTTACTTCTTTGTCATATGCCTCATGGTTGTATACCGGGCTAATTTTATCTTCTTTCAAAAATTCATAATTTGGTGGTTGTTTTGCGAATATTAGTTCGAAAGGACAATAATTATGTGTTGTTGATGGCGTTGTATTGTAACAATAAGCGAAATACCTGAGGTATTCATCCCAATCGTCTTTGTCACTGGATATGTATGCACGCATATATTCGTTGAATGTCCGGTGACTGCGTTCTACAGTACCCAAAGTCTGGTGATGGTATGGTGTAGAAGTTTTATGCTCAATTTTTAACAATTTACACAGTTCTTTGAACAGGCTATTTTTGTATTCTGTTCCCATGTCTGTTAAAATTGTTTTCATTTGACCATAAATCAGGATGAAATGCTCGAATATGGCTTTAGCAACAGTTGTTGCATGTTTGCTTGGAACTGGAATTGCTACCAAATATTTGGTTAGATCGCATATAATGGTAACTGCATATTCGTTTCCATTTATCGACTTTGGCAATGGACCGACTGTGTCAACTTGTACAATATCAAATGCCTTCGGAGGTGTCTCCGTTATTGTCATTGGTTCTTTGATATGTTTGTTAATTTTATTTTTCTTGCAGTGGATGCAGTTTTTTACATATTTTCGTATGTCGTTTTTCATATTCAGCCAGCTATATTTCTGCTTGATTTTATCTGTCATGCGATTTATTCCTGGGTGGCCACCACTAATAGGATCGTCATGATATTTATGCAGAATTTCCTTTATTTTCCCGGGATTTGTCACGTATATAACCTCTGGGGTTAGAGCGATTGTTAGTTTTTTGAGAACTTTATTACCCATTTCAATAAATTTGCCTACTGCAGTATAATTCTTTTTAAACAATTTGTCCCCTAAGGACAACTGTACTTGTACAAGTCCTAAATTGCCGGCTTCTCTTTCGAGCCTGGTAAAGAATTGTCCTAAGTCAATCTTATCCTCAACAATTAGGTTGCTTGTATCAAAATTGCTACAAATTTTCTTTCCTTTTTTGAAATAAAATTTCGGAGGATTGAAAACGAGCTCGACATGTCTTTTTACTTCAAATTTATTTAGCGCTTCGTATATTTTGGGGTTCTCTTTGTGACTTTCTTTATTTTCAATATTATTGCTGTTCCTGTTTGCTGCTGATCTGGTAGTTATTTTTAATATTTTGCTTGCTTCCACTGACATATCTTTTAAATTTGTAATAGTTATGCGGGATAATGCATCCGCGATATGATTTTCTTTACCAGCTATATACTCCACTTCAAAATCGTACTCTTCTAAATCTAGTCTTACTCGTGTCAGCTTTGAGGAAGGACTTTTCATTGAAAATAGGTATGTTAGTGGGCGATGGTCGGTTTTAACTAGGAATTTTCTGCCATATACGTATGGTCTGAAGAAGGTTATGGCCCAATGAATTGCTGCCAATTCTTTTTCTATTGTTGCTTTATTTATTTCACCCTTTGTGAATGACCTGGACGCGTAGGCTATTGGTAACTGTTTGCCATCATGTTCTTGGCTAAGGACTGCTCCACAAGCATATCCACTAGCGTCTGTTGTTATGCAGAATTCTTTATCGAAATCTGGGTATTGCAAGAGTTTTGGACTAATTAATGCTTCCTTTAAGTAGACAAAAGCTTTTTGACATTCTTCTGTCCATTCGAAGGCAATATTCTTTTTGCATAGCCTAGTTAATTTTCTTGAATGTTCTGCAAAATTTGGTACAAATCTTCTGTAATAATTACAGAAGGCTACAAATCTTTTAACTTCGTCGGCTGTTTTTGGTGTTGGGTAATTTTGAACTGTTTCAAATTTGCTTGGGTCGGGTAATATTCCCTTGTTTGTGCATTTATGTCCTAAATATGTTACCTCTTGGCTGAAAAATAAGCATTTATCTGGATGTAATTTTAAGTTGTATTTTCTGCAGGTAGAGAACACGTCTCTTAAATTTTTTAGCATATGGTTTTCTGAACAACCTAATACAACTAAATCATCCATGTAGAGAAATGCTTGAGATGGTTTAAGGCCAGCGAATGCTAATGTCATCATTCGTTGGAATGAATTTGGGGCTACTTTTAAACCATATGGTAATCTTTTGAATCTATATGTGCCATTTTCGGCAGTGAATGAAGTAATGTCCCTAGAGTCTGGGTGTAATTCTATTTGATGAAAACCTGACATAAGGTCTAGGCATGAAAAATATTTTGCTCTTCCAAGTTGATCTAAAATGTCATCAATTCTTGGGAGTGGGAATTTATCTGCTGCTAGCTTTTTATTTACCTGTCTGTAATCAACCACTAGTCTCCATCTTTTTTCTATTTTTCCTGGGAGTGATTTTTTAGGGACTAGTAGGATTGGGCTATTATATTCCGATATGGAGGGTTCTATTATGTCATCTTCTATTAGTTTATTTACTTGTTTGCTGATTTCTCCCTTCTGGGTTTGAGGCAATCTGTAATTTTTTATGTAAACGGGGGTGTCATCCTTCATGTATAATTTCTGTTTATAGAAGTTATTAGCGGAGATTGGTTCGGTTTCTAGTGCAAATATATCTATGAATTCTGTGCATAGTGTTGTTAATTGAGAATTGACAAATTTTGGAAAATTTTTTGTTAATCTTTTTAATTTTTCTCTATCTATGCAGTTTTTACTGTGTGTGGTTGCTTTAACTAGTGTATAGTCGTCTAAATTTTCAGTATTAATCTTATAATTTTGAATAATTGCGTTGTTTTGTGTCGTATTAATAATTCTAACGAAAGTTTGTTCGTTATTTGTAATGGTATTTGCAATATAAATACCTTCGGATAGTTGCTGGTGTGGTATGAAAATGTTTTTATTATTTGTTTTTATTTGAATTTGTCTAATAACTTCCGATCTAGCCGGAATTGTGATTGTGTTGACGGACAGACAGTTTGTTAGGTTCATTGTTATTGTTTGGGGAAAATCATATGGTCTTAGGATTAGTTTATCTTCTGATTTTCCATAATCTAGAATACAATTGTATTTCTTTATGAAATCTAGACCTATTATTCCATCACATGGAATTGGAAAGTTGTCTTTCACAACATGAAATTTATGATAAATTAGAAGGTCATCGCCTTTTAGATCTACTTTGATTGTGCCTAAAGTGCTAGTTATTCCCTGACCAATGCCTTTCAAATCTGTGATTTGTTCAGTATTTATTTTTACTTTATTATCTATTTGCTGTTTTTTAATTATGGAGATATCAGCTCCAGTATCAATTAAAAAATTTGAGTATGAATTGTTTAATGATGTCCTTGTAGATATATAGCTGTTTAAGTTTAGATTAAATACGCATATTTTTCTGTTTGTTAATTTTGAAGTGGAGTTTCCTGGTTTTCCGTTTCGGTACAACTGCGCACGTTACGGGTTTGTGTGTATGGTCTGTTTGTATTTCGGGATTGTGATCCTCTTTGATTATTATTGTTGTTGTACGACCTCGAGTTATTGTTATATCTCGGTTGTGGTCTAAATCTTCTATTTTGGTAATTTCCATAGTTGTTACTACGGTAACCTCCACGGAAACTACTCCTGTACTGACTTTGCTGTCGTACGTTTAGAATCGTGTTTGAGCTGCCTGTAATTTCGGTGCAGCTGTTTGTAAATTTAGAGATTGCATCGTTCATTGTTGTGAACGTTCCTGCTTGCATGATCATTTTGACCTTGTCATTAGAGCAGTTTTTACACATGGCTTTAACAGCTGCTTGTGTTGAATATCTCGTGGCTAAGTCTGGGTTTAATCCATCAGAGATATATGCTCCTTCTAATGACCTTGTGATTTTTTCAATTTCCGCTGTGTATTGGTTAGCAGTTTTGCTACGCTGTTGGATGTTCAGTAGTTTAGCGGTTAGAACTTCAACTGATTCACCCTTTATTGCGGTTTTTAATTTGTTTTTTATTTGTTCAACCGTGGACTCATTACTAATAAAATTCCTTGCTGTACCTTTCAGCTTTGTTTTTATCATAGTAATGGCCAATGCCTCGTGTGTATCCTTGATTTGCTCAAGTATATCGAGTGCATCTAGGACTCTATGTAGATTTTCTGGTTTACCATCAAACTCTGGTAATACTGACGAAGCAGTTTTGATAAATTCAACTACTGTTTGTGGCATTGTGATGTTTATTATTGGGACGTGTATTGGTTGAAAATTTGGTTTCCTTTCCTCTATTGATTGAGTCTGGCTCGTGGAATGTGTCGGAGTCGGGCTCTGAGCGCGTTCTGACAGTAGTAGATTGAAATCTATTTGAAGTTTTTCCTCAATTGTGGTTGGTATATTAAATTCTATACTATATCTTGATAAGGAAGATACAAGTTTATCTCGTACAGCGGAGAAAAATTGGTAGGCTTCTATTTGGTGTTCTGCAGTAAGTATGTTATTTACTGATTTAATTACCTGTCCTATGCTGTTTAGAGCTTCTAGAATTATGTTCAAATGCTTGACTATGGTTTCTGTTGTAATTGGGATACTTTTATTTATGCATTTGTAAGACTTAATTGCTTTTGTTTTTTCCTCATATAATTTTTCGTGGATTTCTTCCCATTGAGTCATTTCTTGTTATAGGGTGTTGGTTCATACGCGTTGTTGTACATTGTTTAATCGTCTCAATTTATTTTTTATATAATTTTTGATTAAAATAATGATTGCGATAATTAAACATGTAACCATAAATGCGACCAAAACTAACCATTTATCAGACAGTTCTTCTTTATTTTCAACAGGTATAGGGTGTGGTTCGTACTTAACTATTCTATTTTCAGAGTTTTTCTCTGCTGAACTTTCTTTACCAACTTCATATCCTGCTATACCTACTAGAATGCTGTTTACAGCAATTTTCCACCATGCTGCCATTTTAAAAGAATTCAATAGTAAAATTTTCTAATTTGAATTTTTATTTTTATTTATTCAACTTCCTTATTAATCTATTTATTTCTTCTTCTAATGTGGAAGGGTATAATAAGTCTTTCATTGTGGGTTCTCTACCCATTCCTATATAGGACCAAACGTGTTTTAAATATTCTAAATTTTGCCTGTTGCCTCCCTTGTTACGAGGTCTTGACCTTTGTATTCCTATTTCTTCGTTTTCATGCTCTAGCTTATCAACAATATCATTGATTAATTCATAATCAAGATCAGGTGGTAGTGCATTATCCATATTTTCACAATCCAATTTACTCAATTTATTAACATTTGTATAATTTTTATAATTTAGTATTTCTTAGTTCTTTAATCTTTTCTTTAAGTTTTAATCGCTCAATTGTATTAGTCGTTAGGTTAAGTAGCCTAAAAGTTTTGGCTATTTCTATCTGTCTCTTAACTTGTTTGCCTGCCCTTTTTCTCTTATGTATTATTGTAGGGGCCGGTATTTTGGGAATTTCTTCCTTTTTGTTAGGCTTGTTCCTTCGCCGATACTCTTCTATAGTAATCGGTGTCGGACCTTGTTTTTCGGATTTGCGACCCTTAAGAATTTGCTCCGTAGCTTTTTTAATAGTGTCTACACACTGTTGAAAGATTTTGTCAAATTCTTGTTGAGTCTTAATTTCTTGCATTATTGATACTAACATGTAATTAAACTATTTATAATCCCTAAGCAAATTTAATTGCTACTGGTTTAGCGGCCATAAGGCGTGCTCAAATTATTCTAATATACTTATATTTTAATAGCTGCTATTCTTGCTGCCAGTCACCATATTTTGCGCTGCCAGTCTTGTTGAGTGTTGGGGTTTCTTGTCATCAAATTATTCCACTCTTTTTTTTTTTGCACTATACCGCTAGTTGGGTTGCTTTTATTATTCCACCCTTTTTATGCCTTTATTTGTGAAGCCCATTCGACGGATTTGCCACCAGGTAAGTCCAATTGTTTACCCGCCGTATATAGCGGTTTCATGAAAAGCAGGGGGTTATCCGCATAAAATCGTGTAGTGTCCTCACCAGTTGTAGCATCTAAATTTTCCTCCTTTTTAATAAGGTTATTCCTTTAAAATTCCTTCTGCTCAGTCTCAGTTGTAGCATCTAAATTTTCTTCCTTTTTAATAAGGTTATTCCTTTAAAATTCCTTCTGCTCAGTCTCTAAGCGATTTCGCAAATTTAATTGCAAAGTTTTCGCTGTGTTGTGAGACTGGCAGGATCGCCATGTAACCAATTAAAAACGCTGAATGTTTAGCGTATGATCGGAATTTCAGAATTGATTCTTTATTGAAAATTACTTTCTTTTTATAGGAATTTCTTACACTAATTTACACTAATACTTACAAACTACTTATGTGTATCAACTACAATACTTACAAACTATTTACTTACACACGATATGCTGTGTCAGCGTATGTGTTTCATAACTATGGAATGGTTTGTCAGTCGCTCTGGCGTAGTGACTTGACTCATCATAATTGTAACAAGATATGCGGTACGCTCGTTAGAAGTCAAGCGCCCGCTGTGCAGTTTAATGGCATTTAAATGTGTCACAATATTTTGGCTTTGTGTGTGGTCACTGAACATGTGCATACCAAATGTTTGTAAATGCTATGTGTTCAACAGTGATACTACATTACTCCAAATTAGAAAAAGAAGCGGAGAAAATGGGATTGGTGGTGAAGAAGGGCAAAACGAAGTACCTTCTGTCATTCTGTCATCATGCAAAGCGTCAGCGCATTCGCGCCTTGGCAACCAAGCCACTGTTGGCAGCAATAATTTCGAAATAGTAAAGGACTTCGTTTACCTGGGAACCAGCATTAATACCAACAATAATGTTAGCCTAGAAATCCGACGAAGAATTACTCTTGCAAACAAATGCGACTTCGGACTGAGTAGGCAATTGAAAAGTAAAGTCCTCTCTCGACGAATGAAAATAACACTCTACAAGTCACTCATCGCACCCGTCCTTCTATATGGTGCAGAAGCGTGGACACTAACAACATCTGATGAGGCGGCTCTGGGAGTATTCGAGAGAAAGGTTCTTCGAAAGATTTGTGGACCTCTACGCGTTGGCGACGGCGAGTACTGAAGAAGATTTAATGATGAGCTGTATGAACTTTACGCAGACGCCGACATAGTTCAGCGAATTAAAACACAGCGGCTTCGCTGGCTAGGCCACGTAGTGCGAATGAGCGAAGATGCTCCAGCCCAGAAGGTATTCTTATCGGCACCCGCCGGTGGAAGCAGAGGAAGAGGGAGACCACCACTCCGATGGAAGGACCAAGTAGAGACCGATTTGCGATCCCGCGGTGTTTCCAATTGGCGCCAGTTGGCGCAACGAAGAAACGACTGGCGAGCTATGTTGGACGGTCAAAATCGCCCAGGCGGTTAGATGACCATTTAAAGAAGAAGAAGAATAAGTTTTTTAAGAAAAACTCGGCCGCAAAAAAATGTTGTCAATGTTAAAGAAGTAGGCGTGGCGCCGCCCACTTTTCAGCATAAAATTTCTGCTATTTTCAAGGGCAATCGCTTATAGTTCAATCTTGATATTTCAATGCAAATTGGTCAGCTGCTTCTTAGTAGTATGTATTATACTCCTGCCAAAAATTAGCCAAATCGGAAAACACAAAAGCAAAATATTCGGGCACGTATTAATAGCCCACTGCAATAGCGAAGTTATATATCTTTTTTGATTTTCATATCTTGCATAAACAGTAAATGTATCTAAGTATGAGAAGAAGAAGAGAAAAGTTCACTTAAATATTCAGCACGATGAGCGGAGTCGATTTAGCCATGTCTGTCCGCCTGTCTATTTGAACGAAAACTAGTCTCTCAGTTTTACAAAAGAATGCTGAAATTCGTTGTTTGCTTTCGCCATTTTATACAGCAAGCCCGGTAGACGTTGTTTTGACGTTTTAATACATAGAACACATCTATATATAAAATGTCATTAACTTGAGCCAAATAAACTCCTAACTATACCGAACTGCAGCTTTATATAACCTGGGGGCTTTTCCAAAAGCTATATACAGACTGTGTCGTGCCCAGGGAACTCCTGAAACTATCGTGAAAGTTCGAGAGCAAAACCAAACACAAAATATATGGGCGTGGCACCGCCCACTTTTGAAAAATTATGTAGATATCGACTAAGTGACACATATATCCAAATTTCCTTTATTTAGACCAAAAAAGTTCGGAGTTATGAAGAATTGAAACTTTATATAGTCTGGGGGCGTGGATCCGCCTACTTTTCCAAAACTAGATATTGGGTATGCTGTACCTAGTGAACCCAAGTGAAAATTTCATAAAGATCGGTTGAGTTCTTTGGCGCCTATGAAAGACACCCATTTTTATATCTATTTTTGTGACGCACACAAGGTATATTACTTTATTCGGCATAAACGAATCGAGATATATATTTATTAATGTATATCAAAACGTTCAGGTGAAAAAGTAAAATATCCGGGCAAGTAGTTAATACTCCACTGCAAAAGCGAAGTCGATATCTTTTTTGATTTTCATACCTTTCATAAACATTAAATGTATCTAAGTATGAGAAGAAGAAGAGAAAAGTTCACTTAAATGATCAGCACGATGAGCTGAGTCGATGTAGGCATGTCCGTCTCTCGATACGTCTATCTGTCTGTCCGTCTGTCTGTTTGAACGCAAATACGAACTGAAAGTATTAAAATAGACCTGCGTAAATTGGGATGACATAATAGATCACTACTAGCTATATAATGGTCGGTTCCACCCGAACTTAGACTTCCTTACTTGTTATATATATAATTTCGAAAATACAAAAAGTGATTATTCAGTAGATAATACACTTATAGAGATTAAATTTAGGGTGTACATTAACCTCAACGCAGAAAATACATTTTTTAAGAAATTGTTGATTAAGTCAAAATAAGAAATAATATTAATCATAAATCAAAAACCGTTCAGGATATCAAAATGAAATTTGGCACACAGGTTTATATTAATACCAGGTATCTTCCGGAAAAAATGGGTGAAATCGGTTAAGAACCACGCCGACTTTTATACGAAAGATTTTGAAAAGGATCATAGATATATTTAATAGGCAATAACTTTGCGTACAAAAGCTTTTTATCGTTTATATCTTCTTCAAAGTGTCCGTGAACGAAGAAAGTCGAAAAATATAAATTTCTTAAAATGGGCGTGGCCCTGCCCCTTTTATAATGGATTATTCCACAAAACTTTTTATGCCATAACTCCGGAAAAAATTGATTTGTCGAAACGATATTATACATATAAAGGTAAATGTTTGTTGTAAAAATGGGCGAAATCGGTCAACGGCCACGCCCAGTTTGTCAACATAGTTCTGAAAAATTTGTTTGTAAAATGTAAAACGCGATATTTTTATAACCATGCAAGCTATATCAATACGATCTTGCACACATAATAAGATTTTTAAGGAAACCTCAGGGGCAAAAAAATGTTGTGAATTTTGGGGAACTAGGCGTGACGCCGCCCACTTTTCAGCATGCAAATTCTGCTATTTTAAAGGCGATTGATTGTAATTTCAACAAGAGATTTTAATAAAAATTGGTCAGCCGCTTCTCAATAGTATGTAGTATACTCTTGCCAAAAATTATACAAATTAGATAACGCACAAGTAAAATATCCGGGCAGGTTGTTAATACCCCACTGCAATAACGAAGTTATATACCTTTTTTGATTTTCATGCCTTTATTGAACATGAAATACTTGTAAGAATGAGAAGAAGAGATGGGCCCATCAATTAGTAAACTGAAATAATAAGGACGATGAGCTGAGTCGATTTAGCCATGTCCGTCTCTCCGTCCGTCTGTATATTTGAACGCAAATTTTCAAACATAAAATGTGCATGTATTGGTATTTGGAAAAAATGTGGTTAGCAGTTGTTGTACAGAAGCTATTTATATACAAATAAATTAATGGCGGTCGCCGTGGTGAGGCGGTAGTGTTGCCGGCCTACTACACCGAAGTTCCAAGGTTTGAGTCCTGGGACAGGTAACATCAAAAGTGGTTTCAAAAAGTTTTTCAGAGGGGTCGCCCCTCTGCAGTGGTTTGGCAAACTCCCCGAGTGTCTTTAATTAATTAATGTCATTTGTGGATGCCGTTCGAAGTCGGCAAATGTTTGTAGGTCCCGCCAATTTGTAGGAAAAAATTCAAAACGGAACACCACAAACTGGAAGGGAAGCTCGACGCTTAAATCTCTTAGGAGGTTTGTGATGATATACCTGTTGTATATCTAGCCATACATATACATTTATTTTAGATTAATTTACCACTCAAAACTCATAGCAGAAGTGTTTTTATTGAAAACAATCAGCTGGCTTTATAATACGAACTTAAAAGTATTAAAATAGATCTGTGTAAATTAGTATGCCATAATAGATCACTACTAGGTATATAATGTTAAGTTGCACCCGAACTCAGACTTCCTTACTTGTTTAATGCTTAAAAGCGCGTCACATCAAATGTGCTGTAGTGAGTGTTATAATTGTTACACAAACATAGGAAAGGCTCATTTAATTCAAAATTATTCCTACACTGTTTCAAAAAAGAGGTTTAAAATGTCTTGATGGCCGAAAAGCAATGTTAAAGTTTACTTCTCCCAACAAAAATGGGCTAGAGACCAACCTGATTAATAATTTAATAATAAATATTTTCCGAGCATTTTTTTTTGACTAGCAAGGGTAGGAAGGTTAATAAGTTTCCAGCGATTAGTAGAGCGAAAAGTAAGAATTGTTTTTGAACTGATTCTATCCGATTAACGTGGACCTGGGAGCTCGAATTCCAAATATAAATTGAGCCATTTTCTAATTTCGGGACACTTTTTAAAAAAGACGCAAACGAGTGCCAGCACAGGAAAGCTTTTGCCAGGTCTGCTAGTAACCTTAATGACGTTATTATTTCTCACGAAAGTGAAAAAAGTTATTGTTAAATCGTCCGATTATATGTTTTGCATACGATAATTTCATATGTATATACTTACTCTTATTAGGTAAGGGAGGCAACGCTCTGGATTGAAATTTTTTTTGTTTTTCAACAGTGCTTCTACGATCCCGATTTGCATCAATAATTGACGAACTCCTTCGACATTGTGGCTGCGTTCGACGAATACGAAATATATTACAAAACTTTTGTTTTAAATTAAGGGAGAACTGTTTTTTCTCGCTTCTTATGGCTTGAGAACATGTATCATCAGCCTTGATCGCTTTGTTTTGAGAACTAGTATAGTTATGAACCAAAGTCAAATTGTTTATGTTATTGTTAATTTTATCATTATTTTCATTATAGTTGTTGGAAGAATTTTTTCTTGTTTTGCAATTTGAGGCAATGCTACTCTCATTGGAAATGATTTGCTTTCGTCTATGTGGGGACTTATGGCTCCATCCGATTATTTCATCCGATATTTCAATTACAGCTGCCTTAACTGATTCATCATGTTCTACTGATCCGTTTTTAGTATTAGAGTAAAGTGTTTGGTAATATTTTTTCACCTCACTTAAAGTCTTATGAATTCCTTCTTGTGGTGTGGTCAAATATGGGGGAGTCTGGCCTTCATTTTCCGCAACGTAATCCTCCGCCATATTTAAAATATCTGATCTCCTACCTTTTAATTTAATTACACTTGAGGCAGATTTGTAACTGCAACATTTTGCAGCATTTTCGAAAATGTCACTGCTGCGTTTATTCCGTTTGTTTCGATTATTTTTGTGACTCAGTTTAAAATGCTTAGCATTATCCGGGGCTGACAGGGATAAATGATGTATTTCACTGAAGTCCCCAAATTTGTTCTCTTTGTAAACGACTCCGCTGCATCTGTCAGATTTTACCATATCAATTGGTAAGGCATATATGTCTGAATCTATTGGTACATTATAAAAATCAGATATTTCCCGAGTTAGTAATGCATCATGGGACATTGCCTGAGTAATGAATATTGAGTCGTCCGGCTTATTAGCAGATGATGTGCTGAGGGAATTATGGGAGCTTGAAAGACGGCTGGTAAGAGAATTTCGGGAGTTGGGCCGATTAACGCATCCATTTGGCCCTGTAAAATAAAATAAAGTCAATTATCTTATTAGCATAAAACAATGCATGTATGGTTCAAAGATATCTATATATTAATAGGCTAACATTTTTTTCCTACAATCAATTGCCAGCGTATATCTATATCTAAACATGCATAATGTCAATAAAAATGTATTTTGATATCTTCGTATGGGTCAAGAGCAGTGCATAGGCATATTATGTTTAACAAATAATGCTTCATTTATTTGTAATAATTCATTAAAGTTTTCTGCATAAAGCCAAAGCTGTCAACTACAGTATCTGACTGCGTTATTGTACATACATACAGTAGTAGCGCAGGTGGTAAGCGTTTCGGCTACGACACTTACCTTCCAAGGTTCGAGGCCAGGTTCCGGACAACTTGTTTTTTTTTTGTTAAATTTAGTTTGTTTTTAAATAAGCATATGTAAACTTCTTATTGTGATTTTTTTTTAATGTTTCCAGTTTATCGAAACAAAATACTTAAAAAATACCTACATAACTTCACGAATTTTTTAAAAAATCAAATTTTTTCTCAATAATATTTGACTTAAGGTAAACATATATGTGGCCCATTTGCAATAATATTATATTAATTTTAGATATCATAAAGCAATTCCGTCGGAACGAGAAACTCAGTAGAGAATTTTGATAATTTTCATTATTTCTATCGGGGTTTTCCGATGAGACAGAATGGCTGATAGACCCTATATTTAAACTACAAAAAGACGAAAACACAGTTTGTAGCTTCTTCAATTTTCTATTTACGAAGTGGTTAGAAATTGTCTTAATTTAACTGAAGACATCAATTAGAATTTAGAATTACATATGTAGACTAAATTTGACCAGTTAAGATTCCTTAAAAATCAACATGAAATGTGTTTTAAATACAGGGTGGCTGATGAATTTTGCTACATTAAGAAACTCAAATAATTTTTTTTTCAGTGTATGGATTCATTTTTCTTTTATTCATGTTAAAGCTCGTTAAATTTTATTAAATATAGCTTAATTAGTTTTAAAAATAATGGAATTTAAATGCCCCCCCTGCTCGTCGATGCATGTGCGGCATCTTACCAAAAAGTTGTTCATTACTGCTTGGAGAGTTGAGACAGGAATAGCCGCAATTGTTTCTCGAATGGATTGCCTTAGTTCATTCAAATTTGTTGGTTTTGCTTTGAAGACTTCCTGTTTGCAATAACCCCACAAGAAAAAGTCAGGTGCAGTAAGGTCAGGCGACCTGGGTGGCCAACGGAATGTGGAGTTTCTGGATATGAGCTTGTTGGGAAATTTTCGTCGCAATTCTGTCATAACAGGTTGGGCTATATGAGGAGCTGCACCATCTTGCTGAAACCACACAGAGTTGAAAGAAATTCTCATTCGGCGTAATTCTGGATAGAAAAACTCTCTCAACATGCTCAAGTAACGGTCTCCAGTAACCGTAACGGTGTGACCGTTTTCTTCGAAGAAGTAGGGCCCGACAATGCAGCGTGATGAAACTGCACACCAAACTGTGACACGAAGTGGATGCAATTCCGTCTCATGGAGTATCTGTGGGTTGGAAGCACTCCATATTCGACAATTTTGTTTGTTTATGTTGCCGTTTAAATCGAAATGGGCCTCGTCAGACATGAAAAGACAGTTCAACATGTTTCCATCCTCTTCCACCATTTGAAGCATCTTCTGGCAAAATTCCAAGCGAATCGGCAAGTCTGCAGCGTTCAGTTTGTTGGCCATTTGAATTTTATATGGGAATAAGTCCAAATCTTTGTGCATAATTGACTGTAATGACTGTCTGCTTACACCCATTTGAGCAGATAAGCTTCTTGTCGAAACACGTGGATTGTTTTGTATGGCAGCAGCTACAGCAGCGATTGTTTCCTCCGTTCGAACTGAAGGATTTCGATGGTAAGGTCTTCTGTTGACTGTCCCATGCTCGGCAAAATTGTTTACAAGTCTTATTATGGTCCATCTGCTCGGAGGATTGCCGCCAAACGTGCGCCTATACTCTCTTTGAACCTGATAGCGGCGGACAATCCAAATTCTTGTTTCAGTGTCCCAGTTATCCATTTTTGTTAAATGTAAAAGTCAATCTGCAAAATAAAAAAAAAATTTACCAGATTCATTAAATAGAAAAAAAGTTATTTAATTTTTTTTTGGTAGCGGCTTTCATTAGCCACCCTGTATGTCTAGTTGTGGTTAAGGAAAAAAGCTAGACAACCATCATTTCATTGCAATTTTCTCCCCCTAAATGGACTTCAAAAAAGCCAGATGTAAAGGAAAAATGGAGAAAACTGCCTGTATGTAAAAAAAAAAAACAATGTGGAAACCGGCGTCACGCTAATATTGGGAAATTTGTGGAACTTCCAAATGAACGTTTCATTCATTTTCAAAAGCCATATGGATATGTTTGTATACTCCTAATGGTGGAAATATTTTCTGAAGCAGGCATAAGCGTCTCGGGTGAGACGCGTGCGTTCCATGGTTGGAGCCCAGGTACCGGACAATATTTTTTTTTTTTTTATATAAAATTTTATTTCTTACCTTGACTTGAATTTGTTAAGTTTTTAAAGTAATATTTTCTTAAAACCAATGTTTTGCAAAAACCCGCAAGAAAATTACAAAAAATTTACCATAACAAAATATGTAAGATAAATGCTTACATAGTTACGTAGTTTTATGAATTATTTTAAAATAGCTAACTTTTTTCTGTTTGATATAGGACTTAAGGTAAACTTATACGAACAGCCATAAGAAATAATAAGTTCAGATCATATACATATACATCACAAAATATTATTGAAATGCTATACAAGTCAATATGTAATGTCTTTATACATGTCTAAATTGTCGTTAAGGAAAAAACCCAGAAAACCATATACTGAAGTTATAATTTTCCCCCGATAAATTTGTTTCAAAAAAGCCAGAACTAAAGGAAAATTGCTAAATTGACAGCACTGTCTGTATATCCAAAACAAAAAAAACCAAAATCGAAACCGGCGTCATGCTTATATTGAGAAATTTAAGGAACTTCAAAATAAGCGCTAAATTCATTTTCAATCAAAATATGTATATGTGGACACACTCCGAACGGTGAAAGTAGTGGCGTCGGTGCGTCCAGCTTATATTTCATTTCCTCTCCAAAAGAACTCTATTATAAAAATGAGATTCAAGAGCACCCAAAATCGCTGCTGTTCACATAATTCAAATGTAAAATTTTTTTGCAAACGCAATCAAACTACTATTTTTTGTAAAATTCTATAATGAAAATGAGATTCAAAGGTATTCATGGCCACTATTTTCGGTCGGCTATTTAGATGCATCGTAAAATATTTGTTTTAAACATATCTCACACGTTTTATTGCAAACAATATTTCAAAATTGAAATTTTTACTCCGTTATAAAAATGAGGTTCAAAAATGCCCCCTCTTCAAATAATTAAAAAAAAATTGTTTACGCGCAGTCAAACTTCTACTTTTTTTTTGTAAAATTCCATAATTAAAATGAGATTCAAAGATATTTATGACCTCTATTTTCGGCCGGGTATTTAGATGCATCCTAAAATCCTGAAAAACCTAAGTGTTTATAATAAAATGTAAATTTTTACTGTTCATAAAACTCCAATATTAAAACGGAATTCCAAACCAGTCATGGCCGCCGTATAATTCAAATTTTCAGATCAAAAAGAAAGCAGAGTCAAAATAGGAAGGTGCGTCGTTGAGTCGGAATTGCTAAATTGAATTTGTAATTCTCTCCCGGTAAATGGATTACAACAAGCACTGCCTGTATATTAATAACCAAAAGCTTACAATATGGCAACCATGTCTAAACGGTGTATATTTTCACTCACTGAGCACATTGAGTTAAAGTAACCATTATATACATTATAAGTCTAACTATGTTGTTGGTATATGTCCATCAAATCCAAGTTTTTTTTAATGATCTGATGAATCTGAAAGGAGTGGCGGCTCTGATGGTGCACTATCAAACATTCCTAAGGACCGTTTTTGCCATCTTCTATTAATGATGGTCTTTAATGGAGTGATTTTTTTCGGTTAGTTGCCAAATTACCCGCCGCTTAGTGTGAACCGACTTTAATGAAAGCGGCCCTAAATTACTCAACTATGTATAATTAATTTCAGTAAGAAAAATTTCTCAAATATTTGAGCCTCTAGGCAGTGCTGGAAAAAATATGAAAGTGGCCGAATTTCGACCAAGGGATATACTATATTTATTATAAGTCTAACTATGTTGTTGGGGTATGTCCATCAATCCAGTTAAATGGTATGGAAGTTAAATGAAATTGGGTGGATAGGAACAAGACTTACCTTTGGTAACTTGGCTGCTGGCGGGTTCTTCGACGTTCGAAAAAGAATTGAAGTGCAAATTAATAAACCAGTTCGTTATCCGGCGGGGTAGACGGTTATCGGTTCTAACCGAGATAAATTATAGGAACAGCTCGGAGTATTAGGGTGTGCCTTAATATTTAAGCCGCTGGCCTAAACATGCCGGCCCCCTTGCGGCAAGCAATCTCCAAACGCGCTCAGCGGTCAAGTCCCGTAAAGGCAAGAAACTATATCTAGAACTTAAAACTACGCGGATTCCTATTTCGGATCGTCACCCCAGCGCAGCTTCCCTGTATGCGGGTCCAGTGGGTGAAAAGAAGCGGTTAGTACTTATGGACGTGGGTTAACTTTAGTGCACTTTACTTATTTTAGGATATGTACAAGTTTATTGCTGGTGGGCTCCAGAAACCACCAAACCAAATATGGTTCCCTGTGTCAGCAGCCCCCAAATATTGTTGCCTGTGTCAGCAGCCCCCTCACAGCCGACGGTGGTGCGCCGCTGACCATAATGTTGGCCTATACATCGGCGCGCAATGTGAGCCGGACTAGTGAGGACCGGTGAAAAGTAGCATCCGCCAGCTTCGTGAATTGGAACGGCGTTGCTACTGACGGATCGAGTGAGGTTGTCGGACTGAGCCGCGAATAACGAGCCACTACTGTGGCCTGGGTCGTCAGTTCTCCTATTACCCCATATTTCCCGCGAAGGACGAGAGTGCACTTAGTATGGTAGTGCATGCCGGTACGCTTTAAATGGAGGTCCTTAGCTAGGTTCGCGTCAATAATTGAATTGGGATCGCACGGATCGATTAGGGCGCGCACTATGTGGAGTCCACCCCCGAAGCGTTTCAGACCATGTCCGTTGGAGCGATAGCTACGGGGCCGCCCTGCCAGCGGAACTTCGTGACGAGCGGCATGGACGTGGTTCCGCGTCGCCACGGCGCTCTCCGGTAGGATGGTGCGATGGACGGAAAGGACATGTATCCACGCCATCCCCGCGTGGAAAGTTTGAGGGTTTCTCGTGGTTTCGTAGTGGTCGAAAACGGCGAGGTCCCGACGCAACCTGCTGAGCCCTTGACGTTAGTGCGATAATGTCCTCCCTTCTACGGGTGGCGCAAAAGTAATCCTCCTATCAGAAAATGCTTTAAATTTTGCGATTGGCCCCTAAAGTCAGTTCTGTTTTAACATTTGTGTAGTAAACACATGCGAAATACACGTTAATAAACAATGTTACGCTACACTGCTCCAGAACGCGGAATATTGCTGACTATTTATTTGACCAATAATCGGTCGGGGCCAAACGGTTACTGTGAATGGTGAGCGCTACAGAGCAATGATCAACGAGTTCTTTTTGCCGCAACTTGATGAATTGGGATTGGAAAACATGTGGTTCCAACAAGACGGTGCAACAGCACACACTGCACGTGCCACAACCGATATGCTGAACATCGGAAGCTTACTTTTGCGCCACCTTGTATAACAAACCCGCCTATAAAAGCTCAACGCAATTACCATGTAACAAGAAGCCCAGAAGAAGCTCAACCTTCACTAGACAATGAAGATAATACTCCACCTATAACCCACGAGCAATACACCGTCGAAAATTGCGAATATTATCCCTATGACTATGATTTCACCGACATCCATTTTTTAGAATAAGAAACTCGTAGTTACCCTACTTTAATTGCAGGACGAAGAGTGGAGAAATTTTAAAAATTTTGGTCGACACCGGGTCAAATTAAAATTACATTCAACCCGTTAGTAAAAAAAAAAATTCTAAACGATAAAATGTTTTCTGCAAATTCAGTAGGGGGGCAAAATAGAAATTACCCATCACACGTACATAAATATTTTCAACTTTCCAAACATTAACCTAAAATTTTATCTTGCCATCCCTCGTTTCCTTTCATGCAATATTAGGTAATGACAGCTTGAAGGAACTGTCGGCAGTCATTTATACGAAGGAAAATTTTATGATCATCAATAATTCATTCAGAATACGCCTTAAGCAAGTTTTTTCACAAGACGTCAACCATGTCCTCATACGAGACAAACATATGAATAACTTTCAAAAACAAGCAATAAGCTCACTAGTAAATCGATGTATCGACCTTTTTTCTGACCCTAACGGGAAACTAACCTACACCACCAAAGTTATCGCCACGATAAGAACAAATTCAAACGAACCTGTCTATACAAAATATTATCCTTATCCCATGTCGTTGAAAGGAGATGTTGAAAAACAGATCCAGAAACTTCTGGACGACGGCATAATAAGACCTTCACGGTCCCCATGCAATTCACCCATATGGATTGTACCAAAAAAACAGGATGCTTCTCTGGAAAAAAATACATACTAGTAATTGATTATAGAAAATTTAACTCTATAACGATAGCCGACCGCTACCCCATTCTTGATATAAACGAAGTCCTATCTCAACTAGGTAAAACTAGTCTTTTTTCAGTTGTAAATCTGAAAAGCGGTTTCCACCAGATTCCACTGAAAGAATCTGACATTGAGAAAACTGCCTTTTCAGTAAAAAACGGCAAATACGAATTCACAGGTTTGCCTTTCGGCCTCAAAAACGCTCCTGCAATTTTCCAAAGAACTTTGGACGATATCGTCAGGAAATATATCGGAAAGATCTGTTGTGTTTATATAGATGATATAATCATATTCAGCAAAAACGAAAAAATAAACAGAGCCTTCGAAGAATTGCTTGAGAGCAATTTACGAATACAACTTCTCAATTCACTCTACAACTGGACTAAAACCATTAGAAAACTTTTTTGGACGAAAAGTCTACATTAACCCCGCACAGTACGAAGCAGCCAGATAAAATAACATACAAAGACTAAAACTTAAACAGGAAAAAGACCTAGAGCACCATAACAAAAACAAAACACCCAATAGGATCTACACACCAGAACAGAACATTTTCGTTAAAATCAACAAGAGATACGGGACAAAACTAACCCCCGGATACAAAAGAGAAATAGTTAAAGAAAACAATTCATCCACTGTCCTTACAGAATCGGGCAAAGTGGTCCATAAAAGCTTAATAAAATAAAAGAATAAAAATGTAAAATTTTTTGTTAATTGATATTAGAGGAAAAATTACAACGTTATGCACAGCGATGGTATGGGATGACATGTTTCGAAGTGCCCAGCTTCTCATCAGACCCCTTCTCGGACACTGAGATACGAACCCAAGTGTCTGCACCAAAGCCGCTGTTAGAGTACTCTAACAACCAAGCTATGATGCCCTGTAGCGTCACGATGCATTTTTCCCCTAATGTGACAATCACCATAACTATAATTGTTACAGGTACAGTGCGGGTGATTTTATAGGTTCAGCATGGAAATGGATCGCAGAAAATCCAGACGATAGCGACTTTAATATTTTAAATGAAAAACTGAATAACGTCTTAGAGAATAATAATAGGCAAGTTGTAATAAATAAATTAACTAGTGAAAAAATTAATGAAGTAATTGAGAATACAAATAAAATATCTAAGTTAGTTCAAGAAAAAAAAGAAATTGATAATGATTTACTGCTTAAAACAAAGTTTAAATTAGAAACAATAAAAGAAGAATTAATTAACATTGCGTATGCCATTCATTGGGCAAAATCGAACATAATAAATTCATACATTTTATCTGATAGAGAAATCGAAATAACAAACAAATTTTTAGAGGACGAAAATATCCCTTTTATAAATATCGATGAAGCATTGGAATTTGCTGATATAAAGATTTTAGTAGAAAATATTACAAACGGCACATGCATAGCACATCTGCTAAAAAGTAAACTAGATAACTGTACTAAAATAAATAACCAACATGTTAAAGGAATTGAAGAAATTTCAAATGATATAATACTTTTAAATGAATACTAAGGCTTCGTTAAATTCGAAAACGAAAGCGTAAAAATTAATGGAACATACTTAATAAAACATGTTAATACAACTATAGAAGTAGGTAATAAATTTTATTTTTCAATGGAAATAACAGGGAAAACCCCTTGCCGGCTATTTTGCAGCCTTTGGCAGAAAATAAGAAAATCGAAGAAATATTTTCATTGAATTCAATAAAAGAATTCTAATCTAATGAGTTAGAAGAATTAAAAACACTTAAAAATCGTAATCAGCTTTATTTTTTCATTAACGCCACATCCATAGGAATAGTTATACTAGTTATTATAAGTACAATGTTAAAATTAAGATTTTTACGAAGAATAAATAAAGAGAAAGAACCCAACCGAAACACTATAGAAATAGGAATAGCAGATGTAGCGAAGTTTTACGTTAACTCATCGATCGAGGACGCTCGATTTCAAGGGCGGAGGAGTTAACACATAATAAATTACTTACCAGTTTGCCTTTGCTAAAACATAGCGATTTACATATTTACATTAATTTTGGCTATCGCCGCAACAGCTTGTTCACCTTTTGTTTCCGCTGCATGAAAGCTAATTACATACGTACATTCTTTTGGCCACAGCCACAATAACTTCCAACAAGCGAAGTGTTGCTGACACTTCATTTAAATTTTATTTCGCGATAAGAATTTCCACAGGTGAATTTTTAATTGCTAACTAATATTATTTTACATTTCCTGTTTTGAAATGGAAGTTGCGCCAATTCAAAGAATTAGCGCAACAATCGAATTATTTGTCACTAACCAGTTGCACGCGCATCCGGTAAAATGCAAAATGCTGACACCAGCATCTGGAACATTTTAACAAGCAAGTTGTTGTTGCTTTCACAATTAAATTTTAGCTTTAATATTTCAATTATTCAATTTGGATAGTTAGTCGCATTTCTGTAGCGTACTCGGTTGGAAGTTAAAATAAAAACTTCCTTGTTATGAACATACAACATTACATCTATATTTCATTTCATTTATTAAAATTTTTTCATGTTCGTGGTATCTTATACTTATCGTAAAACCATTGCATACAGTTAGTCAGACCCTCCGGTTTAAAGCGGATATGTTTAGGACACAGCTTCGATTCTATTTCGGAAGCTATTTTTGTCGTCAACTTGGAAACCAGACTTTGACTCATTCCAATTAAGTAGTCAGTACCTAGGTGACCGAGCCTTGCTCGATGGCAATCCTACTTAAAAATATTCTGGTTGGTATACGGCCTCAAATACCTTCCGTTTGATACCCATATTGCCATATATTGCTTAATATTTAAAAAAAAATCGGAAAGATGGCAACCCTCTAAGCTTCCTTTAGTGGCAACATCCAAGTAGAAAATCTTAGAAGGAAGCATACATCTACCAATTTTCATCGAAATCGGGTTAGCCGTTCCCGAGATAGTGGTCGATATCTGAATAAATAAAATGCGGTCAGGTGGCAACCCTACTAGTGGTTGGTATTTGGCCTAAAATACCTTTCATTTGATACCAATATTCCCATATATTGCTTAAATTTAAAAAAAATTGATATAGGTGGCAACCCTGTGAACCACCCCAAGTGGCAACACCAAAGTAGAAAATCTTAAAACTAAGGATACTACCCATATACCAAATTTCATCCAAATCGGTTAAGTCGTTCCTGAGATAGTAGTGGATATACAAATATACAACTATACAAATATACAAGAATAACTCGTTTAAAGTTATAAGATTACTGCTGCAGCTGCTGACGAGTGGCAGTGGAAATTTCTACTCCTCAGAACATAATTAAACTCATCTTTACTAGGCCGAACCCTTTTTATGAACCTAAAAATAATGAAAACAATAATCTTATATATAAATAGACAAGATGAATGCAATGTAGAACCGTTTTCTGCTAAACTATAATTCTAAAATATACAAATTACTATATATGTATAGATAGGAAATTTTGAGGTGTACTTTTATCCGTAAAATAAGTATTCGCACTATAGATACTCTGTTGTGTCATGCATTTTTGCTTTAGTTGTTGTTATTGTATTGATTCCTGGCTACGATGCCCAGTGTCAGCTGCTCTCCTGAGAGCACGAAAAGTTGCTTTGTTGGATACATTAAACAAGCAATGTAAAATATGAGCAAATATGTAAAATTCATTGCTGATACCTACAAACAGGGTTTACAAAAATAAAACAAATGATTACTCATACAGGGTATTAAACACCGAAGAAAATTAAAAGAAAATAGAGGAAAGGAAAAGAATTGAATGGAAGGAAAATTAAAGGAAAAAAAGTAAAGAAAAGGAAAATAAGGGAAAGGAAGGAAAGGGAAGGGAATGGAAAAGATAGGAAAGGAAGGAAAATTAAAGGAAAGAAAGGAATGGTAAGGAAATGAAAGGAAGGGAAGGGTAAGGGAATTAAAGGAAAGGTAAGAAAACGAAGGCAAAAGAAAGAAAATAAAAGGAAGGGAAAGGAAAATAAGTTTGAGGAAAGGAAAAAATAAAATAAGAGAGTAAAAGGGGAAATCAAGGAAAATAAAAATATGTTAGAGGAAAGGAACGACATAGAAAGGAAGAAAAAAAGGCGGATAAAAGATACAGCAAAAAAATAAAATAAAATAAAGTTTACTGGTTGAATTTCAACCACTGGGCGAACTCTAGTATAATTAAATTGCTAAGTTGTTGTGGGGTTATGACCTGTAGATGTTTTAAACTTTTTCTATTACCATGTGGGCAATCTTATAAATAACAAGTAAGGGAAACGCTGTCTTCGGCTGTACCGGAGGGTTTACGCCTTTCATGAATACGCATCACGGTTTTAAATGCCCGATCCTTACTTACAATAAGTACAAACTCTGCAAAATTTGATGGTCTTACCCTGTTAATTTAAAGATACATACCCCAACCCCGTTTATCGGAAAGTTTTTTTGTATGGGGGCTATACGATATATTGGTCCAATCTTGATGATTTTACGAAAAGCATATATACATATATATTATATATGCACCTTAGCTGCCAAATTTTGTGTTGCTCGCTATTTGATTTAAATTTATAGCCCAAACACCATTTATCGGAACAATCGATTGTATGGGAGCTATATGTAGGTCTAATCTGACTAATTTTCATTTGTCACATTGCGTACATAATATGTACCAAATCTGCAAAATTTTACGTTCCTATCTTTTTAATTGCAAAACTTAAAGCCCCAAACCCATTTATCGGAACTGCCGATTTTGTGGGAGCTATGCGTTGTATTGGTCCGTTCCGACAAATGATTAATAATATATTAAAAATAGGCCGCCCAATAACAAATTTCATCGAGATATTTCTAAAACTGAGGGGCTAGTTTGCCTTCAAACAGACATACGGACATGGTTAAATCGACTCGGCTCATCGCCATTTCGGTATACTTATTGATGGGTCTATCTCTTCTTCTTCCCATACTTACAAACATCGGACCAAAGTTATAATACCGTTTCATGTTTATGAAAAGTATAAAAATGAATGCGCGTCTGTGTAACTGGTGTCCAAAGTACTCAACCGATCTCGATGAAATTTTCACAATAGATTTTCGGGTTCAGTGGCTACATTAACACTAGAAAGACGGGTGCTTAGTTTATACCTCTATTGCCGAAAGCAGTCAAAATGACTGCCTTGTGAAAAATAACTAATAAGTAAAGCACACATCTCTTAAAATTAATTTCACATATTTCGTATACTATTTACAGTTATATAGCAAGTTATTAGTAAGTATTAACAGTAATAAAAATTCACTTCATTTATAATAATAATAAATGCATAGAGCAGGCCGATCAAAAGTAAAACGTACCTAGTAACTGACCCTACGAACAGTTATTCTCCTGAATTACGTTATCAAGGAAAATAACGTGCGTGGGCAAGCCTGGCATAAAGATTTGAATAACAAGAAACAAGCAAGTGACGCTAATCAAAAAATATATATATCAAATAAATGTGAAATTTATTCAAGACTGCTTTTAAGCAATGCAGGGATACCATATATATATACCAGAAATGAAAGGGGAAGGGCGGCAACTACAATGATAAATAAACGCATTTATATGTTGTACAAAAAGTCACAAAATTCCAAGAAGCTGAGTCATTATATACACAATTATTCTTCTAACTGAAATTGAAAAGCAGTCAAAATGACTGCCTTGGGCAATCTAGTGTTAAAGGCTATATATAATTGTGGAAAAGTGGGCTGTATGAAATTACAATTCGTCATAGCTCTGAACGTATTCGGTCTAAATTAATGATATTTGAATATATATGTAATGTCATGTCATGTATTAATCAATATTTAAATAATTTTAATATAGTGCTATTTGCCTCTTATTGACGTCCAAATTTCATCACCGATCTTTATGATACTTTCACAGTGGGTTATTAATAGCCGAAATTTGATTTTTTGTTCATTCATATGTGGGGGCGGTGCCACGGCCACATCAGGTCATTGCAAGTACCAAATTCTACCATTCTGTCTGCATCAGTGAAGCAGATATAGCATATCCTGGCTTCCTACCTCTCTTTTGGAAACCTTTAGTCTAAAAGTGGACGTGGTCGATTTTGCTTATTTTGCCGTGGGCGTACTCTACATGTACGTAGTATACCTCGTATGAAGTTTCGTAATTCTATCTTATACCGTTATGAAGTTATTAACAGTCGAATTTGAGAACTGCTTGACAAAAATTGTATAAAGAATAAGAAAATTGATATAAGTGGCAAATTATACAAGGTGGCGCAAAAGTAAGCTTCCGATGTTCAGCATATCGGTTGTGGCACGTGCAGTGTGTGCTGTTGCACCGTCTTGTTGGAACCACATGTTTTCCAATCCCAATTCATCAAGTTGCGGCAAAAAGAACTCGTTGATCATTGCTCTGTAGCGCTCACCATTCACAGTAACCGTTTGGCCCCGACCGATTATTGGTCAAATAAATAGTCAGCAATATTCCGCGTTCTGGAGCAGTGTAGCGTAACATTGTTTATTAACGTGTATTTCGCATGTGTTTACTACACAAATGTCAAAACAGAACTGACTTTAGGGCCAATCGCAAAATTTATAGCATTTTCTGATAGGAGGACTACTTTTGCGCAGTAACCGTTTTTCACCGACCGATTATTGGTCAAATAAATAGTCAGCAATATTCCGCGTTCTGGAGCAGTGTAGCGTAACATAGTTTATTAACGTGTATTTCGCATGTGTTTACTACACAAATGTCAAAACAGAACTGACTTTAGGGGCCAATCGAAAAATTTATAGCACACATACGTATTTTCTGGTAACTCCAGATGATTGCTGTTGTCACTTAGCTTTCTCCTGGTAATTTTTTGGGGCTTTCCATTAATCTCTTCAACTGAACCTTCTAAAAAGAAAAGTAGTTCAGGTTCCATGTTTTCAAGCGTATTACAACGACACAACGGCGCTGATGGAAACCTACAGCACGGATGCAACTTGGAATTAGATATGTATTAAAGAACTTTTACTTTATTTGTTGCTACCTGAGAGATGATTTCGCAAATAAATTATAACTATTTTCCTTGTCTGTGTGGGGCCCAGTGAATGAAAGTTACAGCTTCAACCAAATACCACGCCGCAGTCTTCAATAAAAACCAACAAAACTAAATGATGTGAGCAATAATGTGTATATTACATTAATGTGAATATTACAGTTCAAATATTAAGATAAAACTCACTTTAATTGTTTCTATATACACAATAGAAATGATGTATTCCAGCGTAAACACCACCTCTTGGAATTTCTTTGTAGCTCTACAAAATCATTTACTATAAAAAATCCTTGTTCACTTTCACTAAAACAGTTCGCTCTAGAATAAACTTTTTAGCTTAGATGGTGCATTTTGAAAGGAATTTACCTTTTAACGATTTTGATATCCGTTAATAAATATTTTTTTTTGTTTACAAATAGAAGATGACGCCTAGTCTATTACAAAACTTCATTCAATCTATTACACTTTGTCATGGATTACGATACGGTACTATACGTAAATCATAATACTAATGTTGCAGTTCGTACGATTAGTCACGTAATCTTTTTTCGTACGATTGCCGTGTCGATCACGGAACACGTAATTCGACCCCAGCTTTTATTGTCGGAATATAAAGTCGAAAGTTTCGTTTCGTGCAAGTTCATTCAGTAGACCTTTTAGCCAGATTATCTCTTGACTTGCTGATAATGACATATATTCGGCTTCCATTGTTGATAACGCCACAGTAGTTTGCCGTTTTGAACTCCAAGAAATACACCCACCTTCATATATGAATGCGTAACCAGTAGTTGATCGACGGCTATCAATTTCACTAGCCCAATCAGCATCCGTAAATCCAACTACTTCTCCATTCAAATCTTGAGAAAAATGCAATTTATAGCCAAGTGTTCCTTTAATATACATGAATAATCTCGTAACAGCATTCCAGTGTAAATGTCCAGCCTATTGGAGCTGAAATATCCTAACATTTATATTCCAAATGGTCAAATTCCATTCCAACTGATACTCCTTACAGCCTTAGATAAGGTTCAAGTTTTTTGGTGGGCATATGTATTCGAATTGTCGTTTACGTTTGTGCATTCACTTTTGTGTGTAAAGCGGTTTGAATTTGTCTTATTACTTATAACTGAACCGCAATGCGGTATTTTCTCTCCCTTTCGCACACATAAAAAACGAATTAAAAGCTTGTAATTACTACATAATAGCTATACTCATTTAACTATGTAAATACTCCTTTCTGTTGGTTGTTCCCGCAATGCGTATTTAACCGGTTCGTTGGTGCGCGTATTCTATCCTGTTATTGGAATGTTTGACAATTCTTTGCGGCACACATCATTATCATTCGTTGCCCAGAGAAAACTGGTGAGGCACATACTACTGTAAACTGAATATTATTAAATTATTTATATTATTATTAAATAATCTGAATTGTTATTAAATAGTTTGTATAAGTCCTATCCTATTATTTTTTACCATGGATATTCGTCGTTTTCTGTATAAAAAAAGGCGAATCGCGAATGAAGATGTACGTTTAACATAATATTAAATACAGCATAAATGCAGATTTGTGATAAGTGCATAATATTATTTGGTTCATGCTAGGACGTTGGCGAATGTAGTCGTACTGACTTTCAAACTCAGACAAATTTGCTGAAAATGATGCATGTAAGCCACAAACGGGATTAGCACTGACTACTACAGAAGTGTAATTTAATTTGGAGGTACCGAAAAGCTCATCTTTGCCAGTTTGCTCTTTGAAAAATGATCTCAGTTCCTATGAGATTCCATTGTTTGCTTAAAAATCAGCAGCTGATGGAATAAACTCAATTCCTGGATTGCAAAAGAAGATTTGGAGTCCCCCTGACGGCTACAGTTTTCCTACATCGGGCCCTAGAAGTTTGAAGTTTCAACGGTCTTGGCTGCAAAAAACATCATTCGGCAATAGAAGAGGGTGCATATTGCAACTACTGTGTCTTATTTTGTGTTACATTGGAAGGAGTCGGTAATCAAACTCTGGAAAAAGCACTGGAAACTTTCGAAAAGCACAGTACATTAGAATACCACAAAAAATGTCTGTTGCAATGGTCTTTGAGAATGAGAATCGAAGAAGAGAATGCTGTACCCATTGATTTGTAACTGCCAAAACAAAAATTAGTCTCTCTGAATGAAGGCAAACTACGCATGATTCCAACTATTGAAACAGTTATCCTGTGTGGCCGACAAGGGCTTGCTCTCAGAGGTTCCAATGATACGGGAAGACTTTCTGAAGACGAACCGTTGACGAATGATGCAAACTTTAGAGCTCTCTTAAGATATCGAGCCAAAACTGATGAGCAGTTGAAAACACACCTGAGTGATTCACCAAAGAATGCTATGTACATAAGCAACCGTGTCCAGAATGAAATAATCAACATTTGTCACCCCCTCATCATGAGTTACAACATCGATCGAGTGAACAAATTTTGCATTCGCTACTTGGATAAATGCAGCAAAAAGTTCATCATTCAGGAAGATTTTTTGTCTTTTCCTATCACCGATTTCACTGCTTTCCTTGATTTCCTAAAAGCTTCCGGAATGGATTGCACGTATTTCTTCGGGCAAGGATATGACGGTGCGAGAGCGGTTAGCGGAGAGTTCAAAGGGGCTCAAGTTGTTGTGCTGCTCATAGCTTCAATTTGGCGGTAAGCTCTGCGTGCAATATAACGGGAATCAAAAATTGTCTGGGAGTTCTAGAGAATATCCATTCCTTCTTCATTTATCCGAAACGCCAAAATTCCCTTCAGGATGCGATAAATGAAAATGAACATCAATCGGAAACTCGAGTGAAGAAATTGAAAAAATTTTGTAAAACCAGATGGGTAGAACGGCATGAGACCGTGGAAACATCTTCATTTGCAACCAGCAGTAATTCGCGCTCTTGAAGTGATTTCCACCAACGGGAAGGACCCAACGACTTCGTCTGGAGTTTTCCAACTGCTTTCAGCTATAAAAACCGCAAATTTCCAGATATCCATGCTCAGTGCATTCTCTCACATTGTCTCTGAGTCGAGTACTTCAACGAGAAAATCAAGATCTGGAGAGGCTATCAAATTGGCTGATGCTGCGAAACAAATTTTAATGGAAAGAATAGAAAAAGAGGAGTTCAGACAAATTTTCAAATCGTGAGCGAAATTAGCGAGCAATACGAAATTGAATTGCGAAAGCCAAGGACTGCATCGACACAGACCCAACGTTCCAAAGTACAAACTGATTCAGTTGAAGATTATTTCCGTGTAACAATCTACATACCGTACATTGATTCGTTTCTGACACAATTGTAAGATCGATTCTTAAATCACCGCAATATTTTATCAAATTTCGCTTGCTTTTTTTCCCAACAAAATGAAAATTTTCGAAGAAGGGTTCTGCGCTCAACTATTCCAATCATTCATTTCATTTTTGTTCATTTTTGCACGACGAATCCCGTGACATCTGGGTGAACGAAGTACAACTTTGGCGGAAGCTCATTGCCGATAAGGAGACAAAAACTCACTTGAAGCACTCGATATTTGTAATGAAGATGCGTTTCCAAATGTTAACCAAATGCTTCCCGTTATGGCAGTTTTGCCTGTGACAACAGCGACGAATGAGCGATTCTTCTCAACTTTGCGTCTGAACGGCTTAGCCTCACTCAATTTTGAAAGAGTTTTTTTCAGTACCTCGAAGAGTTGATTTATTAAATAATTGTAACTAAATATGACTTTTGACAATTAAATTTCCGTACTCCGAAAATAAATTTCTTATCTTTCGTTATTGATTACGTAATTTGAGTTTAACCCCCCTCCCCCCCTCGTATATTTTCTGCTGCACGGGCTTGGCCAAATAAATCTAAAACTGAAGGACAAGTTTGAGTTCAAACAGACAGACAGACCGACCGACAGTCGGGCATGGCTAAATCGACTCAGCTCATCGCCCTGATCATTTCGGTATGCGTATTAGTGGGTCTATCTCTTCTTCTTCTAATGCTTACAAACATCGGACCAAAGTTATAATACCATTTCAGGCTCACCAAAGGTATAAAATCGTGTACTAAACGCATACGAAAAAGTACGGAAAGTTGCTTCAAAACGCATTGGAAACTGGATCAGCTTTTTAGAAGCTTATTATAAATATATACGTATCGGAAAAAGTACGTTAAATAGAATATGAAAACGGATGAAAAGGTTAAGGTTAAGTAAGTTTGATGACAATGACAGGTAAGGGAAGTGACGACTGGCAGCGCACGTAGCCCTAACACAACAGCCATCTTCGGTTTGAGACCCCATTTTTTACCAAGCATCTACCATCCTCCTATATCAGCCGAGATTTCGCGGTTAAGAAGCAGGAACAATATCCAGTTCCTTTTTGGTTTCTCCACCCTCGCCTCAACGAGTGCTGATGATTTTGCGTCGGCTCTCACGTTATTGAAAGCGCCCTCCACATCAACAAACGCAGCTAGAATGAATTCTTTATGTAAAAGGGGAGTCACAACTATCCGCACTACTTCGTGTAGTGCGATCTCTGTGGATTTCCCCTTGAGAAAGAGGGGCTTCCCGAAGAAGTCCCCGTATATCGTCTTAATATATAAAAATCTTCTATGCGTAAGTCCGTTGTCACTGTACTCCTTCTAAACAACTGGACCGATATTGATGACATTTTTTTCGTATACTCAAGTGGGCTCGAGGATGGTTTAGATTCACAATCCGGACTACTGGATGATTTGGGCGTGGCACCTCTCATACAAACCAGATTCTCCGAACCGGATATCTCTGGAAGTATTTAATATAGAATATGGAAAATTGATAAGGAGCTTAATGAGATAAATCTCTAACACGTCAAGAAAAAAGGGGAAGAAGAGAGAAGTGGGCGTGACCTTTTCTTAGGAGTTAGAAGAGACCACTCTATAATACCTTAAGAAAGAAAAGGAGAAAGGGTGGAGTGGTCGTGGCACCTAACACACAAATGAAATTCTTCGTACTGCATATATCTGAAATTATTCGTGGCAGAATACTGAAAACTGGTTTAAAGTTATATCGGTTGTTCATACCATATCAAGAAAAAATGGGAGGAAGGGAGAAGTGGGCGTGACACATCCCTCAGTCAATCTCTACCATGTCAAGAAACTACCATCTCAAGAAAATAGGTCGATGGGCGGAAAAGGAGGCGTAAAGCTTTTTGGTATAATCTAAATAAATATTACTTCGCAATTATTTCCACGAGCTTTGTAATATTTGCTACAGAGATATTTTATATAAAGTAGAAGGGCGGACGATGCATAGGGTAGTGAAAGGATAGGAATGGGGATAGGGATAGCCAATCTTTCTAGATCCATTCAGACAAATTTCTTCTATAAGTATTGCGGGTCTGTAGGCTCCTGCACTAAGCATATATCAATGTCTTTCTCTCTTAGGAGCACCATAAGGTTGTCCGAGGCAATCTTAGAGTTCTGCAAGTTCATCTTGGCCACCATCGTTATCAGACATAGGGCGAACCTGCACTTGGGTCGGAGATCGTCGATACCACTTCCTCAATCCGTTCTTCAAGGTTAAGCTACCGTAGGAGCTTGTTGGCATGTTGTTGTTGTTGTTGTTGTTAACACTGCTTCGCCCTGACCCAGATTGGACAGGGTTACACTGAAATAACAGCCCTTGGCCGGGTGAAAAACCCGGGTCACTCTGGTGCGATAGAACCGGCTGTTGTGGGCATCGTCGATTTCTTCCAAGTTATCATCCGGAGCTACTGATGTTGAAAATCTTCAGCTTGGCATCCCGGGTGCCAAACGGCAGATTATTATCCCTCTTCTCGAGTACCCCCAGGGACCCATTACATATCAGCAGTAGCACCGGCTGGCTTTTCCACTCCCGTTTTTCTACTTTCAAGACAGACCAGTCGTCCATTCCACCATCGAATGTGTTGCTAAACATTTCTCCAGGAGTTCCCTTGAGAATCCATCCTCACAGTTGAAGGCGGGAACTGGAGTTTGTTTCTCTAGGAGGTGCTCGACAACCATCTCAGATATCCGTTGTTGTTGTTGTTAACAGTGTAACCCTGTCTAATCTGTCTCAGATATCCGTCCTTTAATGGAGCTCTAAACTACCAGAACTTGGCTTCCACTATTGCTCTTCGCATCGACCAGCGCGACTTGGAGATGGACCCGGAGCACTTCGCTATAAATGTCCTTGGCCGATGCTGACGTTGTTGGAAGGGCACTGATCCTTCTCGTTTACCTACCCTTTTGATACTACGATCGTTCACTTCCTTTGAGCGGTTTCGCTTCGCCCATTGCTGAATTTGTATTTGGGCCACGGGCTTTGTATAGATATACAATCAAAATAGTGTAGATGCAACTTTATTCGGTTAGTTTTACTATTTTAGTGGTTCAGAATAGTAACCTTACCATTTTTGAGCTTTGCCATACCATTTTTTTGTGGTTAAATTTATATGCTACAATTCTTACGCTTAGTTCAACTATTTTATGGTTACAAATTTCAAAATTCGTGTTACTATTTTTTGTTGATTAGGTTAACAACCTGTTTGTGATTTCAATGTAAAATAGCAAAATGGGTTTTCAACAACCTTTCTCGGTTAAATTAACCTACCTTTTTATACCTTTCATGAACATGAAATTGTATTATAACTTTGGTCCGAGAAGAAGAAGAGATAGACCCACCAATAAGTATACCGAAATGATCAGGGCGATGAGCTGAGTCGATTTAGCCATGTCCGTCTCTCTGTTTGTACGCAAACTAGTCCCTCAGTTTTTGAGGTATCTTGATGAAATTTGGTATGGAGCCGCCATTTTGCATGGGTTTAATCATTCGTCCGAATCAGCAGGATCGGAGCAATACAACGCATAGCTCCCATATAATCGATAGTTTCGATAAATGGGTTTTGGGCTAAATAAAAAATAAAAAAAATAAAAAAAAAAATTTTGCAATTAAAAAGCTAGGAACGTAAGTATTGGCAGGTTTGGTACTTAATATATATGTAATATGTTTAGGCCACCCTAATACTCCGAGCTGTACTCATAATTTATCGCGGTTGGAACCGATAACCGTTTACGCTACGAACTGAATATTAATTTGCACTTCACTGCTTTTTCGAACGTCGAAGAACCCGCCAGCACCCAAGTTACCAAAGGTAAGTCTTGTTCCTATCCATCCAATTTCATTTAACTTCCATACCATTTAAATAATTTCAATAACTTTGCATCTCCATAACTTTGAATTTAATAAACATTGTTGATCATTGTTTTTATATCTGAACTAACTAGTTTTTATTTCTTTCGCACAACGCTATGTCGGCTTCTGCGTAAAGTTCATACAGCTCATCATTAAATCTTCTTCGGTACTCGCCGTCGCCAACGCGGAGAGGTCCACAAATCTTTCGAAGAACTTTCTCTCGAATACTCCCAGAGCCGCCTCATCAGAGTGTTATTTTTGTTCGTCGAGAGAGGACTTTACTTTTCAATTGCCTACGCAGTTCGAAGTAGCATTTGTTTGCAAGAGTAATTCTTCGTCGGATTTCTAGGCTAACATTATTGTTGGTGTTAATGCTGGTAATTATTGCTGCCAACAGTGGCTTGGTTGCCAAGGCGCGAATGCGCTGACTCTTTGCATGATGACAGAAGGTACTTCGTTTTGCCCTCGTTCACCACCAATCCCATTTTCTCCGCTTCTTTTTCTAAGTTGGAGTAAGCAGAAGTTACGGCGCGGTTGTTAAGGCCAATGATATCAATATCGTCAGCATAGGCCAACAGTTGCACGCTTTTATAAAATATTGTTCCAGCGCGGTTAAGTTCTGCAGCTTGTATTATTTTCTCCAGCATTAAATTAAAAAAATCGAACGATAGGGGGTCACCCTGTCTGAAACCTCGTTTAGTTTCGAACGGCTCTGAGAGGTGCTTCCCAATTCTGACCGAGCTGGCGGTGTTGCTCAAGGTCATTTTGCATAGCCGTATAAGTTTTGCGGGGAAACCAAATTCAGACATAGCGGCATATAGGCAGCTCCTTTTCGTGCTATCGAAAGCGGCTTTAAAATCAATAAAGAGATGATGTGTGTCGATTCTCTTTTCACGGTTTTTTTCCAAGATTTGTCGTATTGTAAAAATCTGGTCGATGGTAGATTTACCAGGTCTGAAGCCACACTGGTAAGGTCCAATCAGTCTGTTTACATCAGGCTTCAGTCTTTCGCACAATACGGAAAATATACAGTCGTCCTTTCTTTCAAACAGGATTTTCCTAACAACATCTGCTTAGGGCCTTCTTTAAAGAGCGTTTGCTCTCAATTCTGCCGGAATGAGACGCGCTTCTCACGGGCACTGCCCTACGGACCAGACGCACAGGTCTTTAGATGAGAGGGGACGATCATGGCCGAAAGCTCAAAATCCAAATTGCCATGCAAGTCAGTAATATAAATGAATGATTAATTTTAGAACACCATTTTGACATAATTACGAATAAACGTAACGAATTTATCTTTAAGCACTCAAATTAGCTTTCGAACAAAAAGCAATCAGGAAATGATTTTATACAGGTCAAAGGTAGAGACTAGTTCTTTCTGATAAGCGAGTTTCACTTGTGTCTTTTAACTAAGTGGGGTTATCTTTAATCTATATTTATTGGAGCAATGAAAAAAAAGGAGATGAACAATAATGTTTAGTGAAATTAAGTACATTTTAATCTATTCGTCGACAGATTAAATATGTAGTTTTGTTACAAAGATGTTTCTGAAACAGTATACATTATTATTTTTCATAAATTAGCGTCAAGCCGTTATGATACAACTCGATATTATAAAATCAATGTTTCGCTTCCCTTTTTTTTTGAATCTTTCTATAATGTTTTCAACGTCGATTTTAATATTATAATGTAAGTGTAAATGTGCTAAACCAATGAGCCTCTCTTCAGTCATAGTTGTTCGTAACCATGTGTTTAATCGCCGAGAGGTAGAAGAACTTCTTTCTGGAGAAGCATTAACTGACTGGCAGTGTAGCTAGAATGTGCAATAGCACCCTTATCCGTGGTAAAGCATTTCCGTCGCAGGGATCTAAAACTTCTACAGCCGATTTTGGTAATGATTTTTTGTCGGGCTTTTTGAGAGAATATACTTATTATACATTTACATTTAACGGTAGACAAGCAGACAAAAGAAGATAAGAAAGATTTCATTCGATCTCAATTTTACGGAAATCTAAAAAAAATGCATTCGAATTTCGGGCAAATTAAGCATGCCCAATATTTCTTCAGGTCTGAGGGGGCGATCGCCCTCATCCCCTCCCCCCCCCTCCCTTCTCCCCCCTGTATCCGCTACTGCTACAGACAGAGTGCAATAGGGTTGTATCGGAATACGAGACATTAGGACACACGTCAAAAGCTCCTACGCTCATACCACGCCAATCTACAGTTCTTGCCCACCATGCAGTTATAAACGAAGAAAGTACCACCACCAAAGTCCGAGTTGTATTCAACGCGTCGTGTCCAGGCCGATTTAACAATTCTACTACTGCGCTAGAGGTTCTTCAAATAAGTTTTCAATAGCGACATAGAAAAGATGTACTGACAGATATGGGTAGAGTCCAATCATGCAAGATACCAAAGGATCGTTTTTCGTACCAATCTCATCTACGAGCTGAAGACGGTAACCTTTGGTGTGAATTGTGCACCATATCTGGCGATAAGGGCACTGCACCAACTAGCAGATGGCGTGGAGCCTTCGTTACCAATAGCTGCAAATATCCTTCGGACAAGTATGTACGACGACGACGTATTGGCAGGAGGTCACAGCATCGATTCTGCGATTTAAGCTCAAGATAAAATCACGCAAGCACTGCAGTCAGCAGGTTTTCCCCTTCGAATTGCAGTAAAATACTTCATAGCGAAACCAATCGAGAATTGAGATATTTTAACCAAAAGGGCAATACATTCAGCTATCGCTAAACTTTTCGACCTCCAAGGTTGGCTAGCCCCAATCAGCATCGTAGCAAAAATCATAATGCAAACCATCTGGCTGGAAGGGACAGACTGGGACGAGTCAGTCTTGGAACGATGGCAAACCTTTATGCAGGATTACACGTCAATCTTTTAATGGCGAAAACAAGAGAAACGCCCGTGAAAACAATTTCATTACCACGACTTGAGCTATGCGGGGCGGTCTTGTTGGCCGAAACAATAGAGCCCGTGCGCGAAAACCTGAACTTTTAACACACATATATGGACAGATTCAACGATTGTTCTAGCATGGATCAGAAAACCCCCTGCGCCTGGTCGACCTTCGTCGCTCCCCGGGTAACGAAAATCGTAGAGAAAGTTGGATACAAAGCTTGGCACCATGTCGAATCAGGATACAATCCAGCAGATTTGGCCAGCAGAGGACTTTCAGCGAAGTTTTTAGACGACAACGCTCTGTGGTGGCAGGAACCTTCTTGGTTACAAGAAGACAAGACAAAATGACCTACCCAAGAAAAGGAGTATGGGACAAACATCGAAGGAAAGAGGATACACATTCACGCAACTACGCAAGTAAACGATACAGAGGACATCCTCGATAGATTTTCCGATTTTGCAAGGGCTTTGAGAGTTATATCGTATGTCATGAGCTTCTCTCATAGAACTAATCCTAAAACCAAATCTTCGTTCAAAGCGCAGTCGTACCTCATTTCGCCTGACGAAATTAAGGCAACGACCCGACGTCTAATAGAAGTTTATCAAAGGAAACATTATCCTGGAGAAATGGTTGACATAAAATCCGGGAAACCCATCGGGACAAAAAGTGACGTCCTTACCCTCAACCCCTTCGTCGACAACCATAACATTTTGAGGGTGGGCGGTCGTCTTGCCGTATCCCATGACCTCGCCTACAACGAACGCCACCCGATCATCCACCCATACGCTTTTCGGTTCACTCGTCTTTTGTCCAGTTTGTCCACCAGTAGCCAGTAATTCTGTAACTTTTAACCACTCGCCGAGCGTTAAATTTATCGCCAAATTTTTGCGTTTGTTCTAACCGAAAGTGCGATTCTGTAACTCTCCTTTAACGCCGCTAAACAACTGACTCTTGATGGTAATAAAATATGACAATACTTCTCTTTTCGCCGTATTACAAGCACTAAATTACAAGCAAAAAGCTCAAAACTAATACTTTTACTTTTTCCAAACGCTAAAACACTTGTAAATATATGAACGCCATCGTTAACACCTCGCAAATAATTCGCGACAGCTAACCACACAAAAAGTGTTAGCTAACACTTTTGGTGTGGTTAAAAGTTAGTGAATACGGAAAAGCGTTAAAAATGGTGTTAAGCGAAGCTAACGCTAACACCTGGCGTTAAAAGCGTTCCAGAATCGACCTACAGATAGCCCTTCACGGCGAAAACCAGCTCATGTTGCGTCTCATACGCACGCAGCACTGGATCTTATCCGTTCCGTCATCCACAATTGCAAGGTGTGCACTATTTACCGGAAGCGCTCCCAAACCCAACTTATGGGGAACCTTCCGCGGGAACGGACCACTTTTTTCCGAGCATTTACGAATGCCGGCGTGGATTTTGCTGGACCTTTCGACATCAAATCCTACAGCGGTAGAGGATGTCGTCTTTCAAAGGGCTAAGTTTGCCTCTTTGTGTATTTTTCTACCAAGGCTATTCATTTAGAGGCCATTAGCGACTTGAGTACTGCCTCTCTCCTGACAGCCTTCGATAGGTTTGTTGCTAGACGGTGATGTCCGAAGAACATCTACTCCGACAACGAAACAAACTTTGTGTGAGCACCCAGGGCACTTCGTTCAGAGCCTAAAGCCTTTCGAGCAGACGCCCGCAACCAAACCCTATCCAAATACAGCCAGCAAACCCTGACATGGCATTTCATCCCAGCAGGCGCTCCTCACATGGGCGGATTATGGGAGGCAGGGGTCAAAAGTTTCAAGCATCACTTCCAAAGAATCGCGTTGGATCACAAATTTACTCTTGAAGAGTTCAACACTACTTTGTCGAATTGAGTCTTGCCTCAACTCACGACCAGTAAGTTCTCCTCCAATGATCCGTCTAACTTGGAGCTACTCACTCCAGGACATTTCCTCATTGGCGGGCACTTATTAGCTCCACCCGAGATCGACGTCAGCGAGAATCGTGCCTCACTCGTCAACCGATGGGAAAAGTTGAAAGCCTGACATCAGGCGTTTTGCAAGCGGTGGAAACCCGAATATCTCGCCGAACTGCAAAAACGTGTCAAGTGGAAACATCCACAGCCGAGCTTAAAACTAGGGGGCCTAGTCGTCATCAAAGAGGACAACTTGCCTCCCAACGAATGGAGATTGGGACGAATCACCAAACTACATCTTCTTCTTCTTTAAATGGTCATCTACCCGCCTGGGCGATTTTGACCGGCCAACATAGCTCGCCAGTCGTTTCTTCGTTGCGCCAACTGGCGCCAATTGGAAACACCGCGGGATCGCAAATCGGTCTCCACTTGGTCCTTCCATCGGAGTGGTGGTCTCCCTCTTCCTCTGCTTCTACCGGCGGGTGCCGATAAGAATACCCTCTGGCCTGGAGCATCTTCGCTCATTCGCACTACGTGGCCTAGCCAGCGAAGCCGCTGTGTTTTAATTCGCTGAACTATGTCGGCGTCTGCGTAAAGTTCATACAGCTCATCATTAAATCTTCTTCAGTACTCGCCGTCGCCAACGCGTAGAGGTCCACAAATCTTTCGAAGAACCTTTCTCTCGAATAGTCCCAGAGCCGCCTCATCAGATGTTGCTAGTGTCCACGCTTCTGCACCATATAGCAGGACGGGTGCGATGAGTGACTTGTAGAGTGTTATTTTCGTTCGTCGAGAGAGGACTTTACTTTTCAATTGCCTACTCAGTCCGAAGTAGCATTTGTTTGCAAGAGTAATTCTTCGTCGGATATCTAGGCTAACATTATTGTTGGTGTTAATGCTGGTTCCCAGGTAAACGAAGTCCTTTACTATTTCGATATTATTGATGCCAACAGTGGCTTGGTTGCCAAGGCGCGAATGCGCTGACTCTTTGCATGATGACAGAAGGTACTTCGTTTTGCCCTCGTTCACCACCAATCCCATTTTCTCCGCTTCTTTTTCTAAGTTGGAGTAAGCAGAAGTTACGGCGCGGTTGTTAAGGCCAATGATATCAATATCGTCAGCACATGCCAATAGTTGCACGCTTTTATAAAATATTGTTCCAGCGCGGTTAAGTTCTGCAGCTTGTATTATTTTCTCCAGCATTAAATTAAAAAATCGAACGATAGGGGGTCACCCTGTCTGAAACCTCGTTTAGTTTCGAACGGCTCTGAGAGGTGCTTCCCAATTCTGACCGAGCTGGCGGTGTTGCTCAAGGTCATTTTGCATAGCCGTATAAGTTTTGCGGGGAAACCAAATTCAGACATAGCGGCATATAGGCAGCTCCTTTTCGTGCTATCGAAAGCGGCTTTAAAATCAACAAAGAGATGATGTGTGTCGATTCTCTTTTCACGGGTTTTTTCCAAGATTTGTCGTATTGTAAAAATCTGGTCGATGGTAGATTTACCAGGTCTGAAGCCACACTGGTAAGGTCCAATCAGTCTGTTTACATCAGGCTTCAGTCTTTCGCACAATACGCTTGATAGGACCTTATATGCGCAGTTTGCAGGATCGCCCTTCTTGTGGATTGGGCAGAGTACACTTAGATTCCAATCTTCAAGCATGCATTCATCCAACCATATTCTGCATAGAAGCTGATGCATGCGCCTTGCCAGCTCCTCGCCTGCGTGTTTGAATAGCTCAGCAGGCAAACCATCAGCGCCAGCTGCTTTATTGTTTTTCAATCGGGATATTGCTATTCGCACCTCATTATAGTCGGGTTGTGGAACGTCAATTCCATCATCTACGATTGTGGGCTCGGGTTCGGCATCTTCTCTGGTTTCTTGCTCAGTTTCTCCATTTAAAAGGGCAGAGAAGTGATCCCTCCATATTCTGAGTGCTCTCTGAACATCGGCCACCAGGTCGCCGTTCTCATTCTTACAGGAGTTTGCCCCGGGTTTAAAACCTTCTGCCATTCGCCGAATTATTTGATAGAATTTTCGGGCATTATTCCCGTTGGCCAGCATCTCAAGCTCCTTTATTTCACGCTTTTCTGCCTCTCTTTTTTTCGTCCGGAAAAGCCGCCTCGCTTCCCTCTTCAACTCGCGTTGCATTCGATCTCAGCGTTGACTTGTAGGCTTCGTCCTTTCTTTTCGTTGCAGCGCGGCACTCTTCATCATCATACCAGTTGTTTCTTCGCATTCGCCGGAATCCAATTACTTCTTCGGCTGCGGTACGGAGTGCTCCTGAGATATGATCCCACTGCTCATGCATTCCACTAGGTTGAATTGTGCTCTCGGAGAGCAGGTGTCGGATCAGAGTCGATGTTAGGTCCTCGTATTGTGCGAACATCTAAAACGCTGGAAGCATGCCGTCCGTCTATCACAACGTGGTCGATCTGGTTGCGTGTTTTTCGATCGGGGGACAGCCATGTAGCTTGATGGATCTTCTTGTGCATGAACCTAGTGCTGGATATGACCATGTTTCGGGCACCGGCGAAGTCGATCAGCCTGAATCCATTTAGCGAAGTCTGATCGTGGAGACTGAACTTCCCGACAGTGGGGCCAAACACACACTCCTTACCCACCCTGGCGTTAAAGTCGCCAAGCACGACTTTGATATCATGACGGGGGCAGCGCTCGTATGCATCCTTTTCCACGTCGTCCTTGTCTTCCGTCGGTGCATGAGCGCAGATAAACGCAGCAAACTACATTGTGGTCCGGATAATCGAGTTCGAGCTGTCGAACTCGACCCAGCAAGGGGCCAAACAACAAGACCAATTACGAAATTGGTTCTACTGCTCCCCAATGGGGAAGACGGGGTGAAGCAGTAATAGTCCACTGCCCCTCTCCCTACTTCCACATAGTAATAATATTCGCGCAGAAGTATAAAAAACAAATATCGCCAATACTATTAGCGGAACACCAACTCGGCTCAAAGCCATTCATGCTACTACGTCTGCAATAAATGAGGCAGCTGCTCCTACTAATTCAACAGCTGTAAGTAATCCCTCCACCAAAGGGAAAATTCCAACACCTCCCAAAAGAGAAGTTGAAAAGCGATGGAAAAATTACCGTTTGCAAGAAAGAGGATTCAACATCAAAAGGTCAGTCGAGTACGAATAATCCCAGTTTTAGCCGTCGCGATGATGCACATAATTGTGGCTTCACAAATACAGAATCATTATCAAGTTATACACAGAAATGTAATGTTCAAGCGAAATGGCATAAAATTTCTAAAACCGATCTAACGCAACACATCAAATCCTTAAATCTTTTACCCAATGCCGGTTCAAGGTCCTATAATCCAATTGTATCATCAGTACTAGTCGCCACTAATGCACTTACCCAGCAGGCTTTATGCCAAAAAGCTAGAGGTGTAGGAGGACGTGAGCATTATTTACTGAGCGCTACTGAGGAGAATAAAGTAAAATAAGGCGGTAGCGATGTACATAACTCCGCTGCTAGCCAGCAGCAGCAGCAACAAAGCACATCTCAATTTATATCAACATCACTATCGTATAGTTCAGGTTCATCGAATCATTCGTCGAGCAATCTACTTCACTATGATTGTGGCATGACAGTGCCAATGACAATGGATTCTCCAACAAGTATTGGTAGTGATATTCAACAGAATACGACCAGGCCTATTCCATCGACCACGCCACATATTCAAACACAACAACAACATAGTGTTAACAACAACAACAGAGCGTTAACAACAACAAAAATTTACTCCAAACACAACAGGAACATTTACATAATATGCAGCAACAATATTGACAATTAAGTGGCCAACATCATCATCAAAAAACTGTGCATATTAATTATATAATATCAATACCACCAATTGGTCAAAACTATACATCGAATGCTTCTAATTCCTATGATATTGTTTCTATGCCATCAGTTATACAACAACGTGTTGCCATAAGTAATTCGTCACATTCGTTATCTAGTCCACATCCGCGTACTATTGATCAATCCTCTTCATCAGCTTGTGCTGTTAACAATTTTTATTTAAAAAATAGTTTGACTTCGAATGAAGCTAGCTCATCACGTGTACCCGTTCCAGCCTCATCGGGTGGCTCAAACTCAAATGGTGGCATTATGTATATCAGTCCCGATGCATCGGCTAGTTCTTCGAGCGGTAATGGCGATTCACAGTTGACACAGAATAATGTATCAGAATCGTTGTCATCAAATCCAGGTACTACATCAACACAAGTTGGTAATTTATGTAGCTTTTCAAAGTTACAACAATTGACAAATGGGTTAGTTGTTCAACCATGTCATACTTCACCAGCAGGACAAGTAAACTTGACCCCACCTCCACACCATCAGTGTCGCACAATTCGATCACACCACCACCACATCTATTGGGGACACAATATCGCAGCTTAGGCATACCACCAAATATGCTACAACCACAAAGCAATCCATTACTCCCACATACATCGCCAGGATGTGTTAGTGCAAAAAAAAAAGTGACTGTGGCCAATCGGGACTCAGGGACGAAGGCATTTCCTACCCTAGACTCCAACTTAACACGCAATTCCCCGTTAATTATCGTCGTTCTTAAGAGAAAACTCTCATTTTAGTATATAGTAAATAGTATTAAGTAGAAAACCCGAAGAGATTACAATTAAAAATCTATGCTAAAGCCAAAGATGATGTTTTATTTTTCTTCGGATTTAGTTTACACCCTACAAGAAACCCTGATTTTTTTACTAACGCACTCACACTCGTTATTGACAGCAATGATAATTTATTTGTCAATGCTGATAATTTCATACTTGTATGTTTGTTGCTTAGCACACGGGTGTTCGTTGTTGCCAACACCCACAAAGAACTAAGGGAAAGAACACGAATTGGACAGGCCGAAGCTTCGCTGGCGATAACAAAAGAACATACCGAACTCACACGCACACGGTTGTTGACATAATTTTTTGCTATTCGCTTTAAGCAAGTCCCTGATAGTTAGATTGACAGGACTAACTCTAAGATGTTGTCCCAAATGACTGTCAGCGTGCTTGTAGGGCAGCTGTTTATAATAATTCCCAACGGATTACCCACCATATCCCGCCCGACCGGCGCGAGGGGCGCATCCGCATAACGCGCGGATTATTCGTTCGTGCCGAGTCGTTGAAAGGCTTTGGTTTGTTAATCGTCGAGATCTAAAACTGCTCAGCTACAGAGAAAACCTCATCAGCTAAGTACAGTAGATATAGGATAGATTATACATTAAGAAATAACTAGTTAACAGAATAAAATTATTGTTAAAAGTTAAAATAGAAGTCAAAGAATAAAAAACAATTAGTAGCTATGAATTTAGGACAGAAAGAATTGATTTTTTTATGCTGAAAAGCGAGTCTGAAATATCAAATCTACCAGAAAGAGAGTTATATTCTTGACACAAACAGCGAAAAGGCTCATTTAACTGAAAATTGGTTCGGCACTGTTTTAAGACTAGAGGTTTAAAATGCCTTGAAGGACGAGACGGTACATTGAAGTTCACTTCACTTAGAAGAAATGGGCTGGATAGTGAACCATTTAGCAATTTAATCATAAAAATAATTCCAAGCATTTCCCTCCGACTAGAAAGTATGTGTAGATTAATGAGTTTTAAACGATTCGTATAGGGTGGCAGATTGTACAAAGGATCCCAATGAAAATCTCTTAAGGCAAATAGTAAAAATTGTTTTTGAACTGATTCAAGGCGATCTACATGAACCTGGTAACGCGGGTTCCAAATTATAGAACCATATTCAAGTATCGGTCTGACTAATGTAGTGAAGAGGGCTTTAGTTACATAAGGGTCGCTAAATTCTTTAGACCATCGTTTAACGAATGCTAGGACACCTCTAGCCTTATTGACTGTTGTATTAATATGGCGGTTGAAACTGAGTTTATAGTCCATAGTAACCCCCAGGTCAACAAAATCATACACTTGCTCAAGACTATAATTTTTAATTGTATAGGAAGCCGGCTGAGAAATTCCACGCGAAAAACCCATGTGTTTACATTTTTTAAGGTTAAGTGGCATATAATTTAAATCGCACCAAGTAACTAGTGCATCTAGATCTGATTGTAGCTTATTTCTATCTTCAAATGACGCGAATGACATGAAAAGCTTTACGTCGTCGGCATACATTAACATTTTTGAAAATTTTATTATTGTAGAAATATCATTTATAAACAACAAGAACAGAATCGGCCCAAGATGGCTTCCTTGAGGAACCCCCGAAGAGACATAAATGACATCAGATACTAAATTTTTAAACATTACTCTTTGTGTCCTGTCACTAAGGTAAGAAGAGATCCAGCGATTGAGACCCGGCTGGAAGCCCAACTGATCGAGTTTATGAATAAATAATGAGTGACACACTTTGTCAAAAGCTTTGCTGAAATCCGTATAAATAACGTCGGTTTGCAGAATTTTTCTAAAGCCATTTGAGACATGACTGGTAAACTCAAGTAGATTCGTAACTGTGGACCTTCCCTTACTGAACCCGTGTTGGCAGTCAGCTATCAAAGTAGAGATCGGACCTGTAAGTTGATTTGTAACAAGGGCTTCAAACAATTTTGGGATGGTAGAAAGCTTTGCTATGCCACGATAGTTCTCTATAGATGACATACTCCCGCTTTTATGCAGCGGTAGAAGAAACGATTCTTTCCACGCAGTTGGAAAAACACCACACTTTAGTGATAGATTGAACAAATTGGTAAGGGGTTGGTAAATATGGTTCGCACACTTTTTCAAGAAACATGTAGGAATCCTATCAGGACCATATTTAAAAGATTCTTTTAAGGTTTTAAGGTAAATTAGAACATCTTTGGCGCATATAATTGGTGAAATAATTGAATTTGTCCCGTGTAGCTTATAGGGATAGTTTTGAAAGTTTGAATTGGTGACAGAAGAATAGTTAGAAGTGAAAAATTAAACAAAAAAATTTGCGATACATTGATTATCGCTAGATATAATGTCTTGATATTTCATGGCTGAGGGAAACCGTGATACTTTACATTTAGAATTTACGAAACCATAAAATGACTTAGGATTGAGAATAATGTCTCTTTTCGTTTTAGAGATATAAGCTTTATAGCACTTTTTATTTAAATCTATGTACTTCTGACGTAGAATGGAATACAGTAGGTAATGTTTATTTAATCCGGATTTCTTATATAAATTAAATGATCGCGTTTTCCTATTTTTAAGAGCCTTAAGCTCTTTAGTAAACCAAGCTTGCGTAGGATGATCATAAGTTACTTTACGTTTAGGAATAAACTTCTCAAATAGGCAGTAAATAGTGGATTGAAATGTGAGACGTTTAGATCGATATCACAACCAAATTCAGGCCAAGTTAATTTAGACAGTTCTTTATTTAATTTCTTGTAGTTTGCTTTGGAAAAGTTATAATCAAAGCTACTACATGAGTAGCATTGAGTGCCTTGGCCATTACTTATGGTTTCGTAGACTATTTCCATAGAAGGGTGGTAAAGGTCTTCTGGTAAAACCAACGGATCACAACGATTTACAGAAAATTGGCTTATATCATTAACATACACTAAATCTAAGACTTTCCCAAACTTGTTAGCGGTAACATTTATTTGATTAAGGCAAAGATCGGAAATTCCATCTAAAAAGTCATTGAACCCCAGTTTGGACGGATTTGGAATAATGTTACCATCAGATATGTTCCACGATATATGAGGTAAGTTAAAATCACCCAAAACAATAATTGAATCTGAAGCTTTAGTCATAAGGTTAACAGTTTTGAGCAGAGAGACATGTTGCATGTAGACTGAAAAATCTGATGCTGGAGGGATGTAGCAAACATATAAGTACATAGAGACGTTGTCTAGTTGAAGGCGGATGCATTTGAACTCAATGAAATCGATGTTAGGAATATTAACCTCTTCTGAAGGGATGGAGGAATGAACGGCAAGTAGAACACCACCCCCGACTCTGTTCAAGCGATCATTTCTATATACTTGATATTCATTACATAGAAACTCTGAATTGAAAACATGAGGTTTTAGCCAAGTTTCTTTAAAAGCAATTACGTTATAATTACAATGAAAAGATTTCAAAAAGAGATCAGTTAATTTGGTATTTAGACCTCTGACATTTTGATAAAAGATATTCACGGATTTAGTGCTCAGTTTTTTGACTCAACGTTATTACGAGAAATTTTCGCTACATTTTGAACATTCCTATTCGGTCTGTATTCAAACTCCCGCACAAGAGCCCCGGGAGGCCAAAAAGAGCTGTCCAAAAGAGTATGGAAATCTTTCCCAGATACATCAATCTTAAACGAAGACATACTTCTTTGATATGTGAAATTAAATTTTCTAACAGTTACGCTTTGATCTTTAACTTTAGAAGAAATATGGTACAACAAATCATCCTCGGTAGTGTCTGGATGGAACCTAGACACAAAAATAGATTTTTTGCGAGGAACCACAACCAGCTTACCAACGATTGGTTCAGACTCCATTGCAATAGTTGGAATTTCCTGGTTTTTCCTAGCGGACATTTTTGAAGGGGCGTTCTTCGACGTTGCTCGGACAACCGTACTAGGAACTGGAGAAGCCAAATCTATAAGTTCAAGGGGTTGAGGCAAGTTCGGGACTGTTGAGGTAGTAGGCCGATCATCCGTACGCCTGCGCTTGTTTTCGCGATGATCAGGGCATTCCAAATGAGGCGAATTCTCCAAGGTTTTGAAAATATTTTCATATTTTTGGAACTTTTCAGTCAGCAATGAAAAATCTTTGCTTATTTCAGAAAAACCGTTTCTGATATGCCTAAAGATTTTACACAGATCAACTTCCGTCGACAAGCATTTGGAACAAGACCAGCGCAGGCCTTTTCTTTCGTTAAGCAGGTCAGCTATTCTACCGGTTAACCCAGTGCACTTGGCGTGGACAAGTCCATCACACAACCAGCAAGCTACAAAGCGTTCGGACTCGCTTTTTAACTGGCAGGTTGCTATCATGCATAAATACTTATATAAATTTATAATAAAAATTATAAGTTAAGAAAAAAAATTTAGCGGATTAAATAAAAGCAACCCTGACAGTTTAAGTGACACCGTACTGAGCGAACAGTTTTAAACACACTGTATCTGACGTTCAACAAACCACGCAAAACAGCTGTAACGAAAAAGAAATAAGAAAAGCAAGTCAGAGCACAACAACAATTGCAATATGAAATAAAGCCTTTCAATAGCAACAAATAAAATATGCAAAGAACTCGGCACACACAAATTCAACAAAATGAATTTATAATAATGAATCACTATCAAAACTTTTTAACACTATTCACACCAAGTAGTGAAGCACAATTAGATATTTATCTCTATTAACTTTAATTTTAACTTTAGAATATAAAAGATATTATTAATTTATTAAATATAATCACAGAGAAAAATATAAACCGAACTACACAGCTTGACGTTTGCGTATAGAATGGCATATGTATTGTTTTGTGTTCACATTGCCAGGCACAAAATACAGGAGGCGCGTTCCAATCAGCAGTGAACACAGACCCCCTCTCTAGGGTTAGCGCGCTGTAGGGTGTATTCGGTTATATGTTCTATTGGGAAACCAGCACAGTTGGCGACAGCGGTCTCTAAACGCAGTATAACATACACTTTTAGCATGTTATCTACATTATCTATGGACAGGCGCGTTTTGCCGGTGTAGCAGAACACGATTAAGCGTTAAATTGTGCCTTTATCGATTTCATTTACCTCCATTTGGGCACAAATACCCTTGTCAGTCTTAAATAGTTCCTTAAATAAGTGCTTGCCGCAGAAAGAATCAAACGGTGCGCTGGGACTAACGCATCTGGGTTTGATAACTTGATAGTATTAAATGTTGGCCATCAATATGTTCATAGATTTGTGGAAGAAGCTTTTCCATGCAGGATTTTAGTCGGCCTCGGGTGCGACTTGTGAAATAATTCCCATAGCTACTGATAACGAGTTTCTATATTATAACAATTTAGCTGAAATGGGTGGGATTCTAAGGGAGTTTTACTTGATGGCTAAAAACATCTGCGTCATTACAAACACAGCTTTAGGTAATTAATAGTCTAGATTATTAATGATACGCTGTCTAATGTCAAGCATCAAAGGGCCGGAATAGTATTTCTTATATAATGGAAATTCTTAATTTATTGTCACATATACTTACATACATTGTCACATACGAGGTGTGTTCAAAAAGTATCGCGAATTTTGAATTTTCGCTGGTTACGTATATTCGAATTTCGAATTTTTTGTGGAGTTATGTTGGTACTCATGTCTCTCACTTATGCCGACAAGCTCGGCCATTTTGAATGTTTAGTTAATTGTTGACAGCTGCTTTGCTTGCACGTGTTTTGGATCGTCTTCGATTTTTACCTATTTTTTTACCAAAATTGCTCAATTGTGACCAAAAACAGCATCGCATGAACATTGCTAATGAGATGTTAAACTCTGTCCGCGACGACCCAAATTTGCTCCAGAGGGTCATAACTGGTGACGAATCGTGGGTTTATGGTTATGACGTGGAAACCAAAGCTCAATCATCTCAATGGAAGCTGCCGCACGAACCAAGACCGAAAAAAGCGCGCCAAGTTCGGTCGAATGTGAAAGTTTTGCTGACAGTTTTCTACGATTGCAGAGGCGTGGTGCATCATGAGTTCTTGCCACAGGGAAGAACGGTCAATAAGGAATATTACCTGCAAGTTATGCGCAATTTGCGCGAAGCAATCCGCGCTTTTGCACCACGATAACGCCCCTGCTCACGCATCGTTGCTTGTGCGCGACTTTTTGGCCAAAAACAACACACTAATGATGCCGCAGCCACCGTATTCCCCAGATCTGGCCCCCTGTGACTTTTTCTTGTTCCCTAAACTGAAGAGGCCCATGAAAGGACGACGTTACGCTTCTCTTGACGAGATAAAGACGGCATCGAAGGAGGACCTGAACAAGATACAAAAAAATGATTTTTTGAAGTGCTTCGAAGATTGGAAAAACCGTTGGCACAAGTGTATAATATCTCATGCGGATTACTTTGAAGGGGACAAAATAGATATTCATGAATAAATAAATAATTTTTGAAAAAACACAAAATTCGCGATACTTTTTGAACACACCTCGTATACTCTATACGTACGTACGTAACTGCTAATATACGTCCAAAAATATCGGGAAAGGTATCAAACGACGCGTTTTGATCTCTGTATAAATAATCCGAAAGCGGAAATTAAATAATTTGTTTCGGTGAAAAGTTATTAGCAAAAACCCCAAAAATGGCTCAGGTCCGGTCCCAAATAGGGGGCTTGATCCAAGGTATTTATGTGCAAAACCCTTTTCTGCGTAGGCGGCCTTCGGCCGCGCTTCAAAAACATAACCCTTAGCCGGTCCAACACCGGCTACGCGGTCCACAATATTTCTGCGCAGAACCCATTTCTGCACTTTTTGGTACACCCTCATCTGTGATTACAACAACCACATGAAAATTACAGAAAAATTTCAACTTTTATTGCAAATGTCTCTGAACAGACATAAAATATCGCTTTCGGATTATTGAACGGAGGTTAAAACCGGTCGTTTGATACCTTTCCTGATATTTTTGGACGTATATGAGCAGTTACGTACGGTCGTATAGAATTACCCATAATTAATGTGAAAAAATTATGTATATGTAAAAAAGCGCTTCGAAACTGCGCAGAAGGACTTCATCCAGCCAGCTTGTGAAACTTAACTTAATTGGACCAGTTGTCGGGTACCGCGCCGATTTTATTTATGCGTGTCTTAAAGTATGCAAGCATGCAACTGCACGCTGTACCGAAGAAAATAGAACGAACTACGGTTCTTTTTTCTTCACTATCTCGCCGCTCTATTGTCATTGAATTGTCAAATGAATGAGGAATAGCGTGATTTTGAGTATGAATAACATACACTGCATTATCGACTCAACATCGCACCACACTAGTGATGGCGATTTTGACATAAACGGGTACCGAATATCTGATCTGCCAAACCCGGTAGGGGCTACCCGTTAGAAGTCACACTAGAGTAACTAATCGGTTACCATGCGGAACAGAGTTGACACGGGCGACACGACTTACAAATGCTATGCGCAGCAATTTTCGTTTAATGAGAGAAATGAGTGAATTTATACGTTTACCATCAGAACGCCGTATTGAACGAGTATTAACATTCAACAAGAGATTGCAACAAGCATCTGAAAGTGTAAAATTTTTCGAATTTTGGGATATGCGTTGGGATACAAATTTGCTTGAAACCCCAGGTCGTATTATACCATCACGTAATATTGCATTCGATTTTTATATCATTCTTTGCAAGGCCGTAGCCAGGGGGGGTTACGGGGTTTTCACCCCCCCCCCCCCCCCCCCCACCCCCTCGAAATGTTGAAACAAGTATGCTATTTTTATTTCTACCATGTTGAAAACCATAGTTTAAATGTCTTCCAAAGCAAAGACAACCAAATGCATATTGTGTTAATATGTTTTACCAGAGAAAACACTTAAAATAAAAATTAAAAGTTGATGTTGGGTGCGCAGAACAAATTTGACGCTACTTTTATTTGAAAGTTGGTATGAGGCTTCTTTTTGGCACCTTCAAAAAATGCTAAAGAAAACCTTCCTTTTTCATGCCAGATGCAGCTGCAAGGAAATTATAAAAATAAAACCATTCAAGAAAGCAACATACGTACCTTAAAAGAAAAATAACGACAAATTTGGCTTGCACTGCAAAAATAAGATAATTTCTTGAGAGCCTTTACAAAAATAGAAACCCTTGAATTGCATGAAATTTAGAAGCAAACTTTGTCCCACGGCATTTCGTGACACACAAAATGTGTCCGCATTATATTTTTCGCTAAAATACTCGTATTGCAAAAATAAAAATAATGCAATAAAGTTTTTTGTTGTTTAAAATTCATATACAAATATTTTTCCAAGCCTTGGTTTAAAATCAAGTAGTTACCAAAGTCGTTTATTAGTCTATCTGTATAGGTTTTTAATTTTCTTATTCTCTTTGCTTCTTTTCTTTCAAATGGCCACTCTAAATGTAAAGCACGACGAAAATGTCGCTTCCGCTCTCAATGTGTTTGATTTAGGCGAAATAGTCATTGTGTTTATACCTTTATAATTCAGTTTATTCAGTCTATGATTTACATCTTACAGACTAGATACAGAAATTGTAAAACTATAAAAACTTTTAATATTGATAATAGAAAGTATAGAAAGTATATGCATAAAAATAGAAAACGTTTAACTATATATATATGTATATGTAAAAGAATTTGTGATTTGAAAGCATCCCTCGACAGAGAGAAATCAATATTTAGCCTTCTCGAAAGAATATTGAATTCCGCTAGAGAGCGAAGTATAGGATCGAAAAGGACATAGTTTGACCTGAAAGAGGTCAAATAAAAAGGTAGGAAAAAACGAAGGGATCTATTGGGCACATTGAACGTGATTTTTCCGAGGAGGTCAGGGCAATTTACCGAACCAGCAACGAGATCAAACACGAACATAAGCCCGTGCAGAGTTCTTCTGGAGTGAAGGGGTTGTAGGCTAATCAGCGAACACCGAGACACATAAGAAGGCATCGGATCCTCGAAATTAAGAGATCTAAGGCCAAACCGAATAAATAACCTTTGAACCCTTTCAATTCTAGTCGCGTGACAGCTGTAAATAGGGTTCCAAATAATAGAAGCATACTCGAGCTTTGAGCGAACCAAATATATATATAAAGTCTTCCTGGTGTAGGGATCCTTAAAGTCCTTTGCATAACGACGTAGGAAAGCAAGATTTCTATAAGCTTTCGGAAGAACATAACAGATATGATTAACAAAAGAAAAATTAGTATCAAATACAACACCAAGATCAACAAATTCTTTGACTGCAGTCAAGCGACTGCTTGCCAAATAGAAATGTGAAACAAAATTATTACTGGACTTCGAGAAAGACATGTGAAAACATTTTTTAACGTTTAGATAGAGCTTGTTAGTATTACACCATTCAACAAGTTTATCCAAGTCGTGTTGCAAAAGGGAAACATCTGATGGACTATCAATCCTACGAAAGATCTTCAGGTCATCAGCATAAAGAAGAAAATTGGAGAACTGAAAGCAAGCACCAATGTCATTGATAAAGAGAACGAACAAGAGCGGCCCCAGGATACTACCCTGAGGAACCCCTGAAGTTGCCACAAAAGTGTGCGACTTACCATTTTCAATATCAACACAAAGGGATCTGTTTGACAGGTAAGACTTCAACCAACTTAAAAACACCGAGTGGAAACCAATGAACTCCAATTTCTTTAGTAATATCTGATGAGACACTTTGTCAAATGCCTTCGAAAAGTCTGTATATATGGTATCCACCTGCGAACCGACTTTAAAGGCTGATATGCAGAATTCCGAAAAAGATGCCAAGTTAGTGACTGTAGAGCGACCCGAAACAAACCCATGTTGGCGCGGATCTATAACACTCTTAACAACAAAGAAAAGTTTTTCCTTAATAATTATTTCGAAAAGCTTAGAACAAACTGAAAGCTTAGCAATAGGTCTGTAATTAGAGACATCATTCTTATTTCCAGACTTAAAGATCGGCGTGATGGACGCTGTCTTCCACCTGTCGATAAATAAGCCAGAAGATAGAGACAAATTAAAAATGTAGCAAAGAGGAATGCATAAAGTTGAGCTACAATGTTTCAGAACAAATCCACAAAGTCCATCAGGGTCACATTTCAGCGAAGGCTTTAACGTACACATAGCTTTACTGACATCCTGCACAGTTAATGACAGTGAACCGAAATCAATGCGTTCAAATAAGTATGGGCTAGAGTGGAGGGTATCCTGAGTAGTAACTTCATCTTCGAAATTAGATTTGAAAAATTCTGCAAAAAATTCAACAGTGTCATTTAGAGACTGTGAGCAGTTGTCATTGACCTTCATGCAAATAGGTATATTGGAAGAACCACGCTTGGACCGAATAAAATTCCAAAATGCTTTTGGATTTTCATTCAACTCCGATTCGACCTTACTCATATACTGATTAAACAAAAATTTATCAAGAACATTGAACTCCTTCACACTATTTAAATACTGATCTCTAAGAGCAGAATTCGAAGAATCAGCCTTGTACAATTTTTCATATTTATTACGTTTATTTTCCAACTTTTTGAGAGTAGTATTGTACCAGGGTAATTTATGTATTTTGGGGGCCCGGCGAGGCACCTTATCATAAAAAACCTCAGCCAACGTCCTAAAGAAAATCTCGAAACAGACTCTAACATCATTAGACTGCAAAATAATCTCCCAGGGTAAATCACAAAATGTATTATTTAGTTCACTAAAGTCAGTTGACCGAAAATTAAAAGAATAGTTATTTAAATCTGAAGATATCGGGATGGAATCAATATTAAAAAGGTTAATGACGAGGGGAACATGATGCCTATCAGGCTCCCACAACGGAAAAATACTTTCGGAGAGGCTAAAAATCAAATTCTCATCAACAAAAACCTGATCTAAAAGCTTAGCATTAAATACATTATTAATTATTATTAGCATTAAATACATTATTAATTTGAATGAGATTACAACTTAAGAGGCTATCTATAAAATGTATATAAAGAGTACGCGTAACATTAGCCGGAAACATAATACCAGTATTTTGGAGATCTAACCAAGCAATATCGGGTAAATTAAAATCCCCGAGAAAACAAAAATGATCATCACAGTTAGTTTCGCAAATGTTAACAATGTTTTCGATGTGAAAGTTATATAAGCTTTCCGAACTATTTGGCGGAATATAAGATACACAGATGAAAGTAGATCCAGAGGAACCAAAAATGCGAACACACAGTTGGTCAATTAACGAATCATTGTGTAAAAGTTGATAGGTCGAATATCGTAGATTTCTTTTTATGGCTATAAGAACCCCACCTCCTTTCCGATGTCCAGTCTTTACAGAGTCCCTGTCTTTCCGAAAGGTATGAAAAAGACAAGGATCAAAAAACTCTTCGTCTAAAAAATCACTGTTCAGCCAGGTTTCAACGAGGACGAATACATCATAGTCCATGCGTGACGTTGCTAACAGAATTTCTTTAGATTTTGTGCGCATACCACCCATATTTTGGAAATAGATTTTGAGAGAGGAATCTTCCACATTATTACGATTATTAAGATTATCATTAAGATGAGATCCATTTGCACTACTTGAACGTACATACTTTTTATTACAACCATGCATGATAGCAGCGAGTGAGTCCTGATGGTAAGCTGATTTTTGTTTACATTTGCATTACAAAAAAATAATAAAGTGAATTGAATTCTGAGCCTAAAATTAGTGTGAAACGAAAATCGCTGCTCGATTATGGTTTTAAAAGCAAAAAAGTTGAAAACGAAAGTACTCCTGGACAGCAGGAAAGCCTCAAGACATCAAGTCAAGTAGCTAGTCGTTCAGAAACTGTATGCCATTCAGATATGAACATCATGGACATTGGTGGCTATTTACGAATAGCAGTAGAAGATAGCAAAAAATATAACCTTCTTACTTCACCGTGGATACCTGAAGAATCTTTTACATTTTCGGGAGTGGGAAAGAGGAATCTAAAATTTCAACATCATTGGTTGAGAAGGTATTATCTGCAATTAATACTATTTTTTGTTTATATAGTGGTGACAATTCTATAGATATGAATGGCTTGTTTATACGCAAGCCAAAGGAGCAGGTGCATTGTGCAAATATTGTGCTCTTTTCCCCCATGAATATGCCGGAAAAGGGAAACACCAACAGTTGAACTTATTTGTGACTAAGCCATTCCAAAAAAGGAAAGATGCCATTGAAAAGTTTGAAGCGCACTCAAAGTGCCAATATCACGCTTCTAGCATTATTTATGCTAATAATTTTATAAAAGTTTGGACAAGGGCGGTACCTGATATACGATCACATATTGATATAACACGTATGGAGCAAATAAAATCGAACAGAAGTAAGCTTGTTCCAATTATTGAGGTGATCAAGTTATGTGGTCGGCAAGAACTAGCTTTAAGGGGAACGGATGACTGTGGAATGCTTGCTAAAGAGCAGGAGCACAATGATGGTAATTTACGTGCACTTTTGCGTATGAGAATAGCTTGTGGTGATGAAATTGCGAAACATCATTTTGAAAATGCTGTTAAAAATGCGCAATATTTAAGCCCGACCATTCAGAATGAAATAATCGCAACTTCCGGACAAATAATTCAGCGTAAAATAGTGGAAAGGATAAATATGGCAAAATCTTTCTCGGTTTTAGTAGATGAGACAACAGATATTGGACAAATTGAACAAATGTTTCTCAGTGTTCGTTATATTGACGTTGGCGATTCTGAAAAATACATTATGCTTGAGGACTTTTTACAATTTGTAGCTTTACATAATACTACGGGCCATCATATTGCAGAAGTTATCTTAGAAACCTTAAGGGCGGTAGGTATAGACGAAAAATATATGATAGGGCAGGGATATGACGGCGCAGCAGCGATGAAGGGAAGTTTCAATGGAGTACAAGCAATTATAAGAAAACGTTTTCCTGTAGCATTATATATACATTGTTGCTCTCACTCCTTAAACCTGGCAATGGGACATGCTTGTGAGGTGCATTACATTCGACATTGCTTAGGTATTGTCAAGACAATTACGTCCTTTTTCAAAAAGTCTGCTAAAAGATCACTAAATTTAACTGAAAAAATCAAAACAATATTTCCGCAAGCTAAATCTAATAAGCTAATTTCGTTCTGCGCTACTCGTTGGGTGGAAAATCATGATAGCTTACTCAGGTTTAAAGAAATTCTTCCTGCAATAGTTATAGCTCTTGAAGAGTTACTTCTTGACCCAGATATTGATGCTTCATCCAAGGCCAGCTCGTTTTTGAAATCTGTAACAAGCTGCGAATTTGTTGTGAGCTTATTTATGGCATCAACGGTGTTCTCGTTGACTCTGCCATTATGTAAGACTTTGCAATCAGTTTCATTGGATTTACCAAAAGCAATTGAGCATATCGAAGTCGTGTTGCACGTCATTAACGATTTTCGCTGCAATATAGATAAAAAGTTTAGCGAAGTATTCGGAGAAGTACGCCAGCTTTTAACGTCCAATAATGAGGACGTTAAGCTTCCACGTATCGCCTATACCCAACTAGAGCGAACTGGAATTAGTACAAGAGATCCTGAAGCATATTTTAGGGTGACTATTGCTATTGCTTTTTTAGACGATATTTCTGTACAATTGAATGACAAATTTGTTCAACATAAATCAATTATTCAGAAATTTTCTTTCTTTGTTCCATCGATTTGCTGTTTAAAAGAAGTTAACTTCAGCGAGTCTGACGCAGAAGAATTTGAAATATATAAAGATATCATTGACACCGCAGCAATTGCTTCTGAGTTCACTTTATGGAAAGCAAAATGGAGTCAAGAAGAAAGTTGTACACGTCCATCATCTACTATTGAAGCTTTAGACGAGTGCAATAAAATATTTTTTCCAGCAATATATTCTTTGCTGAAAGTATTTGCTACAATTCCCGTCACTACATGCACATCGGAAAGATCTTTTTCAACACTGAAGAGGTTGAAAACTTTTTTGAGAAATTCCACTGGAGAGGAAAGACTAAATGGCTTAGCCAGAATGAGTACAGATCGTCGGTTTGAAATTGAAACAGACGAGGTGATAAATGACTTCGCCGCTAAAAAGTCAAGACGTCTTAATTTAATATTAAATTAAAATTAAATTTTTTCTAGATAAGTATGAATATTTAATTAATGGTCCATGTGAATAAAAAAATTAGCAAACGATTTTACTTAAGTTATCGGAAATCCAAAATAATTTTTGTATGGAAAAAGCTTTAAAATTTAAGTAAAAGCTAGGGAAAACAATTTGATTGTTTTTTTTTTATCGCCAAATATTTTATTTTAAAACTTTCTTACTGGGGCGTTATTTTTAAGTTTTATTTTTATTTTAAATGCATGGTACATGTATACCTATGAATTATTGTTACCTTAATTGTAATAAATACTAACGAAAAACTAAGCAAAGCAGCGTTTCATTTTAATATTGTGAATAGAAATCGTGAGATAGGCAGCCTTCAACAAAAACCTCTTTGTTTTAAACAAAAATTCTGAGATCCGACGTTTTCGAAAAGATAACCCAGATATAGTTACCTTCCACTCAATAGTAACTTGAGCAAAGTTGTTCAATTATGTAGTTTGAAGACATACCCCTACTTTTGAACCAGAGCAAAAAAAGTACTATTTTGTAAAAAAAAATGTATGACCCCCTCCCCCCCGAAATAAAATCCTGGCTACGGCCTTGATTCTTTGGTATACTAAATGCGCGTACCAAACCAAGATCTGCCAACTTTAATAATCTATGCTTATTTATAAGTACATTTGCAGCTTTCATATCACGGGGCAGAATCTTATGGTTATGTATGTTATATAGTCCAATTAACAACTGCTACATAGTCTTCTTGATTTCACCAAGACTAATTTTCACAAATTGAAAGCAACAAACATATATTGGCTATAGTTATAGTACTATTTCGATTTCTCGTCAGACAAATTCGTGTAGTTTTTGCTATTTCAGAGGATCTTGTGGAGAATCGAACCCACTCACCCTGATTGCAAGCGCAGCTGCCTAACCCAAAGGCTATTGCTGCGTGTAGTTTTTCAAGCTGCTCAATTCAAGTTTTCCTCTAATTGTTGTTTTGTTATCTTGCCAACGTATTCACAATATTTTAGACATTCTTCTTTAAATGGTCATCTAACCGCCCGGGTGATTTTGACCGTCCAACATAGCTCGGCAGTAGTTTCTTCGTTGCGCCAACTGGCGCCAATTGGAAACACCGCGGGAGCGCAAATCGGTCTCCACTTGGTCCTTCCATCGGAGTGGTGGTCTCCCTCTTCCTCTGCTTCCACCGGCAGTTGCCGATAAGAATACCTGCTGGGCGGGAGCATCTTCGCTCATTCGCACTACGTGGCCTAGCCAGCGAAGCCGCTGTGTTTTAATTCGCTGAACTATGTCGGCCTCTGCGTAAAGTTCATACAGCTCATCATTAAACCTTCTTCGGTACTCGCCGTCGCCAACGCGGAGAGGTCCACAAATCTTTCGAAGAACTTTCTCTCGAATACTCCCAGAGCCGCCTCCTCAGATGTTGTTAGTGTCCACGCTTCTGCACCATATAGCAGGACGGGTGCGATGAGTGATTTGTAGAGTGTTATTTTTGTTCGTCGAGAGAGGACTTTACTTTTCAGTTGCCTACTCAGTCCGAAGTAGCATTTGTTTGCAAGAGTAATTCTTCGTCGGATTTCTAGGCTAACATTATTGTTGGTAAACGAAGTCCTTTACTATTTCAAAATTATTGCTGCCAACAGTGGCTTGGTTGCCAAGGCGCGAATGCGCTGACTCTTTGCATAATGACAGAAGGTACTTCGTTTTGCCCTCGTTCACCACCAATCCCATTTTTTCCGCTTCTTTTTCTAATTTGGAGTAAGCTGAAGTTACGGCGCGGTTGTTAAGGCCAATGCTATCAATATCGTCAGCATATGCCAACAATTGCACGCTTTTATAAAATATTGTTCCAGCGTGGTTAAGTTCTGCAGCTTGTATTATTTTCTCCAGCATTAAATTAAAGAAATGGCATGATAGGGGGTCACCCTGTCTGAAACCTCGTTTAGTTTCGAACGGCTCGGCGAGGTGCTTCCCAATTCTGACTGAGCTGGCGGTGTTGCTCAAGGTCATTTTGCATAGCCGTATAAGTTTTGCGGGGAAACCAAATTCAGACATAGCGGCATATAGGCAGCTCCTTTTCGTGCTATCGAAAGCGGCTTTAAAATCAACAAAGAGATGATGTGTGTCGATTCTTTTCTCACGGGTTTTTTCAAAGATTTGGCGTATTGTAAAAATCTGGTCGATGATAGATTTACCAAGTCTGAAGCCACACTGATAAGGTCCAATCAGTCTGTTCACATCAGGCTTCAGTCTTTCGCACAATACGCTTGATAGGACCTTATATGCGATATTCAAAAGGCTGATTCCGCGATAGTTGGCGCAGTTTGCAGGATCGCCCTTCTTGTGGATTGGGCAGAGAACACTCAGATTCCAATCTTCAGGCATGCATTCATCCGACCATATTCTGCATAGAAGCTGATGCATGCGCCTTACCAGCTCCTCGCCTCCGTGTTTGAATAGCTCAGCAGGCAAACCATCAGCGCCAGCTGCTTCATTGTTTTTCAATCGGGATATTGCTATCATCAATCCCTATCAGTCACTTTGAATACGATGGCTCAACCAAATGTAAACGCAAACATTATGAACCCACTCCCTAGGCTTAAATGGTATGATAAACAAAACGCGAAATACAAGGATACTTTAAATCAAATGATAGGTACATTAATAGAAGCAGCTACGCACTGAGTGGTCTAGTAGAGTGTGTAAGAAAGGCAGCGGAACTCTGTCAAAACAAAAAAGTGTGTACAAAGAACATGCATCCCTGGTTTGATTATGAGTGCAAAGAAGCTAGAGGAACATCCTTCTCAGCCCTACGTAAAGCTAAAAGACTTGGCACGCAAGAAAGTTTGAGAAATTATCAAAATCTTAATAAAGAATTTAAAGAAATTTGCAAACATAAAAAACACGTATATTTTAAAAATATGGCCACGAAACTTTGCGATATTAAAGATAGTAAAGAGTAGTGGGGGTTTGTGAAGAAGCTAAATGGTTCGGGGTTCGCGAAGAGTGCAGAGTTAGACTCGGAAAGTTTGGGAGCGCATTTTTCCTATCTGCTAAACCCACAAAGTAGTGTATCTACCCTTAGTTTTGCACTGCCCTTCGTATCTATACAAGAATTGGACTGCGAAATTACGGTAGATGAAGTGAAGACCGCACTTAAAAGAACTAAAGATAATAAGGCACCAGGGCCTGACGGTATACCCGCGGAATTTTTTAAACATGTACCTCCTAACTTTAAAGAACAGCTTACAGTTTGCTTTAATAGTATATACAACTCCGGTTCGGTCTCTTCGCTGTTTCAGAAAGCTATTATATTCCCACTTTTTAAAAAAAAGGAATTTCCTTTCAGAATGCCGTTGCAAAAGTTTTTACCTCCATTTTATATGAAAGGTTAGTGGCTTGGGTAGAGAGGAATTCGCTTTTAAGTGAGTTCCAGGCGGGATTTAGAAAGGGATATTCAACAATCGACCACATTTTTAGTTTAACTAGCATATCTCAGTATTACATTTCAAAGAAGAGACAACTGTATGCTCTGTTCGTGGACTTTACGGCCGCATTTGACTCTATAATACGAAATGCTATTTTCTTCAAACTAAGTAATTTAGGTCTTTCAACAAAAATGCTAGAAATAATAAGCAGTCTCTACAAAATTAACGTTGCAAGGGTGTGGGATGGTAGCACTGCCTCAGAATGGTTTCCAACTGAAACGGATGTTAAACAAGGCTGCCTACTTAGTCCATTACAGTTTGCTCTTTTCTTGGACGATTTGGTGAATCACTTGCCAAATGGTATTACGTTTGGGGGTGTCCATATAAAGATACTTATGTATGCCGACGATGTAGTTATATTAGCAGAAACCCCAAAACAACTACAGAAAATGATCAACAAACTAGAGGAGTACTGTCGTGACTGGGGGCTTACAATAAATACGAATAAGACAAAAGTACTTACATTCAGGTGTGCTCAAAAGTAGATACTGCAGAGATGAAAAGTGGCATTTGTTTGGACAAGAGTTGGAGAAGGTTAAGGAATACAAGTATCTAGGAGTAGTTATAACGTACAATGCATCGTACCATAAACATTTGTCAAGTAAGCTTAAATCAGTTAAATAGGCTATAAACAGCACCTGGAGATCTTTTTTGTCTAAAAAATACATTCCTCATAGTCATAAGGACAAACTGTATGAAGCACCTGTACGAACAGTATTGGGCTATGCATCAGAAGTGTGGGGAATTGAATATTACGCAGAAGTAGAAAAGTTGCTGAGGTACTTTATTAAAAGGCTGTTCAGATTACCGCGTAACACCCCGAACTATATGATTCATCTCGAAACCGGATTTCCAGAATTGTATATTGACTTCTTGAGAACACATTTCAATTATATTTGCAGGGTTATGGATATGGGTAACAACCGTCTTCCAAAGCTAATCGCAATGCACTTGCTAGAAACTAGGTCTCAATGTTTCCAAAAGTGGGATGCGCTTGCCAACTACTACGGTGAACCTGTTGTAATAAATGATACCACTTTGTGGAGACAATGGCACCGCAATGTATTAGATAAAATAGATGCGGTGAAAAGGGATAATTTTCTGTTAAAAGCTCAAGCAAGCGAAGTAAGACGAACTTACCCCGTCCTCGAACATAATCTTTGTGACCTTAATTATTTTAGAGATGAATTTAGCATACGAGTGTATACGATCAGCAGTTTGTTTCGCGTAAGAGGAGAACTATTGAAACTAAATTATGAACTTCACCTTGAGCATCCAGATAATCGCTGTCCAATTTGCAACTCAGGAAATGAAGAAAACGTTTTACACTTTCTGGGTAGTTGTCTCGTACTTAGGGAATATAGAATATTATTTTTTTTTAAAAATGTATTAACACACCAAGAGATTAATGAATACTTAAATGGTAAAAACTAGATCACATTGAGCCAGTCCGTCAAATCAGCGTTAAAATATAGGAAGCAAATTTTGGAAGAGGAATTCTGAAACTTATATTTAAGAAATATTTTAGTATATAATGTTCAGAAAAACTCACTAGAAGTACTTATAAACTGACGGCACTAAGCCAAAGTTTGGTTATAAAAATTTTATATTGTAATCAAATTTGTAAACAAAGATTCTGCTTAATAAAACAAATTACTACTATTGCTATTCGCACCTCATTATAGTCGGGTTGTGGAACGTCAATTCCATCTTCTTCGATTGTGAGCTCGGGTTCGGCATCTTCTCTGGTTTCTTGCTCAGTTTCTCCATTTAAAAGGGCAGAGAAGTGATCCCTCCATATTCTGAGTGCTCTCTAAACATCAGCCACCAGGTCGCCGTTCTCATTCTAACAGGAGTTTGCCCCGGGTTTAAAACCTTTTGTCATTCGCCGAATTTTTAGATGGAATTTTCGGGCATTCCCGTTGGCCAGCATCTCAAGCTCCTTTATTTCACGCTTTTCTGCCTCTTTTTTTTCGTCCGGAAAAGCCGCCTCGCTTCCCTCTTCAACTCGCGGTAGTGTTCACACACACTCCTCGTTGCATTCGATCTCAGCGTTGCCTTGTAGGCTTCGTCCTTTCTTTTCGTTGCAGCGCGGCACTCTTCATCATCATACCAGTTGTTTCTTCGCGTTCGCCGGAATCCAATTACTTCTTCGGCTGCGGTACGGAGTGCTCCTGAGATATGATCCCACTGCTCATGCATTCCACTAGGTTGAATTGTGCTCTCGGAGAGCAGGTGTGAGAGACGATCTGCGAAATAATTGGCGGTCTGTTTGTACAGCACTAGTACTCGCCAGAGCGCGGGGTTTCGACGTCCAGCTTTTCCTGCGTTTTTTGTTGCGCCTGTTTTGTCGTACAGAGGCGGGTACGAATCTTGGCTGCTCCTAGGTAGTGATCAGAGTCGATGTTAGGTCCTTGTATTGTGCGAACATCCAAAACGCTGGAAGCATGCCGTCCGTCTATCACACCGAGGTCGATCCGGTTGCGTGTTTTTCGATAGGGGGACAGCCATGTAGACTGATGGATGTTCTTGTGCATAAACCTAGTGCTGGATATGCACATTTGGCGAAGTCTGATCGTGCAGACTGAACTTCCCGACAGTGGGGCCGAATACACCCTCCTTACCCACCCTGGCGTTAAAGTCACCAAGCACGACTTTGATATCATGACGGGGGCAGCGCTCGTATACTTCTGCCAAGCGCTCGTAGCATGTATCCTTTTCCACGTCGTCCTTCTCTTCCGTCGGTGCATGAGCGCAGATAAACGATATGGTGAAAAATCGTACTTTTATGCGGATTGCGGCGAGACGCTCGTTCACGGGTGTGAACGACAGTACTCGGTGACGGAGTCTCTCTCCCACCACAAATCCCACGCCGAATCTCCGCTTGTCTTCTTGCCCACTCCAGTAGATGTTGCAAGGTGTTTTGGTCGTGTTTCCTCGCCCCGTCCATCGCATCTCTTGTATGGCGGTGATGTCAACTTTTGCTTTCCTCAGGACCTCAACCAGCCGGGCAGCGGCACCTTCCCCATTAAGGGACCGGACAGTCCATTCCATACCCTTATTTCGTTTGCGGATGTTGTCATCTAAAAAAAGGGATTCTCATAGCCGAGGCTTTGTTGTTGAATTTCATTGGAACGTTGTTTTATGTGGTGGGTCCCAAACCCAACGCACAATCCGTATCACGGGAGGTTGAATTCAATTACACGTTTGTATAGCGAGCCGCTTGATCCAAGGCAGACGCTCGCTTGCAGCCGCACCATATGGTGATCAGACGCTGCTCTTTGAGCCCCCCAGCAAGCCCTTAAGCCGATTATGTCGGAGTGGCCTTACCAGGTTGTCGCCTTCTCACGTTTAGCTCACCACCAAACGGGTGTTCGGTGGTTACCCAGAGGATACTTTTGGGCAAAGCCCGGAAGTAGTGAGCTGCTTTAACCGCATGCAAAAGAATCGCTCTGGCCATTCCCAGGTGAATGGCGATCAGAAACTTTCCCCACTTGCGTGGACTTCTGCACACGGCCCCATCCTCCGTCTATATGTAATCATGTCTATATGTAAATCATGTATGTTGGACTTACCTTAATATTAATGCGGGGACCAGCGTCGTAACTTATTTTCGGTTCCATTTCTTTCGGGGGGCAGTCTTGTTGGTTTTTCAACAACAACAAGCATATCAAAGTCTGATTTTTTCTCTAAAGACAAATTAAATCCAAAAATCCTAGTACTGTGAAGTACTCATTACTTTCTTGAAAATAAAGCTTTTGTACAGCACTAGTACTCGCCCGCGACGAAACAGGGTTGTATGTGAGCATAGGTATAATGCTATAAGCAGATACCCGGCCACGCTGCCGTGCCGTACGCCACGTTAGAAGAGCAGCAAGGATGTTCTGTTGAGCATGATGATTAGCAAATATGCGTGCAGGGATTAAGATGAATAGCGAAAGTACCGAAAAATACACAGCGGTCGCTGTGTGATCAGAATTTGTGCGCGAATAAGCCAAAACCAAATGTATATTTATGTGAATGACCCATAAGCCACCCGACATACGGAAATCTCCATACGTAACAAATTAATACTCCACAACTTGATATTCCAGAAGGACTGGTTTCAGCGTGAAACGCAACAAAACTGAGACACAGAGCACCACGTTCGCAGAATTCGGCTGTGCCCAATTTATCGGGCGTGTCAAACATAGAGTGGTAAGGGTGCTGTACTAACTGCTTGTCGCCCTTTCATCAGAGGTGGTCATGCCCCAGCGAAGATCGTTGCCACCGGTGTAACGAACAGCACCATACTTCAACACACACCGACGAGGCATCACCAACCATCAACGAGGACGACGACGATGAAGCAAGCTTGGATGGATCACTATCCATCCACATTGCGGAGAATACGATGACATGGGCAGAAGAAGGAGCTGACGAAGAAGCTAATACAAGGTGGCGCAAAAGTAAGCTTCCGATGTTCAGCATATAGGTTGTGGCACGTGCAGTGTGTGCTGTTGCACCGTCCTGTTGGAACCACATGTTTTCCAATCCCAATTCATCAAGTTGCGGCAAAAAGAACTCGTTGATCATTGCTCTGTAGCGCTCACCATTCACAGTAACCGTTTGGCCCCGACCGATTATTGGTCAAATAAATAGTCAGCAATATTCCGCGTTCTGGAGCAGTGTAGGGTAACATTGTTTATTAACGTGTATTTCGCATGTGTTTACTACACAAATGTCAAAACAGAACTGACTTTAGGGGCCAATCGCAAAATTTATAGCATTTTCTGATAGGAGGATTACTTTTGCGCAGTAACCGTTTTTCACCGACCGATTATTGGTCAAATAAATAGTCAGGAATATTCCGCGTTCTGGAGCAGTGTAGCGTAACATTGTTTATTAACGTGTATTTCGCATGTGTTTACTACACAAATGTCAAAACAGAACTGACTTTGGGGGCCAATCGCAAAATTTATAGCATTTTCTGATAGGAGGATTACTTTTGCGCAGTAACCGTTTTTCACCGACCGATTATTGGTCAAATAAATAGTCAGGAATATTCCGCGTTCTGGAGCAGTGTAGCGTAACATTGTTTATTAACGTGTATTTCGCATGTGTTTACTACACAAATGTCAAAACAGAACTGACTTTAGGGGCCAATCGCAACATTTATAGCATTTTCTGATAGGAGGATTACTTTTGCGCCACCTTGTATTTGAGTCGCCTTGTCTTTTCCGAGCGTATTTGAAATTTGGTCTATTTGCGTAGTTTATGGCATTTGTCCTGATGCTAGGATCTATATCCATCAGCTCCGGTTTTGGTTGTGGCTTTTGAGCTGTGGGCCTAGGAGGTGGGTTATAGCGTTGATTCTGCTGTGTTTGCTGCTGATTGTAGTAGTTTGGCTGGAATCCTTGTGGGTATTGTTGTAATCCTTGAAGGTTTGGTCCATATTGGTATTGTGGTCCGTTGAAGTTATTTTGTCCTTATGGGTATTGTGGTCTGCTGAAGCTATTTGATCTTTGAGGGTACTGTTGTGGCCTTTGAGGAGATTGATTAAATCTCTGTTGAGGTTGGGGTAAGTGTGCCAGTTCGGGATAGAACTGTGGTGGTTTTAGGTAATTTCGTGGTGGCAGTGGTGGTTTAATATTGAAGTCGTCGAATCCATTCTGATGGTTTGGTCAGTAGTCGGTGTTGGGTTTGCCTCTGTCCCTACTATGTCTTGAATTATAGTCCGTCCGTCTGTCGTTAGTATTTGTGTATCTAGGCTCCTCACTAGGTTTTGTAGTTCGGGTGAGGGTTGTAGTGCAGGGGTGGGCTGTGGGATTGGGACTGGATTTGAGTTTGGATTGGATTTGGATTTGGGGTTGGGTTAGCATTCCCTAAGAGCGATGGTCTTATTAGGTTATTTGGGTTTGCCATTTTGAGAAAAAAGAAACAAAATTTTTTCACGATTTATGGTTTACTATTACTGATTTATATTTTATTTTACAAAGAAAACATTTTTTTTCACGATTTGTGATTTACTATTTCCGATTTATATTTTATTTTACTGTGCTTCTTTTAAATGGAAACCAAAACTAAGATTTATCTAATATCTAAATAACTTACAAGAGTAATTGAGTTCTCATTCTGCTGCTGATGCCCGCGAGTGTGTTCCTTTTTGCTGTGCTGCTCCTACTTCGGTTGTGGTATAATCGATATTTGTGTGGTTGGTTTTTGCTGATTTTTGATGATTAAGGTCCTCTCTACAGTAATTTTTGATGACTTGTGATGATTAGGGTGGGCTCATTGGCCTCTTTACAATAATTTTTGATGTTTTTTTTCCTGTAACGTTTAATTATAGTCTATTTCGGGGATCGCAAATAACAGTTATCAAGCAAGGCTCCTTTATTCAATTTCGTTTATGGTTGCTTCTCTTAAATTATTTTATTTAATTTTATTTAAAAGTTGCTTCATTCACTTCACTTTATTTGTCACTTCGCTTATTGTTTAGAGTCACTTAAATTAATTTTACTAAAAGTTTCTTCATTCGCTTTACTTTATTTGGTACTTCGCTTATTGTTTAAATTAATTTTATTATAAAGTTACTTCATTCGCTTCACTTTATTTGTTACTTCGCTTATTGTTTAAATTAATTTTATTAGAAAATTACTTCATTCGCTTCACTTTATTTGTTACTTCACTTATTGTCTAAAGTTACTTAAATTAATTTTATTTTTTTTCCGGGTATAAATTTCGCGTCGGGCGCCAAACAACTAAGTTTTTATTTTAACTTCCAACCGAGTACGCTACAGAAATGAGACTAACTATTCAAATTGAATAATTGAAATATTAAAGCTACAATTTAATTGTGAAAGCAACACCAACTTGCTTGTTAAAATGTTCCAGACGCTAGTGTCGCCATTTTGCATTTTACCGGATGCGCGGCAACTGGTTAGTGCCAAATATCTCGATTATTGCGCTAATTCTTTGAATTGGTGCAACTTCGATTGCAAAACAGGAAATGTAAAACAATATTAGTTAGCAATTAAAAATTCACCTGTGGGAATTCTTATCGCGAAATAAAATTTAAATGAAGTGTCAGCAACACTTCGCTTGTTGGAAGTTATTGTGGCTATGGCCAAAAGAATGTACGTATGTAATTAGCTTTCATGCAGCGGAAACAAAAGGTAAACTAACTGTTGCGGCGATAGCCAAAATTTATGTAAATATGTGAATCGCTATGTTTTAGCAAAGGCAAACTGGTAAGTAATTTATTATATGTTAACTTTTATAAATGGTTTATTCAAAAGCGAATATATTGATTAAATAGTACAATTTTAAATATGTGAAGTGATAAAGTATTCGATTGTTCAATTAAATTTAAAGATGACTGCTGAAAACGGCTGATGTGTTCTACTGCTGATTTTTGACTGTGTCTCGATGATTGTTCGTTTCTCTCGAGAGCTTCTATAATCCTGCTGAGGGTTTTTTATTCGCCCTGAGTATGTTTTATGTTGGTGCTGCCAGTAGGATTCCACGAGTTTATTAAGATAAGCGTGCTGCCACAGTGCCGCTTTACATTCGGCTACCCTGATTAGTCATCTGCCTCAGATGACAAGAGCTCTTCGTTGTTGACTGTATATTTCCACAGTTTCATATTATCGCCACTCTTGGATGTATTACGCGGCCCCTCTACATCTGCCGCTTTTCTTACGTTGAACCGGCCATTTCGTTTGACCTCTGTTATTTCGTACGGACCTAGGTATTCGCTGGCTAACTTTCGCCCGGCTACAAATTGCGTGCATCGTATTGCTACGAGGTCTCCGATTTTGTACCCGTCTTTCTTCCGTTTGCTATCAAACTGTTTCTTATATTCATTCTGTACTCGCTCAATTTCGATTTCCGCCTCTTGCCGTAGCTTGCGTCGTCCTTCGTAAACGTTTTATATGATCACTGCATGTGTTGTTCATTTTGACGCCAAACATCAACTCGAACGGCGATCGCTTTGTAGAAACATGAATATGTGAATTTATTGCTTGCTGGACTTTTGGCACCCACTTGAACCACTTTGCAGGTTCTTCCGACGACAGCTTCGCAATAATCGACAGAACCGATCGATTGACTCTTTCGATTTGCCCGTTTCCGCGTGGAACTCCTGCCGTACACCATATGTGATCAATACATTTTCCCCTTTACATGCTCGGAAAATACATATGCCGTAAATGCTGCCCCTCTGTCAGTAATTATGTGTACTGGATTGCCGCATACTGCAGACCACAACTTCAGCTTTTGAATCGCTTCTTCGCTGCCGGTACTCTTTGTAGGGTAAAGCCACACAAATTTCGTAATATCATCGACCATTGCCAAGATATACTTATATTGCTTCGACGTAGCGTCCATTGGCCTCAGATGGTCAACATGCAACGTATGCAATAACGTGCAGGTACCTCTCTTTTTTACCAAGCTGTTTGTTATGAATGATACATTTTACACAGTTATTGATCACCTGCGTAACTTTTTGCTCCAGGTGCGGTATCCAATAATTTTTCTGAATTGCATGCATAGTCTTCTGCACCGCAAAAAACTAGTTTCGTTTTACGTAAACACTCTTCAGCTGTGTCCGCATGAATGATAATGTCGTCCATATACTCGTATAAGTCTAGGACATTATTCTTTATGAGGTGCTGAAAAACACAATTAACAAAGCGTATAAAAACGGCGGGAGAGTTGCAGAAGCCAAATGGTGCTATTCTCTTCGATTGGGACGTGGAAAAATCCATTTTCGAGATCCAAAACAGTAAAAAATTTCGATTTATGCAACTCTTCGAGTACGTCTTTGATTATCGGGACTGGAAAACAGTCTTTCAGCACAGCCGCGTTCAACTTTCGGAAATCGACACAAATCCGGTGCGCACCATCTTTTTTCTTAACAACAACGATGCGACTGGCGAAGTTCGACGTCGACGGTCTCATAATTCCAGCTTTAAGCCACTCGTCGATTTGCTTGTTAACTGCTTCAACTTCGGTGAATGGCATGCGACTTGGAGAATGCCGAAACGGGACTATGTTACCATCTGGTATAATCTTTAGCACAACTGGACATTTCGCAACATAATCGGATTTCAGCTTCATACTGCGGAGGAAAATCAACATGAGAATTTGTTTCAGTTACATTGTAAATACTTATCTGATTAAGATCCTCATAAGTTTCCTCCACGTTTAGGGGAGAAAACTTATACCCATCTGCTGTCGCCATTAAGTGGAATTTCGAAATAAAATCGTACCTCAGTGGTACATCATACATCATATCTTTGTTTGCAACTACAACGAATTTCTGCTGCGGCAGCATGTCGTCAACCACAACCTCAGCAACGAAATAGCCAATTGGATGTGTAATTTTAGTACTGAGCCCGCGCAGATGCGCTACATATTTTTGCATACCACAGCCGCCAACTTTGTCGAAAGTACTTCTTCTCATAATCGTTATATCCGCGCCTGTGTCCACCAACCCGCTTACTTCAACGTTGTTAATCTTTAAGTTTACCGTCGCAGCTACAGTTGGACAGCTTTTCGACATATATCCGCTTTTATTGAAACGGAAACACTTTGTTTCTGCTTGGCAATTTTTCCGCAAATGGTCAGTAGCACCACAATTGAAGCAGTGTGCTCTTTTCTCGCTTGCATTGTTAGTACGCCTCTCGTTTACATGCATTAGCCCTTTGCCCTCTTTGTAGGGGTTTTCTCGCAAAACTATTTTCTCGTAAACTTCGTATTGGTCTTGCAACTCTTTATATGACTCGCAGCTGAAAAGTTTAACTTTAAATTCGTCTTTTAATTGTAACCCTAACTATATAACGAATCACCGACTGCGTGTAGCAAACTTCTTCATCTGCTACACGTATTCGTGGAAACTTTCATGCTCATGCTTTTTTCGCTCTCGCAACTCTGCATGAACATCAGCACTACATACCCTCGATTTGTCAAATTCATCTTCTAACATTGTACGCATTGCACCATATTCGTAATCAGCCGTCGACTCAAGAAAAAGTTTCGCTGTTTTTGTCATTTTCGCCCTGGCTTGCACGTACTTCTGCACATTGTTTAACCCGTACGCATCAGCATTTAACTCGAAATTAGCAAACCAGTGCTTTACTGGCATATTTTCTCCATCAAATTCTGGTATAATTTTTCCGAAACTTTCTGCCGTAATTTTAGTGTCTGTCTGCTTTGTCTCATCTGCTTGTATTTTTAGTGCAAGCAATTGCACCAACTGCTGTAATAATTCGTTGTTCTTGCTTTCCATAGTTTTGTTTTGTTCTGGTTGAACTGCCTCTGCTTCTTTTTCTGCATTTTGTTTCGCTGCTTTTTGCTTTGTTGAGCGTGTGTTGTAGGGCTTTCTTTCTCCCTCTAACTGCTTTACCTGCTGCTTGCCTTTGGTGGTGGTTTTAGAATCGCCTGCGTTTGAAGCTTTAGCAACGTTCATATGCGCAAAACGATTTTTTTCCTTTACTTTGTTTTTTTTTTTTTTTCGACTGCACTGCAACTGTAGAAGTACCGCTTTTTCCAATTTCACTTTATTACACTGCTTATGAATTTTTCAGCAGTGCAAATGCAATTTACTGGAAGAATAATTTGATGAGTTTCAAAGTTCGACAGGTTGAGCCTCCAAATGTAATGTTGTATGTTTATAAATGGTTTATTCAAAAGCAAATATATTGACAATTTTAAATATATGAAGTCATAAAGTATTCGATTGTTCAATTAAATTTAAAGATGACTGCTAAAAACGGCTGATGTGTTCTACTGCTGATTTTCGACTGTGTCTCGATGATTGTTCGTTTCTCTCGAGAGCTTCTATAATCGTGCTGAGTGTTTTTTATTCGCCTTGAGTATGTTTTATGTTGGTGCTGCCAGTAGGATTCCACAGTGCAGCTTTACATAGATATTTTACTCTTTCAGTAATTGGATGCATCGACGGTACCCATGTAGGCCCGCAGAACCCCACTGAAAATGAGCACATGGTTTTTAATCGTAAAAGATTTCACAGCTTAAATGTAATGATTGTAAGTTGAATACTTTTTTTGTTTCGATCAAGGTTGATAGGTAGACTGTTATATATTTTGGTCCATTAAATATTGTATAGTAAACCAATTTTTAATCCCTTGCAACAGATTTTTCATTCTGATACATATGTATGTGTATGTTTTCGGTTTCAGATATGCGATCACCAATACAAAATTAATGCAATAAGTGCAAGATATAGTGGGGCTGCCCATGATTCGTGCGTATGGAAACCGTCAGAACAGAAGATTCTATTAGAAGAGCAATTTTAAAGAAATTCCAACAATAATTCGTGGCAACTTGGTATGCATTTCGGTATTAAACTGTGAATACTTATTCTCTATTTCTATGTAATTGGGTGATTCAGGCTATCCACTTGAACCATGGTGTATAACTCGATATAGAAATCCTGCGGATGGTTCAAGTGAGAGTACATTTAACGCGGTTCACTCAAAGGTTAGGTTTATGGTGGAAAGAACCATTAGAATTTACAAAGGGCGGTGGAATACTAGGTTTCGAAAAGAGGGCAATATATGCTCCACAAAAGGTGGCAATGTTTTGCAACGTTTGCGCTGCACTGCTTAATATATGTAGGGAATTTAAAGTTCTCTTTAACCAAACCAGTGCTGACAGTATTAGAATTAATGATATTCAGCCCGATGCTAAATATCGAAGGGGAATTTCAAAAATTCGAAATCAGCTGTACTGCCATTTGACATTTGATTTTGGTACTACTTTTTGTGATCAGTGGATGGAAAAGATAAAAATTTGTAATAAAAAGTTGGTAAATTAAATAAATTAATAATAATGCATAGTATTGCCTTTGGAATGATAGCAGATGAAGAAACCGAAGGTTTTGTAGCACAGAGGTCTATAAGAACTCACTTGAGTTGCCGGAATCATTGCAACTTGATTGATTATTATTGTTTATTGATTCAATTGTTTTGCAGATTTATTAAAACTATGGGATAAATAAGCATATACATATTTGTTGAACATTTTACCAACGCACACACAACAGGCCAAAAAGCAGTTGCAGTTTCGCCGATTAAGCTCCTATTGATGAAAGTTGTGTTATAAATAAGAGGGTGTCTTTTTCCATTCCACAATACATTTTGCTGGTGGTGTTTTTTTTTATAAATATATAAGGCGAAGGAATTTCCGTCTGCCCTTGCATAAGGCTTAGTAAAGTTTATATTTGCAGCTTATTAATAATTTTCGTCCTAAAAACACAAAAGCAATACGATAGTAATGTATAAAAGTGTTTTTTATTTTTATTTTTAAAAGTTAAATTTACTTACATTTCGTTCAGCGCTCACTTAAAATTGGCTGGCGAAATATCTCGCAAAAACTATTATGTATTCACCCTTTTCTTTTCATTTGTGATACCTTCTTTATGTACTGTACCTACTTTATGTTACCTCACATTTTAACATTTAGCCCAAAATGCATAATTTATTTTCGCATTTACCATACAAATTTTGACACTTAAATGCAACTTTATTTTTGCATTAGCATTATAAAAGCTGAAATCAACCCTGCAATCATCGAAGAAAATCGCAATTCGAATTCAAAAAAGTGGCAATATTAGCATTTTTTTCTTGGCCTTCTCTCATTCTCTATCATACGTAAACATTCAACAAATTTATACTGATTTTCAATTTGTAATTTAGCGCGTGTTGAGTTATATTGTTAAATTGAAACCATCTGCAAGGTAATCTGATGTTTGGGAAGGGAATTAATCGAAAGATTTAATAAAAATGTGTCATATCACACATATTTGCAGTGAATTGTATTTTTTACAATCATTTTTGATGGCAAAAGCGTTATTTTGGCAACTGAGAATTGAATTAAAATTTATTTTATTGATCTTGCCATTCTTTTTTACTGCTCTAATCTCTATTGCTTTACAGATTTCTTCTTCTACTGTAGGTAGGCTTATAATATAAATTATTGTTTTTCCATTAGTTGCAATTTTTACCTCTGAGAATTCTAAAGCTTCATCTAAATTAATAAAAGGAATATTATCCCTATATGGACGTTTCTGCGGCAGGGTATTTGGGCCGGTATTGGGCCTATTTTGGTAATTGAGCTGCCTGGAATGAATGGAATTATCTACATCCATTGGGACCGGTGGTTTTGGAAGTAGATTGGGCCTATTGTTGAATCCCGCATTGTATTGCTGCTGAGGGCGACTTTCCATGTTAGTGTGCTGCTGATAATTATTGTAATTTGTGCGGTTATTAAAATTCATTGGGCTAACTTGGTTCGGGTTAGCTCGAGTTATATTGTTGCATGGCCTATGGTTATAGTTGTTATAAGTTTGCCTCGGCGGATTATTATATCGACGTGAAGGCACCGAATAGCTCAGTTCGGGATAAAAGGGTACATTATTCAATGTATTTTGTCGGGGTGACCGCGGAGGTGGTTGATTTAACGACTTGTGCATGATTCATCCTGAAGGACATGTTGTCTAATTTTTGACATAAATGCAGCGCTTGCGGCAATGTTGCCGGTTTGCGGATACTAAGTAGTCGGGGTAAATCGCCGTTTAACCCTCTTATAAATGTATCGAGGGCCTTGTCGCGAAACGAGTTCGTCATTGTCCTTATCGACTTGTCGCCAAGGTCAAGGCATGCGTTTTTGTCAAGGATGAGAGAAAGGTGTTGGTACACTTTCTGATAAAAGGTGGGAATTTCGTCGTCGCGCTGAGCCAAAGTAGTCATCCGATATTCGAGTACCGATGTCCCTCTTATCTGAATAATGCATCATAAGGCATTTTCGGATTTGACTCCAGTCAAGCGGAGTGCTGTAGGATTCCAAGGCAGTGTCGCCGACAATTTTATGCCTTATGGTATGCAGGATTGAAAAATATTTGGGTGTGTCCTTTAAGGCTTAGTATGCTTTTAAAATTCTGTCTACACTCTTTCGCCAGGAGCTAAATTCTCCTGGTTTTCCTGAAAACTACCTTAGACATTTGACTATGTCTGGGATCCTGTCTAAATCATTCATATTAAGTGCGTTTAATGTTATATTCCGTTCACGTTCAATAAAATCATTGACGTTAGGCGTGTCTATCCGGCTCAGTACCTCGCGCACTATCGTTCCCACAGCAGTGGGATTAGGGGTTGCGGGATCGTTTGGATTCTCGGGGTTGGAGCTACCGTAATCAAGCCGGAGCTGATTAAGGTACTCTACTAATTCTTCCGCTGTACCTGGCACTTTTTTTCAGGGAAATTTTAACACTCCTATTAAAATGATGGAAAATAATCTTTTATTTCCTTCCTATAATTTATTTATTGGGTTCTACTCAGAAAATGGGGAGATTTTTCTTCCTTCCCTATTTTTTATTTTATATTAGTATTACTTTATAACTTGCACTTATTCACCTTTGCAATAGAATCCTTATTATAATCTTTTACTTCCTTTTATAAATTATTTATCGGCCTCTACGCAGAAAATGGAGATATTTTCCTTCCTTCACTATTTTTTGTTTCTTTATATTAGTATTACTTTATGACTTGAGTTTATTCACCTTTGCAATAAAATCTTAATTAAATTTCTTTATACTTTAATTATTTACACACTTGATTCTACGTAAACAGGATTTTGAGTTTTTCTAGAATTTTCTTCCTTTTTTTCTTTTTCCTTACAGGAAAGTTTTTAAGATTCTTTTTTTTTCTTTTTCCTTACAATTTATCAATTCTATATGATTTTTTTAATTTCCTTCCTTTTATTCTTTTTCCTTACAGGAAAATTTTCCATTTTTCATAACACAATTTATAATTCTATATGATTTTTTTCTAAGTTTTCTTCTTTTCTTTTTCCTTATAGGAAAGCTTTTAGGATTCTTTCTTTTCATTTTCCTTGCAGGAAAGTTTTAAATTTTTCATAATACAATTTATCAATTCTACATGATTTTTTCTAAACTTCCTTTCTTTTATTCTTTTTCCTTACAGGAAAATTTTTAATCTTTCATAACACAATTTATCAATTCTATATGATTTTTTCTAAATTTCCTTCCTTTTATTCTTTTTCCTAACAGGAAAATTTTTATATGATAATATTTGTTGGGCCAATATTTAATTTATAATGGGGTATTCCTATGGAGCTTTTTTGGCCGTTAATTATAAGCGAAAAATAATTTTTTCCTCTTTCCTCCTACTAGTTTCGATGCATTTTGCATCTTCCTCAGGGAGTCTGCCTTTATTTCACAAAAAACATAAAACAATTAGTAAAACAATACATTTAGACACATAATACACTTACTAAATGGTTAACAATTAAAATATAACATTACACCATTCTTTTGAATATTTCACAAAACCAAACAACTTTTTTCAACATATAACAATAAATTTTAACATCCATTCCGTCCTCTTGTTTGTTTTGTTATGGCTGTCAGGTAAGCGCTGTTTATAGTGTCCACATCTTCCTTGTAGTTTACAGCATCTTTTATTCGTTCCTGTATTCGTAAGCTTTCAAGTGTCAATCTTGTTTTGGTTCGTTTCTCCACATCTAATATTCTTATATTAGTGAAGTCAGCTGTATGGTTGTTGTTGCTGAGATGTTGGGCAAGTGCAGTGGTACCTCTGTTTTTTCGCGCGTCCGCTTTGTGCTCATTTATTCTAATACCCAACTGGCGCTTGCTTTGGCCGATGTAAACCTTGTTGCAGTCGTCTCCAAATTTTCCATTGCATTTTATTTCGTATATTACGTTGTGTTGTTGTTCTTTGTCCACTCTGTCTTTTGTTTTTGTAAATATTTTGTTGAGTGTACAGTGTGGGCGATGTGCAAATTTGACATTGTTGTTGTTTATGATTTTGTTTAAAGTTTTGTTGTCCGTTAATCCTGGTATGTATGTGACTCCCGTGTATATTTTGTTTTCTGGTTCATTATTTGTTTGTGTATTAATGTTCGGATATTTTATTTTGTTTGTTGCTGTTGTTATAAGCATCTCCGTAACAGCATTAGGGTACCCATTTTTGTAAAGTATATTTTTTATTTTCTGTATGTTATCATTTCTGAACTCCTGTTCACTTAGTGTAAAAATTTTTCTTATTAGGTTCACTGCCGTATTCTTTTTCTGGGACCATGGGTGATTTGAGTTAAAGTTGATCATTCGGGATGATGCAATCGATTTCGAGTACCAATCCGTTTTTAAATTCATATTTTCTCGTATAATTTCAATGTCTAGGAAGGCCAATTTTCTATCTTTTTCTTTTTCTGTGGTGAATTGGATTTTCTTATGCTGAGTATTTAAGGTTTTTAAAATGTCTTCCACGTCCTTGGTCTTAACTATGGCTAATATATCATCTACATATTTGTCTATGTATTTGATATATATGTCCTTTGATTGCAGTTCAGCAATGCTGTCGTCAAGAATTTTGTCCAATACAATATCTGCCACAGTGGGGGATAGGGGATTTCCCATTGGCATACCATGGATCTGTTGGTAGATAGTGCCATCATAAATAAAATAATTATTATCTCGCAGACAGAAATCTAAAATTGATTTGAACTGTGTTCGAGTTAGGGATGTGTGTTCTTGTACTGTCTGCCATTTTTGCATAATGTTCTGGATGGCTAGTTGTGTTGGTATGTTGGTAAACAAGGACACTACATCGAAGGATATGAGGACTTCATCGTCGTTAATTTGTATTTTTTCAAGTTTTTCTTTCACTTGTATAGAATTTTGGACGTTATATTTTTTGGACGTGATTTTCTTTAGAATATGACCTATGTACTTCGACAGTTTATAACAAGGGACGTTTACGGACGATGAGATCGGACGTAGAGGTGTATTATTTTTATGTATTTTGGGTAGTCCATAGAGTCTCGGTGCTGTAGCTGCTGTGCAAGTGAGTTCTGTTTTTTGTCTCAGATCAATGTTCTTTTGTTTGTAGATGTCATTGACGATGGTGTTGTTTTTTCTGAGTAGTTGTTGTGTTGGGTCCGCTCTTGTTGTTTTGTAGGTGTTTTTGTCATTTAATAAGTTATTCATCTTCTGTTGGTAATCCGTCTTATACATCATAACTGTTTTGTTGCCCTTATCTGAATTTGTAATGATAACCGAGTCCTTCTAATTCTATACAAGTGAAAGAAAAACTTGAAAAAATACAAATTAACGACGATGAAGTCCTCATATCCTTCGATGTAGTGTCCTTGTTTACCAACATACCAACACAACTAGCCATCCAGAACATTATGCAAAAATGGCAGACAGTACAAGAACACACATCCCTAACTCGAACACAGTTCAAATCAATTTTAGATTTCTGTCTGCGAGATAATAATTATTTTATTTATGATGGCACTATCTACCAACAGATCCATGGTATGCCAATGGGAAATCCCCTATCCCCCACTGTGGCAGATATTGTATTGGACAAAATTCTTGACGACAGCATTGCTGAACTGCAATCAAAGGACATATATATCAAATACATAGACAAATATGTAGATGATATATTAGCCATAGTTAAGACCAAGGACGTGGAAGACATTTTAAAAACCTTAAATACTCAGCATAAGAAAATCCAATTCACCACAGAAAAAGAAAAAGATAGAAAATTGGCCTTCCTAGACATTGAAATTATACGAGAAAATATGAATTTAAAAACGGATTGGTACTCGAAATCGATTGCATCATCCCGAATGATCAACTTTAACTCAAATCACCCATGGTCCCAGAAAAAGAATACGGCAGTGAACCTAATAAGAAAAATTTTTACACTAAGTGAACAGGAGTTCAGAAATGATAACATACAGAAAATAAAAAATATACTTTACAAAAATGGGTACCCTAATGCTGTTACGGAGATGCTTATAACAACAGCAACAAACAAAATAAAATATCCGAACATTAATACACAAACAAATAATGAACCAGAAAACAAAATATACACGGGAGTCACATACATACCAGGATTAACGGACAACAAAACTTTAAACAAAATCATAAACAACAACAATGTCAAATTTGCACATCGCCCACACTGTACACTCAACAAAATATTTACAAAAACAAAAGACAGAGTGGACAAAGAACAACAACACAACGTAATATACGAAATAAAATGCAATGGAAAATTTGGAGACGACTGCAACAAGGTTTACATCGGCCAAAGCAAGCGCCAGTTGGGTATTAGAATAAATGAGCACAAAGCGGACGCGCGAAAAAACAGAGGTACCACTGCACTTGCCCAACATCTCAGCAACAACAACCATACAGCTGACTTCACTAATATAAGAATATTAGATGTGGAGAAACGAACCAAAACAAGATTGACACTTGAAAGCTTACGAATACAGGAACGAATAAAAGATGCTGTAAACTACAAGGAAGATGTGGACACTATAAACAGCGCTTACCTGACAGCCATAACAAAACAAACAAGAGGACGGAATGGATGTTAAAATTTATTGTTATATGTTGAAAAAAGTTGTTTGGTTTTGTGAAATATTCAAAAGAATGGTGTAATGTTATATTTTAATTGTTAACCATTTAGTAAGTGTATTATGTGTCTAAATGTATTGTTTTACTAATTGTTTTATGTTTTTTGTGAAATAAAGGCAGACTCCCTGAGGAAGATGCAAAATGCATCGAAACTAGTAGGAGGAAAGAGGAAAAAATTATTTTTCGCTTATAATTAACGGCCAAAAAAGCTCCATAGGAATACCCCATTGAAAATTTTTAATTTTTCATAACACACAAACACAAAAGTTTTGATACATGACTATTTAGACTAACGGCCAGCGTACAACTAGGGGGTTGCCGGAAGGTTCGGTGTTCATCCTTTTTTCCTCTGGATACTAGGGTTCCTCTCCTTCGGCTTATTATCCGTGCATAAACTAACCGAAATGGTGTGGCGGAAGTGTTGCTGGACTATCACACAGAAGGTCCAAGGTTCGAGTCCTGGGAAAGGTTACATCAAAAGTGGTTTGAAAAAGTTTTTCAAATCGGGGGTCGCGACCGTAAGCAGTCATTCGGCAAAAAGTCTCCGAGTGTAGTTCGAACAACTTGTGGTTCGAAAGGCACTAGATGCGCACCAGTTCAGAACTAGAGATTTTCCCCGCAGGGTAGGTGCAGGCGAATAACTTACAGCTTCAATTTTGTAATGTTGGGATATTATTGTGGCTACGTTGATATGTATATATTGCCTTTTATATCTCTGTATAGCACACTCACAACTGATAAGCTTTAATCATATGTTTGTATGTATGTATCATTCGATCTTCACTATTTTGTATCATAAACTATGTAAATTCATAAAAAACGAATGAAAGTTAAGGTTAATACCACATGAAGATTACTTAAAACTAACTATTTTATTAAAAACTGAAAAAAGGTACGAAGTTCATTTAAATTCTGTTTCTTTTCTAGGCTTAAAGCAACATATTTAAATTGAAAAAAAAGTTCAAAATTCTATTTCAGAATTTCAGATACAATTCTCTACTCAGAACCACAAAAAGCTTCCAACTCGCATCTTCTGAGGCTAATCTCCACATCATTCAAGACACAACTAGAAAGTTCCACTGGTCATACCAAAACGCTTCTGCGAGAGTCGGGTATGTGCCGCAATGGAGTACCGGGTTAATATGCGGCAAAGGACTGTCACTTTCACCAACACTCTCCAAAACATTCGGGGAGAGTTTTTCTCGTTAAAAACAACAACAACAACTGGGTGTCCCATCCCTGCTTCTGTTTAATTATTATATTTCGAAGCTTCCTCCTCCACCACAAGAGGTCTTGATCGTTTCCTACGCTGACGATTTTACAATATTGGCAACGGGTAGATGAGATGTGCTCCAGAATAAATGGTTATCTCCCGATCCTTCACGGTTGTTTTGCCGCGCGGAACCTGCAACTGCCACACTATTCATGACTGGGACAGCTTAAATGAACATTAGTCGCCTACGTCAGGCTGTCCCTTAAATCTAAGGAGTTATGTTTAATAACATGCTTAGTTTGGCTGCTCATTCAACCGCGATGGCTACTAAGGTACAAAGCCGCAAAAAAATCTTCAAATCACTGGCTGGCTGTACTTGGGAAAAAGGTGAAGAAACGTTGCTGGAAACGTACAAGGCAATCGGCCAGCCGGTTCCGAGCTACGCGTCACGTTAAAGATCATAATGAAATGCTGACCAGGCAATTCCGATTAAACTTTTGCAAGCCGAATCAACGCCGCCTCCCCTGTCAGTGAAGTCACACCTCAGCAAGAACTATGATGACATCCGGCACCACGTAACAATGGCGTTTGATCCACCTTTGTCAGCCATTGTCCGGTTAACTACGACAGAAACACGAACTTCCTGGGCAGACAAGAGTTACAATGGCCAAACTTCGGTTTGGGTCCTGTAAAAGAATAACCTCTTTTTTATCTATACTGAACCTCGGCATGCCTAAGGTTTCCCCCAAAGTGATGTGCCACGCCATGACACCAACTATCTGTTCACCTTGCTCGACGGAACAAACTCTTCTTACACAAGCTTCCTTTTGCACAACCCTATTGCACCTGTTTGTTTCCTTGAACTCCCGTTGGAACAGATTGAAGACAGTATTGTCTAAGGAGGGTGAAGACTAAGCAGGACGAAGCATAGTTAGCACAACACCTACAAGATTACTTAAGCAACTCATAATAAACACATACCAATACATAATTTCTTTTATATATACCTTTCTCCACATTTTGGCTTCCTTCTTTGGTGGGCCTAAAGCGTTTAGCTGCCCTGAAAGGTCTTCCCATAAACATAGCGCTGACGCCTTTCCTGGTGCACAATTTGGGCTAATAGTTTTGGAGAGGTTGAGGTGCTACCTCATACATTCGCCCATAATTGTTTTCTGCCGGTAACTCAATTTATTTAAATGTGTACTTTATTGAAACAGAAAATTTGTTTGCATGGAATGTACTCTACATATATTTTATACTAGTTTATATCTACTTACTTACATTTTTCAACTATTTAATTGATAAACAAAAGTATGTTTTTTTAATGTCAAAATAATTCAAAAATAGTCAAAGGCACTCGACCGTAGTTTAGCTATCGATGGAAAGTTTTTGACGTTTACGATTTTTTGGGTACGTTCACTGAACTTATAATACCAAATTACGATAGCAGCTATACGTTCACGTATCCCGTAATACCAAATAAGCAATTTTAAGAGACCACTGTTCAGTTAACGGAATACGTAATTCGACCCCTGGTCAACACCTGACTATGCTCTTTAGCTCCGAGCATTTTTGCCTGGCTGTGAAGAAGGTGTTCAGGTGACATAAGGAGGCATCCCGTTGCAGTTCTAAGTGCGGTGTTTTGACAGGCTTGCTACTAGTGTGTGTCTGCTAGCCCTGGCGACCATGTAGACGTCGCGTAGCTCAGAACCGGCTGACCAATTGCCTTGTACGTTGCAAATAACGTTTCTTTATTTTTCCCCCAAGCACTGCCAGCTAGTGACTTGAGGATTTTGTTGTACTTTGGTGGCAATCGCGGATACATGAGCACCGTAGTTGAACATGTTATCAAACGTGATCCCTAAGATTTTGGGATGCGTGACAGTCGGAAGCTTAGTGCCGTCGACGTAGACGTCTAATTCCGTGTTCAACTGCACTGTCCACCACATGAAAAACGTGGCCGAGGATTTGGTCGGTGACAATGACCGCTTTTGTCCAGCGAAGAAACCGGTCAAGAATGGGACGTAAGATTTTATTCTAGAGCACGGATCATTTGAGGAGGGGCCCGTCGCCAGAATCGTGAAGTCATCGGCGTAAGAGACGATCTAGACACCCTCTGGTGGGGAGGGAGCCTCGATATGTAGTAATTAAACAAAACCGGGGATAGAACACCACCCTGTGGCATCCCTTGTTTAATTATACGTGGTTTTGATCGTTCGCCTCTGAATACCACCGATAACTGCCGACTACTCAAATAAGTGGCGGTCCAAGGCTTTCGACGGGGGGAAGAGTTGACTCTTCAAGGTCATTAATAAGTTGCGCGTGATTGACCGTGTCGGAAGCTTTCCTGGTGAAGTGTCATTAGGAGGCTTTTGGTTGAGACCGACAGTTATTTGAGTGGTAATGGCGTTAAGCGCGGTGATTGTGCTATGCATGTTACGAAAACAATTCTGATGTGCGGCGAGCCGCAAATTAGCGATGTAGCTAGACCGCCTCCAAGGTCTTCAATTCTGGCGAGAGGAACGACATCTGTCGATAAGCTTGCCAGGCTTTAGTAGTGGCACCAGTCTCCATTTTTCTCAAATGACAAAGGTGGCCATGGTGGTGGTGATGGCAATGGGCGCTTGACTGTCTTTACGTTTCTGCGTTTCCCTGGTGGCTCGACTGAACCTTATCGCGGAAAGCGATGGATATTTTGTCTTTGGGCTTAGTCGCATTGGACAAGGATTTGACAGTGGACCTTAATTTGCCAACACCAGCAGAAAGGTTGCAGTATCTTAAGTACTCCTCCACTTGGCGCGTTTGTGTTGATCAACCAGTCGTCTGATTTCCGCATTGAGATCGTTAATTTGAACATCCTAAGCGTCCCACATCGTCACATTCATTTTCCAGGGCCCTGACGGAATGTATTTATTTGAGGACGAAGCTATGACCATGCGAAACGCCCTTTCCCTTTATCCTACGTCAGACGGGGTGGGAATAGCGGCGAAGGAGCTCTAAGTGAAGTTAAGAAAACCAATCCAGCCGGCCTACGCAGTTTATAAGACCAGCGCTGACGATGGTCTGGTCTGGCGAGGTCTGGCGAGCTTCAACAATTTACCGCGACTCTCGTGGGGGCACACAGTGAGAACGTCGAATCATTTATTTGTTCAGCCAGCTCTTGTCCCCTACCAGCGAGGTGTAAGCTTGAGTGCCAATTATCGCCTCTGAGTAACGCACGAATGTCAGGGCAGTATTCACTCGGGTAACAGGTGACAGGAGGTATATAAATGCCAATTACTTCAAGATCGACAGCGCCTGACGGGACAAGCATTCCTTGGCGTTCTAACGTGTCGTCCGTCGGTTCGACATTAGGCTCGAATAGACGATATTGCAAAGATTGGTGAGGGATGAACACAAGTTCACCCCCAAGTCCCATCGCACGGTCACGCCGATGGATGTTATAGCCGTCACAGCTCCGAAGATCTGATCGGGCACCGAGCTTTGTCTCCTGAAGCCCAGCCATCTTGATATTTTGCCGCTAAATGAAGTTCACTACTTCGCTAACCTTGCCGGTTAGACCGTTGCAGTTCAACTGTAGGACACGAAAGTGCGAAGGGGGAGAAATAGTCACGCGGGGAGTTACGAACTGGTGCTTATGCATAGGTGGAAGTTCGATGGGTCACGCACTTCGTCAAAATCTAGAAGACGAAGGATCCGGACCACCCGAAGGAGGCGAATCAGTCGACGTTGGTCCAACGTACGTAGCAGGTAATAAATTCCTGTTACCGAGTTGAGAACATATAAGCAGGTGACACACGCCAAGGCAAGAGTTTCATTTGACTGATGTCGCCGGTGTATATTATCTCAACTGACAAAAAACAGTGCACGCGGTGTAAGGGACCAGGAGCTGGTGGCTTTGACTTACATTTGTGCTAGTGCTGGAAGAAAAAGGCGAGATTGTGTGTGGGAGGGAGTGGGCTTTCGCTCAGCATTGCTCACATCTAAGTGAGAGGTGCTACGCGGAAAGTACCTGTGAGGTGCTGGCGCCGGGGGCTTGAGCGGTAGCGGGAGTTGCACACTACTTGCTGGGCAGTATTAGTGCTATTAGTCCTGGAGACTGTATCTGAAAAAAGGGGCGGTGCGACACTGGACGTGAACAGCAAGGAGCCACGAAAGTTGTGAAGAAATTAGCGGGTCATGTGTGGTTGGATTTAGCCCCGAGCGACTTGTTTTGCGCAGCCATCTTTTACATTCGAGCATTAACGGAGTGTGAGCGTTTAACATAAATCTTCCAACAGCAAACGCAGCAGATCTAGTCTCTTGGTCCCAGGGTGGGTTCAACGCCCGCCTGAAGCCAGAGAGTATTGAGAAGCCCTGCTGCAAGGAGCTGGTCGGAGGATGAGGGAAGGGACGAGTTAGACAGGGTTACATCGAAATAACAATCCTTGATCGGGTAAAACCCGGGTCATTCCGGTACGGTAGAACGGCTGTTGTGGGAATGGTGCGGCTGGTTCTGACCTACGGATCTGTGGTGTGGTGGAAAGCTCTTCGGAAGAACTACAATTTCATCAGCCTGCAGAGGTTCAGAGCACTCCGTGTGCTGGTTCCACTGGAGCCTTTCGCACTTGCCCACTGTGGCTTTGGATTCCATTTTGAACTTGCTTCCAAGCGACTAACATATTTTGGGTATATCGGCACAAACTGCACTGAGTCTCAGGGATAATAAATAACTGCAAAGAGACCGCTCAGCATTTTCCGTGCAAATACCCCGCGTCTAAAATACTTTGGGAGCCTCTTTTGGGAAAACGTCGAGGGGGTATCTGAAATAGGGATTCCAAACATACTTAAGTTTATCAACAATTCTGTTTGGTACATATACCCGTACTACATTTAAGAGGTTCGACGAGTTTTTTATGGCATAAGAACGGATTCTAAAAGCTACTTGGACCTGGATCGCAGCTTTTCCCTAACTACCTATATCAGCGAATCTCCTTCATATACACAGACATCCAGTTCACCTTCACATGACTTCGGAAGTTTGTATAGGGAGCACCTCAAAATCCCGATTTTCGAAATCCCGACAATTTCCATAAATCCAGCCAAGAAACAATCCCGACATTTGGCGGTGTTTGGATTATGATTTTCGGGATTTTGAGTATCGAGATTATGTTATACACTTGTTTACATAGATAGTGTGCAAAACATCGATGTGTAGAGATGCATTTTTGAATGGTATAAAGTATTGGGACTGTTGATTTTTTAAGAGCAACATGTGTTTTTTATACCAAATTGTAGATTAAATCATACGTGTTTACTGATTTTGTACCAAATCGAAGGTGTGATGTTCAATTCGGTGTTACACTTGAAAAAGAAAGCTAATGTGCATATGAAATGAACTTAATTTCAGCCACAAAACTAAATAAAAATACGAAAAAATGGGTGACAACCCTGGCTTGAATACTTACATTTGAAATGTTTTTCAATCCCCTGTCATTCGACACCAATTTTATTCAATTTTAAATAAGCGGTTGGTTGGTTATTGGCAAAGGTCTTTTATTTCGGCCACAAGAAAATTTCTTAACTAAGAAAAAAATAAAAAATTGCTGACGACCTTGGTTTAAATATTGTAATCTGAAATTTTTTCCATCCTCTTTAATATGATACCAAATTAGTTTATTTTAGAATGGCGGTTTTTAAGCTACTGAAAAGGACTTTTATTCTGTGCTTAACAAATATATCGCCAAAGATAACTTTTATTGCTATCTAGAACAAATAATAAGCAATTATTTTTTTTATGAACAAAAATAAAGTTCCAGGAATAATATTTTTTTGGACCTTTATTTTAAAACAGAGGACGGAAAAAGAGATAGAACAGAAGAAAATAAATATGTAAAGATTAGAGTGAATATCAACATACGATATTTGTGCTGGCAGATCACTCTGATTGATCAAATTAACTCGTTGTGCTGCCACAGTACTCCCCTTCTAGAAGAAACTATCTACGCTTAGCGAAACTCACTTGGCGCTTTGCTCGGGAAGGTTTTGTCGAAATGTTTTGTTGAATAGCTCTATTACTTTTTTCGAAATACTACAGCATTGCTGGTTTAAGTCTATCCACGCTAACGTTTGGTGACCTCCCTCGAAAGTTGCCTGTGAAATGCTTTAGTGTACGCCGAATGTTAGGGTAAGGGCCGTCGTACGGATGCGTAACAGCTCAACTTAATATAACCGCACTGCGTTTTTTTACCGCACGAACATAAACGACATTTTGGTTCTTACCAAAATAAATGTGTGTGCGTGAGTAGCTCTCATATACACAAACGACGTGCGAGCTGAGCGTAAACGTCAAATCGACGAGACGCAAAACAAAAAGTGGAAATTGAGTTAGGGTTGTAAGCTGTGCGTATGTGCACACATGTTGTGTCGCAAAACGAAGTGTTTGACTAACGTAAGGCTTCGGCGGTCAGTGGGTAGTAGGCTTTGCATTGATGCTCGAAATTGTGACACTACTTGTGAACTTTAAGCATGGTTCCATATACAAATTCAGAGGGGGATGCATTTATATCTGGTTTATAAACTACACGAAGGATAAGAATAAGAATAGGCGGAAAGTTGTGTGTCCACTTGTTCCGATCACGAGACAAAATCGCAGTCTTAAGTGTTCTGTAATAATATAATTCTGTATAATATAAAAATATAATACTTCTTAAGAATCAGATAATAAATATGTACTTAATTAGCTACAGTTTATCAAATAGTATATAAATATCTTAACCTACCTTATTTAGTTTCACTATTTTCATAAAAAGAGGCGCAAATGGTATATACTGTTTCATAGGTTATAGCCTTAACATGGATAGTGTCAATATTTGAAAATATATATCTGAGGATAGGATCAGGATGCCATTATTTATATCATTTATCTGGGCATAAAGACTCTGACCATTATGAAATATAATTTGAAGGATCGATGTTCGAGAAAGCATAAAGTTAAATGTTGGAGGCAAAGCTTTTGTTGTGGTCAAATCATTCAACTGCCTAAACCATCACACTAGTAACTCGACTGCAGGCTACATGTAAAGATGATCTTGGCATTCTAGGTCGGGTGTGAACAACCACTTTGTTATACGTAGCACCCTGACTTTTGTGAATCGTTATTGCCTCAGCAGGAACAATTGGAAACTGGTTTCTTTCAATTGTTATCTTTTTTATTCAATTCATAATATTTAAAGAGCTCCCATAATGGCGAGCCAACTAAAACGCTGTAAGCATCGCTTGGATTCGGTGAAAAAATCCAACTATCACCTACAGGAGACAATTGTTTCAAGTCGCCAAAAACAATAACAGGTAATACCGCCGTGCAGTGCGGACGTGTTTGACGTGCTCTGTGTTTATTTTGATTTTGTTTTGCTTTCTATTGCCGTTTTTGTGCTTAAAATGTCGCTCTGTGCTAATTGTACTGCCTATAGTGGGCTTTATGATAAAGTTTTGAACGCGCTCGCCGATATGGACAAAGTTAAAAGCGTTTTGCTTGAGTTTGTTGACCTTGTATGCGATGGCTCTGTTTTGCCGGCACCCGTTGAAAACAACAACAAACGTATCACACGTCAATCATCAAAAAAAAACGATGGTAATAATGCAAATCAGAAAGGTAATGTGCCTAAGAACTCCCGCGCTCCATCTGGACAATCTACTAATGTTGTTCTTGCTGCTGAGAGTTCTGGCGCGCAATCACTCATTTCCGAAAACAATAACAATGATAACGCCGATAATCTTGTTGGCTCTGCTGCTGCTGGCTCTGCTGCTGGCTCTCCTGCTATCACTGCTCTCACTGCCTCTAGTGAGTCTGACTGCAATGCTGGTTTGAATACTGGTTTGACTGCTTTTGTTGGTACTGTAGCTGCTAACAACGAATCCACTGCCAATAATAGATTAAATGCTGTTTCTGCCTCTGCTGATCATATCTCGTCTGCTAATGATGTTGACAACGATGGTGGTGAAAATTCAAGTAATAATGCGCAAGGTGATAAGCCACAGTGGGTTACTGTTAACAATAAGCGACGTAAAAATGTGAATTATCGGAATCGTCCTATAATCGGCACCAATAATGAATCCCAGCTGGGTGTAATGGTTCGTCACAAATGGTTGCACCTAGGATCGTTCTTGCCCACAGTTACGTCTGAGGAAATAATTGCCTATGTTGCCAATTGTGCAGGTATAGACCCAAATTCGATTTTGTGTTCCAAGCTGATTCGAAATGGTATTGATCCCAGCACTATAAGATTTCTGAATTTCAAACTTGGTGTTCCACTGGCGTACTACAATAAACTGTTGAACTCTAAATTGTGGCCGGCGAACGTTGCAGTTCGACCATTCGATTTTTTTCAGACGGCTGCCAAGCCTCGCCCCACGAAATAACAGCACCACTTGCAACTGGTGGCCGTAAAATAAAAATTTATTACGAAAATTCGTCTGGACTTAGAACCAAAACTGAGTCCGTCTATACTTTCAGCTCAATACTTGATTATGATTGCTTCGTCATAACGGAGACTTGGCTTAATGAACATTTTTTTGATGCGGAGTTCTTTAACCCACAACTTTTTGATGTATTTCGAAAGGACAGGGATTATGCTAAAACTGGCTTAAGCAGGGGTGGCGGCGTACTTATTGCCGTTCGCAAATACCTTCGTGCTTCACTGCTTCAACTGCAGAATCCTAACTCTTTACTTGATCAACTTTGCATAAAGCTGCATGGCGCTTTTGTGCATATGTACTTTTGTTTGTCGTACATACCGCCTGATAGCTCCGATGATTTATACAAGGCACATGTTGACAACATTTTGGCGCTTAAGGACACTATTGGCGATGGTGAAATCTGTGTCTTTGGTGATTTTAATTTGAGATACATTTCCTGGAGGCGTTTAGATACTGATGTTTTTCTAACTTTTCTAAATTTAAAGAATAAGTTTTTTAAAAGACATAAACGTTCTAGTAACGAACACTTTCGTAGGCGGTACGTATACTATAGGGGTGAGTTTAACAAGCTCAATAGATTATTATATCGCCGTTATATTCACAATGTAGAAAGCAATATTAAATGCAACCCAAAATTCTTTTGGAGTTACATTAAATAAAAAAAAAAGGGTTCGGATATACCTACCACGGTCCAGCTTAGGGGAGTTTCAGCTAACTCCGTGTCCGAAGCAGCTAATTTGTTTGCTGATTTTTTCTCTTCTAATTTCACGTCGGATAATGATAATGATTTCATTTCTGAGAATTTTCCGTCAAGCCTTGATACCTCCATCAATTTTGGCATGTTGGTATTAGCAGAGCAAGACATCGCAAATGGCATTGAACAATTAAAGATGTCTACTACAACTGACGCTGATGGTCTTTCAGCAGTTTTATTAAAAAATTGTTCCTCATTGATTGGTCCCTTATTGCATATCTTTAATATGTCTTTGTCTTCCGGAATCTTCCTGGATGCTTGGAAACGAACTTTTATTACGCCTATCCTAAAAAGTGGTAATAAAAATAACATTGAAAATTATAGGCCCATTTCTAAACTAACCACGGTCTCAAAACTGTTTGAGTGCATAATTAAAGAAAAGATTTATTTCGCTGTAAAACACCTGGTCTGTCCTCAACAGCATGGTTTCATTCCGGGTAGATCCACCTTAACTAATCTTGCTGTGTTTACCGAAGACTGTTTGGACTCCTTTCATAAAGGTTTTCAAATTGATGCGGTTTATACAGACTTCTCAAAGGCCTTTGATAGGGTATCGCACCGAATTCTTTTGGCTAAACTTAAAGCCTTAGGATTTCACTCACATTTTCGGAATTTTATTTCTTCTTACGTACATAACCGAAAGTGCGTCGTGCGCCTTGAAGGTGCGTCCTCCGCTCCTTTCATTGCTTCCTCGGGAGTTCCCCAGGGAAGTGTCCTTGGACCATTACTATTTATTCTTTTCATTAATGATATATCCTCGTGCTTTTCTAAGTGTAATTTTCTTCTCTATGCAGATGATTTGAAAATTTATTACGAAATTCGGTGCATGGAAGATTCTTTCGTTTTGCAAAGTGAGCTTGACAACCTGTACCAGTGGTGTGGACGTAATCGCTTGTTTCTCAATATTGCTAAATGTCACTATACCTCGTATGCAAGAGTTCCACCTAGTGCAACTTCAACGTACTGTTTTTCTGATGTTACGCTTATGGAAGTTAATGAGTTTAAAGACTTGGGTGTATATTTCGACCCTAAGCTGAGTTTTACTACTCACATAAATTTCATTATTACCAAAGCGTATGCGATGCTGGCTTTTATACGGCGCAATTGCTGGTCGTTTTCCGACCCCTATACTCTTAAGTTATTGTACTCGTCTTTGGTAAGATCCAGGCTGGAATATGCAGTTTTTATCTGGCGGCCTTATCAAGACGTTAACATTAATAGATTGGAGTCTGTCCAGAAGAAATTTTTGCGGTTTGCTTTGAGGCGGTTGAACTTTATAGAACCCCTCCCGCACTATCGCAGTCGTTGTTTGCTAATAAATCTCATGTCATTGCAGTCGAGGCGCGTTCTGTTGTCGATGTGCGTAGTTTATGACATCATTACTAATTCAATTGATTGCTCTTATCTTCTCATGAAAATTCATTTTAATGTACCCCCCCGAATTCTTCGTAGTTATGAGAGGTTTTATGTGGGTGTTGCTAGAACAGTTTATGCAATGAACGCTCCTCTAAGAAGGACACTTTCTGAATTGAATGATTTTTCTCTCTCCGTGGGATTTGATTTTTGTTTTACAAAGTTTACTTTTAAGAGCCTACTGATAAGATACTTAACACAACCTTTGGTTTAAGACTATGTTAAGCTTTTTTACAATCTTTTTTTATACAATCTGTAAACTTCTGGTTTGTTGATTTTTTTTTAATAAATAAATGGAATATTATTCATGAAAATCTGCTTTAGTCTGGCGTCAATATAACTAAACATTCGAGCGCCAACCATTGAAATTTAATCTATAATTATCAACTTCAAATCACATAATCTAGTATAGATTGAGTTGACAATATCGTTACGAAGCGGCCGTAATTTCTTATTGAACTGATTCACAGATAGTGAAAATATAGAATGCAGTGTCAAACCGCCTATCCCAAATGCTGCTTTTCCCGTAGGAGCACAAAGAAGTACCTTCAGAGAGGTTGGATTTGATCCAGGTATGTAATTAAAACGGCAATTGAGAGTTTGATATATTGATGATACTAGGCGGCTTTTTCAACGCCAGCCCCGCCACCTACAAAGTCATAAAAGGGCTGATCTCTTTTAAAACTGTAGCAAATGAGTTAACTATATTCTCTGTCTCATGTTTAGCGTCTGAATGGATGCAAGGACTTCCTCAACGGGAACTAAGGTAGGAAGTTTAATGAGTCTAAGAGTGCCATTGGAGTCATTCTTATTGATTTCGGGATCACTATCATTAAGGTTTAATTAATTTATATAAGGAATATTTGGGGAAGCGCCAGTACCCTGAACTCATTGCCAACAATATCTGGTCTATCTATTTCAGCTGGTATGAAAATTTCCTCCTCCCTTAATCTGTTCAGAACATTTTCGAGCTCCCTCTGTTCAAACACGTCATATTTTTTTCGATTTTCCTCTAAAGCCATTCGATTTTCTACGCAGGTTTGCTCATTATTATTATCTATCCCGTTGTTCATCCCGCCACGGTTGGTAGAGCATTACCATTTCTCTGAAATAATCGTCCCTAGCCGTGTCTGGACTAAACCTGCTTGACCGAACTACACACGGTTTGGTACGTTTCTTTACATAACCACTACCATCCGTCAATGGAATTGCTGCTCCCCGAACTAAAGAATTTTCGCCTTCTATATCTTCTTCATTATCGGAGTTACCTTGTGCCGTTCTAGCTGATTTTACAAAAGTAAACAAAGCTGCAAAATCAGCTTGACAAACATTATCAAGAAGCGTAGGCCTTTTAGTATAATGCTCTAACAACCCCGCCACAAAAATATCGGTATAACCTTCAGTAAGATTCTGAAGTTGTGCTCTAGGTTTTACCATCCGCACTCGTTGTTCAGGACGAGAGGTATTAATATACGAGGTGTGTTCAAAAAGTATCGCGAATTTTGTGTTCTTTCAAAAATTATTTATTTATTCATGAATATCTATTTTGTCGCCTTCAAAGTAATCCCCATGAGATATTATACACTTGTGCCAACGGTTTTTCCAATCTTCGAAGCACTTCAAAAAATCATTTTTTTGTATCTTGTTCAGCTCCTCCTTCGATGCCGTCTTTATCTCGTCAAGAGAAGCGTAACGTCGTCCTTTCATGGGCCTCTTCAGTTCAGGGAACAAGAAAAAGTCACAGGGGGCCCGATCTGGGGAATACGGTGGCTGCGGCATCATTAGTGTGTTGTTTTTGGCCAAAAAGCCGCGCACAAGCAACGATGCGTGAGCAGGGGCGTTATCGTGGTGCAAAAGCCAATTTTTGTTCTTCTTTGCACATCTTCTCGGCCTTCTGAGAACATTTTGTACCACCGATAAACGTTGCTTCGGTCCAAGGTAGCTTCTCCGTATGCCACATTCAACAACCGGAATGCATCCGCGCACTTAATTTTGTTTTTCACACAAAATTTGATACAGGTTCTTTGATCCATTTTTTTGAATAGGTAAAAATCGAAGACGATCCAAAACACGTGCAAGCAAAGCAGCTGTCAACAATTAACTGAACATTCAAAATGGCCGAGCTTGTCGGCATAAGTGAGAGACATGAGTACCAACATAACGCCACAAAAAATTCGAAATTCGAATATACGTAACCAGCGAAAATTCAAAATTCGCGATACGTTTTGAACACACCTCGTATATTTCTGCATTGCTAGCTTCCGAAAGACGAAGACCAATGCAGCAATAAGCTGCCTCTTGGGCGGAAATTTCTGTTCCGAAAATAAATTTTTGGCCTATATGCTGAAGTTTCTGCTTGACTGTGTAGTTTCCAGTATTAACTTCTACCATTGCCTCATTTAAAAGCCTAGAAATGCACCTATTTGATTTATTAATATAATTTATTATGTAGGAACAGCAATCATATGCATCCAATATGAATTGAATATCCATGTTGGCTCTGTGTATTTCTGAGATAACCGGGTTATAAGCATTAATTGAGCGGTCTTGGTACTTCCTTTTAAGAAAACCTTTAGGTTTCATTAAACTTGATCTAAGGGTAAGTAAATAGACAGCGAATGACAAATTTATTCTCGTATCAGAGAGAAAAGATTCAAAATCATTTAAACCGGAAATATCTTTCTTCTTCTTTAAATGGTTATCTAACCGCCTGGGCGATTTTGACCGTCCAACATAGCTCGCCAGTCGTTTCTTCGTTGCGCCAACTGGCGCCAATTGGAAACACCGCGGGATCGCAAATCGGTCTCCACTTGGCCCTTCCATCGGAGTGGTGGTCTCCCTCTTTCTCTGCTTCCACCGGCGGGTGCCGATAAGAATACCTTCTGGGCTGGAGCATCTTCGCTCATTCGCACTACGTGGCCTAGCCAGCGAAGCCGCTGTGTTTTAATTCGCTGAACTATGTCGGCGTCTGCGTAAAGTTCATACAGCTCATCATTAAATCTTCTTCGGTACTCGCCGTCGCCAACGCGTAGAGGTCCACAAATCTTTCGAAGAACCTTTCTCTCGAATACTCCCAGAGCCGCCTCATCAGATGTTGTTAGTGTCCACGCTTCTGCACCATATAGCAGGACGGGTGCGATGAGTGACTTGTAGAGTGTTATTTTCGTTCGTCGAGAGAGGACTTTACTTTTCAATTGCCTACTCAGTCCGAAGTAGCATTTGTTTGCAAGAGTAATTCTTCGTCGGATTTCTAGGCTAACATTATTGTTGGTGTTAATGCTGGTTCCCAGGTAAACGAAGTCCTTTACTATTTCGAAATTATTGCTGCCAACAGTGGCTTGGTTGCCAAGGCGCGAATGCGCTGACTCTTTGCATGATGACAGAAGGTACTTCGTTTTGCCCTCGTTCACCACCAATCCCATTTTCTCCGCTTCTTTTTCTAATTTGGAGTAAGCAGAAGTTACGGCGCGGTTGTTAAGGCCAATGATATCAATATCGTCAGCATATGCCAACAGTTGGACGCTTTTATAAAATATTGTTCCAGCGCGGTTAAGTTCTGCAGCTTGTATTATTTTATCCAGCATTAAATTAAAGAAATGGCATGATAGGGGGTCACCCTGTCTGAAACCTCGTTTAGTTTCGAACGGCTCGGAGAGGTACTTCCCAATTCTGACCGAGCTGGCGGTGTTGCTCAAGGTCATTTTGCATAGCCGTATAAGTTTTGCGGGGAAACCAAAATCAGACATAGCGGCATATAGGCAGCTCCTTTTCGTGCTATCGAAAGCGGCTTTAAAATCAACAAAGAGATGATGTGTGTCGATTCTCTTTTCACGGGTTTTTTCCAAGATTTGGCGTATTGTAAAAATTTGGTCGATGGTAGATTTAGCAGGTCTGAAGCCACACTGATAAGGTCCAATCAGTCTGTTCACATCAGGCTTCAGTCTTTCGCACAATACGCTTGATAGGACCTTATATGCGATATTCAAAAGGCTGATTCCGCGATAGTTGGCGCAGTTTGCAGGATCGCCCTTCTTGTGGATTGGGCAGAGAACACTTAGATTCCAATCTTCAGGCATGCATTCATCCGACCATATTCTGCATAGAAGCTGATGCATGCGCCTTACCAGCTCCTCGCCTCCGTGTTTGAATAGCTCAGCAGGCAAACCATCAGCGCCAGCTGCTTTATTGTTTTTCAATCGGGATATTGCTATTCGCACCTCATTATAGTCGGGTTGTGGAACGTCAATTCCATCATCTTCGATTGTGGGCTCGGGTTCGGCATCTTCTCTGGTTTCTTGCTCAGTTTCTCCATTTAAAAGGGCAGAGAAGTGATCCCTCAATATTCTGAGTGCTCTCTGAACATCGGCCACCAGGTCGCCGTTCTCATTCTTACAGGAGTTTGCCCCGGGTTTAAAACCTTCTGTCATTCGCCGAATTTGTTGATAGAATTTTCGGGCATTATTCCCTTTGGCCAGCATCTCAAGCTCCTTTATTTCACGCTTTTCTTCCTCTCTTTTTTCGCCCGGAAAAGCCGCCTCGCTTCCCTCTTCAACTCGCGGTAGTGTTCACACACACTCCTCGTTGCATTCGATCTCAGCGTTGCCTTGTAGGCTTCGTCCTTTCTTTTCGTTGCAGCGCGGCACTCTTCATCATCATACCAGTTATTTCTTTGCGTTCGCCGGAATCCAATTACTTCTTCGGCTGCGGTACGGAGTGCTCCTGAGATATGATCCCACTGCTCATGCATTCCACTAGGTTGAATTGTGCTCTCGGAGAGCAGGTGTGAGAGGCGATTTGCGAAATAATTGGCGGTCTGTTGCGATTGCAGCTTTTCGACGTCCAGCTTTTCCTGCGTTTTTTGTTGCACCTGTTTTGTCGTACAGAGGCGGGTACGAATCTTGGCTGCTACTAGGTAGTGATCAGAGTCGATGTTAGGTCCTCGTATTGTGCGAACATCTAAAACGCTGGAAGCATGCCGTCCGTCTATCACAACGTGGTCGATCTGGTTGCGTGTTTTTCGATCGGGGGACAGCCATGTAGCTTGATGGATCTTCTTGTGCATAAACCTAGTGCTGGATATGACCATGTTTCGGGCACCGGCGAAGTCGATCAGCCTGAATCCATTTGGCGAAGTCTGATCGTGGAGACTGAACTTCCCGACAGTGGGGCCAAATACACCCTCCTTACCCACCTTGGCGTTAAAGTCGCCAAGCACGACTTTGATATCATGACGGGGGCAGCGCTCGTATGCTTCTTCCAGGCGCTCGTAGAATGCATCCTTTTTCACGTCGTCCTTCTCTTCCGTCGGTGCATGAGCGCAGGTAAACGATATGGTGAAAAATCGTACTTTTATGCGGATTGCAGCGAGACGCTCGTTCACGGGTGTGAACGACAGTACTCGGTGACGGAGTCTCTCTCCCACCACAAATCCCACGCCGAATCTGCGCTTGTCTTCATGCCCACTCCAGTAGATGTTACAAGGTGTTCTGATCGTATTTCCTCGCCCCGTCCATCGCATCTCTTGTATGGCGGTGATGTCAGCTTTTGCTTTCCTCAGGACCTCAACCAGCCGGGCAGCGGCACCTTCCCCATTAAGGGACCGGACATTCCAGGTACATGCCCTTATCTCATAATCCTTATTTCGTTTGCGGGTGTTGTCATCTAAAAAAGGGGTTCTCATATCCGAGGCTTTGTTGTTGAATTTCATTGGAACGTTGTTTTATGTGGTGGGTCCCAAACCCAACGCACAACCCGTTTCACGGGAAGTTGAATTTTATTACACGTTTGTATAGCGAGCCGCTTGATCCAAGACAGACGCCCGCTTGCAGCCGCACCACATGGTGATCAGACGCTGCTGTTTGAACCCCCCAGCAAGCCCTTAAACCGATTATGTCGGAGTGGCCTTACCAGGTTGTCGCCTTCTCACGTTTAGCTCACCACCAAACGGGTGTTCGGTGGTTACCCAGAGGATACTTGGGCGCAAAGCCCGGAAGTAGTGAGCTGCTTGAACCGCATGCAAAAGAATCGCTCTGGCCATTCCCAGGTGAATGGCGATCAGAAACTTTCCCCACTTGCGTGGACTTCTGCACACGGACCCATCCTCCAAATACCGGAAATATCAGAAGAAGTTAAATTAGAATTTAAAAGATTCTGAATCTTTGAATAGTTTTCCCTAAATTTTCTATTTAATCTGGAAGTGCTAATAAGATTTGGGTGGAAGGCATGGGTGTATATGGTATACCAAATCGGCAAACTTGCTGTCCTCTTATTTCTCTGGTACAGGATCGGCTATGGTTATGTCTTTGGTACTCAATGAAATTTTCTAAATGACTTATGGATCCATCTGTAGAGACATAATTGTCAATGAAACTTATAGCACTCGGAAAAGATTCAGGTTGCTAAGATCGATCTTAGGAGGGTTCTTCAGTCAATATATGCCATGCATGTGAGCCCCTTTGTTGGAATTCAATCCGCCAGTAAAAATGCTCAACAAAAGCTCGTCGAAAATACCACCATTTTCTTTAAAACTATTAAGCAACTGACGATAACGATTGTCAAAATATCTAGCGCATGTGACTGCATCTGAACGAATTAGACGATATCGTACTTGTGTAGATAAATTATTGGCCTCTTATTCAGAAATAGTCCTTGAGTCTACAGTTTTAGTCAAAATAACCAGTAATTCGGTCCAATGAGATTCAGCGGCAGACAACGTTATAAAAAAGGTTGGAAATCCGAATTGGCGGATCATGGCAATTGCCTTTTTTTCTCTGCGTCCCAGTGAGCTGGGAAAGATCTAACACCTTTAAGAACTCTATATACATCGTCATGCTGGATCAAATTCTGAACAAAATTTTCATTTAAAACATTTTGAACCGTAACTCGATTGCTTCCAGAAAACTTTCGTAGTCAATCGCTATACTATTCTTAATCTGAAGAAGTTCTAACTTCTTGTAATTGCAGAATAGCTTAGGAATAGTACAAGCCCTTCTATCGTAGCGGCGAATCTCAGACCGAACAATCTTGCTGTATGTATCTGTACAACTTCGCTTCTGCCCAGCATTAATACTTGCAAATGAAAATTCTTTAGAGTTGTTTTCTTGAATGATATCCAGGGGTCTTTGGCCTTCACCTGGTGCAATTATCAAACGATTTATGTCCATATTTTCTACTGGAATATTATCAAGAAGAGTCTCAAACCCACCTGGGTTTATTTCTTCAATCGCAGGTTCTAAGGGGGGATTATTCTCTGCTGGGCGATGTCGCAAACTTTTAAGCACGAGTACATCTTCAATAGATGCAATAAATGGAATTTCTTCATTATCATCAAAACCTGCAACCCACTCTTCGTTAAGGCTTCCATAATTTTCGCAGGACGTATGGTATTGGTCATATAGTCATGATTATCCTCCATACGTCTCCTGAAATGGATTTGAATCACATGCGCTTGATCGAATGATGGAGGGAAGTAACAATTTCGTTTACTGAAATAGGAATGTTAATAACTGCCCCCCTTAATGAGCTCTGACCTTGGTATCCCAAAGGACGAAATGTCATAAAAGGTAATCTTGGCATTATTAGGCGTTCCACTAAATGCGTAAGATCTTTCAGGCATTCTGGGAGCTCTGGAAAATCTAAACCATTAGCCAAGCATATCTTTGGGAGGGTGTTCCTTTTAATTGCGTTTCGGCAAGTAGCACAGAATTTATAGCTACCATCTTCAACGGGAAATTTATCGGACACATAAAAGGCAGATGCAATATCTGGATGACTTTGGGAAATTATATTAAAATTTAACGGCTGTACTTGGTATGGAAACCATAGCCCACCGCAGCAAATGCAAACCTCTGTTGGTCCCTTCTTAATATTCCTAAAATATGTTTGTCGAAAACCTGCCAACCCTAAATCATTTAGTATATCTTCGTTCTCCCGACCCTCATTGAGCGATTTCTATCTGCCTGCCTTTCATTATCATTTCGTCTATTTTGTTAACTTACTCTATGACGATGTACTCGGAATTGACTTTGACGGCTTCGTCTAGAGCTTTCTACCCGAGCTCTTCTACGGGTAGTTCTACGGGCAAGAGTATTTCTTTGTTGTTCTCGGTGCCTAGTCCCTGGATTTCTGCGACGGGATCGGTGCTCACAAGTATTTCCACTTTGCTCTATAGAGCGAATTTCAGAGTTTTCGCAACGGACTCTGTGTTGCTGTGAATTGATTATTTGCTCAGCATTTCCAGGCGAGATCTACGTTCCGCAGTATTTCTACATTGCTCTATAGAGCAAATTTCAGAGTTTTCGCGACGGACTCTATGTTGCTGTGAATCGATTATTCGCTTAGCTGAGCGAATCTCTGCATTTCGACGGCGAGATCTACGTTCGGCAGTATTTCTACGTTGCTCTATAGAGCGAATTTTAGAGTTTTCGCAACGGACTCTATGTTGCTGTGAATCGATTATTCGCTTAGCTGAGCGAATCTCTGCATTTCCAGGCGAGATCTACGTTCCGCAGTATTTCTACATTGCTCTATAGAGCAAATTTCAGAGTTTTCGCGACGGACTCTATGTTGCTGTGAATCGATTATTCGCTTAGCTGAGCGAATCTCTGCATTTCCAGGCGAGATCTACGTTCGGCAGTATTTCTACGTATCTCTCAAAGAGCGAATTTCAGAGTTTTCGCGACGGACTCTACGCTGAAATGTGTCCCTATTGCGGTCAGTAGAGCGTACTTGGGAATTTTCGCGCCGAGTTCTGCGGTCTAATGTATTTTGGGTTTGTGCAAGTGCTCTATATTCTTCCTCTCCACGAAATACGTGCATTCCTCTCCTAGCTGCGACGCGTCTAAGATTACCACATTTTCGACTTAGCCTAGCCATGGTTTATGAACTATATGTATATGCCATATATATACATATAGTAAAGGTAACTTAATGTGAAATGTATGTATAAAAATATTTATCAATTTTGTTTTACTTTATTCAAACTTTTGGGGATTTTCTGGTGATGGTGGTAATTGGGTCCCTCCTTCGTCTGCACTGTAAGCTTTTTTGATGGATTTCGCTTCTTTCAAACTGCTTCCACACAATTTTGATAAAAGCGCGAACACAAATCACTCCTTTAATAAATGTGTTTCTTCGAACTTTTTTGTAACGTTTTGGAAAAAACGCTTCTGAATTTCAAGCACAAAAAAATAACACTAATCACTCTCTTTAAATAGTTAGTCTTTAGTTTTTGTTATATAAGTAATTAATATTCCGCTTTAGCACTATTTTAATTTACATATATATTTATTAAAACTTGTTTTGGTTTTTTTAACGTTTTGAAAAAAAAAAACGGGTTTGAATTATTAAGCGACCAAACAATACTAAACTAAAATTTTACTTTTTACTCAAAATATTAGGGCGCTCGTCAAACCTTTCCGCATAGATATTTAACAGGACAATAGTTACCAAAAATTTAAATTCCTCAGTTGACAAAAGCCTAAATTATTTACTACCTGCTACTATGTAACACACAGTACTATTGCAGCGATGCTGTTTTGGTTATTGCATACACATGTGAAAACAACCCTTAGTGTGCAATAATCTTTTTAGTACAATAGCACTTGCCTGTTTATGTTTATTGTTCTGTTATATATTTATTTCAAAATAAACAGTTTTTGTAGGGAAATCCCCATGTCTGAAGGAAGTGCTAGCCTCTGTATCCTTTTTTGCTTCTTTTAAACGAAAATGAGTTCAGGATAGAATCATATACATACTCGTATGTATTATTGCGCAGCCTTTTAACACCATTAACCACACAAAACAAACAATAACAGCGTTTGAAGTGCACAGCTGGGGATGTAATGTTCGGTTTCACGCGAACTTAGACTTCCTTACTTGTTTTCTTTTAATTAATGTCTTGTATATACACCTTTTTATTGTTAATAGTCGACCGGTTTGGTTGTCGTAAAAAGAGCTACCCGGGATGGGCGAAGCCTGGCTCCCGCAATTAAATGTCCCATAATGGATGTCTCATAAAACGGAAGAAAAGACAGTAATCTCACTGTTAAGGCATGTGTGGACGGAAAAGAGCATTAGTGACTGTAAATACGGGCGCATCTCATTAGGTCATTCGATCGGATTTAGTCAACAAGAAGGTAACAAGGTAAATGGAGCAAAGTTGTGTACGGCGACTGGTGAAAACACCCAAGTCAAGGCAGAGAATGTTGATATAATCATAATTGGTGTGGATTTCTTAACCGAGCAAGGCTCAAGATTAATATGAACAACTAAGGAAGTCGGCGGCCGCCGTGGTGTGAAGGTAGTGTTGCCGGCCTACCACACCGAAGGTCCTGGTACAGGTAACATCAAAAGTGATTTGAAAAAGGTTTTTCAGAAACGGGGTCGCCCCTTGGCAGTGGTTTGGCAAACTCTCCGAGTGTATTTCTGCCATGACAGGCTTCTCAGCAAAAATTCGTCTCCTTTGTAGATGCCGTTCGGAGTCGGCAAAAAACTGTAGGTCCCACCAATTTGTAGGGAAAAATTCAAATCGGCACACCACAAATTGGAAGAGAAGCTTGGCGCAAAAATCTCTTAGGAGGTTTATGATGATATACCTGTTGTATATCGCGCCATAGAGAGAGAAGGAAGTCTAAGTTCGGGTGGAACCGAACACTATATATCCTGATAGTGATCTATTATGGCATACGAATTTACGCAGGTCTATTTCAATACATTTCAGTTCGTATATAAAGCCAGCTGATTGTTTTCAATAAAAAGTAATTTAAAAAAAAATTTAAATGTCTGCCGCGATATACAACATGTATATCATCATGAACCTCCTTGGAGATTTTTGCGCCGAGCTTCTCTTCAAATTTGAATTTTTTCCTACAAATTGGCGGGACCAACACATTTTTGCCGACTTCGAACGGCATCTACAAAGAAGATGAATTTTTGCTGAGAAGCCTTCCATGGCAGAAAGACACTCGGAGAGTTTGCCAAACCACTCCTGAGGGGCGACCCCGTTTTGAAAAGGTTTTCAAACCACTTTTGATGTTACCTGGCCCAGGACTCGAACCTTGGACCTTCGGTGTGGTAGGCCGGGAACACTACCGCCACACCACGGCGACCGCCATTAATTTATTTGTATATAAATAGCTTCCATACAACAGCTGATAACCACATTTTTTCAAAATACCAATACATGCACATTTTATATTTGAAAAATTTTGCGTTTAAATAGAGTGACGGTCAGACAGACAGACGGACGGAGCGACGGACATGGCTAAATCGACTCAGCTCATCGTCCTTATTATTTCAGTTTACTTATTGAAGGGCCCATCTCTTCTCCTTCTTCTCATGTTCATTAAAGGCATGAAAATCAAAAAAGGTATATAACTTCTCTATTGCCGTGGGGTATCACTTATGCATTATATGACTTTTTTAATTTTTGGCAAGAGTATACTACATATTATTAAGAAGTAGATGACCAATTTTGATTGAAATTACAAGCAATCGCGTTTGAAAATAGTAGAATTTTTATGCTGAAAAGTGGACGTCGCCACGCCTACTTCCCCAAAACTCACACATTTTTTTTGCGATCGAGTTTTGCTTAAAAAGCTTATTATGTGTATTGATATAGCTTGCATGGTTATAAAGATATCGCATTTTACATTTTACGGGGTGGCTAATGAAAGCCGCTACCAAAAAAAAATTAAATAACTTTTTTTCTATTTAATGAATCTGGTAAATTTTTTTTTTATTTTGCAGATTGACTTTTACATTTAACAAAAATGGATAACTGGGACACTGAAACAAGAATTTGGATTGTCCGCCGCTATCACGCACTGGAGTCCGTAGTTTCGGTTCAAAGAGAGTATAGGCGCACGTTTGGCGGCAATCCTCCGAGCAGATGGACCATAATAAGACTTGTAAACAATTTTGCCGAGCATGGGACAGTCAACAGAAGACCTTACCATCGAAACCCTTCAGTTCGAACGGAGGAAACAATCGCTGCTGTAGCTGCTGCCATACAAAACAATCCACGTGTTTCGACAAGAAGCTTATCTGCTCAAATGGGTGTAAGCAGACAGTCATTACAGTCAATTATGCACAAAGATTTGGACTTATTCCCATATAAAATTCAAATGGTCAACAAACTGAACGCTGCAGACTTGCCGATTCGCTTGGAATTTTGCCAGAAGATGCTTCAAATGGTGGAAGAGGATGGAAACATGTTGAACTGTCTTTTCATGTCTGACGAGGCCCATTTCGATTTAAACGGCAACATAAACAAACAAAATTGTCGAATATGGAGTGCTTCCAACCCACAGATACTCCATGAGACGGAATTGCATCCACTTCGTGTCACAGTGTGGTGTGCAGTTTCATCACGCTGCATTGTCGGGCCCTACTTCTTCGAAGAAAACGGTCACACCGTTACGGTTACTGGAGACCGTTACTTGAGCATGTTGAGAGAGTTTTTCTATCCAGAATTACGCCGAATGAGAATTTCTTTCAACTCTGTGTGGTTTCAGCAAGATGGTGCAGCTCCTCATATAGCCCAACCTGTTATGACAGAATTGCGACGAAAATTTCCCAATAAGCTGATATCCAGAAACTCCACATTCCGTTGGCCACCCAGGTCGCCTGACCTTACTGCACCTGACTTTTTCTTGTGGGGTTATTGCAAACAGGAAGTCTTCAAAGCAAAACCAACAAATTTGAATGAACTAAGGCAATCCATTCGAGAAACAATTGCGGCTATTCCTGTCTCAACTCTCCAAGCAGTAATGAACAACTTTTTGGTAAGATGCCGCACATGCATCGACGAGCAGGGGGGCATTTAAATTCCATTATTTTTAAAACTAATTAAGCTATATTTAATAAAATTTAATGAGCTTTAACATGAATAAAAGAAAAATGAATTCCATACACTGAAAAAAAAAATTATTTGAGTTTCTTAATGTACAAACAAATTTTTCAGAACTCTGTTAAAAAACTGAGAGCGGTCAACGCTTTTGCCAATTTTTACAAGAAACATTTACCTTTATATGTACAACATTTTCGCCAAATATCGTTTCGATAAATCAATTTTGCCGGAGTTAAGGCATACAAATTTTTGTGGAATAATTCACTATAAAAGGAACGGGACCACGCCCATTTTAAAAAATTTATATTTTTCGACTTTTTCGTCCACGGACACTCTAACAGTGAAATATAAATGATATTAAGCTTTTGTACGCAAAGTTATTGCCTATTAAATATATCTATGATCCTTTTCACAATCTTTCGTATAAAAATGGGCTTGATTCTTAAACGATTTCGCCCATTTTTCCGGAACATACCTTGTTATAATATAAATGGGTGTGCTAAATTTCATTTCGATATCTTGAACGGTTTTTGAGTTATGATTAATATTATTTCTAGTTCTTGAAAATTTTATTTTCTGCCTCAACAGTAATGTACGCACCAAATTTAATCCTTATAAGTGTATTATGTACTGAATAATCACTTTTTTTGTATTTTCGAAAATATTCTATTTATAAAAAGTGGCCACGCCCACTCATCATCCGATTTCGCCCATGTAAAATAGTGCTCGGAGATGAGTGCCAAGGAACCTGCATACCAAATTTCATTAACTAACAGACGGACGGACGGACGGACATGGCTCAATCAACTTCTTTTTTCCTCCTGAACATTTTGATATGCATAAGTCAATATCTATCTTGATCCGTTTATACCATTACATACCACCGTTACGCGACTAAAGTTAACCCTCTAACCGGCAGGACAGCCTTTACGCGGGGTTAACTTAAACAAATATAACCGGCATACCTCTACTTTCCTTCTATAATTATTGACACATAATCGTCGCGAAATATTTTATCTATGTCGTAACTGTGATTTTATAGTTTTAGTCTCGTTGAAAACTTGAGTGAAATTTGTAAAAAAATTAGTTTTGAGAGAAATGTTTATGGTAACTACAAAAAAGTGATAAAAATTATTTCTGTACCAAAAAATGAAATTGTTACTGAGTCAAATGATTGCTAAGGATTAGAAATTATAAAAAAGATGTGGATTTATAATTAAACTTATAAAATTATTGGCCTAAAATCATACCCCACCTAAAGGCGGAGTGGGCAGTTAACAGGCAAGTAGGTGGGGGGTTTCACCGACGGAGGCAAAATTATGAGCCCTTTTAGATATCTATCTCTATGGCGCGATATACAACAGGTATATCATCATAAACCTCCTAAGAGATTTTTGCGCCAAGCTTCTCTTCCAATTTGTGGTGTGCCGATTTGAATTTTCCCTACAAATTGGTGGGACCTACAGTTTTTTGCCGCCTCCGAACGGCATCTACAAAGGAGACGAATTTTTGCTGAGAAGCCTGTCATGGCAGAAATACACTCGGAGAGTTTGCCAAACCACTGCCGAGGGGCGACCCCGTTTTGAACAACTTTTTTCAAATCACTTTTGATGTTACCTGTACCAGGGCTCGAACCATGGACCTTCGGTGTGGTAGGCCGGCAACACTACCTTCACACCACGGCGGCAGCCTTTTAGATATATATAACTTAAAATTATAGTTTATCGCACTAGAATTACAAAATATGAGTTTTTTACTAGGTATAAAAACAAGATTATGAGCTATAAGGATATGGATGTGCCACTCAATTTTGGTTAGTAAGCAAGTACTCGTGCATAGAGCCGATTAATTGCAGCAAAGTCAGAATCAGTCATATGGGCAATGATTTACGGAGTATATCGTACAAACAAATTGTGGGTTGTCGAGGGTTGTCAAGGGTTGTCAAAGACGAATATCCTAGTAAGCAAAATCCTGGCCATGACAAAAATAGATGGACGTTTACCGGTAAGAGTACTTAATGAGCTAAAGTCAGCAATCAAACTAGTTATTAATTGTGAACAGCTCCAAGAAAATGTTTATACCAGCAAGATTGATGTTTCGGATGGCATCACGGAATGGACGGATGGTTCCAAACCAGGCCGGACCAACGTTGTGAAGCATCAAATTGATACTGGTGATGGAAGGCCACTCCGGCAAACTCCTCGTAGTGTTTCTTTGGCCAAATACCATGTAGCATGGGAAATTATACAAGAAATGAGTGACAGCCGCGTGATCGAAGCATCAACGAGTCCATGAAGCTCACCGGTATTAGTAGTAAAAAAAGGACGGCAAAATGAGATTCTGTGTGTATTACCGAAAGTGAAGCATGAAGATAAAGAAAAGACAATATTTAGCGTTGGGGAAGGGCTGTGGCAGTTTACGGTGGTGCCCTTCGGGCTTTGTATTGCTGCAGCTACTTTTGAGAGACGCATGGATCAGACATCGGTAGCCACACGTCCCAATCCCAAAAACATAATATTCATTGTACACATATTTTTGCATGAATTGTACGTATACTTAATTTTAATGCATGTATTACATTATAACACATATTTACTCACCATAACACATGAATTCACCGTAAGAGTTAGGTATCAAATTTGGAACGGTTTGGGACGTGTGGCAACTTTACGTGAATCACCCCACACCAATTCACCGCACAGCTGACAGCTGGTCCGCCATCATATTTTATTATTATATTGTTGCTATTGGTTCCACCGGCTCTTTGTATGCCAAGAAGAATGACTATATATTTTTTTCATGCAGAAAAAAAAAAAAAAACGAAGTGAAAGTGATTTAATATATATCGAAATAAAAGTTAACCACAACAAAAGTAGAGTTTTATACTAATTATATATCAAATAAAATGAAAGTGATATATATTCTAAACACTAGCGGTGCGTAGCAGCTATTTAAACAAACAAAACACTAAGGAATTTTTCCTGGAGTTTAGCTAAAGAGGTCATTCTGTCAGATCTGGTACTTCTTTTTTCGTTACTATAACCTGTATCTGGCTGTGATCTTGATAAGCGTTTCCGTGCGGACATAACGATTTTCAACCTCATCGTTGCCTCCGGCTAATTGCAATACAAGGAAATAGTACTCAAGTAATCTGTGCATTCGAGGATTAAAAACTTCAGCCACCAAGGACACGGATCAAAGATTAACGTCACGTGAGTACTGCAGTAAATTAACTAATGGTTCTTCTTCGCCATTGAAGAAGCCAGCCCCTGCCCATACATTATAATAATGCATAAAATTATAATTACCGAATTTCTATTTGTTGGCTCCCGCCAAATTACTTTAATACTTCGGTATACCTAAATCCCTTAAGGCGAGATTTCTCACACATACAGTGTTATATTAAACACTAAAATCCCTAGCGGTACAAATTTGTATATAAAACCAAAACACAGTGGGCCTCATCCCCAATTTCACCCAACAAAAGATAATTAATAAATTTCTCACACTTAGATTAAAAATCAAGTCTCTAAGCTTTAATAAGTAAAATTCCGTGTCAAAGCCAAATAAAGCAGTAAACTAAATTATATATTGCGCAAATCGCGTAAAATCATTTAATTAAATTAAGCTATTACCACAATCCACTGCTCCCTGTAATAAATACTTTGCCACATATTAATAAACATATTCACTAGGAGTATTCTAATCGAAGCGAGTCTAAAACGAATACTCGCTTATTTATCGAATTACCTTGAAAGCAACAACACAACTCGTCTATTTTAAGCACTCGCTAATAAAGTCGGCTATTCAATACGCGGCTTGAAACGTAGTGTTGGAAAAAACCGCTCTATTGTGAACGGGCTCTTGAAATATACCAGGGAAATATTTTGACAGATTAATTTAATGCAGCCAACTTCACTGAAACTGCGCTAAGAAAATAAATAGAGAAAAAGTAAATAAAAAACAATTTCGTTGGTCCAACCCTGTGTCTTTGGACTTCCCAAACATTTTTAAGATGATTGTGCAGAAAACGGCGAAATTAACTTAAAAATATGCCGGTACAAGCATTTTTTAAGAGCACAAAGCTGAGTACTCTAGTGAATAAGCAGTCTTTTAAGCGGTAATTGCTTTCTTTAGGAGACAACTGCTAAATCACGTCCAAAAATGTCGGGAGAGATATGAAACGTCCGAAAGCGGATTTTCGATTTTTTGTATCAGTGAAAAGTTATTTGAAAAAAACCAAAAAATCACCCGCGTCCAATCCTGAATAGAGGGCGTGATCCAAAAACATCATTTTGCGTGGGTGGCCTTCGGCCGCGCTTCAAAAAAATAAATCTCAGTCGGGCCAACACCGGCTATGCGGTCCCCAGTATTTCTGCGCAGAACACACGTTTACACTTCTCGGAACACCTTATATCTGTGCCTACAACAACCACATGAAAATTGTAGAAAATTTTCAACTTTAATTGCAAATGTCTCTCGACAAAAATATAAAGTCGAATTTCCGTTTTCGGATTATTGTTACCGAAGTCAAAACGCAGAATAGTATGCTGTGCAAAAATGCTTTGGATACCGTGGCCGGTGTTGGATCGCATGTGGGTTATTTTTCATTCTTAACTTAAAAAATGCTTTTGAGTAGTGTAATGGACAAAAGTTCTGTGGATAGAGTAGACAATGTTGGATCTGCCAAAGGTTTTTTTTTAAAGCTTGACCAAAACCCGCCCACCCCGAAGGGTGTACTATGCAAAATTTTCTATGGATGGATTTCCCATATTTTTAATAGAATCTTTATCCGCTGTGGTGGTGTTCGTAATAAGCAAACTTTTATTTTCATCCTGCGTCACACACGTAGTGTGGTTTCATCAATCGGCGATGGAATAAAAATTCTACCTTTAGTGGGGCGTTCCCATTCAATGTGCTGTTGTTGCAACATCTTGATCATCATGCCTGGCCCATAATCATTATCCATAAAGAATTTGCTGTTAAATGAGTCTGTTCAGTTAAGCAGCTGAAAGGATGGGAAATCAAAAGAAGCGTTTTTACCTCGATATCAATAATCCGAAAGCAATTCAAGTTGAAAAGATATATGATAGTCCAAAAAGTGCAAAAGTATGTTCTGCGCAGAAATACTGTGGATCACGTAGCCGGTGTTGGACCGGCTAAGGGTAATTTGTTTGAAGCGCGGCCGAAGGCCTCCTGCGTAGAAAGGTGTTCCGCACATAAATACCCTGGATCACGCCCCCATTGGTAATCGGAGCTGGGTAATTTTTTGGTTTTTTGCTTTTAGATTATTGATATAGAGGTCAAAACGTGTATACATCTCCCGATATTTTTGTACGCGTTTTAGCAGTTTCTCCTTAAGTTACCAAATACTTAAGACGGTTCTTCTGGGGGTTAACAAAGTCTGCCCATCGAGCAGGTACCATCATTCTCACGGCAGCCAGTTCTATGTTATGTTAAACTATCGTTCTCAATTCGTCCTGTGTAACAGATGGCTACACAAATGTGGGTGTTCAGGGCTTAACCTTGCCATCCACAGACCCCGTACTTTCTTTAGTACATTCGTGGTCCCCTGTTGTTCACCCCCAGTGGCGCCTTACTACAAAAGTAGCACAGTCTTCACGACCAGCAGCGTTGCTCCATTGACACGGCGTTCAATAGAAGTCTATTCCGTTCGTAACAGGTTAGATCCGAGCAATGACCCCTTCTTCCAGCCATCAGCTGAGGGCCACCAGCTCCTCATTTATTTCACTACGTGCCTTTGGCATCGGTTAAACACAAACATTGCTTTGGTTGTGTCCCGTTCCTATGTGTTTTGAGCTCACAAACAGAAACTTGTCGGGTAAGTGGCGCGAGGTGCTTCTACCGGAGCGTACCGTGTCCATATCCTGCAAAGAACACTCAACATAGACTACACTCCCAAAAATCCTCAGGGATTGTTTTTGTCGCTACAAAAATAAACAAGGGTGAACCATCAAAATGCATCTGCCTTGACGATGTTGCAATGAAAACTTGGCCACGAGCTTGACATAGCTCTTATCAATCCCGTCTGCGGGTTAGGAGATTAGAATATGTCCGAGGTATGCATACCGGTCATAAGAGGCGGCATGCTGTCTTAACTTCGTTCTGGATACTATAACAGGTAAAACTCTTACCTATCCAGATTGAAGCCTGACATGCCAAATGTCTGTCCGGCATGCGGTGTGTCTCCCCATGACACTAACCATCTATTCATCTGATCAACTAAACCTGCTCTTCTAACAGCAATATCACTTTGGTCCAACCCTATTGAAGCCACAAGGTTTCTGGGACTCCCGTTAGAAGAGCTTGATGCCAATGTTGGGCAAGGGACGGCTGCATTATCCATCGTCGCGATCGTGCGAGAGGACTTGGGGTGGACCAGGTTCATTACCCATTAAATTGTGCAGTATCGTCTTTTTGATCCTGACGTCGACCCGAGGGACAACACCTTAGAACGTCGGGGTATGGTCAGCCAATGTCGATCTTAGGATCATTAATATTTACACATCTCCTGTCACCTGTTGTGCCAGATTATCGCCTCGACATTCATGCGCTAAAATTACCCTGGCTTGTTTGTTGTTGTTGTTTGCAACCCTGCCCGACTATTTGGAGCGATTTGGTGTGACCAGTGAAACTTTCTAGATCATCTTAACCCCTCTTTCCCTAAGGAGGAACTAGAATGGTAATGAGAGGTGAGAGTCATCATGTTCGTAGATCAACCATCGAGTTGCACGTCATTAGCTATGTGCATTTTAGTCGACTCTTACTTTAGGTATGCCTACCACGGGCATATTCTAAGCCTCTAACCCGCAGGGATTCTCCCCTGTCTAAACCGTTGGACCGCCAATTACCTGAGTTGTTGGCACTTATAATTAAACAGGGGCGCCACAGGGGGTGTGATATCCCTGCTACTGTTTATTTATTACATATAGAGGCTTCCCTTTCTACCAGAGAGTGCCTCTCTTGTGTATTAAGCTGAAGGCTACACGATTTCGGTAACTGACTCTTCCGTGTTCAAGAATTATTTTTCCTTGCCCGGTTTCTTCGCTGGACGAAATCTGGCACTGTCACAGACTAAATCCTCCGTCACCTTATTTACCACTGGGACGGCGCAAATGATCGTCTACGTCGGCGGCATCAAGCTTCCGACTGTCTCACACCCCAAAATCTTGGGATGGCGTTTGATACCAAAGCCGCAACAAAATTCTCATGTCACAGGCTGGCAGCTGATTGGGGAAAGGAAAAAAGAAATGTTGTTGGCAACGTACAAGGCAATTGGCCATTCGGTTCTGAGCTGCCAGTATGATCATCTTGACTATCGAACACAAATTGGAGGAAGTTGCAGGTCTGTCAGAAAACCGCACTAGAAATTGCCGCGGAATGTCTCCTTAAGTCACCGGAACTCCATCTCCACAATGCGGCAAAAATGGTTGGTGTTAGAGAGCATAATAAAATGCTAACCAGGCAATTCTTGTTCAACTGTTACAAGCCGCGGAACTAAACAGGCACTTGTTCGAAAAAAACCCACTCCTAGAATACAAGGAAACATCTCCATAGGCACTATTATGAAATCCGGCATCGTAAATTTTAGCCATTTGATGTAAAGATGCATCGGATACCCTCAAAAACATCTACACAGAGTAGGTAAACCCCTTTTTAATTTTCCGGCGGCCATTCTTTATCTTTTTCGAAGATTTTGTTGCGGGAAAAACTGGATAAGCTCAAACAAAAAGATGTTGCAAAATTGAGATAATGTTTTCAATTTCGGGCAATAATAAACAAAGAAAATGTCAATAACAACCAACAGATGATTTGGACAGTTGAAATGTGTCCAGTGTTGTTAAATACACACAGGGAAATTTCATGGGATTCAAGATAATACCGAGGCAGCTCTTAAATTAAAAGATAAAAATATCGATGTATTCTGGTCAAGAGTACAGAGCGCCTACAAAGTGGTAGTAGAGACTGACGACCAGGACCTCCCCGCTGACTTTAAGTCAGCCGCTTTCGGTAAATACTGAGCCTGCCTAATTGCATATGAGGATACAAAAGCTCAAATAGGCTATCACCTCCAACTTAAAGAATTGAATCCTGCAGCCCAAACACAACCCCAACTACCCCAAGAGTCCTCCCATAAGAACCTGAAAGTCCCCCCATGTGATACAGAAATATTTTATGGTGGGTATGATCAATGGCCGTCCTTCCACATGTTCACAGCGGTCTATATCAACCACTTGAAACTCTCCAGTGCCCAGAAACTTCATCACCTCAGACATAAGACTAAAGGAAAGGCAGGTCAAATAGTGGAACAATTCCCTTTAAGCGACGACAATTTTTCCCTGTCATGGGAAGCTCTCAAGCTAATCAAATCCGAATTCTCGTGAATCTAAAAGCGATTCAATCATAAAACAGCGAGGAGATCCAAAGGTTGCAATCCTCAGTAAACCACTGTCTCCAAATACTAGTGACACAACAAGTCGAAACCTCCACTTGGGATCCCATATTAATATATCTGGAAACCTCAAAACTTCCAGAGAATACAGTTGCTCTGTGGGAGCAATCATTAAGCTCCAGAAGAGATCTCCCGAACTGGTCTCAAATGAACCAGTTTCTGATCACTCGCTACGAGATAGTGGAAAGGGTGGATCAATGGCGACCAGCCCCCGGTATAATCCACCCTCCACAAACTTCTCAAGGCCTCACCTCAGTCAGAACAATCCCAGCTCAACCCCAAAACCACAGCAACAACTCCCTTACACACACAAAATCACAAAAGCACGAGAACGTGCATGCACTGCCAAGGCCGGCATAACACCACCCCATGAAGGAGAACGCTCTACGCCCAACAGTTCCCAAGTACAGTCGTTCCATGCTAAAAATGATAACCAAATCATACTCCCAACAGCAAACGTGTTGGTAGAACATAGAGGGGATCTATTTAAGCTTAGAGCCTTAGTAGACCAAGGCTCCGAAAGAAGCTTCATATCTGCCAAAGCTCAGACCAAAGTAAGGCTTCCCTATACCCACTCCCTGTTTGAAATATCGGGTATGGGAGGCGGAGTGGTACAAACATCCAACAACCTGTGCTCGGTGACCCTAGTCTCAAATGACAATAAGGTGAAAGTAAAGGCTTAGGCAATAGTGCCTCCCCGCCTCACTAGGCAGCTCCCAACATTCAGGCTGAACGACAACCATAGGCCAAATGGTCCAATCTGAAATTAGCAGACCAGAACTCCCAGAACCCATCCCAAATCGATCTGGTATTGGGTACTGAGCTTATCCCACAGATTATGCTAAATGGCATCGAAAAGATCTCTCCCAGTCTGCTAGCCCAAAATACAATCTTTGGATGGATCATAAGTGGCCAAACTCCCGAAAAGGTTGCAGCACATTCCTCTCAAGCGTGGGAAATTACAAATATTCAGCTAAATGAACAGCTGAGACAATTCTGGAAAATCGAGGAGATATCCAGAACTCGAGTGGAAACCCCCGAAGATCAAATGTGCGAAGAGCTCTATTAAAGCGCAACAACTCGAATGGACAACGGCCGATATATGGTTCGCCTCCCATTTAAATCATCATCCCCGAACGATATCGACCTAGGCCAATCCCGTACTGCAGCCCTACGACAGTTACATGGAATGAAATGCACTCTTTCAAAAAAGGGCGATCTCAAACAGCAGTATGACCAAGTACTCGAAGAATACCTTTCCCTAGGCCACATGGAAAAATGCAGTCCAAATGAATTTGAATCCCACGGTAGGTACTGCTCATTCTATCCCCCTTACCATGAACTCAGGTTCCGCTCACTCCCTTAACGATGTGTTATGTACCGGAGCAACCCTCCAACCCGATATCCGACTTATGTTGCTAAAATGGCGGACATATAAATATGTGTTTAATGGTGATGTAGAGAAAATGTACTGACAGATTCTCTTACCCCCCGATGACCGAGATAATATTCCGAACTCCCGAAGACAGTCCAATAAAGGACTTCAAGTTGAAAACCTTACCTTTGGGGTGAACTGCGCTCCCTTCATGGCTATTCGTACACTACACGAGCTGTCGAGAGATACAGCCGACTCCCATCCACGCGCAGCCCCAATATTAAAGTCCGAGACGTATGTTGACGACATCTTATCCGGCAGTCATAATCTTCCCTCAGCCGAGCAATCCCTTAAAGAGACTATTGATGCTCTAAACTCAGCCGGCTTCCATTTAAAAAATCACAGCAAACCATCCGGACATAGTCAAACCAATTTCCAAGGCGGACTTCCTTGGAACCGACTTCCTCGAGTTCGGGGAAAGTAGTACCGCCAAAACCCTAGGAATTCAATGGAATGCGCTCTCGGACACCTTCTCATATACTGTGGAATCAGAACCGGCCTAAACAGCAGCCACCAAGCGGCAGATACTCTTTTCTATCGCAAAACTTTTCGACCCCGCAGGGTGGCTGATGCCAGTCATGAGACAGGCAAAAGTCCTGATGCAGGAATTGTGGTTAGTGGGAACTGATTGGATGCAATTCTCAAGAAATCTGCAGTCAATCTCAGATATTCAGATACCCCGATAGTTTTTCCGACGCCTCTGAAAAGGCTTATTGCGCAACTCTCTATGTGCGAACTAATGTTGGCACTCAAGTTTTCTCTCACCTCCTAGTGTCCAAAGGCAAAGTGGCTCCTCTCAAAGCTATAAGTCTGCCACGCCTGGAACTATGCAAAGCTCTCTTACTACCCAAACTTGTCGCAGTAGTGAAACCCCATCTCGACCTCACTAGAAGAAAGTTGACCATGTGGTCGGATTCTGAAATCGTGTTAGCCTGGCTCTAAAACCCACCTCACTCATGGAAGACCTATGTTTGCAATCAAACAGTCCAAATCATAGACCTCGTAGGTAATGTCCCTTGGCGACACGTGCGAAGCAAAGATAACCCCGCGGATCTGGGGACCCGAGATTGTACGCCAGTCGATTTATTCAATTATGCCCTCTGGTGGAATGGTCCAGAGTGGCTTTCCAAACCAACCGAAGATTGGCCTCAACCAACAGCTCGCAACGTCAACCCCTCAGAATCAAGTAAATTAGATGCCATGCATGCTGAGGATCTCTTAGATCGGTTCTCTTCCTACTCCCGTGCTTTACGTGTGATGGCTTACGTTCTCAAATTTGTACGGCGGCTAGAAGACGCGGTGAACGGTATTAATTACCCAACCGACCCATCCGTAACTCATGCCGATCTCAAAAGATCGAAACATCGTCTGATCATAATGGAGGAATCAAAACCCATTGGAAAATGGAGCTGCCTACGCGTACTCAATCCCTTCCTAGACAACCAGCCCATGCAACCCTAACTTACAATGATCGTCATCCCATCAGCCTACCCGAAAAGTCTCGGCTCTGTACTCTATACATACGATTCCTTCACGAAATGCTCCTACATGCGGAAGCTCGTCTCATGCGTCAAATCTTAAGGCAAGAATTTTACATTGCCCGTTTCAAACCACTTATTAAAAAGTTCATATTCCAGTGCAAAGTCTGCACCACTCACAAACAACAAACGCGATCACAAATTATGGCAGACTTGCCCCCCGAACGATGTAGATTCGCTCCACCCTTCACCACGACTGGTGTGGATTTCGCTGACCCATTTCAGTTGAAAGTATCCATGCTCCGATCCCTACCCCTCGTAAAGCGCTACGTGGCCGTCTTTGTCTGTTTTACCACCAAAGCGATCCACCTGGAATTATGTTCAGGCCTCACCAGGAAGACTTTTCTTGCTGCTTTCGCCCGATTAGTAGGACGCCGAGGATACCCGAACCAGATGATGAGCGACAACGGCAAAACGTTTATCGGCGCCAAGCGTGCTACCGAACTGGAATTCGTCTCTTTCCTAAAAGAAGTATCGCCGGATATTGTCCAAAAGTATGCCTCCCAAGGAATAAATTGGAAGTTTATACCCCAGGCGCACCACACATGCGCGGATTATGGGAATTCGTTGTCAAACGGTATTCTCACAATACCTCTTACTAAATTATGTTTTCTACCGTCATCTGAGAGTGTAGAGGGTCCGCAGTGCCCACTCCCATCTCCCTAACTTAATACAGTCCACAAAGCTCGTGCTATCGTCAACTCTCAGGCAATTACTTAGGCACTCCCTAAAACTATGCTTAATCCCGGGCGTAGACCTAATATGCATATACATTACTCTTTTTTTTCGACAGATGGATCGTGAACGCCCTCCGGTTCCAACACCACGCCGCTCATTGGCATCGCAGGTGACCCTGCCCGCAGCCCGCCCACGCCTTAGCGAACCCGTCCCGGATTACCGTAAATGCCGATTGTGCATGCGTCATCACGCGCTGCTGATGTGCCCTGTGTTAACGGCCATGCAGCCGCAACAACGCTTCTTAATCGCTAGGGCACATCAGTCCTGCACCAATTGCTTAGCGCTCTCCCATCGCACTAACCAGTGCACCTCCACCGAAAGCTGTCGGGTCTGCCGGTAGCACCATCACACATTCCTTCACCGGGACACTGGAGCTCGCCAACCCGTATCTCGCACCACCTGTGGCGGAAATACTGCCGCCACCATGCCGCCACGAAACGCGCCGTCGCCGTCCTCAGCCGCAGCTTCACAGGGATAATGGTCGTGCTCCAAGCGCACGTCAACCGTCACGACCAACCAGCGTCGCGGATCGCACCATCCGATGCACCGCAACCGGCTTACGCACAGCCACATACAAAAATAAGGTGGGCCGGATCCTTATCCAGGAAACAGTTCGGGTCCTGCAAGAGTTGGAGCATACACTAGGCGCTTGGTACGCCTAGGGAAGGTAGAATGTTTACGCGAGGTCGGTAGCCACACATCCCAATCCCAAAAACATAATAATCATTATACACATATTTTCGCATGAATTGTACATATACTTAATATTGATGCATGTATTACATTATATTATAACACATTATCCTATATTTACTCACCATAACACATGAATTCACCGTAAGAGTTAAGTATTAAATTCGGAACGATTTGGCACGTGTGGCAACCTCACGTAAATTACCCCACACCAATTCGCCGCACAGCTGACGGCTGGTCGGCCATCATATTTTATTATTATATTGTTGCTATTGGTTTGCACCGGGTTTTTATATACTTGGTTTTTCCACCGGCTTTTGGCAAAAAAAACTAATGTATTTCTTTTATTATTAAAAGTTCTTTTTCAACACAAAACAGTTAAGTTTTTACTAAACATATTAAGCAAAAAAACGATTAATCTTAGCAAACATAGGCAAATAATTTGTACCTTCTATAACCAATTCAAATAGTGAAGAACATATTCGAACATAAACAACAAACAAGCAGTGAAACTAGTGTGTACATAAATTGGAAAAGGACAATTAAAAGTAATTACAAAAAATAGCGATTTTATCTGGTGACATCGGGTTTCTACGGAGCAATTTATCCAGAGAATCATACCACTTCCTCGTAATTTTTCAGCGGCATAATCACCGACATCAGACACCGGATTCCCAACAACCGTAAGTGGTACGTAGCTCTCTAAATAGCCAGACTGCATTGAAAAACATGTTTGGTGTACCTGGACGACATCATCGTGCTTCATACCGCATTTAGGTGAATTTTAACTGAAAAAAAATACTAGACAAATATCCTCTGATCGATTATACTACTGATCGGATTATAAACCTAAGTTTGTGAGGCGGTAAGTCGTCTAACTGAACGATTTACATACCCAAGTACAAAAGTAAGGCGGTAATGCACATAAATGATCGGGTTATATTCAGATATGAATTTTCTAGGGCATTCGCTGCGTTAATTAGCGATCAATAGCAAGATCCCCACATTGTCTATTACCAACTTATTTTCTACCTATTACCTTCTGATACCTGGCGGCACCTCTGAATCGTTTTAGTAGAAAAAGTTGAATTTGTTTGAAGCATTGAACATGAAAATGAATTTCAGTCATTGAAGCTTTAGTTTCACCAGAATTGCTACAGAACCCAGATTTTACAAAAAAATTTATTATCACGGCTATTTTGAATCAAGAACACCATGGGAGCGATTCAGCTATTTGTTTCGCTTCTAAAGAATTTCATAAAGTCAAACAGAAACAAGTAAAGAGAGAGCTGTCTTCGACTGTGCCGAAGACTTTATACCTTTCATGAATACGCATCACGGTTTTAAGTGTCCGCTCCTTACTCATAATTGTGACGGACTTTCCAAATTGCCGGGGAATGCTCAGTCCGTCCAGGATTCCTACAAAAAGAGTTCCCCATAGTTTTTCTCCAATTTTCTTTAACTCATTTTTTTAAATCTCATATATAATGAGTTGATTTGGTTTTATGTTTTTCCGCTCGTTTATTAGTTGTGGTGTTATATCAGATAATTAGTTTGAGGATGCTAGGTCAGGTAATGTTAAGTGTATACTTAAGGGTGGGTTTTGACGCTCGTTAGTCATGTAGAAGTCATTAGTTGTGGTTTTAGATCAGGTAATTAGTTTGAGGATGTTAGGTTAGGTAATGTTAAGTGTATATTTAAGCGTGGGTTTTGACGCTCGTTAGTCATGTAGAAGTCAGTGATTTTTGTTTTCTGATTTGTTTTGTGTGTGTGCTCGTTTATTGTTACACGTTTTGTTATTGTACCTGCGGTGTTGTTTGGTCCTCTGTAAATTAGTTTTAGCAGTTCAAATATTGCGTCAGAAATGATGTTTGTTTGTTCGTTAATTACTCTCCCCTCAAATGTCTTAAGTTTGTATATTTGCATCTTTTCTAGCACATTTAAGCGCCTCCCTTTTCTTTGTACGTGAAGTATTCTGGCTGTGTTTTTGATGTTGGTCGGGGTGCCTTTGTTTTTAAACATGTGATTTGCATAGTTTGACTCTGTTGTGATAGTGGGTTTCCGTGTTTTTCTGTTGTAGTCCCTGATGTGCTCCCGGAATCGTGTACTTATTTTTCGTCGTGTTTGCCCTTTATAGCTGTGCTGGCATTCGCAGGTAAGCTTGTATATTCCTTGTTTCCTGAATGGTTCTTCCGAGTTAGTGTTGGTTCTTAGTTTTTGTCCTAAGTTGTTCGATGTTCTGAACGCTGTGTTGATATCGTGTTTCTTGAGGAAGTTTGCCAATTTGTGTGTCGTTTTTCCAGTGTATGTCATTGTAGTCCAGATCTTGGATTTTGCTTCTGCGTTGTGTCTTTGATCTTTTGTGATCCATGGTTCCTTCGGAGTTTGTCTATTAGGCATTTTTTTTATCCGTTGCTCGTGGCTATGTTGTATATGGTGGTTAGTTCTTTCTTGTACGATTCCTGAGTTGAGGGGTGTTCTTTGAAGTCTGTCCACTAGGTGCTTTAATGCCGCATTCTTGTGCTGTTGAGGATGGTTTGACGTAGAATGAATTATGGTGTCTGTAGTTGTTGGTTTCCTGTAGATGTCGTATTTAAACTTGTTTGTAATTCTGTCAATTCTTATTGTTAGGTCCAGGTAGTTCAGTTCTCCTTCTTTCTCGGTCTCCATAGTAAATTTTATGTTTTCGTGTTGTCTTTAGGAATTCTAGTATTCGTTCTTTATTGTTATTGTTCAGTATGGAGATGATCTCGTCGACATACCTTGCGTAAAATGTCACTCCTAGTTCGTTTTTTAGTTCTTGCATATATTTTGTTTCCAAGTTCTGTATGAATGCCTCCATGAGAATTAATGACGTTGGGTTTCCCATTCCTAGTCCGTTTGTTTGCCTATATATTTTATTGTTGAACTTGAAGTAGTTTTGCTGTAAAGTTGTTCTTAGTGTGTTTGTGATTTGTGCTGTTCTGATCATATCTATGGTTTTGTCTCGTAGTGTTTCGTTTACTATGTCTAATGTCTCTGGAAGCGGTATGGAGGGATATAAGTATTTTATGTCAAATGAGACGATTGTGCTGTTCTCCGTGAGTTTGACGGTTTGAAGTCTTTCTATTAGTTCGTTTGTATTCTTTATTGTATGTTCATGTTCGAGTTCAAGCGTGTCATTCAGTAACCCGACGACATCATCTGCATACTGAACAATAACAATGAAGAACGAATACTAGAATTCCTAAACAGACAACATGAAAACATAAAATTTACTATGGAGACCGAGAAAGAAGGAGAACTGAACTACCTGGACCTAACAATAAGAATTGACAGAATTACAAACAAGTTTAAATACGACATCTACAGGAAACCAACAACTACAGACACCATAATTCATTCTACGCCAAACCATCCTCAACAGCACAAGAATGCGGCATTAAGGCACCTAGTGGACAGACTTCAAAGAACACCCCTCACTCAGGAATCATACAAGAAAGAACTAACCACCATATACAACATAGCCACGAGCAACGGATACAAAAAATGCCTAATAGACAAACTCCGAAGGAACCATGGATCACAAAAGATCAAAGACACAACGCAGAAGAAAAATCCAAGATCTGGACTACAATGACATACTCTGGAAAAACGTCACACAAATTGGCAAACATCCTCAAGAAACACGATATCAACACAGCGTTCAGAACATCGAACAACTTAGGACAAAAACTAAGAACCAACACTAACTCGAAAGAACCATTCAGGAAACAAGGAATATACAAGCTTACCTTCGAATGCCAGCACAGCTATAAAGGGCAAACAGGACGAAAAATAAGTACACGATTCCGGGAGCACATCAGGGACTACAACAGAAAAACACGGAAACCCCCTATCACAACAGAGTCAAACTATGCAAATCACATGTTTAAAAACAAATGCACCCCGACCAACATCAAAAACACAGCCAGAATACTTCACGTACAAAGAAAAGGGATGCGCTTAAATGTGCTAGAAAACATGGAAATATACAAACTTAAGACGTTTGACGGGAGAGTAATTAACGAACAAACAAACACCATTTCTGACGCAATAGTTGAACAGCTAAAACTAATTTACAGAGGACCAAACAACACCGCAGGTACAATAACAAAACGAGTAACAATAAACGAGCACACACTCAAAACAAATCAGAAAACAAAAATCACAGACTTCTACATGACTAACGAGCGTCAAAACCCACCCTTAAATATACACTTGACATTACCTAACCTAACATCCTCAAACTAATTACCTGATCTAAAACCACAACTAATGACTTCTACATGACTAACGAGCGTCAAAACCCACCCTTAAGTATACACTTAACATTACCTGACCTAACATCCTCAAACTAATTATCTGATATAACACCACAACTAATAAACGAGCGTTAAAAACAACCCTCATTGCAGGTACCCGTTCGAATACGTTCGTAAGACAAGACTCATATACACGAATACTAACACTACCTGATACAGCATCCAGACTATAAATACATGACAACGGATAGACACAGATCAGAACGAAATCAAGCACTGAAGATGGCGGATCGCCGAAGCCGGTTTGTTACAAAACCAAAATGGACAAGGGATATAAATCCTTATATATAATCTTAAATTGATCTTTAACTACACTAAAGGTGGTGGAGGTGAAAACCCCTACTCAGCCCTACGTTCGGCGGAGGTGAAAACCACCACTTACTAGAACTTAAGTTGCTTCTGGCTAAATTAGAGGCGACAGAGGCCAAAACCTCTACTTAGGCCTACCGTCCACTGAGGTGAAAACCCCGGCAGAATATAAAAATAGTACTCGTGAGATGAAAACTCCCAGGTGTACGTTCATCGGAGGTGAAAACCACCGACTACTATACCTAGGTAGTAGCTAACTACTCCATTTTCCTAAGGAATTCATCGCTCATTTATATTAGTTTGGCCGCATGCAAACTGTATCTTAACAACAATAAATACGAATATACTTATAACACATAATCTTATAAGTTAACTTTTCCTTATTCTTATACTATTTTCCTTATAACTACTAACGTATATACACACGACCGTATACCTCTCATCTTCTTCATATGCCGGCTCCTCGTGTCGTAGCGAACATATGTACACACGCCTGTACGCCTTTCCTCCCTCGTATTCCAGTTTCTTGCATTGCAGCGAAGATATGTACACACGCCTGTACGCTTGCGTTGGTCACTTCCAGTGTTCCTCGTGTGTAAATTTGTATTGCTCTGCATTGTTGTGCGTTTAAATGTTCGCATTTTCTAATGCTTATTGTTTGCTGTCTCCTTTGCATAGGCAGGCTTCTAACCTCTTAGAGTCGCTGCCAAATCTAGTGTACGGTAAATCTCATATGTATATTAGAGTGTTCCTATTTGTAAGAAATTGATATTCGAATGGTATGTTCCTTTAAAAATATGTCAAATATATATATAATGGTATATATATTAGCTAAGCGGGGTTTCGTGCAAAAATGCGTATGTGGTTCATTCCTAGAACGGTATATGTGCAAAAATATAAAAATTCGGTATATTTCAGTAAAATAGTGTATAATTAAAATCAACTTCATTCATAAAATATATCTATATATATGTGTTGTGAGGGCTCCACAAGCCTCCGGGTTGGGGTCCTCACACCCTCCCCTCACCTGCCGCAACAAGACTCACAGTCACTAAGCCCGTTCGGGTGATTCGAACTCGGAACCCTTTCCCCTCTATGTCCCGGCGGAGGTTCCTCTTCCTCATACGCGCTTGCGCCTGTTGAAGATGTGCTTCCGCGTCTTTGATAAGCGCCTCTGGCAGGGGCTCGATCCCTGTCTAGTTCTCCCAGGTGCTTGGTATGGTTTTCGTGGACTCACCCAACCATCGCTCTATTTCTCCTACCAGAGCCTCCGCATGTCTTTCAGCTTCGAGTGCCATATCATCGCTGGCCGTCAGACTTAATACGCCACTCTGAGAGGCAGGTACATCGTCTTTACCTTCTCGGTCGCGGATCTGCTCCCTCAGGGTGTGCGGGGTGTGCTCTTCCGCCATTACGTCGCCATAGTAGACCCACATCCTCTTGTCGGATAGACAACTCGCCTTGTCGTCGGCCCTCGTCATCCTCGTCCGCCTCGCTCTCTGATGATACTGAGATCGGGGTCGACTCCCGTCGACTCCGCCGATAATTCGTCGATCTCTAATATGGCCATCAACCATAGAAATGTAAACAAGGAAAAACAAGTAAGGAAAGGGCTGTCCTCGACTGTGCCGAAGGCTTTATACCTTTCATTAATACGCATTTCGGTTTCAAGTGTCCGATCCTTACTCAGAGTTAGTACAAACTCTGCCAAACTGTTAATTTAAAGATACATAGCCCAAACCCCATTTATCGGAACAATCGATTGTATGGGAGCTATATGTTATGTAAGTCCGATCTGGCTGATTTTCACTACACATATTACATACATAATAAGTAACAAACCTGCAAAAATTTACGTTCATACTTTTTAATTGCAAAATTTATAGCCCAAAACCCATTTATTGAAACTAGCGATTGTATGGGAGCTATGCGTTGTATTGCTCCGATCTTGCTGATTCCGACAAATGATAAATCTCATGCAAAATGGCGGCATACGAAATTTCATCAAGATATACCAAAAATTGAGGGACTAGTTTGCGTACAAACAGACAGACGGACAGACAGACATGGCTAAATCAACTCAGCTCACCGCCCTGATCATTTCGGTATACTTATTGGTAGGTCTATCTCTTCTTCTTCTCATACTTACAAACATCGGACCAAAGTTATAATGCCATTTCATGTTCATGAAATGTATACAAAACAATAATATAACTACAATTACTAGCTATTTACTTCGCAATAATGCTTTTCCGACCATACGTTTATGGTACCCATTTTATTGTACAATCAGATCATAGACCGCTACTATACCTCTTGTTCAATTAAAAGAACCTTTTTCAAAACTTTCAAGAATAAGGCTATAATATAACTTTACTATTCTATACATCAAAGGTAAATCAAACTTTGGTGCTGACACAATATCCCACAGTGGCGTAGACAGGATTTTGGCAAGGGATATGATAAGACATTTTCATCAATAACTAAAATTTGAGACTCACAAGGGATAGAGGCTTCGCCTGTGCCCATTCTTTTCTTCTGTGCATAGGCTTTTCTTACCGTAATATATTTCTTGGCTGCTTGTATATTTCATGGGGTATTCTTGATTTATTAAAATTTCAAAAATATACTTATAGTATTTTTTTAAGTAATTAGTGTGTAATGAAGTTTTTTTGTGAAAGTTTATAATGCAGAATCTCTTCGTTGTTATATACTTCAGTTTTTACACATTGAACATATCTACATGTTTTTACGCGTACATATATATCGTATACGTACAAGTCATCAAAATATTATTATATATAAACCGAGTTTTAATCTTCCTTGCTTAACATACATTTTTTCATTTACTTCATGTGTTGTAATGGGCAAATATTTATGTACCGCCGACGTCGTTTATCCCCTCCTAAAATGCACTCGAAGGGATAAATAGGATGATATATTCAACAATTGTAAAGCATAATGTACATATCAATATTTTAACTAAACCGCTGGTAGAGTTTACGTAACGTAAGTTTTTAAACTCGTTAGAGTTTTTTACCAGGGAACCAGCATGAACCCAACAATCATGTTAGCCTGAAGTCTAACGGATAATCGCTCTTACAAACAAGTGCTACTTCGGACTGAGTAGGCAAATGAGAAGTAAAGTCCTCTCTCAAAGAACGAATCTAGCACTCTTTAAGTCACTTGTATCCGTACCCGTCCTGGTTTATGGTGAAGAAGCGTGGTCACTGACACATCTGATGAGGCGGCTCTGGGAGTAATCAAAAGAAAGTTTTTCGAAAGATTTACAGACCCTTTTGCGTTGGTGACGGCAAGTACCGAAGAAGATTCAATGACGAGCTGTACACTCCCACAACAGCCGGTTCTATCGTACCGAAAGGACCCGGGTTTTTTTACACGGCCAAGGGCTGTTATGCAACCCTGTATAATCTGTCCCGTCCCACCCTTAAATTGTCAATTGGATTCAACCCTGGACCAAGAGATTGGATCTGCTGCGTTTGCTGGAAGAAAATTTATATTAAACGGTCGCATTCGGTTCAATGCGCCAAGTATAAGAGATGGCTAGATAAATCTGGATGGTCAGGGCTTAACCCTGCCATCCACAGACCCCGTACTTTCTTCAGTACTTTCGAGGCACCATGCTGTACACGCCTAAGCGCACTGCTGCCATTCCCGCCTCACCCACTCCCGACTGTCGCTCACGCTCACCAACGTCTCCATCTCGCACGCCAGCTCAACACTCCTATCCCCTCTGTCCCCAATGCCGCCCCCCCTGCTTACATCTTGCACGTAGGCCAGGACCACCACCTCCTCGTACCTTTCACTACGTGCACCGTTTGTCGGCAAAGATTATATACGCGAGCGACATCGGTCAAGTGCAACAATTGCCTTGGCCTGTGTCACACCCTTATGCGCTCTGGGCTTGCAAACGGAAACCTCTGGACGGATAGGTTCGTAGCCCCCTGTTACAGTACACGGCCGCCTTCCACGCCAGATAACAACGGTCATGGTGCTGTCAACTCTAGACTGCGACATAATTTAGGCCTTAGCCTACCTCCACCTAAGCAAGCGCATCCGTCCCTCACGCCTAGCATGTCCCCCCTCTCCCTCCAACACGCTTCAAAATTTTACAGCTGAACTGTAACGGATAAGCTGATCGCGGAGATAAATAACTTTATGAAGTCGCACAACATCAAAATCGCCGCGATACAAGAGACAAAATGGAGCACAAGATCGGACTTACGAACTTGTGATGGGTATAATGTACATCGAAAAGACCGTCCCAGCGGTCATGGGGGTGGCCTTGCGTTCATTACACATCACTCTGTACAATATAATCTATTTTCCCCTGACGTCGCCACCAGGGACTCTACCTTAGAATGTCAAGGCATAGTAGTCCGGTGAGGCGACGTCTACCTGCAAATTATAAACATCTACATTCCTAGAGATTATCATCCCGACATTAGTGCGTTGGTAAGTGGCGATAACCGTCTAATCCTAGGCGACTTCAACGCACATCACGATCTCTGGCACTCCAACTTGCCAGCAGACAGCAGAGGACACGCAATTGCAGACCAAACAGACAACTCAGCATTCTGTACAGTCAGTGGAGATGCCCCCACCAGGGTGGCAGGTAACTGCCACATTTCGCCAGACATCTTCAACCCGAGCGCGGGCCTAATTAACTTCGTCATCTGGCGACCGATGCTTACATTAGCTTCAGACCACCTACCCATCTTACTCTCCGTTGAGCTCCCGACCGATTCCATAACGACTGATAAACAAACATACATCAACTTCCTTCGCTGCCTTACCCACTCCGACAGACGTACGCAAAGGTGAAAGAGAGTTTCGCAAGGTTATTGATTCAGCCTCAGGCCGCTCTATGCCTGCTGGTAGAATACCAGAAATTCGTCCGAATCTTCCTGCAGAAGCTGCGGCGATGGCAAGAGAACGTGACCAAGTGAGATTCATCTATCCCGCAGATCAAAGAATCAAAGATCTCAATGCGGAAATTCGTAGGATAGTCAACGAACGCAAACTGACCAAGTGGAAACAACACCTCGAGGCATGCAACCTCTCCGGCGGAGTCGGCAAATTATGGTCGACTGTCAAGGCCCTATCGAATCCGACAAAATACAATGACAAGGTCGCCATTGTATTCGTCAAATAGAACGCCAGGAAATGCGCGAGCTTCTTTTGCCGGCTGTTTATAATGCATCCACCTGCGGATAGAACTAAGAGAAGAGTCATCCGACGTGCGCACAAACACAAACACTCCACTGCGCCCATTGCCGTCTCAGTCTCAGAGGTCAGGGAACCCACTCCATTTATCGAAACTATCGATTGTATGGGAGCTATGCGTTGTATTGCTCCGATCTTGCTGATTCCGACGAATGATTAATCTCATGCCAAATGGCGGCTCCATACCAAATTTCATCAAGATATCTCAAAAACTGAGGGACTAGTTTGCGCGCAAACAGACAGACGAACCGACGGACATGGCTAAATCGTCCTTCTTATTTCAGTTTACTTATTTAAGGGCCCATCTCTTCTTCTCATACTTACAAACATTTCGTGTTCAGTAAAGGCATGAGAATCAAAAAAGATATATAACTTCCCTATTGCAGTAAGGTATTAACAACTTGCCCGGTGGAATAATCCACTATAAAAGGGGGCGGGGCCACGCCCATTTTCACAAGTTTATATTTTCCGACTTTCTTCGTTCACGGACGCTTTGAAAGTGAAATATACATGACATAAAGCTTTTGTACTCAAAGTTATTGCCTATTAAATATATCTATGATCCTTTTCAAAATCTTTCGTATAAAAGTGGGCGTGGTTCTTATGGAATGAATTTTCTTTTTATCGAAACTTGAAATTTGAGACAAACAATAAATTTTGTTTCAAAAATGTACGCGAAAATTCAAAGCAACATTCTCTTACATCTTATATCTTTTTTTCAGAATTTTTTTAATTTTTTGTAGTATGCAGTTTTGTAGGTCATTAAATTTTGTCACAATCTTAGGGTCGTGACACATTTACTGAGTTTTGACTGGGGACGAGCATTAACACCAACAATAATGTCAGCCTATAAATCCAACGAAGAATCACTCACGCAAACAAGTGGTACTTCTGACTGAGTTGGAAATTGAGAAGTAAAATCCTCTCTCGAAGAATGACAATAAATAAGTCATTTATCGTTCCCGCTCTGGTTTATGGTGATCCCGTGGTGTTTCCAATTAGCTACAATTAGCAGCAAGACATAACGAGTGGCGAGCTATAGTAAAATACCAAAATCGCTCAGACGGTTTGGCGGCATTTACAGAAGAAGGGTTGAAAGGTGATTCCAACTATAGAAGTGGAAACGGGGAGAGTTGCAAAAATTTGTAGCAATTTGTATAAGTTATGAAATACGTTTTGTCGCAAAAGATTTCCTCACTGTAAGAACCTTCTCCATAAACTGGTTTTGGCCACTATATTTTGGCTTTGAACAAGTGGTTCATAAAATTCAGTAAGCTTAAATAAATTTTTGTCATTTTCTTCTCTGTGGTTTGTTGAAAACCCGAAGCAAAATATCTAAAGTGTAATCGTAGTTAAATTTAAGTTTTAATATCAAATTTAAAAATGACAATTGTGTCCCAATTCACAAAATTAATTAAATGATAAAAAAAATGTAACAGAAAACAAAAAGATTGTGACATGAGTATCAATATTCTAAGGAGACCTAGATTATCATCCACAAGGTTGACTTTTGCCCAGTATTATATTAAATTTATCACAACTCGGCCTTAACCTGACAAACAATCGACCCCGATTGATTCTAGTGAGATATTCTAAGGCTCCTTAAAATACTCATATGAATTTTCTTCCTATGGGCCGCACCCAATGTTGAGCCTTCTAGAGTCAAAGACGTTACTATAAGGAATCTGCGTGATCTGACAATTCTCTATATCTGTTACTACATAGCGGTCGTGTCCTAATTGTTTATGTATGACATAAGGACCCTTATACTTTGGAGCAAGCTTCTTATTTTGCCTACAGAAGTGTCTAGATTCCTAATTACAACAAACTCACCAACCTCAAATTGCCGGGCAGGTTTATGTGTTCGGTTAAAATTTCGTTCATTCCTGAATAGCTTTGTCTGCCTGCTCCCTGATTTCAGTCAAATCTACGAGTACACTCCCATTGCTATAATTATCCTGCAGATATTCAGTTAATTCATCCACCGCAGTCCCTTTTTGATCTACCTCGAACAACAGTTTACTAGGTGTCTCTTTAGTGCTACTATGAACTGTATTATTAATTGCAAACTCGATATCAACAAGTCTTTTCTTCCAATCTGTATGGTCAATAGGATCAGTAAGTTTTGCCAAAATGCCTTTTAAAACTCGGTTTACTCGTTCTACTTGCCCATTAGATTGTGGAGATGCTACAGCGTTTAGCATGTGTTCAATGTGATTTTGTACACAAAACTCTTTAAACTCAACTGAAGTAAAGCAAGACCCTCTGTCACTAATAATTCGCCGAGGCCGACAGTAATCCGTAAAATATTTGCGCATTGCATAAATAGTCTCTTTTGCACTAGTATTTACGCCGAATAACTTAACAAACTTGGTAAATGAATCTACAACTAACAAAATAAAAATTTATTACGAAAATTCGTCTGGACTTAGAACCAAAACTGAGTCCGTCTATACTTTCAGCTCAATACTTGATTATGATTGCTTCGTCATAACGGAGACTTGGCTTAATGAACATTTTTTTGATGCGGAGTTCTTTAACCCACAACTTTTTGATGTATTTCGAAAGGACAGGGATTATGCTAAAACTGGCTTAAGCAGGGGTGGCGGCGTACTTATTGCCGTTCGCAAATACCTTCGTGCTTCACTGCTTCAACTGCAGAATCCTAACTCTGTACTTGATCAACTTTGCATAAAGCTGCATGGCGCTTTTGTGCATATGTACTTTTGTTTGTCGTACATACCGCCTGATAGCTCCGATGATTTATACAAGGCACATGTTGACAACATTTTGGCGCTTAAGGACACTATTGGCGATGGTGAAATCTGTGTCTTTGGTGATTTTAATTTGAGATACATTTCCTGGAGGCGTTTAGATACTGATGTTTTTCTAACTCCATCCAATGTTACGAGTTTTTCTGAATGTTATTTAATAGATAATCTGCAATGTATTGAGCTTCTACAGGTAAATAGTTTTTTTAATGCATTAGATAGACTGTTAGACTTAGTTTTTGTAAGCCATAACATAAATTGTGACCTCTCACACGCAGCTAGTTGCATCTCGTCTCCAACTCAGCATCACAATCCACTGGTTTTGGAGTTTGAGTTTTTTCAATATTTTGAATTACCAACTAGTCCGCAATCTGTCTCGTTCAACTATTCGCATTGCAACTTTTTTGATTTAGACAATTTGCTTGACTTGGATTGGCCTCGGCTTTTCGAGAACGTGGATGTAACTGGCTGCTATGATATCTTTAAGGGAAAAATCTATGATATCTGCTTAAGTCACATCCCAAGGTTTAGTAAGAGAACCACTAAGCAGCCGTGGTTTTCGAAAGAACTCAAGCGGCTGAGGAATTTAAAGAATAAGTTTTTTAAAAGACATAAACGTTCTAGTAACGAACACTTTCGTAGGCGGTACGTATACTATAGGGGTGAGTTTAACAAGCTCAATAGATTATTATATCGCCGTTATATTCACAATGTAGAAAGCAATATTAAATGCAACCCAAAATTCTTTTGGAGTTACATTAAATCAAAAAAAAAGGGTTCGGATATACCTACCACGGTCCAGCTTAGGGGAGTTTCAGCTAACTCCGTGTCCGAAGCAGCTAATTTGTTTGCTGATTTTTTCTCTTCTAATTTCACGTCGGATAATGATAATGATTTCATTTCTGAGAATTTTCCGTCAAGCCTTGATACCTCCATCAATTTTGGCATGTTGGTATTAGCAGAGCAAGACATCGCAAATGGCATTGAACAATTAAAGATGTCTACTACAACTGACGCTGATGGTCTTTCAGCAGTTTTATTAAAAAATTGTTCCTCATTGATTGGTCCCTTATTGCATATCTTTAATATGTCTTTGTCTTCCGGAATCTTCCTGGATGCTTGGAAACGAACTTTTATTACGCCTATCCTAAAAAGTGGTAATAAAAATAACATTGAAAATTATAGGCCCATTTCTAAACTAACCACGGTCTCAAAACTGTTTGAGTGCATAATTAAAGAAAAGATTTATTTCGCTGTAAAACACCTGGTCTGTCCTCAACAGCATGGTTTCATTCCGGGTAGATCCACCTTAACTAATCTTGCTGTGTTTACCGAAGACTGTTTGGACTCCTTTCATAAAGGTTTTCAAATTGATGCGGTTTATACAGACTTCTCAAAGGCCTTTGATAGGGTATCGCACCGAATTCTTTTGGCTAAACTTGAAGCCTTAGGATTTCACTCACATTTTCTAAATTTTATTTCTTCTTACGTACATAACCGAAAGTGCGTCGTGCGCCTTGAAGGTGCGTCCTCCGCTCCTTTCGTTGCTTCCTCGGGAGTTCCCCAGGGAAGTGTCCTTGGACCATTACTATTTATTCTTTTCATTAATGATATATCCTCGTGCTTTTCTAAGTGTAATTTTCTTCTCTATGCAGATGATTTGAAAATTTATTACGAAATTCGGTGCATGGAAGATTCTTTCGTTTTGCAAAGTGAGCTTGACAACCTGTACCAGTGGTGTGGACGTAATCGCTTGTTTCTCAATATTGCTAAATGTCACTATACCTCGTATGCAAGAGTTCCACCTAGTGCAACTTCGACGTACTGTTTTTCTGATATTACGCTTATGGAAGTTAATGAGTTTAAAGACTTGGGTGTCTATTTCGACCCTAAGCTGAGTTTTACTACTCACATAAATTTCATTATTACCAAAGCGTATGCGATGCTGGCTTTTATACGGCGCAATTGCTGGTCGTTTTCCGACCCCTATACTCTTAAGTTATTGTACTCGTCTTTGGTAAGATCCAGGCTGGAATATGCAGTTTTTATCTGGCGGCCTTATCAAGACGTTAACATTAATAGATTGGAGTCTGTCCAGAAGAAATTTGTGCGGTTTGCTTTGAGGCGGTTGAACTTTATAGAACCCCTCCCGCACTATCGCAGTCGTTGTTTGCTAATAAATCTCATGTCATTGCAGTCGAGGCGCGTTCTGTTGTCGATGTGCGTAGTTTATGACATCATTACTAATTCAATTGATTGCTCTTATCTTCTCATGAAAATTCATTTTAATGTACCCCCCCGAATTCTTCGTAGTTATGAGAGGTTTTATGTGGGTGTTGCTAGAACAGTTTATGCAATGAACGCTCCTCTAAGAAGGACACTTTCTGAATTGAATGATTTTTCTCTCTCCGTGGGATTTGATTTTTGTTTTACAAAGTTTACTTTTAAGAGCCTACTGATAAGATACTTAACACAACCTTTGGTTTAAGACTATGTTAAGCTTTTTTTCAATCTTTTTTATACAATCTGTAAACTTCTGGTTTGTTGATTTTTTTAATAAATAAATAAATAAATAAATAAATAAAACATGCCTATGCTTTGATCTGACTGTCTCTAAAGGTCCAAAGTGATCTATATGGAGTGTGGTCTATATGGAGTGTATCCCATGGTTCTTGTTTCTTCAGAATACTATAGACACCTCTTATTGCTCCTACACTGACCCGAATAGTATATACATTTCAAACAATTTGCAAGAAATATCTTTATTTTCTTTCTCATCCCAGGGAACCAATAATATTTCTTAATTTGATCGAAACATTTATCTACCGCTAAGTGCCCATAAGTTTCATGTACGAGCCAAATCACATTATTCTCCATCTCCCTAGGTACTTAGAGCTATCTTATACCGTTCTCCACATGAAACACCAGTCCATTCTCCATATCAAGCCCCTGCACCTAAGCCTCTCCTAATTTTTTTTTTAACTTATAATTTGCTGGATCTCTCATTTGAGTTAGTTGTAATTTAGCACCAACCTCACTTTCTTCTATTACACCTACACATACTACCCTCCTTAGAGCCTCCACATGTGCCATTTGTTCTCCTGACCTATGCCTAGTCTTAAAGTCAAATTCTACCAAAGCTAGAGACCACCGGGCAATACTCAACACTAAAACTAGAGAGTAGCAGTCTGTCACAATAGTAAAAGAAATTCCATCAAGAAACACTCTAAAACGTTCCAAAGCCCTTACTATAGCCAACGTTTCCAACTCAAAAATATCGTGATTCGGCTTCAGTGGTGCTTCTGGAAAAATATGCTATCGGGTGGAACTTTTGGTCGGTCTGCTTCTGAAGTATGTCTGCCCCATATCCATATGTACTGGCATCTGTATGCAGCTCTGGTTAACGATTCGGATCGAATACACATAGAATAGGTGACTCCACCAAACGATTCTTTAAAGTTTGAAAACCCTCTTTGCACTCAGTTGTCCACTCAAATCGGATATTTTTACCTAACAATCGACTGAGCGGCTTAGCTATTCGTGAGAAATTTGGTATGAACCTCCTAAAATAAGAAAATAATCCAAGACACCTTTACACTTTTTTTTGAAATCTGTGGTTCCTGGTAACTTCTGAGAGCTTCTACCTGTCTTAAACTGGGACGAATACCCTTATCACTTACCCTATATCCTAGATATTCAAGCTCCTGATATGCGAATTTACATTTTTCAAAACTTATTGCAAACCAGCTTCCGCAAGTAGTTTTAACACTCGCGTTAATACTTTACCATGCTCCTCAATGGTTTCTGCGGCAACTAAAATATCAACTAAGTAAACAACAATTTCCCCGCGATTAATTAATGCACACGAGCATTGGTAAGTCCAAAAGGTACAAAGTTATATTCATACTGATCCATTGGTGTTACGAAAGCTGGCAAAGGTATTCAGTCTACATTAGAGTGGTTTTGAAATGCAGGGTAATTTTTTTTTCTCCGAAATTTGTATGTGCTCACTTCTAGAAATGTGCTATTAGATATAAAAATTCAATTGTAAAAGTTTCAGCTCAATCGGAATTCGCCTTCCCGTGCCTAAAGATCCTGGAAGTTTGACAAAATCCCAATTTTTACAGAAAACTCGAAAGTTTTTTGTTGTAACTTGCGATAAAATATCCGCATTGCAACAGGTTTATTATCAAAAGAAAGAAAATTTAATAGACTTTATAGTTTATGATAACATTTCTTCTCTAAAACTGGACGGTTTAAAAGATATTTAACATTTAGTAGCAAAGATTGTTACCTAGTATTCGCTGTTCCCCACAATTTCGAAAACAATTTTACGTTTACTGACACCTTACCTTATCCGTAATCAACGGATGCACTTAAGTACCTTTATTTATTATAATAGAAAAACCTAGAAGTTAAGAAATTGTTGTAGTTATGTATTTTCAGTCTTTAATTAATGAATACAATGTTTAACAAAAAGGTGAGATGATGGTAGCCATTCTAGAGTTCACATTCGAAAAAATAATTCATATCGAAAGTAAAAGTTAAAAGAATTAACAAATTTAAAAATGTTGATTTTCAATATCAGTCATCGGATACGGGGTGAGAAAGGGTACATTTTGGGGCATCGGGATAAAACCGCCGGAAATCCGCCACCACCTGAAGCAAGAATTGGGGTTGCTCCTCGGCTTTTGTAAGAGTGTTATTACAATTTTGAATTAACTTAACTCCTCTCTCTGCCGTGTCGTTTACTACTTTTATGCTTCTAACAAGACTTTGAAGTTTCAAAAAGTCTTTATTATCAAACCAGCTCATTGGGGCCTCTGCCATAAAATTCGTTCCGACGCACAGTGGCGCCTCTGCCATTAAAGCATGGCAAAAATCAAAAAAATGATGAAAGCGTTCGCTAAATCTAATACATGTTTCTAATAGAGAATTTTCCAGGGATCAAGAATATATAACTGTTTTTTCACAGAAAATTATAGTTTACCAGGTAGAGCCGCTCAAAATTTACCAATTTTCAACATTGGGAAAAATTCGAAATTTTTCTTCTTTTTCGTTGTATTTAAAATGGTTTTGTGAGTAAATAAGACGGCCGGTTGTCGTTTTCTTGTATAGCAATTAAAGATAATTTAATTTAGGATTGAAACAAAAAAAAAAAAATTGTTTTGTTTGTTAAAAGTTGGCGGATATACCAGTTTTTCGAAATGCCTATTTTTAGGCCCTTTTTAAAACTTTGATGGAAAAAAAAAAAATGTTAAAATATCTGCTCCGTCAAATTAACAGCAGTTATTTGTGAAATATTCAGTTACCTAAATTCATAAAGTCTACCTGCGTCCAGCTGCAACTTCACTTTTTACATCAAATAAAGTTAAACAACCTTGGGCATAAATACGAGCCTGAGCAGGTATATACAAGGTGGCGCAAAAGTAATCCTCCTATCACGTGCCACAACCGATATGCTGAACATCGGAAGCTTACTTTTGCGCCACCTTGTATAATTCAGTACGGCCGTAAGGTCGTTTTTGTTATTGGAACTTGTTAACAACATACATTTTTTTAGTTACGAATTCTATACCTGAAATTCATTTTAATAATTTGAGTAGGTATATAAAGCTATCCATCATACAATGCACATTATCATTCGTCTTTTGGAGACTAAGGAGCTTAGTATTCTGTTTACTTGAATAAAGTGAATAGTATTTTTAAATATAGTTCACAGTTTAATATTTAGTCAGATACACTCGAAGACAATTCTAATATGTACCTAGAAAACTCGAAACTATTTGCGGTGTTTAAATCTACAAAGCCAAGACGGGACTTCGTTGAGGCTATTATGAGAGAATTAGCGAGTGAAACAAGCATTAAAGAAAAGGAAAGCCTGGAAGAAAAAATTGGTTTACAATACATAATGATAGAAAGAAAATGGAAGGACGTCTATCGTAACAATTCACAATTTCTAAGTAATCATGAAAAGTGGCTAGCTGACAAAACTTTTTTGGACGAAGAAACGCCTAGCACGTCAACCAATCCAACTAGAGGGAGACCAACAAAACCCATAGAAGAGTGTTCTACCTACACAAGGAAAAGGAAGCTGTCTGATACCACAAAAGCTATGGCCACGACTCATCTTTCAGAAGCACTGGCTATTAAATATAAAAAAGACGAGAAAACGTGAAGTCTCATATAACAGAAGCAGTTGCGGTAGCAAGTCCAGTGCGACTGATGAGGATCAAAAACAGCATTCCCACACCACCAAATGCGTTATTTAGGAAATACACTCCCGAAGAAGCTTTGGGGCTGTTTATAGATCTCGGTTTAAGGAAGAAAAAATATATTATATTGCGTAAGTCATTATTGCAACGTAATGCCAATATTTTACCTGGATACAAAAAAATTACTCAAGCCAAGAAAGAAGCAGTTCCTCTAAGTCCCAAAATAACCGAAGTATCAGCTGCAATTGAGCTACAAAACCTAGTGGATCATACGTCTACACGACTCCTTCAAAGTTTTACTGAAGAAAAGTTGAAATCACAGCCAAAAGAGCTAGCATTGATAACTAAGTGGGGCTGTGATGGATCATCAGGACAAAGCGCATATAAACAAAGAATAAATGTAGACGATGAAACAATTACAGATAGTAATATGTTTATGGCTTCTATTGTTCCATTACGACTTAAAGATGAAGCTTCAGAATTTTGGAAAAACCCGCGTTCGTCATCAACTATATTGTGCCGCCCGATATTATTTAAATACGAGAAGGAGTCTTCGGAACTCATAAAAGCTGCAGTGAGTGATATAAAAAATCAAATTGCCAAATTAGAACAACAATAATTGAAATTGAAGAGGGGAATGTCATTACAATAAAGCATGATTTTCTTCTAACAATGGTCGATGGAAAAGTTTTGAACTTAGTTACAAATACGACATCTACAATGAAATGTCCAATTTGTAAGAAGAGCCAAAAGGACTTTGAAAATCTTGATGATTCAATAACTGACGAACTAAATTATGAGTATGGAATATCTCTTTTGCATGCTAGGATAAGAATTTATTTTTGAAGCTGGCTTATACACTACCACAACAAGGAGAAGTTTTCGACTACAATACAACATGTAAAGAGAAACAAAACAGGAGAGAAAAAATAATTCAGGATGCATTCTATAAAGAGATTGGCCTTAGAGTTGACTGTCCAAAGTATGGATACGGAAATACAAATGATGGTAACTCTTCAAGAAGATTTTTTGAAAACGATGAAGTGACTGCTCGCATAACAGGAGTTGATAGAAATATTGTGAAAAGATTGGGAGTAATTTTAAATATTTTAAACTGCCATGAACTAGTTAATGGACCCAAATTTGGAGAATATGCATCTAAAACTACAGAGTTGCTGCATCAAAAGTATCCTGAGAAGAAACTTACACCAACTGTACATAAAATTTTAGCACATGGAAAAGATTTAATAGAGTACCAGTGCTTACCATTAGGAGAATTGTCTGAAGAAACTCAAGAATCTAAGAACAAGGACTACAAAAGATATAGATGTATGAACACCTGCAAAGTATCACGAGTTAGACAAAACGAAGACCTTTTCAACATGTTACCTATCTCTTCTGATCCAGTCATATCATCTATGAGGTATGTGAGAACACAAAAAGATGTAACAGATGCGTTTAGCTCAGAAATGGTTGCTTTGTTAGGTATATGTTCCAGTGACGACGACTATTTTAAGATAAAATAAGTTTCTCACTTTTTACCGAAACTTGGCTACAACCTCATGTTTTCAATTCAGAGTTTTTATGTAATGAATATCAAGTATATAGAAATGATCGCTTGAACAGAGTCGGGGGTGGTGTTCTCCTTGCCGTTCATTCCTCCATCCCTTCAGAAGAGGTTAATATTCCTAATATCGATTTCATTGAGTTCAAATGCATCCGCCGTCAACTAGACAACGTCTCTATGTACTTATATGTTTGCTACATCCCTCCAGCATCAGATTTTTCAGTCTACATGCAACATATCTCTCTGCTCAAAACTGTTAACTTTATGACTAAAGCTTCAGATTCAATTATTGTTTTGGGTGATTTTAACTTACCTTATATATCGTGGAACATATCTGATGGTAACATTATTCCAAATCCGTCCAAACTGGGGTTCAATGACTTAGTTTAGATGGAATTTCCGATCTTTGCCTTAATCAAATAAATGTTACCGCTAACAAGTTTGGGAAAGTCTTAGATTTAGTGTATGTTAATGATATAAACCAATTTTCTGTAAATCGTTGTGATCCGTTGGTTTTACCAGAAGACCTTTACCACCCTTCTATGGAAATAGTCTACGAAACCATAAGTAATGGCCAAGGCACTCAATGCTACTCATGTAGTAGCTTTGATTTTAACTTTTCCAAAGCAAACTACAAGAAATTAAATAAAGAACTGTCTAAATTAACTTGGCCTGAATTTGGTTGTGATATGGATCTAAACGTCCCACATTTCAATCAAACTATTTACTGCCTATTTGAGAAGTTTGGTCCTAAACGTAAAGTAACTTATGATCATCCTACGCAAGCTTGGTTTACTAAAGAGCTTAAGGCTCTTAAAAATAGGAAAACGCGATCATTTAATTTATATAAGAAATCCGGATTAAATAAACATTACCTACTGTATTCCATTCTACGTCAGAAGTACATAGATTTAAATAAAAAGTGCTATAAAGCTTATATCTCTAAAACCAAAAGAGACATTATTCTCAATCCAAAGTCATTTTATGGTTTCGTAAATTCTAAACGTAAAGTATCAGGGTTTCCCTCAGCCATGAAATATCAAGACATTATATCTAACGATAATCAATATATCGCAAATTTTTTTGCTCAATTTTTCACTTCTAACTATTCTGCTGTCACCAATTCAAACTTTCAAAACTATCCCTATAAGCTACACGGAAAAAATTCAATTAATTCACCAATTATATGCGCCAAAGATGTTCTAATTTATCTTAAAAGCTTAAAAGAATCTTTTAAATATGGTCCTGATAGGATTCCTACATGTTTCTTGAAAAAGTGTGCGAACCATATTTACCAACCCCTTACCAATTTGTTCAATCTATCACTAAAGTGTGGTGTTTTTCCAACTGCGTGGAAAGAATCGTTTCTTCTACCGCTGCATAAAAGCGGGAGTAGGTCTTCTATAGAGAACTATAGTGGCATCGCAAAGCTTTCTGCCATCCCAAAATTGTTTGAAGCTATTGTTACAAATCAACTTACGGGTCCGATCTCTACTTTGATAGCTGACTGCCAACACGGGTTCAGTAAGGGAAAGTCCACAGTTACGAATTTACTTGAGTTTACCAGTCATGTCTCAAATGGCTTTAGAAAAAATCTGCAAACCGACGTTATTTATACGGATTTCAGCAAAGCTTTTGACAAAGTGTGTCACTCATTACTTATTCATAAACTCGATCAGTTGGGCTTCCAGCCGGGTCTCAATCGCTGGATCTCTTCTTACCTTAGTGACAGGACACAAAGAGTAATGTTTAAAAATTTAGTATCCGATGTCATTTATGTCTCTTCGGGGTTCCTCAAGGAAGCCATCTTGGCCCGATTCTGTTCTTGTTGTTTATAAATGATATTTCTACAATAATAAAATTTTCAAAAATGTTAATGTATACCGACGACGTAAAGCTTTTCATGTCATTCGCGTCATTTGAAGATAGAAATAAGCTACAATCAGATCTAGATACACTTGTTACTTGGTGCGATTTAAATTATATGCCACTTAACCTTAAAAAATGTAAACACATGGGTTTTTCGCGTGAAATTTCTCAGCCCGCTTCCTATACAATTAAAAATTATAGTCTTGAGCAAGTGTATGATTTTGTTGACCTGGGGGTTGCTATGGACTATAAACTCAGTTTCAACCGCCATATTAACACAACAGTCAATAAGGCTAGAGGTGTCCTAGCATTCGTTAAACGATGGTCTAAAAAATTTAGCGACCCTTATGTAACTAAAGCCCTCTTCACTACATTAGTCAGACCGATACTTGAATACGGTTCTATAATTTGGAACCCGCGTTACCAGGTTCATGTAGATCGCCTTGAATCAGTTCAAAAACAATTTTTACTATTTGCCTTAGGAGATTTTCATTGGGATCCCTTGTACAATCTGCCACCCTATACGAATCGTTTAAAACTAATTAATCTGCACACACTTTCTAGTCGGAGGGAAATGCTTGGAATTATTTTTATGATTAAATTGCTAAATGGTTCACTATCCAGCCCATTTCTTCTAGGTGAAGTGAACTTCAATGTACCGTCTCGTCCTTCAGCATTTTAAACCTCTAGTCTTAAAACAGTGCCGAACCAATTTTCAGTTAAATGAGCCTTTTCGCTGTTTGTGTCAAGATTATAACTCTCTTTCTGGTAGATTTGATATTTCAGACTGCTTTTCAGCATAAAAAAATCAATTCTTTCTATCCTAAATTCATAGCTACTAATTGTTTCTTATTCTTTGACTTCTATATTAACTTCTAACAATAATTTTATTCTGTTAACTAGTTATTTCTTAATGTATAATCTATCCTATATCTACTTTACTTAGCTGATGAGGTTTTCTCTGTAGCTGAGCAGTTTTAGATCTCGACGATTAACAAACCAAAGCCTTTTAACGACTCGGCACGAACGAATAATCCGCGCGTTATGCGGATGCGCCCCTCGCGTCGGTCGGGCGGGATATGGTGGGTAATCCGTTGGGAATTATTATTATTACAACAATGAAAAAGAGATTTACTAATTAATTTTGTTACTTTATTGAAAAATAAGATATCTATGTACAAGTTAATTTTTTATTTCAAATAAAAGAATTAATTAATTTAGTAATTTATAAATACATACTTTTCGTTATTGCATTTCTCTTAAGTTTATCAAATTTATTTTAAAGCTTAGGCATTTTGCCTTCAAACGAGTATTACATTTTTATAGAAATCAATACGTCTATCGAGTTTGGTACGAATTGGTAAAGCGGTTACGAAGATCAAACTTTTTAGCATAAATGGGCAGTGCCACTCCCCTTTTCCAAAATTCGTTGGCTGTTTAATCTTTAGCTCAAATAAAATTTCATTGAACCGCCTTCACTAACTTTTAGGCCCGGTTTTTCAGTCCTTGGTTAAGCTCAGTTTAAACTAGGTTTGCTTAAACTCGGCATAAATTTAAACTCCAGTTAAACTGCAGAGCGGTTTTTCAGTGTGAGTTTGAGGCCGCTTTTAATATTTGCTTTTTATACGGCAACATTGGTTTTTTCTTTATCTAGATACGGCAACAGATAATATTTGTATACATATTCAACGCCATTGCTTCTCCCCAGTATTGTAATAGTTAGCATTTCGCCAATTTCTGCATCACTATAATCACTTTCGTCAGATGATATATCCAGTATTTAATTAAATATAAAAATATCGTCCTTTCTTAATTACGTTCAGCTCATTGTTTCACAACCAAAACCATCAAATATGCAAAACAGCTGACAGGTTAACTAGAGTTTAACCCTGCCGAATTGACCGCTTAAACTACGTTTAAACTTCGTTTAAAGTTGATTGAAAAACTGCGCAACAAGTTTAAGCTTAGTTTAACTGACAAATTGAGTTAAACTTGTACTGAAAAACCGGGCCTTAGTTATTAATAAAATACATATTGGGCTTGTAAATTAAAAAAAAAAACATGTAAAATTTTACGATGAATTTTGAAGCACCTTGTTATTGTGGCACCAAAAACGGGCATTTGAGTTTTATACGAGTATTGCCATTTAAAAGAAACAATACGTCTATCGATTTTGGTAGTTATTGATTACGTGACTACTTAGATACAACTTTTTGTCATAAGTGGGCAGTGCCACGCTATCTTATCAAAATCATTAGTTTATCTTATTTAATGTACGTCATTATAAGACAAACCTCATTTTATTTTTTTTTATTTTTTACTAAAAACATTTTGTTTTTGCATTTTTCTAAAAATTTTCGACTTTTTAGAAGCACCCTGTATCTGTGACATTCCGAGCTTTCACACAATAAAACTTCAAATAATTAGCTTTAATTTGCATTTTAAATTTTTAAAATATCTTTATTGGTTCAAAAGTTATGATTTTTGCAAATAAAAAACTCAAAAGGAGCCACTGTGCGACGTTAAAATACTCGAAAAATACAAGAGATTGGTCAGAAATAAACTAAAAGAGAAACATTTTTTAAAAACTTCAAAGCTTCCTTTTCAGAAACTTGTACTCTCACTATTTTTGGGGATATTTCATCTTCTGTTAAATTGTATGATGAAATCTTTTGTGCAATTTTTCCTCTAAGTTCATTTGAAACATTTTTATCGAATAGACTGAAGCAAATCTGTTCCGGATTCAGATACCACAAGTGATGCAAATATTTCCCCAATCCCTTTTCTGATATACCTCGATCAAAACGTTTGTACTTAATGAGATTCTGAATAAACATTAAATCATTATTGGGCGCACTAATAGCGTTTGAAGCTTGACACCACATTTTAACATATAGATTGACAATAAATAAACAAATAACTTTTATTGAACTGAACTCTTCTTTGGGCATAGGAATTTGCTCCCTAAAAATAAAAATTGTAAAAGAGTAAATGGCTTTAGCCATACAACGAGCGTGATGATAAGCACCAGGAGAGCGAAATGAAAGATCATGAGAAGGGAGTTTTCCTAGAAATACCAAACATAACTTGATAAATTCTAGGTAATCATCCCTCGGCAGTTTTTCAGTTATCTGAAGGCGAAGAAATTCCGAAACGTCTTTTTCGAATTCTTTCACTGATCTCTTTACCGAATCATCTTTTAACCCAAGTATGTACTTAGACTGACCTATGTTAGGCCAATGAATTTGAAATTTTCTAAAAATATCGGGTTGGGGAGCAGTTCTTGATCCCATTTTGTACTCAAACACCGGCCGTCAAACGACTTCTAAAATGTGATGACGACACGCTAAATGCAACAGAGGTCTACCTAGGTCTTTTTCTAACAAGGTGCAAGCGCCTTTCATTCGACCGGTATTGGAAGCAGTCGTATCAAAACACATTCCAACAATTTTATCTCGAACATCCCATTCTTCTAGGCAACCGCTAACAGCTTCTGCCTTACAGTTAGCTATTCTCTAATTCAGGGACTGCTAGCAGTTGTTTTTTTTTCATTTCATTTCATTTATTTGTCTATGATTTCATTAATCTTACAGACTAGATTTACATTCAAAAAATCTTAAATGCTAATAAATTTATTTTATACATAATAAGAGTAAAGTTTAGAACTAAAAGACGCTCTCGGGAGTGCGAAGTCAAGCTCAAGACTAAAAAAGATCCTGTTGTATTCATTGAGGGCCCTAGATATAGGATCAAATTTGTGATAATTAGCTCTGATTACTTGTTCCTCAACTCCTTTGCTTACTAAGATTGCAAGCCTTTCAGTACAGCCTTCTGAAGAAGTTTTGGCTACAGTTTTGGATCCCAATGAACAACACAACCCTTCAAGTCTGAATCTCTAAACCTCGCCTTGATTTTCTGTGCCCTTGGCTCCCGAAATTATATTCTGTGTTTTCTTATCGTATTTCTACTAAGTGCTAATTCGTCCACGTTAGAGCCCAGACTTTCAGCTGTTGCGAAAATTGATCGCACAGCATTTCTATCAGAAATTTTACATCTATCTAGCAGAATCGACCACTTTTCCGTCATTACTCCCTTCTGCTCATCTAAAATTCTTCACCAGAACTCATTTCTTCCACTTCGGATTCAAAATACTCTGAATTATCTTGCATACTTTCCGCTGAAGTGATAAAAGAAGATAAAATTTAAAGTTTTTAGGAGGAATCTACTGTTGAATTTGGTAAAAATAAAAGCCACAACTTCTAAGAATAAGCTTATTACCTCTATTCCTCTTGGTGCATAGTTTTTGGCTTAAATTGGAAAAATATAATATGAACTCACCAGCATCTGATAGTGAAGTTTGTAGCCTGCGCTATTCTTCCTTAGATTCTCTTTTTTCTCTTCTTTACTCTCTTTCTACTCCTCTTTGCTCAGCTCGAGCAGTATTCCTATCGACACCTTTCATGTGACCTTTGCGACCTTTCATTCTCTGACTTACCAAAAATCGAACATCTTTTTTTTTAATCGGCATTTTGGAAATGGCATCTTCCACTGCTACATAAAAAACGTTGGGCAGCTTGGATTTGAATGCAAGATTCTTTCGTTCCTGACATTTTGCCTTCAATGCTGAATTCCTTTGAAGTGATCTCCATTCGTTATATAATTTTTCAACTTTGCTAACAGCATTTTTCGGTATCTGACAAGGTATTCTTGCTTTCTCCCAGACCACATGAACTTCTTTTAGAGCGAGTTTTGCAGCATCACAGAGGGGTAATCCAACTTCACGCATGTTGTAAAACAACGACTTGAGCACTTGATGATTAGATGGTAGTTCTTTCCCGATTATTTGCTGGGACGAATGTCCAACTAAGTAAATTCGAGTTTTAGCTCGGAGGCGAACACTAGACGAAGTAGAAGCCATTTGAATTTAATAGAGAAAGTAATATCCTGCATTCACTAACATTAAACTGTTCACTAAGCACAAAAACATTAAATGAACATTTCACCTCAAGCTTTTTTATTAGCGTGACGTCGAAAGCAAATAGGGGATTCCCTATTTTAAATGTCTAAATGTTAAATGACTTGGCCAACTTCAGGGGTCTTTAGGCACGGGGAGGCAAAGTCCGATTGAGCTCAAACTTTTACAATTGCATTTTTGCACTAAACAGCACATTTTAAGAACTGAGCACCTGTAAAAATTGTAAAAAAAATTCTAAAACCCACCCTAGCTAGTCTACATACATCGAAATTTGATGATATCTATTTCGCAAGTCCAATGTACTAAAGTAGCTTTTCCCTGACACGTATGCTAAGCAATCTTCGATTAAAGGTAAGGGGAACCTATCCTTCACAGTTATCTTGTTAAGTTCTCGATAATCTACACATATACGCAACTTACCATTCCTTTTCCTAACTAAAACTATTGGCGACGCATACCAAGAATCGCTGGGTTTTATAACTCCTTGCTACAATAGACTGTCAATTATTGCTTTTTAAACGATAACACTGGATCACAAATTCCAACTTTTTTTCTGCACCAGAGACGCCATAGTGAAATTCCTATGTAAAATCACCTCCTAATTCCGAAAATCAAGGTTATTTTTACTTGAATGATACCGTTTTTGAGATATTTACGATTTACCGTTATTTCAAAAAACAAAAAAGATGGCTCCACTTAATCGTGTATATCTCAAGAACAAACTGAGCTCTTCCAAGACGGTTTGAAAAATTTGAAAGCTTATAAAATTTACTATAATCAGTACATACAACACTTTTTGCTAGGTCCTGCAGATTCAAACATATTGAACAATCATTACGGATTTTTTAAATTTTTTTTGTAAAAATATAAAAAAATTTGTACTTTGCGAGGAAGCATCTCGAAAACTTTTTGTTTTTTTGCAGATATTTTTTCCCCCCTGTAAGCTCTGTTTTATTACAAAAAAAATAAGCTATCAGTGAACAAAATCGATGAACTAATACAAAAGTTATAAGCATTCAAGTAAATATATCCATTTAATACTTAAGTACCCTACAAATAATAGCATATGTACATATGGTTCTGTCTTAACTCTATGATCTTATTTTATAATTGAAAAAGTTATGTGTCTTGTTTTGACGCTTATTTAGATTAGGATCGGTTTCTCTTATGAGAAACCAACAGTAGTCGCCCCTCATAGCGACATCCCAGAATCCTTGATACCGACTTTCAATCACTTTCATTTGCTGGTGAAACCTTTCGCCATGCTCGTCACTTTCGTCGCCAAGATTTTGCGGGAAAAAATTTAAGTGGGAGTGTAAGAAATGAATTTTTAAAGACATATTTACTCCTGAAAGAAAATAAAAAAGTAAATTAGATAAATACATAAGTGACACATTAGTATATAATTTTCTTAGGCTGGATTTATCTTTCAATTCAGAACAAATTTTTTGTTTATATTTTTCCCGTTCTTGTTTGTTCGGAACTGGACGATGAATTCAGATTTATGGCTATATATTCTCATGTAAATTTATGTAATATATAATTTATTATAATATGTTTTTTTATTTACCCATTTCCGCATAGTTTTTGATTAAGTCGTTCACTATCATCTCGTAGTTAGGACTTTTGTGTTTGCCTAAAAAAGAAGTAACGACCTTTTCAAAAGAATCCCACGCTGCTGCCTCCACTGGTGACAATAGTTCTTTGAAATGGTTATTGGTCATCATTTTCCTTATTTGCGGTCCCACAAAAATCCCTTCCTTTATTTTTGCTTCTGAAATCTCTGGGAAGATTGTCTTCAAATGATGAAAAGCTTCGCCTTCTTTGTCCAAAGCCTTCACAAAGTTTTTGATAAGGCCGAGCTTGATGTGGAGCGGAGGTAGAATTATTTTTTCCTTCTTTATAAGTGGAGAGTATTTTATGTTATCTACCCCAACTTGAAACTCGATTCGTTCTGGCCAATCCTTTATGATGTAGTGGTCTTGACGAGCTCGGCTATCCCATTTGCATAGAAAGCAACAGTATTTTGTGTATCCACTTTGTAGACCACATAGCATTCCAACGACTTTAAGATCGGCACATATTTTCCAATCATGTTCTTCGTATTTGATTAACTTGAGCAATTTTTGCATTATCTCATATGTTTCCTTCGTATTTACTGCATGCGCGATCGGGATAGATGGCTTTTGGTTGCCAATATGCAATAATACGGCTTAAACTTAATTTATTGCCGTCTATGAACAATCGCCACTCTTTTGAATCATATGGTTCACCAAATTGTTTGAATAGACCAGCAATGTCTTTGCAGTAACAAACACTGTCCTCCTTCGTATAGTACTTGGAAAATTCTTCGTGACGAGTTCTATAATATGTTACCTTAACATCGGATGAAACAAATTTAAATTGTTGCATTCGAGAGGCGTGTAGTTCGGCCTTTTCCTTTGACAATTCCAAATCCCTTATCCAATCATTGAGTTGTGCTTGTGACAAAGAATTTCTTTCGTTTTCCGTTTGAAATTCAGTACAACATGATGCCGCGTAATCAGATACTACTGTTGACAATGAAACTGGAGCCGGAACTAAAGTTAAATTTGATTCTGGCAATGTCGCTTCTGTTGAAATTAGTTCTGGTAATGACACTGTAGATACGCTCGCATAGGTTACTTTTCTGGACTTTCCAACCCCAAGTACTTTTGTAGTACAAATATAGCAGTCCGTTGAATGGCAAGTTGGTTCCCTCCACTTCATTGGTGTAATAAATTTCACACGTCGCCTAAATAGATAGTTTCAGGAATTAGTCAGCTATGCAATAAAAGGGAACAAATTCCTAATTTTTACAACGTACCTTTTTGTTCCGGTTTCCGAAGAAATCAATTCGACTCGGCATGTGGTGCACACAGTGTTCGGTGTCCATGGTTTTTAGGCTCAATTCCAAAACACTTATAGTATGTAACTTTCAAAGGATTTGAAAACACACGTCTCATACTTTTAACAATAAATTGACCGCAGATGAAACAGAACATATCTGGATCATTTGTACACTCAAACTCTCGCGCCCTTTTATTCATTTTTTATTTTAAGTAAATGACGGGTTATAAACTGCAATTATAAACTGAACAGTATCCGGCGAGCCTTGCAGATATTATGAAGGAACAAGGCGCATGTACTCTTATTTATACTTAGATCCAGTAAAAATTCAAGCCTACCTAAACAAAAAGGTTCCCTAGTTCTACAAAGAAAACACTACCTGCCTCAAAAATATGCTCTTGTTTAAAGTGTACCTAGGTTTGAGAAAACGACACTAACAGTTTTTTGTATCTAATAACTTTTCGAAAATCTACCTGCTAACTAACTGATATACGAATACTAATACATACGAGTATGTACCAGTAGGGTACTTAAGCATTAAATGGATATATTTACTTGAATGCTTATAACTTTTGTATTAGTTCATCGATTTTGTTCACTGATAGCTTATTTTTTTTGTAATAAAACAGAGCTTAGAGGGGGGAAAAAATATCTGCAAAAAAACAAAAAGTTTTCGAGATGCTTCCTCGCAAACTACAAATTTTTTTATATTTTTACAAGAAAAATTTAAAAAATCCGTAATGATTGTTCAATATGTTTGAATCTGCAGGACCTAGCAAAAAGTGTTGTATGTACTGATTATAGTAAATTTTATAAGCTTTCAAATTTTTCAAACCGTTTTGGAAGAGCTCAGTTTGTTCTTGAGATATAGACGATTAAGTGGAGCCATTTTTTTGTTTTTTGAAATAACGGTAAATCGTAAATATCTCAAAAACGGTACCATTCAAGTAAAAATAACCTTGGTTTTCGGAATTAGGAGGTGATTTTACATAGGAATTTCACTATGGCGTCTCTGGTGCATTTTGGCTGTAAACCAGTGTAATTGGCACTATTTTTTGTCAACTTCACCCTGGCACTTTATTATAAATACTAAAAGTGAATAGGTAATAAACGGCAAATCCAAATTTTTATAAAAATTCTGATTAAAAAGTGTAGAATTTTGATTAAACTTGGTTAAATGTTCCAAATTGAAATTCGTTCTTGAATGTGTATGAAAACGTGTAAAAAATTCTCGTCGCTATCTATTTTTCCGCCGTTGTGTGCTCTGATTAAATTAATGGGCTTGCCTACTCTAGTGTTTTCAGACCGCGTGAATTCGGATTTTTAAAGGCGTGAGAGATAAGGGAGTACAGTTTTACGGTATTATTTCGGTCTGTTGTTTTATTACTTCAAGAACCAATGTGTACACATACCGCAAGCCCGGTTTAATTGTCTTGAAAGGCTAATGAATTTTGTAGAAGGTCTGAAAAAACTGGTATATGTACATACAGGGTGGCTGATGAATTTTGCTACATTAAGAAACTCAAATAATTTTTTTTTCAGTGTATGGAATTCATTTTTCTTTTATTCATGTTAAAGCTCATTAAATTTTATTAAATATAGCTTAATTAGTTTTAAAAATAATGGAATTTAAATGCCCCCCCTGCTCGTCGATGTATGTGCGGCATCTTACCAAAAAGTTGTTCATTACTGCTTGGAGAGTTGAGACAGGAATAGCCGCAATTGTTTCTCGAATGGATTGCCTTAGTTCATTCAAATTTGTTGGTTTTGCTTTGAAGACTTCCTGTTTGCAATAACCCCACAAGAAAAAGTCAGGTGCAGTAAGGTCAGGCGACCTGGGTGGCCAACGGAATGTGGAGTTTCTGGATATCAGCTTATTGGGAAATTTTCGTCGCAATTCTGTCATAACAGGTTGGGCTATATGAGGAACTGCACCATCTTGCTGAAACCACACAGAGTTGAAAAAAATTCTCATTCGGCGTAATTCTGGATAGAAAAACTCTCTCAACATGCTCAAGTAACGGTCTCCAGTAACCGTAACGGTGTGACCGTTTTCTTCGAAGAAGTAGGGCCCGACAATGCAGCGTGATGAAACTGCACACCACACTGTGACACGAAGTGGATGCAATTCCGTCTCATGGAGTATCTGTGGGTTGGAAGCACTCCATATTCGACAATTTTGTTTGTTTATGTTGCCGTTTAAATCGAAATGGGCCTCGTCGGACATGAAAAGACAGTTCAACATGTTTCCATCCTCTTCCACCATTTGAAGCATCTTCTGGCAAAATTCCAAGCGAATCGGCAAGTCTGCAGCGTTCAGTTTGTTGGCCATTTGAATTTTATATGGGAATAAGTCCAAATCTTTGTGCATAATTGACTGTAATGACTGTCTGCTTACACCCATTTGAGCAGATAAGCTTCTTGTCGAAACACGTGGATTGTTTGGTATGGCAGCAGCTACAGCAGCGATTGTTTCCTCCGTTCGAACTGAAGGGTTTCGATGGTAAGGTCTTTTGTTGACTGTCCCATGCTCGGCAAAATTGTTTACAAGTCTTATTATGGTCCATCTGCTCGGAGGATTTCCGCCAAACGTGCGCCTATACTCTCTTTGAACCGAAACTACGGACTCCAGTGCGTGATAGCGGCGGACAATCCAAATTCTTGTTTCAGTGTCCCAGTTATCCATTTTTGTTAAATGTAAAAGTCAATCTGCAAAATAAAAAAAAATTAACCAGATTCATTAAATAGAAAAAAAGTTATTTAATCTTTTCTTGGTAGCGGCTTTCATTAGCCACCCTGTATATAGGCTTAGTATTACACTAACCGATATTTTCATATATTCATAAAAATTCACTTTGTCATTAGTCTGAAATAAGAAAATTATAAATCAGAAGCTCCAAATAGTACTGTTATTCAATCGAAAGTAAAAATATAGTAGTTCATTGATGAAGGGTGGGATCTATGCCCCCAATTTCCCCCCCCTGACTGACTATGCCACTGCTTCGAGGTCTCATTCTATGGTTTAGTTCATGACAAATGAGATCTTTTAGGTCTCCCCTACTCAAACACTCTAGGAATGGCTATAATTTTTATTTTTTGACTGCAAAATGTACTCCAAAATGATTTGGCCTTTTCATGTGGGTGTCACACGCACATTAAAAGGAATGTCCAATTTACCCACTTAATTTTTTTTAAATAAATTTTTAGTGCCAAAAATTATTTGTAATATAAAGGGTTTCCTTTTTTGTCTTCAATTAATGCAACAAATTCACATCCTCTTTCTGATGCAAAATCTTGGTAACGACAATTTATATTTTATAAAAAAATCCTTGTTAATATTAGCAAGAAATACTATTCTAACACAGAATACCACGGTAATAAGTTTGAAGGGTTTATATAGCATTTTTTTGGCATTTAAATGATGGAGAATATTGGTAGCTGCAATAAGAAAATATTTTTTTTTTGTTTCGTAAGAAGTGCATTTTTGTCGAGAACGCGCAATAAAACTGCAGATTTTTCAACAAAAATCTTAAAGAAAAAGGCCACAAACAATAAAAAAAAACATACTTTTACATACTTTTTAGTTATACTTTTGTAAACTTAAGCATTTCTGAAATTTTCTGCAACCAGGAAACTAAATATTCCTTAAAAAGCGGTTTGGAGAGGTTTCCTTACATATTTATTTTATCATTAATTAGAAACAAAAACTAGGACCAGATCCGTTTTGTTGCACAAATTACCTTTTCTACAATACGAAACAAGTTGACATACGTGACAACGACTTTTGTAATTTTTGCTCGCACTCTGCGACGACGTATGAAAAACATTTACGCTAAACTTAGAACAAAGTTTGATTGGAAGAATATTACGCGTGATATACCAAAGTATTAAAAAAGTTCTAAAAAATTGTTTTTTGAGCAGGGCTAAACTAAAAACGTGGGAAAACTTTGTTTTAACTCTAACGCAATGTAAGCCGTTTGATGTACTAGGTATACGAGTATGATAACAAGTTGGCACTTACCACGATTTGTGACATGACTAAATATTTGGTAACAGTAGCTTTACCAGATAAATCAGCAAATGTTTAATCATCAATGTTTTTCCTACAGTAAAAGCGACGTCTCCCTCTCATCACTAAAAATATCAGAATTATTGATGCTGTAGTAATTATCGCTAACATCGTTTAGAAACCAAATTTCAGAATACTTAAAACAGAACGGCAGAAAACACATTGGGGGTGTAAAATTGCAAAATAACTATGTGGTAGCAAGAATAGCAAAAAGCAGTTCGTTTGTTGTGCGAGGTAATAATATGATAATAATTTATTCGAATTCTAATTATATCTTCGCAAGGCATAACGAAAAGAAGAGCACAAAGAGAGTAGGCAGAATAGTTAGTAAATAAATTTAGTAAGTGTGTATGTATGTTTACAAACAGTATGGTTTTTATGGATATAATCCCTGCAAAAACAGTACGGGTAAAATGATTAGTCAATTTACCCGGAGCCATACCGAAAGTTTCCGTATTTCTCCCATCACATTTTTAAGAGCATCGGTAGACTTTTTGACCGTTTCTTTTCTCACGTTCCTGTATGTGTGGTTTTACATCTCGCTCGTTCTCATTTATTTTGCACTAAGATAAACATACAGCTGCACTGCTCACACCTACAGTACTATACTGTCACAGCTACTAGTCATATGAATAGTTATATAATTCCAATTTTTAAAGGGAATTTACGACTTCTATGACCGGCATATAATGGGAAAAATTACTGAAAGTTTACCCTCATGAATATGGCTATTTTACTATTATATTGACGACCACTTTATATTGATTTAAACAGCATACTTACGGAAATTTTTGCAGTATTTAGAACGTAATTTTACCTGTATAATGACAGCAATTTTGCGGTAAAATTATGGTCATTTTACTGAAAGGTTTACCTATCCCAAATTGTAATAAAACGCATAATTTTGTATAATGTATAGCTTAATACAAAGCTTATAAATATATAGTTGAACTCAACATCTTTTTAGTGTTTTATTATATTAATATTTATAATGTTTTATCTTTTTAGTATTTTATTTTATTCATTTTATCATTTTAGTATTTTATTATATTTATATTGTTTTATCTTTTTTGTATTTCATTACATTTATTTGAAAAGGCACTTAGTATTTAAAACTGAAAAATAAACATAAATTCAGTCTTTTAAAAACGGGTTTAAGTATGTTAACTTTAGAACAAAAAATAAAAAAGTTATTCACAACCATTTTATGGTATACTCGTATATGTTTGTAAGAGTTAATTTATTTAATTTAGTAAATATAGTTAAGTATTTAAAGAATATTTAAAAATATTAGTATAAAAAAGTGATTAAATTGTTAAGTTAAGTAAATATATTTAATTATAATGTTTGGTTCAGCTTCGTTGTAAGGTACCGTTTTTGTTTGTGCCTGTTGTGGCTTAGTTCCACGGATTCTTCATGCACATATTCTATTTCGCCCTGCATCTTGAACACGCCTGCCGAAAAAGTAAAAACATTAGTATACGTTAATAAAAAAAAATTCGGAAATTACTAAATAAAATCTTTTTAAACAATTTGAGCTCTGATAGCGCTTTTTTTGAGCTCCTTCCGTCCCAGTTAAAGTTGGCGATGAGCTCATCAGTTGTGAGTTTTCTAAAGACCGCATCTAAATCCCCTGTAGGTCCTTTAATTACATATAAATACGAGGTCTATAAAGAAAAGATGTATTTTAGTTGTGAATAATTGAGCAACAAAAAGTTCGGTCGAATAAAAAATTACTTACGAGTGCATCCTCGTATGTTTCGTTTTCGAGCTTCTGCTCCAAATCATACACCGCAGCAATACACGATAGTGGAAACATGTCAGCCAGCTCATTCTGAAGCCCATTTCCACTTTATCCACTTATGCGGCACACTAGCCTATGCACTTTTTTTGTAAAAACCTTTGTTCTCGAACGGCTTTACGGTGGGCCAACATTTCCGGCTTTTCGATCATCTAAAAAGACACAGTACATGTACATATGAGTTACTATCACACATTTTTGGGTATTTGTTTCCTTTACTTTAGCAAAATTCAGCACATATTTTCGAAAGTTGGTTTCCTCTACACATTTCAACAAAATGCAGCACATATTTTCCAGTTATGTTTCCTTTAGGAGACAACTGGAAAAACACGTCCAAAAATGTCTGGAGAGGTATCAAAAGGCGGGTTTTGACCTCGGTATCAATAATCCGAAAGCGGAGATTCCAATTAATATTTCTGTCAAGAGATATTTGCAATTAAAGCTGAACATTTTCTGTCATTTTATGTGATTGTTGTTATCACACATTTGGGATTGGACTTGGTCCATTTTTTTTTTAAAAACGTTTCACTACAACAAAAACTAGAAAATCGGCTTTCAAATTGTTGATGCCGATGTCGAAACCCGTCTTTTGATGCCTCTCCTGGCATTTTTGGACGTGTTTTACCAGTTCCTTCCTAAAGGAAACAATTACTGCATACAATTTCTGATGAAGCACTTACCTTTTCCACTGGAATCCTGCACTCTTTTACTTGAGGTTGTGCACAATCCAACTTCTGAACGCTTAAGACAATCTGAAAATATTAAAAGGTATTTTAAGTATTATTTTGAATAACAATTGCATATTTTTTTTGTTATACATACCTTTAATTTTGCAACTTAACACCACCAGCTTAAACTTTTCAGCCTTTTTCCAGAAAACACAAAATGAAGTAAAAATCAAGCTTGCTGTGTTGCCACTTGTGAAATTTTGTATGCTCAAAGAGTGCGACAGAAACAGATATAGCAAAACAAACTTAAAACGCCCAATATGCCATTTCACTCTAACACAAAATCCTTGAACACGGAAACTTTCGGTATGGCTCCGGGTAAATTGACTAATAATTTTACCCGTACTATTTTTGCAGAAGAAAATTCGTGTATATGTATTGAAGTTTCAGTCATTCGATTTTTGCAGGGTAATGAGTGTAAATTAGATTTGAGTTATAGAGTGGCAACACATAATAATACAGTGTGTCCGACGCTTGTCTCCAATGTTTTTTCCAACAGAGACTTTTTTTCGCCAGTCTTTTTCACACTTGTATCAGGAAGCATGATAACTGACCAAGCGCATAGAAGAAAGCTAAGAGAAGTATACATAAAAATACAAATAAACAAATAATTGAACAGAACTGAAACATAAATAAAAAGTATATTAAATCAATAACGAGATTATAAGTAAAATAAAAGTAAATCGAAATATGTTGCATAGCATTGCAGATCCAAAAAAGGAGACTATTTTCGTTGCTGGCATAACAGCTTCTCGTTTGTCGTAATTTGATAGCTGCTGGCAATGCTTTTGTATTGTCAGTGGTCAGACTTTCATAAAAACTTAAGTAACCGTCAACCACACGGACTGCAAGCGGAACATGCTTAAATTCACTTTTTATATTTTCAATATCAGTTTAGGGAAGACAAAATATCACAGCATCATCACTATGGTCAGAGGCCGGTTTCACTTGGGGGTTTTTAATTAGCACGCTAAAATATTAGTCCTATCCTTTTTTTTTGCGGATTTCCAATGGCAGAAATTAAAACATAATTCGTTTTTCTTAATTGATTTTCTATAAAAAAATTGGGTTCTTTAAATATCGAGATTTTGGAGCCCTGTAACTTATAATGTATTCATAAAATTTCTTATTTCGCACAAGAACAATTACCCAAAATATGAACGAATTCTAAAGCACCCCTCTTTGCCCCATATGTATTCCCCCCTTTGTAAACACAATCTTTGATTAAACTTACCTGCATAGATATTTCGGGGACTGTATTGTATCTTTTTTTGCAAATTTTCAAATTGAAACATAGTTCGCTTTATACCGTGGTATAGATCGTAATCATGGATTTCTGAAAGCCCAAAGGTATTGAATTTCTGTGTAGCATTCATGACACTGTCTTGCTCTGATTGTATAGCTTTAAAGTATTTAGTGTGATCATGATAATAACGACAAATTCCTCTTTTTATTTTCGCAGAAACGTTGGACGTTAACGGCAAAGATGTTGAAATCGAAGACGTTTTGGACCCAGATCTTTGATCACTATCAAAAACATTTCTGCTTATCACATTATTCGGCTCGTCGTATACATTTTCTGTATGATTACTAAGAATAGAATCACTTGAGTATATTGGCTTCTTTGTTAGGAAAATACCATTATGTGTTGTCTCAAAATATTGGGAAGCAACATCTACATTTTTGTTTTTTCCAAAAGATTCGTCTATATGAATGTCACACCGTCCAGTGTCTTTTGTATTTTCCAGAGAGGAACGCGAAGAAGATAAGCGCTTAAGCGTTGGCATAATAGAACGCCCAACATTTACATTAGGTGAGTCCTGAAATTCAAGTGGTGGCTCAATAGGAGCTAAAGGGCCCTTTTTTAATGTGTTGAAATTTTCTGCGCTCATGCCACCTTCAGAAAAATTATCCAAAGAATCAAATTGAGATACTTCCCCATCACTTTCAATAATCTGAAATGAAAAAATTTTAAAAACATTTTATTAATAGTTGTTGTTGTTATTAACAGTGCTTCGCCCTGCTAAATAGCTCGATCATTCTTAAAATCGTCATCAAATTCTAACAGAAGTCCACGGAAATTAGAAGTTTCAACAGGGTTGGGGCGAAATTGGCCTTAGAAGTGTAGGTTTTTAGAACAGTTAAAAATGGTGCACAACTCTAAGTCAAGAGACCTATTAACAACCTTTAGTAATGCGATCCGCAATTTTTCTGGGCAGAATCCTCTTTGCGTGGGCGGCCTTCGTCCGAGCTTATAAGGAATAACCCTTGGTCGATCCGACACCGGCTTCGCGATGCTCAGATACTCTGCACAGAATCCCCTTCTGTGTGGGCTAACTTCGGTCGCGCTTAAAAAAAAAGACTTGGTCATGTATGTAAAATGGTGGCGTCACTACACAATTATCTACGTTGCCTCTGTTACACAGATCAGACTGAAAAAGAGAGTAATGTGAAACAGATTGCAACTAACAGCCGAACAGCAGACATCAGCAGCAGCAGCAACTTAGAAAGCAATCACTAAAGTGCAAGCAGTCGTTCGTTCATTTTAATTGTCTTTTATATTTTTACTACATTTTGTTAATTCTGTTATTCGTTCGTTTTAATAAAACATCATACTTTATATTTTGGGAGCTCAACCTAAACGGACAAAAAAGAGCAAATTCAGTAGCGGCAAAGTGTAACATTAGTGCAAATGAACGTGAAAACCAGAAGTCAATCAAAAGAGCAGAGAGAAAACGAATCTTCTGAAAACAAAGAGGAATATACTTTAGTTGTGCAGCAAGAATCAGCAGCTGATAACGAAACGGCAATGGAGAACCTAGGCGAATTAGTACCACTTTTTTCAGCAAACCTGGATAAAGAAAATGAAACGAAGAACAGCATATCAGTGGAAAATTTCGGTAAAGTTATCCCGGAATACAACGTCATTTCAATTCCAATACGACAATGGCTTGAAAATTTCAATCAAAATGCCGAAGCATATGAACTTAGCATTAAGCAGAAATACGCCAATGCGAGAAACAAGTTGACTGGAACGGCAAAATTGTTTTTGGAATCAGTGTCTGTTTCGAACTACGAAAGCTTGAAAAAATCTCTAATTGACGAATTCGATAAAAAGCTGAGCGGCGCAGAAGTACACAGATTACTAAGCAACAGGAAAAAACGTGAGAGTGAGAGTTTTCACGAATACATTTTGCAAATGCGAAAACTGGCTGTGTTAAGTGAAGTTGACGAGCAATCGGCCATTCGTTATAGAGCTAACTATGCAACTATACGCAGCAACAACATCTAAGGAACTACGCGACAAATACGATTTAATGGAATTGGCGATTGGCAGACAACACGGCGAAACCATGCAAAAGGCACATAAAGGTAAGCGCGAAGATGAGCAAAGGCAAAATGAGAGTAAACGGCACTGCTACCACTGTGGATCATCGAACCATAAAAGTGCAGAATGCAAGGCAGAGACGAAATGCTTTAAATGCAACGGCAGCGGTCATGTGGTGAAAAATTGTAACCAAGGAACAAAAAGGAACTAGGTAAATGTCATCGACAAAACAAAACGTTCAAAGATAATAAAAATAAACAACAAGAAGGTAAGCTGTCTAGTTGACACAGGCGCCGATGTTACACTAATGCAACAAAATATTTATAAAATGATGTTTTTTGATTTAGTTATGCAAAAAAGTAATGTCATTCTGTACGGATTGGGAAATATTCCCACCTCAGTTGTCGGGACATTTATAGCGAGAGTCGAGGTAGATGGATTGCACGACGAGCACAAATTTTTCAATGCTCCTGATAGCAAAATCTATTATGGTGTGATAATGGGTTATGATATTGTTGAAAATTTCACGGTCGTTCTAAATGCAAATGGTTATCAATTTTTGAGTCAGAAACAGTGCAATCGAAGATATTGATGCGCCAGCACAATACAAAACAGCTATTCAAACAATGGTTAATAAATATAATCCAGCAAGAGTTCAGCAGGAGTGTCCGATACAACTAAAGATTATAACGTGTACAGATAATATCAGCTTTAGGCAAAGCCCAACGCGATTGGCGCTAGTAGAATATGCGGTAATACAAATGCAGGTTAAAGAGTGGGTTGAACAGGATATAGTCAGAGAATCAAGCTCAGATGTAGCCAGCAGAGTTATACTTACCAAAAAGAAAGATGGATCTTATAGAGTATGTATTGATTACCGTGTGTTGAACTCCTACGTTTTGAAAGATCGATACCCCGTTCCGCTTATTGATGAAGTGTTAGAGAAGATGCAGAGCGCGCAAGTGTTCACCGTGATGGACCTTAAAACAGCTTTTTTCACATGCCGGTGGATGAAGGCTGCAAAAAACACGGCGTTTGTTACGAAAGTGGGGTTATACGAATTCAACAGAGCTGTTTTCGGCTTCTGTAATTCGCCAGCGGTTTTGCTCAGTAACATTTTCAAGCAGTTAGTTTACGAGAGAGATGGCGGCCGCCGTGGTGTGGAGGTAGTGTTGCCGGCCTACCACACCGAAGTTCCATGGTTCGAGCCCTGGTACAGGTAACATCAAAAGTGATTTGAAAAAAGTTTTTCAAAACGGGGTCGCCCCTCGGCAGTGGTTTGGCAAACTCTCCGAGTGTATTTCTGCCATGACAGGCTTCTCAGCAAAAATTCGTCTCCTTTGTAGATGCCGTTCGGAGTCGGCAAAAAACTGTAGGTCCCACCAATTTGTAGGGAAAATTCAAATCGGCACACCACAAATTGGAAGAGAAGCTTGGCGCAAAAATCTCTTAGGAGGTTTATGATGATATACCTGTTGTATATCGCGCCATAAAGAGAAAAGAGTTTACGAGAGTATCATAGAACTATACGTCGACGATATCATTATCTTCGGTCAGTCAAATGAAAGTTGCCTTCAGAATTTGCAGAAGGTCTTGGATAGGGTACAATGTTTCGGGTTGGATATCAAATGGAAATCAAATCACACGGTGCAGAATGGAAACGTTTGGCCAGGCGAAGTGAAAATAAAAGCCGTGAAAAAATGTCCCAAACCAACGGACATCAGGAGCGTGCAAGTTAACGGCAGCCTCCACACACCAGCCTTACGGTAATTGTAAACAATTATTGAGATTTTTCCAATATCCATAGTGGCCTGCTACTGCAAGTTTTAAGTAAACAATCCAAGTCACTTCTGTTACACATCGAAGTATTAAATAAACCCAAGCTCAATTCGCAGTCTAAAAATGATCTTTTGTTATTTCAGCTAAAATAACAAACTCATTCTTTGTTTTTGCAGTTGGCTACTTTTGCATCTTTACAGATACAACGCAATGCAATGATCCGTTTAATTGATGGATATTGATATCTTCATTTCAAGGCTAAGCCTATTTCATCGAATGATGAAATTAATTTTAAGTAAACATTTAAAGAATGTATAAATAGGCGTAAATTATAATAAGCAGTTTAGTTTTTGAGTACCGCTTGAAGCACACATTTGGAAATCTTTATACGGTTAATTAAAAGACTTTTAATAATATAAAATAAAGCTAAGTGTTTTAATGTAGGTATCTAAACTCGTTCGCTCACGCGAACTGAAATAAAGTTTTTAAAAACGTTTAGAATAAACTGTAAATATTAATTGGCGCCCAACGTGGGGCACACGCGAGTGTTCATAAAGGAACCTGAAAGGAGAAAACGCCAAGTATCCTGGTTACCTTTTGTGCGAGCGTCAAACAAAAAAAAGGGATCAAATAAGGAAAAAATAAAAAGTATCCTTGATCCCATGTGAAAAATTTTGTTTTGTTTCACATGCAAAAAGGATAAAATAAAAAGTATTATTGATCCTGTGAAAACTTTTTTTTGTTTCACAAACTTTAAAAAATAAAAAGAACTTTTCACCACACCACAAAAATTAAAAATGCATAAAAAATGCAAGTATTGAAAGAAGAAATTTATGAATAACTGAAAATTTTAAAAAATAAAATAAAACTTCACCACAAAAAGTACAAATATAAAAAGAAAAATTTGGCAAAAACTAAAAACTTTAAAAAGATCTTTAAAGGAAAGAGAGCAGAAAAAATAAATCATCTTTACGCTGCTGTTGTTTCAAATCAAATGGTTTGATTAAACATTAAAATAAGTGAATTTGTTAATAGTTAAGTTGTGCAATTGAAATTTATTGTTGTGCTCAGCAATTTTAAATTTTGTTTTAAAGAAAAATGATATAAATGGGTAATATCCCAAATAAGCCAAAGTATTTGAAGCTAAAATATTGCGATTACTGTGGTGGGGAGCATGATATTTTAAAGTGTCCCTTGATTAAGGAAAAGAAGAAGAATTAATAGCAGAACTAGAGAAAGAAGAAAATAGGGAAACCTTAATTTGAATAAAAGGATGTATTTAAAAATTAAATAAAAAATGGCTAACGGTGAGGAATTGACGGTAGATTTGATCACTAGATTGATCGCAGATAGCAACATTGAATTGAGACAGGAGATTGACAGACTAAAGTTGCAATTAGAAACTAATACCAATAGTGCTACAGATTACGTGGCTGAAACTATTGATGACACTGTTACTTGTCAAGAATCTCTTGGCGTTATTAAATCTCTACCTGAATTTTCAGGAAAAATCAACGCCTATGTAAGCTGGCGTGAAGCAGCTCATAACGATATGAGCCTATATGTTAGAAAGAGCAGGAAATATTTCGCTGCTTTAACTATTTTAAGAAATAAAGTAACTCAGGATGCCAATGACATTTTAACTAATCTTGGCACAGTCCTAAATTTTGATGCGATAATCGCACGATTAGATTTCGCATATTCGGACAAACGTCCAATCCATATAATTGAACAAGAATTGAGTGTCTTACGACAGGGCTCAATGTCTGTAGTGGAATACTATAATTTGGTTAACAAAAATTGACCCTTTTGATTAATAAAACAATAATGACCCATGGTAATTCAGCGGATATTACCAAAGAATTAAATAAGAAAAATAGGGGTCATGCCCTTAGAATTTTTATTGCTGGCTTGAATTTGCCATTAAGAGATATTATATTCTCTTTGTGTCCTCAGGACTTACCGGATGCTTTAGCAAAGGCTCAAAAACTTGAGTCAAATAATCAAAGAGCACGTTTTGCTCGGAATTTTTCAAATGAAACGTTAAAAACCAAACAAACATACCCTAGCAATAATTTGCGATTTCCTCATCGAAACAATTATCAGGCAAATCAACAAAATGCCTTCCCAAAAAATCAGGTGTATAATCAACGAAATAATTATACAAAGCCTGTACCCATGGACGTAGATCCATCTATGTCAAGAATGTTTGACAAAAATTATAATGCCAGAGGGCAACGAAACACAAATTTTTTTAATCAAAATGCGAAACCTACAGTAAATAATGCAAATACTCATGTGAATAGCCCTCAAGCCCAAAGTTCACATGGAATAAAGCGACTCAGAGAAAGCAATAATAGCTTTAGGCCGCAAGAAAAAAATCAAAGAATTAATAATTTAAATGAAGATTATTTTTTAGAAGAAGAGGGGAAACCTCCCCTACATCACAGCCTGCGACAACAAATTAAATGAAAAATTTAAAGCTCTTGTCGGTACAGGAACAACTTCTTGTTAGAAAATAGAAAAGAATTAGCCATTTACAAAAGGGTAAAAACAGTAAATGGGTATTCAATTATTAAATATTATTATATAATAACACTATTTGGAGTAAAGCAGGTTTTTTATGAAATAGACAACTTGGAATCTGATTTGCTCCTGGGATATAATTTTTTGAACAAAATAGAAGCGCACATTGATTTCCGCAGTGGGAAAATTTTTTTAAAATAAAAGTATAAATATAAACTTTCATGATGAAAGTCAGGAAAAATTAAACGCCTTGGGATTAGAAAATCCTAAGGCGCCCGCCGATGAAAATGCCGGCAAAGTAAAAAATAAAAATTTGAGAAAGGTAAAAAAGTGTAGAACAAGTGAAAAATTAAACCGCTTGGGACAAAAAGATCCTAAGACGCCGATGAAAATACCAGCAAAGTAAAAAATAAAAATTTGAGAAAGGTAAAAAAGTGTAGAACAAATGAAAATTTAAACCCCTTGGGAAAAAAGGATCCTAAGGTGCCCGCCGATGGTAACACCGGCAACGTTGAAAATAAATTTGAAGAAAAAATAGAAAATTTTGTGGAACAAAAAGTTTCTACAAAGCCAGCCGAAGAGTTTACCGGCAATATCATATTAAAAAAATATTTTGTTTCTTTGAATGAAAAGAATCTTGAAAATTTAAACAATGAGTTTACTGGAAATATAGTTGAAAATTATTCAATGATGAACGAAAATGGTTCAGAAGTTAGTGAAGGTAGTGATAGGATTTGTGACAATGAGGAATTGGCAAATTATAAAAAATATGTGAAGAACAAAATAGATGAAAGTAGTGAGGATGGAAATTCGGAAAAAACTTTTGAAAATTTCGGTAATCAAAATCAAGATAAAGAACTTTTAGATTTTAGAGAATATATAAAAGAAAAAATTAGTAAAATACATTCAAATATAAATACCAGCTTTCCGTTTATGACTAACGTAAAAGCAGAAATAAGGACAAAAAAGTTGAGCCTATCTGGAGTAGGCAATACCCATATCCTTTATCAGTAAATTCTTTTGTAAATAAAGAAATCACCAAAATGTTAAATGAAAACATAATTAGACCCAGTAAAAGTCCTTATAATTCACAAATTTGGGTAGTACCCAAAAAAGGAACAAATGAAGATGGCTCACAAAAACTTAGAATGGTCATCGATTATAAAAAATTAAATGAACATACAATTTCTGATAGATATCCGATTCCGGATACATATATAATTTTGCCTAATTTAGGCAAGCCAAAATATTTTTCAAGCATTGATTTAGAATCAGGCTTTCATCAAATTTTAATGTCGGAAAATGACATAGAAAAGACGGCTTTTTCCGTTAATAACGGCAAGTATGAATTTTTACGAATGCCATTCGGTTTGAAAAATGCGCCCAGAATTTTTCAAAGGGCAATGGATGATATATTACGAGAACACATAGGAAAAATTTGCCATGTTTATATGGATGATATAATTATTTTTTCAAAAAATTTGACCCAGCATTTTAAGGATTTAGAAACAATTACAGAAATACTAAAAAAAGCCAATATGTTATTAAAACAGATCCTAATAAAATAAAGTTAATTTTAAATTACCCAATACCTGAAAATCTACGAGAATTAAGAGGATTTCTGGGAATTGCGAGTTATTATCGAAAATTTGTTAAAAATTATGCTACAATAGCAAAACCTCTAAATAAATATATTTGAGGAGAGAATGGAAGAGTTTCCAAGAATATGTCAAAAAAATTTCAAATTGAAATAGATCAAGATGGTATTTTAGCATTCAATAAATTAAAAAAACATTTAGCGTCAGGAATTGACGCAACCAAATTATTCAAAAACATTTGTATTAACTACCGACGCATCAAACGTAGCGATTGGTGCTGTGCTTTCACAGGAGGGTAAACCAATTACCTTTATTTCAAAGACTCTTAATAAAACAGAAATAAATTATGCAACTAATGAAAAGGAATTATATGCCATTGTTTTGGGCATTAAAAAATCTTAGAAATTATTTATATGGTGTTACCAATATAGAAATTCTTACGGATCACCAACCTTTGACATTTGCTTTGTCACCTCGTAACCCTAATCCAAAAATGAAAAGATAGCATGCTTTTATAGAAGACTTTGCTCCAAAATTTGTGTATCAACCTGGTAAAACCAATAATATGTCCGATGATCCAGAAGATTCAGAAAGTAATGAATCAAACCATTCTGCACAAAGTAGTGAAAGTATTCGAATACAGGAAACGAAAAAACCTGTAAATCAATTTAAACAACAAATAATTTTATGTAAAAATAGATTCACAATCCATGAATTAATTGAAAATTTCGGGAAGAGAAGACATTTAATAGAATATGACACGGTGGAAAATTTGTTAACCATCTTGAAGGAATTTATTCAACCAAAATTGGTGACTGCAATTCATTGCACTATTGAGAATTTATATGAAATCCAAGAACCCCTGAAACGAAGTTTTCAAAATAAATTTGTTTACACATGTCTTTTTCCAATGGACATAACCAATAGAGAGGATCAGTCCGGAATAATTGAACAAACCCATAACAGAGCTCATCGTAGCTTTAATGAAAATATTAAACAAACAGAAAAAATGTATTATTGGCCAGAAATGAGGAAAAAAAATTAAAGAATATATTCGTAATTGCATAATATGCAACAAAAATAAATATGATCGACATCCTAAAAAAATCCCAATAGGAAAAGCTCCAATCCCAGAAAGAGAAGGGGAACATGCTTCATTTAGACATTTTCTACGCACAAAAATTAAAATTTATCACATGTGTAGACGCATATTCAAAATTGTGAACAATAAAATATATAGAAGATAAATCCAATATTGAAGAAAAAGTTTTAGAATTGCTTCAGACTTTCACGGATGTAAAGCAGATTACTTTAGACAATGAACCAAGTTTCACAACTCCAATATTTAAATCCTTTATGCAAAGATTGAATATCGAAATATATTTTTGCGACCCGAGACACAGTATAACAAATGGGCAAATAGAAAGGGTACATTCAACAATAATTGAAATAGCTAGATGTATAAAGGAAGAATACAATATAGTAAGTGATTTAGAAACAATACTTAGAGCAGCCCAACAATATAATACAACAATTCATTCAGATACAAATCTCAAACCAAATGAAGTCCTATATAACAAGGTAAAACACGAGAATTTACCAATAATATTAAAACAAGCACAAGAAAAAATGCTTATAACCCATAATAAAAATAGAATAGAAAAAAGATATTATCCCGGCCAAATTATTTATGAAAAGGTCATAGGAGAAAGGAATAAACTTAGACCTAGGTATAAAAAACAACAGGTTAAGGAAAATTTAGAAAATAAAATAATAATTAATAATAGTGAAAGAATTATACATAAGGATAACACTAAATCTTAATTTTTCACAGATTCCCAAAATGATACTATTTATAATTGCATCCTTGTTCGGCCCAAAATTGCTGACATTGTGGATTACACCAGACAAAATTATGTATTAATTGAAAATGGATATGTCTCTATATACGATGAATATGGAGATGTTTTTCATGTCACAAATTTAACGTATTTGGAAAATTTAGTAAACGAAGAAAAGCTAAATTTTTATAGAACATCATTTTCATGTAGCACAGATAATTATGATGAATTAAGAATAAATAGTTTGGATGATGAGTCTGATATTCTGGTAATTGACGCTCTATTAGGACAATTAAAGCAAAATTCTTTCAGACAGAAAAGAGGAATAAATGAGTTAGGAACACTTTGGAAATGGATAGCAGGAACCCCCGATCATGATGATTTTGTAAAAATTAATGGCAAACTAGACGAGTTAGTTGAAAATAATAATAAACAGTTCACCACGAATTCAGAAGTTTTTAAAGTAATTAGGCAATTAACAGATACAGTAAATAACATTAAAGGGGATACATTTGCTAAACCATTGAAAAGAAAAAGGAATCAATATATGAAACATGAACTTCAAAATTTAATAAATACAATTACTCTTGGAAAGGTGGGAATCTTAAATCCAGTAATTTTGCATTTAGCTGAAATAAAAATATTACAGACCATCAACATGGTTTAATGTCAATTACAGATTTAATGGACATATCAGAATTTAAAATTGCTCAAAAAAATAATTTAATTGTTATATATATTAAATATCCAAAAATAAAATTTACTTGTAAATATTATGAAACTAGAGCTATAGCGCAGGTAGATGGTAAACTAATTATTGACAAATATATAATAAGTTGTAATAATGAATTTCTTAATGTCCAAAATTGTAAAACAGAGATAGCAAATACTTATTGCAGATTAAATAAGTAAAAAACATGTTTGTCGGAACTTTTGAATAAAAAACAAGCAAAATGTAAAAAGATTAAAGAAAGAAACAATAATATTGAAATAATTAAAAAATGAGTTATATTAATTTCAAGCGAAAATATTGTGGAAAATCAAAATTTAACAGGAACATATTTAGTAACATTTGAAAATCAAACAATAATAAATAATATAACTTATGTAAGTGTTGAAACGAAAATCTGGAATTATTTAACACATAATTATGTAAATAACTTTGAAATTTTGGAATATATCGAATCAAACAATGAACATTTAAAGTTAGAAAATATAAATCTCTTAGGTAAAAGAAATGGACATACTTTCCTTTTTTATATTTTTATAACTTTTTGCATAATGGTGATCATGTCGTACAGTGTAATTTTTGATCAAATTCATAGCTTAACAAAAAATAAAATTGAATCGGGGACGATTCATCTTAGAGAGGGGGGAGTTAACGGCAGCCTCCACACACCAGCCTTACGGTAACTGTAAACAATTATTGAGAGTTTTCCAATATCCATAGTGGCCTGCTACTGCAAGTTTTAAGTAAACAATCCAAGTCACTTCTGTTACACATCGAAGTATTAAATAAACCCAAGCTCAATTCGCAGTCTAAGGCCCGGTTTTTCAGTCCTTGGTTAAGCTCAGTTTAAACTAAGTTTGCTTAAACTCGGCATAAATATAAACTCCAGTTAAACTGCAGAGCGGTTTTTCAGTGCGAGTTTAAGGCCGCTTTTAATATTTGCTTTTTATACGGCAACATTGGATTTTTCTTTATCTAGATACGGCAACAGATAATATTTGTATACATACTCAACGCCATTGCTTCTCCTCAGTATTGTAATAGTTAGCATTTTGCCAATTTCTGCATCACTATAATCACTTTCGTCAGATGATATATCCAGTATTTAATTAAATATAAAAATATCGTCCTTTCTTAATTGCGTTCAGCTTATTGTTTCACAACCAAAACCATCAAGTATGCGAAACAGCTGACAGGTTAACTAGAGTTTAACCCTGCCGAATTGGCCGCTTAAACTACGTTTAAACTTCGTTTAAAGTTGACTGAAAAACAGCGCAACAAGTTTAAGCTTAGTTTAACTGACAAATTGAGTTAAACTTGTACTGAAAAACCGGGCCTAAAAATGATCGTTTGTTATTTCAGCTAAAATAACAAACTCATTCTTTGTTTTGCAGTTGGCTACTTTTGCATCTTTAAAGATACAACGCAATGCAATGATCCGTTTAATTGATGGATATTGATATCTTCATTTCAAGGCTAAGCCTATTTCATCGAATGATGAAATTAATTTTAAGTAAACATTTAAAGAATGTTTAAATAGACGTAAATTAGAATAAGCAGTTTAGTTTTTGAGTACCGCTTGAAGCACACGTTTGGAAATCGTTATACGGTTAATTAAACGACTTTTAATAATATAAAATAAAGCTAAGTGTTTTAATGTAGGTATCTAAACTCGTTAAAGTTTTTAAAAACGTTTTGAGTAAACTCTAAACATTAATTTGCAGGCTTTCCTGGGTCTGACCGGCTATTTTCGCAAATTCGTGAAGCAGTACGCTATCATTGCCAGACCCCTTACAAACCTGTTAAAAAAGGAGCCGGAGTTCGAAATCGGTGAAGCGGAAATGCAATCAATCGCAGAGCGCAAAACAATCCTGACGCAAGAGCCGGTTTTAAAAATTTTCAGTCAAAATGCTGAAACACAGCTACACGTAGACCCCTCTAAACACGGGTTCGGTGCGACACTCTTACACAGCTACATATTCGAAGTAAAATCAGCATACTTGGCTATTAAAAAATTCCGGCAGTATTTAATCGGAAACACGAACGAAATCAATCACTGAAGATGGCGGATCGCCGAAACCGGTTTGTTACAAAACCAAAATTGACAAGGGATGACGAAAATTCGTTCCAATATAAATCCAATCGGAAACACCTTTACACTCTTGACAGATTGTGCATTATTCAAGCAGACTATGCAAAAGAAAGACTTGCCCAGGGATGTAGCGCAGTGGATAATGGTTATGCAGAACTTTTCCTTCACCGTCGAGCATAGACCTGGTAGTCGAATGAAGCATGTGGATTCGTTAAGCCGTTTTCCTGTTATGGTCATCACATCCGTGCTGCAGGCACGACTACATAACGCGCAGCAGTGGGACGAACATATTAGGCCGCTCAAGAGGTGCTCAAGCTACGTCAGTTTGGGGACTACAAGATTATAGGATCTCTACTCTACAAAAAGCGGAAGGGCCAAAACCTACTAGTGTTGCCAAAACGTATGGAGGAAGAAATCGTTACGAACGCACACAACTTCGGTCCCATGGGAGAAAGGAAAACAATGCATGCTATAGAGCAGGAGTACTTTATCCCTCACTTATAGAGTAAAATTAAACAGCACATTGCGAATTGCATACAGTGTATAACGCATAATAGAAAGCTAGGTAAACAAGAAGATTTTCTGCATTGCATAGACAAAGGGCAATTACCCCTAAACACCATTCATGTTGACCCCCTTGGGCCACTAGATGCGACAGTTAAGGGTTATAAATACATATTTGCTATCGTGGATGGTTTCTCAAAGTTTGTTTGGTAGTTCACCACTAAATCGACTGATGCGAAAGAAGTTGTAAAACATATGCAGACTTGCGGAGTCTGAAAAATGCTTTAAGCATACAGGTCAGGTGCAAAAAGCAATGAACGCCCATGTCCCATGTTATTTCCTTATTCATTAGTTAGTCTATGAACATCAGAAATATTCTTACAGACTATGGGAAAATGTTATTTAACTAACTTGAATATTATAAAATTATGGAATATGAACAAATTTGGATTTAAAAATAGAAAAATCAAGATCGATAGAATTAAAAACTATGTTATATTCAATAACATCTCGTAACAGTGGAGCCTTACGCGCATAATTTGTCTTACAGTTAGCGGTATAAAAAATATATAAATACCGTAATGATCTTTGCGGGACATTAAAATAAATTTGTTCCAAAGTAAGGGCAGTCTACAGTTCCTTGGATAATGCCAAGAACAAAAGTTAAGGAGAAGGTAGACCTCTTTTCTAGACTTTTAAGATTTATGAACAATAATCTAGAATTATAGGAAGAGTGCAAAGCGTTTTTAAAAAAAACTTTTTGAGCACGCTCCATCCTGTCAATCCTAAATTGATGGAACGGACGCCAAATAAAGGCTGTATACAGGCTGTAGGGTATAAGGATTTGAGAACTCTCGACTATGTCGCCTTAGGAATCCAAACATAAATACGACTTCGAGATTATAAAGTCAATGTTGTTATGATACCATTGACTGAGTGTGCTAAATCACAATCACGGACGATAGAGGAGCAATGCTTGTGGCAAGGTGCTGTAATCGCGGTGTATGCACTGGCGTTTAGGCCCGGAGCTTCAGCTTCGTGGTATTCGATAACGTGATCACAGTACAGCATTACCCTCCTCAGTCAATAGCCACACACGATAAATTTTTATATTTGCACACTGGAACTTGCAACAGACAGAATAAACTATCAAAAAAAACTCACTTACAATCTGCACTTACTTGCCACACTTCACCAATATGCCCTTTCACACTTACCTCTTGCATGCCTGACAGCTCATTCATTGAGGTTCGGTGGCTGCCTCTGTACCCGCCCTACCATTGGCCTTTTTGCTGTTATCAAGGCCCAAATCATTACCACTATTTTCCCATGGCTCAAACCAAATAAAAAGAGAACTAATTAAACATTATAATAATTATTATTAATAATAATATTCAATCCATTACAAAACTTTTTTCTTAGCTTATCTGATGTACACGGTAGGTACGAATGCGTATCTTACTATTAAAGTAAGAACTTTAATTATTCCCGTAGATCGGTTATTTTACAAACCTATTGCTTATGACAAAAGATACTTATGTACATATGTATGTAAATGTGTATATGTGTGTATGTGCAAAATGTGTACATCTCTATGTACGAAGAAAAAAATGGTAATCGAACCAATGTAGATGGGAGAAAAAAAACTCATTATAAGTTTAGCTGACATATGTGCATACATATGTATGTGCGATCATAAAAATGAATATATTATCTGTATGTGGATAGGCCGGTACATATATAAATAAATGAAATCAGGGAATCATAATAATTGAAATCCAAAAAAAAATAACCCACTTTTTATGCATGCGTCGAAGGCCTTCTCGCTTTTTTGTTGCTTATTCAAAGTGCTGAAGTTCAAAGATTCCCTAACTTTGGCTTGGTCTCATAGCCAACATCCATTTACATACAAAAAAATAATAATAGACTTACTTAAGAATCTTAAATACATTCTGAACGAAAGTAATGGTAACCCTAATTGGTTATATTAAAAAGGCTGCAGTGAGCGCATATCTAAACAAAACAACTAACAGCGCTCAACGCTCGATCAAACCATGTCATACAGCACTCTCTCAAGCTTGTCCACTGCTTCTTTGCTAGCAGTAATTTTAATTATGGAGCCAGTTTGAGGGACTGCTGTACAAAAACAACAACCTCAGCAGATGTTGAGGTAGGTAAGTGTATATTTGCTAATAACTGCATCATTTGTAAATTATAGTAAATTCTAATAAGAAAGTTTTAAATAATGTTTTTTTTGTAAGTATAACGAGCTCAAGACCAATTGATAATAATTCTTAGTTAATTATTATTATTTTTGATTAGAGGATAAATTGAAAGCAACAAACATATACAGGCTATAGTTATAGTACTATTTCGAAAACAGCCACGATTTCTCGTCAGACTAATTCGTATAGTTTTGCTATTTTCAGAGGATCTTGTGGAGATCGAACCCACTCACTCTGATTGCCATCGCAGCCGCCTAACCCATAGGCTATGCTGCGTGTAGTTTTGCAAGCTGCTTAATTCACGTTTTCCTCTAATTGTTGTTTGTTATCTTGCCAACGGTATACACAATATTTTAGACATTCTGTCTATATGTAAATCGTGTATGTTGGACTTTGTTTGTGTACATTCTTCTTTCTATTTTTAGAAGATAGTTATTGTACATAACCGCGTGCTCCGGTATAAATGTATTTTGTTGTTGGTTTTACGGTCTGTTCATTTTACATATTTTTTGTAAGTATAACGAGCTCAAGACCAGTTGATAATAATTCTTAGTTAATTATTATTATTTTTGATTAGAGGATAATGTTTTGACATACAGTGGGTACGCCAAAAAGGGGATCAAGGGTATCTATTTTACTCTTAACTTAATCCATTATAATTGTCATTATCTTAAATTAGATTTACATACGTTTTGCAACTACATACTTATGCTTTTATTCTTTGTAATGCTACTAAAATCTTTCTTCTTCTTTCTTCTGTCTAATATGCTTTTTAATTCGAAACGTTCAAATTTTTTCCCATTTACTTCTCTTAAATAACTTTAGCATAAAATACAAAAATTATTTGTTTTTATTTAATTCAATTAACTAACAACAATTTATTATATTGGTTTTAGTTGCTTATACTAACAACTCCTAACCTAAATCTTCCTCTTGTTTTAGTTCGGGTTGAAACAACTTATTAATACATTTTTTTTTCTTACTTATATACTTAAATTTTCATAAATTTCAAATTTACTATAAAAATTGGTATTACTCTGTTTGTGGAATTCTGCCATGAAGAGATCGCTATGGATGTGGTTTTCCTGACATTTTAGGTGTTGGCTGCTTTAGAATGGCCCGTGAGTCTCACACGTGGTGATGGAAATCAATAAGGCATAAGAAGAGATGGTTGCTTGTGGTATGCACAAGCAACCCACATGCCTCTGATTGAAAATCAGGAATTTATTGTTGAATAAAATCTACCGGGAAATAAAACACCGAAAATTTAGAGAGAGGGTTATGGGGGTTTTGCATTTGTTTGGTTTGAAGTGAAAGCTAATACCCATATTTATATTGTACAACTTACCAAATAGATTTATATTTGTTTGTTGTGAAAACTGGATTTGGCCGCAGGATGATGCTGGGTTCAATTGTTATAAACCGTGCACTACTTACGAGTTTGTAGATATGCATTTAAACCAAAAAAATATTGGAAGAAGAAAATTCGAACTTTTTTTTTTCTTTCACGACCACTTACTAAAACTTTGTGTTCTTGAGGCAGCTCAACAGGAAAAGAACGATAGTTTTCGGCGGAAGTGGCATTACACCTTAGTGTCACTTTGATAGGTCGATAATAAAGTTCAATATCAGGTGTTTTTGACATGAGCTTTGTTTAGTGAAATGAAGATGGTTAAACAGTAGTGGCTAAAAAAACGGGATACCGAGTGCAACGCAAAAGATTTCACATCATCGGGAGTTAACAAAAATGATTTTTTTCTTTTTCGTGTTTGGCTTGTACGACAGTACACATCCCCCCACCTAGAGAGTTGGTCCGGTGTGGCCTAATTGCTATATTGGATGTCTTTCCTGTGATACGTCTCACTTCTGCCCGAGTCAATGTCCTCCAACTCGTACATACAGTTGCCCTTTACCGCAATCACTCTACATTTTACAAACTTCGGAGCAAGTTTCTCTGAAACTTTCTTGGAGGCATCGCTTAGTACAAAATTACGTCGGAAAACGAAATCGCCAATCTCAAACCGTTTAGCGGAGCTACGCAGATTATAGCGTTTTGATGAATTTTCAAACGCTTTCGAGATGTTTTCCGAGATTCGTTTTCGTATCAGTTTTAAATTATCAGTCCTTTCCAGTACGGTATCGTCCAACGTCTTCAGCTTCCTCAGTAACTTATAATCACCCGCGGGAAATCATTTGCTGTCCAAACAACGCGAAATATGGAGATACACCGATTGTTTGGTGAATCGAGCTTCTGAGAGCTTCAGCAATTACAGAGATGTTTCGGTCCCAGTGTGATTGGTCTTTATTAAGATATGCTCTCACACCAGCGATTATGGAGCGGTTTACACGTTCGCTTGCATTAGCTTGCGGACTATATAAGGCTGTATAAACATGTCTTATACCACGGGCCGACAACAACGTGTTAAATTGCGAGGACCGGAATTGTTTGCCATTATCACTCATAACAATTTCGGGAGTTCCGAAAATATTGAAAACGTTATCACGTAAGAAATCACATATGACGGAAGTGTTGAACTTTTTGATTGTTTTTAAAAGAGGAAACTTTGTCAAATGGTCTAGTACGATAAAAATTCCTATGTTTCCTTGCTTGGATCTAGGATAAGGTCCAAGAAAGTCTACATACAATTTCTGAAACGGTCTTTGTACCGTGTACTGTGCGGACATTGGTGGTCTTAGCGTTACATTGGGCGATTTGGTTTGCTTACATATATCACATCGGCCGACATAATTTTTGACATCAACTGTCATATTTGGCCAATATAAATTATTACGTAATCGTTCCAATGTTTTGGCTCTCCCACCATGACATTTATTTGGTGGACAATGTGCGTTTTCTATAACACACGGAACTAGAGTTGTGGGAATCCAAAGCTTCCAATTAAATGATTCCCTTTCCATATTGCCATCGGGATGTTCAGTCCTTTTGTAAAGGAGGTTATCGATTACTTGTAGATCAGGCAATCTGCTATCATTTTCACGGACATGACTTATCAATTTTTGATAATCTTCGGACAAAAACTCGGACGACTGTAAATTAACTAACGGACGGACCTCAATCTCACGGACTTCAGCTACTTCTTCAAAATTTTGTCGTGACAGACAATCAGGTACTACGTTGAGTGAACCTTTCCTGTGTTCTATATTAAACTTAAATCCTTGCAATTTCAAAGACCAACGTGCTAGTCGGCTGAATAAGTCAGTTTGTCGCATAAGCCATTGCAAGCTGGCTTGGTCAGTAACTATCGTGAACCCTTGTCCCTCTACGTAGGCTCTAAATTTCTTTAAACTAAGCAAGGCTGCTAGACATCCGAGCTCTGTTACACTATAGGTACTTTGCGCTTTGTTCAACTTTTGCGAAAAGTATGCAATAGGTACCTCTACGTCATCAGAATGCTTTTGGACCAACACTGCACCAACTCCTAACTTACTCGCATCGCACTGTATACTAAAAGGTTTGCTATAATCTGGACTAGCCAGAACGGGTGCTGTGCAAAATTTTTCCTTCAGGGTGTTGAATGCTTGTTGGGCGTCGTCGTTCCAGTCAAAACTTCTACTCTTTCTTAGCAAATTGGTCAGTGGGCTTGTCAAAGCAGCAAAATTGTCTACAAACCTGCGATACCAACCCGCCATTCCCAAGAACCGTCTTACCTGCTTGACGTTCGATGGAACGGGGTATTGAGTTACAGCAGAAATCTTTTCGGGATCGGTACGTATGGTTCCGTTGCCCACAATATATCCCAGATATTGAACCTCTTTGATACAAAACTTGCTTTTGTTGACGTTTATGGTCAACACTGCTATCCGTAAATGCAAAGCAACATCAGCTAGGACGAACATATGTCTCTCAAAATCTTCTGACACAATTAATAGATCGTCAAGATAGACGAATACTTGCTTTCGTAGATTGGGGGGTATTACGCGATCCATCAAGCGACAAAGTGCCTGCGGGGCATTACAAAGTCCGAAAGGCATTACACGGTATCGGTAAAGCGGACGATTAGGGACGGTGAAACAGGTGTAATCTCGGGACTGTTCAGCGAGGGGAATTTGCCAAAAGGCACGCCGAAAATCGAATGAACTTATAAATTCAGCCTTGGGTATTCTGCTTAGAATCCCATCAATATGAGGAAGGGGATATGCGTCCTTGACGGTAACGCTGTTAACTTTCCTTGGATCCAGACACAGACGGACTTTACCTGGCTTTTTCACTAGCACAACCGGACTGGACCAAGGACTGTTTGGGAGCTTCCTCGATTACACCTAACTTAATCATTTCATCAATTTCAGCATGTACGAGCTTCTCGACAGCTGGTGAAATTGGGAAGTAACGTTGCTTTATCGGACGGATATTGGGTTCGAGTTGTATCTCGTATTCCAACAAAGATGTTTTCCCCAAGCCTTCTTTTTCGAAGCTTGGGAATCTATTTTTAATAATACTTAACTGCTGCAGTTGGTCAGAATTCAAGCTCACCCTCCTTGAAGTCAAAGTTTATATTATCATCTAGAGTAATTTCAGAGATTATATTAGGAGCGATTTGGAATTTAATCCAAAAGTCGATTCCCAATATCAAATTATGGGACATACTGGGAACAACAAAGAAGGTTATAATTTCCGATCTACCTTTATATTGCACACTAAGGTCTATGGTGCCGAAAACTACCTGACTTTTACCATCAGCGGTGCAAATGGGAAGTTGGCGTTTTCGCAATTGTTGTTTGGCAACCTCCTTTGCCAACCAGGCTCCTAAACATGACACTTGAGCTCCACTATCTAATAAACCTCAGTGATTTCCTTCTAACAGCTTAACATTCGCGTAAGGTCTCAAATCAGTATCTTTCTGCTGCAATGAACAAATAACGTTCTTCAAATTTCTTCGATTAGTTTTCACTTTTGCCCAGAAGTCTCTCATACGAATAGAAGAGCGCTTTGGGATTTCAGGTGTGTCACCGCCGGGACTAAAAATTCTGTTTCTAACTTCATTATATCTTTTCATACGCTCATCGTATGGTATTATTTCTTTTATTAAGGGAGCAGTCAGAATATGGTAGTCACCAGAGCGTATACTTGATGCTACACCGTCTATTCGGGGTTGCGCGTGTACGTGTACGTTACTACAGTCTATTGTTTGCTGTCGTTGCGAGGTATCTGCCGCGTTTCCTCGCTCGGTTTGAAGTTTCCCGGACTACATTTAGGGCGGTAGGTATTTGGAGCGCCACAACCGTAGCAAAATAGTGTACGCTCCTCGAGGCAGTCAAAATATGTACCTATGCCCCTCTTTGTTACAATTCCAGCAACCAGGTTTTAGTTTGATAGATGGATGAGAAACAGCATCTACTTCAGCAAACTCGTTTTGAGTAATTGATTCATCTTGGAGATCTAAGTCAAGGTATGCTTCGTTAACCTGTCGCCTCGGTAATTGTCGGGAGTTGTTGCCTTGCGAGAATGGCGTTGCTTTAGCAATTTCATTGGCCAGACTTTCACCTTTTAAGCAAAGTCTGCGTAGTTCTGCCACAGAATGAATGGGTACAAAAAGAAGTTGTTGCCTAATGCGTGGTCGCAAAATATGTTTCATTATTTCGAGAAGTTCCATTTCGGATAAGGGTATCTCAAGAGGTTCCGCAATTTTTAAAATGGCGTTACGGAATTCGTCAAAACAATAATTTAATCCGTGTTTTCGAGCGCGAATAGATTCCTTTATCTCGAAATCACTCTTATGCTGCTGAAAGTTTGTCCTTAATGCTTGGCACAAAGCTGGCCAGGTTACGCGTTCGACTGATCTGCGATAACGCCAGTACCAATCTTTGGCCTCATTCACGAACAAACTTTGTATGTGTTCGCATAAAATGTTAACATTGCCATTGAGGGTATCGATCACTAGCAGTTCTATCCTGGACAAAAAACTATCTACAGATAAACGCGAAATGCCATCAAACTTTACATCCCAACTTGAAATTAGTTGCGCGATTCTACCCGTATAAGGAATAGTTGACATTGAACTTAATCGCAATTGGTCAATACGATTATTAAAGTTGGAACTATTATGGCTTGGTAATGGAGGTGCATCTCTTGGCCAAACTGGTGTGGACCTATTTGGAGGATGCTGAGCTGCCGACACATTGTCTGTTTGGCTAACATCATTACCTACGGGGGCTGGTTGGACAGGGTTTAGATTCAAGCGCTCCAAAAAACTTGACAGAGAGCTTTCTATTCTCTGTTCTACCATTTCAGCAACGCGATTTTCTAACCCCTCTAGTACAGTTTCAGATCTGGCGGATACAATGGCGGAAATCAGGTTCCTAATACGAGCCTCATCTTTACTTGGTTCAGGAGGTATGCCACCATGAGCTCCTTCAGTTGCCAGACTACTGGCATTTTCTAGTCTTTGTTGAAGCTCCCGCTGTGATCACCACTGGTTCTTGGTGGGTTACCGTTCAGGCTAGTATTTCCCAAGTTCCCCAAGTTTCCTGGAAACATTGTTGTCCTAGATCTTGTGTTAACACCTTCGTATTGATTAAAATCCCTACTGCTACAAACGGCTCTACATTGAGGGCAGGATGAATTTTTTCTTAACCACGATAATAAGCAGTTCCTGTGGAATCGATGGTCACAAGCTGTAACTAGTACGTTAAACCTCCTGTAATAGCTTTTCTGCAAACGGCACAACCAATCTGTAAGTTTAAGGGCCGGTTTCACCAACGCGACTAAGACCAAAACTAAGTCGTGACTAAAGTTAGCACAGATTCGAGACTAACTTAGTTTTGGGTTTCACCAACTGAGCGACTTAAATAGTTTTGAACACAACAACCCGAACAGCTGTTTTATGCATAGTAGTATTTTTTATTCCAGATACCTCTGCGCATCGCAATACCCCAGTGCGAAATGGGCATGTATGGCCATACACGGAAGAATGTATTGATCTTGCACCCATTTCTCTTTAGTTGGAAGGTACTAAATTTAGCGCTTAATTAAAAACGATAGTTTCGTAATGGTTGCATGCTAGAAAACAAGCGTTCACATGCACGCATACGCCGTCAAAGTTATGCCTGTCGAATTTTCCGGCTGGGACATTGTACAAAACAAATTAGGAGCATTGCTGACATTTAGGTTTTGAACGACAGCAACACTGACTTAGTCGAGAATAAGTCAGCTGGCAGGCTGACTAAGTTGTGACTTAGTTAAGGATGGTGAAACTAAAAAAGTGAAAAACTCGACTTAACTTAGTTAAGTCGAGCTGGTGAAACCGGCCCTAAGTGTTCGTCACTATGACGTAATGGCATATTTAGTGGCAATTAATAAAAAAAAGTATATTAATACTCGCATTCAAAAAAACGAATCGGCATAGAAAAATTTTTAAACAACAGTCCAATTGTTGTCCTACAAAATGTAAAATCTAAATTTTTAATGCATTGAAGTAAATTCTTTACGCAAATAAAATCAATAAATTGGTTTCCAAAAAAAATAAAAAAAAAAACGTTTATCATTTAACGCTTTGAACCAAATTCACTAGCGCAAAAAACATAATAAATTTTTTTTTTTTCAAAAAACATCAAGAATCTTAAAAATAATTTGGTTTGAGACCATGGGAGTCTCTGTAGTGGTAATGTGGCATAAGTTAAGGTTGGTAGAAGAGTCATATTGTGTTGTGGCATGCAGCATTTTGAGAAAAAAAATACTCGGTTGTGATTTATTTTATTTACAACCACAATTTCCGAAAAAAACGCGAAATCTTTCTCATTTGTACAACGAAAAGTGAAAAAAAAAATATCACACAATTCTGGCATCTCGAATTTGAGTTTGAGATGTACTAATTTACTTGGAAATGGTTATATGTTTTTCTTTTGCATTATAGCTAACGTAAACCACTGGTAATACACCTGGCATGAAGGCTTAATGAAAAACTTCCAAAAGCGATATTACGAAGATTTGCATAAGTGCAAAAGAAAGTTATGCTTAAAAAATTTGAATGGAATACGAAGTTTCAACGCGGTACGCATCTTAACGCATCTAGCATGTAGGATCGTCAGTTCCACCGTAAATCGTTCGCATCCACTCAAAAACTATTTAAACAAAACTATACTCAAAGAAATTTTAATTTACTAATTATTGAAAATTCCAAAAAAAAGATTCAAACGGACAGACATTCGATTCCAAGAACGAATCATAGATGTGAGACCACGAGTTCAAGGCAAAATATCTTTCCTTTCTTCCGGGCCCCACGTTGGGCGCCATTTTTATCTGTTATGATACCATTGACTGAGTGTGCTAAATCACAATCACGGACGATAGAGGAGCAATGCTTGTGGCAGGGTGCTGTAATCGATGTGTGTGCACTGGCGTTTAGGCCCGGAGCTTCAGCTTCGTGGTATTCGATAACGTGATCACAGTACAGCATTACCCTCCTCAGTCAATGGCCACACACGATAAATTTTTATATTTGCACACTGGAACTTGCAACAGACAGAATAAACTATCAAAAAAAAACTCACTTACAATCTGCACTTACTTGCCACACTTCACCAATATGCCCTTTCACACTTACCTCTTGCATGCCTGACAGCTCATTCATTGAGGTTCCGTGGCTGCCTCTGTACCCGCCCTACCATTGGCCTTTTTGCTGTTATCAAGGCCCCAAATCATTACCACTATTTTCCCATGGCTCAAACCAAATTACAAAACTTTTTTCTTAGCTTATCTGATTTACACGGTAGGTACGAATGCGTATCTTACTATTAAAGTAAGAACTTTAATTATTCCCGTAGATCGGTTATTTTACAAAACTATTGCTTATGACAAAAGATACTTATGTACATATGTATGTAAATATGTATATGTGTGTATGTGCAAAATGTGTACATATCTATGTACGAAGAAAAAATGGTAATCGAACCAATGTAGATTGGAGAAAAAAAACTCAAATAAGTTTAGCTGACATATGTGCATACATATGTATGTGCGATCATAAAAAGAAATGAATATATTATTTGTATGTGGATAGGACGGTACATATATAAATAAATGAAATCAGTGAATCATAATAATTGAAATCCAAAAAAAAATAACCCACTTTTTATGCATGCGTCGAAGGCCTTCTCGCTTTTTTGTTGCTTATTCAAAGTGCTGAAGTTCAAAGATTCCCTAACTTTGGCTTGGTCTCATAGCCAACATCCATTTACATACAAAAAAATAATAATAGACTTACTTAAGAATCTTAAATACATTCTGAACGAAAGTAATGGTAACCCTAATTGGTTATATTAAAAAGGCTGCAGTGAGCGCATATCTAAACAAAACAACTAACAGCGCTCATGCAGCACTCTCTCAAGCTTGTCCACTGCTTCTTTGCTAGCAGTAATTTTAATTATGGAGCCAGTTTGAGGGACTGCTGTACAAAAACAACAACCTCAGCAGATGTTGAGGTAGGTAAGTGTATATTTCCTAATAACTGGATCATTTGTAAATTATAGTAAATTCTAATAAGAAAGTTTTAAATAATGTTTTGACATACAGTGGGTACGCCAAAAAGGGGATCAAGGGTATCTATTTTACTCTTAACTTAATCCATTATAATTGTCATTATCTTAAATTAGATTTACATACGTTTTGCAACTACATACTTATGCTTTTATTCTTTGTAATGCTACTAAAATCTTTCTTCTTCTTTCTTCTGTCTAATATGCTTTTTAATTCGAAACGTTCAAATTTTTTTCCATTTACTTCTCTTAAATAACTTTAGCATAAAATACAAAAATTATTTGTTTTTATTTAATTCAATTAACTAACAACAATTTATTATATTGGTTTTAGTTGCTTATAAGGGGTGCTTTTTTTAGGGGTATAGAACTTCGAATTGAAATAAAACACAAGAAAATCGTTTTAAGGTCCATCAATTTGGCTTTGTTGGAAGGATAATTTTATGCCATTAATGTTTAAATATGATTTCGGGCATGTGGCCGCCGCGGCTGGCTCGAATAAAGCCAATTCTACAGGTCCAATTTTCAACCACTTTTTCGAGCATATGGGGCCGTATGTCGGCAATAACGCCACGAATGTTGGCTTCCAATTCCCCTAACGTTTCTGGTTTGTTGGTGTAGACGAGCGACTTCACATATCCCCAAAGAAAATAATCCAATGGTGTCAAATCACACGACCTTGGTGGCCAATTGACAGGTCCATTCCGCGAAATTATGCGCTCATCGAATGTTTCCTTCAATAAATCGATTGTGACGTGCGCTGTGTGGCATGTAGCGCCGTCTTGTTGGAACCACAACTCATCCACATTCATGCCATCCAATTCGGGAACAAAATAGTCGGTTATCATGGCTCTATACCGGTCTCCATTAACGGTAGCTGTCTCTCCAGCATTATTGCGGAAGAAGTATGGCCCAATGACTCCACCAGCCCATAGAGCACACCAAACAGTCAGTTTTTGTGGATGTAATGGCGTTTCAAGGGTCTCATGTGGATTCTCTTCACTCCAAATGCGGCAATTTTGCTTGTTGACGTAGCCATTCAACCAAAAATGAGCCTCAACACTGAACAAAATTTTGCGATGAAAATCAGCATCGAAATCAATCTCATTTTCGGCCCATACACCAAAATCACGACGCATTGCATGGTCTCGCGGCTTTAATTCTTGCACAAGCTGGAACTTGTAAGGTCGCAAGCCAAGATCTTTGCGCAAAATCTTCCATAAAGTTGATGGACAAAGCTCCAATTGCTGTGCACGGTGGCGAATCGATTCATTCGGGTCCTCTTCAACACTTTGCTCTACAGCGGCAATTGTTTCTTCGGTGCGCACTGTTCGACGTCTCTGCGGATGCGTATTATCACATAGAGTAAACGTAGTGCGAAAACGATCCATGGTTAACCGAATTAATTGCTCTGATGGACGATTATGTCGACCATAAAATGGACGGAGCTCACGGTAAACTTCGCGAACTGAACCATTATTTTCGAAATAAATTTGCACGATTTGCAAGCGTTGTTCTTTTGTCAACCTGTTCACGATGAAATGGCAAACCAAACTGAACATAAATGACAGATTTGACCACAAAATGCCAGTTTTATCTCTATTCGAAAAACAAACCTGTACAAAAAACACCCTTTACTAACAACTCCTAACCTAAATCTTCCTCTTGTTTTAGTTCGGGTTGAAACAACTTATTAATACATTTTTTTTTTCTTACTTATATACTAAAATTTTCATAAATTTCAAATTTACTATAAAAATTGGTATTACTCTGTTTGTGGAATTCTGCCATGAAGAGATCGCTATAGATATGGTTTTCCTGACATTTTAGGTGTTGGCTGCTTTAGAATGGCCCGTGAGTCTTACACGTGGTGATGGAAATCAATAAGGCATAAGAAGAGATGGTTGCTTGTGGTATGCACAAGCAACCCACATGCCTCTGATTGAAAATCAGGAATTTATTGTTGAATAAAATCTACCGGGAAATAAAACACCGAAAATTTAGAGAGAGGGTTATGGGGGTTTTGCATTTGTTTGGTTTGAAGGGAAAGCTAATACCCATATTTATATTGTACAACTTACCAAATAGATTTATATTTGTTTGTTGTGAAAACTGGATTTGGCCGCAGGATGATGCTGGGTTCAATCGTTATAAACCGTGCACTACTTACAAGTTTGTAGATATACATTTAAACCAAAAAAATATTGGAAGAAGAAAATTCGAACTTTTTTTTTCTTTCACGACCACTTACTAAAACTTTGTGTTCTTGAGGCAGCTCAACAGGAAAAGAACGATAGCTTTCGGCGAAAGTGGCATTACACCTTAGTGTCACTTTGATAGGTCGATAATAAAGTTCAATATCAGGTGTTTTTGACATGAGCTTTGTTTAGTGAAATGAAGATGGTTAAACAGTAGTGGCTAAAAAAACAGGATACCGAGTGCAACGCAAAAGATTTCAGATCATCGGGAGTTAACAAAAATTATTTTTTTCTTTTTCGTGTTTGGCTTGTACGACAGTACAATGTGCCTGTTGAAAGAAAGTTTGGGGAGTGTTTTGTCGTTACCACAACAACAACAACTTTGTTGAGTGAAATAAAATCCCATCAGAGGTGAACTGGTGTGTTCCGCTCGAAGGCTTGGAAGCTTCTAGTAGTTTTAATGAATTCAAAAAAATCTTGTCAGAAATTCGTATTGCCAATATTCCCACGGTAAGAAGTAAGCCATATATACTACCTTGGTATAATCGCAGACTGAAAAAGTTAAAGAACATTCGTAATAAATTTGTTAGGAAATATAAAAACTACCAATAGTCAAAATCATTACAACACTTACATGCAATTTTTAAAATAGTTTAACTTTGTGAATAAGTTTTTGCACCGAAATTATATTATTAGTGTTGAACATAACCTCAATCGGAATTCCAAGCTCTTTTGAAATTTTGTGAAATTAAAAAGGGCAATATGTACTTAATTAGTTACAGTTTATCAAATAGTATATAAATATCTTAATCTACCTTAGTTCGTTCCACTATTTTAATAAAAAGAGGCGCAAATGCTATCGTGGTAGCTATATATTGTTTCATAGGTTATAGTCTTAACATGGATAGTGTCAATAATTGAAAATGCCCATTCAATTTGGGTACCAGCAGGTGTTGTGAAATATTGGGGGTCTAGCAGCGAATTGAAATTATAATCTCTAAGCAGATGTTAGATTCTATTATTCCTAGACTTAAGGCATAGATTAAAGTCACCCAAAATTAAGACATTTTTTTCACGCAGATCTGTAGTAAGAATTTCTCGCAGCTCTGCTTCAAAATGCCTGATGAAGAATGTGGAATTCCTATTAAGCACCAATATGTAATAATCTTTGAATTTGAATACAACAATTTCTTAAACCTTGCGAGCAGAACAAATTTTTTTCAAGTTATATAATTCGATTTCGGAAGCAAAGTTAGTTCGCGCATACACTGTTGTTGTTGTTGTTGTTAACAGTGCTTCGCCCTGCCCCAGATTGGACAGGGTTACACTGAAATAACAGCCCTTGGCCGGGTGAAAAAACCCGGGTCATTCCGGTGCGATAGAACCGGCTGTTGCGGGAATGTCGCGCATGTTCAGTCTTCATGCCCACATAAATGATATGTGCTTTGCCGAGACATGGAGTTATCCATATGAACATTTTTAAATTCCTGCGTTTATTTCACTAAATGCTTTATGGATAGTCAGCACCGAAACGGAAAACAGAAATAGGCGAGGCGTTTTAGTGTATGCGTATGGATAACTCCATGTCTCGGCAAAGCACATATCATTTATGTGGGCATGAAGACTGAACATTATGAAATATAATTTGAAGGCTCGATGTTCGAGAAAGCATAAAGTTAAATGTTGGAGCCAAAGCTTTTGTTGTGGTCAATTATTCAACTGCCTAAATACAGGATCAGATTCACAAAAAGGATTAGGTGGAATGAAATTACCTAATATAAACAGACCATCAGCACTAGTAGCTCGACTGCAGGCTACATATAAAGATTATCTTGACATTCTAGGTCCGGTGTGAACAACCACTTTGTTATACGTAGCATCCTGACTTTTGTGAATGGTTATTGCCTAAGCAGGAACAATTGGAAACTGGTTTCTTTCAATTGTTATATGCGCATTTCTCTTATATTGAAAGGCCCTAACAGTCTTCTCAATGGGTGTCCACGAAGGTTCGTTAGGATGGGTATTTTTCGATCTAGCCATCAAACAAACAGAAGGTTCTAAAAATTTCATCCACAGTGTTATTGGAACCAAAGAATCTAAATCTATCTGCATAAGCCAGTTGCACAATTTACCAAACCGTCGCCTGTGTTGATATTCACTGTCATCATTTAGCAGTGGGTTTTAGCGTTAAGCTATACGTAAGACCCTGACTTGAATAGTCAGGCCATTAACGGCAATTCCTTCAACCACTTCTTTCGCAATTGAGAAAACTGCTGTAGAAGGAATTTGACTTAGTTTAAGGGCATTATAGTTGGCAGATTCCTCGTTTGACCAAAATAAGTGAATTGCTTCGTCGAGAAGCTGGTCAGAGTTAACGACTCTATTTGCAGTCAAAGATATGCCTTCACTGGTCATAGCACCGGAGGGCCATATTATTCAAAGCAATAGCAAACGGTTGATCCCCACGCTATCTCATTATTTCATTCAATTCATAATGTTTAAAGAGCTCCCATAATGGCGAGCCGACTAAAACGCTGTAAGCATCGCTTGGATTCAGTGAAAAAATCCATCTATCACCTACAGGAGACAATTGTTTCAAGTCGCCAAAAACAATAACAGGTATACCACCAAATGGAATATTATTCTTGAAAATCTGCTTTAGTCTGGCGTCAACATAACTAAACATTCGAGCGCCAACCATTGAAATTTCATCTATAATTATCAACTTCAAATCACATAATCTAGTATAGAATGAGTTGACAATATCGTTGCTAAGCGGCCGTAATTCCTTATTGGACTGATTCACAGGTAGTGAAAATAAGGAATGCAGTGTCAAACCGCCTATCCGAAATGCTGCTTTTCCCGTAAGAGCGCAAATAAATAGGTACCTTCAGATTTGGATTTGATCCATGTATGCAATTAAAACAGTAATTGAGAGTTTGATATATTGATGATATTAGGCGGCTTTTTCCAACGCCAGCCTCGCCACCTACAAAGTCATAAAAGGGCTGATCTCTTTTAAAACTGTGTAGCAAATGAGTTAACTATATTCTCTGTCTCATGTTTAGCACCTGAATGGATGCAAGCAGTTCCTCAACGGGAACTAAGGGAGGAAGTTTAATGAGCCTAAGAGTGCCATTGGAGTCATTCTCATTGATTTCGGGATCACTATCAGTAAGGTTTAATAAATTTATGTCAGGGTTTATTTCGGGAAGCGCCAGTACCTTGAACTCATTGTCAACAATATCTGGTCTATCTATTTCGACTGGTATGAAAATTGCCTCCTCCCTTAATCTGTTCAGAATATTTTCGAGCTCCCTCTGTCCAAACACGTCATATTTTTCCCGATTTTTTTATCGGTAGGACATCAGCAAGATTCTGAAGTTGTACTCTAGGTTTTACCATCTGCACTCGTTCTTCAAGACGAGAGGTATTAATATACATTTCTGCATTGCTTCCGAAAGATGAAGACCAATGCAGCAATAAGCTGCCTCTTGGGCGGAAATTTCTGTTCCGAAAATAAATGTGTGGCCTATATGCTGAAGTTTCTGCTTGACTGTGTAGTTTCCAGTATTAACTTCTACCATTGCCTTATTTAAAAGCCTAGAAATGCACCTATTTGATTTATTAATATAATTTATTATGTAGGAACAGCAACCATATGCACCCAATATGAATTGAATATCCATATTGGCTCTATGTAGTTCTAAGATAACCGGGTTATAAGCATTAATTGAGCGGTCTTGGTACTTCCTTTTAAGAAAAACTTTAGGTTTCATTAAACTTGATCTGAGAGCAGGTAAGCAGGCGGCCGCCGTGGTGTGAAGGTAGTGTTGCCGGCCTACCACACCGAAGGTCCATGGTTCGAGCCCTGGTACAGGTAACATCAAAAGTGATTTGAAAAAAAGTTTTTCAAAACGGGGTCGCCCCTCGGCAGTGGTTTGGCAAACTCTCCGAGTGTATTTCTGCCATGACAGGCTTCTCAGCAAAAATTCGTCTCCTTTGTAGATGCCGTTCGGAGTCGGCAAAAAACTGTAGGTCCCACCAATTTGTAGGGAAAAATTCAAATCGGCACACCACAAATTGGAAGAGAAGCTTGGCGCAAAAATCTCTTAGGAGGTTTATGATGATATACCTGTTGTATATCGCGACATAGAGAGAGCAGGTAAATAGACATCGAATGACAAGTTTACTCTCGTATCAGAGAGAAAAGATTCAAAAACATTTAAACAGGAAATATCAGAAGAAGTTAAATTAGAATTGAAAAGATTTTGAATCTTTGAGTAATTTTCCCTATGTGTTTTTAAATTTTCTATGTCATCTGGAAGTGGTAATAAGATTTGGGTGGAAGACATGGGTGGATATGGTATACCAAATCGGCAAATTCGCTGTCCTCTCATTTCTCTGGTACAGGATCGGCTGTGGTTATGTCTTTGGTACTCAATGAAATTTTCTAAAAGACTTATGGGTCCATCTGTAGAGACATATTTGTCAATGAAACTAATAGCATTCGGAAAAGATTCAGGTTCGCTAAGATCGATCTTAGGAGCATTCTTCAGCCAATACTTGCCATGCACGTGAGGTGAGCCCTTTTGTTGGAATTCAATCCGCCAGTAAAAATGCCGCTCGAAAATAAAATAAAATGCTTGTCGAAAATAACTTCATTTTCTTTAAAAAGCTTAAGCAACTGACGATAACGATAGTCAAAATATCTAGCGCATGTGAGTGCATCTGAGCGAATTAGACGATATCGTTCTTGTGTAGATAAATTATTTGCCTCTCCTTCAAAAATAGTTCTTGAGTCCACAGTTTTAGCCAAAATAACCAGTAATTCGATCCAATGAGATTCAGCGGCAGACAACGTTATAAAAAAGGTTGGAAGGCCGAATTGGCGCATCATGGAAATTAGCTTTTTTTCTCTGCCTTCCAGTGAGCTGGGAAGATCTAACACCTTTAAGAACTCTATATCCATCGTCATGCTGGATCAAATTCTGAACAAAATTTTCATTTAAAACATTTTGGGCCGTAACTCGATTGCTTCCAGAAAACGTTCGTAGGCAAATCGATGTACTATTCTTAATCTGAAGAAGTTCTAACTTCTTGTAATTATAGAAAAGCTTAGGAATAGTACAAGCCCTTCTATCGTAGCGGCTAATCTCAGACCGAACAATCTTGCTGTATGTATCTGTACAACTTCGCTTCTGCCCAGCATTAATACTTGCAAATGAAAATTCTTTAGAGTTGTTGGCTTGAATGATATCCAGGGGTCTTTGGCCTTCACCTGGTGCAATTATCAAACGATTTATGTCCATATATTCTACTGGAATATTACCAAGAAGAGTCTCAAACCCACCTGGGTTTATTTCTTCAATCGCAGGTTCTAAGGGGGGATTATTCTCTGCTGGGCGATGTCGCAGACTTTTAAGCACGGGTACATCTTCAATAGATGCAATAAATGGAATTTCTTCTTTATCACCAAAACCTGCAACCCACTCTTCGTTAAGGCTTCCATAATTTTCGCAGGACGTATGGTATCAGTCATATAGTCATGATTATCCTCCATACGTCTCGATTTGAATCACATGCGCTTGATCGAATGATGGAGGGAAGTAACAATTTCGTTTACTGAAATAGGAATGTTAACAACTGCCCCTCTTAATGAGCTCTGACCTTGGTATCCCAAAGGACGAAATGTCATAAAATGTAATCTTGGCATTATAGGGCGTTCCTCTAAATGCGTAGGATCTTTTAGGCATTCTGGGAACTCAGGAAAATCTAAACCCTTATCCAAACATATCTTTGGAAGGGTGTTACTTTTAATTGCCTTTCGGGAAGTAGCAGAAAACTTATAGCTACCATCTTCAACGGGAAATTTATCGGATAGATATGGATGACTTTAGGAAATTATATTAAAATTTAACGGCTGTACTTGGTATGGAAACCGTAGCAAATGCCAACCTCTGTTGGTCCCTTCTTGATACTCCTAAAATATATTTGTCGAAAATCTGCCAATCCTAAATCATTTAGTATATCTTCGTTCTCCCGACCCTCATTTTCTCTCATTGAGCGATTTCTATCTGCCTGCCTTTCATAATCATTTCGTCTATCTTGTTAATTTACTCTATGACGATGTACTCGGAATTGACTTTGACGGCTTCGGTTAGAGCTTTCTACCCGAGCTCTTCTACGGGCAGTTCTACGAGCCAGAGCATTTCTTTGTTGTTCTCGGTGCCTATTCCCTGGATTTCTGCGGCGGGATCGGTGCTCACAAGTATTTCTACTTCGCTCTATAGAGCGAATTTCAGACTTTTCGCGACGGACTCTGTGTTGCTGTGAATCGATTATTCGCTCAGCTGAGCGAATCTCTGCATTTCCAGGCGAGATCTACGTTCGGCAGTATTTCTACGTTGCTCTATAGAGCGAATTTCAGAGTTTGGCGACGGACTCTACGCTGAAATGTGTTCCTATTGCGCTCAGTAGAGCGTACTTGGTAATTTTCACGGCGAGTTCTGCGGTGTAATGTATTTTGGGTTTGTGCAAATGCTCTATATTCTTCCTCTCCACGAAATATGTGCATTCTTTTCCTAGCTGCGACGCGTCGACGCATATATTATTATGAACTATATTTATATATATGGCTTAAGGTACCTTAATCTGAAATGTACGTATATAAAATATTTATCAATTTTGTTTTACTTTATTCAAACTTTTAGGGATTTTCTGGTGATGGTGGTAATTGGGTACATCCTTCGTCTGCACTGTAAGCGTTTTTGATGGATTTCGCTTCTTTCAACTGCTTCCACACAATTTTGATAATAACGCGAACACAAATCACTCCTTTAATAAATGGTTTTCTTCGAACTTTTTTGTAACGTTTTGGAAAAAACGCTTTTGCCTTATAAGCACAAAAAAATAACACTAATCACTCTCTTTAAATAATTAGTCTTTAGTTTATGTTACGTAAGTAATTAATATTCCGCTTTAGCACTCTTTTAATTTACATATATATTTGTTAAAACTTTTTTTGTTTTTTTTTAACGTTTTGAGAAAAACGCGTTTGAACTATTAAGCGACCAAACAATACTAAACTAAAATTTTACTTTTTACTCAAAATATTGGGTCGCTCGTCAAACCTTTCCGCATAGATATTTAACAGGACAATGGTTACCAAAAATTTAAATTCCTCATTATTTACTACCTGCTACTATGTAACACACAGTACTATTGCAGCAATGCGTTTTTGGTTTTTGCATGGACAGGTAAAAAACAACCCTTAGTGTGCAATAATCTTTTTAGTACAATAGCACTTGCGTGTTTATGTTTATTGTTCTTTTAAACGAAAACGAGTCCATGATAGAACCATATACATATGTATTATTGCGCAGCATTTTAACACCATTAACCACACAAAACAAACAATAACAGCGTTTCCAGTGCACAGCTGGGTATGTAATGTTCGGTTTCACCTGAACTTAAATTACGTTACTTGTTATTTATAATAATTATTTACATTAAATGTTGTAGTATAATTGCTCAATGTTATTCGTAGTACAAATGTTGGTTGTATGCAAGGCCCTGTCCAAAGCAGTATCGTACAAGGACTTTGCACACACTAACACACGTAAACTTTGATTTTGCTTTTAAGTAAAATAATGTCCAAAGCAATATCGGACGAGTACCTTACCCGTTGGAAGCTCGAATCCAATTGAATTGAGAAATGAACATCAAAACGAATCTATGCGAAAATAATTGAAGAATTTACACAGGGTTGTCAAATAGCACGAAAGTATACATGTACAGCAATGTTACAAAAGTTAGCAGGCTGGTTATCGGAACAGCTGACAAATTACAGTGATGTTATGTATGGTTGAATTACCCATTAGCAAAATACGTTAGGGACTTATGTTAGCAATAATATAATTAGAGTGAATTGTAAAGAAGCCTTGTTACACTGTTCAATAAAAATAAACGATTATTATGTTTCCAATTATATTGAAGAAACACAAGAAATATTGTGAGCATAAAATATAAAGTCAATCAAAATTGTTCCAAAAAAATTACATTTGATAAAGTAATATAGGAAAAATGTTAAACGAATTTTTAACTAAAAATATCATACTAAATTCTACTATGTAACTTAATAATATTGGTTTAGGTAATAATTTTGATATTCATAATTTTACTAAAAGACAAATCTATTAAAACCAAATTAAATAACAAAATTCAGGAGAGTTCTACTCTTAAACGGGGGGTAGTTACATATAGATATTGTGCTGAGCCAGCACTAAACAACATTGTCCAATTTATTAATAATATTGTAAACAACAAGTAGTAATACTACGCCCATTCCCGGTCTACCTAAAAATTTTTAACAAATAGTAATAAACAAACTTTTAATTAAACTAAATATCCAACATCCAATATTATACTGTCAAATAAACAATAATAGTTAAACTTGCTAAATCTACAAGAATTAATCTACCAACTATGCAATAACGCAATCAATAGGCTGCAATAAACAAAAACAATATAACTTAATAAGTAAGCACTTTTGTAATCAAATGTAAGTTTCATTTTGAATTGAAGAATAAAGAAATTTTAGTAAAATTTTGATCAAACTAGACTACAGTCGTCTTACGGTAAACTGTCTGTCTTTTTTCAAAATCGTCGTATGGAAATGGTTGGTCTAATATTTATGTCTAAACTTTTAAATGGATCAATTTCTAGCCCATTTCTTTTGAACGAAGTTAACTTTACTATTCTTTCCCGAGCTTCAAAACATTTCAAGACATATTCTTCTGAAGCAATGCAAACAAATTTTCAATTACGCAAGCCGTTCCAGTGCCTATGCGAATATTGTAACTCTCATTCAGGCACTTTTGATATCTCGGACTCACTCGAAACAATAAAAAAAAACTGTTCTATTAATGTCTTATAGTGTAGTATTTATGTATTTTAATGTCCAAAAAGTTCGAATACAAATTTTGTAACTTATTTAAAATACCAATCAAGTGAGCTTGGATTTTATTTTCTGTTCTAAATCGAGTATCGGTCATATGACTCTCAAACCACGACAGACTCAAATCTGTAATAATCGCTTTATAGTTATTTTCTACAATGGAGTCCAAGCGCCAGCTAATTGTCAACGCATTTTTACAAGGCAGATGACCGTGCGCAATTTGTTTATAAAATTTTAAAGCGGTACGATGAGACTTCGTCTGTTAAAAATAGACCAAGAAGCGGAAGACCGCGATGGGTTCGCATTGGTGGTAACATAAAAGTTGTGAGGGAACAAGTTCGGCAAAACTATTGCCGGTCAGTTAGAAAAATTTCGGCGAAATTGAATATTAGCAAATTTTCAACACATTTAATTTTGAATAAGGATCTTGGCCTAAAAGCGTATAAGAAACAAAAAATTCACGGCGTTTCTACATCAGCGAAAGAAAAGAGAGCCAAACAAGTATCTGATATTCTGGGATGGCACGGCGGTGACGAATTCTTATTTTCTGATGAAAAGTTGTTTGTTCTACAGCAACATTTCAACACGCAACATGATCGAGTATGGTCAGTGTCTCTAAAAAAAGTTCCTGAAAAGGAAATGTATGTGCCCAGATTTTAAAGCGCTTCTTCTGTCATGATGTGGGCCAGATTCTGTGAAAGAGGAAAGCTTCCCCTAGTTTTCATCGAAAAGGGGGTTAAAGTTAACGCCGGCTACTACAAACAACACGTCTTAGAGTCAGTAGTAGTACCCAGCTGTCGCAGTTTATTCGGTGATGATTATTATTGCTTTCAACAACATGGAGCGCCTTCACATACCGCGAACATCGTCTAACAATGGTGTCAGGAGAATTTGGCCGACTTTTTGCATAATGGCCACCTAGTCCTGATCTCAATCCATAAAATTTTTTTGCATGGGGCTAGAGAAAATCGAAGCTTAGCGGTTATCAAATAAAAAAACTTGAAAACTTTTCGTAAGGTATTACTCAAAGTATGGGACGAAATACCGATGGATATGGTTCCTGCCGCTTATTGCCCTTTCGAAAAGCGATTACGCTTGGTTCAGTTATCCAAAGGAGGTGCAGTGGTGTAGACAAGATTTGGGGAAGTGGGAGGATGAACAATTTTTTTTCCGAAACCTCCAATTTGAGACACACAATAAATTTTGTTTTAAAAATGTACGCAAAATTCGAGAAAGTTCAAAGAAATTTTACATTTTTTTACACAATTAAATTTTAATGCAAATAATGTGCCAATCTTAAAGACGTGACACATTTTTCTGATTTTTTGCAATTTTTTTCCGAAGAGCTAGTGTTTTCTTTCATATAAAAGAAATTGCTTTCATAACCTTGTATTGAGGAAAATACAGAAATCGCAAAAAAATATTAGCGTTTTTAACCTGGGAACCAGCATTAACACCAATAATAATGGCAGCCTAAAAATCAACGAAGAAACACTCACGCAAACAAGTGCTACTTCTGGCTGAGTTGGCAATTGAGAAGTAAAGTCCTATCGAAGAACGAAAATAGATAAGTCACTTATCGTACCCGTACTGGTTTATGGTGCAGAAGCTTGCACTGATAACATCTGATGAGGCGTCTCTGGGAGTATTCGAGAGAAAGATTCTTCAAAAGATTTACGGACCCTTACGCGTTGGCGACGGCGAGTATTGCAGAAGTAGAAAGTTGCAAAAATGTGTAGCAATTTGTTTAAGTTATGATATGACGTTTTGTCGCAGCTCTAAAGAGCGTAAAACCCAGTTTTTGGCGGAAGAGTATGTCAATTTTAAGAACCTTCTCCATAAATTGGTTTCGGCCACTATATTTTGGTTCTGAACAAGTGGTTCATAAAATTCAGCAAGCTTAAATAAATTTTTGTCATTTTCTTCTCTGTGCTTTGTTAAAAAACTGAAGCGAAATCTCAGAAGACCGTTTTATGTTGAGTGAATCGGTAAATAGGTTGCATGCTTGCAGACTTTGACTAAATTTGAATCGGTTCTATTTGATTTCAATATCCATGTCACAAGTTCTGAACAAATTTGCAAAGCCATGTTCGTCGGAACGAATACGTCGTAACTCCAGTACTAAGTCTTTTGCGAAATCCACTACAAGCCCTAAGTCTTTCTTTATTGGTTGAAGTTTATTACACAAAGGCAGAAGGCATTGTGTTAACAAATATGCTAAAAGACTGCTTTTATTATTTAAAAATAAATAATTTTTAATGTTACCCTACGAATTTTATAATACTAAGAAATAGAGAAAATGTTGAAATTTTTTAAATTTTGAGCCTTTCGCATAACAAAACTGACACCATAAATTTATTACTATTACTATTTTCTACCAACTTCACCCTGGCACTTTATTATAAATACTAAAATTTAATAGGTCATAAAACTGCAAGTCCAATTTTTTATAAAAATTCAGATAAAACTTGGTTAAATTTTCCTTAGTTTTGAACAATGTTTAAAATTTGTTTTTGAATGTTTTTTTATTAGATAATGGGCTACACTTTTATAAAAAACGTGTAAACACTGCTCGTCGCTATCTATTTTTCCGCCGTTGTGTGCTGTGATTAAATTATTGAGCCTGCTTGCTCTAGTAATTTCAGACCGCCTGAATTCGGATTTTTAAAGAAGTGAGGATAAGGGAGAAGAGTTTTAGCTCAGCAATATTAGACCTCGAAAATTACGGTATCATTTCGATCTGTTATTTTATTACTAGCAGAACGAATGTGTACGCACGCCTCGAACCCGGTTTTATCGTCTTGAAAGCCTTGTAAATTTTGTTGAAGGTTTGAAAAGAAGCCTATATGTATATAGGCTTAATATTAAATTTCATAATCCACTAACCGATATTTTAATATATTCATAAAACTGCCCTCTGTCATTAGTAAAATAAGAAATTATAAATCAGAAGCATAAAATGGTTTTGTGTTATTCAATCGAAAGTAAAAAAAATAGTATTTTATTGACGATAGACGGGGATAGAGCAACCCTACAAACTCCCCCGCCCCTCCCAAATACGCCACTGAGGAGGTCTTATTATTAAAAACCTACTATAAATATTTATTGATGCTACATAAATTCTTTTCAATAAAAATTGATAAGGGCTTACCATATCTTTTGCTTTAAAAGGAATTTAGTTTTGCATTCGAACTTTTTGGACACCGTGTGTGTATCGTTCTCAGCTGAGGAACATTTTTCTGTAGTTGAGCAGTTCAAGATCTCGACGTCTAATAAACCTCCGCCTTTCAAACACTCCGCCCCACGTTGGGCGCCATTTTCTGTTATGGGACTTATGGAAAAGGGTGTCATGAAACGGTTGAGGAGTCGTTCAGAAGGTCCTTGTGAGAGATGTCCCACAGCTGCCGCGTGTGCACTGGCTTGTTCCCGGAGCTTCAGTCTGGGGCGGGGTAAATTAGCAATTGCAGAACCAAGAAACCTTCTCCCTAATCTATAGTCCTAACAAGAAATATTTATAATTGCACACTACACAAAAACACCTACCAACTTAACCTTTGATCAACGTACTTACTTTACCGAACTTTCCACGCTATCAACTGGCAGCGCACGTATACGTTTCGGGCTGCTCTGTACCCACCCTACCTTGGCCTTTAAGCTGATACAAAGGCCCCATTAGACCACCCCCACGACTTTCGATTAGACCAAACTAATTACTTTACAGATTCATTACAAAATATTTATTCAACAAAATTCAAGGCTTCATTATGTATATATGTATATAGGTTTTCATTCAAATTAACAATTTTGATCTGGCCCGTAGGTACTTACAAAGTATCTTGAATTAAACATAGAGTGACTACTATTAAACTACTAACATATTTTACTGGTGGGTCTTTAAAACTTATTCCCCGACCTACCTCAACAGCTGATGTTTCTACGGTCATTGACCTATATTTCATCAATTAACTATATTCATGTGCCAATTTACACACTTACGTACATATGTATTTACATGCAATACCATAAAAACTAGAAAAACGAAGAGCGCGAGAACAAAGTCTTAGAGAATATTCGCAACTCTTGGTTATGGATGAAAAATGTATATTTTTTTTTTTTTTTTGGAGTTGAAGAGTGCAAAAACAATAAGGTTGAAATACCAGAAACCAAATAGAGTCATCCATATGTACGTATGAACACATATGTATGGATACCAAAAATTGGTATCTCAAATGATAGGATCAAAAGAGCAAAAAAAATGTAATTTCACCAATACACTTACATTTGTACATACATTTGTATAGGTGCATATGGATAACTCAAAAAAAATTATGGTAAATATTAAGAAAGCATATTAGTATACAAAACAATGTCACTTACATGTCCCACGTAGCGTTGAGGCCTCCTCGCTGTGTAGTTGTAGCTGGAAATAAGTTAAATTATGTCGCTCTGAACTTACAGGTCACGGTGATCCTGTATAATTAACATTTTCACTTTCTTATTTATTTGAACATAATTTTATGCAAGGGAAAAAAAATCGTAAGTTATCTACATAGTCAGTTTACTGTTGGGCTATGTGGATGTCCGCCACTGTAATTACTTCTTTCAGTAAGCGCGAGTTGGTGACAAAAAGAAAAAAAACAATAAGAACGGCCCAAGCGAGAGTCAAAGCGTAATGAAACCGCAAATGCTTTGATCTCTTCGGCCCTAGCAATTATGAATGTATGTAAATATGTATGTACGCATGGGTATACTTGATAATAAAAAAAAGAGGCTATCCAAATATTTAAGAGAAAGCAAAGAAAAAGAAAGAAAAATATCAACTATGGTTGAGGGAGACTAGGTATTATCTCAGTACTCTGAGTTAACAAAATATCACTCTCATGTAAATGACATACGAGGTGTGTTCAAAAAGTATTGCGAATTTTGTGTTTTTTCAAAAATTATTTATTTATTCATGAATATCTATTTTGTCCCCTTCAAAGTAATCCCCATGAGATATTATACACTTGTGCCAACGGTTTTTCCAATCTTCGAAGCACTTCAAAAAATCATTTTTTTGTATCTTGTTCAGCTCCTCCTTCGATGCCGTCTTTATCTCGTCAAGAGAAGCGTAACGTCGTCCTTTCATGGGCCTCTTCAGTTTAGGGAACAAGAAAAAGTCACAGGGGGCCAGATCTGGGGAATACGGTGGCTGCGGCATCATTAGTGTGTTGTTTTTGGCCAAAAAGTCGCGCACAAGCAACGATGTGTGAGCAGGGGCGTTATCGTGGTGCAAAGGCCAATTTTTGTTCTTCCACAAATCCGGGCGTTTCTGGCGGATTGCTTCGCGCAAATTGCGCATAACTTGCAGGTAATATTCCTTATTGACCGTTCTTCCCTGTGGCAAGAACTCATGATGCACCACGCCCCTGCAATCGAAGAAAACTGTCAGCAAAACTTTCACATTCGACCGAACTTGGCGCGCTTTTTTCGGTTTTGGTTCGTGTGGCAGTTTTCATTGAGATAATTGAGCTTTCGTTTCCACGTCATAACCATAAACCCACGATTCGTCACCAGTTATGACCCTCTGGAGCAAATTTGGGTCGTCGCGGACAGAGTTTAACATCTCATTAGCAATGTTCATGCGATGCTGTTTTTGGTCACAATTGAGCAATTTTGGTAAAAAAATAGGTAAAAATCGAAGACGATCCAAAACACGTGCAAGCAAAGCAGCTGTCAACAATTAACTGAACATTCAAAATGGCCGAGCTTGTCGGCATAAGTGAGAGACATGAGTACCAACATAACGCCAACAAAAAATTCGAAATTCGAATATACGTAACCAGCGAAAATTCAAAATTCGCGATACTTTTTGAACACACCTCGTATGTATAGCGAAACTTAAAAGTCTAATTAGAATTTAATTGTTTTTTTCTTTGTAATTAACCCAATTAAGTTTAATTTAAGAATTTAATTACGCATATGTTGCAAAAAGGGTGATTCGTTTAGAATTGAAATTATTTTTATATAAACTTAAAATTTAAAAAAGGTTTAAAGTTTAAAGTTTAATGAAGTTTAATAAATTTATATATGATATGATAAAAAATATGATAAAAATATGTATATGGGTTCTGATGCTTATGTACGAACATGCCTACAGGTCTATGTATATCACTACTTGTGAATTAGGTATGTATCCATTTAAAACTATGTATTATTCTCCTTTTTTTTTATACTTTGGCATTTTTTTTGCTTTTAGAAAAAATTCTATTTTACGAAATTAGAAATTTAAGCATTATTTAGCGTATCTTTTCTTTTTATATATTTCACTACGTAAATTTCATATAGATTTAACAAATTCGTGGTTTTCGGTCAACTGAAAACCTAAACTTATAATTTCGCCGACGACGATGGTGTTGAAGTCCCAATCGCCTACTTCTCGCAAAAGCTCAACAAAGCCCAAAGTAACTATAGTGTTACGGAACTAGAGTGCCTTGCGGCAATGCTTAGTCTAAAGAAGTTTAGAGCTTACGTAGAGGGGCAAGATTTCACCATCGTCACAGACCATGCCAGCTTGCAATGGCTGATGCGCCAGACTGATTTGTCTAGTCGATTAGCTCGATGGTCTCTTAAACTTCAGAGATACCGATTCAAAATCGAACATAGAAAAGGTTCACAAAACGTAGTACCCGATAGCTTGTCACGACAGAATTTTGAAGATATTGGTGAAATAGAAGTCTGTCCGTTGATTGATCTTAGTTCGCCCGAGTTTTTGTCCGACGACTATAAAAAGTTAATACGTCATGTCCGCTATAATGAAAGCCGTTTACCTGATCTTAAAATAGTAGATGATCGTTTATACAAACGTACCGAACACCCCGATGGAAACCCATCACGGGAAGCCTTTAACTGGAAGTTATGGATCCCAAAAACTTTAGTTGATAAAGTCATTCAAGATGCCCATGCTCCGCCCAACAAATGTCACGGAGGTATAGCAAAGACATTAGAGCGCCTTCGGTTGAATTTTTATTGGCCGAATATGGTCGCTAACGTTAAGGAATACATAAATAGTTGCGATATTTGTCGCCAAAGCAAAGCGCCTAATGTTACGCTACGACCTCCAATGTCCACGCAATACACCGTCCAACGTCCGTTTCAAAAATTGTATATCGATTTATTTGGTAAGTATCCCCGATCCAGGCAAGGCAATATAGGCATCTTAATTGTCCTTGACCATCTCACGAAATTCCCTTTATTGAAAACTGTAAGAAATTTTAATACGTCCGCTGTTTGTAATTTTATGAAAGAACAGGTCTTCAGTATTTTCGGAACTCCCGAAATAATTCTTAGTGATAATGGAAAACAGTTCAAATCTTCTCAATTCAATAGCCTGCTTGAAGAGCGGGGAATAAAACATATTTATACTGCTTTGTACAGCCCTCAGGCTAATGCTAGCGAGCGTGTGAATCGGTCGATAGTACAAGGTATCCGAGCTTATCTGAAAAATGATCAGACACATTGGGATAAGCATCTGCCCGACATAGGGGAAGCCCTAAGAAGTGCATACCACCAATCAATTGGGTGTTTTCCTTATTATGCCCTGTTTGGCCAGCAAATGCTATCCCACGGTGAAGAATATCCTCTGTTGCGCACACTGGAAGTGCTAGATGAGAATTGTATTGACAGAAAAGACAAGCTAAAACTAATACGAGTATCAGTAATGGAAAGTATTAGACAAGCGTTCGAAAACTCGGCTAAGCGTTACAACCTGCGTAGCTCGGCAAAAAGCTTTAATGTTGGTGATATTGTATATAGGCGGAATTTTGTGCAAAGTGATGCAACAAAGAAATTCTGTGCAAAATTTGCACCAAAGTTTGTTAAGGCGAAGGGGGTGGCACTAAAAGGAAATTGCATGTATGAACTCGAAGACGTCTCGAGTTGTAAAAGAGGAACGTATCATCGCAAAGACATTCAGGAAGACAAAACGAACGCACCAACACTCTAGGTGGGGGGGTGTGTACTGGCGTACATATTTGAGTTAAAACAAATATTTTTTTTACTAATAGCCAATGCTTGCTGTAGGGTATATATTCTTCTCTATTTTCTTACTTGTAAGAATTTGTCCCAAAATCAACTCACCATACTATCCGAACACTTCCCTTTGAAATACCAGCGAAACAGCTGATTGTCAAGCCGTGAAGAGAGGAAGAAAAAATGTGCCCTAGCTAAGCTTCCGGGGAGGATTTTTCTTTCTTTTCTGGACGAGCTTTGAACGAGGAAGGTCAGCAGAGATCGGTGCACGTGGTAATCCAACTACTTACATATACTTTTAACCGTGCTAGTAATCACATAAAGTCGTACCTCTTTAAAATTAAAAATTAAACTCAAAGTAAAAGTAGTGCTGTTATTGAAACCTTTTGCTATAAACCTCGCGGGTTATAATAATCTCTGCTGACCAAATAAATTAATCAACACCAATTTCAACAATCAACCCGAGTAAGAAGTACGCCTCATGGGCGCAGGAGAGCTCCAGCAAACCGGGATAGATGGCCGCATCAGTGTAACACCATCGTCATCGGCGAAATTATAAGTTTAGGTTTTCAGTTGACCGAAAACCACGAATTTGTTAAATCTATATGAAATTTACGTAGTGAAATATATAAAAAGAAAAGATACGCTAAATAATGCTTAAATTTCTAATTTCGTAAAATAGAATTTTTTCTAAAAGCAAAAAAATGCCAAAGTATAAAAAAAAAGGAGAATAATACATAGTTTTAAATGGATACATACCTAATTCACAAGTAGTGATATACATAGACCTGTAGGCATGTTCGTACATAAGCATCAGAACCCATATACATATTTTTATCATATTTTTTATCATATCATATATAAATTTATTAAACTTCATTAAACTTTAAACTTTAAACCTTTTTTAAATTTTAAGTTTATATAAAAATAATTTCAATTCTAAACGAATCACCCTTTTTGCAACATATGCGTAATTAAATTCTTAAATTAAACTTAATTGGGTTAATTACAAAGAAAAAAACAATTAAATTCTAATTAGACTTTTAAGTTTCGCTATACATATGTCATTTACATGAGAGTGATATTTTGTTAACTCAGAGTACTGAGATAATACCTAGTCTCCCTCAACCATAGTTGATATTTTTCTTTCTTTTTCTTTGCTTTCTCTTAAATATTTGGATAGCCTCTTTTTTTTATTATCAAGTATACCCATGCGTACATACATATTTACATACATTCATAATTGCTAGGGCCGAAGAGATCAAAGCATTTGCGGTTTCATTACGCTTTGACTCTCGCTTGGGCCGTTCTTATTGTTTTTTTTCTTTTTGTCACCAACTCGCGCTTACTGAAAGAAGTAATTACAGTGGCGGACATCCACATAGCCCAACAGTAAACTGACTATGTAGATAACTTACGATTTTTTTTCCCTTGCATAAAATTATGTTCAAATAAATAAGAAAGTGAAAATGTTAATTATACAGGATCACCGTGACCTGTAAGTTCAGAGCGACATAATTTAACTTATTTCCAGCTACAACTACACAGCGAGGAGGCCTCAACGCTACGTGGGACATGTAAGTGACATTGTTTTATATACTAATATGCTTTCTTAATATTTACCATAATTTTTTTTGAGTTATCCATATGCACCTATACAAATGTATGTACAAATGTAAGTGTATTGGTGAAATTACATTTTTTTTGCTCTTTTGATCCTATCATTTGAGATACCAATTTTTGGTATCCATACATATGTGTTCATACGTACATATGGATGACTCTATTTGGTTTCTGGTATTTCAACCTTATTGTTTTTGCACTCTTCAACTCCAAGAAAAAAAAAAAAATATACATTTTTCATCCATAACCAAGAGTTGCGAATATTCTCTAAGACTTTGTTCTCGCGCTCTTCGTTTTTCTAGTTTTTATGGTATTGCATGTAAATGCATATGTACGTAAGTGTGTAAATTGGCACATGAATATAGTTAATTGATGAAATATAGGTCAATGACCGTAGCAACATCAGCTGTTGAGGTAGGTCGGGGAATAAGTTTTAAAGACCCACCAGTAAAATATGTTACACTCACGCAAACAAGTGCTACTTCTGGCTGAGTTGGCAATTGAGAAGTAAAGTCCTATCGAAGAACGAAAATAGATAAGTCACTTATCGTACCCGTACTGGTTTATGGTGCAGAAGCTTGCACTGATAACATCTGATGAGGCGTCTCTGGGAGTATTCGAGAGAAAGATTCTTCAAAAGATTTACGGACCCTTACGCGTTGGCGACGGCGAGTATTGTAGAAGTAGAAACGGGGAAAGTTGCAAAAATGTGTAGCAATTTGTTTAAGTTATGATATGACGTTTTGTCGCAGCTCTAAAGAGCGTAAAACCCAGTTTTTGGCGGAAGAGTATGTCAATTTTAAGAACCTTCTCCATAAATTGGTTTCGGCCACTATATTTTGGTTCTGAACAAGTGGTTCATAAAATTCAGCAAGCTTAAATAAATTTTTGTCATTTTCTTCTCTGTGCTTTGTTAAAAAACTGAAGCGAAATCTCGGAAGACCGTTTTATGTTGAGTGAATCGGTAAATAGGTTGCATGCTTGCAGACTTTGACTAAATTTGAATCGGTTCTATTTGATTTCAATATCCATGTCACAAGTTCTGAACAAATTTGCAAAGCCATGTTCGTCGGAACGAATACGTCGTAACTCCAGTACTAAGTCTTTTGCGAAATCCACTACAAGCCCTAAGTCTTTTTTTATTGGTTGAAGTTTATTACACAAAGGCAGAAGGCATTGTGTTAACAAATATGCTAAAAGACTGCTTTTATTATTTAAAAATAAATAATTTTTAACGTTACCCTACGAATTTTATAATACTAAGAAATAGAGAAAATGTTGAAATTTTTTAAATTTTGAGCCTTTCGCATAACAAAAGTGACACCATAAATTTATTACTATTACTATTTTCTACCAACTTCACCCTGGCACTTTATTATAAATACTAAAATTTAATAGGTCATAAAACTGCAAGTCTAATTTTTTATAAAAATTCAGATAAAACTTGGTTAAATTTTCCTTAGTTTTGAACAATGTTTAAAATTTGTTTTTGAATGTTTTTTTATTAGATAATGGGCTACACTTTTATAAAAAACGTGTAAACACTGCTCGTCGCTATCTATTTTTCCGCCGTTGTGTGCTGTGATTAAATTATTGAGCCTGCTTGCTCTAGTAATTTCAGACCGCCTGAATTCGGATTTTTAAAGAAGTGAGGATAAGGGAGAAGAGTTTTAGCTCAGCAATATTAGACCTCGAAAATTACGGTATCATTTCGATCTGTTATTTTATTACTAGCAGAACGAATGTGTACGCACGCCTCGAACCCGGTTTTATCGTCTTGAAAGCCTTGTAAATTTTGTTGAAGGTTTGAAAAGAAGCCTATATGTATATAGGCTTAATATTAAATTTCATAATCCACTAACCGATATTTTAATATATTCATAAAACTGCCCTCTGTCATTAGTAAAATAAGAAATTATAAATCAGAAGCATAAAATGGTATTGTGTTATTCAATCGAAAGTAAAAAAAAATAGTATTTTATTGACGATAGACGGGGATAGAGCAACCCTACAAACTCCCCCGCCCCTCCCAAATACGCCACTGAGGAGGTCTTATTATTAAAAACCTACTATAAATATTTATTGATGCTACATAAATTCTTTTCAATAAAAATTGATAAGGGCTTACCATATCTTTTGCTTTAAAAGGAATTTAGTTTTGCCATCGAACTTTTTGGACACCGTGTGTGTATCGTTCTCAGCTGAGGAACATTTTTCTGTAGTTGAGCAGTTCAAGATCTCGACGTCTAATAAACCTCCGCCTTTCAAACACTCCGCAAATTATGGGTAATCCGTTGGGTTTATTATTATTATTATTATAAACCAGCCCGGACCAATTTTGTGAATCAAGCTCCTCGTAGTGTTCCTTTGGTCAAACCCTAAATAGTTCGGGAAATTAGACAAGAAATGAGTGACAGCGGCGTGATCGAACCTTGAGCTAGTCCATGGAGCTCACCGGTAGTATTAGTGAAAAAGAAGGACGGAGAAATTAAGTTTTGTGTAGATTACCGGAAATTTAACGAAGTAACTGAAAAAACCCCATATATATATTGCCAAAATGTGCCGTACTCTAGACTCATTCCCTGGTACAAAATGGGTTTCCACACTAGATTTGAAAAGTGAAGGATGGACTGTGCCCTGCCCCAATGTTAATTAAAAAACGAATTAACTTGTTGAAATGCCGGAAGATTGGAAACACACCATTTTCATCCTCTTAAGTGTTTAATCGAAATCCAGTGCTTCCGACAGCATTGGCATCATAAAATTAGTGATAATTTAAATCTCAATAATGTCTTGCACATATACCTTTTTATTGTTAACTAGGCAACCCCTCCCCGCTTCGCTGCGTCACACAACTGACACTAGACTAAGTCCGATTTTAATCATTATCTCTCCCACGCATACCAGATAAGATATTGCACAAAACACATTTTGGATCACCTTTGTACACGGTATCGTAGTATCGGAACATATGATATATTTTATTTTAATTTAAACGTCTAGTAGTATAACGGTGAAAGTTCCATTCAATTTCATTGAGCGGTTTTTTAGTGATGCGCGACCAAACATACAGACAAAAATTTTTAAAATGATTGATTTAGCTTCTACTACAGAAATCATTTTTATCACTTTTTTGTAGTTACTAGCAGGTCAAAACTCATTTTTTTTACAAATTGCACTAAATTTTTCAACGATAATGATTATAACGGAACTCTACCACCACTTAAAACTATAAAATCAAGGTTACGACATAGATAAAATATTTGGCTAAGATTATGTGTCAATAATTATAGAAGTATAGATATGCGGGTTATATCTGTTTAACTTAACCTCGCCTAGAGGCGGTCCTGCCGATAAAGCTTTGGTTTCCGTCATTAGCGGCACCGCTTTCCTGTAAAGTTCGATAAACTATCTTTATCTCTATGGCGCGATATAAAACAGGTATATCATCATAAACCTCCTAAGAGATTTTTGCGCCAAGCTTCTCTTCCAATTTGTGGTGTGCCGATTTGAATTTTCCCTACAAATTGGTGGGACCTACAGTTTTTTGCCGACTCCGAACGGCATCTACAAAGGAGACGAATTTTTGCTGAGAAGCCTGTCATGGCAGAAATACACTCGGAGAGTTTGCCAAACCACTGCCGAGGGGCGACCCCGTTTTGAAAAACTTTTTTCAAATCACTTTTGATGTTACCTGTACCAGGGCTCGAACCATGGACCTTCGGTGTGGTAGGCCGGCAACACTACCTTCACACCACGGCGGCCGCCAAGTTCGATAAACGTTGCGGTCATATTGGCCGGTTTTGTTTCCACTATTTTGCTGCCTGTTTAATGAGGTTTTGATTTTTGTTTATTTTTAATATTTTTTTCAAAACAACAGGAATGTCACAACTGTTGTTTTGTGTAAAAATATTTTAAATATTTGATTAAATTCTCGCCGTTTTGAATATGACGGAGGAAAAAAACGTTGACGAAAGATTTGCCACCGTTATGACGGCCGTAATAATTTATGCTTGCCGCTATATTACGTTACGGTGAACTTCACCGTCTTCATAGTTTACACGTAGGTGCTTTTATATTGCAATGTTTTTGACAACTTACTCTACCGCTATGTGACGGCCGCTATACGAGTATATCGGCACCGCTTTCGAGGAAACCACGGCTTTAGAGGGTTAAGGGCAAGCATTAAGCTCAGCCTATGTTGCTATCATAGGCAAATGATAATAGTAACGGCTTGCGGGATCAGTACAGAAGCGCATTCAGTGTAGATTTATCAGGAGTGGATCAAAGAGTGCATGCAATCAAGGGCACATGGAATGTGGTCCAACAGTAGTTAAAACGATATAACTGGGTAGGTAAATTAATAAGTACATTTATGAATATACATGAACAAATTATTATTGCATAATGAAAAAACTATATATTTCGTATTCGCTGCATTTTGAGCCAGATTGTAACTCAATAACATTTTTAATAAATATACCCTATTGGAAAATAATGAGGTTTTGTCACTTTTCTTAACTATCCAATATTCAGAGATGTGCTCCTTTCGAAGTTACTGATTCAATAAAATAAAGTTTTGGTTTGAGTGCAATAGAGATGTACGAAAATGTTTGTTAAAAAACGAGTTTTTTCGGCGGTGTAGCAAAACGGACAAAATACACATGTATGAATCTTACATATACGTAAGTATATTTATTCCTTCCTCAGTTTTTCACCTCACATACCTGCACTGGATCGTCCTTCACCAAGCATCCAAAAAGGCAAAACGTGTCCGTATGAGCATAATGCTACACTGGACTTAAAAAATTAAGGATCGACTGTGGTCTGCCCCAATGTTAAATAAAAAAACTAATTAACTTTTGTTAAAATGGGGAAGGATTCGAAACACGTCTTTCCAACCTCTTTAATAGTTAATCGGAATCCAGTGCTTTCCGACAGCATTGGCATCATTGTTTTTGTATGTAATTTTAATTAGAGTATTGTTATATTTTCAATTCATATGTAATATCGGTACCAATTCAAATCTCAATTAATGTCTTGCACATACTCGTATACCTTTTTATAGTCTACCATTTTGTGTTTGTGTCGACTTTAAATAAATATATATAAAAAAAATATCTAATCCCAGGTTCAACGTTTATTCTGGATACAAATGCGTTTGAAAGAAACTACTGTTGGCATTGGTAGAATGCTCCATAATCCGGAAGGTCAACTTGCATGATGGATGGAGCGACTGCAAAAGTTATGACTTTTGTATAGAGCATCGCAAAGGCAGCACCCGCGGAAACGCTGATGTAATGTCACGACGAATTTGTAACGCGGAACATTGTTCCAAAGCTGAGTTTAAAATTCGTATCCGGTTGTTTGCATAATATGGGAAAGTGCGGATGGTCAATGTGTTCGTAAGCTGACAGTCGTCCCACTAAGAAAATCCCTGATGTTCTCAATGAATTACTTCATGTTCCAAGCAGTAGTCATCTTGGAGTCACAAGACCTTATAGCGGAGACTCTATTGGGTTGATTGCCGTCTGCCTATCGATGAGTGGATTGCCAACTGTGAGGTGTGCATCAAAGCAAAAGGACCGAAATCGAGGAGCCATGGACAAATGAAACAGTATAACTCAGATGCACTATTTGAGAAAATTGCGATGGATATAGCTGGTTCATTTCCAACAAGTAAACTTGGCAACAAATACGTACTAGTAGTTATGGACTATTTCAGCAAATGCCCAGAAGTGTACTCTATTCCCAATCAAGAATCAGAAACATTCATTTACATTTGGGTAGCGAGGTTTGGTGCAGCGATGGAGCTACATTGTGACTTAGGTAGGAATTTCGAATCAACTGTGTTCCAGGAAATGTGTAAGACAATGGAAATTCGAAAAACTCGAACAACTGCACTGCTTCTTCAGTCAGGTGGTGGATAAGTTCCAAAAGGATTGGGGTACGCACATCTGCTTGTTCCTGATGGCATATCGCTCTGCAATACAAGAAACAACAGGCCAGGCTCCTGCTAAGGCAATTTTTGGAAACTATCTTCGGTTGCCATCTAACTGAAGTTTGGGATAAATGTTAGTAAATAAAACTAGCTATTTGTAAACAGTTTTGCCGCGTTTGTTTATTTGATTTTATAGCGATCGCACCCAGAATCGAATTCGTCACAATATGAATGATTTCTAGATACAAAATGTATCCCTCTTTTTGCAGTCAAGAACAAATGGCGCTGGGTATGTGCACACGCTAGTTGTACATACGTTAATAAAATAAATCACACAGAAATGTTTTGTTTCTGTTAAATGTTATTTGATTATTTCAAATTCACTTTTTTAATTGCTTTGATGTATAAATGTTACTAAACGATCCGCACAGTTTAAGAGTCAAACATTGAATAAATGGTGCTAGTTCTTAAATTTAGGTAAGAGTTAAAAATAGAGATTAATTTTTGGTAAGCTAATTGAGAAGGTAATTAATATTAAAACTAAGAAGAAAAGGAATTGATAGGTAAAATCCGAAGAGAGGATAACAGTTATATAGTAAGAAATTAGAAATTGTAGGGTAATGAATACAAAGAAGGTAAATAGGTAAACTACGTATAAGTAATAAAAGTGTATGTAGTGTTATGGGTGTGGGTACATTTATGTCACTCCATTTTTGATTAACATTACTCCTGGAATGTTGAATATTTTTCTTAAACATGAAGAGTAGCCTGTCTTATATGCTATAGCTATGTGAGTATGTTTCAAAACTATAAAATGATGTTTTTAACGTAACTTTATTATGTGTGTGGAACTTTGTCCAATCAAATTACTTAAGTATCTAAAATATTTTTAACAATACATTTTACTTTTGTGTTGCTCTATTTCTTCCGGTAATTTTTCTATCAAAATTAACATCTTCGATTTCTTTTTGATGCTTATACTTTCTCTTAACAATTTGTCTGTCTCTTTTGAAACCTTTTTCGTCAAGAAAATTACTGACTCCTTTTTCCTTTACTGTCTTTATTATATACTTTTGTTTTTGTTTCAAACTTTGAAATCCCAAATTTTTCACAAACTCCCGATGTCCAAATTCTAGAGAGCTGGCTCTATTTTTCTTAATTTTATCTCTATATTTTTCTTTTTTGTTATGAATAAATTGTTTTAAATCTTTCCACGCAGATTTGTCGAAGTGATTATGTAACATATCGCATGGTTTTCGTTTAGTAGTCGTGTTATTATAAATTAGAACAGCTTTAAACACAAGATTTTTGTCATCTAGGTCGGCGTACATTTTGCTCAATCTAAAAATACGTAATTGTTAATTGAGGGTGAGATAAAACCTCTCAATGTCTGAATTCCCTGTGTGAGTATTAGGTCATGTAAGCCCTTCAAAAACAGTACGGGTAAAATGATGCGTCAATTTACCCGGAGTAATACGGAAAGTTTCCGTATTTTTCCCATCACATTTATAAGGGCATTCGGTAGACGTTGTGACCGTTTCTGTTCTCACGTTCCTGTGTGTGTGGTTTTACATTCTGGCCTAACATAAACATGTATCTGCACTGCTCACACCGTCACAGCTATAAAATAATGTTAGTCATATAACTTAAAATTTTTAAGTAAATTTACTTCTTTTGTGACTGTTATTTTACAATAATAGTGAACGACATATTACGGTCTGCACGGCCGTAATTTTATCAACATTTATTTTGCCATTTTACTTTTACATTGACGGCAATTTCCAGAGCATATTTAAGGTAATTTTACAAGCTGTCTGACCGTAATTTTACCTGTAAAATGACAGGAATTTTACCGTCTTGTTCCAGATAAAATGATTGTCATTTTACTAAAATTCTAACCTATTCCAAATTGTAATAAAACACATCATTTTAGGTTTTCTCATTTATTAAAAACAAAACTTATTTCAGGAATAAAAATGTTTACTTCACAAAAATTTTAAGTTTATAGTATTTTGCAAAAATATTTAAACTAATAAAGAAATAAAATTAGTTGAATCTAATTAAATTTTTACTTAAATCTATGTAAGGGGTTTTTAAAAAGTTTTATATAAAAATTTAAAAAATTCACAACCATTTCATCTACGTCAGTCTTTTTCAAAAGTTTAAAAAAAAAATTAACATATGAATTCACAACCTTTTTGTATTGTTTAAAAGTCTGCAATTATTATTGAACTTAAATCTACGTCAAAATGTATGTATATTATTATTTTTTAAATATAAATATATACATACATTGATTTTACATTATTATATTTTAAAAAGTTTATTTTGTTTACATTTGTTTTATATTATTTTTGTATTAATTTAATCTATTTACATTTATTTTATGTTATTTTTGTATTAACTTAATTTATTTACATTTACTTCGTTATATTATAAAATTTATAAAGTTTCATTGCGCCTCGCGAGATACCGCCTCTGTTTGATGCGGTTGTGGCTCAGTTCCACGGACCTCCTTATTGCTTTCTCGTACCATATGCGCCCTTGTAAACAGTTAGTATAACTTCATAACAAATAAAAAATATTACCAAAAAGAACAATGTGAATCAGCTGCAGGTTGGACAAAGCTCTTTTAGTGTTTCGTTCGTCCCAATTAAAATTATCAATAAGCTCGTCTGTGAAAATTTTTTTGAATACCGCATCTATATCTCCAGTGGGTCCTTTTATAACGTACAGGTACGAGGTCTACAAAGAAAAGTTATATTATATTATTAGTGAATAATTTATAAAAGTAGAGGGCATAGAGAGGAAAATACTTACGACGGCGTCCTCGTACTGTTTATCGTGCAGCTTTTCTTCCAGGTCGAATCGTGCAGCAATTGACGTTAGCGGGAAAATGTCGACCAACTCATTTTGAACATCGTCACCGCTCTCACCACTCATTTTACACACAATTTGGTGGAATTTTTTGGTGTACACTTTCACTTCCCTAATAGCCTTGTGGTGTGCCAATACTTCCGGTTTTTCGCTTATCTAAAAAAATAGAAGAAGATATGTAAAAATATATGGAATAGCATGGTATGGGTAAAAAACAGTTGAAATACGGTAATTCTATACGACAGCACGTAACTGCTAATATACGTCTGGGGAAAGGTATTAAACGACGTGTTTTGATCTCTGTATCAATAATCCGAAAGCGGAAATTAAATAATTTGTTTCAGTGAAAAGTTATTAGCAAAACACCCAAAAATGGCCTAGGTCCGATCCCAAATAGGGGGCTTGATCCAAGGTATTTATGTGAATAACACTTTTCTTCAAAAAAATAACCCTTAGCCAGTCCAACACCGTCTACGCGGTCCACAATTTTCGGTACAACCTAATCTGTGATTACAACAACCACATGAAAATGACAAAAATTTTCAACTTCGATAGCAAATATCTCTGAACAGACATAAAATATCGAATTTCCGCTTTCGGATTATTGATACGGAGGTTAAATCCCGTCGTTTGATGCATTTCCCGAGATTTTTGGACTTATATTAGCAGTTACGTGCTGTCGTATAGAATTACCTGAAATACTCACCTTCTCCTCGATGTTGGCACATCTACCTTCTAAATCGCATTGTTTTTGAACATTTTGTGTAGCATGTCCATGACATCTGTAATAATAAAATTTTGGTTAGATTCTAATCTTTTAACGATCTTTTTTATGTCACCTTTGTTATTGTTGGCGTTTTGCCAGTTGTTTGTTGATACAATCTCGAAGTTGAGGGTCCCGAACCACCGAAAATTATGTTTTTAATTTCCTCATTATCCATTTTCTTAAAAGCGGTAAGAATAAATTATAAAAATATTAATTAGTAGTATAAATGCTGATGTATATAAAGAAATGTTAATATAAAAACTAGTTTGAGTGAAAGGGGTGGTGAAGGATCGGAATTAAGATAAAACTATTTTCAAAAGGAACCGCAAAATATTTGTACTTAATTGGGATCAATAGACATCATTGCAGTGAACATAAAGGTATAAGAATTACCCTTATTATTATATATTATATTGTTTAATTATGCTATGCCATCCACAGAACACCTTTTTGCGTAGGCGGCCTTCCCCACGCTTCAAAGAAATAACCCTTAGCCGATCCCATTTTGGCTACGCGAAACACAGTACTTCTGCGCAGAACACATTCACCACAATAATATCTATCGATCACCACACTTTTTTTTTATTTACTTTGGGAGTTGGGGAGCTATACTCCATTTATGCCAAAATTATGGTGTGCATAGACGGACATGGACAAATAACAATGGCAATTGTTTACGCCCGGCACCGAGTGCGAAAACGCTGCCAAAAATGTCGGGAGAGGAATAAAAAGACGCGTTTCGATCCAAGAAATTCGAAGTCGCCTTCATTTGTGATCGACCCTGGGTAATAATAATAATGCCAATAACTTTTTACTAAAACAAAATGTCTTCCGCTTTCGGATTCTTGTTACAGAGGTCAAAACGCGTCTTTTGATACCTCTCCCGACACTTTTGGACGTGTTTTCGCACTCACATATCACATAATTCAGCACATATTTTTTCGGTAATGGTTTCCTTTAGAAGACAACTGCTAAAACACGCCCCAAAATTCTAAGAGAGGTACCAAAGGAGGGGTTCTGAACTCGGTATCATTAAGCCGCTAGCGAAAGTTCGACTTTGTATATCTAGGAAGAGATATTTGCAATTAAAGTTGACAATTTCATGTGGTTGTTGTAATTACACATTTGGGATCGGACCTGGGCCATTTTTGGTTTTTTTGCCAATAACTTTTCACTGAAACAAAAACTTGAAAATCCGCTTTCGGATTATTGATGCTAAGGTCAAAACACGTCTTTTGATACCTCTCCTGGAATTTTCGGACATGTTTTAGCAATTTTCTCTTATAGGAAACAATTACTTCATACAATTTATGATAAAACGCTTACTTTTTTTTTACTAGAATCCTGCACGCTTTGCTGAAGATTAAGAACAGACACTTTTAACGCTTACTAAAATCTGAAAACATTTAAAAAGTATTTTAAATATTAATTTTAAGTGATATTGTATGTATATTTATGTTTTTAAACATACCTTTAATTTCAATGTTGAAATAAAATCACCGACTTTGATCACTTTTTACTTTTTCCGCATAAAATACAAAATGAAGTAAAGCTTGGTGTGTTGCCACTTGTGAAATTTTTGTAGGCTTAATGCAAAGAGTGCGACAGAAAAAGATATAGCAAAACAAACTTAAAACGACCAATATGCCATTTCACTCTAACAGAAAATTCTTGAACACGAAAACTTTCAGTACTGCTCCGGGTAAATTTACGCATCATTTTACCCGTACTGTTTTTGCAGGAGAAAATTCGTTTGTATGTATTAGAGTTTCAGTCATTCGATTTTTGCAGGGAGGAGATATTCGACATTTTCAGAGCTAAGAAAGTTTTTGCTAAAAGCTGTGTTAAAGTCATTGTCTGCAACAATTTTTTCGGGCTTGCCTAGTATAGCAAATCTTTCGTTAAGGGAATCTACAATAGTTATGGAATTTCGGTCAGAAAGTCAGTGAATAGACACATGCTTTGTTAGTTTGTCGATGCATGTTAAAAACATGTTTACTTCATTTAAATACTATATATCTATATGAAGTATTTCGTTGGATTTGGTTGGAGTTTCCGAAAGACACATTTTAACTTTTGTAGGGCTTCTATCGAATTTGCACATATTGCAAATGATAGATATTAATGCATTTATGTATTTCTACTCTTAGATTAGGAGAGTACTTTTCATTTCTTCATATGTTTCTTCGATACCTCTATGATTTTTCTCTAAATGATAATTTTCAATAGCCTCAAGAAGGCAATCTTTCTCAAATATGTCAGTTAAATATTTATAACATTTCAAAAAACGCATTCTTGCAACCTCGGAGAAGTACTTAACCAGAGTCTTTTGAAGTAATTTAAAAATATCAAAATCTTCGCAAAATATTCCATTCGTTCCTTTTATTGGAAATATATCTTTTAAAACATTTAATACGTAGCACTCGTCGTAATTTATGAGTTTGATTATATGTCTAATTTTTCTTTGAAAAATAATCTTTTAATAAATTTCCTATAAAAGCCAGTGAGCCCTAGAAATGAACGAATTTGCTTTATTGTTTTCGGCACAGGTATTTTTTGTATGTCATCTATTTTAATAGGGTTTGGTTTTAGTACCATCAATGAAAATAACATGGCCGAAATATTCGGATTGTCTTTTGAAAAATTTCCATTTATCTATCTGGACTTTCGTGTTGCATTCAAATAATCTAGTGAATATTTTTGTTAGTGAGTCGACATGTTCCTCTAGTGACGTCGAAAATATTAGTATATCATTTAGATATATGGCGCAAAAGTAATCCTCCTATCAGAAAATGCTATAAATTTTGCGATTGGTCCCTAAAGTCAGTTCTGTTTTGACATTTGTGTAGTAAACACATGCGAAATACACGTTAATAAACAATGTTACGCTACACTGCTCCAGAACGCGGAATATTGCTGACTATTTATTTGACCAATAATCGGTCGGTGAAAAACGGTTACTGCGCAAAAGTAATCCACCTATCAGAAAATGCTATAAATTTTGCGATTGGCCCCTAAAGTCAGTTCTGTTTTGACATTTGTGTAGTAAACACATGCGAAATACACGTTAATAAACAATGTTACGCTACACTGCTCCAGAACGCGGAACATTGCTGACTATTTATTTGACCAATAATCGGTCGGGGCCAAACGGTTACTGTGAATGGTGAGCGCTACAGAGCAATGATCAACGAGTTCTTTTTGCCGCAACTTGATGAATTGGGATTGGAAAACATGTGGTTCCAACAAGACGATGCAACAGCACACACTGCACGTGTCACAACCGATATGCTGAACATCGGAAGCTTACTTTTGCGCCACCTTGTACTACGCAAATCGTATAAATGTAGTCATGCAAAGCTTCGTCCATCATCCGTTGAAATGATGCCGGGGCGTTTTTTAAGCCAAAAGGCATTCTTGTGAATTCAAGTAACCCGTTAAGGTGGAAAGGCAGTTTTATGCCTATCTTCGAGAGCTATGGGGATTTGGTGCAACCCTTTAGCCAAATCCAGTGTAGTAAAATATTGAGAATTTCCTAGTAATTGAAAACATATCCTCCATATTTGGCATATGAAATTTGTCCTCAATTGTTACGGCAAAGAAATTTCGATAATCAATAATTAACCCCCATTTCTCGATTTTAGAATTTCTTGGGTACAACCCAAATAGGGGCATTATAAGGACTGGAAGATTTTACAATAATTCCAAAATATAACATATCATTTATCTGTAACTCTACTTCTTTTTTATGAACCTCTGCCACTCTGCCACTATATTTTTTGAATAAATTAAAAGTTGGGATTTTATGCTGATATCTACTAAAAACATAATTTTTCACCTTCGTGATAAAATACTGAATTAAATTTTTTCAATAACACTGTAAGTTTTTCTATCTCTTCTTTATTCAGGTCGTCTGTGTTTAATTTATCTTTTATATTTTGTATGTCTGGCTTAATAAATTTTATATCTGCTACATTTGAACTAAAACTGAGAATTTCCTCATTAGAAAGAGTTTGTATTTCATTGTTAGTTTGTAATTAATTCTTTCTTATCAAAATCTATTTTAGCTTTTAAAGGGCTTAAAATATTGCAACCAATTATGCCGTCGACGTCAGTATTTAGGTCTGCTTCTAACATTTCTATTTTAATATTAGGGTTGTTAAACTCTTTGAATAATGGAATAGTTACTTTACTGTTTAAGATGGATTTTGAATTAATTGTTTCAGCTGTTATAGGTTGATCTATTAATGAACTAAAAGAATAATGAAATAAGTTTTTCTTTATTAATGATGTACCTGCCCCGGAGTCAATTAAAAGTTTAATTGGTATTGACTGAGTTTTGACAACTATATGGGGAAGATTTCTGTGACTGTTAATTGAAAATTTGGTTGCGTTTCGGTTTCAATAGAATATATTTCCATTGACTACTATTAGACTGTCTAGTCATATATTGGTATGCGAAGAACCTCTAGGATTACTTGAATATCGATCCGTAAAAATGGGATTTTTATTAACATTTCTCGCATTATTGTTTGCACTTGCTGTACTATTCTTTCTATTAATTGCTAAATTTTTCCTACTGACTAAAGGATGTTGAAAAGGATTTCTTGTATTTCTTGAAGTTAAACTTTTATAGAAATATTCGGTTTCAATAAAATTTCTTTAGCTTTCAGTAAATTATTGGGATTTCTAGCTTGAAGCACCAACTTTGCATCGCTAGGTAATTTACTGATAAATATTTTCAAAACCATTTTTTCATTGGTTTCGCATCTATGAAAATTATTTTCTTCGACTTGCGATTTTAAATTTAACTTTGTTAAAACATACTCAAAAAAGTCAGTAATACTAGACCTTATTTCAGCCATTTTAATTTTGTTAACAATAGTATTCATGAAACGAGCTCAAGGCCAAGAATAATAATTTTTCACTTTTTGGGGAAAAATGTTTAGAGACAACTGCCATAGCTTTTCTTATAGATCCATTTCGGAAGCTGCTAGATTTCACTCATCAGAGAAATTTTGGCACGCATTGCTAACCATTAAGCTAACAATACGCTGGTTTTGATGTCACCTAAACTCCTAGTTCTATTTTTCTTTACCATATGCATGAACAAACCCCGCCATCTGGCAGTTAGTAGTGTGATCATGATGGATTTTTTGACAGATCTGTTTTATCAGCAGAACTGCCTTTCCGTGTGCTCTCGGTTTTTGTTATTGCTTTTTTATACCAACAATTTTTGTTGATTTACGGCCTGTACATTTTCAAGTATTCATGAAACGAGCTCAAGGCCAAGAATAATAATTTTTCACTTTTGGAATTTTTATGAAAATTATTATTGTTTTTACTTATTAATAATCATTTTTAATTAATTATTAAAAGTTTTTGGATTGAATAGAGTAGGAAAAATGTTTAGAGACAACTGCCATAGCTTTTCTTATAGATCCATTTCGGAAGCTGCTAGACTTCACTCATCATAGAAATTTTGGCACGCATTGCTAACCATTAAGCTAACAATGCGCTGGTTTTGATGTCACCTAAACTCCTAGTTCTATTTTTCTTTACCATATGCATGAACAAACCCCGCCATCTGGCAGTTAGTAGTGTGATCATGATGGATTTTTTGACAGATCTGTTTTATCAGCAGAACTGCCTTTCCGTGTGCTCTCGGTTTTTGTTATTGCTTTTTTATACCAACAATTTTTGTTGATTTACGGCCTGTATATTTTCAAGTATTCATGAAACGAGCTCAAGGCCAAGAATAATAATTTTTCACTTTTGGAATTTTTATGAAAATTATTATTGTTTTTATTTATTAATAATCATTTTTAATTAATTATTAAAAGTTTTTGGAGTGAATAGAGTAGGAAAAATGTTTAGAGACAACTGCCATAGCTTTTCTTATAGATCCATTTCGGAAGCTGCTAGACTTCACTCATCAGAGAAATTTTGGCACGCATTGCTAACCATTAAGCTAACAATACGCTGGTTTTGATGTCACCTAAACTCCTAGTTCTATTTTTCTTTACCATATGCATGAACAAACCCCGCCATCTGGCAGTTAGTAGTGTGATCAGGATGAATTTTTTGACAGATCTGTTTTATCAGCAGAACTGCCTTACCGTGTGCTCTCGGTTTTTTTTATTATTGCTTTTTTGATTTAAATCAACAAATATTGTTGGTATAAAAAAGCAATAATTTGTTAACAATAGTTTCGAAACTTTCATTTACATTGAAATTAGTTCGTAAAATATATTTTATACTCCGCCAATTTACGGGGTAACTGTTATTAATAAGCACAATGTTTGCTTTATCTTTAATCTTAGATCTTACCCTTAAATCAAATAAACTTAAGAAATCTGGTGTAGCTGAAATTGCTACGTCACGCAACTCGTCGAGGTTTTTGATAAATAGAAACAGCTCTTCTGGTTTGCCTTTTCAACATCTGCTAACAGATCAAATACTGTGAGTCGAGACATGTTAAATAAAGTATGCTTTACAATCTTTTTTAATGGCTTTTGTTATTGCATATATAGGTATAACTGTTGTTTTGATTGCTTGTGCTTTATTTAATTACACTCAGAGTGTCTTTTGCGCTTTATATATTTTTTTTTTTTTTTTGTTACTCTTGCTCACTTTTGTTTCTCTTTTTTATATTCTATAGTACAATTCGAATTAATAGTCACTCTTACTCATTATTAAGTCATTATGATAAGTTAATAGCGCATTACACTAGTGCCACTTCCGCTCTTTCTTTGTGTTAACCTCATGAGTGAGCAGTGTTGAACTACTCAAAGCAGCGATAAGTGGTTTGCAATAACTCGATGCATATAAGTTAGAGAAGAAGAGTGCCCAATTACTATTTAATACAAGTTGTTGTTGTTGTAACGACAAAAACACTCCCCGAAGGTTTTGGGGGTTGCTGCCGAACTGACAGTCCTTGGCCCGATAGGAATCCGGTACTCCCTTGCGGTACTGCCCGACTGTCGTGGTAGCGATTTGGTATGACCAGTGGAACCTTCTAGGTCATGTCACCCCTCCTTCCGTAGGGAAGGAGAGATGGGTAATGAGGGGTGAGAGGCATCATATCCGTAGATCAACCATCGAGTTGTTGTGGTAGCGACTATTTAACCTGCCTAAAGTATCACCTTTTTATCCAACATTCTCATAAGGCTCTTCTAACGGGAATCCCAGAAACCTCGGCTTCAAAAGGGGTGGACCAAGGTGAAATTGCTGTTAGAAGAGTAGGCTCGGTTGAGCAGATGAACAGATGGTTAGTATTGTGGGGAAACACGCCGCATTCCGGGCAGACATTTGGCATGTCAGGGTTCAGTCTGGATAGGTAAGAGTTTAGTATGTTACAGTATCCGAAACGAGGTTGGGCCAGCATGACCCTTGTCTCCCTAGGCAGTTCGCGTTCCTCATCGGCAACAGGTGGAGCTTGTGCCTGTGGACATTCACCGGACGAGAGCTGACAGAGAAGTTTACCAACTCCGTGTGGATGAGATTGAGGGCCCGCCGATGCACCTTTGGATCAAACGGCGAGAAAATATGATGCAGGATCTCATCATAGTGCTTACGGAGATGACTCCTTATTCTCCTGCGAGGCGGATTTTCGTTGAGCAGGTTCCTGTCCGGATGCTGCTGTTTAAAGCAGCTGAATAGAAATTGCCTGGTCAACATTTCGCTATGCTCTTCTACATCGAGCATTTTTGCCTCACTGTGAAGGTGGTGCTCAGGAGACATAAGGAGGTGCCCCGTGCAACCTCCTCCAGTGTGTGTCTGCTAGCCCCGGCGACCTTGTATGTTGCCAGTAACCTTTCTTTATCTTTACCCCAAGTACTGCCAGCTAGTGACTTGAGGATTTTGTTGCGGCATTGTACTTTGGTGGCAATCGCGGCTGCAATAGCACCGTAGTTGAACATGTTATCAAACGTGACCCCTAAGATTTTGGGGTGTGTGACAGCCGGAAGCTTAATGCCGTCGACGTGGACGTCTAATTCCATGTTCACCTGCGCTGTCTACGTAGTAAATAAGGTGGCCGAGGACTTGGTCGGTGACAGTGTCAGATTTCGTCCAGCGAAAAAACCGGACAAGGATGCGAGGTATAAGTTAACTCTTGAGCACAGGTCGTCTACAGAGGGGCCCGTCACCAGGATCGTGCAGTCATCGGTGTAGGAGACGATCGAGACACCCTCTGGTGAGAAAGGGAGCCTCGATATGCAGGAAACCGGGGATAGGACACCACCCTTGTTTAATTATACGTGGTTTTGATCTTTCGCCTTTAAATTCAACCGATGACTGCCGGCCACTAAGATCCTTTAGACAGGGGGGGAAGAGTTGAATCCTCCAGGTCGTTAATGAGTTGCGCATGATTGACAGTGTCGAAGGCTTTCGACAGGTCAAGAACACCTAGCACGATCCTGTCATTTAGACGATGTTGGTTTAGACCGACACCTATCAGGGTTGGACAGGGTTACAGGGTTACAGGCGCGCAAACACAAACACTCTACTGAGCCCATTGCCGTCTCAGTCGCAGAGGTTAAGGAAGCCATAATGAAGGCCAAACCCTCAAAATCCATCGGACCCGACGGAATCGCCATGAAGATGATCAAACACCTTGGCCACGAAGGACAGAGTTATTTAGCGGCTCTCTTTAATCTCTCTTTAACTACCTTCGTTATACCTGAGATATGGAAACAAGCGATTGTAGTTCCCCTATTAAAACCAGGGAAGCCGGCGAACCTAGGAGAGTCTTATCGTCCGATATCCCTCCTTTCGCCGGTAGTAAAATTACTAGAGTCCATTCTGCTTCCTTACTTCGTTACAAATCTAAAAATGGCCGATCATCAACATGGTTTCCGCAAAAATCATAGCACGACATCCGCTTTGAACGCCATTACAACGCAGATTAACGGTTTGAATCAACATCCACCAAACCATAGAACGGTTCTCGTGGCACTTGACTTGTCAAATGCATTTGACACGGTCAATCACGCCACACTCCTCCGAGATCTGGATGAGACACCGCTCCCTGCCGGCCTTAAGAGGTGGACCGCTAATTATCTCAATGGTCGACAGGCAACAGTCAAATTTAGGAACAAGAAATCTAGACCACGAAGAATAAAACAAGGGGTGCCGCAAGGTGGTGTTCTGTCTCCCCTTTTGTTTAATTTCTATATTTCGAGACTTCCCCCCACCAGAGGGAGTCGCCATTGTTTCCTACGCTGACGACTGCACGATAATGGCCTCGGGCAAGGGTCCCTCCATTGATGAACTCTGTATTAGAATCAACAGTTACCTCCATGACCTTTCCAGCTTCTTCACCGAGCGTAATCTGACCCTGTCTCCGACTAAATCTACGGCGACCCTGTTTACTACATGGAATGCGCAGATGGGGCAAGAGTTAAATGTCCACGTAGACGGAGTACCTCTACCTACTGTCAACCACCCAAAAATCTTGGGTGTGACATTTGACAACGGCCTCACCTTCGCTGGTCATGCCGCCGCAATAGCCTCAAAGGTACAGAGCCGCAATAAGATCCTCAAGTCATTGGCCGGCAGTACTTGGGGAAAAGACAAAGAAACATTGCTTGCTACATACAAGGCTATTGGCCGGCCGGTTATTGACTATGCTGCGCCTATATGGTCGCCCAATCTTTCTGACACCAACTGGAGCAAATTGCAAGTCTGCCAAAACACCGCCATCAGAACTGCTACGGGATGCCTGCTAATGTCATCTGAGTCTCACCTCCATCAAGAGGCAAAATTGCTCAATGTTCACGAGCACGCGGAACTCTTGAGTAGACAGTTCCTTCTGAACTGTCATAAACCTAGTCATCCAAACCGACATCTTTTGGATGTAGCACCGCCCCCCAGAGACATAAGGAGACATCTCCGTAAGCATTACGATGAGATCCGCCATCATATCTCTTTGCCGTTTGATCCATAGACGGGCTCTAAATGACCTCCACACCGAGTCGGTAGACAGATCTTTCAGATCTCGGCCTGTGAATCCCGTTATTAATACTCAACCACCTGAATTGGCTGAGGACGAACGTGTACTTCCGAGGGAGACTAGAGTCATACTGGCACAACTTCGTTCTGGATATTGTAACAGGTTAAACTCTTACCTATCCAGACTGAACCCCAACATACCAAATACATGCCCTGCATGTGGTATGACCCCTCATGATACCATGCATCTCTTCTCCTGTTCAGTTGAACCCACTCTTCTAACACCTACATCACTCTGGTCCAACCCTGTGGAAACTGCGCGTTTCCTCGGACTTCCGTTAGAAGAGCCTGATGACAATTTAGAGTGATCGAGCCCATTGGGCAGGGCGAAGCACTGTTAACAACAACAACAACAACCGACACCTATCTGAGTGGTGATGGCATTTAGCCCGGTAGTGGTGCTATGCATTTTACGGAGTCCATGCTGATGTTCGGCTAGTCGCAAGTTAGCGGTGTATTAAGGGAGCAGGACCATCTCCAAGGTCTTCACTACTGGCGGGAGCAGTGATATCGATCGATAAGACTCCCCCTCGTTGGCTGGCTTGCCGGGCTTTAGTAGTGGCACCACCTTTGCCTGTTTCCATTTTTCTGGAATGACAAAGGTGGTCATACACAGATTGAAGACAGTTGTTAGATACCTTACTTTTCCTTCGCCGAGATGTTTTAGCATCAGTTATTAGGTACCTTTCTCCCTCTTCTCCTAGATGTTTTAGCATCAGCATGGATATACCGTCAGGGCCGTTCGATTTTGAGCGTTTGAGTCCCCGTATGGCCTCCTGAACCTCCGTGGTGGTTACGGCAATGGGCACTTGGCAATTTTTCTGTTTGTGCGCTTCCCTGGTTGCCCTATTCAGATCTTGAATTTTGGGGAGGCTGAAGCTATGACCATGCGAAACGCTTTTTCCCCTCCCCGTACGTTAGACGGGGTGGGAAGAGCAGCGAAGGTGCTCTCACTGAAATTAAGAAAACCACCCCAATCAGCTTTACTGAAATTAGTGAAAGTGCGATTTTCAGAAGTGACAAAGTCATTGGGGGCGATCGATTGAGAGGAATATCGGTAAATGATCCGATGCAAGAGTTAGCATCGGTCGCCAGTCAACGAAGGTAGGTCTGGCGAACTAGAACAATTTACCGCGACTCTCATGGGGGCATCCCCTTTCACAGTGCAGAACGTAGAGTCATCTAGTTGTTCAGCCAGTTCCTGTCCCTTACGATCAACCTGCAGGCTCGAATTCGAGCATTACACGATTATCGCCTCTGAGTAACGCACTGACGTCAGGTTGGTAATCCCTCGGACAGCAGGTGACAGGAGGTATATAAATGTTAATTATTTCAAGATCGACATGGCCTGACCGGCAAACCATACCTTGAATTTCTCAGGTGTTGTCCCTCGGGTCGACATCAGGCTCAAATAGATGATATTGCACAGATTGGTGAGTGGTGAAGGCAAGTCTGCCCCCAAGTCCTCTCTCACAGTCACGCTGGTGGATGTTGTAGCCATCACAGGTCCGAATATCTCATCGGGCATCTAGCTTTGTTTCCTGAATAGCAGCGATCTTGATTGATGAAGTTCACTATCTCACTAACCTTGCCGGTTAGGCCGTTGCAGTTCACCTGTAGGACACGAAAGTGCGAAGGGGGAGAAATAATCACACTGGGAGTCAAGGACCGGTGCGTATGCCTCGGTGGAAGCAGGCTGGGCCGCGCACTGCGGCGAAATCTAGAATACGAAGGATCCGGACCACCGGAAGGAGGCGAGTTGGTCGACGTTGTATGTTCGGTAGCGCGACAACATGGCGCAACGTACGTCTCAGTCCATAAGTTCCTGTTAAAAAGTTCAGAACATATAAGCAGGTGACATAGGCCAAGGCAGGAGTTGCATTTGACTGATCTGGCAGGTGTATATAGTCTCAACCGACAAACAGGGCACATGGTGTAAGGGACCAGCAGCTGGTGGCTTTGGCTTACATTTGTGCTAGTGCTGGAAGAAGAAGGGGAAGTTGCTGTCGCTCAGCATTGCTCACATCTAAAAGACAAGTGCTACGTAGAAAATAGCTGTAAGCTGCTGTGTGAGGTGTTGGGGCCCATGTGCGTGAGCGGCAGGGGGAGTTACACACTGCTTGCTGGGCAGTATTAGTGCTGTTAGTCGTGGAGACTGTGTCTGGAACTTGTGTTTTGTAGAAACTAGGGGGCCTATGTGTGGAGGAATTTAGCCTGGAGCACTGTAGCATTACTCAGAATGCTTTTCACTGTCAATGCACTTCAAATATTGACCCACTTAAATTATGTTGAACCCACGGGAGTTCAACAGCATATACCAACTGACACCTATCAAATTGTCAACCCATTACTCAATGCGTCGCTTTGACCAACACACGTATCGATCAGCACGACTGATCGACACTATCGGTTGGTCAACGTGAACTACCAAATTATTTGCTGACATTGCACACAATGCAAATACTTTTAGTGTCTAAGTATTAGTGTAAGTTTGTATACGTAAGTTAAGCTAGAAATGTATAAAAGAGAAAGCTTTTGAATAAAGAACGATCAATTCAACGATATACATCTGCGTACCTCATTTGAAGACTTTACATGGCGATCCTGCCAGTCTCACAACATAGCGAAAACTTTGCAATTAAATTTGCGAAATCGCTTAGAGACTGAGCAGAAGGAATCTACAAACTTAGTTTGGGTCAAAATATCCTGCCAGCATAAACCAAATCCTGCCAGTATAAACCAGTGGATTATTGGATCACTGCATGATGACATAAAATCCGTATTATTGGATTATTGGATCGCTTCAGGATCAGAGAAAAAAAAAATAGCGAAACCGCTAAAAACGCAACAACAACACATTGTTAACAACGCCAACAACTGACAATTTTGGCCCGGCAAAGGCAATGTCTGCAAGAAATTATGTTTCAGCACCACGCAACACTTAACTACTGAAGATTAAAACACAAAAATTTTTGACTGGCAGCACGCAGTGAATAGTGAAGATTGAATACAAAATCACTGACTGGCAGCAAGCACCAAAAACAGCACACAGATTTAAATTAGTTGTAAGACTTGTTAAAATATGTATACCACTAACAAAAATCCCAGAATAATTTGAGTACGCCTTATGGCCGCTAAACAAGTAGCAATTAAATTTGCTTAGGGACAAGTATCCTTAATAAAAAAAAAATAAGTAAATAGTTAAAATAATATGCAAGAAATTACAACAAAAGAAGAATTTGACAGAATTTTTAAGAAATGTCACGATACTATTAAAGAATTTATATCTATTTCTGAACAAATTTTGAAGAATCGTAACGCAGAAAAGCAAGGTCCTACACCGATCACTATAGAAGAGTATCGGCGAAGGAATAAGCCTAGCAAAAAGGAAGAAATTCCAAAAATACCTGCCCCTACAATAATTCATAACAGAAAAAGGGGAGGCAAACAGGTCAAAAGACAAATAGAAATAGCCAAAACGTTTAGGCTCCTTAATTTAACAACAAACACGGTTGACAGGTTAAAACTGAAAGAAAAAATTAATGTATTAAGAAATAGAAAGTTATGAAAAAAAATATATAAAATAAAGAAGAGCTTATACAATATTTCGCAACTAAGAAATGTCATTAAATAAATTCTTCTTTCTTCTTTAAATGGTCATATAACCGCCTGGGCGATTTTGACCGTCCAACATAGCTCGCCAGTCGTTTCTTCGTTGCGCCAACTGGCGCCAATTGGAAACACCGCGGGATCGCAAATCGGTCTCCACTTGGTCCTTCCATCGGAGCGGTGGTCTCCCTCTTCCTCTGCTTCCACCGGCGGGTGCCGATAAGAATACCTTCTGGGCTGGAGCATCTTCGCTCATTCGCACTACGTGGCCTAGCCAGCGAAGCCGCTGTGTTTTAATTCGCTGAACTATGTCGGCGTCTGCGTAAAGTTCATACAGCTCATCATTAAATCTTCTTCGGTACTCGCCGTCGCCAACGCGTAGAGTTCCACAAATCTTTCGAAGAACCTTTCTCTCGAATACTCCCAGAGCCGCCTCATCAGATGTTGTTAGTGTCCACGCTTCTGCACCATATAGCAGGACGGGTGCGATGAGTGACTTGTAGAGTGTTATTTTCGTTCGTCGAGAGAGGACTTTACTTTTCAATTGCCTACTCAGTCCGAAGTAGCATTTGTTTGCAAGAGTGATTCTTCGTCGGATTTCTAGGCTAACATTATTGTTGGTATTAATGCTGGTTCCCAGGTAAACGAAGTCCTTTACTATTTCGAAATTATTGCTGCCAACAGTGGCTTGGTTGCCAAGGCGCGAATGCGCTGACTCTTTGCATGATGACAGAAGGTACTTCGTTTTGCCCTCGTTCACCACCAATCCCATTTTCTCCGCTTCTTTTTCTAATTTGGAGTAAGCAGAAGTTACGGCGCGGTTGTTAAGGCCAATGATATCAATATCGTCAGCATATGCCAACAGTTGGACGCTTTTATAAAATATTGTTCCAGCGCGGTTAAGTTCTGCAGCTTGTATTATTTTATCCAGCATTAAATTAAAGAAATGGCATGATAGGGGGTCACCCTGTCTGAAACCTCGTTTAGTTTCGAACGGCTCGGAGAGGTACTTCCCAATTCTGACCGAGCTGGCGGTGTTGCTCAAGGTCATTTTGCATAGCCGTATAAGTTTTGCGGGGAAACCAAATTCAGACATAGCGGCATATAGGCAGCTCCTTTTCGTGCTATCGAAAGCGGCTTTAAAATCAACAAAGAGATGATGCGTGTCGATTCTTTTTTCACGGTTTTTTTCCAAGATTTGGCGTATTGTAAAAATTTGGTCGATGGTAGATTTACCAGGTCTGAAGCCACACTGATAAGGTCCAATCAGTCTGTTCACATCAGGCTTCAGTCTTTCGCACAATACGCTTGATAGGACCTTATATGCGATATTCAAAAGGCTGATTCCGCCATAGTTGGCGCAGTTTGCAGGATCGCCCTTCTTGTGGATTGGGCAGAGAACACTTAGATTCCAATCTTCAGGCATGCATTCATCCGACCAAATTCTGCATAGAAGCTGATGCATGCGCCTTACCAGCTCCTCGCCTCCGTGTTTGAATAGCTCAGCAGGCAAACCATCAGCGCCAGCTGCTTTATTGTTTTTCAATCGGGATATTGCTATTCGCACCTCATTGTAGTCGGGTTGTGGAACGTCAATTCCATCATCTTCGATTGTGGGCTCGGGTTCGGCATCTTCTCTGGTTTCTTGCTCAGTTTCTCCATTTAAAAGGGCAGAGAAGTGATCCCTCCATATTCTGAGTGTTCTCTGAACATCGGTCACCAGGTCGCCGTTCTCATTCTTACAGGAGTTTGCCCCGGGTTTGAAACCTTCTGTCATTCGCCGAATTTTTTGATAGAATTTTCGGGCATTATTCCCGTTGGCCAGCATCTCAAGCTCCTTTATTTCACGCTTTTCTGCCTCTTTTTTTTCGTCCGGAAAAGCCGCCTCGCTTCCCTCTTCAACTCGCGGTAGTGTTCACACACACTCCTCGTTGCATTCGATCTCAGCGTTGCCTTGTAGGCTTCGTCCTTTCTTTTCGTTGCAGCGCGGCACTCTTCATCATCATACCAGTTGTTTCTTCGCGTTCGCCGGAATCCAATTACTTCTTCGGCTGCGGTACGGAGTGCTCCTGAGATATGATCCCACTGCTCATGCATTCCACTAGGTTGAATTGTGCTCTCGGAGAGCAGGTGTGAGAGGCGATCTGCGAAATAATTGGCGGTCTGTTGCGATTGCAGCTTTTCGACGTCCAGCTTTCCCTGCATTTTTTGTTGCACCTGTTTTGTCGTACAGAGGCGGGTACGAATCTTGGCTGCTACTGGGTAGTGATCAGAGTCGATGTTAGGTCCTCGTATTGTGCGAACATCTAAAACGCTGGAAGCATGCCGTCCGTCTATCACAACGTGGTCGATCTGGTTGCGTGTTTTTCGATCGGGGGACAGCCATGTAGCCTGATGGATCTTCTTGTGCATAAACCTAGTGCTGGATGTGACCATGTTTCGGGCACCGGCGAAGTCGATCAGCCTGAATCCATTTGGCGAAGTCTGATCGTGGAGACTGAACTTCCCGACAGTGGGGCCAAATACACCCTCCTTACCCACCCTGGCGTTAAAGTCGCCAAGCGCGACTGTTGCATATTAAATAAATTAAATTGAGTAAATTGGAATGTGAAAAACTTTTAATAATTACTGAAATGTCAATAAATTGATTACTGAATACTAGTAAATATCTATTTCCTATGAATAGTGCACTTTCACCTGATCTTGATTATGGAATAATCAATGATATTATTGATCGTTTAGAACGTGAAAACGAACAAATAGAAACACGTAGGTCAAGACCTCGTAACAAGGGAAGCGACAGTAATCATTTAAATTGGCTAAGGCAACATTGGTACAATATAGGAATGAATAGGGAACCTACTTTAAGTGATATTCTATACCCTACAACTACGGAAGAGGAAATTATGAGAATGATTAAAATAACATTCCCAAATAAAGAATAAGTAAACCTTGTAAATTTTTAAATAAATAAACACAAAATATATTAAAGAAGAAATTTTAGGTTGGAAAAATGGCATCATGGTGGAAAATTGCCCTAAACAGCATTTTAGTAGGTATAGCAGGATATGAAGTTGGTAAAGAAAGTTCAGCAGAGAAAAGTCAGGAAAATAAATTGGTCAAATATGAACCACATCCTATTATAGAAAACAAGGAAGAGCTTTCCGATAAATGGTTGACTGTTTTTGCATGCGTAATTACATGTATAATCGTCGCAATTGCAGTCCTAATAAAAAACTATATAAAAAATAAATTGAGACGATTAAACAATGTACAACCACGCATATGAATTAACACGCTATACCAAGAAGTGAACCAATGGAAAGAAATCCACGAAAAATTACATGAAGAAAAAGCAAAAGCTAGCAAGTCGTACAAATGTATAAATAAAAGCATCCCTATTACAACAGAAACAATATTAAAGCACCTGAATACAATATTAGAATCTTTAAATAACATAGGACAGGTGATTAAATCGGTAAATAAGTTGCTTACAGAAGAACACCAAAAAGAAGCTTACCAATTTTTCATTGCAGTACGAGATAAACTTGTATCTTCATTAGCTAGACACAATATAGAAGTGACAATACCAACCACATTAGAGGAGAATCTCCAAGTTGTTTTAACTTACTTTTGTCAGAACGTGTCCGAAGCCGGACTCCATCACCTTCTTTTAGTCAAGGGGAAGACACCCAAAAAGTAAACATCCCCATCATAAACGTCACAATGGTACAAACAGTAGTCGAATTCATTAAAACCGCCTCGTCAGTACTCCCAGAGTTTGATGGGAAGCCAGAAAACTTACACAGTTTCTTAGATGCCCTCGACATACTCGATCAAAGGTGAATCGGTAGAGGTTTTAACCGCTAAACTTCTAAACGTTCAACAACGTAGCAAAACTGCTAACCAATACACAGCAGAAATAGAAAAAATAACAAAATCATTAGAAGGAGCGTATATCTCGGACGGACTCAATCCAGACCTAGCAACGAGATATTCTACACAGGCAGCCGTCAAGGCAATGTGTAAAAACAGCTCCAACAATAATGTTAAAATGATAATGCAAGCGGGAACGTTCACAACAATGAACGATGCGATCTCTAAGTTCACCAACAGCTGCACCGAAATAACAGGCAGCTCGAATACAATTTTGAACGTACGACAACAAAGTCAGTACAGGAACAATTTCCGGGGAAGATACCGAAGTAACAACTATGGAAATTACCAAAATCGGATATTCAGACCACAACCGAGATACAACAATAACTCGAGGTCGTACAGTAATAATAATAATAACCGAAGAGGATCACAAGCCCAAAACGGCAATAGAGCCTACAACCAGACCCGTAATGTGCGCAGCTGCACCCAGACGGAAAACCAGGAAGCTCCACTTCAAAATTAATAGAAAGAAAAATATGTGTACTGAACCTAAATCTAAACAGCTATATATCCACAAGGACATCTCTAAATAATTTGATTTCAAATTTTTTAACTGATACGGGAGCAGACATTTCCATTATAAAAATGCATCAAATTAGAAAAATTAACAAAATTAATAAAGTACAAATTATAGATTGAAAGGGCATTGGTCAGGGAATAACTAGCACAATTAAAGCTGATTTAAAAGGTGATGACCTTCTAATTTACCATAAATTCCACGTCGTAGAAGACGACTTTCCAATCCCGTGTGATGGAATAATAGGACTAGATTTCATAAAGAAATACAATTGCATTTTAGATTATGGCAAAATAGAGGATAAATTAATACTAAGGTCATATGATTTCCCCCAAACAATAACAATGCACCTAACAAATTGTCTGTCTGTCAACACACTAACTATCCCTGCTAGATCTGAAGTCATTAGACAAGTTAAAGTAAACACCGATAACAAAAACATCTTCATACCACACCAACAATTATCTGAAGGCATTTTCATAGCAAACACTATCACAAATAAACATCAAACTTTTGTTAGAATTATCAACACAACACATAAAAACACAACTATCCAAAATTACAAGATTAATACCGAAAATTTAGACGATTACACACTAATTAAAGCAGAAACACACAGTAAAAAGTGCAACAATACAGAAAAATTAAAAAGATTAACCAAAAATTTTCCAAAATTTGTCAATTCTCAATTAACAACGCTATGCACAGAATTCACAGACATATTTGCACTAGAAACAGAACCAATTTCTTCTAATAACTTTTACAAACAAAAATTATACATGAAGGAGGACACTCCTGTTTACATAAAAAATTATAGATTACCTCAAACACAAAAAGGAGAAATAAGCAAACAAGTAAATAATTTAATCGAAGATGATATAATAGAACCTTCTATTTCAGAGTATAATAGCCCAATTTTACTAGTCCCTAAAAAATCACTCCCAGGCAAAACAGAAAAAAGATGGAGATTAGTGGTAGACTACAGACAAGTAAACAAAAAGCTAGCAGCAGACAAATTCCCACTTCCAAGAATTGACGATATTTTAGATCAACTTGGAAGAGCAAAATATTTTTCATGCCTAGACCTTATGTCAGGTTTTCATCAAATCGAACTACACCCAGATTCGAGGGATATAACTTCATTTACAGCCGAAAATGGCACATATAGGTTCAAAAGACTACCCTACGGTTTAAAAGTAGCACCAAATTCATTTCAAAGAATGATGACCCTAGCATTCGCAGGTCTCAAACCATCCCAAGCATTTCTCTACATGGATGATTTAGTTGTATTAGGTTGTTCTGAAAATCACATGCTAAAAAATTTAAGAGACGTATTCTCCACTTGCAGAAAATATAACCTAAAATTACATCCAGATAAATGCCTATTTTTCAGCCAAGAAGTAACCAATAAGGACATAAATGTACAAACAAGGGAATATTACCCGATCCAGGCAAATTTGAAACCGTTCAAAACTATCCAACACCAAAAACAGCCGATGAAGTTAAAAGATTCGTAGCTTTCTGCAACTATTACAGAAGATTTGTACCGAATTTTGCAGAACATTCAAAAAAGTTAACTAGGCTATGCAAAAAGAATGTTGCCTTCAAATGGACAGAAGAATGTCAAAAAGCTTTTGTCTACTTAAAGGAAGCATTAATTAGTCCAAAACTCTTGCAATACCCAGATTTCGATAAAGAATTCTGCATAACAACAGACGCTAGTGGATACGCTTGTGGAGCAGTCCTTAGCCAAGAACATGATGGCAAACAGTTACCAATTGCTTACGCTTCAAGGTCCTTTACAAAAGGCGAAACCAACAAAGCCACAATAGAAAAAGAATTGGCCGCAATCCATTGGGCCATAACCTTCTTCAGACCATATGTCTATGGCAGAAAATTCCTAGTTAAAACCGACCATCGTCCTTTAACATACCTATTTTCAATGAAAAGTCCTTCATCTAAGCTGACACGAGTAAGACTCGATTTAGAAGAGTACGATTTTGAAGTGGAGTACGTAGCCGGAAAGGAAAATCATATAGCGGATGCATTATCCCGCATAACAATAACAAACTTAAAAGATATGTCAGTGGAAGCAAGTAAAATATTAAAAATAACAACAAGATCAGCAGCAAAAAATATCAGCAAAAGTAATGTTGAAAATAAAGAAAGTCACAAAGAGAACCCCAAAATTTACGAAGCGCTAAATAAATTTGAAGTAAAGAGACATGTCGAGCTCGTTTTCACTCCTCCGAAATGTTATTTCAAAAAAGGAAAGAAAATTTGTAACAATTTAGATACAAGCAACCTAATTGTTGAGGATAAGATTGACTTAGGACAATTCTTTACCAGGCTTGAAAAAGAAGCCGGCAATTTAGGACTTGTACAAGTACAGTTGTCCTTAGGGGAAAAATTGTTTAAAAAGAATTAAACTGCAGTAGCCAAATTTATAGAAATGGGTAATAAAGTTCTCAAAAAGTTAACAATCGCTCTAACCCCAGAGGTTATATACGTGACAAATCCCGGGAAAATTAAGGAAATTCTGCATAAATATCATGACGATCCGATTAGTGGTGGCCACCCAGGAATAAATCGCATGCCAGATAAAATCAAGCAGAAATATAGCTGGCTGAATATGAAAAATGACGTAAGAAAATACGTAAAGAACTGCATCCACTGTAAGAAAAATAAAATTACCAAGCATCTAAAAGAACCAATGACAATAACGGAGACACCTCCGAAGGCATTCGATATGGTACAAATCGATACAGTAGGCCCATTACCGAAGTCGATAAACGGAAACGAATATGCAGTTACCATTATATGCAATCTAACCAAATATTCGGTAGCTATCCCAGTTCCAAGCAAACACGCAATAACAGTCGCTAAAGCCGTGTTCGAACATTTCATATTGATTTACGGACAAATGAAAACAATCTTAACGGACATGGGCACAGAATATAAAAATAGCTTATTCAAAGAACTGTGTAAATTGTTGAAAATTGAACATAAAGCTTCAACACCGTACCATCATCAAACTCTGGGCACTGTAGAACGCAGTCACCGGACATTCAATGAGTACATACGTTCATACATATCCAGTGACAAAGACGATTGGGATGAATACCTCAAATATTTCGCGTATTGTTACAATACGACGCCATCCACCACACATAAATATTGCCCTTTTGAACTCATATTTGGAAAAAACCCACCAAATTACGAATTTTTAAAAGAAAATATAATCAGCCCACTATACAATCACGAAGCTTACTACAAAGAGGTAAAATATAGACTCCAAATAGCCGAGCAAAGAGCTAGGAAATTAGTCCAAGAGGCTGAAGAAAAACAAAAAACGAATTATGATAAGAATAGCTATAGTGAGGAAATTAACATAGGAGATTTAGTATTAGTTAGAGAAGAGGCCTCCCATAAGCTAGAAAATAGATATAATGGACAATATAGAGTTAAAAATATTGATAAGAACAACAATTTTACTTTAATTCCACATAGCATAGGAAATAGCAATAAAAACAAAAAAGAAATCATAATTCATAAGAATAGACTTAAAACAGTATAACACCACTCACCACCAGCAATCAAGTTTACTCACTTTAACAAACAGGCACAAGCCAAAGAAAATAAAAACCACATATTATGTTCAAAATACAACTATACACTAAATAAATAAATGTAAACAACTGAAAATAAAAAGAAACAAAAAAAAAATATATATATATATATAAATGCAATAATGACAAACGAGAAACAAATGTAAACAAGTGAAAAAAAAAAAATTCTTATGCAATAATGGCAATAAGAGCCGAAAAACAATTAAAATTTTGTAAACGCAAACAAACCCTAAGTAGGTCAATAAGTCGCTTTAATAGTCGTATACAATTGCCTTCAAGTGTATACGACTATTCATAAGGCGGATGGTGTAGCATTACTCAGAATGCTTTTCACTGTCAATGCACTTCAAATATTGACCCACTTAAATTATGTTGAACCCACGGGAGTTCAACAGCATATACCAACTGACACCTATCAAATTGTCAACCCATTACTCAATGCGTCGCTTTGACCAACATACGTATCGATCAGCACGACTGATCGACACTATCGGTTGGTCAACGTGAACTACCAAATTATTTGCTGACATTGCACACAATGCAAATACTTTTAGTGTCTAAGTATTAGTGTAAGTTTGTATACGTAAGTTAAGCTAGAAATGTATAAAAGAGAAAGCTTTTGAATAAAGAACGATCAATTCAACGATATACATCTGCGTACCTCAAGGTGCTACAGCACTTTGTTTCGTGCAACCATCTTTTACATGTATTACATTGGACGGAGTGTGAATGTTTGTTAAATCTTCTTCCAGAAAACGCAGCAGTTCCATTCTCTTGCTCGCGGGTTGGATTCAACAGCAGCCCGGAGCAGAATAGTTTTGAGCAGCCCTGCTGCAAGGAGCTGCTCGGATGATGACAATGTTAAGGGGAAAGGTGAGAAGTTAGACAGGGTAATGTCGAAATAACAGCCCTTGATCGGATATAAAAACCCAAGTCAATCCGGTACGATAGAACCGGTTGTTGTGGGAATACAAGTCACTTTCTTTTGCTTGGTCTCTTAATTCTTGTGTAACAGTATATGGAAAAAATATTATCCTTTACTTTTTCGCATCCATTTTCTTCAAAGAAGAAGTTAATATTTCAAATATGACAATATTTTTTTACAATTTATATTCAAAAATTTATTTTTTTTTATATTTAACTATACATAAATACTTGTATAGGTTAGACTTTTTATTATTTTTTTATAGTTTTCGATTTTCATAGTTCGAGAACCGACTGCGCCAGTTTAATGAAAGTGTACGCTAGTTGTACGCATACATACGTTAATAAAATAAATCACACAGAAATGTTTTGTTTCCGTTAAATGTTATTTGTTTATTTGTAATTCAATTTTTAAAAAATTTTTAAAAGATATTTTAGTTGCTTTAATGTTTCAATGTTACTAAACGATCCGCACAGTTTAAGAGTCAAACATTGAATGAATAAATTAAGGTAAGAGTTAAAAATAGAGATTCATTTTTGGTAAGCTAATTGAGAAGGTAATAAATAAATACTAAACTAAGAACAAAAGGAATTGATAGGTAAAATCCGAAGAGAGGGACACAGTTATATAATAAGTAATAAATGAGTAGTATATTAAGAAATTAGAAATTGTAGGGTAATAAATACAAAGAAGGTAAATAGGTAACCTACGTATAAGTAAAAAGTATATGTAGTGTAATGGGTGTGGGTACATTTATGTAACTATAGGACAGTATAAGTGGCTCTAGGCAAGCACGCGCTGCTTATAACCGATATGGAAAACTTTTCTCTCTGCCCCTGTCCCAAGGGTATAACAGGACTCAATAGGACACCACCTATTTCCAAGAAGAAGACAATCGGCCAGCGGATTCTGAGCCACACGTCGCTAATACGGTCGCCATGCCTATCAGGTACACATTGGAGGAAGTTTCAGAACTGTGACGGGAATAAACAGACAATTCTTGTTATATTGTTGTAAAATGCGGCATCCCAACAAGCATTGCCTTGAAGGAGAACCGCCTCTCCGGAAGTTAAGGATACATCTCCGTAAGCATTATGCTCAGATCCGGCACCAAATAATAATAAGAAAAGTTTCTCTTATTTGCTTATAATAATGCAAAAAATACTCTTTATTTAAAAATATGATCAGTATTTATTACTCATACAAAATTTTATAAAAATCCAGAAATCCAATGTATAAATTGATCTAACAATCTCTCTATACGGTGACACTGCAAAACCGCCAGCTTTTACGTTCACGAGGACATCAACCAGCCTGGCAGCGGCATTAAGCGATCCGGACAAATCGAATCGCTTTTGCTTACCGTACGTACAATCTTCGCTTTTGCTACACAGATGTAACACTTAAAATTAGCTACAGGTTGGGTATTACTTCGTTGTGGTAAATTTTTCGACAGTTCATCATTCGTTGACATAGTGATTGTGCTTTCATTCTTTTGTTTGTGTTTACCATTTATTTCGTTGTATGTCATGAAGTTGTCATAACGCGCAATAGTTCTTTACACTGTACGAAATCATAAGCGATTTTCCGTTTTTGGGCTTAGTCACCAATACCGTTAACAATATGACGATCGATACTACGATCAGGCATATTGGATTTCGAACCAATCGAGAGCATTATATAATATTCCTGTGGACTTTCGTTTGCATACTGCCTTGTGGGACTTCATTTATTAATCGTTAATTAATATTTATTTATTTTAATATATTTTTCAATACTCTGACTCTTGCTACAAATTGTTTGGCATTTAATAATTTATCCAGCGTATGGTCAAATTCAGGTAATATCTCAGCAATATCGCGCATTTTATACATACGAGTACTACTTTTCATAAATGCCCGGTTTTCCTTTAGCAAATTTTCATTCATGTCGGCTGATATAATATTTGCGCTGGGACGAAGTTGAGAACACTATGTTGTGAATATTGCGTTTGTATATTCTGTGCCTGCCGGTAAGCAGAGTGAGGTACCTGCACCGGCTGCGGCACAATGTGCAAAGTTATCGGAGCGAATGACACTGAACGTCGACGATTTGCTTATGACATAGGGTTGGATTCGGCGAAAAAGTACTGACTTGAGGCTGCCCACATAATTGTGCAGAGTCACAGTCTCTTAATGTAATGTAACTTATTTATTGGAGAATTAGTTATGCCTACTTGCGGTAACACTCTTTGTGGGTAAAAATTTCTTGTGTTCGTCAGAAAATCGCTACTATAACGCTGTATCTGCATTTCATTTTTTTCGCGGTCTGCTACCCGTTGACATAGTATTGTATTTCCACTTGCACTGTGAAACTCTTCTTGTGCATTCTTCCATTCCATTCTTCCAGTCTTTTTATAAACGTCGATTGATAACCTGACGCTGAAATATTAATTTTCCTACACTTACTTTTTTGCTCGTTTAATTATAAATTGCGAAACTCAACCATTTTCGCGCTTTTCCTTTCTGTTTTTATTTTCGAGAGCGTAAATAAATGTCATTATACATACAGGGTGGCTGATGAATTTTGCTACATTAAGAAACTCAAATAATTTTTTTTTCAGTGTATGGAATTCATTTTTCTTTTATTCATGTTAAAGCTCATTAAATTTTATTAAATATAGCTTAATTAGTTTTAAAAATAATAGAATTTAAATGTCCCCCCTGCTCGTCGATGCATGTGCGGCATCTTACCAAAAAGTTGTTCATTACTGCTTGGAGAGTTGAGACAGGAATAGCCGCAATTGTTTCTCGAATGGCTTGCCTTAGTTCATTCAAATTTGTTGGTTTTGCTTTGAAGACTTCCTGTTTGCAATAACCCCACAAGAAAAAGTCAGGTGCAGTAAGGTCAGGCGACCTGGGTGGGTCATCGAAAACATTTTTGCATGTATGCTAAAAAACCCTTAAAAAAATGGCGAAAGGTCAATTTTTGAACCAAAACACTCCCTAAAACCCAAAAAATATTTTTCATTTTTTCAAAAAACTGTTATCGCCAACGTTTTTAGGAAACATTTTTGGGTCGGACAGGGTATACATGAAAATTTTAAAATCAAACGAAAATTTTTTTAGTAGGGCATGAAAAAAACCTTAAAAATCAAAGTCGAAAAAAGTCAAAAAAATAAAATTTCGCAAGCTCGAAAATAATTTTTTTGAGTATGCGTAGTGGAACTTTTTTTTCCTTTGTCCGAAACCTATCGAAAATCGATGGCGCGATATCGGTTAATAAATCGACCCAGTCTAATACATACATTTGTATACTCGTCGTTGTAGGAAGGCTAATTGCGTTGCATGTAAGGATTCAAACTGTGGTGAATTTTCCTCTGTTCAAAGTTGTGAGAGGATACATATTGCATTGAGATTTGTTGTTGAACGATGTGTTAAACGCGAATTCCACTACGACGAATTCAGTCCGGCTATGTCCATTTGCAACTAGTAAAAAACGTAATTGTCGAATGCAGTAACCAAGAGAGCGCGATACACGAACGTTGCAATTTGATGACCGTCTTCTTTCGCTTCGAGACTTTGGGAGAAGTAAAAGGAATGCTTTGCATGTTTTAACATTTAACAATTGTAGTGCTGTTGTTGAAATTTATCCGCACTGGGGCTTGTATACCATTCCAAGTTCACTTTTTCACGCACCTTTCGAGGCATATTAAGGGCATATTAGGGAACAAGAAAAAGTCACAGGGGGCCAGATCTGGGGAATACGGTGGCTGCGGCATCATTAGTGTGTTGTTTTTGATTTTTGTTGGAACGATTTTCCGTCATCCCTTGTCAAGTTTGGTTTTGTGACAAACCGGTTTCGGCGTTCTGCCATTTTCAATGCCTAGTTTCGTTCTGGTCTGTGTCTATCCGCTGCGTTGTTTTTATAGTCCGTGGGTGCTGTGGCAGGTAATGTCAATCTATGTGTTCGTGGTAGGTAACGTTAATATGCGTGTGTGTGTGCGCGGTATTGATACGTCCGAATTGTTATCTGTCCCAAGGGTTGTTTTTGTAGGTATGTAGACATACCGCTTGTTAGCTAAGCGGTAGGTTGAGGTAGGTAGAAATCGGTGATTTTTGCAGTTTGGTTCATATTTCGTTTTTGCTTGTTCATTGTTACGTGTTTGGTTGCTGTACCTGCTGGCTTGTGCTGTTTTTTGTAAACTAATTTTAAGGGTTCAAATATTTCGTCAGAGATAGTGTTGGTTTGTTCGTTTATGATCCTGCCGTCAAATGTTTTTAACTTGTATATCTCCATGTTCTCAAGTACATTAAGCCGCCGGCCTTTTCCTTGAACGTGAAGTATTCGAGCCGTTGTTTTTATGTTAGCTGGGGTGCAGTTGTTCTCGAACATGTGGTTCGCGAAATTAGATTCTGGTATTATGGTGGGTTTTCGTGTTTTTTTGTTGTAGTCCCTGATATGCTCTCGGAATCGTGTGCTTATTTTTCTTCCTGTTTGTCCTATGTAGCTGTATTGACATTCACAAGTAAGCCTATACACTCCGTGTCTGTTGAATGGGTCATCAGAATTAGTGTCGGTTCTTAGTTTTTGTCCGACGTTGTTAGATGTTCTGAATGCTGTGTTGATGTTATATCTTTTAAAGAAGTTTGCTAATTTGTACGTCGTTTTTCCAGTGTATGTCATTGCCGTCCAAACCATTGGATTTTCCTCTACGTTTACTCTTTTTTGTGTTCCATGGCTACTTCTGAGTTTATCCACAAGTGCTTTCTTGTATCCATTATTTGCCGCTATGTTATATATTGTATTAAGCTCTCTCCAGTATGCTTCCTGTGTGAGCGGCGTTCTCTGAAGCCTATCCAGCAAGTGCCTCAATGCTGCATTTTTGTGCTGTTGCGGATGGTTTGATGTAGAGTGTATTATGGTGTCCGTGGCAGTCGGTTTTCTATAAATGCCGTAGTTGAACCTATTTGTTATTTTGTCAATCCCTATAGTTAGGTCCAGGTAGTTCATTATTCCATCTTTTTCTACTTCCATTGTGAACTCTATGTTGCTATGTTGCCTGTTTTTGGTCAAAAAGTCGCGCACAAGCAACGATGCGTGAGCAGGGGCGTTATCGTGGTGCAAAAGCCAATTTTTGTTCTTCCACAAATCCGGGCGTTTCTGGCGGATTGCTTCGCGCAAATTGCGCATAACTTGCAGGTAATATTCCTTATTGACCGTTCTTCCCTGTGGCAAGAACTCATGATGCACCACGCCCCTGCAATCGAAGAAAACTGTCAGCAAAACTTTCACATTCGACCGAACTTGGCGCTTTTTTCGGTCTTGGTTCGTGCGGCAGCTTCCATTGAGATGATTGAGCTTTGGTTTCCACGTCATAACCATAAACCCACGATTCGTCACCAGTTATGACCCTCTGGAGCAAATTTGGGTCGTCGCAGACAGAGTTTAACATCTCATTAGCAATGTTCATGCGAAAAATCGAAGACGATCCAAAACACGTGCAAGCAAAGCAGCTGTCAACAATTAACTGAACATTCAAAATGGCCGAGCTTGTCGGCATAAGTGAGAGACATGAGTACCAACATAACGCCACAAAAAATTCGAAATTCGAATATACGTAACCAGCGAAAATTCAAAATTCGCGATACTTTTTGAACACACCTCGTATTGTTAAGATATGGGACGTGAAAGAAATATCAGAAACGTTGAATGCTCAGCACAGAAAAATCCATTACACGACAGAGAGAAAAAGAACGGAAAATATCCTTCCTAGACATAGAGATCATAAGACAAAATCGGGAAATAAAAACGAACTGGTACCCGAAATCTATAGCATTGTCAAGAAGAAGCTGATTACCAAAATTTTTGACTCAGTGATTAGGAGTTCATGACTGACAACAAGAGGAGAATAAAAAACATATTATACAAAAATTAAAAATAAGAATACTAGATGTGGAAAGAATGAAAAAGACAAGATTAACGCTAGAAGGACTTCGAATACAACAAAGAATTAAGAAAGCTGCCAACTATAAAGTAGATGTCGACAACATTAATTGTGCTTAAGCAACTGCTATCAATGAATGCTATAAATGTTAAGTGTTGCCAGAGTTGTTTTAATTAGCTTTGAAAAATTTAAAATAGTTTAATGTAACTTATGTAACTGAGTTATTTGGAAATTTAATTTAGTAAATGTCTAAATTGTTTTATGTTTTTTGCCCACTAAACCAGACTCCCTGAGGAAGGTGTAAAATAGCACCGAAACATGTAGAAAGAAAAGGAAAAACAGCACTTTTTGCAATTATCAAAACGCCCGAAAAGCTCCAAAATAACCCCATCAACAAAGAATATTGGCCCAACAGAAATCAAATTAAATAAAATAAAGTTTTGTGGTTGAAACTGAAACACTGGGCGAGGTCTCATTTAATTAAATTCATGTACAGAATACACATGTTCACACATCAAACTCCACGAATACTTGGTCACACTGACCAATTCCAGCTGTTGCTGTGCAAATCGGTTTTTAGCCATTACCATTATAGTAAAGTAAAAGTACAAACATTATAATCTAGAAAGTAGAAACCTTCAACGTCTTTGTTCAACGCATCTCTGAAGCAGGGAGTATTTCCTAAAAAGTGAAGAGTCATTTATAATAATTTTATATAAAAATGGGAGTAGATCAAGTGTTACAAAACACAGAGGAATAGCAAGGCTTAGTACTATTCCCAAACTTTTCGAATCGATCGTCACAAAGCATTTAGCCTTTTCAGTCTCTATGGTCATTGACCTATCACAACATGGGTTTTGCAAGGGCAAGTCTACTGTGACTAACTTGCTTGAGTTCACAACGCATGTTTTCAAAAGCCTTAAGGCCAACTGTGAAATTGATGTCATATATACAGATTTTAGTACGACATTCGATAAAGTTTCACATTCTATTCTGCTATTCAAACTTGACCAGTTGGGTTTCCCACCTTTATAACTTGCGTGGGTATCTTCTTACTTAAAAGATAGAAAACAACAGGTTATATTTAATAATTGCAAGTATCAATTTATAAACGTGACTTCTGGTGCTCCACAGGACAGTCATCTTGGTCCTATCTTATTTCTTTTGTTCATCAATGACCTCCCTAACGTTTTCAAGTTCTGCAAACCCATAATGTACGCAGATGCCGTTAAACTTATTATGCCTATCCGTTTACCATAGGATTGGGGTTCTCTTCAATCATAGATCATAGTGAACGCTGTCACTAAACTTACCAAAGTGCAAGTTCAAGTGCTTCAACAGGAAATCTTACCAATCATATGAGTACTCTATTGATGCTTATTTTATCAACGAAGTCACTAGTTTAATTGACTTAGGTGTTATAATGGATCCTAAACTGGACTTTTAACCACATATTGAATCTTGCGTGAACAGAGCTAAAGGAACTCTGGCATTCGTTAAACGGTGGTCTAAAGATTTGAATGACCCATTTGTTATTACAACTCTTAACTTCTTTGGTAAAGTCATTTTCGGAATATGCTTCCATAATCTGGAACCGGCAGTACCACATACATTGTGATACGCTGGAGTCGGTTCAAAAACAGTTTTTTCTTTTCGCGTTAAGAAATGTTCCATGGGATCCGCCAAGGAATATTCCTTCCTACTGTAGTCGCTTAAAACTTATAAAGGGAGATGCTTCGAGTGTTATTTATAGTGAAACTCCCAAAAGGGATTATAGATAGCCCATTTTTCCTTCAATTCCCCCTTTAGATCATCTAGACATTTCCAACCTGTTTCTTTAAACATATGCAGATCGAATTTTGAGTTGGATGAACCTCTCCGTTGCTTGTGTTATGATTTCAATAAGCACTGTAAGAATATGGATTCCTGCGACTCACTGCTCGGTATTCAAAAATATCTGCTTACTGCCTGAAACATGTAATTCATGATTCAAACTCTTGGTCTCAACCTCATTGTTCGCAGAATTCTGATAAGTCCATTTTGGCTCACGCGCATTACGCATCAGCTTCCTACTGAGCTTATTCTATAGAGTCTTTCCTGGCTCATGCGCATCAGCTCCTGCGCATCAGCTCCGTACTGAGCTAACATATGATAAACATGCGTATAATACCTGCTTGTAAACTACTGTTTTAAGACATTTGTAAGCGTTTTACTTAATGTACTTGTTGTATTTATTTCTTCATTTTAAGTAAGCTGTTACTTATCTTTTGTAAACTACGAGTACAGGCTTCTACTTTACTTTATATTCTTCTGTACATTACCCTCATGCTGTCTTTATGTACATTTTCAAATTTAGTCTGTAAGAATTATTCAATTTGTAGACTATTTCAATAAATAAATAAAAATAAATAAATAAATATCTCTTTACTAACACATATCACAATAACCTAACTTACTCTAATCTTCAAAATTTATCTGTCCGATAAAAACATTTTTGGCAACGGAAATTTTTGTTTACCGCACAGATAGTTTTCAAAGTTTTTGAGAAAAACAACCCTAAAATTTATAACTTCTGACTAGGAGATCTTATTTACTATTATTATTGTAGCCCTGCCTAGTCGGATGTGACGGACCAAACAGGGTTATACTGATGTTAGCAGTCCAAGCGCCTTGCGACACCAGTACGAAAAACGGTCTCGATTTGGATTTTAGTCGCCCTTTTCCGATAGGCATACCTACCTCGGGCATTTTCTAACCCTCTAACCCTCAGTGTTATTTACTCTCTTTTTTGTGCTCTCTGTAGATACAGAACCGCGTACTGGAGAGATTTCAATACAATAACGCTCTAACAAAATTATCCCGATTTTTGATTCCAAATATCCATTTTATGTTGTGATATGAATAAAATCCTATAAATTCAAAAGCGCCGCCCGCGAAAAGGCGAAAGAGTTTATAAGTTAAACAAACTGAAAATATCATTCGAAAACCAAATTTAAACTTGTTTGCTGGGTTGGAGCTACTTCGGCCGATAAGGTTGAAAGACAAAGACAAAAGGTTTTTACTTTTTCTTCCTATGCAATTCGACGCTTTCGCGTCATGAACAATAATAAAATATTAACAATACAAATTATTTAAATTAGTTGACATTAAAATTAAAGTTTAAATTGATTTTGTTAATAATAAAAAATTTAAAAATTACATCACAGGTTACAGGACATAAAACGACGTACACAATATTTTACTGCATCATCTTGTATTTGTTTATTTATGCTTCTCTATTACAGCTGTGTATGCGTTGTTTGTCTTGTCTATATCTTCCTTAAAATTCATAACAACAGCTGCTGTTGGATGTGGAGAGTTTTCAGTGTCATTCTGCGTTTTCTATGTTCAAGATTTGTGCATTCGCGAAATATGCTGTATGAGTACACTGGTGTAAAACCACACCCTGATTCCGAAAATCGAGGTAATTTTTCATTCTATGGTACCGTGTTTGAAATATCTACGATTTACCGTTCTTTAAAAAAAAAAAAAAGATGTCTCCACTTAATCATGTATATCTCAAGAACAAATTGAGTAATTCCAAAACGGTTTGAAAATTTTAAAAGCTAATAAAATGGATGGACTTATACAAAAGTCATAAGCATTCAAATCAATCTAGCCATATAATACTTAAGTACTCTACAAATATTAGCATATTTACATATAAACGATAACAAAGTACAGGGTGGCTGATGAAAGCCGCTAGCAAAAAAAATTAAATAACTTTTTTTCTATTTAATGAATCTGGTTAATTTTTTTTTATTTTGCAGATTGACTTTTACATTTAACAAAAATGGATAACTGGGACACTGAAACAAGAATTTGGATTGTCCGCCGCTATCACGCACTGGAGTCCGTAGTTTCGGTTCAAAGAGAGTATAGGCGCACGTTTGGCGGCAATCCTCCGAGCAGATGGACCATAATAAGACTTGTATACAATTTTGCGGAGCATGGGACAGTCAACAGAAGACCTTACCATCGAAACCCTTCAGTTCGAACGGAGGGAACAATCGCTGCTGTAGCTGCTGCCATACAAAACAATCCACGTGTTTCGACAAGAAGCTTATCTGCTCAAATGGGTGTAAGCAGACAGTCATTACAGTCAATTATGCACAAAGATTTGGACTTATTCCCATATAAAATTCAAATGGCCAACAAACTGAACGCTGCAGACTTGCCGATTCGCTTGGAATTTTGCCAGAAGATGCTTCAAATGGTGGAAGAGGATGGAAACATGTTCAACTGTCTTTTCATGTCTGACGAGGCCCATTTCGATTTAAGCGGCAACATAAACAAACAAAGTTGTCGAATATGGAGTGTTTCCAACCCACAGATACTCCATGAGACGGAATTGCATCCACTTCGTGTCACAGTGTGGTGTGCAGTTTCATCACGCTGCATTGTCGGGCCCTACTTCTTCGAAGAAAACGGTCACACCGTTACGGTTACTGGAGACCGTTACTTGAGCATGTTGAGAGAGTTTTTCTATCCAGAATTACGCCGAATGAGAATTTCTTTCAACTCTGTGTGGTTTCAGCAAGATGGTGCAGCTCCTCATATAACCCAACCTGTTATGACAGAATTGCGACGAAAATTTCCCAATAAGCTGATATCCAGAAACTCCACATTCCGTTGGCCACCCAGGTCGCCTGACCTTACTGCACCTGACTTTTTCTTGTGGGGTTATTGCAAACAGGAAGTCTTCAAAGCAAAACCAACAAATTTGAATGAACTAAGGCAATCCATTCGAGAAACAATTGCGGCTATTCCTGTCTCAACTCTCCAAGCAGTAATGAACAACTTTTTGGTAAGATGCCGCACATGTATCGACGAGCAGGGGGGGGCATTTAAATTCCATTATTTTTAAAACTAATTAAGCTATATTTAATAAAATTTAATGAGCTTTAACACGAATAAAAGAAAAATGAATTCCATACACTGAAAAAAAAATTATTTGAGTTTCTTAATGTAGCAAAATTCATCAGCCACCCTGTATATAAGTTTTGTCTTAACTCTATGATCTTATTTTATACTTGAAAAAGTGATTTGTTTTGTTTTGACGCTTATTTGGATTAGGATCGGTTTCTCTTATGAGAAACCAACAGTAATCACCCATCATTGCGACATCCCAGAATCCTTGATACCGACTTTCGATTAACTTCATTCGCCATGCTCGTCACTTTCGTCACCAAGATTTTGCGGGAAAAAATTTAAATGGGAGTGCAGAAAATAAATTTTTAAAAACATATTTACTCCTGAAAAGAAAATAAATAAGTAAACTCGATAAATAAGTGACAAATTTGTGTGTAATTTTCATAGGCTGGATTAATCGTTCAGTTCCGAACAAATTTTTTGTTTACATTTTACTCGTTCTTTTTCCACTTCTCTGAATGACGAGAGAACGAGGAAAATTTTAACAAAAAATTTGTTCGGAACTGAACGATGAATTCTGCTTTAGGGCGGTTTTAAAATTCTCATACAAATTTTTTGTTTATAGGGCAGATAGGTTTTAAAGTTTAATTTAGACAACGGCCTTAAATATATTTTTTCATTTACCCAGTTCTTGATTAAGTCGTTCACTATCATCTCGTAGTTAGGACTTTTGCGTTTGCCTAAAAAAGAAGCAACGACCTTTTCAAAAGAATCCCACGCTGCTGCCTACACTGGTTAAAATAGTTCTTTAAACTGGTTATTGTTAAGCATCTTTATCTGCGGCCCAACAAAAATGCCGTCCTTTATCTTGGCTTCTGAAATCTCTGGATAGATGGTTTTGACGGAAGGCTTCGCCTTCTTTGTCCAAAGCTTTAACAAAGTTTTTGATAAGGCCGATCTTGATGTGGAGCGGGGGTAAAATATTTGATTATTTCTTTATAAGAGGGAAGTATATTATGTTATCCACACCAACTTTAAATTCGATTCGGTCTGGACAATCCTTTATGATGTAGTGGTCTTGATGAGCTCGGCTATCCCATTTGCAGAGAAAGCAACAGTATTTTGTGTACCCACTTTGTAGACCGCATAGCATTCCATATTTGATAAGTTTAAGTAATTTTTGCATTATCTCGTAGGTTTCCTTCGTATTTACTGCATGCGCGATCGGGATAGACGGCTTTTGGTTGCCAATATGTAATAATACGGCCTTTAAAATTAGTTTATTGCCGTCTATGAACAATCGCCACTCTTTGGAATCATATGGTTCACCAAACTGTTTGAATAAGCCAGCAATTTCTTTGCAGTAACAAACACTGTCCTCCTTCGTAACTTGGAAAATGGTTCGAGACGAATTCTATAATATGTTACCTTAACATCGTATGAAAGGAATTTAAATTGTTGCATACAAGAGGCGTGTAGCTCGGCCTTTACCTTGGACAATTCCAAATCTTTTATCCAATCATTGATTTGTGCTTGTGACAAAGCGTTTCTTTCGTTCTCCATGTGAAGTTCAGTACAACTTGATGCCGCGTGATCAGATGCTGCTGTTGACAATGAAACTGGACCCGGAACTAAAGTTGAATGTGGCAATGGCAAATTCCGTTGAATTTGGTAGTGTAGATACGCTGAGATGCGTTACTTTTCTTGACTTTCCAACCCCAAATACTTCTGTAGTACAAATATAGCAGTCCGTCGAATGGCAAGTTGATTCCCTTCTTTTCAGTCGTGTACTAAACTTCATATGTTGCCTGAGTAGATAGTTTCAGAAATTAGTCAGATATGCATTAAAAAGTAGCAAATTCTTAAATTTTACTACGCCCCTTTTTGTACCGGATTCCGAATGAATAAATTCGACTTGACATGTGGTGCACACAGTATAATTTTCCAGTGTTTTTAGGCTGAATGCCAAAATACTTATAGTATGTAACTTTCAAAAGATTTGAAAACACACATCCTTTTAACAATATATTGACGGCAGATGAAACAGAACATATCTGGATCATTTTTACACTCAAACTTCGCGCCCTTTTATTCATATTATTTTTTTAAGTAAATGAGGGGTTATAAAATGCATTTATAGACTGAACAGTATCCGGTGAGCCTTGCAGATATTATGAAGGAACAATTCGCATTTACTCCTATTAATACTGAGACAAGTAAAAATCGAAGCCTACCTAGACAAAAAGGTTCCTTAGTTATACAAAGAAAACACTACCTGCTTTAAATAATTTGCTCTTGCTTCAAATGTACCTGGGTTTGAAAATGTAAAGTTTACCTACTTGAGAAAACGGCATTAACAGTTTTTTGTATGTTATAACCCTTCGAAAATCTACCTACGTACTAACTAATATATAAATACTAATACATATGTTCGTGTCGGGTACTTCAGTATTATATGGCTATATTTATTTGAATGCTTATAACTTTTGTATTAGTCTATCGATTTTATTGGATGAAAGCCTATTCTTTTTAATAAAACAGAGCTTGCAGCGAAAAAAATATCTGGGGAAAAATTAAAAGTTTTCGATATCCTGCGTCGCAAAGTACAAATTTTTTTATATTTTTACAAAAAAAAAGGTAAAAGTTCGTATTGATTGTTCATTATCTTCGAATCTACAGGGCCCAGCGTATTGTATGCATTGTTTATAGCAAATTTTATTAGCTTTTAAATTTTTTAAACCGTTTTGGATTTGCTCGATTTGTTCTCGAGATATACATGATTAAGTGGAGCTATCTCTTTTTTTTTTTTGAAATAACGGTAAGTCGTAAATGTCTCAAAAACGGTACCAAAGAATCAATAATTACCTCGATTTTCGGAATCAGGGGGTGGTTTTACATACGAATTTCATATTCGCGTCTCTGGTGGTTTTTGGCTGTACACCAGTGTTCTTGGCAGTAAAGTCCTGAGCTAATGCTGTTGTTTTATTATTTTTTGAATGATCTTTTCGTTGTACCTATGTGGCAGTTATTGCAGCATATTGATTATTTGTTAGTCCAGGTACATAAGTCACTCCGATATAACTTTTGTGGTTGTCTTCTTCTAACTGATTAATTTTGACACCAGGGTGGTTAATATTTTGTGTAATTTTTTCCAAAAAATTTCAATTAAACCATGCGGGTAGCTATTTTTCCTAAGTATATTTTTAGTGTTGTTTCTGTTTTCTGCTATTAATTCCTTATCACTTAGGATATATACTTTTATAAAACTTGATATCGTGTTTGTCCTTTGTTTCCATGGATGGTTGGAATGGTAATTAATTATTCTAAGGTGTATTTCTATGTCTAGTAAGGCAATTTTGTTGTTTTTTTCTTCTTTTTCTTGGTGAACGTGTAGCAAGTATGTCTTCTACGTCGCATGCAGAAATCAGGTATCCTATGGAACTGTTTTTAATCTATTTTCATATGTGTCTCCAACTTCTCCCATTGTTTCATAATAGTTTGTGTTGCAAGATATATCGGTATGTTCGTAGATACTCGTAATGATACAACGTAAAAAGGTATAAGAGTTTCGTTCTTTTTTGTTGTTTTTAGCGACCAAAACACTCCCCTGCCCGACTGTCGTGGTAGCGATTGTGTATGGCCAGTCGAACCTTCTAGGTCATGTCATATAGGTAATGAGAGTTGAGAGGCATCATATCTGTAGATCAACCAACGAGTTGCACGTCAAGATCTTTGTGCATATTAGTTGCCCCTTACGACCGGTATGCCTACCCCGGGCATATTCTAACCCCCTAACCCGCAGAGGTATCAGAGTTTCGTCTTCCTGTATTGTGAAATTCTTCATTTCTTCTCTAAGTTAAAAGGAGTTTCTTATATTAGTGTCCTCGTATAATATTTTTTAAAATACTTCTAATATGCTTTGATAGACGGTAGCATGGTACATTTGTGGAGGAACTTATTGGTGTTAGTGGAGTATGCGGTTTATGTATTTTAGGAAGTCCGTAGACTCTTGGTGCATTTGCAGCCGAAGATGTCAGCTGGTGGTTTGTTTTGCGTCGAGTATCTTTACTTGTAAAGGTCGTTAATTATGCTATTGTTCTTTATGAGAAATTTTTGGGTACAATCTTTCCTAATACTTTTGTATGTTGTTATGTTACTCAGCAGTTCTCAAATTTTTTGTTTATAATCGTCCTTGTACATAAATAACGTTGCATTACCTTTATCAGAGTTAGTTATTATGATTTCGTCTTTATGTTGGTTCAGAAAACTTTTGGTGTCCGCATATGTTTTCAGTATAAATTTCTCTTTTGTATTATTATTAATTTTCTTGCTGCAACATCGCTTTTTACAGTGTTTTTTACCCTGTCGTCTTCTATGTCTTGTATTCCTTGTTCCAAATATGATCTAACTTGTATAGGACAAAATGTCTTTTTTGAGACCGGTAAGGAGAATTTGTTGCCAAGGGACAGCAACCACGGTAAATCTTTGATGCTGGTCTTATTTACAAACCAGGCCACATTAAATGTCATCCTACTTAGTAACGTTTTTTCAATTTTGTCTTTGGATTTTGTTGTCGGGTACGTCTTATGTGGTTGTGGCGATTTGAATTGAGAATTGTTTGTGATTCTGTACAATATTTTCGTAATCCGTCCTTTGAAGTCTGTTTTGTAACGTTTGTTCAATGGACTCTTTGATTTCAAAGTTTAAGAGTTTCAGCATAAACCATTGTTCTATTTTAACCAAGTCTCGTCGGGTTGTGTCCAGTTTAAAGCAGTGCTGTATTGTCTTCGTCATACCCTGTAAATGTGGAGGTATGATGCCATAATATCTGCAACGAAGTAGAAATTGTAGTTATTTTTATGTTGCTTTATTATGTAGCAAGTCTCTTCGATTTCAATGCGATGCGTTGATAAATTGTTTCATGTTGTTTGAAATATTGCTTATGTTATTATGATTGGGCCAAACTCTTTTTCTTCTTGTTTGCTGGGTGAAAATTCTTCGGCCGATAAGGTTGAAAGACAAACACAAAAAGTTTTTACTTTGTCTTCCTATGCATTTCGACGCTTTCGCGTCATCATCAGTGTAATCTATTTAATAAAACAAACAACATAAATTAGATTTAAATTATTGACATTAAAATTACAATTTAACCAATAACTCACATTAATGTTGTTAATAATAAAAAAATTTTAAATTACATATTAATCGACACACACATGTTAAACGACACACACACAATATTTTACTACATCTTCTTTTATTTGTTTATTTATATTTCTTTATTACAGCTGTAAAATTCATAACATTGCTAGGCTGATGTTGTATGTGGAGAGTTTCCAGTGACATTCTGCGTTTTCCTCTTCTCTCTATGTCCTAGATTCGTGTATTCGTACTGCCGAAAAATGTATTGGAGATTAAAAATAACACATATTTTCCGTAACATAGAAATTTTTTAAAAAAAGTTAATTCGGAACAGAAAGTCATAACATTTGTTTTGGAATTTTTTCATTAAAAGTTTAGACAACTCTTAGTATTCTATCATCCATGATGGCTCTGCCACCCACTTCAATACCCGCAACAAATTCTCTCACCTAAACCTCACCTCTTGTTCGCCCCAATTAGCTTTCGACGCAGTTTGGAAGATCAAAAGCCATTTACTGGGTAGTGATCGCTATCCCATTATAATAACACTATTGCGCTCTACTTCCCATACACACAACACCACGAAACCGAAATTCCTCACTGCACTCGCGGATTCGGAAAAATATTACAATCAAAACTTACTTAGGAAATACCAACAAGTGAAAATATCAACAAAGACACCGCAAACATATAAAAATTTGTATTAAGAAGCGACCTCTTATACATTCCCCAAACATCCAACAATCTTCCACAAAAATCTGTACCATGGTGGAATAAATAACTAGAAGACCTCAAACGGCAAAAAAAAAATACTACTTATGGCAAATACTGAAACGGTTTATCACAAACGAAAACATTGTGAAGTATAAAAAAATTGCTTCCAAGTTAAAAAGAGAAATTAAAACTGCCAAAAAAGATTCGATTTCTGCTTTTACTTCAGACATCAAGCCCACCACTCCTTCGGGAAAAGTGTGGTCAAATAGTAAACGTCTTTGTGGTCTAAGACCCCGAACTATAATACACTGTTCAACCCACAACAATACAACAACTTATACCACATTTACACTGCACCGCATTTGGAAAAATCAAATGAGTCGTTTCAAACCCATTTACATTAGCTCATTTGCATTTTGTTTGACATTTCCTTTATGCGAAACTTCAAACGCAATGCGTTCGAAAAAAATTTCATGTTTTAGCGGCCCAAATGCGAGCGAATGCGATGAAATCAGTCATTTGGGAAATGCGATTTGTATGTGCAAATGCGACTCATTTGGATTTTTTCGCCCAAAATGACTCAATTGGTGCAGTGTGAATGTAGTATTAGACAGCTTTGAATATTTTGTAACAATTTGGTAAGAACAATTGGACGACACGAACTTCCCCGAAAAATTTGTGCTAATAAGGTCGAAAGATCGCAACCCAAAGTGCAGTGTGCAAAGTGCAATGAACTTTTTCATTTGTCGTGCATAAACATCCTTCCGCACGATCTTCAGTGCCTGAGAGAAACAGGTAGACAATATATATGTTCTACATGTAATACTTCTCAGCGAAACTCACTTCGATCGCCTCCTCCTCTTTCTCATTCAAGTGGCTCATGAAATGCTACAACTATTGAAACTATTGAAATTTTTGACAACACAAAAATCTTTGATGCTCTCTCATCGTCATCTCAATAAGTACCCTAGTTAATGGATTCCTCTCTGTGCTGCTACGCCAGCAGTTTTGTTGTCGACCCATACTCGACCTTCATCTCTCTCTGGCAGCTCTGCGGACGAATGTACAGCGTAGAAGCCACAAAAAAAAAATAAAATGTCTAATACTAAACTGAAACTAGAAACATCCATCAAACCCACGCTAAGGAAAGTCCCTCCAAATCACTAAAAACCCGTTTAATTCAATATTTGGCGTCAGCGATAATGCAGAACTCGATGTAGTAAGTGCTAAGAGATGAATCCATGTATTTTCTTTTAAACCAAGTATTACTGCTGATAGTCTTATCACATATGTTATCAAAAATGCCAAAATTTGGGGTAGTCAACTTGCCTGTTTTCCTCTTGTCAAAAAGAATACAGATACAAATAGTCTAAAAAGAATAAATTTCAAACTTGGTGTGTTGCCTTCAACTGATAATAGTTCAAGGAATTTAAATATCTATTTTCAAAATGTCTCTGGCCTGAGGACCAAATCTAACTTGCTTTTTGAAATGAGTTCGCATATGGAGTATTCGTTATAATTGAAACTTGGCTAAACTCTGATTTCTTAGACAGTGAATTTTTTTATCTCAACCTGTTCAATGTCTACCGAAGAGATCGCGACTACACTAAAACTGGTCTCTCCAGAGGCGGTGGGGTTCTAATTGCTGTGCGCAGTCATTTCCGGTCATCGCTTGTGGAGCTGTACGATTCGGATTCCATGCTGGATCAACTTTGTGTCTCAGTTCAAGGCAGTTCTATATTGCTTGTCTGTGCCTCGTATATACCGCCAGCCAGTCTGGATTCCCTTTATAAATCGCATGCTGACAATATTGTGAATTTAGTCCATACTCATAATTGTAGTAATTTTCGTATTTTAGGTGATTTTAACTTAACAAGTATTGAATGGTCATACGTTGAGAATAGTTTTGCTTTACTACATAAAAATGTAACCAACTCCTCTGAGATATACTTCATTGACAATCTCTTACGTGTTAATCTCTTCCAGATAAATAGCTTTAGCAATCAGTTATCTAGAACACTTGATCTTATCTTTATTAACGATAATATTAATTATTCTTTAACTGAATGTCTTGATCCGCTTTCGCGTTCTGGTTTACACCGTATCCCGCTTATCATCAATGTCGAATTCTATAACTTCGAAAGTAATGTTTCGCAGAATGATGCGCCTAGTTTCTCTTTTAGGCGTGACAATTTTGATGCTATTTCTCAGGAAGTGTCTCTAACGGATTGGGAGGCTCTTTTTTCTGGAAGTGATTCTACAAATTGTTTCAATGTATTCAAATGTTTCATAATTAAGTTCTGTGTGAGCAATATAACGCTAAAAAAAAGAAGTTGCTACAAAATAGTGTGGTATACAACAGGCCTTAAGCGGCTGAAGAACTTGCGAAATAAATTTTTTTTTAAATTCAAGACTACAAAGTCGTTAGTATAGTGAGTTAAGTACCTATATTATTCTAAGAAATTTAAGTTGCTGAGTAAGAAGCTTCGTAGAAATTTTGAATCAGATATCAAAGGTAATCCAAAGGCTTTTTGGAATTATGTCAAAACCAAAAAAACATACTCGACTATTTCCCGGCTGTTTTTTACAATCGGCTACATGCCTCTATACCCATGGAGACAGCTAATCTTTTTGCAGATTTCTTCGCCTCCAATTTTGTTACTCAGGCGGTAAGCTATCCTGAGTCCTCCTCAAAGGTGGGATCTCATATCAACTTGAGAGCACTCTCTCTCTTGACGATGTAGTTGATGGAATTCGGAACATCAAATCAGCTTCCTAGACAGATATTGACGGCTTACCGTATTATCTTCTAAACAAATTTTTGGAGTTGGCAATCCCATTCGTTTTAATCTTCAAAAAATCTCTCCAGTGTGGGGAGTTCATCGATGCCTGGAAGGTAACTTTCATTTCGCCTTTTTTTAAAAGTGGCAATAAGAACAATGTTGCGAATTACAGGCCAATTGCAAAATTGTCAACTATCTCCAAGCTATTTGAGTCCGGTGTAAAACAGAAAATTAATTTTGCTGACAAACACTGGTCTACAAATTCGAACTTTTTTTCTCCGCCAGAGACGCGAACATGTCAAACCACCCCCTGATTCCGAAAATCGAGGTTATTTTTGATTCTACGGTACCGTTTTTGAAATATTTACGATTTACCGTTATTTCAAAAAAAAAATCATGTATATCTCGAGGACAAATTGAGCAATTCCAAAACGGTTCAAAAAAAATTTAATATCTAATAAAATTTGCTATAAACAATTCATACAAAACTGTATGGTTCGAAGATAATGAACAATCAATACGGATTTTTACCTTTTTTTTTGTAAAAATATAAAAAAATTTGGACTTTGCGAGGATATGGAAAACTTTTTATCTTTTTCCATATATTTTTTTCTCAGTAAGCTCTGTTTTATTATAAAAAAATAAGCTTTCATCCAATAAAATTGATGGAGTAATACAAAAGTTATAAGCATTCAAATAAATATGGCTATATAATACTGAAGTACCCTACACGGACATGTGTGTTAGTATTCATATAGTAGTTAGTACTTAGGTAGATTTTCGAAGGGTTATTAGATACAAAAAACTATTAATGCCTTTTTCTCAAGTAGGTAAACTTTAAAATTTCAAACCCAGGTACATTAGAAGCAAGAGCAAATTTGTTAAAGCAGGTAGTGTTTTCTTTGTAAAACTAAGGAACCTTTCTGTCTAGGTAGGCTTCGATTATTACTTGATCTGAGTACAATTAGGAGTAAATGCGAATTGTTTCTTCATGTTTAGTCTATAAGTGCGTTTTATAACCCGTCATTTACTTAAAACAAGTAAGGAAGTCTAAGGGTGCAACCGAACATTATATACCTAGTGGTGATCTATTATGTCATCCCAATTTTCGCAGGTCTATCTTAATACATTCAGTTCGTATTTCCGCTCAAATAGACAGACGGACAGACAGATAGACGTATCGAGAGACGGGCATGCCTACATCGACTCAGCACATCCTCCTGATCATTTCAGTATACTTTTTGATGGGACTATCTCTTCTTTTCTCATACGTACAAACATTTCATGTTCATGAAAGGTATGAAAATCAAAAAAGATATGCAACTTCGCTTTTGCAGTGGGGTATTAACTACTTGCCCGGATATTTTACTTTTCATCCTGAACGTTCTGATATGCATTTATAAATATATATCTCGATTCGTTTATCACTACATATTATGAAACAAAGTCATAGGGCTGTCCCCTTAAATGCTTAAATCTTGAAAACTAAGCAACGGAATTTGATGCGGTTTTTTTTAATAGGTAGATTGGTTGAAGAGGAAGGTTTATGTCATTATAATGTGAAGAAATATATAAAGGTGGCGTGGCAATCGGACAAAATGTGGAAAAAAACCATAAATTTTTTGTTTACACAACCATAAATCATAAAAGAATCCACCGATTAAAATGAAACTTACTTGAAGTTAAACTTTCAAATATTTACTATCGTTCTGCATCAAAAAAAATAGTTGATTCATATCTTATTTAACCAAAATTGTTTAAACAAAAGCAGCACTTTTTCCAAAAAAAGCTGTTTGTGTGTTTGTTCGCTGTCAAACGAATGAAACATTAGAAGTTATGCGGGAATCTCACCCCACCTCATTTATGTTGAATTAGATCGTATGGTGAAAGAACTCGGTCCGTATGTACTCGTATGTATGTAAGTACATATGTACGAATCTCTCGCATAATTAAATTTCAGACGTATGTATGTATGTATGTATTTTCAATTCATGTCTTTAGGCAGGACAAAGTCTGCCGGGTCCTCGAGTGCCGAATAAAGTAATATACCTTGTGTGCGTAACAAAAATAGATATAAAAAGGGTGTCTTTCATAGGCGCCAAAGAACTCAACAGATCTTTATGAAATTTTCAAAATATATACTTTGGTCCACTGGGTACAGCATAGACAATATATAGTTTTGGAAAAGTAGGCGGAGCCACGCCCCCAGGCTATATAAAGTTTCAATTCGTCATAACTCCGAACTTTTTTGGTCTAAATTAATGAAATTTGGATATATGTCACTTAGTCAATATCTACATAATTTTTCAAGTGGGCGGTGCCACTCCCACATATTTTGTGTTTTGTTTTGATTTTGAACTTTCGCGATAGGTTCAGGAGTTTGCTGGGCACGACACAGTCTGTAGATAGCTTTTGAAGTTTATTTGATTCAAGTTAATGACATTTTATATATAGATGTTTTCTATATATCAAAATGTCAAAACAACTTCTAGCGGGTTTGCTACTATGTTATAAAATGGCGAAAGCAAACAAAGAATTTCAGCATTCTTTTGTCAAACTGAGAGACTATTTTGTGCTCAAATAGACAGATGGACAGGCAGACAGACGGACGGAGAGACGGGCATGGCTAAATCGACTCCGCTCATCGTGCTGATCATTTTAGTGAACTTTTCTCTTCTTGTTCTCATACTTACATACACACAAAAAAATATAACTTCACTACTGCAGTGGGCTATTAACTACGTGCCCGAATATTTTGGCAGGAGTATAATACATACCACTGAGAAGCAGCTGACCAATTTTCATTGAAATATCAAGATTAAATTATAAGCGATTGCCTTTGAAAATAGCAGAAATTGTATGCTGAAAAGTGGGCGGCGCCACGCCTACTTCTTCAAAATTGACAAAATTTTTTTGCGGCCGAATTTTTCTTAAAAAGAATATTATGTGTGTGCAAAATCTGATTGATATAACTTGCTTAGTTGTAGATATCTCGCTTTTTAAATTTTCCAAAAAAATTTTTCAGAACTATGTTAAAAAACTGGGCGTGGACATTAACCGAGTTCGCCCATTTTTATAACAAACAGTTACCTTTATATATAGAACATTATCACCAAATTTTGTTTCGACAAATCAATTTTTGGCGGAGTTATGGCATAAAAAGTTTTGTGGAATAGTCCACTATAAAAGGGGCGGGGCTACGCCCATTTTCGAAAATTTTAAGTTTTTGGATTTCTTTGTTTGCGGAAACTTTAAAAGTGAAATATAAATGATGTAAAGCTATTTTACGCAAAGTTATTGCCTATTTAATATATCTACGATCCTCTTCAAAATCTTTCATATGAAAGTGGGCGTATACCTTAACCGATCCAGCCCATTTCTTCCTGGAACATTCCTTGCATACCTGGAAACCTGCGTGCTGAATTTCGTTTCGATATCTTGAACGGTTTTTGATTTATGATTAATATTATTTCTAAATTTGACTTAATCAAAAGTGGGCGGTGCCACACCCATTTTCAACAATTTCTTTAAAAATTTATTTTATGCCTCAATCTCAATGTATTCACCAAATTTTATCCTTATAGGTGTATTATGTACTGAGTAATCATTTTTTTTGTGTATTCTATATATAAAAAGTGGGCGTGGCTATCATCCGATTTCGCCCATTTTAAATATCGCTCGGAGATGAGTGCCAAGGAACCCGCGTACCAAATTTCATTAAGATATCTCAAAATTTACTCAAGTTATCGTGTTCACAGACGGACGCACGGACGGACATGGCTTAATGAATTTCTCTTTTCGTCCTGAACATTTTGATATACGTAAGTCAATATCTATTTCGATCCGTTTATGCCGTTACATACTGCCGTTAGGCGACTAAAGTTAATATACCTTGTGTGCGTAGCACTACTAGGTATAAAAAGGGTGTCTTTCATAGGCGCCAAAGAACTCAACCGATCTTTATGAAATTTTCACAATTTATACTTGGGTTCACTGGGTACAGCATAGATATAGTTTTGGAAAAGTAGGCGGAGCCACGCCCATAGGCTATATAAAGTTTAAATTCGTCATAACTCCGAACTTTTTTTGGTCTATATTAATTAAATTTGGATATATGTGTAACTTAGTCAATATCTACATAATTTTTCAAAAGTGAGCGGTGCCACGCCCACATATTTTGTGTTTTGTTTTGCCCTTCACGGGTTCAGGAGTGCACTGGGCACGACACAGTCTGTATATCTTTCTTCTTTAAATGGTCATCTACCGCCCGGGCGATTTTGACCGTCCAACATAGCTCGCCAGTCGTTTCTTCGTTGCGCCAACTGGCGCCAATTGGAAACCACGCGGGATCGCCAATCGGTCTCCACTTGGTCCTTCCATCGGGGTGGTGGCCTCCCTCTTCCTCTGCTTCCACCGGCGGGTGCCGATAAGAATACCTTCTGGGCTGGAGCATCTCCGCTAATTCGCACTACATGGCCTAGCCAGCGAAGCCGCTGTGTTTTAATTCGCTGAACTATGTCGGCGTCTGCGTAAAGTTCATACAGCTCATCATTAAATCTTCTTCGGTACTCGCCGTCGCCAACGCGTAGAGGTCCACAAATCTTTCGAAGAACCTTTCTCTCGAATACTCCCAGAGCCGCCTCATCAGATGTTGTTAGTGTCCACGCTTCTGCACCATATAGCAGGATGGGTGCGATGAGTGACTTGCAGAGTGTTATTTTCGTTCGTCGAGAGAGGACTTTACTTTTCAATTGCCTATTCAGTCCGAAGTAGCATTTGTTTGCAAGAGTAATTCTTCGTCGGATTTCTAGGCTAACATTATTATTGGTGTTAACGCTGGTTCCCAGGTAAACGAAGTCTTTTACTATTTCGAAATTATTGCTGCCAACAGTGGCTTGGTTGCCAAGGCGCGAATGCGCTGACTCTTTGCATGATGACAGCAGGTACTTCGTTTTTCCCGCGTTCACCAACAATCCCATTTTCTCCGCTTCTTTTTCTAAGCAAAAGTTACGGCGCGGTTGTCAATGGAAGTTGCTTATCTAACTACATTGCCATTGCCACATTCAACTTTAGTTCCGGGTCCAGTTTCATTGTCAAAAGCAGCATCTGATCACGCGGCATCAAGTTGTACTGAACTTCACATGGAAAACGAAAGAAACGCTTCGTCACAAGCACAACTCAATGATTGGATAAAAGATTTGGAATTGTCCAAGGTAAAGGCCGAGCTACACGCCTCTCGTATGCAACAATTTAAATTCCTTTCATCCGATGTTAAGGGAACATATTATAGAATTCGTCACGAACCATTTTTCAAGTTCTATACGAAGGAGGGCAGTGTTTGTTACTGCAAAGACATTACTGGCTTATTCAAACAGTTTGGTGAACCATATGATTCCTAAGAGTGCCGATTGTTCATAGAAGGCAATAAACTAATTTTAAAGGCCGTATTATTCCATATTGGCAACCAAAAGCCGTCTATCCCGACCGCGCATGCAGTAAATACGAAGGAAACCTACGAGATACTGCAAAAATTACTTGAACTTATCAAATATGAAGAGCATGATTGGAAAATTTGTGCCTTTCTTAAAGTCGTTGGAATGCTATGCGGTCTACAAAGTGGGTACACAAAATACTGTTGCTTTCTCTGCAAATATGATAGCCGAGCTCATCAAGACCACTACATCATAAAGGATTGTTCAGACCGAATCGAATTTAAAGTTGGTGTGGATAACATAATATACTTCCCTCTTATAAAGAAAGAAAAAAATATTTTACCCCCGCTCCACATCAAGATCGGCCTTATCAAAAACTTTGTTAAAGCTTTGGACAAAGAAGGCGAAGCCTTCCGTCAAAGCCATCTTATCCAGAGATTTCAGAAGCCAAGATAAAGGACGGCATTTGTGTTGGGCCGCAAATAAAGATATGTAACAATAACCAATTTAAAGAACTATTTTCACCAGTGTAGGCAGCAGCATGGGATTCTTTTGAAAAGGTCGTTGCTTCATTTTTAGGCAAAGGCAAAAGTCCTAACTACGAGATGATAGTGAACGACTTAATCAAGAACATGGTACATGAAAAAATATATTTAAGGCCGTTCTCTAAATTAAACTTAAAACCTATCTGCCCGATAAACAAAAAATTTTTATGAAAATTTAAAAACGGTCCTAAAGCAGAATTCATCGTTCAGTTCCGAACAAATTTTTTGTTAAAGTTTTCCTCGTTCTCTCTTCATTCTGTATCAGAGAAGTGGAAAAAAGAACGAGTAAAATGTAAACAAAAAATTTGTTCGGAACTGAACGATTAATCCAGCCTAAGAAAATTACACACAAATTTGTCACTTATTTATCTAATTTACTTATTTACTTTCTTTTCAGGAGTAAATATGTTTTTGAAAATTCATTTTCTGCACTCGGTGACGAGCATGGCGAACGGTTTCATCAGCAAATGAAGTTAATTGAAAGTCGGTATCAAGGATTCTGGGAAGTCGCAATGATGGGTGATTGCTGTTGGTTTCTCATAAGAGAAACCGATCCTAATCTAAATAAGCGTCAAAACAAAACAAATAACTTTTCCAAGTATAAAATAAGATCATAGAGTTAAGATAAAACTTACATACATTGTTATCGTCTCATATGTACAAGGTGGCGCAAAAGTAATCCTCCTATCCGAAAATGCTATAAATTTTGCGATTGGCCCCTAAAGTCAGTTCTGTTTTGACATTTGTGTAGTAAATACATGCGAAATACACGTTAATAAACAATGTTACGCTACACTGCTCCAGAACGCGGAATATTGCTGACTATTTATTTGACCAATAATCGGTCGGTGAAAAACGGTTACTGCGCAAAAGTAATCCTCCTATCCGAAAATGCTATAAATTTTGCGATTGGCCCCTAAAGTCAGTTCTGTTTTGACATTTGTGTAGTAAATACATGCGAAATACACGTTAATAAACAATGTTACGCTACACTTCTCCAGAACACGGAATATGGCTGACTATTTATTTGACCAATAATCGGTCGGGGCCAAACGGTTACTGTGAATGGTGAGCGCTACAGAGCAATGATCAACGAGTTCTTTTTGCCGCAACTTGATGAATTGGGATTGGAAAACATGTGGTTCCAACAAGACGGTGCAACAGCACACACTGCACGTGCCACAACCGATATGCTGAACATCGGAAGCTCACTTTTGCGCCACCTTGTACATATGCTAATATTTGTAGGGTACTTAAGTATAATATGGCTATATTTATTTAAATGCTTCTAACTTTTGTATTAGTGCATCGATTTTATTAGATGGAAGCTTATTTTTGTTGTAATAAAACAGAGCTTACAGAGAAAAAAAAAATATCTGGAAAAAAATAAAAAGTTTTCGATATCCTTCCTCGCAAAGTACATTTTTTTTTATATATTTACAAAAAAAAGGTAAAAGTCCGTATTGATTGTTAATTATCTTTGAACCTACCGGGCGTAGCGAAAAGTTTGTAGCATTGTTTATAGCAACTTTTATCAGCTTTTAAATTTTTCAACCCATTTTGGAATTGCTCAATTTGTTCTTGAGATATAGATGATTAAGTGGAGCCAAATTTTTTTTTTTTTTAATAAACGTTCGTTAATATCTCAAAAACGGTATCATAGAATCAAAAATAACCTCGATTTTCGGAATCAGGGGGTGGTTTTACATACGAATTTCATATTCGCGTCTCTGGTGGCTTTTGGCTGCAGACCAGTAAAATCAGCATGGTTTCATGTCTGGGAGGACGTTGACGAAATTAGCAATTTTCTCTGAATTTTGCCTATCAGCTTTCAGTAAACGTTTCCAAGTCGATACGGTCTATACTGATTTCTCCAAAGCGTTTGACAAAGCTTGCCATTCAATATTAATTTCTAAACTGGCTAGTTCGGGCTTCCACTCTATATATTAATCTTGGATAAAGTCCTACCTTAATCAGCGAAAATGTGTAGTCGTTGCTGACCATACTCACTCGAAGCCTTTTATTGCCTCCTCTGGAGTCCCACATTTTAGGGCCTTTGCTTTTTGTGATCTTTGTTAATAATATTGCGGCCTGCTTTCAACACTCGAATATTTCGCTATACGCTGATGATCTTAAAATTTTTACTACTATTTCTACTTTTTCTGACTCAGATAAAATTCAGTCTGATTTGAATATATCTGACTGGTGCCGTACCAATAATCTGCCTTTAAATATTGGTAAATGTTTTCAAGTAACTTTCTCGAAGTCTCGATGCACCATTCTCACTGCCTATTTCATTGACAGTTCTCGTCTATCTACTCGTAATGAGATTGCGGACCTAGGTATAGTTTTTGACTCTAATTTTTCGTTTAATACTCATATAACATCTACCATCGCTAAGTCCTACTCGGTTTTAGCCTTTATTCGAAGGCTTGGCTCTGACTTTACAGATCCTTATACTCTAAAACTACTGTTTACACCTCTTGTACGCTCTAAGCTGGAATATGCTTGCTTTACTTGGAGGCTTTATCATATATGTCACTTTAAAAGGCTTGAGCGAGTGCATAAAATCTTATTACGTTTTGTCCTGAGGTCATTGAATTTCTCTGAACCGGTTCCCTCATACAAAGCCAGGTGTGCACTCATAAACCTTCAATCACTTCAAATCAGAAGAACCATTATTTCGCTCACTTTTGTTTTCGACATTATTAACGGTGTGATTGATTCACCATGTCTCCTTGAGAGTCTTTGCTTTCATATCCCACCAAGATCACTTCGAAATAGAGATATGTTTTATACCGACTGCGTCCGAACCCTCTATGCATCTAATGCTCCTATTTTCGAGCAATGAAGGAGTTCAATATTATCTCACGTTCTATAGACAGTGATTTTTCTTCATCTATGACTGTCTTTCAATCTTTATTGAGTGATGGAAATTTCATACGGTATTTTTAAGTACCGAACATTATATACCTAGTAGTAATCTATTATGTCATCTCAATTTATGCAGGTGGGAATATCTCTTTTTCTTCTCATACGTACAAACATTTCATGTTCATGAAATCAAAAAAGATAAACAACTTCGCTTTTGCAGTGTGGTATTAACTACTTGCCCGGATATTTTACTTTTCATCCTGAAAGTTTTAATATACATTAATAAATATATATCTCGTTTCGTTTATGCCGAATAAAGTAATATACCTTGTGTGCGTAACTAAAATTGATATAAAACAGGGTGTCTTTCATAGGCGCCAAAGAACTCAACCGATCATTATGAAATTTTCACAATACATACTTGGGTTCACTGGGTACAGCATAGACAATATATACAGAGAGAGAAGGACATGGCTAAATGGACTCCGCTCACCGTGCTGATCATTTTAGTGAACTTTTATCTTCTTGTTCTCATACTTACATAGATTTAATGTTTATGAAAGGTGTGAAAATCAAAAAAGATATATAACTTCGCTATTGCAGTGGGCAGGAGTATAATACATACTACTGAGAAGCAGCTGACCAATTTTCATTGAAATATCAAGATTGAATTATAAGCGATTGCCTTTGAAAATAGCAGAAATTTTATGCTGAAAAATGGGCGGCGCCACGCCTACTTCTTCAAAATTGACAAAATTTTTTTGCGGCCGAGTTTTTCTTAAAAAGCTTATTATGTGTGCAAAATCTGATTGATATAACTTGCTTAGTTGTTGGATTTATATTGGAACGAATTTTCGTCATCCCTTGTAAATTTTTGGTTTTGTAACAAACCGGTTTCGGCGATCCGCCATCTTCAGTGATTGATTTCGTTCTGATCTGTGTCTATCCGTTGTCATGTATTTATAGTCTGGATGCTGTATCAGGTAGTGTTAGTATTCGTGTATATGAGTCGTGTCTTACGAACGTATCCGAACGGGTACCTGCAATGAGGGTTGTTTTTAACGCTCGTTTATTAGTTGTGGTGTTATTTCAGATAATTAGTTTGAGGATGTTAGGTCAGGTAATGTTAAGTGTATACTTAAGGGTGGGTTTTGACGCTCGTTAGTCATGTAGAAGTCATTAGTTGTGGTTTTAGATCAGGTAATTAGTTTGAGGATGTTAGGTCAGGTAATGTTAAGTGTATATTTAAGGGTGGGTTTTGACGCTCGTTAGTCATGTAGAAGTCAGTGATTTTTGTTTTCTGATTTGTTTTGTGTGTGTGCTCGTTTATTGTTACTCGTTTTGTTATTGTACCTGCGGTGTTGTTTGGTCCTCTGTAAATTAGTTTTAGCGGTTCAAATATTGCGTCAGAAATGGTGTTTGTTTGTTCGTTAATTACTCTCCCGTCAAATGTCTTAAGTTTGTATATTTCCATGTTTTCTAGCACATTTAAGCGCCGCCCTTTTCTTTGTACGTGAAGTATTCTGGCTGTGTTTTTGATGTTGGTCGGGGTGCATTTGTTTTTGAACATGTGATTTGCATAGTTTGACTCTGTTGTGATAGTGGGTTTCCGTGTTTTTCTGTTGTAGTCCCTGATGTGCTCCCGGAATCGTGTACTTATTTTTCGTCCTGTTTGCCCTATATAGCTGTGCTGGCATTCGCAGTAAGCTTGTATATTCCTTAGAAATATCGCTTTTTAAATTTTACAAAAAAATTTTTCAGAAATAAAAAGTTTTGTGGAATAGTCCACTATAAAAGGGGCGGTGCCACGCCCATTTTGGAAAATTTTAAGTTTTTGGATTTCTTTGTTAACGGAAACTTTAAAAGCGAAATATAAATGATGTAAAGCTATTTTACGCAAAGTTATTGCCTATTGAATATATGTAAGATCCTCCACAAAATCTTTCATATAAAAGTGGGCGTAGACCTTAATCGATCCTGCCAATTTTTTCCTGGAACATTCCTTGCATACCTGGAGACCTGCGTGCTGAATTTCGTTTCGATATATTGAACAGTTTTTGATTTATGATTAATATTATTTCCAAATTTGACTTAATCAAAAGTGGGCGGTGCCACTCCCAATTTCAAAAATTTCGTGAAAATTTTATTTTATGCCTCAATCTCAATGTAGTCACCCAATTTTATCTTTATGGTGTATTATGTACTGAGTAATCACTTTTTTTGTGTTTTCGAAAATATTCTATACATAAAAAGTAGGCGTGGCTATAGTCCGATTTCGCCCATTTTAAATAGCGCTCGGAGATGAGTGCCAAGGAACCCGCATACCAAATTTCATTAAGATATCTCAAAAAATACTCAAGGTATCGTGTTCACAGACGGACGGAAGGACGGACAAGGCTAAACATTTTGATATACATAAGTCAATATCTATCTCGATCCGTTTATTCCATTACGTACTGCCGTTAGGCGACTAAAGTTAATATACCTTGTGTGCGTAGCACTACTAGGTATAAAAAGGGTGTCAACTCAACCGATCTTTATGAAATATTCACAATATATACTTGGGTTCAGTGGGTACAGCATAGACAATATATAGTTTTGGAACAGTAGGCGGAGCCAAGCCCCCAGGCTTTATAAAGTTTCAATTCGTCACAAGTCCGAACTTTTTTCGTCCAAATTAATGAAATTTGGATATACTCGTATGTGTCACTTAGTCATTACCTACAAAATTTTAAAAGTGAGCGGTGCCACGCTCTTCACGAAAGGTTCAGGAGTGCACTGGGCACGACACAGTCTGTATATCTTTCTTCTTTAAATGGACATCTAACCGCCCGGGCGTCTGCGTAAAGTTCATACAGCTCATCATTAAATCTTCTTCGGTACTCGCCGTCGCCAACGCGTAGAGGTCTACAAATCTTTCGAAGAACCTTTCTCTCGAATACTCCCAGAGCCGCCTCATCAGATGTTGTTAGGGTCCACGCTTCTGCACCATATAGCAGGACGGGTGCGATGAGTGACTTGTAGAGTGTTATTGTCGTTCGTCGAGAGACGACTTTACTTTTCAATTGCCTACGCAGTCCGAAGTAGCATTTGTTTGCAAGAGTAATTCTTCGTCGGATTTCTAGGCTAACATTATTGTTTGTGTTAATGCTGGTACCCAGGTAAACGAAGTCCTTTACTATTTCGAAATTATTGTTGCCAACAGTGTCTTGGTTGCCAAGGCGCGAATGCGCTGACTCTTTTCATGATGACAGAAGGTACTTCGTTTTGCCCTCGTTCACCACCAATCCCATTTTCTCCGCTTCTTTTTCTAATTTGGAGTAAGCACAAGTTACGGCGCGGTTGTTAAGGCCAATGATATCAATATCGTCAGCACGCTTTTATAAAATATTGTTCCAGCGCGGTTAAGTTCTGCAGCTTGTATTATTTTCTCCAGCATTAAATTAAAGAAATCGCACGATAGGGGGTCACCCTGTCTGAAACCTCGTTTAGTTTCGAACGGCTCGGAGAGGTACTTCTCAATTCTGACCGAGCTGGCGGTGTTGCGCAGGGTCATTTTGCATAGCCGTATAAGTTTTTCGGGGAAACCAAATTCAGACATAGCGGCATATAGGCAGCTCCTTTTCGTGCTATCGAAAGTGGCTTTAAAATCAACAAAGGGATGATGTGAGTCGATTCTTTTCTCACGGCTTTTTTCAAAGATTTGGCGAATTGTAAAAATCTGGTCGATAGTAGATTTACCAGGTCTGAAGCCACACTGATAAGGTCCAATCAGTATGTTCTCATCAGGCTTCAGTGTTTCGCACAATACGCTTGATAGGACCTTATATGCGATATTCAAAAGGCTGATTCCGCGATAGTGGGCGCAGTTTGCAGGATCGCCCTTCTTGTGGATTGGGCAGAGAACACTTAGATTCCAATCTTCAGGCATGCATTCATCCAACCATATTCTGCATTGAAGCTGATGCATGCGCCTTACCAGCTCCTCGCCTCCGTGTTTGAATAGCCCAGCAGGCAAATCATCAGCGCCAGCTGCTTTATTGTTTTTAAATCGGGATATTGCTATTCGCACCTCGTTATAGTCGGGTTGTGGAACGTCAACTCCATCATCTTCGATTGTGGGCTCGGGTTCGGCATCTTCTCTGGTTTCTTGCTCAGTTTCTCCATTTAAAAGGGCAGAGAAGTGATCCCTCCATATTCTGAGTGCTCTCTGAACATCGGCCACCAGGTCGCCGTTCTCATTCTTACAGGAGTTTGCCCCGGGTTTAAAACCTCCTGTCATTCGCCGAATTTTTGATATAATTTTCGAGCCGCCTCGCTTTCCTCTTCAACTCGGGGTAGTGTTCACACACCTCCTCGTTGCATTCGATCTCAGCTGCCTTGTACGCCTCGTCCTTTCTTTTCGTTGCAGCGCGGCACTCTTCATCATCATACCAGTTGTTTCTTCGCGTTCGCCGGAATCCAATTACTTCTTCGGCTGCGGTACGGAGTGCTCCTGAGATATGATCCCACTGCTCATGTATTCCACTAGGTTTAATTGTGCTCTCGGAGAGCAGGTGTGAGAGGCGATCTGTGAAATAATTGGCGGTCTGTTGCGATTGCAGCTTTTCAATGTCCAGCTTTCCCTGCGTTTTTTGTTGCGCCTGTTTTGTCGTACAGAGGTGGGTACAAATCTTGGCTGCTACTAGGTAGTCATCAGAGTCGATGTAAGGTGCTCGTATTGTGCGAACATCTAAAACGCTGGAAGCATGCCGTCCGTCTATCACAACGTGGTCGATCTGGTTGCATGTTTTTCGATCGGGGGACAGCCATGTAGCCTGATGGATCTTCTTGTGCATAAACCTAGTGCTGGATATGACCATGTTTCGGGCACCGGCGAAGTCGATCAGCCTGAATCCATTTGGCGAAGTCTGGTCGTGGAGACTGAACTTCCCGACAGTGGGGAAAAATACTGTTTTATTTTGTTTTGTTGTTTTTCCGACAGGGTGAATGATTGATGTATATTGGAACGATTTTTCGTCATCCCTTGTCAAATTTGGTTTTGAGACAAACCGGTTTCGGCGTTGTGCCATCATCAGTGTCGATTTTCGTTCTGATCTGTTGTGGTCGTTTGTCTTGTATTTATAGTAGGTAGCAGGTAACGTCAGCATGGGTGTCTGTTTGTGTACGTGTGTGCATGTGTTGTGTGTGTACATTCAGAAACGGGGGTGGTTTGCATCGATCGGTTTTTTTGTGGTTGACTGAGGCAGGTAAAAGTTGGTGATTTTTGTTGTTTGACTTTTTTTTGCTTGTTTGTATTTTTTGATCTTTTGCTGTTTTGTGCTTATTTGTCGGTGCGTGTGTGTTTGTTGTACCTGAGTGGTTGCTTTGTTTTTTGTAAACCAATTTTAAAGGTTCGAATATTGTGTCGGAAACAGTGTTTGTCTGTTCGTTTATTATTCTACCGTCGAATGTTTTTTGTTTGTAGATTTCCATGTTTTCGAGTACGTTCAGACGTCTGCCTTTTGCTTGTACATGTAGGACCTTGACTGTTTTTTTGATGTTTCCGGGGGGGCATTTATTCTCCGCCATGTGATTCGCAAAGTTGGACTCTGGTATGATGGTTGGATTCCGTATCTTTTTGTTGTAATCTCTAATGTGTTCTCTGAACCTCGTTCTTACTTGTCGTCCGGTTTGTCCTATGTAACTGTGCTGGCATTCACAAGTGAGCTTGTATACACCATGGCTGCTAAATGGATCTTCTGAGTTAGTTTTGGTTCTTAGCTTCCGTCCTAAATTGTTCGATGTTTTGAACGCTGTGTTGATGTTGTATTTTCTAAGGAAATTTGCTAATTTATATGTTGCCCTTCCAGTATATGTCATTGTCGTCCAGGTTTGTGTACTTTCTTCTCCATTGTTTCTTTTTTGATCTCTAAGGTCTCTCCTGAGTTTATCTACTAGTGCTTTTTTATATCCGTTGTTTGTAGCGATGTTATATATTATTCCAAGCTCTCTTCTATATGCTTCTTGTGTAAGAGGTGTTCTTTCCAATCTTTGTACTAAGTGCCTTAGCGCTGCATTTTTATGTTGTTGTGGGTGGTTCGAGGTATTATGTATTATTGTGTCGGTGGCCGTTGGTTTCCTATATATGTCGTAGTTGAATTTATTGCTAGCTTTATCAATACTTATTGTGAGGTCCAGATAATTGATTACTCCGTCTTTTTCGGTTTCCATTGTGAATTCTATGTTCCCGTGCTGCTTGTTGAGGTACTCCAGTACTTGCTCTTCGTTGTTGGTAGTTAAAACGCATATGATATCACCCATGTACCTTGCGTAAAATAACACTCCTAATTTGGAATTTAATTCCTGTATATACTCTTTTTCCAGGTTTTGCATAAACGCTTCCATAAGAATAGCCGATGTTGGGTTTCCCATCGCAAGTCCGTTTGTTTGTCTGTATATTTTATTGTTGAATTGAAAATAGTTTTGACGTAGTGTGGTTCTTACTGTGTTCGTGATTTGCGTACTTTTTACTTTATCTTTTGTTTTACGTAGTATTATAGAGTTTACTATGTTCAATGTCTCTGCTAGTGGTATTGATGTGTATAGATCTTTTATGTCGAAAGATACCAATTTGCTGTCCTTTGTCACTTCAACGGTCCTAAGTTTGTTTATTAGTTCAGATGTATTAGTTATGGTGTGTTCGTTGCTAAGTTCCAGTGTGTCCTTCAATACTGTTTTTAAATATTTAGATAGCTTATAGCATATACAAGTTAAATTACAGAACGTTATTAATACGAAAAAAAATGATTTTATTGGGAGCTAAGGCTCCTTTATTTGTTAATGCCCAAATTAGAACTAACTTTACAAAATATTATATTCTTACATCTAGCTTATTTTGTCGCCGCTCTACCAACTGCGCTGCTGTTGCCTCCTTGTGAACTTGCTGACAGTGCGCTTCCCACCGTTTGTTGCATTCCTACTTATTTTCGTGGTGTTATATTCCGTTATGGAATTTATTTGTCTGGCTTGTGCAACAGGTGTCTTCTTGCGTAATTATAGGAATGTATGTAAATATATTTATTATTTGGCGTGTGTCGTGCTAACAGCTCCCCCCCTGAAGTTCAAACGTCCTCGTTTGAAGTGCTGGGTTTTTGGAATATTTGATTAAGCCCCTCTATTGCAGTTTCTGTTAATTCGATGGACTGGTTCTGATTGACCTTTTTGAGGGGTAATCTTGACTTTGTAACGAATATAATGATGATTATTGCTACCAGCGCAATGCTGATATTAGTGGCATAGTTGAAATGGGTTGCAGATTTTGTGTATTCTATTAGTTTTGTGTTATTTATGTTTATCTGCTTTAACATTTGCAAGGACAATATTTCTTCGGTTCTGTTTGATTCCGAAAATGGCTGTAGTATAGCGGGTAGGGGCTTGCTTGTGCGTTTTTCCGTATTGGAAAATTTTTTTCCGTTGATTGTAATTGTAGCGTTGTTGTAATGTATTATAAATGTACCGTTAAGAGATGTAGTTTCTTCGTTTATTAGGATTTCTCCTTTAAAGTCGTTCAAAAATAGGATGTCTGGTGAGAGTGCTTCGAATTCCGGTATGTGTTGACTGTTGGTCACTGTGCAGTTTGGCAAGCGGCTGTTTAAGAGATTACTTATACAATATGATATATGAATTTATTATATTGGCTTTGGCCCAATGGATTGCGTATGCAATATTTATAATTTCTTCCTTCAAAATTTCTAATTTATATTTCAATTTCAAAAATGCTCCTATTTCTCTGGTTTTGTCATTTTTCAATTCTTTAGTAATATTGTTTGTAATATCTGTAATTTCGTTTATCTTTTCTATTGTTAGTTTGTTAATAATGACCTGATTATTATTATTTTCAAGAACGTTATTTAATTTATTCAAAACTATTTCGTGATCTTCGTGGTCTGGATTTCCTGCAATCCATTTCCACGCACTACCTATGAAATTTAGTGATCTTTTCGATCTTCCTTCTATTTTTAGATTATTTAGATGACCTCTGATTTGTGATATAAGAAGGGGTAAGAAGGGATAATTCGGATTTTTATAGAGTTCTTCTGCTTGCGTTTTCATTTCTATATGCTCCAGGATTTCGTTGTATTTATCAATGTCGATTTCATGTATCATTCTAAATGTTCCAGTCTGTAGTTTGGCCGTTCCTTTTTCTATTGTTGCAAGTTGGGAGTTAGAGTAGTCGAGAATCTGTACCTCTGCGAGGCACATTGGCAGAAGAAGCCTGTAGGAAGGAAAACGTTAGTCAGTTTCTTATTCTACTTTTGTGTATAACTCGTCCCTTTTCCGTTAGTACTGTGCTATTCCTATTTTCCCTAACTATTTCTTTACTGTATGGTTTACTTAATTTCGTACCTAATCTTTTATTTTTCTTAACAAAAATGACCTGTCCGGGTAGGTATTCCTTAATTTCCTGCTTATCTCTGTTGTGGTATTCGATATCCTTCCTTTATTTTTCTGCTAGCTTTTGCAGGTTATTTTGTCTTGTACGTTCTATATCCTCTGGTGTGAAGGTCACGTTCCTACAAAAAAAATAGGTCCACTGGCCTTTTTGCCGTAACGGAGTGGATGCTGTGGTTGTATTCGGAAACCGCTCGCTCCAGCAGTTCCTCGAAATTCCTATGCCCGCCGTTCTCTTTAATGCAGCGCATAATTTCGGTTAAGGTGGAGTGGAATCTCTCCACCTGTCCGTTTGCTTGACTCTTATATGGTGGGGTAGTATAGACCTCGATCCCCAACTCATCCCATGATGGAATTTGAGTTGAGTGATGGCTCGTTGTCGATTACCACTATCCTTGGGACGCCAAATGAAAACAAAATTTCTCGTAACGGTCTCCTAACGTCTTCTATTGCCCTACTATTTAACATTTTCGTTACCGCATATTTCGTAAATTTGTCTAGGGCGGTCATGACTCTTTTTCCCTCAGTCAGAAATATATCTATGTGTATTGTATGTCCCGGAAAGGTTGGCAGTGGGGTGGCTGCCAATTTTGGCTGATTAGGGTGCCTCTCGTATTTGTTTTCCTTGCACACTGCACAATTTCCCACGATTCGTTTAATTTTGTTCACCATACCGGGAAAATAGCTGCCCTCCAAAATCTGAATTTTATTTTCCTTAGCATTTCTATGGGCTCTGAGATGTTCTTTCAGGATAATTTCCTCCTGTTCTTGTTCGCTGGTAATGTCCTCGACCAATTTTTGCGTGTACCTGCATTTGATATTCCTAAAATGTTGTGGGAAAATGTTTTGGATTATTCCCATTGTCCTTTCGTTTGTATGGATACCGTTTATTACGGACGGATTTAGATATCTTTTAAACAATGCCACGATATTTTGTTCGTTGAATCGTGGTTCTTCTATTATATGCCGGTGAATGGTCGGAAAGATTATTCTAAATTGGTATGATGCTGTTTCTGCTTCCCTAAGAAAAATCTGATTCTTGAAAACATTTATTGGTACCTCCGCGCATGGTATCAAATTATGACCTGAACTCTCATCACTATGGGTGGTGGGTGTGAGTGAATTAACTTGGTTCGGTATCCTTGACAGTGCGTCCGCTACTACATTTGATTTTCCTGGTTTGTACCTCAGTTCGTAATCATATTCCTCTAAGATGGCTTTCCATCGTTTCATTTTGCTATTCGTATTCTTTGTACTTAAGGCATATGTAAGCGGTTGATGATCGGTAAATATATTTACTTTTCTTGACCCGTACAAGTAATTCCTTAAGGAGCTTAAGGACCATATAATGGCCAGCATCTCCTTTTCATTGGTTGCATAAGATTCTTCGGGTTTGTTGAGGGTTCTAGATATGTATGTTATGGGTTTTTTATTTTGTGATAGTACGGCGCCTATTGCGAAGTCGGATGCGTCTGTGGTCAGTTCGAAGTCCTTTTCGAAATTCGGATGGGACAGAACGATGTCTCGTGAAGTAAGGGTGTTTTTTATTTTATCGAATGCATTTAATGCTTCCTGAGCTAGGGTAATGGATTGCCTTCTTGATGCGTTTTTGGAAATATTTCCGAATTCGCCTCGCAAAATGGCCGTAAGTGGCTTAGCTATCTTGGCAAAGTCCTGAATAAATCTTCTATAATAGCCTGCCATGCCAAGGAACGAACGCAGTTCCTTAAGATTTTTAGGAGGAGGCATATTGACTATGGCTTCTATCTTTTTTGGGTTTGTTTTTATTCCTCCCGGAGTAACAACGTACCCCAGGAATTCGACTTCCTTTTTAGCAAACTCACACTTATCCAACTGTATTTTCATGTTCGCTCTTTCTAGGGTTCTGAACACTAATTCAATATTTTTTAAGTGCTCCTCTTCGTTTTTCCCAAATATTATCACGTCGTCGATGTAGACGTAACATCTTACACCGATATGTTGCCGGAGGATGTCATCCAGTGCTCGTTGAAATGTGGACGGAGCATTCTTAAGCCCAAATGGCAATCGGAGAAATTCGTACTTTCCGTTGTTTACGGAAAATGCCGTTTTCTCGATATCGGACTCACGGAGTGGTATCTGGTGGAATCCACTTTTAAGATCAATAACGGTAAATAGTGAATTGTTTCCGAGGTTTGCAAGAACTTCATTTATTTCTGGTATGGGGTACTTATCGGGGATTGTAATTGAATTGAGCTTGCGATAATCGATCACCATCCGGTATTTCTTTTTACCGGAGGCATCCAACTTTTTGTCGACTATCCAGACTGGTGAGTTATAGGGGGATTTCGATCTCCTAACTATCCCGTTGTCTAGAAGTTTCTCTATTTGTCGTTCGATTTCTTCTTTAAGCGCCATTGGATAAGGATAAGGCTTGGAATATATGGGTGTGTCGCTAGTAGTGCGGATTTCGCCCTTCACTAAGGTAGTATATGTTAGTATTTCATCGGGATCCGAGAATAGATTGGGGCATTTCCCAATTATGTTATTAATTTTTGATTGCATTTCGGCAGAAAGATGTGGCATTTCTATTCCTACATTATTCACTTCTTGTGACACTCTTTGCTTTAGAGGGATAGCTATATTCTCGAAAATTGTCATCATATTTTTATCGGTGTGGATTGTTGCTTGTAGTTGTTTGAGCGTATCGTTACCTATTATTCCATGAAAGGAGTTTAATGTTGGTAAAATGAAAAACTTAATTTTGCCTACGCCGTGTCCGAAGATATCCACGTATGTGTGGTGAGTGATTTCTATGTCTCCTGCGACAGAGTTAACTTTAAAGGTATGCTCATTAGGAATTGGATTTCTTATCCTAGAGGATTGTATGTAATTTTTATTTGAGCCGGTATCTATTAAAAAGTCTAGTCCATCTCCACTCTTAGCAATGAACTCGTAATAGGGGAGTGAAGATGGCGTTAATCTAAAAAAATGAATAGTATCTAGTTCAATGCAATCCAGGTCGTACGGGGCCGGATTGTTGTTTGTGATTAAGTTAAGGTTGCTTTTTGGTACATGTTCCAGTTGATTTTCGCTTCCGTAATTATTTGGGACGGGATTATCCTCGTAGATTTGGTTAGGATCTGCTTGATCATAATATTCGTCCGGTTTAGTGTAGCCCGTATCGGCGTAAAAAGTTCTTTGCATTTTATTAGGTGCGTGAGGATGTTGGGTAGAAAGAGGGCGCTTCTGCGCGAAATTGTTTTGGTTATTCTGCGGCCGGTTTTGATAATTGACCTGTCTGGAATGTATGGACTGGTCTACGTCCATGGGTACTGGTGGTTTTGGTGGTAGATTACTTCTGTTATTATTAGGGTAATTATTTTGGTTATTGTATCCTGTTGGATTCGAACGGAAATTTGGGTTATATTGGGGATAATTTGTTTGGCCGTTATATCCCGTGCGGAATCCTTGATCATATCCGGGGTTATTGTAGTTGCTAGGACGATTTGTCTGTGGAATGAATGGATTGTTTGGGTACCTATTTGTTTGTCGATTAAACTGTTGCAACCTCGGTGCAAAGCTAGGTTTTGGTGCTGAGGAATAAGTCAGCTCGGGATAGAAGGGTCTGTTATTGTTATAATTTGTGGTATTTCGTGGTGGTCGTGGCGGTCCGTTGTTAATTGATCTATTCACAGTGTTCGCGTGGTTCATTCGGAAGGACATGTTATCAAGTTTTTGACACAGGTGCAGTGCCTGTGGCAGGGTGCTTGGTTCACGAATACTGAGGAGACGGGGAAGGTCTCCGTTAAGCCCGCGGATAAACGTATCCAGAGCTTTCTCCCTGTAGGAGTTTGTCATGGCTCTGATGGACTCTTCGCCCAAGTCGAGGCAGGAAATTTTGTCGAGGATTAGTGAAAGGTGTTGATAGACCCTCTGATAGAAGGTAGAAATATCATCGTGGCGTTGGGCTAATGTAGTCATTTGGTACTCTAGAGTACCGATATCCCTCTTGTCGGAATAGTGCATCATGAGGCACTTCCTAATGTGTGTCCAATCTAGTGGAGTGCTATATGATTCGAGAGCCGTGTCGGCATCGCCGACAATTTTGTGTCTAATTGTGTGTAATATGGCGAAATATTTGGGTGTATTTTGCAAGAACTCGTATGCTTTTAGTATCCTATCGACACTCTTTCTCCAGGAGCTAAACTCTCCTGGTCGTCCTGAGAATTCTCTCAGGCATTTTACCATGTCTGGTACCCTGTCTAAATCATTTATGTTTTGTGCATTTAATGTCACACTATGATCTGGTGGCAGATCGTTAAGGGAAGCCCTATTCATTTCACCTAACATCTCCCTAACTGCTGGTTCTATTCCAGTCGGATTCGCGACGGGAGGATTTCCCTGATGGGCACCTCTATATTCCAACCTAAGTTGGTTCAGTTGATCAACGAGTTCTTCCGCGGATCCTGGCATTTTCCTAAAAATTTTTTTATTTATTTTTTTTTTTTTTTATTTGATTTGTTGCTAATTTCCTGTTAGTCCCTTTCTTATTTCACAAGGCTCAGCTCAATTTACTTTTACCAATGATTTCTGTATAACTTCCTTTTTCCTTAAAATTTATTGTTAATTTTTCTTTTGGTTCACAAAACGCAACTCAACTTACTTTTCGCAATGATTTCTGTATAAAAAAAAATTTTTATTATTTCTATTTTTATTTTTTTTCTGGATTCGTTTGCTAACTTCTTGCTAATTTTTCCTTTTGTTTCACAAAGCGCAACTCAATTTACTTTTCACAATGATTTCTGTATAAATTTTATTCTTAAATTGTATGGATTTGTTTGCTAATTTCTTGTTAATTTTTCCTTTGGTTCACAAAACGCAATTAAATTTACTTTTCACAATAATTTACTTTCCTCTTTTTTTATTGAAATTGTTATTATTTTTTTGTTTCCAATTATTTACTTATCACTAATCTTACGCTAGTATCATGTCCAACGCTGGATGTGGGGTTCTTGCCGCTTCGGTGTTCGTCCCTTTCCCTCCTAGTACTTGGGTACCTCGGTCGTACTGCTTATTCCACTTCCCGATGCCGCTGTAGACGCGTGGCCTTACTTGTTATTTTTCGGGCACTTTTATCGTTTTGTTACATACGTCACTCGCGTGGCCTTACTTTTAGATTTTCAGGCACTACTACTTTACGGCACTCGCGCTGGTCCCTGCTCGGGCGCCAGTTAAATTACAGAACGTTATTAATACGAAAAAAAATGATTTTATTGGGAGCTAAGGCTCCTTTATTTGTTAATGCCCAAATTAGAACTAACTTTACAAAATATTATATTCTTACATCTAGCTTATTTTGTCGCCGCTCTACCAACTGCGCTGCTGTTGCCTCCTTGTGAACTTGCTGACAGTGCGCTTCCCACCGTTTGTTGCATTCCTACTTATTTTCGTGGTGTTATATTCCGTTATGGAATTTATTTGTCTGGCTTGTGCAACAGGTGTCTTCTTGCGTAATTATAGGAATGTATGTAAATATATTTATTATTTGGCGTGTGTCGTGCTAACATACATTAGTCCAAATGAACCCGTCAACTCCACCACTGATTGCGCTACCAAAAATCCACAAGCCAGGCAATCCAATGAGACCAATCATTAATTTTAAATCGGCACCATGCTATAAGCTATCTAAATATTTAAAAACAGTATTGAAGGACACACTGGAACTTAGCAACGAACACACTATAACTAATACATCTGAACTAATAAACAAACTTAGGACCGTTGAAGTGACAAAGGACAGCAAATTGGTATCTTTCGACATAAAAGATCTATACACATCAATACCACTAGCAGAGACATTGAACATAGTAAACTCTATAATACTACGTAAAACAAAAGATAAAGTAAAAAGTACGCAAATCACGAACACAGTACGAACCACACTACGTCAAAACTATTTTCAATTCAACAATAAAATATACAGACAAACAAACGGACTTGTTGGGAAACCCAACATCGGCTATTCTTATGGAAGCGTTTATGCAAAACCTGGAAAAAGAGTATATACAGGAATTAAATTCCAAATTAGGAGTATTATTTTACGCAAGGTACGTGGATGATATCATATGCGTTTTAACTACCAACAACGAAGAGCAAGTACTGGAGTACCTCAACAAGCAGCACGGGAACATAGAATTCACAATGGAAACCGAAAAAGACGGAGTAATCAATTATCTGGACCTCACAATAAGTATTGATAAAGCTAGCAATAAATTCAACTACGACATATATAGGAAACCAACGACCACCGACACAATAATACATAATACCTCGAACCACCCACAACAACATAAAAATGCAGCGCTAAGGCACTTAGTACAAAGATTGGAAAGAACACCTCTTACACAAGAAGCATATAGAAGAGAGCTTGGAATAATATATAACATCGCTACAAACAACGGATATAAAAAAGCACTAGTAGATAAACTCAGGAGAGACCTTAGAGAACAAAAAAGAAACAATGGAGAAGAAAGTACACAAACCTGGACGACAATGACATATACTGGAAGGGCAACATATAAATTAGCAAATTTCCTTAGAAAATACAACATCAACACAGCGTTCAAAACATCGAACAATTTAGGACGGAAGCTAAGAACCAAAACTAACTCAGAAGATCCATTTAGCAGCCATGGTGTATACAAGCTCACTTGTGAATGCCAGCACAGTTACATAGGACAAACCGGACGACAAGTAAGAACGAGGTTCAGAGAACACATTAGAGATTACAACAAAAAGATACGGAATCCAACCATCATACCAGAGTTAAACTTTGCGAATCACATGGCGGAGAATAAATGCCCCCCCGGAAACATCAAAAAAACAGTCAAGGTCCTACATGTACTAGCAAAAGGCAGACGTCTGAACGTACTCGAAAACATGGAAATCTACAAACAAAAAACATTCGACGGTAGAATAATAAACGAACAGACAAACACTGTTTCCGACACAATATTCGAACCTTTAAAATTGGTTTACAAAAAACAAAGCAACCACTCAGGTACAACAAACACACACGCACCGACAAATAAGCACAAAACAGCAAAAGATCAAAAAATACAAACAAGCAAAAAAAGTCAAACAACAAAAATCACCACCTTTTACCTGCATCAGTCAACCACAAAAAAACCGATCGATGCAAACCACCCCCGTTTCTGAATGTACACACACAACACATGCACACACGTACACAAACAGACACCCATGCTGACGTTACCTGCTACCTACTATAAATACAAGACAAACGACCACAACAGATCAGAACGAAAATCGACACTGATGATGGCACAACGCCGAAACCGGTTTGTCTCAAAACCATATTTGACAAGGGATGACGGGAAAAATACACCCTCCTCACCCACCCTGGCGTTAAAGTCTCCAAGCACGACTTTGATATCATGACGGGGGCAGCGCTCGTAGAATGCATCCTTTTCCACGTCGTCCTTCTCTTCCGTCGGTGCAGGAGCGCAGATAAACGATATGGTGAATCTTGTATGGTGGTGATGGCAGCTTTTGCTTTCCTCAGGACCTCAACCAGCCGGGCAGCGGCACCTTTCCCATTAAATGACCGTACAGGTACATGCCCTTATCTCGTAATACTTATTTCGTTTGCGGGTGTTGTCATCTAAAAAAGGGGTTCTCATATCCGAGGCTTTGTTGCTGAATTTCATTGGGATGTTGTTTTATGTGGTGGGTCCCAAACCAACGCACAACCCGTTTCACGGGAGGTTGAATTCAATTACACGTTTGCATAGCGAGCCGCTTGATCCAAGACAGACGACCGCTTGCAGCCGCACCACATGGTGATCAGACGCTACAGTTTGAATCCCCCAGCAAGCCCTTAAACCGATTATGTCGGAGTGGCCTCACCAGGTTGTCGCCTTCTCACGTTTAGCTCACCACCAAACGGGTGTTCGGTGGTTACCCAGAGGATACTTGGGGGCAAAGCCCGGAAGTAGTGAGCTGCTTGAACCGCATGCAAAAGAATCGCTCTGGCCATTCCCAGGGCCCCATCCTGCCCGTATATAGCTTTTGGAAAGCCCGCGAGGTTATATAGAGCTGCAGTTCGGTATAGTTAGGAGTTTATTTGGTTCAAGCTTATGACATTTTATATATAGATGTGTTCTATGTATCAAAACGTCAAAACAACGTCTACCGGGTTTGCTAGTAAATTATAAAATGGCGAAAGCAAACAACGAATTTCAGCATTCATTTGTAAAATTGAGAGACTAGTTTGCGTTCTAATAGACAGACGGACAGACAGACAGACGGACGGAGAGACGGGCATGGCTAAATTGACTCCGCTCATCGTGCTGATCATTTTAGTGAACTTTTTTCTTCTTGTTTTCATACTTACATACATTAAATGTTTTTGAAAGGTATGAAAATCAAAAAAGAGATATAACTTCGCTATTGCAGTGGGCTATTAACTACGTGTCCGAATATTTTACTTGTGTGTTTCCCGATTTGGCTAATTTTTGGAAGGAGTATTATACATACTACTAAGAAGCAGCTGACCAATTTTCATTGAAATATCAAGATTAAATTATAAGCGATTGCCCTTGAAAGTAGCAGAAATTTTGTGCTGAAAAGTGGGCGGCGCCACGCCTACTTCTTCAAAATTGACAAACGTTTTTTGCGGCCGAATTTACCTTAAAAAGCTTATTATGTGTGCCAAATCTGATTGATATAACTTGCTTAGTTGTAGAAATATCGCTTTCTAAATTAAAAAAAAAAATTTCAGAACTAAGTTAAAAAACTGGGAGTTGACATTAACCGATTTCGCCCAATTTTACAGCAAACAGTAACCTTTATATATAGAACAGTATCACCAAATTTCGTTTCGACAAGTCAATTTTTGGCGGAGTTATGGCATAAAAAGTTTTGTGGAATAGTCCACTATAAAAGGGGCGTGGCCACGCCCATTTTCGTAAATTTAAAGTTTTTGTAGACCTTAACCGATCCCACCCATTTTTTCCTGGAACATTCCTTGCATACCTGGAAACCTGCGTGCTGAATTTCGTTTCGATATATTGAACGGTTTTTGATTTATGATTAATATTATTTATAAATTTGACTTAATCAAAAGTGGGCGGTGCCACGTCCATTTTCAAAAATTTCTTGAAAATTTATTTTATGCTTCAATCTCAATGTATTCACCAAATTTTATCCTTATAGGTGTATTATGTACTGAGTAATCACTTTTTTTGTGTTTCCGAAAATATTCTATATATAAAAAGTGGGCGTGGCTATTGTCCGATTTCGCCCATTTTAAATAGCGCTCGGAGAAGAGTGCCAAGGAACTTGCATACCAAATTTCATTAAGATATCTCAAAATTTACTCAAGATATCGTGTTCACAGACGGACGGACGGACGTGGCTTAATCAAAGAATAAAAATCTGGCCTACAAATGTGACAGCTGTGTTGTTGATCTGCCTTCAATTATGCAGTCCAAAATTGTAGAGACCCAAAAAAGCCTAAGTGATCTTTGCAGCTTTTTTAAGTCAGTAAACATTAATAATGTTGGTGAGAAAAAGAAGGTCCATGGTTCGAGCCCTGGTACAGGTAACATCAAAAGTGATTTGAAAAAAGTTTTTCAAAACGGGGTCGCCCCTCGGCCGTGGGTTGGCAAACTCTCCGAGTGTATTTCTGCCATGACAGGCTTCTCAGCAAAAAATTCGTCTCCTTTGTAGATGCCGTTCGGAGTCGGCAAAAAACTGTAGGTCCCACCAATTTGTAGGGAAAATTCAAATCGGCACACCACAAATTGGAAGAGAAGCTTGGCGCAAAAATCTCTTAGGAGGTTTATGATGATATACCTGTTGTATATCGCGCCATAGAGAGAGTAGAGAGAAAAAGAAGTCGAAAAAAGAAATTTCAAAGTCGCATAATAGCCTCTGGCAATGCAAAAAACACTATTGTAACGCGTTCAAAATCTGGTGTCGTTGAACCGAATGTGAATAATGAACAAAATGCAGATCAAGAAGATTCTCTCACTCTACAATTTCCGAGTTCTAATGGTGTTGTTCCTGTAACCCAATCTCTTTCGGCCGATGATGAGCCAGTCGCTATCGGTATGAGTGTAACTCAGTTGTCTAACCACTGTGTTAGCTATGCTGGCATCGCTGCTGCTGCTGATATTGCGGAGTCTGTTGCGTCGTTTCGCACGGCTGCTTCAACTAATGCACTCACAAAAATTAATAACAAAAGTGGTGTGAAGAAAAATGAAAAAGCTTGTGCAATTGTTGTTGGTAATAGTGCCAATGCTAATTTAGATGTCAGCGTACGCTGTAAATGGCTACACTTATCATCTTTTAAGCCGTCGGTAAATGCAGAAGCAATTGTTGAGTACATTTCAAATGATGCTAATGTATCTAAAGCTTCAATGCGTTGTCAAAAGCTAGTTAAAAAAGACGCTGATCCTAAGCTTTTTAAGTATATGAACTTCAAGTTTTGTATTTCCGCATCCAACTACAACAAGGTTCTAGACGCATCAATTTGGCCTTCTGATGTAAAAATAAGACCATTCCACTTTTTTCAAAAGCCTGTGAATCTGCAGAACAATGTATGAGTGCTAATTCCGCCTCCAACAGTATTGTCCCAAAAAAATCGTTGGCAACTTATTTTCAAAATATCTCGGGAATGAGAACTAAAGCCTTTGCTGTCCATGCCGCTACCTCTATTAATGACTACGACGTAATAGTTCTTGTAGAGACTTGGCTGACTGGGGATTTTCATGACAATGAATTTTTTGGCAATTTATATAATGTGTTTCGCAAAGATAGAGATAGCATAAGCACTGGTTTGTCGCGTGGAGGAGGAGTCCTAATAGCTGTAAAAAAGAAATTTTAGTCATCACTGGTTCCTCTTAGTATTACTGACAATGTTATTGACCAATTAATCATTTCTATTAAAGGTAAAACAGGTACTCTTCATGTATGTGTTTCATATATACCTCCAAATAGTTCCGATAAGCTATATGAGGATCATGTAAATAATATTATGCACGTTATTAGGGGATTTTAATTTGAATAAAATCACTTGGAGTTATCTTCCAGGTGAAACTAATCTCATACCGACTACTGTAAATTATGCTAACGAAATGTATTTAGTTGATAGTTTTTATAGCTTACAATTGGTGCAAATCAATAATTTTGTAAATTCATTAGATAAAATACTTGATCTAATTTTTGTTAGTAATGATCTTAATTGCAATTTGCTTCGTTCTTGCTATCCGTTGTCGAATACCGATAAGCATCATGTACCTCTAATTTTGGAGTTGGAATTTTATGAGTTTGCAAAAATTGTACATAATGTTGAGACTGATTTCAATTATAGCCGGTGTGATTTCGGCTTGATAAATAATTTAATTTCTAATATTGACTGGCAACTTCTTTTTGATGGCCACAATCTTGCGGAATGTTTTGATCTATTTAAAAGGAATATCTTAGAAATAGTAGAGAATAATATTCCTCGGTTTCCAGTAAGGGCTTATAAGTTACTCTGGTATACAAAGAATCTTAAAAAAATCAAGAACTTACGAAATAAATATCATAAGCTTTTCAAGAAATCGGGTAGTCATAGACACAAGCTTGAATATTTGAAATAAGCAAAAGAGTTCAGTTGTCTTGACACATTTTTATATAATCAGTACATTCATAATTTCGAAAATAATATTAAATCTAACCCAAAATCGTTTTCGAATTTCATTCGTTCTAAGCGGTCATCTTCGACTATTCCACTGTCTGTTTCTTACCAAGGTAAGAGTTCTACATCGCCTTCTGACTCAGCAAATTTGTTTGCTGAATTTTTGAAAGGAAATTTCGACACTGATGACACAATGAACGATGATAGTAATATGTTAAATAATATTACGTCTTGTCTTGACTTCTGCTCTTTAGTTCTTGATATTTACGATATTATTTTAAGCATTCAGACAATCAAGAATTCAACGAAATGCGACTATCAACAAATCTCGCCTTTCTTTCTAAAGCAATGTATGGGTTCAGTGGCGGAACCTTTGTTGCATATATTTAATTTATCCCTTAAATGTGGAATCTTTTTGGATGAATGGAAAATTTCTTGTATTGAACCAATTCATAAGAGTGGTAATAAGACGGTTGTTTCAAACTACCGTCCTATTTCCAAACTTCCAGTTATGTCTAAACTTTTTGAGAAAGCGGTCATGACGAAATTAGCGTCCTTACTTAAAAATTACATTTGTCCATATCAGCATGGATTTGTTCCGGGACGTTCTACAGTTTCCAATCTCACTGTATTTTCCAATTACTGCATCTCATCATTTTCGGATAGTTATCAAGTTGACTGCATTTATACGGACCTGTCCAAAGCTTTCGACAGAGTATCTCATAGAGTATTACTGGAAAAGTTAGAAAAATGGGGATTTGGCTCCACATTTTTACTTTGGATAACTTCTTATTTATTTATTAAATAGAGTAAATTTCGTTGTTGTGGACAAAGTAAAGTCAGCACCATACGTAGCAACATCGGGTGTGCCTCAGGGAAGCATCGTTGGTCCACTACTTTTCATTATGTTCATTAATGATGTGCTTGTTTTAAACATTGCAGCTACCTTATGTACGCCGATGATTTAAAAATATTTTTCAAGATAAGAAATGAATCTGATGTTCTTACACTTCAGACAGAATTAAATGCTTTTAATGATTGGTGCTGTAGAAATATGCTCGCTCTCAATGTTAATAAATGCTACAGTGTTACGTCTTCCAAATTAAATAATCATTTGATTTCGACATTCTATGTCGCTGATATGCCTTTAATTAGGGCTAATAAAATTCGTGATTTGGGTGTTGTATTTGATTCGTCGTTTACATTTATTGAACACCTTGATTATATAATTCCCAAAGCATACTCACTATTGGCATTTATTAAAAGAAATGGGTCAGAGTTTAAGGATTAATATCCCAAAAAGCTACTATATAACGCTTTCGTTAGATCTAGGCTTAAATATGCTTCTATAATCTGGAGTCCCTATTATGATGTTCACAATAACAGAATTGAACGTGTTCAAAAAATATTTATGAAGTACTGCTTATCCGACCTGAACTTCGAGATGCCTCTCCCTTCATATATTTCGAGGTGTAAGTTGATTAATTTGCGTACGTTAGAGAGTAGAAGGTTGATGTTCGCTATTATATTTATTTATGATATTGTTAATGGCATCATTGATTGCCCAACACATCTTGAGTCTTTGAGTTTTCATGTGCCGCCACGCAACTTGCGTCTTCGTAATATGTTTGCTATTGGAAATTTTAGGTCTAATTATGCGGTGAATGAACCAATCACATTTGATTTTTCTGTGTCTAGAAACTGCTTAAGAAATATGTTATTTTCTGCTTCAAACTAAATAGTTTAGTACTAGCCTTATATGTACACATGGATGTACCAGTATGGAATCTAGTCTGTAAGATTTTTGTAAATCATAGTCTTAAATAAATAAATTTCTCTTTTCGTCCTGAACATTTTGATATCTATAAGTCAATATCTATCTCGATCCGTTTATGCCGTTACGTACTGCCGTTAGGCGACTAAAGTTAATATACCTTGTGTGCGTAGCACTACTAGGTATAAAAAGGGTATCTTTTATAGGCGCCAAAGTACTTAACCGATCTTTATGAAATTTTCACAATATATACTTGGCTTCAATGGGTACAGCATAGACAATATATAGTTTTGAAAAAGTGTGCGGAGCCACGCCCACACGCTATATAAATTTTAAATTCGTCATAACTCCGATATTTTTTGGTCTAAACTAATGATATTTGGATATATGTGTCACTTAGTCAATATCTACATAATTTTTCAAAAGTGGGCGGTGCCACGCCCACATATTTTGTGTTTTGTTTTGCTCTTGAACTTACACGATAAGTTCAGGAGTTCGTTGGGCACGACACAGTCTGTATATAACTTTTGGAAAAGCCCCCAGGTTATATAAAGCTGCAGTTCGGTATAGTTAGAAGTTAATTTGGTTCAAGTAAATGACATTTTATATATAAATGTGTTCTATGTATCAAAACGTCAAAACAACGTCTACCGGGTTTGCTAGTATATTATAAAATGGCAAAAGCAAACAACGATTTTCAGCATTCTTTTGTAAAACTAAGAGGCTAGTTTGCATTCAAATAGACGGACAGACAGACAGACGGACGGAGAGACGAGCATGGCTAAATCGTCTCCGCTCATCGTGCTGATCATTTTAGTGAACTTTTCTCTTCTTGTTCTCATACTTACATACATTTAATGTTTATGAAAGGTATGAAAATCAGAAAAGATATATAACTTCACCATTGCAGTGGGCTATTAACTGCGTGCCCGAACATTTTGCTTGTGTGTTTCCCGATTTGGCTAATTTTTGGCAGGATTATAATACATAATACTGAGAAGCAGCTGACCAATTTTCATTGAAATATCAAAATTGAATTATAAGGGATTGCCTTTGAAAATAGCAGAAATTTTATGCTGAAAAGTGGGCGCGCCATGCCTACTTCTTCAAAATTGACAAAAATTTTTTGCGGCCGAGTTTTTCTTAAAAAGCGTATTATGTGTGCTAAATCTGATTGATATTACTTGGTTAGTTGTAGAAATATCGCTTTTTAAATTTTAGAAAAAAAATTTTCAGAACTATGTTAAAAAACTGGGCGTGGACATTTACCGATTTCGCCCAATTTTAAAGCAAACAGTTACCTTTATATATAGAACATTATCACCAAATTTCGTTTCGACAAATCAATTTTTGGCTGAGTTATGGCATAAAAAGTTTTGTGGAATAGTCCACTATAAAAGGGGCGGGGACACGCCCATTTTCGAACATTTTAATTTTTTGGATTTCTTTGTTTACGGAAACTTTAAAAGTGAAATATAAATTATGTAAAGCTATTTTACGCAAAGTTATTGCCTATTTAATATATCTACGATCCTCTTCAAAATCTTTCATATAAAATTGGGTGTACGAGTATACCTTAACCGATCCCGCCCATTTTTTCCTAGAACATTCCTTGCATACCTGGAAATCTGCGTGCTGAATTTCGGTTCAATATATTGAGTGGTTTTTGATTTATGATTAATATTATTTCTAACTTAATTATTTCTGACTTAATCAAAAGTGGGAGGTGCCACAACCATTTTCAAAAATTTCTTGAAAAATTTATTTTATGCCTCAATCTCAACGTAGTCACCAAATTTTATCCTTATGGGTGCATTATGTACTGATTAATCAAAAAAGTGGGCGTGGCTGTCGTCCGATTTCGCCCATTTTAAATAGCGCTCGGATATGAGTGCCAAGGAACCCACATACCAAATTTCATTAAGATATCTCAAAATTTACTCAAGTTATCGTGTTCACAGACGGACGGACGGACGGACGGACGGGCATGGCTTAATCAATTTCTTTTTTTTGTCCCGAACATTTTGATATATATAAGTCAATATCTATCTCGATCCGTTTATGCCGTTACGTACTGCCGTTAGGCGACTAAAGTTAATATACCTTGTGTGCGTAGCACTACTAGGTATAATAAAAAAAAATGTATCAGTTGGTAGGATTCGAACCGAAGCGAAAACCCCTAGAAAAAATTATTGCTTACAGGTTATGGGCTTCAGAAGAAGGATTACTGATAGTCTAATATATTTAGACCACATGACAACCGCCTCCCTATCCACTAAAAAACACATTTTAATAATATCACTAGAGTTCGCAAAAGCATTTGACAGAGTGGGTTCCCGCTCTGTTGTAGAACAGCTTCAAGAGTGAAAAGTTGTCGAAAAAATAATAAATAATGTTGCAATTTTTATGAAAAACAGGAAAATTAAAAACAGAGTAGGTAACAGTCATTCAAACACAGCAAACCTATACAATGGAATACCACCAGGATCACCACTCTCAGTTGTTTTTTATTTCTTAATTGCCTATACTAAACTTGCTAATATCATATCGATACACAGGTAACTAAGTTTCTGCGCATACGCAGATGACTTTCACTTCATAGCTCCATTGGACCGAGCAAAAAACCAAACGATTAATACCAATTTATTAATATATGAAATAAAGAAATATATGAATAAGGGAAAACTACCAAAGTAGTTTTTTTGAATTATTCAGTAGAGCGCTTTGGAAGTTGAAATTGAAGTGTAAATGTATGAAATTGAGATCTAGTTTTTTGTCGATAGACATGTAGAAAACTAAACTCTTTTACCAGAAAGGAGAATGAACGTAATACAATGCTTATTAAGCTGTAAGTGCAACTGTAACATTATCCCTCTTTTTTCTGTCGTAAAGGCACTTATTGTATCAAAACTGAGTTACGGTATATTTCTCTATTGATACGTGTCCGAAAAAAATATCTAAAAACTTCAATCATGTTCAGTGTATGTTTTCGACATCAAGAGGCTTATCTCAACTCACTACAGACAAAAACTCATTTTCCCAAACTTCCATATGGTGCCAATACATTAACGGTAAAGAATACAACGTGAACATATTTCTCAGAAGCCTAGACGGTATAGCCAGAATAGACCTAATAAAAATCGAGCACCTTCGCCTAGGTTATTCAACCGTTGCCCATAATTATCACTTACAAAACCACCTACTAACCTACTGCAAACTTTGCAACACCCAAATTCCCATCACGATACCCCATTTCCTAACCGAATGTAAATCTTTGCAACCACAACGTACCCGATCCGAAAATATTTTAAAAATCATATCATTCTTAAAATCTATTCGCCTTGACTACGTTCTTTAAATAATAATATAATAGTGTGCTTAGAATCTAATTTACTCAATCAATTGATACTTACTCGTACATAGATATGTCTACATAAATTTGAATTAACTAATTAACAATAAAATCTCGGCGAACTGAAGGCCTTAGTAACCATTGCTCCAACTAATTGTAAGGTAGGTAGCAATCAATAATAATAATAATAATAATAATAATAATAACAATAATAATAATAAAAGTTAAAAAACGATTTTACAGCAAAAGGAAATAAAAAATCCTGGTGCTTCAAGATATCTACGAGATAATTTGTTCGATTAAAATCTGAATGGTAATACCCAAAAACAGGAAATGAAAACCACCGGTGTGGGAAGTCCAGGGAACCCTCTGAAAATACCCGTTTTTTTGCCGTGCTAAATGCTCAGATATTGCCTACAAATAAAGGGTGTTTTTTTAGGGGTATAGAACTTCGAATTGAAATAAAACACAAGAAAATCGTTTTAAGGTCCATCAATTTGGCTTTATTGGAAGGATAATTTTATGCCATTAATGTTTAAATATGATTTCGGGCATGTGGCCGCCGCGGCTGGCTCGAATAAAGCCAATTCTACAGGTCCAATTTTCAACCACTTTTTCGAGCATATGGGGCCGTATGTCGGCAATAACGCCACGAATGTTGGCTTCCAATTCCCCTAACGTTTCTGGTTTGTTGGTGTAGACGAGCGACTTCACATATCCCCAAAGAAAATAATCCAATGGTGTCAAATCACACGACCTTGGTGGCCAATTGACAGGTCCATTCCGCGAAATTATGCGCTCATCGAATGTTTCCTTCAATAAATCGATTGTGACGTGCGCTGTGTGGCATGTAGCGCCGTCTTGTTGGAACCACAACTCATCCACATTCATGCCATCCAATTCGGGAACAAAATAGTCGGTTATCATGGCTCTATACCGGTCTCCATTAACGGTAGCTGCCTCTCCAGCATTATTGCGGAAGAAGTATGGCCCAATGACTCCACCAGCCCATAGAGCACACCAAACAGTCAGTTTTTGTGGATGTAATGGCGTTTCAAGGGTCTCATGTGGATTCTCTTCACTCCAAATGCGGCAATTTTGCTTGTTGACGTAGCCATTCAACCAAAAATGAGCCTCATCACTGAACAAAATTTTGCGATGAAAATCAGCATCGAAATCAATCTCATTTTCGGCCCATACACCAAAATCACGACGCATTGCATGGTCTCGCGGCTTTAATTCTTGCACAAGCTGGATCTTGTAAGGTCGCAAGCCAAGATCTTTGCGCAAAATCTTCCATAAAGTTGATGGACAAAGCTCCAATTGCTGTGCACGGTGGCGAATCGATTCATTCGGGTCCTCTTCAACACTTTGCTCTACAGCGGCAATTGTTTCTTCGGTGCGCACTGTTCGACGTCTCTACGGATGCGTATTATCACATAGAGTAAACGTAGTGCGAAAACGATCCATGGTTAACCGAATTAATTGCTCTGATGGACGATTATGTCGACCATAAAATGGACGGAGCTCACGGTAAACTTCGCGAACTGAACCATTATTTTCGAAATAAATTTGCACGATTTGCAAGCGTTGTTCTTTTGTCAACCTGTTCATGATGAAATGGCAAACCAAACTGAACATAAATGACATTAGAGTTGCCAGATTTGACCACAAAATGCCAGTTTTATCTCTATTCGAAAAACAAACCTGTAAAAAAAACACCCTGTACTATTACGTTAACGATATTTATTTCTATATTTAATGCGAAGCTGCTATCTTTTTATCAATAAACTATTTACCAAATATCGATGCGCTTTAATAACGTTTAAAACGATCCAAAAATATTTGGACTCGTGTTGGCATAAGCGGAGCCAAATAATCGGTGCTAATATTTTAGCTAATATATAATATATTAGCTAATATTGAATTTTAGACGAGTTTTTAAATTAATGACTATCATTACGAGCCATCAAATATGAAGGCTTTGGACAAAGAAGGTGAAACATCGCCTATTTGAAAAGAATCTTTCCACATAATTCACAAGCCAAAATAAAAGACAATTGGAGGATGGGGCCGTGTGTAGAAGTCTACGCAAATGGGGCAATTTTCTGATCGCTATTCACATGGGAATAGCGGGCCAAGCAGCTCACTACTTCCGGGCGCTTGCGTCCAAGTATCCTCTGGGTAGCCACCGAACACCAGTTTGGTGGTGAACTAAACGTGACAAGGCGACAACTTGGTAAGGCCACTCTGACATAATCGGTTTAAGGGATTGGTGGGGGATTCAAACAGCAGCGTCTGATCACCATGTGGTACGACTGCCAGCGGGCGTCTGTCTTGGATCAAGCGGATCGCTATATAAACGTGAAATTTAAGTACAACCTCCAACGAAACTGGTTGTGCCCTGGGTTTGAGACCCACCACATAAAACAACATTTCAATGAAATTCAAGAGCGAAGTTTCGTATATGAAAACCTCTTTTTTAAATTACAATACCCGGAAGGAAGACAAAAGCTGACATCACCGCAATACAAGAGACGCGAGGGATGGGGCGAGGAAACACGAACAAAACACCTTGCAACATCTATTGGATTGTGTATGTAGACAAGCGAAGATTCGGCGTGGGATTTGCGGTGGGAGAGAGAATTCTTCACCGAGTACTGTCGTTCACACCCGTGAATAAGCGTCTCGCCGCAATTCGGATAGACGTAAGAATTTTCACCATCTCGTTTATCTGCGGTCATGCACCGACAGAAGAGAAGGACGACGTGAAAAAGGATGCACTCAACAAGCGCCTGGAAGAAGCATACCAGCAATGCCACCGTCATGATATCAAAGTCGTACTTGGCGACTTTAACGCCAGGGTGGGTAAAGAGGGTGTTTTTGGCCTCCTGTTGGAAAAATCAGTTCCCACGATCACGATCGACAGGCTGATCGATTCCAAAACATGGTCTTATCCAACACTAGGTTTATGCACAAGAAGATCCATCAGGCTATATGGCTCACCCTAATCGAAAAACACGTTACCAGATCGATCACGTTGTAATCGACGGACGGCATGCTTTCAGGGTTTTAGATGTTCGCACAATATGAGGACCTAACATCGACTCTGTACGACAAAACAAGTGCAAAAAAAACGCAGGGAAAGCTTAACGTCGAAAATCTGCAATCGCAACAGACCGCCAATGGTTTTGCAGATCGCCTCTCACACTTTCTCTCCGAAAGCACAATAAACCCAGTGGAACGAGTGAGCATATCTCAGGGCATCCCGCATAGCAGTCGAAGAAGTAATTGGATTCCGGCGAACGCCAAGAAAAAACTGGTACAATGAGGAAGGAAAGAAAGGACGATGTCTACAAGGCAACACTGAGAGTGAATATAACGAGGAGTCAGCGTGAACACTACCGCGAGTTGAAGAGGGAAGTGAGGCGCTTTTCCGCCCGAAACAAGAAAGGCGGAAAAGCGTGAAATCAAATAGTTTGAAAGCTAGCCAACGGGAATACTGCCCGGAAATTCAATCAAAAAATTCGGCTAATGACGGAAGGTTCTGAACCCGGGGCAAACTCCTGCAAAAATGAGAACGGCGACGTGGTGGCCGACGTTCAGAAAGTACTTAGATTATGGAGGGACCAGTTCACTGAACCCAAAACCGATAGATATTGAGGTGGGACTAGCAAAATCCTGATTGAAAAACAATAAAGCAGCTGGCGCTGATGATGTCTGATGGTAAGGCGCATGCAGAATATGGTTGGATGAATGCATGCCAGAATTTGAATCTAAGTGTTATCTGCCCAACTCACAAGAAGGGCGATCCTCCAAACTGCGTTATCAGAATTTTGAATACCGCATATAAAGTTTTATAAAGCGTATTGTGTGAAAGACTGAATGGACCTTATCGGTGTGTCTTCAGACCTGTTAAAACTTGGAAAACCTGTAAGCAAAGGATTGACACACGTGCTTACGAAAGCACGAAAAGGTGCTGATTATATACCGCTGTGTCTGAATTTGGTTTCCCCGCAAAACTTATACGGCTGTGCAAAATTACTTTAAGCAACACCACCAGGTCGGTCAAAAGTGGGAAGTACCTCTCCGAGCGGTTCGAAACTAAACGAGGTTTAGACAGGGTGACCCCCTATCGTGCTATTTCTTTAATTTGATGCTGGAGAAAATAATACAACACTAAACAATATTTTTTAAAAGCGTGCAACTGTTAGTGCTCACGACACTGATATCATTGGCCTTAACAACCCCGCCGTAACTTCTGTATACTCCAAACTAGAAAAATAAGCGGAAAAACTGGAATTGGTGGTGAACGGGGGCAAAACGAAGTACATGTTGTTATCAAGCAAATAGTCAGCGCATTTGCGTCTTGGCAACAGCACCACTCTTGGCAGCCATAATTTCAAAATAGTAAAGGACTATGTATACCTGGGAACTAGCATTAACACCAAGCATAATGTTAGCCTAGAAATCCAAAGTAGAATTACTCTTGCAAACAAATGCTACTTCGAACTTAGTAGGCAATTGAAAAGTAAAGTTCTCTCTCGACGAATGAAAATAACACTATAAGTCACTCATCGCGGTAATGGAGCAGAAGTGTTGACACAAATATCTAATGAGGCGGCTCTGGGAGTATTCGAGTGAAAGGTTCTTCGAAAAAATTGTGGATCTCTACGTGTCGGCGACGGGGACTACCTTAGACGATTTAATGATAGCCTGTATGGGCTGTACGCAGACGCCGACAGACCCAGAAGCTGCATATTCTCATCGGCCCCCGCCTGTATAAGCAGAGGAAGGCCACCACTCCGATGAAAGGTCAAAGTGGAGACCGATTCACGATCCGCGGTATCTCAGATTAGCGAAAGTTGGCGCAACGAAGAATCGACTGGCGAGCTATGTTGGACGATCAAAATCGATGACCATTTAAAGAAGAAAGTAGAAGAAGGTAAAAGAAGGTATTTTTTTGGAATCCAAATTAAAAATATACTTAAAATAGCCAATTCACAGAACTATTGTCACCAGTTGAAGCAGAAGAGTGGGACTCGCATTTAATTTTTTTCGCCAAATCTTGGTGTCGAAAAAGAAGGACAGGTGTCGAGAAAGAAGGATGCCAAAAGGTTTTGTGAACAAATGAAATTAGTTGAAAGTTCGTATCAAGGATTCTTGGATGCCACAATTATAGGTGACTACCGATCCTAATCTAGATAAGTGTCAAAGTAAGACACATAAATATTTGGAGCATGAGATAACAAACGTATGCAACCCTGCGCGGCGGTGTTAAACTGAGGAGGCAAAAAGACGACACAAAAAAGGACCCCTGCGGGTTAGGGGTTTAGAATATGCCCGAGGTAGGCATACCGGTCGTAAGAGGCGACTAATATGCACAAAGGTAATGACGTGCACCTCGATGGTTGACCTACGGATATGATGCCTCTCACCTCTCATTACCCATCTTATCCTTCCTTACGGAAGGAGGGGTGACATCACCTAGAAGGTTTCACCGATCATAAATCGCTACCACCACAGTCGAGCAGTACCGCAAGGGAGTACCGGAGCGTAAAGGGTTCAAATCCGGCCAAGGACTGTTAATTCGACAACACTCGCTAAAACCTTCGGGGAGTGTTTTTGTCGTTACCACCACTACCACCACCACAAGACAACAGCAACTGAATGCTAACTACATGCAAAAAGATACAAATCGAATCGACAGAGTTTGTGTGCGACCACTGAAGACATATTTTAGTTTTAAAGTTTAAATTATTTAAATCAGCCAAAGGCTTACAATAAAAGCGTCAGTCGCTTTCAGTGCTCGCACACAAACTCTGTCATCTCAGAAAAGAGATGCGTGCAAACATTTTGCACGATAGTGAACAAGCGAGATGTAATAAAATGATTACGATTGGGGTTGTTCCCTTAATCGGCACCAAATATCAATTGCTTTATTGAACATATTTTCGTTCTATTTATACAAATAATTCTTATATACTACTTATTTACCATAATACATATTTACCTAAATTCTAAGCTCAACCAAAGTATGTAAGCCAGCGTATGCAAACGCTCGCTGGTACATTCATACCTACATTCATACACAAACATTAGCTTGTGCATTCGCACATATGTTCATATGTACATATATTCGTATGATTGCAACGCCTTTGTGGGCATTGCCGCATAGCGTGTGACTTTGCTGACAAAGCGTATTCGACAGTTTTTAATATGTAGCTGCGTGCCGACTGTTTGTAAGTATGCATGTATTTATGTATGCATTTATTTTAGCTACACTACATCTACCTTTTCAAAAAGTTTTATATATATAAATATGTAAAACTCCAATTCGATTAATTTTTATAACTTGCTTAGATTTTGTGTTTATTTACTTTACTTCTTAATTGTAAGTTGATACAGTTTTTTCTTTTTTTGTTTTGGTTTGTTTAAGTGACAAAATTTTGTTCTTTGTTTACTTTATTTTCAAGTGGACTATTAAATAATTTATTTCGGTAACATGTTTGTTTGTACATTGGTGCATTTTTACGACTGTGTTTTTTTTTTTTTTTTTGATTATCTTTCTTAAGTGTTGAGTTACATTGAGAGTAATTAAATGAAACAATTTTATTTTAATAAGTTTTTATTTGTATACAATGAGTAAACATGTGAGTCAAAATGCAGTGTATTTATTCTAACAATTTAAGTTTATTTTTGTATATTAAGATTTTCTTATTCTCATTACTTATAATATACTTATTATTTCTATCTATGCTTTTTACCTTATAAGGAACTAGAGTAAAATTATTGTTTCTATCAATATTTTCTACCTTATAGGGCCCTTTATACCTATTGTCTAACTTATGACCTTCTTCATTTCTGACTAATACTAAATCTCCTATATTTATTTCCTTATACTGTATTTTCCTATCATAGCTAACTTTTTGTTTTTGCTTAGATTCCTGTACTACTTTTCTAGCTTTTTCTTGCGCACAGGATCGTCGTGATATTTATAAAGAATTTCTTTAATTTCTTTGTTATTCGTCACATGCATAGCCTCCGGAGTTAATGCTATAGTTAGATTTTTGAGAACTTTGGTACCTCTTTCTTTAAATTCATCTACTCGAGTATATTTATCTTTAAACAATTTGTTTCCTAAGGACAACTGTATTTTTACAATCTTCAAATTGCCGGCTTCTTCTATTAGCCTGGCAAAGAATTGTCCTGAGTCAATCTTCGCCTCAACAATTTGGTTTTTTATATTTATTTCACTACAATATTTCTTTCCTTTCTTGAAATAGAATTTAGGAGGATTGAAAACGAGCTTGACATGTCTTTTAACTTCATATTCATTAAGCGCTTCATATAAAGGGTGTTTTTTTTAGGGGTATAGAACTTCGAATTGAAATAAAACACAAGAAAATCGTTTGAAGGTCCATCAATTTGGCTTTATTGGAAGGATAATTTTATGCCATTAATGTTTAAATATGATTTCGGGCATGTGGCCGCCGCGGCTGGCTCGAATAAAGCCAATTCTACAGGTCCAATTTTCAACCACTTTTTCGAGCATATGGGGCCGTATGTCGGCAATAACGCCGCGAATGTTGGCTTCCAATTCCCCTAACGTTTCTGGTTTGTTGGTGTAGACGAGCGACTTCACATATCCCCAAAGAAAATAATCCAATGGTGTCAAATCACACGACCTTGGTGGCCAATTGACAGGTCCATTCCGCGAAATTATGCGCTCATCGAATGTTTCCTTCAATAAATCGATTGTGACGTGCGCTGTGTGGCATGTAGCGCCGTCTTGTTGGAACCACAACTCATCCACATTCATGCCATCCAATTCGGGAACAAAATAGTCGGTTATCATGGCTCTATACCGGTCTCCATTAACGGTAGCTGCCTCTCCAGCATTATTGCGGAAGAAGTATGGCCCAATGACTCCACCAGCCCATAGAGCACACCAAACAGTCAGTTTTTGTGGATGTAATGGCGTTTCAAGGGTCTCATGTGGATTCTCTTCACTCCAAATGCGGCAATTTTGCTTGTTGACGTAGCCATTCAACCAAAAATGAGCCTCATCACTGAACAAAATTTTGCGATGAAAATCAGCATCGAAATCAATCTCATTTTCAGCCTATACACCAAAATCACGACGCATTGCATGGTCTCGCGGCTTTAATTCTTGCACAAGCTGGATCTTGTAAGGTCGCAAGCCAAGATCTTTGCGCAAAATCTTCCATAAAGTTGATGGACAAAGCTCCAATTGCTGTGCACGGTGGCGAATCGATTCATTCGGGTCCTCTTCAACACTTTGCTCTACAGCGGCAATTGTTTCTTCGGTGCGCACTGTTCGACGTCTCTGCGGATGCGTATTATCACATAGAGTAAACGTAGTGCGAAAACGATCCATGGTTAACCGAATTAATTGCTCTGATGGACGATTATGTCGACCATAAAATGGACGGAGCTCACGGTAAACTTCGCGAACTGAACCATTATTTTCGAAATAAATTTGCACGATTTGCAAGCGTTGTTCTTTTGTCAACCTGTTCATGATGAAATGGCAAACCAAACTGAACATAAATGACATTAGAGTTGCCAGATTTGACCACAAAATGCCAGTTTTATCTCTATTCGAAAAACAAACCTGTAAAAAAAACACCCTGTATTATAGGGTTCTCATTGAGACTTTGTTTTTCTTTTGTATTATTACTGGATTTATTACTGGTTTTTTGTTTTGTTTCAGATCTGGTTGTAACCTTTAATATTTTGCACGCTTCTACTGAAATTTCTTTAAGATCTTTGATATCTATGCGTGATAATGCGTCTGCTACATAATTTTGTTTTCCTGCTATATACTCCACCTCGAAGTCATATTCTTCCAAATCTAGTCTGATTCTAGTTAATTTTGATGAGGGGCTTTTCATTGAAAATAGGAATGTGTTTAAGTGACTTGCAGCCCTTAAAGTATTTTCCATGACTCGCGCTCATGAGAAAAAGAAAATGCATCCCTGCATCCATATCGACTTTCGTTTACTCTTGTTTTTCATTAGAATTGCGACTAACACCTGGAGCTGGCTTCCGGTGTCGCGGCATATAAAATGCGCTGAGCGCCCTGAACACACTCTATTTTGCATTCCTGTCATCATACCACCAGCAACGATACAGAACATCTTCCATACATCGGGGGATCCTACCACAACAATAGCCACAATCAACCACCTCGCCACCCGGTTTACATACATATATACTTATCTACTTTTTTCCCTAAATAATTTTCAATAAGTGAAATCTCGTACTTGCGCTTTATTAATATGACTAATTATGAATTGCATTGAATTTAAATAAAATGAATTTCCTTCTTTAGAGTAAGAACGAAAATTAAATAAACAATATACATTTTTGCAATATTGAATGACAACGTCTCTTGAGGATTAAACATGGTCCTCTCGAGCCAAATTTGATCCGCAAATTGGCAACGCATTAATTCCCTCTAATTTCGATCAGCAGAACAACACTGGCCGTAGTTTGACAGCGATCACTCACCCAACATACCCATCACTCTTTACTTGGACATCAGCAACGACACCAGCATATCGGCAACAAAAAAAAAACAAAAAGATCAAGCAAAAAAGCAGCGATTCAAGTAAGGAAAAGAGATATGTGATACAAGTGATTAAAAGTTTAAAGCGAGCACCAAATTTAAAGTGAAGTGATTAAGTAGTGGGGCTGAATATAGAAGTTCAGCAAGTTCGCCACATTCGTTTTCGCCGCCACAAGGAGATCTCCGCAAATAAAAACGCAGTCACAACCAAGTCGAAGACGGCATCCCTCTTGAAAATACCAATTTGAACCCCTACATAGAAGTATGCCCAGGTGAGTTAATCAAATCTTTCCGATTTTCCATGCGAGCAACATAAATACCGTTATTTGAAAGCGGTTTATATGTACATATGTATATATGTATGTAGGTGGACCTACCTACTCGTTTATACGTACCAAACTCGTCATTACATTTTGCACCAACTACAGTCACAAATGCATATGCTCATAAATATTTGAGACTAGATTCGCGGAAAATACCATTTTTTCGCATAAAATTCGCTTTATAATTCCCAATTTTAAAGAAAACCTCATTTGTAAGGTTACATTCTTCTATTTTCACAAATATACAGGCGGTCTTTTGCGTTTCATGACCACATACATATATTGCTTTCCCAGCAAACCATTTGCACAGCTATATTATATTCAATTAACTGATTAACCAAGAATAATTTTCAAAGCGGTATCGTGCGGATTGGAGCACTAATCTCAAAGCTCATTGCTGAACATTTAGGAAAAAAGCATATAGCATAAACATTTGCACACAAAAATATTTGTATCACCCAATAATTGACAAATTCCCAGGCCTGAAAATTAAGCACTTCGCAAACATTTATATTCGTTGGGTTACCAGCAAAAGGGCTGGAGTGGTGTCAGCGACAAACATACATATGTACATTCATATGTATTTGCAAACCTACCACTGGTATTATTATTGCTTCGGAAATATTAGCACATAAAAACATATGTACATATTGTATTTTCGTTGGATAGCTACACATTATTGTGATAACACATTTAGTACATATGCTAAAGAAAAGCAGTGGAAACAGTTAAGCGAATTTGAAGTTTTTAAAATACAGTCGCGTATATTACAACAGGATCACTTACATAATATCTCTACCCATAGAGTATATAATTCCTCAAATAACACCAACGATCTCCCATATCCCAATCAATATTAGTTAGTTATCTCGAAAACACTTATTAGACGGTACCAAGAAACCTCAACCATGGCCACTGATACAACGGCAATGCCCTCGTTCATCTTTGATTCTAATAATTTGATGAATTTCTGCTCCCAGTTTGGAAGGGAAGATCCTGCTGATCACACCGACACTTTGTTAGATGTGAAGGTTCAGGACCTAACGACCCGTTGGGAAGCTCTACAGGCCTCCTACCGAAAAGTGTGTCTCGCAGACGGCAAACTAGTTCCAACAGATTTTAAAGAAGAAGGCACTAACAAGTTTCAGCTTTGTACCGATAGCTTCTATATATGTAAGTCCCAAATCTTAGACCAAGTCAAAATTCTTCAAGGCAATACAGCCGAACCAAGTTCTACCTCCCGCCAGTCTTACTCTACTTCTTTTATGCAAAACTCTGTCCCATGTATCAAGGTACCTCCGTGCGATACGGAAATATTTTACGGTAGCTATGAAGAGTGGCCATCGTTTCGTGATATGTTCACGGCAGTATATCTCAGCCATCCCAAACTAACCCCTGCCCAGAAATGATATCACCTACGAAACAAAACCCGAGGAAAAGCTGGTGCCATCGTAAAGCAGTACACCTTGTGTGACGAAAACTTCCCTCTAGCCTGGAAAGCCCTTAGGACTCGATTTGAGAATAAGCGGATTCTGATAGATAAACAGCTGAAGACTCTATTTAATATAACCCCAGTCACGTCAGAAAATAGCGAAAAAATTCAGAAAGTAGAAAATACAATCAATGACTGTCTCGTTATTCTCAAGTCTCAAGGAGTGTCCGTTTCTGATTGGGACCCCATTTTGATTCATTTATGCTCAACTAAGCTTCCAGAAGAAACTCTCTCCCTCTGGGAGCAATCCCTAGAATCCCGAAAAGAGCTCCCTAACTGGGCCCAAATGAACCAGTTCTTAACCACTCGCTACGAGGCAGTCGAACGCCTACACGGCTACAAAACCACCAAAAACCGCAACTCCTTTGTAGCTAAACCATCTACCAAAGTCCAAGCATATCTTTCACAGCAGAATCTGACCTTTAAGTGCAAGTTATGCAACAACAGCTATCCATTGAAATCATGCCCCGAATTTCGTAAACTTAGTGTTGCTGAACGCACTAAGTTTGTAGAGCGAAATAAATATTGCAGCAACTGTTTCGCCTACAACCATGCTATCACCAATTGCTCAAGCTCGTACAGATGTCAGCACTGTAAGAAAAATCACCATACTATGCTACACGCCGACGCAACCACCAATCCCGCATCAAGGCTCCCGGTAAAACTTCCTCTGCCTCCTCCTCCAAAAACGCAACGGCCCTCCTGCATACCGAATCTACTCAGCAGTCTAGACATCCTATATTTGGCCTAACTGAAGGCAATTGGGAAGACTCTCCGCCCGCTTCCAAAGGTACGGATCCAACAATTCTGGCAAACTTCTCCACAAATAATGAAAAGACTCTCCTACCAACTGCCCAAGTTCAGATTCAACACATGGGCTCCATCTTCTCGCTACGAGCGCTCATAGACCAAGGGTCGCAAAAAACCTTCGTTTCCCAAAAACAAACTGCAACTTCCTACCTTCAAAGAAAACTTCTCAGTAACAGGAATGGGTGGAACGATCCTAGAGAACGCAAGCCGCGTCTGTAGACTAACCTTGGTATCTAAACGCCACAACAAAAACATCAACACCAATGCGATCGTTTTGAAACAACTGACGAGTTCTCTCCCCTCATTCCGAGCCTCTAAACCTAACCTCTCGGAACTCAAGGATCTCGATCTCGCGGATCCCTACTTCTATACCCCCGGCCCAATTGATCTTGTCATCGGCAGTGACCCGATACCCCAAATTTTCCTCCCAGGGATGAAACAACAAGTTCTTGGCAGCTTGCTTGCCCAAAATACCATATTCGGCTGGTATCTGAGCGGATCATTTGCCTCCACTCAATGTTCGACGTTTCATACCTATGCCACGAAAATCGGGAATGAGGACTTGAACTCCCAACTGAAACGGTTCTGGGAATTAGAAGAAGTACCGGAATGCCAGCCACCATCAGAGGACGACCAAGTCTGTGAATCCTTTTATTTAAAAACTACCTACCGACAGGAAGATGGACGATACGTGGTGCGCTTGCCTTTTAAATCTTCGTTTCCCTCCAATATATCTCTGGGCCCATCTCGCTCACAAGCTATAAAATACGCCATTCGAATGGAGCATACGCTCGGTAAAACCCCGGATCTCAAAGATGAATATACTCACGTGTTAGAAGAATACCTTTCGATGGATCATATGAAACCAATCCCTTTCAGTGAAATCCACGAAAACGGCAAATATTTTTCGTATTACCTCCCCCACCACGCAGTTGTTAAGCCGAGTAGTACATCTACTAAGGTTCGGGTGGTGTTCAATGCGTCTAGGTCCACTTTATCTGGCACATCGCTCAACGACATTCTGCATGTAGGCCCCACGTTGCAAACCGACCTTATGTTCGTCATCTTAAACTGGCGGGTTTACAACAACGTATTCAACGGGGATATACAAAAAATGTATCGCCAAATACTTCTCCATGAGGACGACCACCAATACCAGCGAATTATATTTCGTAGGAGCCATGAATCAAAACTCACTGACTTTGCGCTTAAGACCGTAACCTTTGGCGTGAATTGTGCACCCTACCTAGCCATACGCACCTTACACCAGTTGGCACAAGATTCGCAACACTCTCATCCCCTAGCTAAAAGAATTTTAACAAAGGAAACCTATGTAGACGACATATTATCAGGAGGACATGACATTCTCTCTTGTATTCAGGCCCAATCCCAAACAATCAATTGTTTAATATCTGCCGTTTTTCCTCTTAAAAAGATAACAGCAAACCATCCAGATATCCTTGCCAACATTCCCGATGAAGATGTGCTTGATTCGGACTTTCTTAAGTTTGACTGCGCTAGCTCAACCAAAACTCTGGGAATTCGGTGGAATGCCTTGACTGATTCATTTTCTTATACCATTGGACCAATTCGCCGTCCCCAAGTGCGACAAAAAGGCAAATTTTATCCTCAGTTTCAAAACTTTTTGACCCCGCAGGGTGGCTAGCGCCTATTCTTATTCAGGCAAAGATGCTTCTCCAGCAAATTTGGTTAGAGGGCACGGAATGGGATAAATGTGTGAAACCAATCTCACTTCAAAAATGGGTGCAATTTGTGTCGGACCTTCCCGCGATCGAAATCATTCGAATACCACGATGGACGGAATTTTCTCCCAGTAATAAGATTCTAGTTCACGGATTTTGCGATGCTTCAGAGAAAGCATATTGCGCAGCCATTTACATTAGGTCTCAATCAAGCAGCAAAGTCTCGTCGCATTTACTGTTCTCGAAAACTAAAGTTGCACCGTTACAAGCAGTGAGCCTCCCACGCTTGGAATTGTGTGGAGCCGTCTTACTTGCCAAATGCATCAAAAATCTTATCAATCAACTTCCCTTAGGAGACATTGAAACCTTTTTATGGTCAGATTCATCAATTGTCCTGTTATGGCTTGAAAAACCAGCATGTACATGGAAAGTATACGTGGCAAATCGTACGTCGGAAATAATTCAAAACGTTGGAAACATCAAATGGCGCCACGTATCCACTAACCATAACCCTGCAGATCTCGGTACAAGAGGGTGTAGACCACAGGATTTAATACAGCAACTTTGGTGGACTGGACCAAATTGGCTTCTCAAACCCTCCGACCAATGGCCTATTTCGTCCCGACAAAACGCTACTCCTCCCGAAGAACGAAAAGTACAGGCTCTACATATCTTGGAAAACGAACCAGATATCTTAAATCGCTTCTCATCAGGGCCAAAAGCAGTACGAGTGATAACCTATATGTTTCGTTTCATTCACCGAATCAAACCCATACAGTCCACTCAGCCAATTAATTACGATTCTATGGTAATCACTCAGGCAGAAGTCCACTGGGTAAAAACACGTCTTATTAAGCTTGCCCAAGAAAGGTACTACCCTAAGGAATATCTTAAGCTTTCAAACCAACAAACGATTTCCAAAAAGAGCCCACTTTTATGTTTAAACCACTTTCTTGATCGCCATGGAGTCATTCGAGTAAACGGTCGTTTAGCAAATTCTTCCCTCACTTACAATGAAAAACATCCCATAATCCTCCCAGAAGGCTCACGATTATGCCTTTTATATTTACAGTTTGTACACAATTTACTGATGCATGCGGAACATCAGCTCATGATAAGGACAGTGAGACAAGAGTATTTTATACCCCGATTAAAATCAAAAGTCAAACTTTGTATAAGGAACTGCAAAACATGTACCATTTTTAAGAAGACTACGCAGTCCCAAATCATGGCAGCGTTACCATCCGAACGGTCAAACTTCTCCTTACCTTTTACGTTCACCGGTCTGGACTTTGCAGGCCCCTTCGATCTCAAGTCATCATCTCTCAGAAAATCGCCAATGTTGAAAGGATATGCTTGCGTATTTGTATGCTTCTCTACTAAAGCAATCCATTTAGAGCCTTGTTCTGACTTGTCAACTAAAGCGTTTCAAGCAGCATTTTCACGCTTTGTTGGAAGACGTGGTCTACCAAAGGGTGTCTATTCCGACAGTGGGAAACACTTTGTTGGCGCCCAGAGAGCATTCCAAAAAGATTTCCAGAGATTTCTTAAAGGGACCGCTGATGATCTTCGTTCAAAGTACGCCCTACATGGGTTTGGATGGCATTTCATACCGCCTAATGCTCCTCATATGGGCGGCCTTTGGGAAGGGGCTGTTAAAAGTTTCAAACTGCATTTCAAAAGCGTTTCTGGGAGTGCTAATTTTACCTTTCAAGAGATTGGAACCCTACTGGCTCGCATCGAAGCAGTGCTAAATTCTCGTCCCCTATCCCCTATGTCAGACAATCCGAATGAACTACTTGCTTTGACCCCAGGTCATTTTCTGCGTGGGGCCCCCTTACTGGCTCCGCCAGAACCGCAGATAGACAAGCTGTCGCTTCATAACCATTGGAAAAGCTCAAAATTCTTCATCATCAGTTTGCCCAGCAATGGAAAGATGAATACCTGAAGGAATTACATCAGAGATACAAATGGAAGCACCCGCAGGAAAATTTATCAGTGGGCGACTTCGTCGTTGTCAAAAATGATTTACTACCCCCACAGGAGTGGCGCTTGGGTCGAATTGAGAAGGTCTACCAGGGATCAGATAACCACGTCCGAGTGGCGGACATTAGGACTCAGCATGGTCTTTTCACGAGACCTATCGTCAAACTGTGTCCCCTTCCAATTTCTTCCGATCTGCCCGATCCCACTAAGCACTAATACCATCCCATATGTCAGCTATCAAATGTATCACTATGTACTAAATTCCTCTTTTATTTACAGACGCTCACCGCAACTGCCTTCCATTATTAGGGCACCACGACGGCATTCTCCTGTTCAGCCTCCGAGGAATCCAGATATTCACCAATGCCAACTCTGTGAGCGATACCTCGCACTACGTTTGTGGCCGAAATTGCAAAGAATGACACCAGCAGAGCGGGTTCAGTGTGTACAGCTGCACAAGTATTGCCCCAACTGTTTGGCACGCAACCACGATAATGTGCGCCACTGCTCGTCACCAGGCACGTGCAGAATCTGCCGTCAGCTACACCATACGCTGCTTCACCGCCCATCGGTCGCCGAAGATCAAATACCAAGTACAGCGCCAGGCACCTCAATCACCGCAAAGGCCACGGGTCCAGATCAACAACGTCATTCGAGAATTGATCAACTTGAGGGAAAGCCTTGCACCAGTGCAAAGAGGGCGTAATGTTTAAGTGACTTGCAGCCCTTAAAGTATTTTCCATGACTCGCGCTCATGAGAAAAAGAAAATGCATCCCTGCATCCATATCGACTTTCGTTTACTCTTGGTTTTCATTGGAATTGCGACTAACACCTGGAGCTGGCTTCCGGTGTCGCGGCATATAAAATGCGCTGAGCGCCCTGAACACACTCTCTTTTGCATTCCTGTCATCATACCACCAGCAACGATACAGAACATCTTCCATACATCGGGGGATCCTACCACAACAATAGCCATAATCAACCATCACATATAAGTATAACATTCGGCTCTCGCCACCCGGTTTACATACGAGGTGTGTTCAAAAAGTATCGCGAATTTTGTGTTTTTTCAAAAATTATTTATTTATTCATGAATATCTATTTTGTCCCCTTCAAAGTAATCCCCATGAGATATTATACACTTGTGCCAACGGTTTTTCCAATCTTCGAAGCACTTCAAAAAATCATTTTTTTGTATCTTGTTCAGCTCCTCCTTCGATGCCGTCTTTATCTCGTCAAGAGAAGCGTAACGTCGTCCTTTCATGGGCCTCTTCAGTTTAGGGAACAAGAAAAAGTCACAGGGGGCCAGATCTGGGGAATACGGTGGATGCGGCATCATTAGTGTGTTGTTTTTGGCCAAAAAGTCGCGCACAAGCAACGATGCGTGAGCAGGGGCGTTATCGTGGTGCAAAAGCCAATTTTTGTTCTTCCACAAATCCGGGCGTTTCTGGCGGATTGCTTCGCGCAAATTGCGCATAACTTGCAGGTAATATTCCTTGTTGACCGTTCTTCCCTGTGGCAAGAACTCATGATGCACCACGCCCCTGCAATCGAAGAAAACTGTCAGCAAAACTTTCACATTCGACCGAACTTGGCGCGCTTTTTTCGGTCTTGGTTCGTGCGGCAGCTTCCATTGAGATGATTGAGCTTTGGTTTCCACGTCATAACTATAAACCCACGATTCGTCACCAGTTATGACCCTCTGGAGCAAATTTGGGTCGTCGCGGACAGAGTTTAACATCTCATTAGCAATGTTCATGCGAAAAATCGAAGACGATCCAAAACACGTGCAAGCAAAGCAGCTGTCAACAATTAACTGAAGATTCAAAATGGCCGAGCTTGTCGGCATAAGTGAGAGACATGAGTACCAACATAACGCCACAAAATATTCGAAATTCGAAATATACGTAACCAGCGAAAATTCAAAATTCGCGATACTTTTTGAACACACCTCGTACATATATATTTATCTACTTTTTTCCCTAAATAATTTTCAATAAGTGAAATCTCGTACTTGCGCTTTATTAATATGACTAATTATGAATTGCATTGAATTTAAATAAAATGAATTTGCTTCTTTGTTAGAGTAGGAACGAAAATTAAATAAACAATATCTTCTTCTTTAAATGGTCATCTAACCGCCTGGGCGATTTTGACCGTCCAACATAGCTCGCCAGTCGTTTCTTCGTTGCGCCAACTGGCGCCAATTAGAAACACCGCGGGATCGCAAATCGGTCTCCACTTGGTCCTTCCATCGGAGTGGTGGTCTCCCTCTTCCTCTGCTTCCACCGGCGGGTGCCGATAAGAATACCTTCTGGGCTGGAGCATCTTCGCTCATTCGCACTACGTGGCCTAGCCAGCGAAGCCGCTGTGTTTTAATTCGCTGAACTATGTCGGCGTCTGCGTAAAGCTCATACAGCTCATCATTAAATCTTCTTCGGTACTCGCCGTCGCCAACGCGTAGAGGTCCACAAATCTTTCGAAGAACCTTTCTCTCAAATAGTCCCAGAGCCGCCTCATCAGATGTTGTTAGTGTCCACGCTTCTGCACCATATAGCAGGACGGGTGCGATGAGTGACTTGTAGAGTGTTATTTTCGTTCGTCGAGAGAGGACTTTACTTTTCAATTGCCTACTCAGTCCGAAGTAACATTTGTTTGCAAGAGTGATTCTTCGTCGGATTTCTAGGCTAACATTATTGTTGGTATTAATGCTGGTTCCCAGGTAAACGAAGTCCTTTACTATTTCGAAATTATTGCTGCCAACAGTGGCCTGGTTGCCAAGGCGCGAATGCGCTGACTCTTTGCATGATGACAGAAGGTACTTCGTTTTGCCCTCGTTCACCACCAATCACATTTTCTCAGCTTCTTTTTCTAATTTGGAGTAAGCAGAAGTTACGGCGCGGTTGTTAAGGCCAATGATATCAATATCGTCAGCATATGCCAACAGTTGGACGCTTTTATAAAATATTGTTCCAGCGCGGTTAAGTTCTGCAGCTTGTATTATTTTCTCCAGCATTAAATTAAAGAAATCGCACGATAGGGGGTCACCCTGTCTGAAACCTCGTTTAGTTTCGAACGGCTCGGAGAGGTACTTCCCAATTCTGACCGAGCTGGCGGTGTTGCTCAAGGTCATTTTGCATAGCCGTATAAGTTTTGCGGGGAAACCAAATTCAGACATAGCGGCATATAGGCAGCTCCTTTTCGTGCTATCGAAAGCGGCTTTAAAATCAACAAAGAGATGATGCGTGTCGATTCTTTTTTCACGGGTTTTTTCCAAGATTTGGCGTATTGTAAAAATCTGGTCGATGGTAGATTTACCAGGTCTGAAGCCACACTGATAAGGTCCAATCAGTCTGTTCACATCAGGTTTCAGTCTTTCGCACAATACGCTTGATAGGACCTTATATGCGATATTCAAAAGGCTGATTCCGCGATAGTTGGCGCAGTTTGCAGGATCGCCCTTCTTGTGGATTGGGCAGAGAACACTTAGATTCCAATCTTCAGGCATGCATTCATCCGACCAAATTCTGCATAGAAGCTGATGCATGCGCCTTACCAGCTCCTCGCCTCCGTGTTTGAATAGCTCAGCAGGCAAACCATCAGCGCCAGCTGCTTTATTGTTTTTCAATCGGGATATTGCTATTCGCACCTCATTGTAGTCGGGTTGTGGAACGTCAACTCCATCATCTTCGATTGTGGGCTCGGGTTCGGCATCTTCTCTGGTTTCTTGCTCAGTTTCTCCATTTAAAAGGGCAGAGAAGTGATCCCTCCATATTCTGAGTGTTCTCTGAACATCGGTCACCAGGTCGCCGTTCTCATTCTTACAGGAGTTTGCCCCGGGTTTGAAACCTTCTGTCATTCGCCGAATTTTTTGATAGAATTTTCGGGCATTATTCCCGTTGGCCAGCATCTCAAGCTCCTTTATTTCACGCTTTTCTGCCTCTCTTTTTTTCGCCCGGAAAAGCCGCCTAACTTCCCTCTTCAACTCGCGGTAGTGTTCACACACACTCCTCGTTGCATTCGATCTCAGCGTTGCCTTGTAGGCTTCGTCCTTTCTTTTCGTTGCAGCGCGGCACTCTTCATCATCGTACCAGTTGTTTTTTCGCGTTCGCCGGAATCCAATTACTTCTTCGGCTGCGGTACGGAGTGCTCCTGAGATATGATCCCACTGCTCATGCATTCCACTAGGTTGAATTGTGCTCTCGGAGAGCAGGTGTGAGAGGCGATCTGCGAAATAATTGGCGGTCTGTTGCGATTGCAGCTTTTCGACGTCCAGCTTTCCCTGCGTTTTTTGTTGCACCTGTTTTGTCGTACAGAGGCGGGTACGAATCTTGGCTGCTACTAGGTAGTGATCAGAGTCGATGTTAGGTCCTCGTATTGTGCGAACATCTAAAACGCTGGAAGCATGCCGTCCGTCTATCACAACGTGGTCGATCTGGTTGCGTGTTTTTCGATCGGGGGACAGCCATGTAGCCTGATGGATCTTCTTGTGCATAAACCTAGTGCTGGATATGACCATGTTTCGGGCACCGGCGAAGTCGATCAGCCTGAATCCATTTGGCGAAGTCTGATCGTGGAGACTGAACTTCCCGACAGTGGGGCCAAATACACCCTCCTTACCCACCCTGGCGTTAAAGTCGCCAAGCACGACTTTGATATCATGATGGGGGCAGCGCTCGTATGCTTCTTCCAGGCGCTCGTAGAATGCATCCTTTTCCACGTCGTCCTTCTCTTCCGTCGGTGCATGAGCGCAGATAAAAGATATGGTGAAAAATCGTACTTTTATGCGGATTGCAGCGAGACGCGCGTTCACGGGTGTGAACGACAGTACTCGGTGACGGAGTCTCTCTCCCACCACAAATCCCACGCCGAATCTGCGCTTGTCTTCATGCCCACTCCAGTAGATGTTGCAAGGTGTTTTGATCGTGTTTCCTCGCCCCATCCATCGCATCTCTTGTATGGCGGTGATGTCAGCTTTTGCTTTCCTCAGGACCTCAACCAGCCGGGCAGCGGCACCTTCCCCATTAAGGGACCGGACATTCCAGGTACATGCCCTTATCTCATAATCCTTATTTCGTTTGCGGGTGTTGTCATCTAAAAAAGGGGTTCTCATATCCGAGGCTTTGTTGTTGAATTTCATTGGAACGTTGTTTTATGTGGTGGGTCCCAAACCCAACGCACAACCCGTTTCACGGGAGGTTGAATTCTATTACACGTTTGTATAGCGAGCCGCTTGATCCAAGACAGACGCCCGCTTGCAGCCGCACCACCTGGTGATCAGACGCTGCTGTTTGAACCCCCCCAGCAAGCCCTTAAACCGATTATGTCGGAGTGGCCTTACCAGGTTGTCGCCTTCTCACGTTTAGCTCACCACCAAACGGGTGTTCGGTGGTTACCCAGAGGATACTTGGGCGCAAAGCCCGGAAGTAGTGAGCTGCTTGAACCGCATGCAAAAGAATCGCTCTGGCCATTCCCAGGTGAATGGCGATCAGAAACTTTCCCCACTTGCGTGGACTTCTGCACACGGCCCCACCCACAATATACATTTTTGCAATATTGAATGACAACGTCTCTAGAAGATTAAACAGAATGTTAAAGGTCTATGGTCTGTCTTGACTAAAAATTTTCTACCATAAACGTACGGTCTAAAATATGTTATGGCTCAATGAATGGCCGCTAATTCTTTTTCAATTGTTGCTTTGTTAAGTTCTCCTTTTGTGAACGATCTTGATGCATAGGCAATTGTCAATTGTTTTCCTTCATACTCTTGGCTTAGCACTGCTCCGCAGGCGTAACCACTTGCGTCAGTTGTTATACAAAATTGTTTACTGAAATCGGGGTATTGTAAGATACAGGGTGTTTTTTTTACGGGTTTGTTTTTCGAATAGAGATAAAACTGGCATTTTGTGGTCAAATCTGGCAACTCTAATGTCATTTATGTTCAGTTTGGTTTGCCATTTCATCATGAACAGGTTGACAAAAGAACAACGCTTGGAAATCGTGCAAATTTATTTCGAAAATAATGGTTCAGTTCGCGAAGTTTACCGTGAGCTCCGTCCATTTTATGGTCGACATAATCGTCCATCAGAGCAATTAATTCGGTTAACCATGGATCGTTTTCACACTACGTTTACTCTATGTGATAATACGCATCCGCAGAGACGTCGAACAGTGCGCACCGAAGAAACAATTGCCGCTGTAGAGCAAAGTGTTGAAGAGGACCCGAATGAATCGATTCGCCACCGTGCACAGCAATTGGAGCTTTGTCCATCAACTTTATGGAAGATTTTGCGCAAAGATCTTGGCTTGCGACCTTACAAGATCCAGCTTGTGCAAGAATTAAAGCCGCGAGACCATGCAATGCGTCGTGATTTTGGTGTATGGGCCGAAAATGAGATTGATTTCGATGCTGATTTTCATCGCAAAATTTTGTTCAGTGATGAGGCTCATTTTTGGTTGAATGGCTACGTCAAAAAGCAAAATTGCCGCATTTGGAGTGAAGAGAATCCACATGAGACCCTTGAAACGCCATTACATCCACAAAAACTGACTGTTTGGTGTGCTCTATGGGCTGGTGGAGTCATTGGGCCATACTTCTTCCGCAATAATGCTGGAGAGGCAGCTACCGTTAATGGAGACCGGTATAGAGCCATGATAACCGACTATTTTGTTCCCGAATTGGATGGCATGAATGTGGATGAGTTGTGGTTCCAACAAGACGGCGCTACATGCCACACAGCGCACGTCACAATCGATTTATTGAAGGAAACATTCGATGAGCGCATAATTTCGCGGAATGGACCTGTCAATTGGCCACCAAGGTCGTGTGATTTGACACCATTGGATTATTTTCTTTGGGGATATGTGAAGTTGCTCGTCTACACCAACAAACCAGAAACGTTAGGGGAATTGGAAGCCAACATTCGTGGCGTTATTGCCGACATACGGCCCCATATGCTCGAAAAAGTGGTTGAAAATTGGACCTGTAGAATTGGCTTTATTCGAGCCAGCCGCGGCGGCCACATGCCCGAAATTATATTTAAACATTAATGGCATAAAATTATCCTTCCAATAAAGCCAAATTTATGGACCTTAAAACGATTTTCTTGTGTTTTATTTCAATTCGAAGTTCTATACCCCTAAAAAAAACAGCCTTTATAAGGGCTTATTAACGCAGCTTTCAAATAGTCAAAGGATTTTTTACAATCCTCTGTCCAGTCGAAAACTACATTTGTCTTGCAAAGCCTTGTTATTATCCTAGAATATTCTGCAAAGTTTGGAATAAATCTTCTGTAATAATTGCAAAATGCGACGAATCGTTTCGCTTCATCCGCGTTTTTAGGAGTTGAATCATTTTTAACAGTTTCAAATTTACTGGGATCTGGCAAAATTCCTTTGCTTGTACACTTATGACCAAGGTATGTTACTTGTTGATTGAAAAATATGCATTTATCCGGATGTAATTTTAAATTATACTTCCTACAAGTTTCGAATACATCCCGTAAGTTTTTAATCATGTGTTTTTCGGAGCATCCTAATACGACTAAATCGTCCATGTATAGAAATGCTTGTGAAGGTTTTAAGCCTGAGAATGCCAATGTCATCATTCTCTGAAATGAATATGGGGCAACCTTAAGGCCATAAGGTAGTCTTTTAAATCGATAGGTGCCATTATCTGCTGTAAAGGATGTGATATCCCTTGACTCTGAACTGAGTTCTATTTGATGAAAACCGGACATTAAATCCAAGCACGAGAAATATTTAGCTCTTCCTAATTGATCTAGTATGTCATCAATTCTTGGCAGCGGGAATTTATCTGCGGTTAATTTTTTATTTACTTGTCTGTAGTCGACAACCATTCTCCATCTTTTTTCTTGGTGATTAGGGAGTGATTTTTTGGGTACTAATAAAATTGGACTATTAAATTTTGACATTGAAGGTTCTATTATGTCGTCTTTAATTAATTTATTTACTTGTTTATTTATTTCGCTCTTGTGGGCTTCTGGTATTCTCTAGTTTTTTACGTAAACCGGGGTATTGTCCTTCATATGGAGTTTTTGTTTGTAAAAATTATTAGTGGTAATTGGTTCTGTTTCTAATGAGAAAATGTCAATGAATTCTGCACATAATGCATTAAGTGATTCATGGGCAAAGTGTGGAAAATGTTTATTTAATCTTTCTAATTTTTCTTTACTGTTCTGCTCATTTTCTAGATTATTATATTTAACTATTGCATAATTATCCAAATTTTCTGTTTTTATATTAAAATCATGAAGTATTACATTTTCATCTGTTGTATTTATAATTCTGACGAATGTTTGCTGTGAATCTACTAGGGTGTTTGCAACAAATATGCCATCAGATAATTCTTGTCGTGGAATTAGTAAATCAGAATTTTTATTTTTAATGTGGATTTGTCGGACTACTTCCGATCTTGCGGGAATTGATATACTATTTACTGTCGGTTTATTAGTCATTTGAATTATTATATTTTCTGGATAATCATATGGTCTTAATATTAGGGTGTCCCCATCTTTTTGGTAATCTAAAATGCAATTATATTTTTTAATAAAATCCAAACCCAGTATTCCATCACATGGGATTGGAAAATTGTCTTATACTACATGAAACTTGTGTCTAATCAATAGGTAATCATCCTTTAAATCTGTTTTAACTGTGCCAATAGTGCTTGTTATGCCTTGACCAATTCCTCCTAAATCTGTTTTTTGTGAATTATTAATAGTGACATGACTGTCAATTTGACCCTTTTTTATGATAGAAATATCCGCTCCTGTATCGATTAGGAGGGTTGAAATGGAATCATTCAGAGTTGTTTTGGAAGTTATGTAGCTATTTAGGTGTAAATTGAAACCATATAATTTTTTATATATTGAGGTGGAGTTTGCTGGTTTTCCTGTTGGGTAACATTCCTTACATTTCTGGTGTTATTACGGTTATATCCTCTTGATCCAAAGTTTCGACCAGATCTTTGGTTATTTGCTCGGTTATTACTATTATTATTATTATTATTGTTGTTATTGCCGTAATTGTTGAATGTACGCCTCTGATTTCCTCTATAGTTTTTGTTTTGTTAACTCCTGCGGAAGTTACCTCGGAAATGATTTTGTTGGCGTATACTCGTATGTAACAGTGAATTTGGATTTCCAGTTACTTCTGTGCAACTGTTAGTGAATTTTGATATGGCTTCGTTCATCGTGGTGAACGTTCCAGCCTGCATTATAGTTTTTACTTTATCGTTGGAGCAATTTTTACACATAGCTTTTACAGCTGACTGTGTAGCATACTTGGTTGCTAACTCCGGTGTTAGTCCGTCAGATATGTATGCTCCTTCCAACGATTTTGTGAGCTTTTCAATCTCAGCAGTGTATTGATTTGCAGTTTTACTGCGTTGTTGGGTGTTCAGGAGATTTGCCGACAAAACTTCTACGGATCACCCCTAACTTTTGACTTTAATCTTTGTTTAATTTCTTGAATAGAGGATCCAGTACTTATTATGTTTCTAGCTGTCCCTTTGAGTTTTGTTTTTATCATGGATACCGCGATAGCCTCGTGACTGTCCTTTATTTGCTCCAGTATATCAAGGGCATCCAGAAAACTGGACAGATTTTCCGATTTTCCATCAAAATCTGGTAAGATCGATGATGCAGTTTTAATGAAATCTACATTTACATACATCAGTGGCATTTTGGCGTTTTCTGTTTGTGACTCTTTTTCAGTAATTTCAATTTTTACGGCTTCCTCCAGATTGGGTTGAGCCTCCGGCAATAAGATGGCAAAATCTAGTTCTATTTCTTTTTCAAATGAATTTGGGACCAATGCCTCAATGTTATATCTAGCTAGTAAGGATACCATTTATCCCTGACACTGGAAAATATTTGTTGTACTTCTAGCTGATGCTTAGCTGTCAACTTGCTATACACCTTTTGTGTGCCTTTTCCTATATTATTCAACGACTGTAACATTGCCGTGAGATGTTTCAATACAGTTACTCTTTGTATGGGTGCACTTTTGTTAATACACTTATATGACCTTTCCGCCAAAATTGTCTCTTCCACTCGTGTTTTCAGAATGGTTTCCCATTTGTCCATTGGGGTATATAATTTTCCTTTGGGTTTAGCACTTTTCTAGACCATCTGCTCGGCTCATGTATTTTTTCTTTAAAAATTTGTTGTGAGCCGAGTTTAGTTTGAGAAACAAATTGAGGCAAGTGCAGATTGCCAATATTATTAACAAGATTTTAATAAACTGTAGTGCCTCAGTGTGGTCGGCTATTTGGATTGAGTTAATCACATTAGCATTAGGCTCTTCCACTTTGGATTCTTGGTCTCCCATCGTAAGAAAAACTATAAATGCAAAGATTTATTTTATTTTTGGTATTTTCTTTATTTAAACAAATTTTCCTTTTTACATATATATTTCCTTTTTCCATTTATAGTTCTTTTAGGCCAAATTTTATTAAGGCTCGGACTGTTACTTCTTCCATTGCTGTGTTATACCTACATCTTCAAGGGTTGGTTCCCTAGTCATTCCTATATATTCCCAATGACTTTTCAGCCAAACTAGTGTTTTCCTTTCCTCCTCACTGTAAGGTCTTAATCTTCTTTTTTCTCTACGGGCCTCAATTGCGCTTTCACTTTCCAAATTATTAACGACACTGTTGATAGCCTCGTAATCAAGGTCATTAGGCAAAGCGCTCTCCATAGAAAATTATATTATTTCTAATGAAATATTAAAATAAAATGTTTAGCACTGTAATGGGGAAAAAACTTCTTTATATACCCTTGATCTTTCTTATTTCGTTTTTTAAACGGATTCTTTCCTCCGTGTTTGTAGTTAAATTTATTTTTTGGTACAGTATTTCTACTGCTCTTCTGAAGTTAAATATTTTTCCTCCTCTTTTCCTTTTGCTCGTAATAGGTTTGGGAATTTTAGGTTCCTCTACCTTTACTGGTTTCGTCCTACGCCTATATTCCTCTATAGTGATTGCTTTAGGGCCCTGTTTAATTATTTCTGCAACTTCAATTTTTACTATTTCACCTACTTCTTTTGTTTTTACCTCTATTTCTACCTTATCCTTCTCTTCTACGATCAATCTGCTGTAACGCAAGAATATCGCGTCAAATTCTGCCTGACTTATAATATCTGACTCCTCATTTATTTGAAAAAAACCAAAAAGTAGAGAAAGAAGCAAAAATCTACTTTTTGCCCTTAATGGCAGCAGCCGTTAGGTTGCTATATGCTTCTAAATAAATATTAAAATACTTAAATTATATAAGTTTTTCCTTTTTTCCTCTTGATGTGTCCTTCCCTTGCTGCGGGATTTGCTTTGTTTGTTCAGTCCAGAATCCTTATTCCACTTCGCTTATGCAAGATAATTAAAACAATTTTATTTTAATGTTTTAATTTGTTTATTATTACGGCACTATGTGCCTATTTCTATTAAACTACAAGAATAAAGTTATTTAGCGGCACTATGTGCCTGTTGTTTTAATGTTAACTTAAAAAATGAATTAAGCGATACTATGTGCCTTTCTGGATCTAAGCTAAGTCTTAGACTAACTTATTCTTAAAGCTAAAAGTTACAAGCTAGCCTTCCTGAGCCAGACTACGTTACCAAATATGCTTGGTCAGCAAAATAGGGTTTGCGCGTGTAGCGCTCATCTGAAGTATTTCGTTAGGTGAGCGAATAAGCGGTTTAGCGTGTTTCGCTCACCAAAGGTGTTTAGTTTCGTTAACTAAGAATTTAGCGGATGCGCGTGCAGCGCAATTGCACTTTTGGTTGCAACAAGACTCCAAAGTATGCGAACGATTGCAGAATATTCTGTGGGAATGGAATTTATGTGAAGAAGTTCCCAAAGTATTGTGTTAACTTGCATATGTGGTATGGTTGGATCGTATCGTTTTGATGTTCGGTTCTTAGCTTTTATATTTTGTTGTATGTTGGGTGCGAATTGCGGTCGAAAAATATCGGTTTTACCCAGTATAAGTGTCCGTGCTTTTTTCTGCGCATTAGTAGTTCTGCTGGCGATGCATTTATAACTTTCAATGGAGTATTGCGATATGCGAGCCAAAGTTCCCCATTGCTTCCTTGTGATTTTTTATACAAAATTTTGTTGTTTTAAATTTTCAGTATGTGTTGGAAGGAGACTGCCGGCTTAGTTTCGGCAGCTCAAGGTTTTCGGCAGGATTTAAAAAGGATTCCGCTTTTTTTTCAGCGGATCTGGCAGGATTTAAAAAAAAGATTCCGCTTTTGTTCAGCGGATCTGGCAGGATCTAAAAAGGCAGGATCTAAACAGGCAGGATCTAAACAGGCAGGATCGCCATGTAATAAAAAGATTACGATTGGGGTTGTGCCCTTAATCGGCACCAAATATCAATTGCTTTATTGAACATCTTTTCGTTCTATTTATACAAATAATTCTTATATACTACTTATTTACCATAATACATATTTACCTAAATTCTAAGCTCAACCAAAGTATGTAAGCCAGCGTATGCAAACGCTCGCTGGTACATTCATACCTACATTATATGCAGCACTTTAATCGTTAACTATAGTGAACAGTTTAGTCCGTATGTTACTGTTAAAAGGCAAAATACCAGCGCTTGGCCCTCTGCGTTGGACCAATAGATACGCTGCATATCCGTGTTCTCATCGTCCACTTCCCGATATCGGACATGAAGGCTAGCCGGTGTATCCGCCACTTTAGAAGGAGCGAGGCCAAATCAGTTTGGAGTTTCAGGCCAGGGTGCAGACAATCGTTCAAGGATAAACCTTCGATATATTGTCGCGATGCGTTAAATACTGTTCGCAGCTTTGTAGTAGAGCTCGACTCTTTATATACCCCGTGGTATCGGGGTCGTTGTTGGTATTTGACGAGTCTTAACGCGTCTTGCTTTGATCCTCCCACTGATAAATCGGCTGATGCTTTGAAAGGATAGCGCACTGAAAAGCGTCCGCTGTGGTCACGCTTTGTGGTATTTTCAAAGTATGTCTGGCAATACAATTCGTCCATTGTCATTGGTGGTGATGATGATAAGCCTTCACACTGATTGAATGTCCACATTTGTTTGACCAATTAGTTGAGTTCAATTGCAGTATTGGTACACGATTTTGGGTGCAAATTCGGTTTAATGTTCGATCTGGTTGGTCCATTTACAACCCATCTTAGACGAGTGTTTTGTGCCACAGGTGCGTTATTCTTCGACCGTTTTAGCTCACCGTGCAGTAGTGATCCATAGATGTCAGCACCCACAACCAAGTCTATTCTACCAGGCTCAGCGAAGGGTGGATCTGCTAATTTGAGACCAGCAAATTCGTTAACTGTGTCATATTTGATCGGTAGCGTAGGCATTCGGTGCCCTAGTCCGGGTAAAATCAGTGCGACGCAACTGATATTAAACTCAGGTTCTATTAGGGAGCGTAAAGTGAATTCGATAAGCCCCTTCGATGTGTCAACAGATGCACTACCTATGCCTGTACTCGGGACAGCGACGGATGTCCGAACCAAGCATAACTGTTGAGCCGCGAACTCGCTGATGAAAGTTGCCTGAGACCTAGGATCAAGTAGTGCACGTACTTTTATGAAGTGACCACTGTGTGGTTGGGCTCCTATCCGCGCAGTTGCGAGCAAAACAGAATTTGTGGGTGGAAGGCGATTATGATTATGTGCTTGGCTTGGTACTCCTTGCACGTGAATTTGGATGTACAGCTGCTCAAGGCATGTGCTTCTCTCAAGCCGTTCTCGCACATGTTCTGACTGAGTACCAAATTTATTTTTGCCTTTGGTTGGAGTTTGCGAAAGCTTGAGCAAGCAGGCTTTTCAGAGTAGCACACGCACACACACTGGTTGATGTTAGTTTGATGACTGCGGATGGGGTTGGGTGCCTCGAACGGAACCTCCGTTGGCCACATCAATAATGCTTCGTATCTGAGAAGCGGACTCCGAGTTAGTTTTAGGAAGATTAGTGATTGCCAGTAAATGACATTTAATAAGTTGCCTTGTACTAACATAACGCTGAGTCAACCTCCCACTATTTGAAAATTGTGGTCGGTTACAGGGATGTTGCGTACCAAATGTTTGGCGTCGCCTTGTAGGTAGGCCTTAAGATAATGAAGGCGTTGTACATTCGAAAGTGACTTTTCCTTGACGATGCATGTGTCCAACAAGTCCTTAAAATGTAGCCAATTTTGAAGATTACCATCGAATTTTGGAAGCTGAATTAGAGTGACATTTGGTTGATGCGATGCACTAGTAGGTAATGGAGATACGGTATTACTGACCGTCGTGTTATTGATATTCGCTATGTCGTCGTTGAGTTCGCCCACAGCTTCACAATAAGCGCTTTCCACGGCAATGAATCAACTTTCGCTAAGTGCTCTGCGGCGGCTTTCACTGTTGTCGATCGTTTCTTCCATATTCGCTACGTCATCTCTAGCCTGGGAGTAGCGATTCCAATAATCCTCTAATAGAGATTTGCACGCACATAAGTACCCATAGGTTTGCACTTGCTTAGCACTTTTCCGGGTGATATTAATTTTGCCACGTTTTCTTCGCGCTCAAGGGTAATGGTTTTTTTCCTATGGTTGGTGTAGCCCAAAAATAGACCGTTGCACGAGAAATAAGTGGTGTGATTGTAATGATAGTTACACACCAAAAACAACTTTGAATTCAAATTGGCGAAAAATATGGCGTGATCAAATGGGTCATAATATGAAAGTCGTGCTACACAGACTTTCGGTTGGCGGAGAGTAAGGTTCCCCGCAAGGGATGCCAAAAATGTTAATAATACAAATAAAATAAGTACTAGTTCCAACAGTATAGCAAAACTTGATTATATATAACAACTGGTTAACAACCGAACACTTGTTAATGTGGGAAAATATGTGCTGAGAAGAAAATCTGTACCGTGGGTACATGCATGCACTTGAGTCACCATCACATAAACAAAGTTTTCCCTTATTTTTTTTTTAAATTTCTCAACTTTCGCTTTCTTTCAAATTTTCATACAGAACACCCTGTAGTTCCCAACACTGTTTTAAGCTTAACATCCTTCAATCATCAATTCGAACATATGATTTTCGATACCAAAATTATCGATAATCTATATGTCAATTACTACCTCATGGGTCTCGGCCTTATATCCGGCCCGAAAATCGTTCTTTTCCTGAAGAACCATCGTACTTAGCTGATCGTAAGTGTGGAAGTGTAGGTAATAAATCAATTTTTCAGGCTAACTCGAAAGGTTAAAATCGCGAGTGCTAATTACACAAACCCACTTCCCACCATCGCTACATTCAATACAACCAAATTAAAAGGAAATTACAGAAAATCGGTAAGAAAAGCTCTAAATTTTCAATTAAAATTTTTATAAGTGCTGGAAGTGTTTAAAGTGCAATCCCCTTCTTAGGCTATACCGCAAATACCAGCTAGTGCAGCCTGAAAACGCGCGGAAAGTGTTGTTGCGGCCGGAACCAATCGCCAGCTGAATGCCCCTAATGTATGCCGGCAAATAGTGGCCGAATATGACCTGCTATCCACCCAATACAAAGCCTTGTTCCTGTAACAAAAACTTAACCTGAGAAACCCTGAAATTCAAGAAAATTTCTTATCCTTAATTTTTTTTCTTGTATAAATTTTCAAATCTTCAATTTATCAATTCCTATATAAAAAGCTAGAATACAAGTAAGCCAGTGGAAAAGGCGGTTTTCCACTTTATCGTTAAGCTCTAGCGATTCGGGATCGCTAGAAGCTGAAATAGAAAAAAACATGAATTCAACCCAAAAAAAAAAAAAAATTTTTATCATAACCTAAAAAGAAAAAAAAAGAAGTCCAATGTAAAATGTATAAAGTAAAAGTAAATTAAGTTGATTTTATGTATGTACATTTTGCTATCTGCATACATATATGTAGATATACATACACACATACTGACTTAGGCTTAACTAAAAAGAAAGAAAAAAAATGAAATCTTAACTTAGCACTTACCTTTAGATACATTTTGTAAATATGAATTTAAGTTTACCTTAATACCTACCTTTGTCATACTTACCTAAAAGATTTAAATTTTGAATACATACTTGTAATTTGCATGGATTCATAGTTTTGCATAATACATACATACATATCGACATAGGTAGATTACCATGTGATAAGTGCCCCAAAGCTGACCTAGTTCCACAAAATGCTATCAGTTAACATTTTTGTGTCATTTTCTTTCATCTTTTCTCACTCTCAACCCAAACCACCACCAAAGTCAAAAGTTGATCTTTGCAAAGTTTGGTGATCCTCTTAATTTCATTTCATAATCTCTTAGTTTTTCTTTGCTTTTACCAAAGAGCCTAGATCTTTGCTATTTTCTTATTTACGCCCACGTCGATGGTGACCAATCCATAATCCCTTTTTATGCGACCTTCGCTTTTCATATGTACAGTGGCGGACAGCAAAATAGCCCCACTGGTCCACAAACTAAGTTCATAATATAATTTTTTTTGGATAAAATGTCTTAAATGCTACTTATACTAATAATACATACGAGCAACCTATGATTAGCAAAGACAGCAGCTACGTACCAGAGCAAGGAAGGCCTTTTTCGCTTCGTGGGACAGCGTTGGACTAAGTAAATGGTAACTTAACAACAAAACATGTAAGTGAACTTAATTCATTTTATCCAACCACTATTTTAATTCAACTAGAGAAGGTGCCTAGTCCCACATGTATTTACATACATATTACTTATGTATGTACGTAGATGCAGCCGATTCGTTTTATTATGTTTGCGTGCAGTAATTTTGCACATAAGTTCATACATATATATGTATATAGGTATAGGCATCTCCTCTTTGGTTTTTTTTTGGTATCCATAATTTTTTTTTGCTATAGGATTTTTGAGAGCTCTAATTTGCAAAGACAAGAGAGCTAAAGTTGTCATTTTTTTTAAATTCTTTTTTTCTATTTCTTTACTTTTGGATGCTCCAATTCTTCGAAAGCGGCAAGGTCGTTGACCATATAAGTAAAGATTTGAATATATAGTTGTTGAGATAGGTTAGTTTTGGTCAGCTGATCACAATACCCCCAAAGAAACTTTGTAACGAATATTCTAAGTAGCTTAGAGATAGTTAACTTGTTGTTGATAAGTTCGAATATAAGTATAATTAATAATGAGTTGAATTATAAATAAAATTTGTACATGGATCTATAATTTAATATCTTTGGTCTGATTCCGTAGTTAGTGTGGACGGTCAGATTGGGGCTCTATAACATCTTAGAGCCATGGTAGGGTGGGTTAAGGGCAGCCGTTCACTTTCTATGCGCGCTGCCAGGTATGGGGTTTTCCAGGTGCAGGTTGTAGGTCTCATGCTTCGGGTAAGTTCATACGTGTGCAAAGTATTGTTCTCGTTAGGCCCCCTAAGCTGACAGATGATGGCTTGGTTTGGTATGAGTGCTTAGAACCCTCCCCAGGCTGAAGCTCCCGAAGGAATGCCAGTGCACACACCGCTCGTACCAAACATGCATTGCAAGCCCATCTTAGGTGAAGAGGCTGAAGGGGCGTGTAACAGAAAATGGCGCCCGAGCAGGGACCCCACAATCACCCAACGAGGCGAACTCGTTAGTAACTTTAATTTGTGTGGTCTCCTTATAACATTCCCTCTTGGAATATCCTTTGTCCTTCCGCTTTTTGCAAATACATTTTTTAATAGATTTTTCTTTCTTTTGATTCGAAGTCGATTGATTATTGGAATCGCAAAATTTATAACTAAATGTTGTAGTTTTGACCAAATCAGTTGGTGCTAGTTTTTGTAGTTTTTAGGTTTTGAGAATATGCCAGTGCTGACGCTGGAATTTGCAGAGTCCTAAAGGCTTTATGTCCAGGGATCTGACCGCTGACGCTGTAGTACATAGTCGATGCCTAACTAAAACATTTAAAATTTTCAGATTTTGTTTTGGACGGATAAGATACTATCTGGAACTGTGGTTTCAGTTTGACTTTATGCCAGCTAATCACCCGATAGCGTCTTATCCTACAATTCAATAATTCCTTGCAAATACCAATTTTCGAGTTTTTTTTCTCTATATTTTTTTTTATATTTAGATTTGTCTCTATAAATTTTTTTTTGAACCGAAAGCTTCGAGCACCTACTATTATTTGACCTGGAATGCCCCTACCAAACTGACTGCCACACATCTCGGAAGTCAGACCAAAATTTTGATGATACTTTTTTTCGGCCTCATTTTGTTTTTGCGATTTTTTTGGTTTTGTCGCTGATTTGAGTTTTTTCTTTTGAAAAAAAAAAAGTTAATAATACATATACATACAATATATACATATACATATATCGGACTTAGAAAAAAATCACCGCCGTACATCTATTTCTAAAATATTATATTTTTAGGATTATATTTTTGTACATATCTATGCACATAGATCGAATACATATGTATGTGCTTAGATACCTTCATATACACTAATTTTTTTTTTTAACTTAGATTTCTAGATTCTTTTTCCTTTTTTATTGAAGTTCTTGAGAATGGATTTAAGTATCTTTTAAAGATTTTTTTTTTGCCTCAGTATTGTCTGCAAATACTAGAATCGGTTTATTTTTACACTAAAATACCCTATTATACACTTTTAATCAAAATTTGACTTTACCCTATTTTTGGAATTTCAATTGCCAACACTGGAATTGGTTTGCTTTTGGGTTAGAGATTCGATTTAGTGTTAGGATTCCTTGGTTGTAATTGCTGCTTCGAGATATTTTTTTTTTCCTTTTTTAATTTTGAGTTTTTGTTTGACCATGGCACATAATCAGGGTCCAGCCTGGACGCCAACGCAGGGCAATGACTGCGTAATCTGCCAGGAAACCCTCGAGGAGAATGATGATGTGTTAACCACGGCTTGCTCCCACTATTTCCATCGAGCATGCCTATTGAACTGGGTGAAAAAGAACTCTACTTGTCCCCAATGCAGAGCTAGGTGCAGTAGTAAGGATTTTAGGCAAAACACCTATGAGCTTCGATCCAATAAGAATTTAGGACCACCGAATAATGAGGCGGAACTGACTAGTGACGGCGCTATGGGTTTGCCCAATTCTGCACCGGTTGCTAGTAATAGGGATGAAGAAGATCGAGTTAGAAATATTGTATCGGCTGTGATTGCAGCTAGGCAGGCCACCTTAGTAGACGATCTCGAGACTAGAGTAGCACGCATGATCGAGCAAAGACTCGAAAGTACCCTTGCCAGTGTCTTAGCTAGATTCAACTTGAATGGGGAAAATCCAAATGCACAGACAGTTCCGCCAGTGGGTAGTCATAGCCCAGCGGCTAACAATGTCCCAATAGGTCCACCCAACAACAATTCGACTGGATTCTGGCCTAGGGACATACCTAATTTGCCCAACCACTCCAACCAAACTTTCCATCGTGCAATTGACCAATTTCGCTTTAGTGATATGTCGAGTGTACCTAATTCCGGCAGGATCGCACAACTTATTTCGAGTTGGGGCGTCACCTTTGATGGATCCGCACGATTGTCTGTCGATAGTTTTATTTATCGTATCGAATGCCAGGTAATAGATACACTCGGCGGTAATTTCAATCTCCTTTGCGAGCACGTCCAAAGTTTATTCACGCACGATGCGAAGGATTGGTACTGGAGATACCGACGTTCAGTGGAACGCGTGACCTGGATTTCCCTATGTCAAGCCCTCAGGACTAATTTCCAACAACACAAAAGCGATTTTGAGTTGAAGGAGCAGATTAGGGGCAGAAAGCAGGGTATGACCGAGAGCTTTGATGAGTTCAGGAACTCAGTGCTCAAATTAGCTGAACCCCTACAAGTACCCTTAACTGAGGCGGAGCTCATAGAGATCCTGCAGCACAACTTACGACCCCGAATCCGTCAGCAGTTATTATATGTACCTATTAACTCGCTCGCCGAACTGCGTAGGCTTTGCTTGAAGATAATAAGATTGTTCCGTACGATGTCCGTCTGAGAAAGTATAATGAAGCCCGTAAACGAATATTTTCCAAAGTAAATTCTATTTCATCCTGTCTAAGTCGTTCGTCTGTCCGTATTAAGGAGTTTTGGCGAGGTATTAAGGAAAAACGCAAGTCCCTTAAAACTTTTGTTTGCTCTCTAACCAAGAGGTCATCTGACCTAAGGCCATATGCGAAGATAATGATTGATGGTGTAGAATACTTAGGACTGCTAGACAGTGGAGCTCAAGCCTCATGCATCGGATCCTCACTTGCTGGCGAGATTCGCAAGCAGAATAAGTTGCGTGAACACAAAACAGCTGTTTGTACAGCTGATGGGAAAACGCAAGTGGTTTTCGGTGTCATAGATTTGGAAGTTAAATTTGAAGATGGGAATCAATCGATTACGTTTTTCGTTATTCCAAGTATGTCGCAAAAAGTTATTTTAGGGGTAGATTTTTGGATTAAATTCCGAATAGCGCCACATATAATTTCTGAAGTTACCCTTGATGTGAAGCCGGATGATAATGCCCTTTTCTTAACTGACGAGCAAAAAGTCAAGTTAAAATTTATTAAAAATAGATTTCCGAACTACGAAAAAGAAGGTTTAGGAAAAACGTCTCTTATGGAGTACGTGATAGAATTACAGCCCAATGTCCGTCCGATTAAACAAAGGTATTTTCCCATTTCTCCTGCGGTAGAAAAATTAGTTCACGCGGAGATTGACGAAATGCTTCAATTAGGTGTGATCGAAGAGTCACCTAATAGTCCTTGGTCCAGTCCGGTTGTATTAGTGAAGAAGCCGAAGAAGGTCCGTCTGTGTCTTGATTCCAGAAAGATAAATAGCGTAACCGTTAAGGACGCTTATCCCCTCCCCCATATTGATGGTATATTAAGCAGAATACCAAAGGCAAAATATATAACTTCACTAGATTTGCGCCGTGCCTTTGGCAAATTCCCCTGTCCGAAAACTCTCGAGATTATACTTGTTTTACCGTCCCCAATCGTCCGTTGTACCGTTACTGTGTAATGCCTTTTGGCTTATGCAACGCTCCTCAAGCTCTTTGCCGCTTGATGGATCGCGTCATTCCTCCGCAACTGAAAAACCACGTTTTCGTCTATTTAGACGATCTGCTCATATTGTCCGTTCTCTCTGAAGTTGCTCATCACTTAAGAAGGGCCGGGTTAACCATCAACGTTCAGAAAAGCAAGTTTTGCATCGCTGAGGTGAAGTATTTGGGATATATTGTGGGAAACGGAACTCTGCGAACCGACCCGGAGGAGATTTCGGCCGTTACAAACTACCCAGTACCGACTAATGTCAAACAAGTCCGGCGTTTCCTCGGAATGACCGGTTGGTACCGTCGGTTCGTAGATAACTTCGCGTCCATTACTACCCCATTGACCAATTTGTTAAAGAAAAACAAAAATTTTACTTGGAATGACGAGGCACAAAAGTCGTTTGATGCCTTGAAACAGGTTTTATGTTCCGCCCCTGTCCTGGCTAGTCCTAACTATGAGAAGCCGTTTATCATCCAATGTGACGCATCTAAACTCGGAGTTGGTGCGGTTTTGGCGCAGAAGAATGAAGACGGTATCGAGGTCCCAATTGCATATTTCTCCCAGAAACTCAACAAAGCCCAAAGCAATTATAGCGTTACGGAGCTAGAATGCCTCGCAGCTATGCTTAGTCTAAAGAAGTTCCGAGCTTATGTTGAAGGGCAAGATTTTACAATTGTGACCGATCATGCCAGTCTTCAGTGGCTGATGCGCCAAAGCGACCTATCCACCCGATTAGCCCGCTGGTCATTGAAGCTTCAAGGTTATAGGTTCAACATAGAGCATAGGAAAGGTACCTTGAATGAAGTACCTGATACCTTATCCCGCCAAAACTTCAAAGAAATCAATGAGTTAGAGTTCCGTCCGTTAGTTGATATAGAATCGTCCGAATTTAAGTCCGAAGAATACATGAAATTGATAGATAGCGTCAAAAAGAATCAACATCGTTTGCCTGATTTACGAACAGTTGAGGATTTCGTGTATAAAAGGACCGAACATCCCAACGGTAACCCTGAGCGAGAGGTATACAACTGGAAACTATGGATTCCTCTAACCTTGGTTAACGACGTGATCCAGAACGCTCACTGCCAACCTAACAAATGCCACGGAGGAATCGCGAAGACCTTGGAGCGGTTACGTATCAATTTTTATTGGCCCAATATGACGGTTGACGTCAAGGATTATATCCGCAGTTGCGAAACTTGCCAACAAACCAAAACTTCCAACAGTACGCTTCGAGCCCCTATGTCCGCGCAATACACCGTTCAGCGTCCCTTCCAAAAACTCTATGTCGATTTCCTAGGTCCTTATCCCCGTTCAAAGCTAGGGAACATAGGAATTTTTATTGTTCTAGACCACTACACTAAGTTTCCTTTAGTTAAAACGGTGAAAAATTTCAATGCCACAGGCATTTGTGATTTCCTAAAAGAAAACGTTTTTAGCATTTTTGGAACACCCGAAATCATTTTAAGTGACAACGGGAAACAATTTAAGTCCTCCCAATTCAACAATTTACTTTCTGAACGGGGCATCAAACATGTTTATACCGCGTTGTACAGCCCTCAAGCAAATGCAACCGAGCGAGTTAATCGATCCATAATTGCTGGTATAAGAGCCTACTTGAAGGATGACCAAGCTCGGTGGGACAAACACTTGCCCAGCATTGCAGAGGCACTAAGAAGTTCTTTCCACCAGTCAATAGGTTGCACCCCGTATTATGCCCTCTTCGGTCAGCAAATGCCGTCGCATGGTGACGAGTATGCCCTGCTACGGAAACTACGGTCCCTAGATGATAATGTTCTAGACAGAACAGACAATCTTGCATTAATACGTAAATCAATCGGTGAACATATGGAAAAAGCTTTCGAAAGTTCTGCGAAAAGATATAATTTGCGAAGTTCCGGGGAAAATTTTAAAGTAGGCGATAGCGTGTATCGTAGAAATTTCGTTCTAAGCGATGCCACAAAAAAATTCTGTGCCAAGTTTGCGCCAAAGTTCATAAAAGCTAAAGTTGTTGCACGAAAAGGCAATTGCCTATATGAGTTAGAAGACGTTAATACAGGGAAGCGTGCGATTTACAACCAAAAGGATATCCAAAAAGATAGGGATAAGTTACCGACCGCACCAACACTCTAGGTGGGGGGTATATGTACCGTGGGTACATGCATGCACTTGAGTCACCATCACATAAACAAAGTTTTCCCTTATTTTTTTTTTAAATTTCTCAACTTTCGCTTTCTTTCAAATTTTCATACAGAACACCCTGTAGTTCCCAACACTGTTTTAAGCTTAACATCCTTCAATCATCAATTCGAACATATGATTTTCGATACCAAAATTATCGATAATCTATATGTCAATTACTACGTCTTGGGTATCGGCCTTATATCCGGCCCGAAAATCGTTCTTTTCCTGAAGAACCATCGTACTTAGCTGATCGTAAGTGTGGAAGTGTAGGTAATAAATCAATTTTTCAGGCTAACTCGAAAGGTTAAAATCGCGAGTGTTAATTACACAAACCCACTTCCCACCATCGCTACATTCAATACAACCAAATTAAAAGGAAATTACAGAAAATCGGTAAGAAAAGCTCTAAATTTTCAATTAAAGTTTTTATAAGTGCTGGAAGTGTTTAAAGTGCAATCCCCTTCTTAGGCTATACCGCAAATACCAGCTAGTGCAGCCTGAAAACGCGCGGAAAGTGTTGTTGCGGCCGGAACCAATCGCCAGCTGAATGCCCCTAATGTATGCCGGCAAATAGTGGCCGAATATGACCTGCTATCCACCCAATACAAAGCCTTGTTCCTGTAACAAAAACTTAACCTGAGAAACCCTGAAATTCAAGAAAATTTCTTATCCTTAATTTTTTTTCTTGTATAAATTTTCAAATCTTCAATTTATCAATTCCTATATAAAAAGCTAGAATACAAGTAAGCCAGTGGAAAAGGCGGTTTTCCACTTTATCGCTAAGCTCTAGCGTTTCGGGATCGCTAGAAGCTGAAATAGAAAAAAACATGAATTCAACCCAAAAAAAAAAAAATTTTTATCATAACCTAAAAAGAAAAAAAAAGAAGTCCAATGTAAAATTTATAAAGTAAATTAAGTTGCTTTTATGTATGTACATTTTGCTATCTGCATACATATATGTAGATATACATACATACATACTGACTTAGGCTTAACTAAAAAGAAAGAAAAAAAAAATGAAATCTTAACTTAGCACTTACCTTTAGATACATTTTAGCCCCCTGTAAATATGAATTTAAGTTTACCTTAATACCTACCTTTGTCATACTTACCTAAAAGATTTAAATTTTGAATACATACTTGTAATTTGCATGGATTCATAGTTTTGCATAATACATACATACATATCGACATAGGTAGATTACCATGTGATAAGTGTCCAAAGCTGACCTAGTTCCACAAAATGCTATCAGTTAACATTTTTGTGTCATTTTCTTTCATCTTTTCTCACTCTCAACCCAAACCACCACCAAAGTCAAAAGTTGATCTTTGCAAAGTTTGGTGATCCTCTTAATTTCATTTCATAATCTCTTAGTTTTTCTTTGCTTTTACCAAAGAGCCTAGATCTTTGCTATTTTCTTATTTACGCCCACGTCGATGGTGACCAATCCATAATCCCTTTTTATGCGACCTTCGCTTTTCATATGTACAGTGGCGGACAGCAAAATAGCCCCACTGGTCCACAAACTAAGTTCATAATATAATTTTTTTTTGGATAAAATGTCTTAAATGCTACTTATACTAATAATACATACGAGCAACCTATGATTAGCAAAGACAGCAGCTACGTACCAGAGCAAGGAAGGCCTTTTTGCTTCGTGGGACAGCGTTGGACTAAGTAAATGGTAACTTAACAACAAAACATGTAAGTGAACTTAATTCATTTTATCCAACCACTATTTTAATTCAACTAGAGAAGGTGCCTAGTCCCACATGTATTTACATACATATTACTTATGTATGTACGTAGATGCAGCCGATTCGTTTTATTATGTTTGCGTGCAGTAATTTTGCACATAAGTTCATACATATATATGTATATAGGTATAGGCATCTCCTCTTTGGTTTTTTTTTGGTATCCATAATTTTTTTTTGCTATAGGATTTTTGAGAGCTCTAATTTGCAAAGACAAGAGAGCTAAAGTTGTCATTTTTTTTAAATTCTTTTTTTCTATTTCTTTACTTTTGGATGCTCCAATTCTTCGAAAGCGGCAAGGTCGTTGACCATATAAGTAAAGATTTGAATATATAGTTGTTGAGATAGGTTAGTTTTGGTCAGCTGATCACAATACCCCCAAAGAAACTTTGTAACGAATATTCTAAGTAGCTTAGAGATAGTTAACTTGTTGTTGATAAGTTCGAATATAAGTATAATTAATAATGAGTTGAATTATAAATAAAATTTGTACATGGATCTATAATTTAATATCTTTGGTCTGATTCCGTAGTTAGTGTGGACGGTCAGATTGGGGCTCTATAACATCTTAGAGCCATGGTAGGGTGGGTTAAGGGCAGCCGTTCACTTTCTATGCGCGCTGCCAGGTATGGGGTTTTCCAGGTGCAGGTTGTAGGTCTCATGCTTCGGGTAAGTTCATACGTGTGCAAAGTATTGTTCTCGTTAGGCCCCCTAAGCTGACAGATGATGGCTTGGTTTGGTATGAGTGCTTAGAACCCTCCCCAGGCTGAAGCTCCCGAAGGAATGCCAGTGCACACACCGCTCGTACCAAACATGCATTGCAAATACATTTTTTAATAGATTTTTCTTTCTTTTGATTCGAAGTCGATTGATTATTGGAATCGCAAAATTTATAACTAAATGTTGTAGTTTTGACCAAATCAGTTGGTGCTAGTTTTTGTAGTTTTTAGGTTTTGAGAATATGCCAGTGCTGACGCTGGAATTTGCAGAGTCCTAAAGGCTTTATGTCCAGGGATCTGACCGCTGACGCTGTAGTACATAGTCGATGCCTAACTAAAACATTTAAAATTTTCAGATTTTGTTTTGGACGGATAAGATACTATCTGGAACTGTGGTTTCAGTTTGACTTTATGCCAGCTAATCACCCGATAGCGTCTTATCCTACAATTCAATAATTCCTTGCAAATACCAATTTTCGAGTTTTTTTTCTCTATATTTTTTTTTATATTTAGATTTGTCTCTATAAATTTTTTTTTGAACCGAAAGCTTCGAGCACCTACTATTATTTGACCTGGAATGCCCCTACCAAACTGACTGCCACACATCTCGGAAGTCAGACCAAAATTTTGATGATACTTTTTTTCGGCCTCATTTTGTTTTTGCGATTTTTTTGGTTTTGTCGCTGATTTGAGTTTTTTCTTTTGAAAGTTAATAATACATATACATACAATATATACAAATACATATATCGGACTTAGAAAAAAATCACCGCCGTACATCTATTTCTAAAATATTATATTTTTAGGATTATATTTTTGTACATATCTATGCACATAGATCGAATACATATGTATGTGCTTAGATACCTTCATATACACTAATTTTTTTTTTTTAACTTAGATTTCTAGATTCTTTTTCCTTTTTTATTGAAGTTCTTGAGAATGGATTTAAGTATCTTTTAAAGATTTTTTTTTTGCCTCAGTATTGTCTGCAAATACTAGAATCGGTTTATTTTTACACTAAAATACCCTATTATACACTTTTAATCAAAATTTGACTTTACCCTATTTTTGGAATTTCAATTGCCAACACTGGAATTGGTTTGCTTTTGGGTTAGAGATTCGATTTAGTGTTAGGATTCCTTGGTTGTAATTGCTGCTTCGAGATATTTTTTTTTTCCTTTTTTAATTTTGAGTTTTTGTTTGACCATGGCACATAATCAGGGTCCAGCCTGGACGCCAACGCAGGGCAATGACTGCGTAATCTGCCAGGAAACCCTCGAGGAGAATGATGATGTGTTAACCACGGCTTGCTCCCACTATTTCCATCGAGCATGCCTATTGAACTGGGTGAAAAAGAACTCTACTTGTCCCCAATGCAGAGCTAGGTGCAGTAGTAAGGATTTTAGGCAAAACACCTATGAGCTTCGATCCAATAAGAATTTAGGACCACCGAATAATGAGGCGGAACTGACTAGTGACGGCCCTATGGGTTTGCCCAATTCTGCACCGGTTGCTAGTAATAGGGATGAAGAAGATCGAGTTAGAAATATTGTATCGGCTGTGATTGCAGCTAGGCAGGCCACCTTAGTAGACGATCTCGAGACTAGAGTAGCACGCATGATCGAGCAAAGACTCGAAAGTACCCTTGCCAGTGTCTTAGCTAGATTCAACTTGAATGGGGAAAATCCAAATGCACAGACAGTTCCGCCAGTGGGTAGTCATAGCCCAGCGGCTAACAATGTCCCAATAGGTCCACCCAACAACAATTCGACTGGATTCTGGCCTAGCGACATACCTAATTTGCCCAACCACTCCAACCAAACTTTCCATCGTGCAATTGACCAATTTCGCTTTAGTGATATGTCGAGTGTACCTAATTCCGGCAGGATCGCACAACTTATTTCGAGTTGGGGCGTCACCTTTGATGGATCCGCACGATTGTCTGTCGATAGTTTTATTTATCGTATCGAATGCCAGGTAATAGATACACTCGGCGGTAATTTCAATCTCCTTTGCGAGCACGTCCAAAGTTTATTCACGCACGATGCGAAGGATTGGTACTGGAGATACCGACGTTCAGTGGAACGCGTGACCTGGATTTCCCTATGTCAAGCCCTCAGGACTAATTTCCAACAACACAAAAGCGATTTTGAGTTGAAGGAGCAGATTAGGGGCAGAAAGCAGGGTATGACCGAGAGCTTTGATGAGTTCAGGAACTCAGTGCTCAAATTAGCTGAACCCCTACAAGTACCCTTAACTGAGGCGGAGCTCATAGAGATCCTGCAGCACAACTTACGACCCCGAATCCGTCAGCAGTTATTATATGTACCTATTAACTCGCTCGCCGAACTGCGTAGGCTTTGCTTGAAGGGCGAGAGCCTCGCGAATGAAATGAGCAAGCCGAACAATTGCCATCAACAGGAAATACAATCCCGCGGCGATATGCCAATGAACTGCAGTACGAAGAGGATACATCGGAACACATAGAGTGCGAAGTGGACGAGGTAACGAAGCGATCTTTTGATGCGTCGAAGTTAGTATGCTGGAATTGCCGATCCGAAGGTCGTAGATACATGGATTGTTTGGAAGATCGCACGGTATTTTGTTACGGCTGTGGCAAGGCAAACGTTTATAGGCCAAAATGCGAAACGTGTTCGGGAAACTCGAAAACGAGCAAGGCTTCCCGGTTGAACCCTCGCACAGACCCCAAAAACAAATAATGAAACCCTCGATTCTATACCCAGAAAGAGAATGTACACTTTTAGTTAATAGTTCAAATGTTAATAAGATTGTTCCGTACGATGTCCGTCTGAGAAAGTATAATGAAGCCCGTAAACGAATATTTTCCAAAGTAAATTCTATTTCATCCTGTCTAAGTCGTTCGTCTGTCCGTATTAAGGAGTTTTGGCGAGGTATTAAGGAAAAACGCAAGTCCCTTAAAACTTTTGTTTGCTCTCTAACCAAGAGGTCATCTGACCTAAGGCCATATGCGAAGATAATGATTGATGGTGTAGAATACTTAGGACTGCTAGACAGTGGAGCTCAAGTCTCATGCATCGGATCCTCACTTGCTGACGAGATTCGCAAGCAGAATAAGTTGCGTGAACACAAAACAGCTGTTTGTACAGCTGATGGGAAAACGCAAGTGGTTTTCGGTGTCATAGATTTGGAAGTTAAATTTGAAGATGGGAATCAATCGATTACGTTTTTCGTTATTCCAAGTATGTCGCAAAAAGTTATTTTAGGGGTAGATTTTTGGATTAAATTCCGAATAGCGCCACATATAATTTCTGAAGTTACCCTTGATGTGAAGCCGGATGATAATGCCCTTTTCTTAACTGACGAGCAAAAAGTCAAGTTAAAATTTATTAAAAATAGATTTCCGAACTACGAAAAAGAAGGTTTAGGAAAAACGTCTCTTATGGAGTACGTGATAGAATTACAGCCCAATGTCCGTCCGATTAAACAAAGGTATTTTCCCATTTCTCCTGCGGTAGAAAAATTAGTTCACGCGGAGATTGACGAAATGCTTCAATTAGGTGTGATCGAAGAGTCACCTAATAGTCCTTGGTCCAGTCCGGTTGTATTAGTGAAGAAGCCGAAGAAGGTCCGTCTGTGTCTTGATTCCAGAAAGATAAATAGCGTAACCGTTAAGGACGCTTATCCCCTCCCCCATATTGATGGTATATTAAGCAGAATACCAAAGGCAAAATATATAACTTCACTAGATTTGCGCCGTGCCTTTGGCAAATTCCCCTGTCCGAAAACTCTCGAGATTATACTTGTTTTACCGTCCCCAATCGTCCGTTGTACCGTTACTGTGTAATGCCTTTTGGCTTATGCAACGCTCCTCAAGCTCTTTGCCGCTTGATGGATCGCGTCATTCCTCCGCAACTGAAAAACCACGTTTTCGTCTATTTAGACGATCTGCTCATATTGTCCGAAGACTTTGATAGTCACATGTCCGTTCTCTCTGAAGTTGCTCATCACTTAAGAAGGGCCGGGTTAACCATCAACGTTCAGAAAAGCAAGTTTTGCATCGCTGAGGTGAAGTATTTGGGATATATTGTGGGAAACGGAACTCTGCGAACCGACCCGGAGAAGATTTCGGCCGTTACAAACTACCCAGTACCGACTTATGTCAAACAAGTCCGGCGTTTCCTCGGAATGACCGGTTGGTACCGTCGGTTCGTAGATAACTTCGCGTCCATTACTACCCCATTGACCAATTTGTTAAAGAAAAACAAAAATTTTACTTGGAATGACGAGGCACAAAAGTCGTTTGATGCCTTGAAACAGGTTTTATGTTCCGCCCCTGTCCTGGCTAGTCCTAACTATGAGAAGCCGTTTATCATCCAATGTGACGCATCTAAACTCGGAGTTGGTGCGGTTTTGGCGCAGAAGAATGAAGACGGTATCGAGGTCCCAATTGCATATTTCTCCCAGAAACTCAACAAAGCCCAAAGCAATTATAGCGTTACGGAGCTAGAATGCCTCGCAGCTATGCTTAGTCTAAAGAAGTTCCGAGCTTATGTTGAAGGGCAAGATTTTACAATTGTGACCGATCATGCCAGTCTTCAGTGGCTGATGCGCCAAAGCGACCTATCCACCCGATTAGCCCGCTGGTCATTGAAGCTTCAAGGTTATAGGTTCAACATAGAGCATGAATGAAGTACCTGATACCTTATCCCGCCAAAACTTCAAAGAAATCAATTAGTTAGAGTTCCGTCCGTTAGTTGATATAGAATCGTCCGAATTTAAGTCCGAAGAATACATGAAATTGATAGATAGCGTCAAAAAGAATCAACATCGTTTGCCTGATTTACGAACAGTTGAGGATTTCGTGTATAAAAGGACCGAACATCCCAACGGTAACCCTGAGCGAGAGGTATACAACTGGAAACTATGGATTCCTCTAACCTTGGTTAACGACGTGATCCAGAACGCTCACTGCCAACCTAACAAATGCCACGGAGGAATCGCGAAGACCTTGGAGCGGTTACGTATCAATTTTTATTGGCCCAATATGACGGTTGACGTCAAGGATTATATCCGCAGTTGCGAAACTTGCCAACAAACCAAAACTTCCAACAGTACGCTTCGAGCCCCTATGTCCGCGCAATACACCGTTCAGCGTCCCTTCCAAAAACTCTATGTCGATTTCCTAGGTCCTTATCCCCGTTCAAAGCAAGGGAACATAGGAATTTTTATTGTTCTAGACCACTACACTAAGTTTCCTTTAGTTAAAACGGTGAAAAATTTCAATGCCACAGGCATTTATGATTTCCTAAAAGAAAACGTTTTTAGCATTTTTGGAACACCCGAAATCATTTTAAGTGACAACGGGAAACAATTTAAGTCCTCCCAATTCAACAATTTACTTTCTGAACGGGGCATCAAACATGTTTATACCGCGTTGTACAGCCCTCAAGCAAATGCAACCGAGCGAGTTAATCGATCCATAATTGCTGGTATAAGAGCCTACTTGAAGGATGACCAAGCTCGGTGGGACAAACACTTGCCCAGCATTGCAGAGGCACTAAGAAGTTCTTTCCACCAGTCAATAGGTTGCACCCCGTATTATGCCCTCTTCGGTCAGCAAATGCCGTCGCATGGTGACGAGTATGCGCTGCTACGGAAACTACGGTCCCTAGATGATAATGTTCTAGACAGAACAGACAATCTTGCATTAATACGTAAATCAATCGGTGAACATATGGAAAAAGCTTTCGAAAGTTCTGCGAAAAGATATAATTTGCGAAGTTCCGGGGAAAATTTTAAAGTAGGCGATAGCGTGTATCGTAGAAATTTCGTTCTAAGCAATGCCACAAAAAAATTCTGTGCCAAGTTTGCGCCAAAGTTCATAAAAGCTAAAGTTGTTGCACGAAAAGGCAATTGCCTATATGAGTTAGAAGACGTTAATACAGGGAAGCGTGCGATTTACAACCAAAAGGATATCCAAAAAGATAGGGATAAGTTACCGACCGCACCAACACTCTAGGTGGGGGGTATATGTACCGTGGGTACATGCATGCACTTGAGTCACCATCACATAAACAAAGTTTTCCCTTATTTTTTTTTTAAATTTCTCAACTTTCGCTTTCTATCAAATTTTCATACAGAACACCCTGTAGTTCCCAACACTGTTTTAAGCTTAACATCCTTCAATCATCAATTCGAACATATGATTTTCGATACCAAAATTATCGATAATCTATATGTCAATTACTACGTCTTGGGTATCGGCCTTATATCCGGCCCGAAAATCGTTCTTTTCCTGAAGAACCATCGTACTTAGCTGATCGTAAGTGTGGAAGTGTAGGTAATAAATCAATTTTTCAGGCTAACTCGAAAGGTTAAAATCGCGAGTGTTAATTACACAAACCCACTTCCCACCATCGCTACATTCAATACAACCAAATTAAAAGGAAATTACAGAAAATCGGTAAGAAAAGCTCTAAATTTTCAATTAAAGTTTTTATAAGTGCTGGAAGTGTTTAAAGTGCAATCCCCTTCTTAGGCTATACCGCAAATACCAGCTAGTGCAGCCTGAAAACGCGCGGAAAGTGTTGTTGCGGCCGGAACCAATCGCCAGCTGAATGCCCCTAATGTATGCCGGCAAATAGTGGCGAATATGACCTGCTATCCACCCAATACAAAGCCTTGTTCCTGTAACAAAAACTTAACCTGAGAAACCCTGAAATTCAAGAAAATTTCTTATCCTTAATTTTTTTTCTTGTATAAATTTTCAAATCTTCAATTTATCAATTCCTATATAAAAAGCTAGAATACAAGTAAGCCAGTGGAAAAGGCGGTTTTCCACTTTATCGCTAAGCTCTAGCGTTTCGGGATCGCTAGAAGCTGAAATAGAAAAAAACATGAATTCAACACAAAAAAAAAAATATTTTTATCATAACCTAAAAAGAAAAAAAAAGAAGTCCAATGTAAAATTTATAAAGTAAATTAAGTTGCTTTTATGTATGTACATTTTGCTATCTGCATACATATATGTAGATATACATACATACATACTGACTTAGGCTTAACTAAAAAGAAAGAAAAAAAAAATGAAATCTTAACTTAGCACTTACTTTTAGATACATTTTAGCCCCCTGTAAATATGAATTTAAGTTTACCTTAATACCTACCTTTGTCATACTTACCTAAAAGATTTAAATTTTGAATACATACTTGTAATTTGCATGGATTCATAGTTTTGCATAATACATACATACATATCGACATAGGTAGATTACCATGTGATAAGTGTCCCAAAGCTGACCTAGTTCCACAAAATGCTATCAGTTAACATTTTTGTGTCATTTTCTTTCATCTTTTCTCACTCTCAACCCAAACCACCACCAAAGTCAAAAGTTGATCTTTGCAAAGTTTGGTGATCCTCTTAATTTCATTTCATAATCTCTTAGTTTTTCTTTGCTTTTACCAAAGAGCCTATATCTTTGCTATTTTCTTATTTACGCCCACGTCGATGGTGACCAATCCATAATCCCTTTTTATGCGACCTTCGCTTTTCATATGTACAGTGGCGGACAGCAAAATAGCCCCACTGGTCCACAAACTAAGTTCATAATATAATTTTTTTTGGATAAAATGTCTTAAATGCTACTTATACTAATAATACATACGAGCAACCTATGATTAGCAAAGACAGCAGCTACGTACCAGAGCAAGGAAGGCCTTTTTCGCTTCGTGGGACAGCGTTGGACTAAGTAAATGGTAACTTAACAACAAAACATGTAAGTGAACTTAATTCATTTTATCCAACCACTATTTTAATTCAACTAGAGAAGGTGCCTAGTCCCACATGTATTTACATACATATTACTTATGTATGTACGTAGATGCAGCCGATTCGTTTTATTATGTTTGCGTGCAGTAATTTTGCACATAAGTTCATACATATATATGTATATAGGTATAGGCATCTCCTCTTTGGTTTTTTTTTGGTATCCATAATTTTTTTTTGCTATAGAATTTTTGAGAGCTCTAATTTGCAAAGACAAGAGAGCTAAAGTTGTCATTTTTTTTAAATTCTTTTTTTTCTATTTCTTTACTTTTGGATGCTCCAATTCTTCGAAAGCGGCAAGGTCGTTGACCATATAAGTAAAGATTTGAATATATAGTTGTTGAGATAGGTTAGTTTTGGTCAGCTGATCACAATACCCCCAAAGAAACTTTGTAACGAATATTCTAAGTAGCTTAGAGATAGTTAACTTGTTGTTGATAAGTTCGAATATAAGTATAATTAATAATGAGTTGAATTATAAATAAAATTTGTACATGGATCTATAATTTAATATCTTTGGTCTGATTCCGTAGTTAGTGTGGACGGTCAGATTGGGGCTCTATAACATCTTAGAGCCATGGTAGGGTGGGTTAAGGGCAGCCGTTCACTTTCTATGCGCGCTGCCAGGTATGGGGTTTTCCAGGTGCAGGTTGTAGGTCTCATGCTTCGGGTAAGTTCATACGTGTGCAAAGTATTGTTCTCGTTAGGCCCCCTAAGCTGACAGATGATGGCTTGGTTTGGTATGAGTGCTTAGAACCCTCCCCAGGCTGAAGCTCCCGAAGGAATGCCAGTGCACACACCGCTCGTACCAAACATGCATTGCAAGCCCATCTTAGGTGAAGAAGCTGAAGGGGCCTGTAACAAATCAACCCACTGAAATTAATGTATACTAGTATCAAGAACAAACAACAAAGCATAATATAGAAAACTAGCTGGACCCGTGCGCTCCTTGCGCAAAAAAAAAAAAAAACAAAACTGGTTTGAGTTTGTTAGTCCAGGTCCAGGATTTTTCAAACCTTTTTCTCAAATTATAAAAAAAGATTTTCAGCTACACTTGTTGTGAGACCCTAAAAAATTATACAAATATGCGCAAACAGCTATTTGAAATTCCACCACTTATATTACATTCACATTGAGCCATAAACTTGAGTTGATTGACAACATCAATATGAATAAACTCAAAAAATGTCTTTTTAACTCGAGCTTATGACCCAATGTGAACGCAGTCTTATTCACTTATTTTAGCAATGTTCAAGTGTAGATGGCGCACTGTTCAGGCTTAGCATTCAAATGAAGATGTCGCGAGGCATGTGAATGTCAGTCACAATAGCGTTGCAGTACAAATTGATTTTTTTGTGCATTTTTATAAAATACGCTTAAACAAAAGCACTCCGCTAATTAAAACATGATTTCGCATGTAGAGCTAACCCCCACCTTTAAAACGATACCTTATTTATTAATATTGGTTCCAAATGAGAGCACAAAATTAGGAAATAACACAAAAAGACCTTACAGAAATAATACATATGATAATGACACATGCAGTTGAGTGCAAGAACTCAGTGTTCGAAAGTGGTGCTTGTTTAGTGATTGACGAAACCAACTGGTTGGTGTTCCCGCTAATTATGAACAGGGACAATGCCACCTCTTTTCAACTTTCATCATGGGAAGACCTTGCGCCGTTTATTGAGCGCCGCTGCCAGACAATCAACATGGTAAAGGCCAACAACAGTACATCAAATAGAGTCGTTTCAACTAAAATGCCATCACGTGTATCGAAGGCAGGTTCGGCATTAGTCACTTCATCGAGTAGAAATAAACGCCCACTGTGTGACGAACTCGCTTCACATAGTGCCTTTAGGTGCAAAAAGTTCTTCGCCATGGACCCACTGCAAAGGTATGACCTTGCTAAGAAGGAGAGCCTTTGTTTAAATTGCTTGGGTAAAAACCACATATCGAGTAAATGCCCATTAGCCAATCGTTGTCAGCATTGGAAGGTAAGCCACCATTCTCTTCTTCATCGTGAGTCGCCATCCACGGTAGCACCGTCAGAAACTATTCAAGCGCCAAAAGCGTCCCTTCGCTCCCATCGACCAAATAGTGACGACATCCGTACCACCGCTGTCGTATAACTTCACAACAATCGAGGTAATGCGGCCACTTGACTCGGCATCTCTGCTCAATTTTATATCCGAGCGTATCGCCAACATGCGGCAGGCATCACGAAGTAAAATCGCTATAAAAATCAGCGAAATGGAAGCGGTAATCATGCCATCTATTTCGTCGTCTCAGCCATGAAACCCCATCGAGATAAGTAGCTGGGGGCTACCCAAAAATATAAACCTAATCGACGAAACCTTTCATATTCCCGGTGCTATTGATGTGTTTCTAGGTGCTGGTGTTTTCTTCGACATTTTGTGGGTCGGGAAAATCAAATTACACAAAAAGCTACCCACACTACAGAAGACACAGCTTGGATGGGTGGTGGCTGGAGCACTCACTTCGCATTCCCCACTCTCGTCATCTTCAGTTTTAACTTCATCGTCGACGATTTACAATAAGTCAACGTCTCTTGCCAACTCCTCACTGAGCGCGTTGTTGGAAAGGTTCTGGGATTTGGAGGACGACTCAGCCGTCCACCGAGAAAGCAGTTAGTGAGCATGAGTGTGAAAAACACTTTCGTCAAAACACAACCCAGTGCTTGGAAACTAACGAATTTGTCGTTCGACTCCCCTTCAAAGAAAATCCTGCTGGACTAGGTTAGGTTAGGTTAAGGTGGCTGCCTTTCTGCACCGCCGAGAAGCGCACTTAGGCCGAATGGCCAATTGTGATACCACCAAAAGGGTTGAGTTCCTTTCTCCTGTATTTAACATTCTTGAAGTCGAACCACCCTGTCGGCTTAATAAAACGCAGAGTGTCTTCGATTTCGGCAGGGCCCAGCTCCACTAAACTAGTGAACAGGCACTCCAAACGGGTCCTGCCTAGTGCGGGCAGCTGCAGGAGAAGTGCTCAACACTTTCTATTTGCTCTTCGTCCCTATAGTTGTGACAGAAGTCATTTGAAGGGCCCCCCATGCTTTCAGAATATATTCCCATTATACAATGTCCCGTAAGTACCCCAATCAAGGGGCCTAGGGAGGATCGTTTGAAATTGAGTATGGACTCGGTCCATTTCCTACATATGCTCCTTGTTTGGTTCACCTCTTCGTCCTTGTGGCCTGGAATCAATATCACTGCTGTGGGGTATATCGAACCCAGTTCATTGGGCGATTGCCTGCAGTCGAGTGCTACCTTCGAAGCAGTCTTACTACCCCGAAGGGCTTTCATCGCTGCTGGGCTATCGCTTTATATAGACACTAGTGTGCAGTTTTTCGAGAGCATCCAGCGCGCAGCCTCCTCTATGGCTGTAAGTTCAGCCTGGAATACGCTGCAGTGCCTAGGTAATCTAATGCCTAAGAAGAGTGAAAGTTCCTCTAAGTAGACGCCGCTATCCACCTTGCCGTTGAGCTTTGAGCCATCTGTGAAAATGGAGGTTGATTGTGGGTTTAGAATATGCACGTCCTTCCATTCGTGCCTCTTAGGTATTCTGGTGGACAACTTGGTGTTTGGCTGGTAGCCGGTACGCGTAGTGTAATCCACAACCTTCAGATTTTTGGGTATGGTCTCCAGGATGATTGCGTGTCCAAATCTGGTGTCGCTCCATCGCCGAATGACATTCAGTCGTCCTGCGTTATAGCTTGCTTGGAGTTTTCCCTACACGTCAACCGGGAGTAGGTTGAGCATGACCTCCAAAGCTTTTGTGGGCGTTGCTGGAAGTGCCCCCGTAATAAGCACCGCCGCCGATCGCTGTACTCTACTCATCCTACCTATGTTGTTGTTGCGCTCGAGGCCACCACACAGCAACACCATAGAAGAGGATGGGTCTAACTACCGCGATGTACAGCCGGTGCACAACTCGGGAGTTCAAGCCCCATCTCTTCCCTACGGCTGCTTTGGATGCATATACGGCAGTGATAGCCTTCTTGGATCTGTCCTCAATATGTTCCAGTTGAGTTTACTATCTAAGATAACACCGAGGTACTTGACCTCTTCAGAGGCAAACTTCATTCAGGCGCAGTGGTACAAAAGCTGGTATTTTGTACTTTCTGGTAAAAAGGACCATTTGCGTTTTAGAGGGATTTGCACTAGGGCCGCTTTCCAGGGCCCAGTCCTCCACGAGATCCAAGGCAGTTTGGAGCAGTTCGCTTAAGGTCTGAAGATGCTTGCCAGTCGCCGTAAGAGCGATGTAATCGGCATAGGCAATGATTTGGCAGCCGGTATTATCCAGCTTCATAAGTAGGATGTTAACTGTTAGGTTCCACTGAAAAGGGGATGGAACTCCTCTTTGAGGAGTGCCCCTGAATGCCTATCGCACTATTGAGGCCTCTCCCAGATTAGCTTGAATAGTTCTCTTTGACAGGAGCTGTCTAACGAATTCCACCAGAAGAGGCTCCAGTCCCAACCTCAGAAGGGACTCGATGACGGCTTGAGGTTTACGTTATTGAAGGCTCCTTCAATGTCGGCATAGATACCCAGAGTGTAATCCTTGAGGGCAAGTGCTTTTCCAATCTTTGCGGTGATAGCATGGAGTGCTGTTTCCAATGGCTTGCCCTTGGAGTATGCATGCTGAGCCTTCGCGAGGTTTCCTGAGCGTAGATTATTCCTAATGTGAGCGTCCAATATTCTTTCCAAGACCTTGAGAAGAAAAGATGTAAGGCTTATTTATAGGCCAGAAGTCCTTTGGCTTCGAGTGTGAAGCTCTTTCTTCTTTGGGTATGAAGACTATCTTCGCTTCGGTCCATCTTTGTGGAACATAGCATAGCCTTAGACATGCCGTAAAGATTTTAGACAGCACGGGGCAGAAAATGTCTCTCGCCATTTGAAGTTCAGCGGGGAGGATGTTATCGGGTCCCGGAGATTTAAATGGGTCGAAGGTTCTGATAGCCCATTCGACTTTTTGAGGAGTAATTAACTTCTCCATGGAGTGATAATTTCTTTCGATGTTGTCGGCTGTTGGTGGCTCCGTGGAAAAGCCTGGAAAGTGCGTGTCCATTAGAAGTTCCACCATTTCGCCGCTAGATGATGTCCAACCTCCATCAGGTTTCTGAATGAAACCCGGAACAGTTGGACTTTTTGATAGAACTTTACGTAGTCTATTTGCCTTCGAGTTGGTTTCAATGTTGTTACAGAAGTCCCACCATGAATCCCTCTGGGCTTTGTTGACTGCTTTTTTGAAAATTTTTAAGGCTTTATACAAGGTGGCGCAAAAGTAATCCTCCTATCAGAAAATGCTATAAATTTTGCGATTGGCCCCTAAATTCAGTTCCGTTTTGACATTTGTGTAGTAAACACATGCGAAATACACGTTAATAAACAATGTTATGCTACACTGCTCCAGAACGCGGAATATTGCTGACTATTTATTTGACCAATAATCGGTCGGTGAAAAACGGTTACCGCGCAAAAGTAATCCTCCTATCAGAAAATGCTATAAATTTTGCGATTGGCCCCTAAAGTCAGTTCTGTTTCGACATTTGTATAGTAAACATATGCAAAATACACGTTAATAAACAATGTTACGCTACACTGCTCCAGAACGCGGAATATTGCTGACTATTTATTGGACCAATAATCGGTCGGGGCCAAACGGTTACTGTGAATGGTAAGCGCTACAGAGCAATGATCAACGAGTTCATTTTGCCGCAACTTGATGAATTGGGATTGGAAAACATTTGGTTCCAACAAGACGGTGCAACAGCACACACTGCACGTGCCACAACCGATATGCTGAACATCGGAAGCTTACTTCTGCGCCACCTTGTATTTGTGCCACGAGCCAGTCCGCTTAGCTTGATTAAAAAGTCTACTGTTTTTCCTGAGCCGGGAAATATCGGAGTTCCACCATGGTGGTCTCCCCTCGGTCGCCATGGAAAAGAAATTGCATGGTAACCATATCATGCAGCAAGAATATAAAGCGTTCATGCAGGAATACATCGAGCTACAACACATGGTACCGGTTGATTCAGGTGCGAAGGTGGGCCCTTACATTCCACACCATTGTGTTGTAATGGGGGATAGTTCGACAACGTGTAGTATTTGACGCTTCATGTCGCAAGTCATTAAACGAAATTCCACACGCAGGGCCAACAATACAAGATGACATAGTAAAAATTATACTCCGCTTTCGAACTCATCGTTTTGTTTTAATGGCCGACATTGCCAAAATGTACAGGCAAATTTTCGTTGATCAACGGGATGCCAAGCGGCAGTGCATTTTGTGGCGCAATTTTCCAACAGAACCCCTAACAACATACCAATTGAAAACTGTAACGTATGGCACAACCTGCGCACCGTCCTTGCCGTTCCCTGCTTACAGCAACTTGAACACGAAAAGCTTGAAGTGTATCCTGTGGGAGCTCAAGTCACTCTTCTTGACTTCTAAAGAAGTTCTAAAATTAAGTTCGCTTCAAATTGCAACACAATAATTGCTGACATACCGAGCTTTGACGTGGAGGAAATTATAACAACAGATGGAATGACTTGCATAAAGGCGTTGGGATTGAATTGGTCACCTACAAAAAACTTCATCGCAACACACCTCATCAAAGATCACCAAACGCACAATATTGACACAAGTGGCCAGTTTTTTCGACCCCCTAGGCTTACTTAATCCTATCAGCGTTAAGTGCAAAATTTTGTTGCAACACCTCTGGAAGTTGATCTTAGCATGGGATGAAATTTTACCCGTCAATGATGCGCCCTCAGTGCTTATTTGTGCCAAATCGCGGGTGGCACCAACGAAAGAGATAACCTTGCCAAAACTTTGCAACTTCACCTGGCATCATGTCCCATCGCAGGAAAATCCATCAGATTTAGTATCGCGTGGAGCGTTAGCAGAAACACTCATTGGTAACACACTCTGGTTCAATGGGCCAGCATTTTTGACTAGGGCGCCTGGTTTCTGGCCACGAAATCCAACGTACGCTTCCGAAGAAGTTCCAGAGCAGCGCAAGCTATGTTATGGTAGCACCTTCGCCGCCAGAAGATATCAATGCTGAACATAAATATATCAACGGGTACAATAAAATTCTTCATATATTTGCTTACGTAAAACATTTCATCTCATCGCTTTGTGGAATCTGGCCCAATTAGTGCCAGAGAACTATATGCCAATATATACAGAGAGTAGAATTCGCTGATCATTATAAAGTACTACGAAAATCGGAAGTTAGTCGTAGATCTAAGCTCAATCACTTACCACCCTTTCTGCACCATGAAACAATAAGAGTCGGTGGAAGAATTGCTAATTCCTTCTATGGTCTACGAAACCTCAAATCCTTCTTCCTAAAACGCATCCATTCGTGCGCACCTTCGCCGGAGCTATTCATCGCCAAAATCTCCATGCAGGTTGCCAAACTCTCTTGAGCATTCTTCGGGACAAGTATTGGATTGTCAACGCTGGAAGTATCATTAAACAGGTAATTCAAAACTGCATTTTGTGTTTTCGCCCATCCCCAAAGATGAACGAGCATTTCAAATATATTAGGAACATCGAACCGAAAAGCGGAATAGCTCTTGAGAATAAACATGCTATAAGTGAAGACGATTTCAAATTAATTAAATCTGAATCAAATAGTAATAAATTAAATATCTTAGAATCCCTACATATTTATGTAAATAAAAAGGTTGCTGTTAATAGGGATATTGGTCCACTGTACTCAAGTCTTTTTGCAGCTTTCCGATAAACTTATATATTTTTTGTTAATGTAATTGTGGGATTACTGCAATTTCTCTCTTTGTTTGTTTATTGTTTTATGTTAGACAATGGCTAGTTGAACGCTATCAGCTGAAGAAGGCACTACGCGAGTGCCGAAACAATTGTATTGTTATTATTATTTTTGTAATAATAAATTGCAAAAACATTAAGTGACTTAAAAGGTTGCGTTTTAATTTCTACTGTGTATCAAGTCCCTTAGCACTCAAAATTAACTAATTATTAATTTTTTGTTTACTTTTCTTTTCATTTTTCCTTTGTTATACTCAGGATCAGCTGCTTACATGACACTATCCAGTGTATATCAAACTGTTATCATCTGTCAGAATCAGTGTCCAGTGGTTTCACAACTGTTTTGAACTATCGTCGTCATCAGCAGTTGTTATCCAGTGTCATCCAAACGCTCTAGGGTAACTTTTATTTATTTTTATACCTAGTAGTGCTACGCACACAAGGTATATTAACTTTAGTCGCCTAAAGGCAGTACGTAACGGCATAAACGGATCGAGATAGATATGGACTTATATACGAGTATATCAAAATGTTCAGGACGAAAAGAAAAATTGATTAAGCCATGTCCGTCCGTCCGTCCGTCTGTGAACACGATAACTTGAGTAAATTTTGAGATATCTTAATGAAATTTGGTATGCGGGTTTATTGGCGCTCATCTCCGAGCGCTATTTAAAATGGTCGAAATCGGATGATAGCCACGCCCACTTTTTATATATAGAATATTTTCGAAAACACAAAAAAATGATTACTCAGTACATAATACACCTATAAGGATAAAATTTGGTGAATACATTGAGATTGAGGCATAAAATAAATTTTTTAAGAAATTTTTGAAAATGGGTGTGGCACCGCCCACTTTTGATTAAGTCAAATTTATTTATTTATTTATTTTTACAGCTTATTCTAAGCCTAGCTTATATCTATTTAAAAATATTTATATAATCTAACATAGACTATAAATGTACCAACATTATGGAGTGTCAAAATGTAGTGCTGGCGTTGGACTGGCCTCCCATATCTACCAAGGCATGTAAGGTGCCGGATGTAGCTGCTTAGAGGCCGTTAACGCATTTCAAGTGCAAAAGCAACATCTGAACGGCGATGCACTGACTTGACCGAGTGCTGCGTGGCAGTATGAGGCTTCGGCGACTTTTCGACTACGTGGGCGCTGCATTGCAGAGTTCTCGACACGCATGTACTACCGTTGATGTCTAGAAAGCCAGCCCTACCATCACTATAATGGCATTGTTTTACAATAATTATACAATTTGGTTTTAAATTCCTTAGCGTTACTTAATTTAACATCATTTGGCAGTTCATTGAAGCATTTTAGACCTTTATAATATAAATTACATTTATCTGCTTCAGTTTTGTAGGAGGGCAAGTTAAAGTTATTTTTGCTTCGTGTGTTTACTGAATGTATGTTTCTTACATATTTTATATTACTTCTCAAATAATCTGGCAAGGTACCCTCAATAATATTTTTAATAAATTTCATTGTATAATAAAACAGTTGCTGTTTAATGCTTAGCCAGTTAAGATCAGCAAGCATATCTCTGACAGGTGTGTCACAGCGTTTCTTAAGAATGAATCTCATAGCTCGGTTTTGTTGCTTTTGCAGTTTGTAAATTTGACTATCTCTCATAATAAAAAAAATAGTAGGATAGTATATAAAATGAGGTTCAATTATCGATCTGTAAACCATAGCCTTGTATCTTCTACTTAAGTACTTGCAGGTCCGTTGCGTGAAGTATAACTTTTTGGCTATTTTCCCAACAGTGTAATCAACATGCTCATTAAAGTTAAGTTTATCATCTATTTTGATTCCTAAGTACTTGAAATTGTTAACTTTATCAATTGCTTCATTATTTATTCTTAGATTTTGCAGCTCGGTGCTCTGAAATTTCCGTCTTGATATTACCATAAATTTCGTTTTGGAAATATTTAATTTTAGTCTATTCACGCATAGCCAATCATAGACTCTGTTAAGATCCTCTTGTAATTTTATAAATATTTCTGTGATATTATCCCCACTAATCATAAGCAATGTGTCGTCAGCAAAGAGTTTTATATCACAATGCTTCAGAGAACTAATAACATCGTTGATGTAAATATTAAACAAAATAGGTGCCAGTACAGAACCCTGCGGAAGTCCAACAGTTACCTCTCTCCTTCCTGAGAAAGATGATCCACCTACGGTTCTTTGATACCTATTGGTAACAAAGGCTTGGAACCATTTAAGTTCCGTACCAGTAATCCCTATATTGCAAAGCTTTTTTAGTAACAGATTTTGATCTATCGTCTCAAAGGCACGCTTTAAGTCTAAAAACACAGCAATCACATGTTTATTTCTGCTCAAGTCTTCTTTCCAGTTAGCTATAACTAAGTTTAAAACACTTTCACAGGAATGCTTTCGGCGGAAACCAGATTGTTGCGCTATAATTAGTTTATTTTCTTCTAAGTATTTCACGAGCTGGTTTTTTACTACTGTTTCCAAAATCTTTTCATCACACGGTAATGTATTAATAGGTCTGAATTCATCAGCTCTTATGGTGTTACTAACTTTCTCAATTAGTACAACAACAGATGTTTTCCATAAGTTAGGAACAGCCCCTTGATCTAAGCTCTCGTTTACAATTTGTTTATAGAAGTACCCTGTATAAATAATAGAGTCTTTTATAACTCCTTCACTTATCAGGTTTTTCCCTCCCGTTTTATTTTTAAATTTACTCACTATTACAAGTATTTCATTTGTAGATACTTTTTGGAATTTGAATTCAAGCGTATCATTTTCCTCAGCCAGGATTTCTACATCTCTAACAGGAATATTTGAGCTGATTTCGACTTTACTGTCTATAAAGTAGTCATTTAAAGACTGTGCTATTTCACCCTCGTTTGTGTAAAGTCGGTCATTTATTAATATTTTGCTTATGACATTGTTTTCTTTGGACATACATATGCTATTTTTAAGGTGCTTCCACATAGCCTTGCTATCCCTTGCATTATAAGTAATTTTCTTCTCCATATAATTTGCCTTTTTAACCTTTATAAGTTTTTTATAGTTACGCTTAGAATTGTTGTACTCATTCCAATTACCTGTTCTAATGGCGAGTTTGTATAAATAATGTTTGTGTCTGTTCAGATTTGATAGTTCTGAATCGTACCACTTAGTCATAAGTTTGACATTAGAAACAATATTAATCATATATCAAAAACCGTTCAAGATATCGAAACGAAATTCAGCACGCAGGTTTCCAGGTATGCAGGGAATGTTCCAGGAAAAAATGGGCGGGATCGGTTAAGGTATACGCCCACTTTCATATGAAAGATTTTGAAGAGAATCGTAGATATATTGAATAGGCAATAACTTTGCGGTGGTTTGGCAAACTCTCCGAGTGTATTTCTGCCATGACAGGCTTCTCAGCAAAAATTCGTCTCCTTTGTAGATGCCGTTCGGAGTCGGCAAAAAACTGTAGGTCCCACCAATTTGTAGGGAAAAATTCAAATCGGCACACCACAAATTGGAAGAGAAGCTTGGCGCAAAAATCTCTTAGGAGGTTTATGATGATATACCTGTTGTATATCGCGACATAGAGAATAACTTTGCGTAAAATAGCTTTACATCATTTATATTTCACTTTTAGAGTTTCCGTAAACAAAGAAATCCAGAAACTTTAAATTTTCGAAAATGGGCGTGGCCCCGCCCCTTTTATAGTGGACTATTCCACAAAACTTTTTATGCCATAACTCCGCCAAAAAAAACGAAATTTGGTGATAATTTGCTGTAAAAATGGGCGAAATCGGTTAATGTCCACGCCCAGTTTTTGAACATAGTTCTGAAAAAATTTTTTGTAAAATTTAAAAAGCGATACTTCTACAACTAAGCAAGTTATATCAATCAGATTTTGCACGCATAATATTCTTTTTAAGAAAAACTCGGCCGCAAAAAAATTTTGTAAATTTTGAAGAAGTAGGCATGGCGCCGCCTACTTTTCAGCATAAAATTTCTGCTATTTTCAAAGGCGATCGCTTATAATTCAATCTTGATATTTCAATGAAAATTGGTCAGCTTCTTCTCAGTAGAATGTATTATACTCCTGCCAAAAATTAGCCAATCGGGAGACACACAAGCAAAATATTCGGGCACGTAGTTAATAGCCTGAGCAAGAAACCAGAGAAGATGCCGAACCCGAGCCCACAGTCGAAGATGATGGAATTGACGTTCCACAACCCGACTATAATGAGGTGCGCATAGCAATATCCCGATTGAAAAACAATAAAGCAGCTGGCGCTGATGGTTTGCCTGCTGAGCTATTCAAACACGGAGGCGAGGAGCTGGTAAGGCGCATGCATCAGCTTCTATGCAGAATATGGTTGGATGAATGCATGCCTGAAGATTGGAATCTAAGTGTTCTCTGCCCAATCCACAAGAAGGGCGATCCTGCAAACTGCGCCAACTATGGCGGAATCAGCCTTTTGAATATCGCATATAAGGTCCTATCAAGCGTATTGTGCGAAAGACTGAAGCCTGATGTAAACAGACTGATTGGACCTTACCAGTGTGGCTTCAGACCTGGTAAATCTACCATCGACCAGATTTTTACAATACGCCAAATCTTGGAAAAAACCCGTGAAAAGAGAATCGACACACATCATCTCTTTGTTGATTTTAAAGCCGCTTTCGATAGCACGAAAAGGAGCTGCCTATATGCCGCTATGTCTGAATTTGGTTTCCCCGCAAAACTTATACGGCTATGCAAAATAACCTTGAGCAACACCGCCAGCTCGGTCAGAATTGGGAAGTACCTCTCCGAGCCGTTCGAAACTAAACGAGGTTTCAGACAGGGTGACCCCCCATCGTGCGATTTCTTTAATTTAATGCTGGAGAAAATAATACAAGCTGCAGAACTTAACCGCGCTGGAACAATATTTTATAAAAGCGTGCAACTGTTGGCATATGCTGACGATATTGATATCATTGGCCTTAACAACCGCGCCGTAACTTCTGCTTACTCCAAATTAGAAAAAGAAGCGGAGAAAATGGGATTGGTGGTGAACGAGGCCAAACGGAGTACCTTCTCTCATCATGCAAAGAGTCAGCGCATTCGCGCCTTGGCAACGAAGCCACTGTTGGCAGCAATAATTTCGAAATAGTAAAGGACTTCGTTTACCTGGGAACCACCATTAACACCAACAATAATGTTAGCCTAGAAATCCGACGAAGAATTACTCTTGCAAACAAAGGCTACTTCGGACTGAGTAGGCAATTGAAAAGTAAAGTCCTCTCTCGACGAACGAAAATAACATTCTACAAGTCACTCATCGCACCCGTCCTGCTATATGGTGCAGAAGCGTGGACACTAACAACATCTGATGAGGCGGCTCTGGGACTATTTGAGAGAAAGGTTCTTCGAAAGATTTGTGGACCTCTACGCGTTGGCGACGGCGAGTACCGAAGAAGATTTAATGGTGAGCTGTATGAACTTTACGCAGACGCCGACATAGTTCAGCGAATTAAAACACAGCGGCTTCGCTGGCTAGGCCACGTAGTGCGAATGAGCGAAGATGCTCCAGCCCAGAAGGTATTCTTATCGGCACCCACCGGTGGAAGCAGAGGAAGAGGGAGGCCACCACTCCGATGGAAGGACCAAGTGGAGACCGATTTGCGATCCCGCGGTGTTTCCAATTGGCGCCAGTTGGCGCAACGAAGAAATGACTGGCGAGCTATGTTGGACGGTCAAAATCGCCCAGGCGGTTAGATGACCATTTAAAGAAGAAGAAGTTAATAGCCCACTGCGATAGCGAAGTTATATTTTTGTTTTTGATTTTCATACCTTTCATAAACATTAAATGTATGTAAGACAAGAAGAGAAGAGTTTACTAAAATGATCAGCACGATGAGCGGAGTCGATTTAGCCATGCCCGTCTCTCCGCCCGTCTGTCTGTCTGTCCATATGTCTATTTGAACACAAAATAGTCTCTCAGTTTTACAAAAGAATGCTAAAATTCGTTGTTTACTAGCAAAGCCGGTAGAAGTTGTTTTGACATTTTGATACAGGGTGGCTAATGAAAGCCGCTACCAAAAAAAAATTAAATAACTTTTTTTCTATTTAATGAATCTGGTTAATTTTTTTTTTATTTTGCAGATTGACTTTTACATTTAACAAAAATGGATAACTGGGACACTGAAACAAGAATTTGGATTGTCCGCCGCTATCACGCACTGGAGTCCGTAGTTTCGGTTCAAAGAGAGTATAGGCGCACGTTTGGCGGCAATCCTCCGAGCAGATGGACCATAATAAGACTTGTAAACAATTTTGCCGAGCATGGGACAGTCAACAGAAGACCTTACCATCGAAACCCTTCAGTTCGAACGGAGGAAACAATCGCTGCTGTAGCTGCTGCCATACAAAACAATCCACGTGTTTCGACAAGAAGCTTATCTGCTCAAATGGGTGTAAGCAGACAGTCATTACAGTCAATTATGCACAAAGATTTGGACTTATTCCCATATAAAATTCAAATGGTCAACAAACTGAACGCTGCAGACTTGCCGATTCGCTTGGAATTTTGCCAGAAGATGCTTCAAATGGTGGAAGAGGATGGAAACATGTTGAACTGTCTTTTCATGTCTGACGAGGCCCATTTCGATTTAAACGGCAACATAAACAAACAAAATTGTCGAATATGGAGTGCTTCCAACCCACAGATACTCCATGAGACGGAATTGCATCCACTTCGTGTCACAGTGTGGTGTGCAGTTTCATCACGCTGCATTGTCGGGCCCTACTTCTTCGAAGAAAACGGTCACACCGTTACGGTTACTGGAGACCGTTACTTGAGCATGTTGAGAGAGTTTTTCTATCCAGAATTACGCCGAATGAGAATTTCTTTCAACTCTGTGTGGTTTCAGCAAGATGGTGCAGCTCCTCATATAGCCCAACCTGTTATGACAGAATTGCGACGAAAATTTCCCAATAAGCTGATATCCAGAAACTCCACATTCCGTTGGCCACCCAGGTCGCCTGACCTTACTGCACCTGACTTTTTCTTGTGGGGTTATTGCAAACAGGAAGTCTTCAAAGCAAAACCAACAAATTTGAATGAACTAAGGCAATCCATTCGAGAAACAATTGCGGCTATTCCTGTCTCAACTCTCCAAGCAGTAATGAACAACTTTTTGGTAAGATGCCGCACATGCATCGACGAGCAGGGGGGCATTTAAATTCCATTATTTTTAAAACTAATTAAGCTATATTTAATAAAATTTAATGAGCTTTAACATGAATAAAAGAAAAATGAATTCCATACACTGAAAAAAAAATTATTTGAGTTTCTTAATGTAGCAAAATTCATCAGCCACCCGTTACATAGAAAACATCTATACACAAAATGTCATTAACTTGAACCAAATAAACTCCTAACTATACCGAACTGCAGCTTTATATAACCTGGGGGCTTGACTAAGTGACACATATATCCACATTTCATTAATTTACACCAAAAAAGTTCGGAGTTACGACGAATTGAAACTTTATATAGCCTGGGGGCGTGGCTCCGCCTACTTTTCCAAAATTATATATTGTCTATGCTGTACCTAGTGAACCCAAGTATATATTGTGAAAATCTCATAAAGATCGGTTGAGTTCTTTGGTGCCTATGAAATACACCCTTTTTTATATCTATTTTTGTTATGCACGCAAGGTATATTACTTTATTCGGCATAAACGAATCGAGATATATATATATTAATGCATATCAGAACGTTCAGGATGAAAAGTAAAATATCCGGGGAAGTAGTTAATACCCCACTTCAAAAGCGAAGTTGTATATCTTTTTTGATTTTCATACCTTTCATGAACATGAAATGTTTGTACGTATGAGAAGAAAAATAGATAGTCCCATTAAAAAGTATACTGAAATGATCAGGAGGATGAGCTGAGTCGATGTAGGCATGTCCGTCTCTCGATACGTCTATCTGTCTGTCCGTCGGTCTATTTAAGCGGAGATACGAACTGAAAGTATTAAAATAGACCTGCGTAAATTGGGATGACATAATAGATCACTACTAGGTATATAATGTTCGGTTCCACCCGAACTTAAACTTCGTTACTTGTTTTTTTTTTTTTTGTTCTGTCGTAAACTACTATATAATACTATAGTTATGGCTTTCTCCTCTTTGTACAACAACTGCAGTGTGAAAAGTGAGTCAGGGCGTTCCATGGCGCGCTGGTTATGCGATAGTGTAGCTCACATTAAATGCTCTGGTATGACGCTAGAGTGGCCGACTTGATCAGTGACGGGAAGGGACTTCGCTGGACATGTCCAGATTGTAGATCTGCTGATATCGAACTCTACAAGCTGTTCCGCCTAGCCAGGAATGGCTTCAACTTCTCAACGCTAAATTCGATAGCTACGAAGCAGCATTTAAATCGCTTAAATTCCTGGATCACTCACCGGTGTCTCGGGGAAAGCAAATCTCAAAAAAACAGAAGTATGCCGATGATACTTTCGTTCCTAACCCTCTTTCTGCTTCTCATTTCCATTCTGCCGCTCCTGTTTCTTCACCAGCCCATACTCCTGCACGCAGTGATGGAAATGAGTTGACATCTTTTAATACACCCGGCGCGCAGCCAAAATCATTTACTGGTGCCCTAACCAGATCGAAAACGATCCTAGCACAAGAGGGTCCTTCAATGCCTATTTCAACGGGCATCCCCTGCCTCCCATTTATCACGTTTGAGCAATACTCATGCGGAGACAGCAGTGCACCTTGCTCATCTCCAAGAGAGCTTGTCTTAGTCCCTCTGGATAGGTCGATATTTGTTTCTCGATTTGCGAAAGAGACTACGGTGGATGACCTTAATTATCATGTAACATCTAAACTTACACGTAGTGTATTAAATATTAGAAAGTTCATGTTACCTCATGAAAGCATCTTTCAAAATTGATGTTTCTTATGAATGCTTCGCAAAACTAGTTGACAAATCGTTCTGGCCAGATGGAGCGCTGCTTCGCGAGTTTGAATATAGGCCTCAAGAAATAAATCAGAATGCAGCACGTATTCCTCAAGCTGGTACTGCTTCAAAAAACTGATAAGCGAAATTGAGATCAGTGTTAATTACCAAAATATAACAAAAGCAAAACTCGTGGATATTTTCCTTAGCAGCCACGACATTACTTACGACATCGTCGTGACTACTGAAACTTGGCTCAAGCCCCATGTATTCTGTTTAGCAGCTTTAAGATATTTCGTAAGGATCGCGTTATCTAGGTCGGAGGGGGTGTGTTGATTGCTGTCCTGTGTAAGTTTCATCGCTGAGATAATTACCTTCCCTGAAGCTGATAACATCGATTCCTGTGTAAGCTATATTCCTCCCCAATAGGATCTTCGAATGTGGTCCCGATGGGATTCCTACTGCAATTCTTAAATGTTGTGCTAAATTTCTATATACCCCTTTGACACATTAATTTAATGCATCCCTAAAGCAGGGGTTATTTCCTGGAATCTGGAAGGAATCATTCATTACACCCTTTTATAAAAGTGGTGGCAGATCGAGTGTCATAAACTGTAGAGGAATTGCAAAGTTAAGTGTTATAGTTACCTAAACTGTTTGAATCTATTATCACAAAGCAATTGGCGTATTTAGTTTCGTCATATATTGACCCATTTTAGCATGGCTTTTGCAGTGGAAAATCCACCGTGTCTAACTTGTTAAAGTTCACTACTCATGTCTCAAATAGCTTAAAAACCGACATGCAGACCGATGTCATTTACACTGACTTTAGCAAAGCTTTTGATAAAGATTCCCATTCTATCCTATTATACAAACTTGACCGCATAGGATTCCCTCAACCTGATAAAATGCAAGTCCATGTGCTTCACTAGGAAAGTTCTGCCGGTTCATAGTTATAACATGTGGTGACTACGTAATAGATCAGACAAATAGCTTCATTGGTCAAGGAGTTAAAATGGACTCCAAACTTGATTTGAAATCCCACATTGACAGTTGTGTGAACAGGGCTAAAGGGGTGTCAGCTTTTGGTCGAAGGAATTCAAATACCCTTATATTACTAAAAACCTTTATACCGTTAGTATGACCAATTTTGGAAAATGCTTCATTAGTATGGAAGCCATGTTATCAGATCCATTCCGATAAATTGGAATCGGTACAAAAACAATTTTTACTTTTTGCATTGAGGAGCTTACCGTGGGATCCAACGAGGAACCTTCCTTAATACCGAACCGTCTAAAACTTCTACAGCTGCCTATATTGCAAAGCCGGTGAGAAATGCTTGAAGTTTTGTTCATGTCGAAACTATTGAAAGACATAGTGAATAGTCCATTCTTGCTTATGTTAAATGTCCATTTCATCGAACTTTAAAACGCACGAGCCTTTTCGTAGTTTGTGTCAGGATTTTAATAATCATTGCAGAAACATTGATACCTCTGACGCGCTTTTCTTAATTCAAAATAATTACTACTTTAAATGATTAAATCGATCGAACGTGAGGGTGGATTGGACACACGGCCTCTCCAACCATCCAGTTAGTCCTACAGATACTCACAACCTTAAATGAATAAATCGATCGAGTGTGAGGGTGGATGGGAACCAACCATCCAGTTAGTTCCACACGGCCAAAAGATTCGACTCGCTATTATTAACCTAAATTTATGACTCAAACATTACATGCTAAGCTTCCTAAAATATTCTTTAAAATAAGTATCGTGTGGTCCTACTCTCAACAATTTATTGTTTATATATGTATGTGTGCATGTCAATTAAGCCTAAGGTCATGCTATAATGTTCATTATATTTCACTTTAGATTTGTCAAATCTAGTCTGTAATATTTGTTCAATCTGTATACTTCTAAATAAATAAATAAATAAATAAAATTTGGAGTTGGTACCAGACCTGAGTACGGTCGCATTCATCGCCGCTCTAAAAATGTTTATTGCACGCAGAGGCAAATACCAAGCAATCTTCTTTGATAATGCAACTAACTTCGTTGGAGCAAATCGAGAGAAAAGAGATGTTATCGGAATTCACTTCTCAGATCCGTAAAATCATAGCTAGCAGAAGATGGTATAGAATGGAGGTTGATACCACCACGGTCACCCACCAACGATTGCTCCCCGAATACTGAATTGTGGCATTATTGCAATTTTGGTAACATCACGTGTGATGTTTATGTATCACATGACATCTCAATGCCATCACATAAGCCAAACAGCATTTTTCTGAGACGCGGCTGGTGACATTTATTAAAAAAAAACGAGGCAGGCGAGACATGGCTTTACCAATGATACATGGCTTTATTTTTTAAATTCTTATGGCTTTATTTCACATTAAATATTTCACGTAGTGGAAATAATCCCATATTGATTAATATGGCTATATTTTCAAATTTTATTATTAAAAAAAATCAATTTCCATCAAAGAGGAAAAAATTTACTTTTCGAATTGAAATATCGCGCACTAAATCAGAAAGAGTCACAACTTAAATAAATATTTGGCGATTTTTTTGACACATCTTGCTTCCCAAAACCTCCACCAATAATTGCATTCGATTTGTTCTCAATAATAATCATATTTGGCTAAAGAGCTAACTTCGTGGGTTTTGTAAAATTAAGGTGTGGTTTCCTCGAAAGCAGTGCCGCACATAGCGGTAGAGTAGGTTGTCAAAAACGTTGCAATGTAAAAGTAATTACGTGCAAACTAAAAAGACGGTGCAGTTCACCGTAACGTAATGCAGCGGAAAGCATACAATATTTCGGCCGTCATCACGGTTGCAATTCTTTCGGCAACGTTTTTTCCCACTGTCATATTCAAAACGGTGGGAACTCAATCAAATTTTCAAATATTTTTACTTAAAACGACAATTCTGAAATTTCAGTTGTTTTCGAAAAAATATTAGAAAGAAATAAAAATAAAATAAAACAGAAAAAACGTGCAGCAAATAATTAATAGAAAATCGGCCAAATCGACGCAATGCTCATCGAAATTTACACAAAAGCCGTCCCGCTAATGACGGTAAGCATAGGGGCCGCTATTAGACCGCTACGCTGAAGCGTACAACACAAAGTTTTTCAGACTTCGAAATAAGACTGTTTCTGATTTAGTGTGCGATGTTATCATGTGGCTTTATTCTCAAATTTCACATAAAAAATAATGCAATATTTATTAATAAGGCCTTATTTCCCAATATATATAAACCATATGACTTTATTGCACCCCACCCAAAATTATACCCATATGTGCATATAGTATTGGACTTTTCAGGACCATTTGGGAAATGTTTTAAAGATTATGTTGGGAAATTTTTGGGACCATTTCGGAATTGTTTTTGGGGCTCATTCTGGGAATTTTTCAGGGTTAATTCGACAAATTTTCGGCATTGTTATATCTTAGTCACTCGTCTGTAAAATTTTCTAAAACGCATATTCCTGGCTTGTACATGACAATGGCGACAGAGGAGCAAAAATAGGACCAAATTGTTGGTCGAAATTGTAGCTGTGTTGCGGTGGCAGTGTCGCCGGCCTACCACACCGAAGGTCTAAGGCTCGGCTCTTGGAGCGGGTAACATCAGAAGTGCTTTGAAAAAGTTTTTTCATTCGAGGTCGCCCTTCGGCAGTGGTTTGGCAAACTCTCCGAGTATATGTCTGCCATGAAAGGTTTCTCAGCAAAAATTCATCTTCTTTATAGATGCCGTTCGGAGTCGGCAAAAAACTGTAGGTCCCGCCAATTTGTAGAAAAAAATTCAAAATCGGCACACCACAAATTGGAAGAGAAGCTCGCAAAAATCTCTTAGAAGGATTATAATGATATACCTGTTGTATATCGCGCCATACATTTATTTTATTTTTTTATGATTCAAAAATAAGGTTTCTTTTATTGCAATACGTAAATGTTTGGGATCGGTATCTTTTATTACGACACGGATGGATTTCTGTGCTCTGCCGATCTTATTCTTCTATTAAATCACATTACAATACAACATTATTGAAAAAGGTGGTAGGGATATTAAATAAATAAATTCCTATAAGATATGATTCTTAGCATTGTTTAATTTGCTTACCTGTTTACATAGACCAAAGCGATATGAATCTCCACTTGATATTGAACTGTTAGCGGTAAGTGGCACACCAGAATCATCACTTAATGATGTTAGTCCATTTAAATCAACATTAGCCACGCTTGTTATATCATGGGGAGGTGGAGGTGGCAGTCCAACGAAATCATTTCCACTTGATTGGCACATTTGCAAAATTGTAAAAACAGTAGAACTATTATTAAATGCAAATGATGCCGGAATGTTAGAGTTCAATTCCTCAGATTTTAATGAAGTTTCCATTTCCGAGAAGTTGTGACACTAAAATAAATACACAACCATAAATTTTTATTTAAACGAAAATTAATAGTAATGTTTTATTGACTCAACTAATATAAAGTTTAATGCAACAAAAAAATTCTAAATCAAAATGTTTTTCTCATTTGATAGATCAATAATTAAGAAACTAAAAAAAAAAATAATTGGCGCGATATATACCTCCTGAGGAGATTAAGGCCGAGCTTCTCTACCAATTTGTAGTGTGCTGCTTCTAATTTTTCTTAAAAAATTGGCGGGACCTACAGTTTTTTGCCGATTCCGAAAGGCATATTTTTGCTGAGAAGCCTTCCATGGCAGAAATACACTTGGAGAGTTTGCCAAACCACCGCCGAAGGGCGACCCCGTTTTGAAAAAACTTTTTCAACCCACTTTTGATGTTGCCTGTACCAGAAAGAAAACTAAACATTGAATATATATACATTTCGTTGCCCTGTTGCCAGGATAACAAATGTGCACATGTGTTGATTAGTCAGGCTAGTAATAGTCGTGTAAATAGGTTTTACATAGTAAAATAACACATTGGCATTATATCCTCTACTACAGGATGATAACAACATAATAATCACCGCTAACGAACATTACGACTAGCTTTTAACTGTAAGACCCTTGCTACTACAGAATAGAGTTGGGCGATTTCGCTCAATTCAAAGATCACACGAACTAGTTCTTTTTTCAAAAGTAAACTAGGTCGTTCAGTTACTACTACACAATACTAAGTTTTCCTTTCAAGGATATCCATGAGCACAGGAAACAAAAGAAAAATCGTGGACACAAAACGACGGTTTGGAACACAGGTGGGAGTAGTCCGTGCGGTAAGAAAAATTTATTGTGGTAATAAGAGTCAATGTCCAAATTTGAAGTTGGATTGACATAGCAAATTTTAGTTCGCCTTTGGTTGTTATTGCTCGCTGCCACAGGAGCATTTGGACTACTTACGTTAGCGTCCTACACAAAGATCGTGCAACAATAGCAATCACTATACAAGGCTAAAAAAACATTTTAACGATGTACTTCGTTCGCAAGCTACACCACTCTACCCCAGAATATTCGTAAACCACGTAGTTAAAGGATACATTACTTGGTTTTAGTAAATATATTTGCAAAAATTTAATTGAACATATTCCGTACATATATCATACTTGTAAAAAGTAGGTATCAGTACAAATAAAAGTAATAATTATTGATAGGGTTTCGAAGCGGATTAACTTACACTTTTACCAATAAAGTAAACTTCGAAACGGATTTTTCCACAAATATGTAACTTAATTCGAAGCGCACATCGTCGGTGATACTGCAAAACCGCGTACCGCACAGATTCAAAACCACGTAAGCTAAATTTGTGTCAAAAACTTATATAGGCCCCTGCCATAAAGATCTATTCATTCCCTGCAGTCAATTCTACTATTTTTATACAAGGTGGCGCAAAAGTAAGCTTCCGATGTTCAGCATATCGGTTGTGGCACGTGCAGTGTGTGCTGTTGCACCGTCTTGTTGGAACCACATGTTTTCCAATCCCAATTCATCAAGTTGCGGCAAAAAGAACTCGTTGATCATTGCTCTGTAGCGCTCACCATTCACAGTAACCGTTTGGCCCCGACCGATTATTGGTCAAATAAATAGTCAGCAATATTCCGCGTTCTGGAGCAGTGTAGCGTAACATTGTTTATGTAATTTTTCGATTCTAGCAACTGGTATTTTTAATACGGCGATGTTCTACGAGATGGCAACTGCCCGCTTCTGCATCATCATACCAATAGGCATACTAATCAGTCAATGCATCAGCAATATACCAGTTGACATACTAGTCATTATATATACCTAGTCATACCATATAAATTACTTTTAGTGTTGTTTCCATTAATTTAAACAAATTATTCGAACGCAGGATACAAATTTATTTAATTACATATTAATCAATTACAATAATGTTTCCAATGCTCATGACGATTTTACTCGCCTCCGACACGTTCAATTTTAGAATGCCTCGCTGTGGATCGTCAAACCTACTTGCTAGCCGCTTGCTTCTTGTTTTTGCTTCATCTCACTACGCACGCACCAACAACACCCACAACAGGTTTTCCTTGCTATCAACCACGTTGTTATCAATGTAAAGCATTTCGCTGTTGCCTACTTGCTACCCGCTTGCTTCTTGTTTTTGCTTTATCTCTACTACGCACGCACCAACAACTCAAACAACACCCACAACAGGTTTTCCTTGCTATCAACCACGTTGTTATCAATGTAAAGCATTTCGCTGTTGCCAAGTGCGTTGGTAATTTTTATAATAGCGGGCGCTAGGTAAAAATGTGTTGATTGCATTTGGTTTGACGACTATCTGGTTTAACGAGATATCTGTGCTCCCAGCCAAGCATTAGTTTAACCCAGCAGACAAAAATTCTATGGGTGAATGGAGTATTGTTAACTACCCCCGTTGTTAGGATCGAACGTCCTCGGGTCGAAGTAGACAATTTTCTGTACCAGAACGATGTTTGCAATCGTTTGTTTCAAAAGTGAACGAATCTTGGCGCATTCTCGATAAATTTGCAAAAATCACACACTGAACCATAGTAAATATAATAAATCTTATGAGCTAAACATTACTAATAAATTGAATATATCATTGGTTAGAAATAACAATTCTTCTTGAAATTTTAACATAGAGAAAAAAAAAAATATGATCATCCAAAGCATGATAAAATGGATTTTTTTGTTTTGACTTTCATTAGAGTTTTTTTCTTTTTTATTACCTTCCTTACGTTAAATAAATCAGGGTACGAAAATAAACAGTACAAAATACTGTTCATTTGCTCATCGAGTATCATGTCATTAAGTTTTGTACAGTTTATTACATTTTGGAAACGTTTGCTTTTTGTTTCAAACAATTTCAACAGAGAAAAATTTATGAACACAAACGTTTCAATCGAGTCAATAAAAATATATGTGTATGAATGTATGTTCATTCATATAAAAAATTTCTTTAGTGTGTTTTTTTTTTGTGCGTACATTACAAAAAATGTATTCTACATTTTTCAAAGTGAACTCAGCTTTTGGATTTTGTTTGGTTTTGAGCTATAAAGGTAATAAACAAAACAAAATAGTACTGTACAATATAGTTCACTTTCGTACACTGAAATAAATTACCGAAGATTACTCTTGTGTATCTTTTTACAATCAATTAAAACTGTAGTGCCGATATCCTTCTGGATAATCTTCTCTACAAAAACTTTATCCAATTTGTTGCCAAGTCTTTTGTTGCGCCTTAGGAAAACTTTTTCTCCTGGACAATATGTCCTCATCGATTTGTTAATATTAAGCCTTTTTATGGTTTTTTCCTGGGCTGAAACTAACATCTTCCTTAGATTTTCTAAAGTTTCTTCTGAGCTTTCGTGAAAGACATCGATTGGCTTACCTTTAATCACCGAGTGAATACTACAATTGTATTTATGAGTTGCTAGTAATACCAACTCGTTAACGTCATCAATTTGCTGCTGCATTTTAATACATCGAATAATTTCGAGCAACGTGGAATGGAGTCGCTCCACCTGACCATTACTTTCACTGTGAAGGGTTGGTATAAAAAATTGATTTATGTTAAAATTATCTCTAAGCAATGTCTGAATAGCGTTTGATTTCAGGGCTCCCTCGTTGTCCGAAACGATAGTTTTAGTATTTTTGAATACTAGCAAAGTTTCTAAAAGCGCATATTTAATGTCGATCATAGATCTGGATGAAATAGGCTTCACAATGGCGAATTTGGATAGTTTGTCTAAACAGGTTAAGAATAAGTTTTTGGAAATTATAAATATGTCAATGTGAAGGATTTGTCCCAGTTTGGTAGGAATAGGAGTTTGGCCTATTACTGCATCAGGTGGTTTGCGCTGATACTTATTTTCCAAACATATCTTGCAATTTGTGATCATAGTTTTAAGTAAATGTTTTATGTTTGGAAAATAGTACTCGCTAGCAATTTGTTGAAAATTTTCATGCAAGCCACGATGGGCCCTATTGTGCTCTGTTGCTACCGTTTCGAGCTGGTCTTCCTTATTGATTAAGTCTATGACAAGCAATTCGGTATGAACAAATTTGACTCCGGGGAAAGCTAATAGTATCGAGCTCTGTATTTCGCCTAATGTGGGGAGATCGCATCGTATTCCGTTGGTAACGTTAGGGTTAATAGCACACTTCAAACATTGAATAAGACCTTCAATTGAGTTATATGTGATCGTGTGTCTAATCATTTTTTGAAAAAGTATTTTCGTACTTTTGTTGCATGAATCTGATTTAGATATCAATAGCTGGTTTTTGAATTGGTTTACGGAATGTTTAATAGTTTTTATTACGTTACTGGATGATACTTCGCTATGGACTGTTTCAGATGATGCGGCATCATTTAAATTGTAAGAAAACTGCCTTGAAAGTGCATCAGCTACCTTATTTTCACTTCCTGGTTTATAATAAAATTTGGGCGCAAATTCCTCAATAAACGCGCGCCATCGTTTCATTTTGCTGTTAGGGTTTTTTTCTGACATCGCAAATATAAGCGGCTGATGGTCAGTAAAAATTCTGATATCCTGTATCCCGTACAAATAATGGCGTAGTGTTTTTAACGCCCATACAATGGCAAGTAATTCACGTTCATTAACAGCATAATTTTCTTCAGTCGCCGAAAGTGTCCTTGAAATCATAGGTTTGGGGCGACCCCTTTGTGATAAAACTGCCCCTAATGCCTTGGATGAGGCGTCAGTTGTAAGTTCGAACGGTTGATTATAATTAGGATATTGGAGTAAAACTTCCTCAGAAGCTAATATACGCTTGATCTTTTCAAATGCGCGCAGTGCTTCGGCGTCAAGAGTAATTTTTATCTGTTTCGAATTTCTTGCACCCACCTGACCATTTTCACCGCGAAGGTAAAGGGTCAAGGGTTTAACAATGGACGCATAATCTTTGACAAAGCGCCGGTAGTAACCGGACAGGCCGAGGAACGAGCGCAGTGAGCGAAGAGTTGCTGGTGGCTCATAATTAAGTATGTCACGCACCTTATCAGGGCAAGTTTTTATACCGTTCTCTGAAACAACGAACCCCAAAAACTCTACCTCTGTTCTGAAAAATTTGGACTTTTCCGGTGACACTCTGATTCCAGCATTTTCAAGCTTTTGCAAAATGTGATCAATGTGCTCCAAATGCGATTTTTCATTCGGGGAGTATATGATTATGTCGTCGACATAAACATGGCAAAATTTCCCTATTACTTCGCGTAGCACGTCGTCAATAGTTCTTTGAAAAATGCTTGGCGCATTTCACAGCCCGAATGGTAACCGACAAAACTCGTATTTCCCATTATTGATACTAAACGCTGTTTTTTGTCGGTCCTGCTCACACATTATGATCTGGTGGAAGCCCGATTTGAGGTCTAAAGTTGTAAAAACTTTCGAGCTTCCTAGGTTAGCTAATATTACGGAAGTATCTGGGATAGGGTAGCGGTCGGGTATCGTCTTTTCATTAATTTTTCTAAAGTCAATGACCATACGTAGATTGGGCTTTCCTTTTTCATCGACACCTTTTTTCGACACAACATGCACGGGTGAGTTGTACGGCGAACAAGATTCTGGAATGATGCCATCTTTAAGGAAGGATTTTATTTCGGTATTAATAAATGGAGCTACTGATATCGGATAGGGATAGCTTTTACTGTAGATTGGGTCTTCTGTAGTTGTGCGGATACGAGCCTGAACTCTTGTATTGTATGGCAATGCCCTGTCTGGATCAGCAAAAGCATTGACATTTTTATTTATAATGTTACGGAATTGTGACCGAAGTTTTTCTGGTACTGAATCTTCTGCTATGGTAATTAGATTTACCTGGTCACATGAAAGAAAGCATAGTTTGACTTTACCATTACGGTAAAATAAATAGCCCATATTGGTGTCAATTTTTGCATCGATTTGTTTTAAAAAATCGTAACCTAATATACCAGCAAACGTGTTTAGGTTCGACAACAAATAAAACGTTGAGGTATTTTCTAAAATATTTACTTGGCATTTTTCGGTAATGATATTTTCGCCATTTATAGATTTTAAACTAAATCCCTTTTCCAAGGTCTTTATTCCTTCAGATAACACCCGATCATTACTACGTTTAAATGCCACTGGTGGTGTATGATTTGAATGTTGTGGTTTATAAGGCTGTTGTTGGGTATGAGGCTGTTGTGGAGAATTGGAATTTTGGAAGTTACTACGTTGCCTGTAGAAGCTTGAGCCATTATCTACTTCCATTGGGCTTGGTTTATTTAAATTATGGTTCGTAGTCTCGGTCGACGGAGCTTGGTGCAAAAATGCTCTTGCGCGATTAGGCTTATTTGCGTTGCCCAGTGCAAAAGCTTCTGCGAAATCATAACGCCTATGGCTAGTTTGAAGCTCCTGTGCAACTGCCAGAGCTGAGGGAAGGTCCTTGGGTCTTGCCGAAAATAACACATCACATAGTGGTCTGCGAAGACCAGATATGAAAACGCGTAAAGCATTCTCTCTGGCCCGTTCATTTAAGGCAGCTACGAGCTCGTTATTACCACTGTGTGTCATAATCTGCTTGTTTATAATCATTGATAACTTTTTGTCTACTCTATCGTAGTATTCAGAGATGGACAAATTGTCCTGTCGTAGAATGCTTACCTCGTTCTCTAATACATATAGCGGTCTTTTATCAGAATAAGTCTGATCAAGCCTCGAAATGATTGCATTGAAATTTAATACTGTATTAAAGGAAGCGAGAGTAGAATTGGCGGATTCGGTAATTTTATTTCTAAGTATGCCCATGGCAATATAATATTTTTCAGAACCCTCTTTGTAGTAATTCATGGCAAATTGCGCGGCGCTGCGCCAACCTGGGTATGAAGCAGAATTACCCTTGAATTCCGGCAAGGACTTAATTAGGTCTAAACTTGCATTGTCTTCAACCGACGGATTTATAGAAACCGGTAGAAACCGTTCAACGCATGGTGGTTGCAACCTGCTAACAGCTAAAGTTAATTGATTCAACTGTTCTGCTAGTTCTGACCTAGTGCGATTATTGGTTTCATTAACGATTTCAACTACCTGATCTCTACTCAAATACATCTTGCTCTTAAAAATTTTGAAATAAATTTTCTTAGAGAAGGCAAAATATTCGTAAAAAAATAATATAAACGCATCAAAAGAGGCAAAAAATTGGTATAGAAATACTTCTGTCTACCAACCAAAACTGGTAAACCTTATACAAATTAAATGATTAAGCAAAATAATATCGGCGAATAAGGCATAAGTCACACAAGATAATTTTCTTTAAATACGAAATTAAATTCGAATGTCAAAAGAATAATATTTGTAGAAACAAACCACAAAATGTTTAGAAATTTCATATATTCTTTTTAAGCGAAAGTTCACTAAATTATTTTAAAATGCATGAAGTTCACAAAGAAAAATCAAGATTAAATAGGAAATGTGTTTCAGCACAAAATGTGCACTTTTTATAAACACTTATATTGCTACGAAAATGTTTTCGTAGTTTGATTAGAATTATCAAACGCAAATTAATCTAAAATCAAGATTAATTCGAAAATGTGTTTTATAAACACTTTTTTCACAAATTAATGCAAAATGCGTGAAGCTCACAAAGAAAAATCAAAGCTAATTAAGATCAAATCGAAAACGTGTTTTTATAAGCGCGTGTCTGTATTAGAAAATCTTTTCACAGATTAATTTAAAATACGTGAAGCTCACAAAGAAAAATCAATTAGTCAAGATTAATTCAAAAATATATTTTTATAAACATGTGTCTTTTCAAACTACTAACTTTCAAAATTTAGTCCACTTTAAACATATTTTGGATAACCACTTACATATACTTTTTTATATTTTATTATTTGCTTCTTCCTTCAGGTCCTATGTCCTTTGTAATTCGGATTCGGCAGCTTCTTAGGATTCTATGATCCTATGTTGTTTCGATTAGAGCAGCTTCTCAGAATTCGATGGTTCTTTTATTGCTACTAGTTGGGCGCCAATTACTTTTAGTGTTGTTTCCTTTAATTTAAACAAATTATTCGAATGCAGGATACAAATTTATTTAATTACATATTAATCAATTACAATAATGTTTCCAATGCTCATGGCGATTTTACTCGCCTCCGACACGTTCAATTTTAGAATGCCTCGCTGTGGATCGTCAAACCTACTTGCTAGCCGCTTGCTTCTTGTTTTTGCTTCATCTCACTACGCACGCACCAACAACTCAAACAACACCCACAACAGGTTTTCCTTGCTATCAACCACGTTGTTATCAATGTAAAGCATTTCGCTGTTGCCTACTTGCTAGCCGCTTGCTTCTTGTTTTTGCTTTATCTCCACTACGCACGCACCAGCAACTCAAACAACACCCACAACAGGTTTTCCTTGCTATCAACCACGTTGTTATCAATGTAAAGCATTTCGCTGTTGCCAAGTGCGCTGGTAATTTTTATAATATCGGGCGCTAGGTAAAAATGTGTTGATTGCATTTGGTTTGACGACTATCTGGTTTGACGAGATATCTGTGCTCCCAGCCAAGCATTAGCTTAACCCAGCAGACAAAAATTCTATGGGTGAATGGAGTATTGTTAACTTATACATCATACCAGTTTATATACGAGTCAGTACATACACCGGTATCATACCAGCCGTCATACTAGTTGGCCTATGCATCACTATCATACCAATTACGGTACCACTTCATGCTAGGTTAGTTCATTTTAGGTTGAAAAATACACGAAAATTGCAAAATTACATTACAGACCACTTTAATGTAAATTTAGTCATCAGATATAAAATATGTGTTCATCGAAATAAATATTACTTCACTTTATTGAACAATTGAAACTAATTTCAAAAAAATGATTGTCGCTATTCATAGCAATTTTGCCCTTGGAAAACATTTATAAAAAGTAATTTTCTTGTTTTTTAAATAGTCCTTTTTCAATGAATTCTACGATTGATTTCACAGGCAAAAATCTTAAAGTTTTCTTGAAACATTTTTGCGAAAATTTAAATATTAATCTCAGATGGAATCTAGTCTATACTCCAGTATGGAATTCTAGTACATAAAGTGCAAGTTCTTAGTAACTAAATTTCTTTAAAAGTGCTATTTTTAACCGCCTTGTTATTGTAAGTATCTCTGCTCGCCATTTTCTTTTTTTGCAGCTTCTAAACGATTTCGTTATTCCTTGTTATTTTATTTATGAAAACTGTATTTCACAATCACAATAAATCAACCCTGAAAAATTAAAACAATTCAATATTTTTTTAGGAATTTGTTAAAAGCTTGTTCACCAGAAAAAGGTTACTTTGATTATTCCAAAAATAGATGCTATTTACTTACTCAATTGCTTTGACAAGTGATTGTTTCGTTTTCACTTTTTTTCGTGGTTTCATTTGAGCACTATTTACATGTTTTTGCGTGGCTGGTACGCCGTTATGCAGTAGCGACGTCGCAAATCTTAAGGCTGATTTTGTTGACTGTACTATTTGAAGCACGAAATTCTCAAAATATAATATTTAAATACTCAGAATATTAGTTGAAGAGAAAATTAAAATGTTCAATGCTGCCCGAATACTAAGTTGTTTTCTTTTTCGATCGCGTATGCATGTATCGACAATTTTAGAGGGTTGTTGCTTATGATAGCGCAAACGTTGCAGTCGCTCAAACTGGTATGAATAAGACCACGAGATTCTAGTTAATGAACTAGAATGTCTAATAACTAGTTTGACAGTTGACTGCAGGGTTTATTCTCAAGAAAACTACATGTTAGTTCGGAAAATAATTAAAAGAGTTGATCTTCATTAGAACTTTTCCAATAAAGTCACTATTCATTTTAAAATTAAGCAATTTATAGTTACAAAAGATCTAAACTGAGATATAACTTACGCGGCTTTGCATTTGGGCGGTGCGCGGTTTTTGCAGTGTCACCGATGATATGTTCACAAAATGCCTCCAAAAATTCGCAAAATATTGCTTCAAAACTAATGCATATTTTCTTTTTTTTTAAGACATGCGGCAACCATATACTCATACTTGGATGAGGGCAACCGAAACTGAAATCCATGCGTTAGAAGGAAGGCGAATTCATATAAGGTGATCGCAACAGCACAAAAACATCTACTTCATGTATTTTGTTGTTGTTTTGGAATGGCTCAAATGTCAGATAAACTAAAATAAGAACGAAAGGCGAATTCGTTATAAATAAGTAAAATGTCAAAAACCACATTAGAGTAAAGGGGCACAGTCGCTGACCCCTATTTTTTATCAAATTAGCTGTAATAAATTTGAAAAGTTAAAGCCACTAAAGCAGTTCATATTTTTCGTTATTTTTTGTTGGTATTTCCCTTAGATCTTTTCAATAATCTTAAGCAGATAGCCATTGTGTAACCATCTTGCTTTAGTCATCTAATAGTTCCCAGAAGCAGCAATGAATATAACGGTACGGAAATTTGATATTGCATTGAACTCCATAAAAAGATTTATATATTATAAAGCTTTTTAGGTCAATCCAAAATAATTATATTCTCTAAGCACGATTTGGTTGATATGATATATTATCTTGGGAAGTTGTCTCACTGAGAAATGTAAGTCTACATTTCAAGTACTGTTTCAGCAGTCCATTACATTTATATTATTTTTATTTATAATTGAGAAATATAAGGGAATTTGATATCTAACATCAGAAGATCTGGAATTGTTACGGGGTGGGGGATATTCCGTAAATGTAAATTTGAGAAGGTACTATTATTCTTTAAGGACCTTGTATCAAGAAAAAGTGCACATTTCAGGAGTATCACTTTTCAAGTCAAAGTTCACTCACAAAAGCATAGATCAAGTCACCAAGCTTGATCGGGTAGTTCCTTCTATAATATTATACAATTTCAAAGTTCTAGGGGCCGAAATTTATTATTTTACTTCTATCAAAAGTTATTAACACAATGATGTTGCTAATTCGCATGTGCTTCATCACAAATATAATGTACATATGTATAGCGTGCTTTTAGCAATTTTTCACTTTTAACTCACAAGTTTTTTACCTTGATCCAAAGAATATATGTTAAAAAAAATTAAATATTCGTTATTTAAAAGTGTCATCAAAAACTCTTCACACCGCCATCGGTTTATAAAAACTGAGGCCCAGCTCGTCCTTTCATACCCCCTCGATAATTTTTAATAAAAATCAGGTATAGAACCTTCTTCTAAATGAAGATATTAATTGCGAGTTTCTTATCTCCCATTCTAAGCTCAATGACTGGACTTAATTACTCTCAAAAGTGTATTTTTTCTAAACTAAAAATGTCCACACAAGAATTTTTATATACTCGTTCCCCTCTTGATGGAATGATGGCTACGGTCATGTAGTTGTAAAAAGTGAGTGCAGTGTCAAAAATGAAATAAATTCAATTTTTGTTTTGAAGAAACTTTATGACAGTGTTTAACAAAATTGTGCCCTTCAGAACGTCCCTCATCACTGCCACGAATAAAACAATAGCTGAAAACAGTATATAGTGTGGATAGGTAGAGCTACAGCCTATTTGAACATCGTAGCCTAAGGAGATACAGGGCTTTCTATTTTAGATTGAATGGCTGATTTCACAACACAAGCTCTTATTGTGACGCAAGGAGTTCCTGAGAAACATCATCCACTATTGATTAAATGTTGTTATCATTTTTGTAGTGTTTATTTTCAAATAATAATGTTTTATTTTGGACCCATCATCGAACTTACTAAAAATATCTCATTGCTAGAATTGAAGTTGCAGTTAAACACAATGTTAAGTTACTTGTGGTTTCTGTAACTATTTACTCGCTGTTATGGAAATATTCAACCTTTTGATCTTTTTTTTCTATGAATATCAGGAATTCTTAGAGCAAATGTGGATTATTAAAGCTCTGAAAAAATTTTCAAAAATTCTTGATTGATAATGCTAAACTTAGTTACTTTGAAAAAACGGCCTAGGTCAGAGAAGTTTAAAATGACCTATCTGAAAGTAAATTCAATACATTTTCAGTTGATATAATCAAAACCTAAACTTGATCCTATTGAAAAAAGAATCGAGATAGGCGATCTTCAAAAAAATTAAGAAATGGGGCGTTTTGGGAAAAAAATCTCCAATCCACCCTCTCATTCAAGCCAGTTATTCATTTAAAGTTGTGAGTAGAAATCTGTGTGACTAACTAAATGGTTGGAGAGGCCGTGTCTCCACTCCACCATCTCATTTAGTCCAATTATTCATTTAGAGTTGAGAGTAGAAATCTGTAGAGGTATCAATGTTTCTGCAATTATTATTGAAATCCTGATACATGCACCGAAAAGGCTCGTGCCTCAGAGAGGTACATTAAACATAATAGCGCCAAGCAAGAATGGACCATGCACTATGCTTCTCAAAAGTTTCCCCATGAACAAAACTCCAAGCATTTCTCACCGGCTTTGTAGGCAGCTTCAGAAGTTTCAGACGGTTGCAGTATGGAGGAAGGTTCCTCGATGGATCCCACGGTAAGCTCCTCAATGCAAAAAGTAAAAATTGTTTTTGTACCGATTCCAATTTATCGGATTGGATCTGATAACATGGCTTCCATACTAATGAAGCATATTCCAACATTGGTCTTGGTAAAAAGGTTTTTAGTAATATAAGGGACCTCGAATTCCTTCAACCACCGTTTAACAAAAGCCAACACCCTTTCAATGTAGGATTTAAAGTCAAGTTTAGGGTCCTTTGTCTAGGAGCGTCAATGAAGCTATTTGTTTGCTCTATTAGGTAGTCACCAATGATATAACTATGCACCGGAAGAACTTTTCTAGTGGTGCACATGTACTTGCATGTTTTCAGGTTGAATTCCATGTTGTTCGCCAATTAACTACCCTACTGGACGGACCTAACCCCACTCACTAACACATGCAATTAATTTGCTTGGTTTGACATTCAAACTATATTCAGACAAACGTTCGAAAAGTATACGTAGATTTTTAAAATGATGTTCTTCACTCTCACTTGCGACCAACAGATCATCAATGTACGCGTAAACAAAATCTAATTCACCTACAACCTCATTGATGAATCTCTGAAACGTTTGTGCTGAATTCCTAAGACCGAAGGGCATACGAACGAGCTCGAACATGCCAAAAGGAGTGGCAATCGCCGTTTTTTAATGTCTTATTCTGCCATTGGAATTTGATGATATGCCCTAACTACATCTAACTTTGAAAATATCTTCTTATTTCTAAGATTCATATTAAAATCGTGAATATCGGGCAAAGGATAGCTGTATTGAGTCTTCTAAAATCACCACAGGGACGCCAGTCATTACTCTATTTTTTTGGTACTAAATTAGGTGGTGATGCTACAGAGGAATTTGATGGTTACAAATTCCAGTTTTTACTAAGAAATGAAATTCTGTTGGAGCTACCTTGAATTTGATAGGATCTAAACGTCTTGGCTTCGAGAAAGGGAGTTTACCTTCTGTTATGAGTCTGTGTACTGTGGTATGTTTGACCGGCATCGAATAGTTGGGTTCAGCAATAAGGGAAGAAAATTGTGTATTTATCATCTACTGAAAAATTTTTGGAAGAGGGACATTGCAAAAGTACGAAATTGTGTTAACTGACAAATTTGTTAATGGGTCTACTAAACATTTGTTTTTAATGTCATTGAGTTCTCCATATACTATATCAGCAATTAAAAACACAAAAGGAAACTGGCGCCTTAAATCTAAATTTACATTTAAAAATTTTTTCCAATAAGTTGAAATTTTAGTACCATTAGCTGCTGTTAAAACTAAATTTGATTTATTTTTACATACAAATTTAGACACCGAAATCTCTGGCCCACTGTCAATAAGAAAGTTTAGTTTATTATCTAGATCGCTGCAACAAAAGAAGACTTTAGCTTTCCCGACTATTATTTTTCGAAAAAGCGCATGGTTGTTCACATTTCCTAGCATTATTACCAAATTTATAATGATATTTGCAAAGCCAGTTCGGCTTATCGCGAGATTTGATCGGTATTTAGATGGGCTTCTATACCGAGTTCTACTTATAGAACGGGACCTTGAATAGTTTTGATTAATTTCTTTCTTTATTTCAGAAAACTCTAAAGACTATTTTTCAAAATTTTTGTATATCAGACTAGTAGTTTGAACCAAATTGGAATTATTTTAAATTAAAGAAATACATTATTAAATTACAAAAAAGTAAACAAAGTAATACTAAGCAAAGCTATAAATTTAACTTAATACAAAACCCTACAACTACCATTGTCGCACAGCATAAATACTTAAAAAGTAGCAAGTGACGGACGATCGGCAATACACATACGAGTATGATGTGGATGATTCGCGAAGTAATTCACAAACATTGTAAAATGTCTACAAATGTGACAATCATCAAAATTACATTTACATAATTTATTGTTTATCACGTTTGCGAAGCGTGCCGTAAACGATGTAAACTATGTACAGTTATGGTGAGTAGATAAATTTATTTTATTACAGGAATTTCTTGGTACAACTACGTAATGACCCGCGGCGTTTGTATAGACACATTTTTAGCGTTGTTGGGCGACTAGAACACCAATTGAGTTCCTTCTCTGCTGTACTTCGTCCAATCGTATGGCAAACTTCCTCCGGTAGAGGTTAATATAAATACCTACGAGTATATTGTAATGACATGAAAAAATAAAAGGTTCGCTGAAATTAAGCGTATGAATAGAATTGATTCTTTATTGGAAATTCTTTTCTTTTTATACAAAATGTCTTACACTTATTTACACTAATACAAGGTGGCGCAAAAGTAATCCTCCTATCAGAAAATGCTATAAATTTTGCGATTGTCCCCTAAAGTCAGTACTGTTTTGACATTTGTGTAGTAAACACATGCGAAATACACGTTAATAAACAATGTTACGCTACACTGCTCCAGAACGCGGAATATTGCTGACTATTTATTTGACCAATAATCAGTCGGGGCCAAACGGTTACTGTGAATGGTGAGCGCTACAGAGCAATGATCAACGAGTTCTTTTTGCCGCAACTTGATGAATTGGGATTGGAAAACATGTGGTTCCAACAAGACGGTGCAACAGCACACACTGCACGTGCCACAACCGATAAGCTGAACATCGCTTACTTTTGCGCCACCTTGTACTTACAAGCTACAAGTGTTTACACGACACGACACCTCGTACTACAGAGCACACTGCAAAAATATACATAATTGCGACATCAAATACATAGTGGAATACCTAAATTGACACACCGTTCGAAATGTGTGACGGAAATAGTAAAGGGTGTTTTTTTTAGGGGTATAGAACTTCGAATTGAAATAAAACACAAGAAAATCGTTTTAAGGTCCATCAATTTGGCTTTATTGGAAGGATAATTTTATGCCATTAATGTTTAAATATGATTTCGGGCATGTGGCCGCCGCGGCTGGCTCGAATAAAGCCAATTCTACAGGTCCAATTTTCAACCACTTTTTCGAGCATATGGGGCCGTATGTCGGCAATAACACCACGAATGTTGGCTTCCAATTCCCCTAACGTTTCTGGTTTGTTGGTGTAGACGAGCGACTTCACATATCCCCAAAGAAAATAATCCAATGGTGTCAAATCACACGACCTTGGTGGCCAATTGACAGGTCCATTCCGCGAAATTATGCGCTCATCGAATGTTTCCTTCAATAAATCGATTGTGACGTGCGCTGTGTGGCATGTAGCGCCGTCTTGTTGGAACCACAACTCATCCACATTCATGCCATCCAATTCGGGAACAAAATAGTCGGTTATCATGGCTCTATACCGGTCTCCATTAACGGTAGCTGCCTCTCCAGCATTATTGCGGAAGAAGTATGGCCCAATGACTCCACCAGCCCATAGAGCACACCAAACAGTCAGTTTTTGTGGATGTAATGGCGTTTCAAGGGTCTCATGTGGATTCTCTTCACTCCAAATGCGGCAATTTTGCTTTTTGACGTAGCCATTCAACCAAAAATGAGCCTCATCACTGAACAAAATTTTGCGATGAAAATCAGCATCGAAATCAATCTCATTTTCGGCCCATACACCAAAATCACGACGCATTGCATGGTCTCGCGGCTTTAATTCTTGCACAAGCTGGATCTTGTAGGTCGCAAGCCAAGATCTTTGCGCAAAATCTTCCATAAAGTTGATGGACAAAGCTCCAATTGCTGTGCACGGTGGCGAATCGATTCATTCGGGTCCTCTTCAACACTTTGCTCTACAGCGGCAATTGTTTCTTCGGTGCGCACTGTTCGACGTCTCTGCGGATGCGTATTATCACATAGAGTAAACGTTGTGCGAAAACGATCCATGGTTAACCGAATTAATTGCTCTGATGGACGATTATGTCGACCATAAAATGGACGGAGCTCACGGTAAACTTCGCGAACTGAACCATTATTTTCGAAATAAATTTGCACGATTTGCAAGCGTTGTTCTTTTGTCAACCTGTTCATGATGAAATGGCAAACCTGAACATAAATGACATTAGAGTTGCCAGATTTGACCACAAAATGCCAGTTTTATCTCTATTCGAAAAACAAACCTGTAAAAAAAACACCCTATATATATGCAACAATTAACGCAAATTCGGCTCGTTTTGGCAGGACTGCAAGATGAAATAATATAATTCGATTTACGCACATTAAAAGAAAAAAATACAATCAACAAAGTGGTATGTTGTTTTGATGAAATGTAAACAATTATTATTTATAATTTTTGTATGCCAATGCAGGAACATGTCGGTACAACAGGCTGTGGGCAAGTACAATTAGATGATGCGGTTGAATTAAGTGAACCCCGTGTATCCATGTATCGTGCCAACACAACGGGTAGTGCATGTTTGAGTATCTTCTTCGCAGGCAATGGCACACAATCGGGTCATATTAATGTTTAAGCTCAATACAGTATGGTAACTGGTACATCGGCTGGTTATGGCTCGACAGCAAGGTGAAATTATAGAATTGGACATTAAAGAAAGAAAAGTGGTATGTTGCTTTGATAAAATGTAAAGAAAAATTATTATAATTTTTGTATCGTATTGCAGGAACATGTCGGTACAACAGTCTGCACGGTATTACGTAAAAAACAAGGTTTTTTATTTGCTGCTGATCATCTGGTGTGGTGACACTGCGTTATTTGAATACGCTACATGTTAAGCATACTATCAAAATACACACAGGCAGCTTATCCGATTTCTATAGACAACGCAACTATCTTATTTCATTACAGGAGTCGAAAGGGATACTTATTGAATCGTTTTTAATGGTCTACAACTGCTACGTTCCATATCGCCCATACAAGTCTCAATCGATCCGCAACTTTTAAAATTTTACCATCATAAACTTCACGTTTGTCAAGAACAATTAGATGATACGAGTGAACCGCGTGTATCCATGAAGCAAGTCAACAAAGTGGGCAGTGCATATGAACATATGTTTTAGTTTTGACGTATGCTGAACTGTTATTACCAATATCGTCGAATTGTAATGGTTATAAATTGAGACTTCGTTGTGGAGCTATATATTGGGACGTTCGAACAAACTCAGTTTTCATATTGCGTGCACCCTCACAGAATGTATATACGCTACTTTAACACATTGCCATATATATTATAAACATGTATTATATTATTAAAATAAAAAATAAATATGTGAATAATTTTTAAATCAGGTCTAACTACATTTATACAGTCATGATAGGTTTTTGGTTCAGCTGTATTCACTCAAACCTGACTGATATCTATAACAGGGTTGAGTGAAAAGCGCGCAGTCAAAGACAAGGATAGCCCTATGCCGAATTTCTTTAGTAATAGCTAAAAGCAAGACGATACACGTACGATATATATATGCAAACCCCCTTGCAATGACAGCCACGGCCGCCATTGATCTGGGCGACTTTAATGTGTTGGGCGGTCATTGGGATCCTGCGTCACTCATCGGCTCGTCAATATCTGACAGCCGATAATCGCTCTCGGTCCTTCTCTCTGCCAGGTCGAACCCTTGCAGGTCAATATCGTCCAGTAACTCCTAGGAAGTCGGAGTTTGACCCTGCTTTTGCCCGCCGATTTTCCCACCTGGTTCGGAAGCGCTGTTACTAGCTGATGCGGGAGGGTTCGCAGTCGGTTCTCTAGTGCTTTTGGAGGGTTGTTCTTCGGAGGATCTGCGTCCTGTACCAGCTTCCATCTTCCCGACTGGGTTGGAGGCCTCCGCAGCCATCAGCATTTCTTCTTGGGCTGCACCCGCAGTCGCAGTGGCTCTCTGCCTCCAAGGTTTCAATTGGACGGCGGCCATATCTGAAGTTCAGTTTGTGCGTCTCTTGCCGAATGCGGTTGTGGGTCTCCTGTTGTTGTTGTTGTATTAGCGACTATTTAACTTGCCTAAAATATCACTTCTTATCCAACATTGTCATCGGGCTCTTCTAACGGAGGTCCCAGAAACCTCGCAACTTCAACAGGGGTGGACCAGAGTGAAATTGCTGTTAGAAGAGGAGGCTCGGTTGAGCAGATAAACAGATGGTTAGTATCGTGGGGAGACACGCCACATGCCGGGCAGACATTTGGCATGTCAGGGTTCAGTCTGGATAGGTTAAAGTTTAACCGGCAAGGATAGTGAGATAGTGAGTTTCATGAGACGGCAAAATATCAAGATTGCTGCTATTCAAGGACTTCGGACTTGTGACGGCTACAACATCCACCGGCGTGACCGTGGGAGAGGACTTGGGGGCGGACTTGCCTTCAACACTCATCAATCTGTGCAAAATCGTCTATTTGAGCCCGATGTCGACACGAGGGACAACACCTTAGAACGTAAAGGTATGGTTGTCCGATCAGGCGACGTCGATCTTGAAATAATTAACGTTTATATACCTCCTGCCACCTGCTGTCCGAGGGATTACCACCCTGACATCAGTGCGTTACTCAGAGGCGATAACCGTGTAATCCTCGGAGACTTCAACGCACACCACGACCTGTGGCACTCAAGCCTACAGGCTGATGGTAGGGGACAGGAATTAGCTGAACAAATAGACGATTCGAAAAATCGTTTCGCATGGTAGGGGACAGGAATTAGCTGAACAAATAGACGATTCGAAAAATCGTTTCGCATGGTTATAGCTTCAGCCCCTAATCTATACATTCCTTCAGGTAGAATTGAGGAGGTACGTCCGTATTTCCTGGCAGAGGCAGCGGACCTGGCAAATGAACGTGACCATGTGGGACGCTTGGACCCTAAGGATCCCAAAATTCAAGATCTCAACGCGGGAATCAGACAACTGCTTGATCAACACAAACGCTCCAAATGGGAGGAGCACCTAAGGTCCTGCAACCTCTCTGCTGGTGTTGGCAAACTATGGTCAACAGTTAAACCCTTGTCAATAACCTTAGGTTATTGTTGTTGTTAACAGTGCTTCGCCTTGCTCCGAGGAAACGCGCAGTTTCCACAGGGTTGGACCAGAGTGATGTAGGTGTTAGAAGAGTGGGTTCGACTGAACAGGAGAAGAGATGTATGGTATCATGAGGGGACATACCACATGCAGGGCATGTGTTTGGTATGTTGGGGTTCAGTCTGGATAAGTAAGAGTTTAACCTATTACAATATCCAGAGCGAAGTTGTGCTAGCATGACTCTAGTCTCCCTCGGAAGTACACGCTCCTCTTCAGCCAATTCAGGTGGCTGAGTAACGGGATTCACAGGCCGAGATCTGAGAGATCTGTCTACCTACTCGGTGTGGAGGTCATTTAGAGCCCGTCTATGATTCCGCTGATCAAACGGCAAAGAGATATGGTGCCGGATCTCATCGTAGGGCTTACGAAGATGTCTCCTTATGTCTCTGGGGGGCGGGGCTACATCCAATATATGTCGATTTGGATGACTGGGTTTATGACAGTTCAGAAGGAAGTGTCTACTCAAGAGTTCCGCGTGCTCTTGAACATTGGGCAATTTTGCCTCTTGATGGAGGTGAGACTCAGATGACAAAAGTAGACATCCCGGAGCAGTTCTGATGACGGTGTTTTGGCAGACTTGCAATGGGCGCAGCATAGTCAATAACCTGACCTTATATGTAGCAAGCAATGTTTCTTTGTCTTTTCCCCAAGTACTGCCGGCTAGTGACTTGAGGATCTTATTGCGGATCTGTACCTTTGAAGCTATTGCGGTGGCATGACCAGCGAAGGTGCTGATGTCGTTGTAGCAGTAGCTTCTTCAAAAACGATTAGTTCACAAATATTTCCTGCAGTTCTTCTGAAATGTTCGCTTTGGTCGGTAGGGAAATTACCAAAAAAAACGAAGGTTACAAATTCTTCAGTACTGGTTATAAGCGTTACCAAAAATAGAGGACGTGAATAGTGAATATTCGCAAAAAATTTGTTGCCAGTGGGTAGACCGGTTAGTTGATCGATAGGTATGCGGGATTCAGCTAACGGCAAGAAGCGTGCATTGGAAAGAAGCACAGGAAAAAATCAGAAAACAAAGAACGAGGTAAGGAAGTTTGAAATTATGCAAAAAATTATGGGGAAAATTTGCAAAATCTTGTTTAGCTTTGCAATCTGAGCATTTTGTTTTTTTGTTGTTTTGCGTTTCTGCCTGCTGCTGGGCTTTTGTTTTTGCAAAACTGCTGCTTGTACAGATGTTGTTGTTGCTTTTTATAAGTCGACGTCGGCGTCGTCGGTGTCGTCTTGGTGGTTTCCACGGCTCTGCTGTCGACTTGGCGTGTTACTTTTACTTTTTCCCCACGAATATAGTAACTCTAAATGGTTTAATGTTTCTATGTCTGTTGTCGTTTGAACAAAGAAATATATATTTCCAAAATCCGCTTATCTGCTGCTGCTTTTGTTTAAACACCTGCTTCCCATTTTTCGATCTCGCACACTATTGCGGCTGCTGCGTCGTTTGTGGCAGCGGCGGCTACTATTAAATTTTACCGATAAGATGCTTGAAAAATTTTCTGCTCGGTAACGATGCAGAAAAATAATTTTCTTCTTAATCAGAAGTTCTTCACACTTTTTTTCTTATTATTTCACAGAGTACAGAAAGAAATTGCAAAAATGTTGACAATCCAATCAGAGATAGTGCTGTGAGAATTGCGGAAACTATGCTGGTGATCGGCCAATTTCAGATTTGCAATAAAGTAAGTGAGCAGAATGGTCTCTAGTAATTTCGCAACCGGCGAAATGAGGAATATCGGACGATAAGAATCTCCTTGGTTCGCCGGCTTCCCTGGTTTTAGTAGGGGAACTTCAATCACCTGTTTCAATATCTCAGGAATGACGAAAGTAGTTAGAGAGAGATTGAAAAGAGCCGCTAAATAACTCTGTCCCTCGTGGCCTAGGTGTTTGATCATCTTCATGGCGATTCCGTGGAGTCCGATGGATTTTGAGGGGTTGGCCTTCATATTCCTTGACCTCTGCGACTGAGACGGCAATAGGCGCAGCGGAGTGTTTCTGTGTGCGCTCGTCGGAAGACTCTTCTCTTAGTCCTATCAGCAGGTGGATGCATTATAAACAACCGGCAAAAGAAGCTCGCGCATTTCCTGGCGTTCGATTTGACACTGGCGCCGAATGCAATGGCGACCTTGTCATTGTATTTGGTCGGATTGGATATGGCCTTGACAGTCAACCACAATTTTCCGACTCCGCCGGAGAGGTTGCATGCCTCGAGGTGTTGTTTCCACTTGGTCAGCTTGTGTTCGTTGACTATCCTACGAATTTCCGCATTGAGATCTTTGATTCTGGGATCTGCGGGATTGATGAGTCTCACTTGGTCACGTTCTCTTGCCATCGCCGCAGCTTCTGCAGAAAAATTCGGACGAATTTCTGGTATTCTACCAGCAGGAATAAATAGGCATGAGGCTGAATCAATGATCTTGCGAAACTCTCTTTCTCCTTTGCGTACGTCTGTAGGAGTGGGTAAGGCAGGGAAGGAGCACTCTGTATAGTCCGTAAAGCGGTCCCAGTCCGCTTTGGTGAAGTTGATGTATGTTAATTTATCAGTCGTTATGAAGTCGGTCGGTCGTTCAACAGAGAGTAAGATGAGTGGGTGGTCTGCGGCTAATGTAAGCATCGGTCGCCAGATGACAAAGTTAATTAGGCCCGCGCTTGTTATGGAGATGTCTGGCGAACTGTGGCAGTTACCTGCCACCCTGGTGGGGGCATCCCCATTGACTGTACAGAATGCTGAGTTGTCTATTTGGTCTGCTAGTGCGTGTCCCCTGCTGTCTGCTGGCAAGTTGGAGTGCCAGAGATCGTGATGCGCGTTGAAGTTGCCTAGGATTAGACGGTTATCACCCCTTAGCAACGCACTAATGTCGGGATGATAATCTCTAGGACAACACGTGGCAGGAGGAATATAGATGTTTATGATTTGCAGGTCGGTTTGTAAGTCCGATCATGTGTTCAATTTTGTCTCTTGTATCGCGGCGATTTTGATGTTGTACATCTTCATAAAGGCAGTTATCTCCGCTATCTTTCCAGCTAGTCCGTTACAGTTCAGCTGCAAAATTTTGAAGTGTGTGGGAGGGGAGACGGGGGACATACTAGGCGTGAGGGACGGATGCGTTTGCCTAGGTGGAGGTAGGCTAAGGCCTAAGCTATGTTGCAGTCTAGAGTTGACAGCGCCATGGCCGATGTTGTCTGGCGTGGAAGGCGGCTGTGTACTGCAACAGAGGGCTATGAACGAATCCGTCCAAAGGTTACCGTTTGCGAGCCCAGAGCATATAAGGGTGTGACACAGGCCAAGGCAATTGTTGCACTTGACCGATGTCGCAGGCGTACATAATCTTTGCCGACAAACGGTGCACGTAGTGAAAGGTACGAGGAGGTGGTGGTCCTGGCCCACCTGCAGGCTGGAATTTTTTTTTTTTTTTTTTTTTTTTTTTTTTTTTAATTCCCAACGGATTACCCACCATATCCCGCCCGACCGGCGCGAGGGGCGCATCCGCATAACGCGCGGATTATTCGTTCGTGCCGAGTCGTTGAAAGGCTTTGGTTTGTTAATCGTCGAGATCTAAAACTACTCAGCTACAGAGAAAACCTCATCAGCTAAGTAAAGTAGATATAGGATAGATTATACATTAAGAAATAACTAGTTAACAGAATAAAATTATTGTTAAAAGTTAAAATAGAAGTCAAAGAATAAAAATCAATTAGTAGCTATGAATTTAGGACAGAAAGGATTGATTTTTTTATGCTGAAAAGCGAGTCTGAAATATCAAATCTACCAGAAAGAGAGTTATAATCTTGACACAAACAGCGAAAAGGCTCATTTAACTGAAAATTGGTTCGGCACTGTTTTAAGACTAGAGGTTTAAAATGCCTTGAAGGACGAGACGGTACATTGAAGTTCACTTCACTTAGAAGAAATGGGCTGGATAGTGAACCATTTAGCAATTTAATCATAAAAATAATTCCAAGCATTTCCCTCCGACAAGAAAGTGTGTGTAGATTAATGAGTTTTAAACGATTCGTATAGGGTGGCAGATTGTACGAGGGATCCCAATGAAAATCTCTTAAGGCAAATAGTAAAAATTGTTTTTGAACTGATTCAAGGCGATCTACATGAACCTGGTAACGCGGGTTCCAAATTATAGAACCATATTCAAGTATCGGTCTGACTAATGTAGTGAAAAGGGCTTTAGTTACATAAGGGTCGCTAAATTCTTTAGACCATCGTTTAACGAATGCTAGGACACCTCTAGCCTTATTGACTGTTGTATTAATATGGCGGTTGAAACTGAGTTTATAGTCCATAGTAACCCCCAGGTCAACAAAATCATACACTTGCTCAAGACTATAATTTTTAATTGTATAGGAAGCCGGCTGAGAAATTCCACGCGAAAAACCCATGTGTTTACATTTTTTAAGGTTAAGTGGCATATAATTTAAATCGCACCAAGTAACTAGTGCATCTAGATCTGATTGTAGCTTATTTCTATCTTCAAATGACGCGAATGTCATGAAAAGCTTTACGTCGTCGGCATACATTAACATTTTTGAAAATTTTATTATTGTAGAAATATCATTTATAAACAACAAGAACAGAATCGGGCCAAGATGGCTTCCTTGAGGAACCCCCGAAGAGACATAAATGACATCGGATACTAAATTTTTGAACATTACTCTTTGTGTCCTGTCACTAAGGTAAGAAGAGATCCAGCGATTGAGACCCGGCTGGAAGCCCAACTGATCGAGTTTATGAATAAGTAATGAGTGACACACTTTGTCAAAAGCTTTGCTGAAATCCGTATAAATAACGTCGGTTTGCAGATTTTTTCTAAAGCCATTTGAGACATGACTGGTAAACTCAAGTAAATTCGTAACTGTGGACTTTCCCTTACTGAACCCGTGTTGGCAGTCAGCTATCAAAGTAGGGATCGGACCCGTAAGTTGATTTGTAACAATAGCAACAATTTTGGGATGGCAGAAAGCTTTGCGATGCCACGATAGTTCTCTATAGAAGACCTACTCCCGCTTTTATGCAGCGGTAGAAGAAACGATTCTTTCCACGCAGTTGGAAAAACACCACACTTTAGTGATAGATTGAACAAATTGGTAAGGGGTTGGTAAATATGGTTCGCACACTTTTTCAAGAAACATGTAGGAATCCTATCAGGACCATATTTAAAAGATTCTTTTAAGGTTTTAAGGTAAATTAGAACATCTTTGGCGCATATAATTTGTGAATTAATTGAATTTGTCCCGTGTAGCTTATAGGGATAGTTTTGAAAGTTCGAATTGGTGACAGCAGAATAGTTAGAAGTGAAAAATTGAGCAAAAAAATTTGCGATACATTGATTATCGCTAGATATAATGTCTTGATATTTCATGGCTGAGGGAAACCCTGATACTTTACGTTTAGAATTTACGAAACCATAAAATGACTTAGGATTGAGAATAATGTCTCTTTTCGTTTTAGAGATATAAGCTTTATAGCACTTCTTATTTAAATCTATGTACTTCTGACGTAGAATGGAATACAGTAGGTAATGTTTATTTAATCCGGATTTCTTATATAAATTAAATGATCGCGTTTTCCTATTTTTAAGAGCCTTAAGCTCTTTAGTAAACCAAGCTTGCGTAGGATGATCATAAGTTACTTTACGTTTAGGAATAAACTTCTCAAATAGGCAGTAAATAGTGTGATTGAAATGTGAGACGTTTAGATCCATATCACAACCAAATTCAGGCCAAGTTAATTTAGACAGTTCTTTATTTAATTTCTTGTAGTTTGCTTTGGAAAAGTTATAATCAAAGCTACTACATGAGTAGCATTGAGTGCCTTGGCCATTACTTATGGTTTCGTAGACTATTTCCATAGAAGGGTGGTAAAGGTCTTCTGGTAAAACCAACGGATCACAACGATTTACAGAAAATTGGTTTATATCATTAACATACACTAAATCTAAGACTTTCCCAAACTTGTTAGCGGTAACATTTATTTGATTAAGGCAAAGATCGGAAATTCCATCTAAAAAGTCATTAAACCCCAGTTTGGACGGATTTGGAATAATGTTACCATCAGATATGTTCCACGATATATGAGGTAAGTTAAAATCACCCAAAACAATAATTGAATCTGAAGCTTTAGTCATAAGGTTAACAGTTTTGAGCAGAGAGACATGTTGCATGTAGACTGAAAAATCTGATGCTGGAGGGATGTAGCAAACATATAAGTACATAGAGACGTTGTCTAGTTGAAGGCGGATGCATTTGAACTCAATGAAATCGATGTTAGGAATATTAACCTCTTCTGAAGGGATGGAGGAATGAACGGCAAGTAGAACACCACCCCCGACTCTGTTCAAGCGATCATTTCTATATACTTGATATTCATTACATAAAAACTCTGAATTGAAAACATGAGGTTTTAGCCAAGTTTCGGTAAAAGCAATTACGTTATAATTACAATGAAAAGATTTCAAAAAGAGATCAGTTAATTTGGTATTTAGACCTCTGACATTTTGATAAAAGATATTCACGGATTTAGTGCTCAGTTTTTTGACTCAACGTTATTACGAGAAATTTTCGCTACATTTTGAACATTCCTATTCGGTCTGTATTCAAACTCCCGCACAAGAGCCCCGGGAGGCCAAAAAGAGCTGTCCAAAAGAGTATCGAAATCTTTCCCAGATACATCAATCTTAAACGAAGACATACTTCTTTGATATGTGAAATTAAATTTTCTAACAGTTACGCTTTGATCTTTAACTTTAGAAGAAATATGGTACAACAAATCATCCTCGGTAGTGTCTGGATGGAACCTAGACACAAAAATAGATTTTTTGCGAGGAACCACAACCAGCTTACCAACGATTGGTTCAGACTCCATTGCAATAGTTGGAATTTCCTGGTTTTTCCTAGTGGACATTTTTGAAGGGGCGTTCTTCGACGTTGCTCGGACAACCGTACTAGGAACTGGAGAAGCCAAATCTATAAGTTCAAGGGGTTGAGGCAAGTTCGGGACTGTTGAGGTAGTAGGCCGATCATCCGTACGCCTGCGCTTGTTTTCGCGATGATCAGGGCATTCCAAATGAGGCGAATTCTCCAAAGTTTCCAAGGTTTTGAAAATATTTTCATATTTTTGGAACTTTTCAGTCAGCAATGAAAAATCTTTGCTTATTTCAGAAAAACCGTTTCTGATATGCCTAAAGATTTTACACAGATCAACTTCCGTCGTTGGCACTTGGCGTGGACAAGTCCATCACACAGCCAGCAAGCTACAAAGCGTTCGGACTCGCTTTTTAACTGGCAGTTTGCTATCATGCACGACATTTTCATATAAATACTTATATAAATTTATAATAAAAATTATAAGTTAAGAAAAAAAATTTAGCGGATTAAAGAAAAGCAACCCTGACAGGCTGGAATTAGGGGGGGAATTAGGGGCAGAGAAAGGGGGGCTGACGCTCGGCGATGCTCATATCTGACCTATTCCGGAGGGGATAGGAGTGTTGAGCGGCCGTGTGAGATGGAGACGCTGCTGTGCGTGACCGACAGTCGGGAGTGGGTGAGGCGGGGAGCAACCCAGCTGCCAGGGTTTGTTTCGAGGATGACAATTTAAGGGTGGGACGGGACAGATTGGACAGGGTTACACTGAAATAACAGCCCTTGAACCGGCTGTTGTGGGAATGCATCACCTTTGGTGATAAGGTACAGTCGAAACCGAAGGTACCTAACAACTGATGCTAAAACACCTCGGAGTAGAAGGAATAAGGTACCTAACAACTGGCTTCAATCTGTCTATGACCACCTTTGTCATTCCAGAAAAATTAAAACCGGCAAAGGTAGTGCCACTACTACAGCCCGGAAAGCCGGCCAATGAGGTGGATTCTTGTCGACCAATATCACTCCTCGCGCCAGTTGTGAAGACCTTGGAGACGGTATGTATCAACCAACATTCCTGGAGGATTCAACTCTTCCCCCTGTCTATAGCGTTGAACTGCCAACTATGTGAGTGGTTGGGGTCTTCGGTGGAATTCAGAGGCGAACGATCAAAACCGCGAATAATCAAACAAGAGGGTGTCTCGATCATCTCTTACGCCCATGACTGCACGATCCTGGCGACGGGCCCCTCTGTAGATGAGCTCTGCTCGAGAGTTAACTCATACCTCCCATCCCTGTCCGGCTTTTGCGCTGGACGAAATCTGACACTGTCACGGACCAAGTCCGCGGCCACTTTTTTACGACGTGGACAGCGCAGGTGAACATGGAATTAGACGTCTACGTCGATGACATTAAGCTTCCGACTGTCACACATCCCAAAACCTTTGAGGTCACGTTTGAGAACATGTTCAAGTACGGTGCTCAAGTAGCCGCGATCGCCACCAAAGTACCAAGCTTCAGCAAAATCCTCAAGTCACTAGCTCTCTCTCAAGTTAAGGAAATTGGCCAGCCGGTTCTGATTGATAAATACAAAAGTACAATGTAAGTACTAAGTATGTAAAAAGCAGAGTATTATGTCATCTTCAAGAATATTTAAAAAAAAAAATTTATTTTCCCAGTTCAAAGACTAGAATTTTAAAGATATTCCCTGCTAGAGCATGCTGATGGATACTCCAATACAATTACAACATTTTTGAGAAAACGTATACAGTTGCAAATAATTTTCTTTGGTTTCTTATAAATTTGACAGTTCGTAACAGAAGAAGAAGAATACGTGCTTTCATAAACAAAAAAGCGCAGCCATTTTAGAACCAGACGTGTAGTTTTAAAATTTTCGCAAATATTTTTTAAAAATGTATTTCGTGTGCTATTTCGTTGTTTGTTTTTGTGGAAAAAGGCGCGAAATGAATAAAAGGCATTTGAACAACTGCCTTAGTGCTGAAGATCTTTGAAGCCAATGTGGAGAAATTTAGAAGCTTTCTCGAAGCTAAAAACGCGGAGTGTGTAATTTCTGAGGTCATTAGTCAGGATGTGTTTCCTGTGGCCCCAAATTGGAATTTCGGGAGAGCATAATTATGTTTTACGTGGTAGTGTTATTGAGTGTGAAGGTGGTGCATGTGGTGATAATAGATGCCTAAGATGTGCACATGCTCATGAGGGATTGGATTCTAGTGGAAATGCTAACTTAAGGGAACTAATAAGCGTCTGGGCAATTGGCTATAAAGTTCCTCATAATTTGGTCGGCGGATTGCTCCAGACTCTTAATAAAAGCGCTGTTAAAGATTTGCCGCTTTGTTCAAAAACTCTTCTTAAGTCAAGAACAGATAAAGTTGAGCTTGTCTCCGTCTCAAATGGTGAATTTGTGTACTTAGGTATAAAAATGCACTTCCTTTCAGCTTCGTATCAGTTTATGGAGCAACATACCGAGCTTTTAATTGACGTCGGCATTGACGACTTGCGCATTTTCAATAGTTCCAATAGGCTTTTGTTGATTTCCCAAATGTCAGTCCATTATTAATTGGGTGTTACTCTGGTTTCAAAAAACCTGAAAACCTCAATACTTTTTTAGAGGACTTTTCCTCAGAAGCGCAAATGCTAAGGGATAATGGAGTCAAGGTTGGACCCAATCAAGTGTCGGTGAAGTTCAATGTTGGTGCGTTCATTTGCGGCTCACCAGCTAGGGCATTTGTTACAGACGTAATATCGTTTAACGCAATACACGGGTGCCCTAAATGCTGTCAAGAGGGTAAGCATGAAGTTAGAATGAACTTTTCGACAGAAACAGACATTCTTCGAACTCATACAACATTTGAAATAAGACTTCCTTGCACCATCTCCCTTAATTCAGAGAGCAAAAAAGTGTTTTGGAACATACAGGGTTTGGAATGGTCTCCCAATTTCCTTAGCACTGCATGCACCTTGTTGACTTGGGTGTTGTAAAGAAATTTTTAAAGCTAGCTATAAAAAGTGCGGCGTCACTATGATGAATGAAAAAATAAATATCGTCAAAAATTGTTTCCCATCGGAATTCTGGCATTGGAAGGCAACCGAATTAAGACAGTTACGATGATGATTTGTACTCTCTTTTTTTGCTTCTTCATAGTGGCATTCGTTTACTTTAAGGCTTGATGGACGACAGGGTGTAAATCTCCCTCAAAATTGTAAAATGGGATCGTTTGACATTGACCTTAGAAAGAAAAAGGATTGTTATTGCTTTTGCAAAAATATAGGATTAAAGTGGCAAAACTTGTAGAACCTGTAAGCTCTGAAATGATTAATGGTCAAGTCTTTCAAAAAACTGAAAACTTTTTTGAGTCGCCTGTTCAATCAAATGTCTGTCTAGGTATCCTTATAGCGAGCGAGCTTAGTTCTGAGATGAGGCTAATTAAAAAACATAACATTGATTATAAATACTTTTGTATTCTTCACGAAAATAAATTTTTATTAATACACCTCCTCCACCATCTATTTCACAACTTTACCAACTAAACTACACATTCCAATTATTCAATTATTAATTTCATCATAAATAAATTTTTATATACTTATTACTAAAATTCAATTTTTACGTTAAAAATTCACTTTTTCATAGTAACACTTTCATAATTAAAAGATGGCACCCAACAACGGTAATTATAATTATTCTCATCAATTCGTCATTGTACTCCAATATTTATAATTTTGGGCAACGCCCTGAAGAAGATATTCGCGACAAATGGCAGATTTAACGATGATATGCTAGGTGCTGAGTACTTGGGTTAGAGTCTGGATCTCCGAGAGTGCAAAGTGGCTATAAAAAAGTGGAGCAATCGGTTTGTCGCATGACAGGTGATATAAGCGAAAACCAGCTTGACGAGATTGCTAGCCTTTTGCCGATAAGGTCGAGGACGGTAGTTACACTCGTGGACGAAAAGCTACGAGACTCCGAGTATGCCCAAGCTATGGTAACACAAATTTATTCTGTATTTAGTAACTGTATTCATTTCTTGCTGGGAACTATTTTTGTTATACAAGTATGTTTTCCTTGTTTCTTTAAAGACCACGCATCTTCACAAAGTGGAGGGAGTATCGGAAGGCGTTCCCTATGTTGTTCGGCAGATTTTCACAAATATATATACTTATATTTTTAGACGTTTAAAATATCAAGGGAACCAGGACTTCGAAAAAGGTGTGAGAAGGTCGGTTGAACTTAGGCACCGTCGAATGGCACAGAAAAATACGCTAATAAAAGTGACTCAAAAATAACGAAACGCCGAAAGAGATCTCAGCACATCCGTATATACGAGTATGTGACAACCTGTGAAAGTAGCCGAACCCACAAACAATTCAATATTAGCAATTACAACACTACAATGTTAGTTAAGAATAAGCAGAAGTATTATAAAAGCCTTTCAGCATAATTTTAAAGTAACATATGAAATAGTAGTTTTAATTTAAATCACGATTCAATTACAAGTTAGCTCTCTAGCTGACGTTTACTTTTGACACTTCCATTTTCGGGGTTTCTTTTGCGAACGAAAAAAAGTAGTAGTATTTTTTTCATTTGTCTAGGAAGTATTAGAAGAAAATCAAAAAAGTAGGAAATTAGTAGTAATACATTTTGTAAGGTCAACTAAATACAACATCAAAACATGTCATCCCGTACTATCACTGTATAAACCGTTGTAAGTTTTCTCTATAATCAATTAAAAAACGGTCACTGCTCAAACAAAAACTAAAATAAATATATACGAGTATGTACATACGTATCTGCAATCAACACTCTTACGCTCTTCGCCCTCTTGCCAGAATCATGAATGTGCTAAAATAAAAATTTTACCAACATTTTACAAGATTAAAAGTTTGATTTCGGCTCATTCGGTTTACACAAAATATCGTGGTTTCAGTGTAAGCATGATACCAGGGATTTTCGTCAAACCGAGAACCTTCAATGGCTATTAGAGTAAACTTATCAACTCAAACTCTGAATAACTGCGCATTCGTGATTCTGACTATAGGACTATGTTTTTTTTTAATAATGACAAATTGACAAGATGCATATTTTTTGGAAACTTTTCAGGGCATAAAGACAAATGGACATAGTCTACCAAGTGGATAGTAAAGTGATAAGTTTCAATAAGATAGGATTGGCTCCTATTATTCATGCAAACTTAAAACAGAAGTTGACTTAAAACTGTTACTTTATACATAATTATCATTATCAAACCCAGAGAATAGCAGTGAAGTTTTGTTAAAAACAAGACTTCGAGTCACATAAGGAACAGCTTTGAAGCACGATTGACCTAAGTAAGTATACTCGTATAAGTATGCAGGGACAACATTTTAAGAGAGCCATTGCTTCATACCGGAATGTCCCGAGTTTTAAACGTCCACGACTACACTACACCCCCAAAAGTCGATCTAAATAATAGTGCAAATTAATCTATTTACTGAAACCAACTTATTTAAAATTTTATAAAATATTACATTTTTAGCTACTATTTTTACATAATTTCGATAAAAGGCAACCCAACCTATACGCACCACACTCAACTTACCAAAATCGATCGGAATCGAAATACTTTTACAATACTACTATAGGATTCACAAATTCTTATATTTTTTAAAATAATTAATTTAAGATCAAAGGGAAATTTTAATTTTCAGAATGAAAAAATCTGAGTTAAAAAATAAAAAATTTAAAATAAAAGAATTGAAATACATACATTATTAAATTACAAAAATCAAACAAAGTTATATTGAGCAAAGTTATAAATTTAACTTAATACAAGACCCTACATTATCCCACTTCCAGAGATTTATTGTTCAATAAAATAAATGTAACTTTCTTTTTGGTATTTGTGTTAGGAAAATGTGTTGAACCAACCATAGCTGGTTTTAAAGGATCAATAGGAATATTTTTAACTTCATCATTTATTTCTACTTTAAAATTTTTGATATATTTTTCAATAACTCTGTAAGGCCCCTCATAAGGATGTTGTAAAGAATTTTTGTTAATAACACGCACAAAAAAAATTGACCAGTGAGTAAATCTATCAACTATAGTAAAAATATAACGATGTCCTTTGTAAACTGGTAAAGGGCCTACAATGTCTGAATGGATGTGTTGAAATCTGCTCTTAGGAATTGGAATTTTGACAATGGGTGATTTTGTATGACGGTAAACTTTCGACTTCTGACAACTTATTCATTCTTTCGACCATACGTTAATTTGCTTACTCATACTTGGCCAATAATATTTTTAAACTATCAATCTACGGGTAGCCTTCGTACCTGGATGTGCAATTCCAATCAACATATCAAAAATTGTTTTCCTTAAACTGCTTGGAATAAATGGTCTAGGGTTTTCACCCGAAATTTCGCACCAGATATTGAAATTTAAATGTGAAACTTTAACTAACTTTAAATTTTGAGATGTTTGTTCAGATACAAGATTATTTCGTTCACTGTCATATTGTTGTTCATTCTCTAAAATTTTAAAATTTAGTTCTGAATTATTTATTGCTTCTATTGCAAATGTTCTAGATAAAGTCTCAGCCACAACATTTGCTTGTCCTTTAATATACTGTATATCATTCGTAAATTGTGCAATAAACTCAAGTTGTCTGGTTTGCCGGAGACTCCGTTCAGTTTTTGAAATTAGTGCAAAAATCAGGGGCTTATGATCTGTAAAAACAGTAAATTCCTGTCCTTCTAATAGATACAGAAAATGTTTAATATTTAGATTGCTAATAGTTCTCTATCAAACGAGCTATATTTCATGTCTGCCGGACTAAGTTTTTTTGTAAATAACGCGAGGGGTTCAGACTTGTTATTGAAATGTTGTTGTATAACACAAATTCAGGTTAGCAAAAGTTAGGTCGATTCTGAGAGTGAGGGGTGAAAATAGAGGCTAGTTAGAAGACCCGTATCGCGGCGTTTGTTTATGTTAGTTCGAATTTTTTTTAATCGACCTTCGAACTTTGCTGTCAAATGTTGATTTTCAGCATATTATTTGTATGGGTTTTTGGCTATAACTCGTCGACTAATTGAAATTTTTTCAATCTGTTAAGGCCAAATTATTGCTAGAGCCCTGTGCAACAATTAAAACTTTTTAAAAAATTGATTTATAAAATGTGTGTAGTGCTTATGGAGCAAAATGTTGGAAATTTTTTTTTCATGTTTTATTTTGTTGTTTTTCCGACAGGGTGAATAATTGATTTATATTGGAACGATTTTTCGTCATCCCTTGAAAAATTTGGTTTTGAGAAAACCCGGTTTCGGCGTTGTGCCATCATGAGTGTCGATTTTCGTTCTGATCTGTTGTTGTCCTTTGTCTTGTATTTATAGTAGGTAGCAGGTAACGTCAGCATCGGTGTCTGTTTGTGTACGTGTGTGAATGTGTTGTGTGTGTATTTTCAGAAAGGGGGGTGGTTTGCATCGAACGGTTTTTGTGTGGTTGACTGAGGCAGGTAAAAGTTGGTGATTTTTGTTGTTTGACCTGTTTTGCTTGTTTGTTGTTTTTGATCTTTTGCTGGTTTGTGTTTATGTGTTGGTGCGTGTGAGTTTGTTGTACCTGAGTAGTTGCTTTGTTTTTTGTAAACCAATTTTAAAGGTCATGCTTTTTGAACATATTTTCCACAAAGCTAAGTCTTTTTTCTTTCTGTTTGATCTATAATATGCTTCTCCATTTTTTCAGTGTTGGTTTTGAAGAAACATTGAAAGAGAAATTATAAAAATACGGAAAAAATATAATTTTGAAATGTTAGTTATGAAAAGTTTTAAGTAAATTAAATTAATGATTTGGCCAGTTGCCGTTTAGCAGGCGGCTGTGGATCAACATCACTGCTCTCTCTAATATCTTGGTCAAGGCCATCATCATCAGAAAGGTCGATAAATTCGTCCAACTGATATTCTGGAATTTCATCTTTGTCTTCCCCTTCTTCCTCTTTTTCCTCGTCTTCCTCTTCTTCAAAGGTGTTTTTATACCACCAACAAATTTCAGCGAGTATTGCATCTGGAGGTTTCTTTCCTCTGTATCTGAAACGAAAATAGTTTTCAATCTTTAACTTGTTTAAATTGTGCACTCTGACAAAGATATTAAGAAAATCTAGTTACCTTATTTCAAAGGGAAGCGCAGTTTTGTGATAACGTTCGCCTTGCTTGTCAGATTCAGTTGGCAACTGTTGAGCGAGTTGATCAAGATGCTGATGCAAGAGATGAATTTTGTACGACATATTAACCCCAATTTTATCGAAAGCTGCCAACATGTTTGCAACAGATTCCCTGTAGTTGTCTTTGCGTTCTTTACCCAAAAGTCCTTTAATGACTGCTTTCAATGCGATCCATGCATTTTATTCTCGGTCTGTCAGAACTTGGTCAACATCTTGACGACTCATTAGTTTCCGTATGTCGGGACCATTAACAACCCCTTTCTGAATTTTGGCGTTACTTAGGTTTGGGAAAATGCCTTTTAAGCGGTTGAATACTGCTGGTCTTTTTGCGATACATTTCAAAGAATTTTTAGCAATGCCAAGTTTAATGTGGAGCAACTGCAACAAAATTTTCATTTCAGGAACAAGACTTTCGTGTAGCCTATTGTCTTTAGGCCATTTCCGTCCAATGCAACTATTCTAGTTATGCTGTTTGTACTGGTTTCTTCCTCTAATATCTTCTCCGTATCGCGAATCCCAATCGCACAAAAAACACGGATATTTTGGATATTTGCACTACAAAAATTTAATAAATCAATTTTTTTTTAATTTTAATTGTTGCACAGGTCTCTAACATATTGAAAAAATATCAATTAGACGACGAGGTATAGCCAAAAAACCATACAAACAATATGGTGATAATCGGCATTTGACTGCAAAGTTCGACGATCGATTAAAATAAAATTCGAACTAACATAAACAAACGCCGCGATACGGGTCTTCTAATTTAGCCTTTATTTTCACTCCTCACTCTCAGAATCGACCTAACTTTTGCTAACCTGAATTTGTTCCACAGTGTAATACCACCAACTGCCGTATTGGATGCATCTGTTGTTAAAGACAATTTTGAATCTTTGCTAAAATGATTTTACAAAACCTTAGATGCAAATTTCTCTTTAATGCATTCAAAGGCTTCAATAGATTTATCATCCCAAATTAAAGCTTTGTCTCGCTTTTTACTTGTTTTATTAATTAAGTCATATATCACCCCCGTAATATCTGCTAATTGTGAAATATATCTATGGTAATAGTTAATCATACCAATAAACTTTTGTGCCTGTTTTATGGGCTTTGGCAGTGCAAACTCTCGAATAACTTCTATTCTATTTTTAGAAGGTCTTATCCTGATTCTGATATATTATGCCCTAAAAAATCAATACTAGGAATACCAAAAATACATTTGCTTGGTTTGACATTCAAACTATATTCAGACAAACGTTCGAAAAGTATACATAGATTTTTAAAATGATGTTCTTCACTCTCACTTGCGACCAACAGATCATCAATGTACGCATAAACAAAATCTAATAATTCACCTACAACCTCATTGATGAATCTCTGAAACGTTTGTGCTGAATTCCTAAGACCGAAGGGCATACGAACGAGCTCGAACATGCCAAAAGGAGTGGCAATCGCCGTTTTTTAATGTCTTCTTCTGCCATTGGAATTTGATGATATGCCCTAACTACATCTAACTTTGAAAATATCTTTTTATTTCTAAGATTCATATTAAAATCGTGAATATGGTGCAAAGGATAGCTGTATTGAGTCTTCTAAAATCACCACAGGGACGCCAGTCATTACTCTATTTTTTGGTACTAAATTAAGTGGTGATGCTACAGAGGAATTTGATGGTTACAAATTCCAGTTTTTACTAAGAAATGAAATTCTGTTGGAGCTACCTTGAATTTGATAGGATCTAAACGTCTTGGCTTCGAGAAAGGGAGTTTACCTTCTGTTATGAGTCTGTGTACTGTGGTATGTTTGACCGGCATCGAATAGTTGGGTTCAGCAATAAGGGAAGAAAATTGTGTATTTATCATCCACTGAAAAATTGTTGGAAGAGGGACATTGCAAAAGTACGAAATTGTGTTAACTGACAAATTTGTTAATGGGTCTACTAAACATTTGTTTTTAATGTCATTGAGTTGTCCATATTTACATAAAAAATCAGCACCTATAAGTGGTTTCACTATATCAGCAATTAAAAACACAAAAGGCAACTGGCGCCTTAAATCTAAATTTACATTTAAAAATTTTTTCCAATAAGTTGAAATTGTAGTACCATTAGCTGCTGTTAAAACTAAATTTCATTTCTTTTTACATACAAATTTAGAAACTGGTAGTACCGAAATCTCTGGCCCACTGTCAATAAGAAAGTTTAGTTTATTATCTAGATCAACTACAAATAAGCGACGAGTTTAAACTTCTAAATTTCTGTTATTTGTCGCTGCAACAAAAGAAGACTTTAGTTTTCTCGACTATTATTTTTCGAAAAAGCGCATGGTTGTTCACATTTCCCAGCATTATTACCAAATTTATAATGATATTTGCAAAGCCAGTTCGGCTTATCGCGAGATTTTGATCGGTATTTAGATGGGCTTCTATACCGATTTCTACTTATAGAACGGGACCTTGAATAGTTTTGATTAATTTCTTTCTTTATTTCAGAAAACTCTAAAGATAATTTTTCAAAATTTTTCTATATCAGACTAGTAGTTTGAACCAAATTGGAATTATTTCGTTGTCGCTTTTAGAATTCTGAAAACTACTAACTGATGCAATTTCGTTTTTATTTATGGCTTCGCAAATATTATCAGCCAATCTAACTTATTCACCAAAAAATTTTTAATTAAAGAATTGAAATACATACATTATTAAATTACAAAAATAAAACAAAGTAATACTAATCAAAGCTATAAATTTAACTTAATACAAAACCCTACAACTACTGTCGACGGCAAACGATCAAAAAGGACGAACACTTGCAATTTGTGTTAAAGTTAAATATATAAATAGAGTTTATTTGCTTTGCGAAAATACATGTTAAATTGACTTAATATTTGTATACGACCATTTGCTTGCTGTTTATGATGTGGGATGTGTTGATATTGTATGGTTTCGTTCGTTTTTGCGTGCGTGTGTGTGTGCGTTTCTAATTGGTGCCTGTTTTCCAGCTGCTTACTCGACGATGACAAAATTGGAATGAATCTCTTGTCGCGCGAATTCTTTTGCATTGCTTAAGTATTTTCTTTCCTTTTGCCAAGTTGTCCTTCGTCAAGCAGTTGTTACGGTGATGCCTGATCTGATCGCTAATCAGTGTTGTGCAAATGGCATCCCACCCCCCGGTGGATCCTCTGCGGCTAGCTTGCTGGCTGGGCGACGTAGTAGTCCGGAACTAGTTCTAACTTCAGCGGTCCTCACTTACCCATCTTTAGCTACGAACACCTGAGTTATTCTACCTCGCTACCATTGGCTCCTTGGTCGCGTGGAGTCACATACTATTACCAATTGCCCAGGCTGAAGTGGCGTTACTTTGTCTCTCCACTTAGAGCGTTGCAATAACTGTGGCAAATACTCGATTTTCCACCTCTTCCAAAGTCGATCCTTCAAATTTTGTGATATGCGCTATTGTTTTCGTAGGCACGTTTTTTCTTCGCCTGGGCCAGGCGTTTGCGTCGAATTAAGGCATCCTAACAAGAAGTGGTTGGGTGTTAATGGTTCATCTTCGTGTGGCGTTACTGGCAACTCGGTTAGCGGGCGACTATTTATAATATTTTCCGGCTCTATAAGGACGCTCCGGAAAGTTTCAAGCCGTGGTGTTTCTTCTTTTAATACGCGCTGCAACAAACGTTTGACGCACTGAATGAGGCGCTCCCAACAACCACCTGCAGACGGATTCGCAGGGCAGTTGAACACCCATTGTATGTTGCGTTGTGCCATCTCGCCCTCAATACGACTGAAATCAAATAAAAGTGGTTCCTGTTTTAATTCCTTTTGGGCTCCAACAAAATTTGTGCCACTATCGCTGCGAACTTTAATTGGCACCCCTCGTCTGTTAACAAAATTTCGCAGGCAAAGAATAAAAGCTTCAGTTGATAGCTCGTCCTATATCTCTTAATGCACTGATCTCGTAGTTAAGCAGGTGAATAGCGCCACCCATCGCTTCTCCTTTCTACGCCCAATGACAACATAAAACGGACCGGAGTAGTCGATTCCGGCGTAGGAAAACGGGCGGACGTATGGCGTAAGTCGATCAATCGGCAATTGACCCATGAGAGGAGTTACGGGTTTAACGTTGTTGAAAATACACGCGGAACACTCTCTCTTAATCGACTTGAGTAGTGCACGCGCACGACAAACCCAAAACTTTTGTCTCATTTCATTAATGGTAAGAAGATCATTTTGATGATGCATGCGGCAATGGTACTATTTCATTATGAGTCGTGTGACGTGATGATTATGCGGTGGAATAACTGGGCGTCGAGCTGAGATTGGTAGGCAATAGGCGGCGTCGATTCTGCCATTGACTTTGAGCAGACCATCGACGTCAAAAAATGGCGTGAGTTGGTATATCGTACTAGATTTTGGGAGGCATCCCTTTTCCTTAATGGCATTGATTTCATCGGCAAAGGACTCATCTTGCACTCTTCGAAGAATAACGGTTTCGGCGTTGGCAAGCTCGAAGGCAGTAAGATTCCCTCTTCGACGATTAACAGCTTTGGCATTGTACCGCCATCGAAAAATCCAGGCGACCGTTTGAACAATCTTCACAAAATACGAAAAATTAGTAAAAAAATATAGGATACTTCTCTGGATTTGACAGCGTCATGATTCGTTTTGCAGACTCCTCTTCGGCACAGTGATCATGTGACAATTCTGGTGTGTCTTGCGGCCAACATGACTTATCTTGGTATAGGAATGCGGGACCCATGAACCACCTTGATTTTGGTTCACACTCGGACGACGTTCGTGATCGTGTTGCTTCATCTGCCACGTTTTGGGGATCCATCGCCACTGATTTGCGGTTGTGACATTCAAAATTTCGGCCACGCGAATATGCAACTGTATGTCTTCTGCGACTGGCAACATTACGGAATAGCATCGTGGCACTGAAATACGTTTGACTGACTGTATGTCTTTACATCATTTGAACCACTGCTCTGTTAATTTATACGGTATTGGCTCGTCCCACTGTATACGCAACTTCCACAATGACTGTTATGTTTGCCGAAAAACCAAAGGGATCAAACATTGACATTGCTATGGCCAATAACTCGCGCTTAGTAGGCGCTCGTGAGCCATCAATAACATCGTGGGCGATTTTGTGGAATCTGAAATTAAATTCTAGGCCGTCGTTAGCAGTGTTCCAAAACATACCTAGTACTTTCTCCATTGTTGCCTGACGCTCCATCTTAATTAATTCGTTGTCGACGACGGTACCTCCATTTAATTCTCGCTTAACGTACTTGTTGTTGGAAACGAAATTACGTAATTTAAAGCCAGCTGCGGCGTTGATTGCAATGGCTTCTTTAGTGACCTCGATGGCGTTGAAACTTATGACCATCGATTCTGTTGAAACTTATGACCAGATCATCGACGTACGTGCTCTCAATGACTGGGCATCATTGACTGGAATTTGGCGGCGTTAATATTTTTAATATGCTCAGCACAACATGGCGAACAAATGGCTCCAAATGGCATTTTATACGTGCGGCTTGGCTCGTCTTGATTTCCATCTCGCCATAGAAATCGTTGTGCATCCTGGTCAGCGTCTTTGATACGCACTTGAGAGAACATCTCTTGGATGTCACCAGCGACTGCGACTACTCCTTGACGAAATTTGTGAATTATGGCCAAAAGTGGTTGTGCTTGCTCAGGACCTTTAAACAAGACCGAGTTCAAAGATATGGCGTTCGTTGCGGCTGCTGCGCCAAAAACAATACGAAGCTTTTCTGGTTTATGTGGGTTGACGACCCCAAAGTGAGGGAGATACCAAGTCGTTGGTCCTTCCCTGGCAGCTTCATCAGGCGTTAAAAGTTTTGCGTAGCCCTTTTGGAGGTACTTCTCCATCTCTCTCTTATATTTTTCACCATAAACTGGATCTTTCAACATGCGTGACTCGGTGTTGAGCAAACGTTGCTCGGCCATTGTAGATGCAAATTTCTCTTTAATGCATTCAAAGGCTTCAATAGATTTATCATCCCAAATTAAAGCTTTGTCTCGCTTTTTACTTGTTTTATTAATTAAGTCATATATCACCCCCGTAATATCTGCTAATTGTGAAATATATCTATGGTAATAGTTAATCATACCAATAAACTTTTGAGCCTGTTTTATGGGCTTTGGCAGTGCAAACTCTCGAATAACTTCTATTCTATTTTTAGAAGGTCTTATCCTGATTCTGATATATTATGCCCTAAAAAATCAATACTAGGAATACCAAAAATACATTTGCTTGGTTTGACATTCAAACTATATTCAGACAAACGTTCGAAAAGTATAGATAGATTTTTAAAATGATGTTCTTCACTCTCACTTGCGACCAACAGATCATCAATGTACGCATAAACAAAATCTAATAATTCACCTACAACCTCATTGATGAATCTCTGAAACGTTTGTGCTGAATTCCTAAGACCGAAGGGCATACGAACGAGCTCGAACATGCCAAAAGGAGTGGCAATCGCCGTTTTTTAATGTCTTCTTCTGCCATTGGAATTTGATGATATGCCCTAACTACATCTAACTTTGAAAATATCTTTTTATTTCTAAGATTCATATTAAAATCGTGAATATGGTGCAAAGGATAGCTGTATTGAGTCTTCTAAAATCACCACAGGGACGCCAGTCATTACTCTATTTTTTGGTACTAAATTAAGTGGTGATGCTACAGAGGAATTTGATGGTTACAAATTCCAGTTTTTACTAAGAAATGAAATTCTGTTGGAGCTACCTTGAATTTGATAGGATCTAAACGTCTTGGCTTCGAGAAAGGGAGTTTACCTTCTGTTATGAGTCTGTGTACTGTGGTATGTTTGACCGGCATCGAATAGTTGGGTTCAGCAATAAGGGAAGAAAATTGTGTATTTATCATCCACTGAAAAATTTTTGGAAGAGGGACATTGCAAAAGTACGAAATTGTGTTAACTGACAAATTTGTTAATGGGTCTACTAAACATTTGTTTTTAATGTCATTGAGTTGTCCATATTTACATAAAAAATCAGCACCTATAAGTGGTTTCACTATATCAGCAATTAAAAACACAAAAGGCAACTGGCGCCTTAAATCTAAATTTACATTTAAAAATTTTTTCCAATAAGTTGAAATTGTAGTACCATTAGCTGCTGTTAAAACTAAATTTCATTTCTTTTTACATACAAATTTAGAAACTGGTAGTACCGAAATCTCTGGCCCACTGTCAATAAGAAAGTTTAGTTTATTATCTAGATCAACTACAAATAAGCGACGAGTTTAAACTTCTAAATTTCTGTTATTTGTCGCTGCAACAAAAGAAGACTTTAGTTTTCTCGACTATTATTTTTCGAAAAAGCGCATGGTTGTTCACATTTCCCAGCATTATTACCAAATTTATAATGATATTTGCAAAGCCAGTTCGGCTTATCGCGAGATTTTGATCGGTATTTAGATGGGCTTCTATACCGATTTCTACTTATAGAACGGGACCTTGAATAGTTTTGATTAATTTCTTTCTTTATTTCAGAAAACTCTAAAGACAATTTTTCAAAATTTTTCTATATCAGACTAGTAGTTGGAACCAAATTGGAATTATTTCGTTGTCGCTTTTAGAATTCTGAAAACTACTAACTGATGCAATTTCGTTTTTATTTATGGCTTCGCAAATATTATCAGCCAATCTAACTTATTCACCAAAAAATTTTTCATTAAAGAATTGAAATACATACATTATTAAATTACAAAAATAAAACAAAGTAATACTAATCAAAGCTATAAATTTAACTTAATACAAAACCCTACAACTACTGTCGACGGCAAACGATCAAAAAGGACGAACACTTGCAATTTGTGTTAAAGTTAAATATATAAATAGAGTTTATTTGCTTTGCGAAAATACATGTTAAATTGACTTAATATTTGTATACGACCATTTGCTTGCTGTTTATGATGTGGGATGTGTTGATATTGTATGGTTTCGTTCGTTTTTGCGTGCGTGTGTGTGTGCGTTTCTAATTGGTGCCTGTTTTCCAGCTGCTTACTCGACGATGACAAAATTGGAATGAATCTCTTGTCGCGCGAATTCTTTTGCATTGCTTAAGTATTTTCTTTCCTTTTGCCAAGTTGTCCTTCGTCAAGCAGTTGTTACGGTGATGCCTGATCTGATCGCTAATCAGTGTTGTGCAAATGGCATCCCACCCCCCGGTGGATCCTCTGGAGGATTCACTAGCTCCAGAGCGGCTAGCTTGCTGGCTGGGCGACGTAGTAGTCCGGAACTAGTTCTAACTTCAGCGGTCCTCACTTACCCATCTTTAGCTACGAACACCTGAGTTATTCTACCTCGCTACCATTGGCTCCTTGGTCGCGTGGAGTCACATACTATTACCAATTGCCCAGGCTGAAGTGGCGTTACTTTGTCTCTCCACTTAGAGCGTTGCAATAACTGTGGCAAATACTCGATTTTCCACCTCTTCCAAAGTCGATTGTTTTCGTAGGCACGTTTTTTCTTCGCCTGGGCCAGGCGTTTGCGTCGAATTAAGGCATCCTAACAAGAAGTGGTTGGGTGTTAATGGTTCATCTTCGTGTGGCGTTACTGGCAACTCGGTTAGCGGGCGAATATTTATAATATTTTCCGGCTCTATAAGGACGCTCCGGAAAGTTTCAAGCCGTGGTGTTTCTTCTTTTAATACGCGCTGCAACAAACGTTTGACGCACTGAATGAGGCGCTCCCAACAACCACCTGCAGACGGATTCGCAGGGCAGTTGAACACCCATTGTATGTTGCGTTGTGCCATCTCGCCCTCAATACGACTGAAATCAAATAAAAGTGGTTCCTGTTTTAATTCCTTTTGGGCTCCAACAAAATTTGTGCCACTATCGCTGCGAACTTTAATTGGCACCCCTCGTCTGTTAACAAAATTTCGCAGGCAAAGAATAAAAGCTTCAGTTGATAGCTCGTCCTATATCTCTTAATGCACTGATCTCGTAGTTAAGCAGGTGAATAGCGCCACCCATCGCTTCTCCTTTCTACGCCCAATGACAACATAAAACGGACCGGAGTAGTCGATTCCGGCGTAGGAAAACGGGCGGACGTATGGCGTAAGTCGATCAATCGGCAATTGACCCATGAGAGGAGTTACGGGTTTAACGTTGTTGAAAATACACGCGGAACACTCTCTCTTAATCGACTTGAGTAGTGCACGCGCACGACAAACCCAAAACTTTTGTCTCATTTCATTAATGGTAAGAAGATCATTTTGATGATGCATGCGGCAATGGTACTATTTCATTATGAGTCGTGTGACGTGATGATTATGCGGTGGAATAACTGGGCGTCGAGCTGAGATTGGTAGGCAATAGGCGGCGTCGATTCTGCCATTGACTTTGAGCAGACCATCGACGTCAAAAAATGGCGTGAGTTGGTATATCGTACTGGATTTTGGGAGGCATCCCTTTTCATTAATGGCATTGATTTCATCGGCAAAGGACTCATCTTGCACTCTTCGAAGAATAACGGTTTCGGCGTTGGCAAGCTCGAAGGCAGTAAGATTCCCTCTTCGACGATTAACAGCTTTGGCATTGTACCGCCATCGAAAAATCCAGGCGACCGTTTGAACAATCTTCACAAAATACGAAAAATTAGTAAAAAAATATAGGATACTTCTCTGGATTTGACAGCGTCATGATTCGTTTTGCAGACTCCTCTTCGGCACAGTGATCATGTGACAATTCTGGTGTGTCTTGCGGCCAACATGACTTATCTTGGTATAGGAATGCGGGACCCATGAACCACCTTGATTTTGGTTCACACTCGGACGACGTTCGTGATCGTGTTGCTTCATCTGCCACGTTTTGGGGATCCATCGCCACTGATTTGCGGTTGTGACATTCAAAATTTCGGCCACGCGAAATGCGACGAACTGTTTGTAATCTCGATCTGTAGAGCGAATCCACAATATGGCGGTTTTAGAATCGCTCCAAAATGTTGTACTATGCACTCGAAAATCATGACAGCGTTTGAGTGACTCTTTAAGGCGGCAACCCAGGACTGCGGCTTGCAGCTCCAGCCGCGGAATCGTCATGCCCTTCAGTGGTGCACACCTTGACTTGGCACACACCAAAGTAACATCAACTTTACGACCTTTGTTTACACGAAGATATGCAACAGCAGAATATGCACTGGAACTGGCATCGACGAAAATATGCAACTGTATGTCTTCTGCGACTGGCAACATTACGGAATAGCATCGTGGCACTGAAATACGTTTGACTGACTGTATATCTTTACATCATTTGAACCACTGCTCTGTTAATTTATACGGTATTGGCTCGTCCCACTGTATACGCAACTTCCACAATGACTGTTATGTTTGCCGAAAAACCAAAGGGATCAAACATTGACATTGCTATGGCCAATAACTCGCGCTTAGTAGGCGCTCGTGAGCCATCAATAACATCGTGGGCGATTTTGTGGAATCTGAAATTAAATTCTAGGCCGTCGTTAGCAGTGTTCCAAAACATACCTAGTACTTTCTCCATTGTTGCCTGACGCTCCATCTTAATTAATTCGTTGTCGACGACGGTACCTCCATTTAATTCTCGCTTAACGTACTTGTTGTTGGAAACGAAATTACGTAATTTAAAGCCAGCTGCGGCGTTGATTGCAATGGCTTCTTTAGTGACCTCGATGGCGTTGAAACTTATGACCATCGATTCTGTTGAAACTTATGACCAGATCATCGACGTACGTGCTCTCAATGACTGGGCATCATTGACTGGAATTTGGCGGCGTTAATATTTTTAATATGCTCAGCACAACATGGCGAACAAATGGCATTTTATACGTGCGGCTTGGCTCGTCTTGATTTCCATCTCGCCATAGAAATCGTTGTGCATCCTGGTCAGCGTCTTTGATACGCACTTGAGAGAACATCTCTTGGATGTCACCAGCGACTGCGACTACTCCTTGACGAAATTTGTGAATTATGGCCAAAAGTGGTTGTGCTTGCTCAGGACCTTTCAACAAGACCGAGTTCAAAGATATGGCGTTCGTTGCGGCTGCTGCGCCAAAAACAATACGAAGCTTTTCTGGTTTATGTGGGTTGACGACCCCAAAGTGAGGGAGATACCAAGTCGTTGGTCCTTCCCTGGCAGCTTCATCAGGCGTTAAAAGTTTTGCGTAGCCCTTTTGGAGGTACTTCTCCATCTCTCTCTTATATTTTTCACCATAAACTGGATCTTTCAACATGCGTGACTCGGTGTTGAGCAAACGTTGCTCGGCCATTGTAAAGCTTGACAGAAGATTGACCCTCTCTTCACGCCAAAGCAAACCAACTTTATATCTCTGGCCGAGATCTCTCGTTGTTTCTTCTAGAACTTTTCTAGCACGATGATTTTCGTCGGACTCCAACCCGGTCTTACATTTGACACCAAAATCTTCTATAGAAAAGTACTCTTCGACTAATTTGTTGAGCTGCCCCAAAGCGTTTGACTGACGGATGTGTAGAACTTTTGGAGTGGGTTTGATCTCGTCTCGCAGTGGCCCATACACAACCCGGCCCAGTCTCGTATTGATGGCAACTGGTTGGTCGTATCTGGCGGTAACAGTAAAACAGGCTGTACATCGGCGTAGTTGTGCGCTGGCAACGCTTGTATATGTGGATGCATGGACTTGTCGAATGACTGTTTTGGCAAATTCAGTCTTTTGATGGTATGCAAATTTTTAATGTGATAATTTTGTCGGCTGTTTACCCCTCTTTTATCGCAAGATACCATTCTTGAGCACTCTGTTGTTTGGCTATCACCATACCATTGCAAGGTTAAGGAATTGGCTCGACCTCTTAACTCCAATTGCACGGCGACCTCATCCTCAAGTAGCAACACAGAAGACCCCTCGTCGTACATGGCATAAACCTCCATACTACCATGCGGGCCCGACAGAATAACTGGGGATATTTTGAACAAGCTAGACTCACATCCACTACGACAATTAAGAATGTACTCTCGATCGGCAGTAGGCTCGGTTGGCACTCGTTGTCCTGATGTAGTAGTTGGTGGTGCATACGATCACAACCATTTATGGCACACACTTTGCGACGGCGGCACTTAGATAGACCATGACCCTTTTGAAGACAACCAAAGCTCATACATTGTTGTTTTACAAGAGACCACTTACCTGAACAATCTAGTGATTCAAATTTACGACAACTCGTTATGATATGAGGCTGGCTGCAGCATGGACATTTAGGCTGCTCCTCACTACTGTGCAAGACACGACGCGCTGGTCCTCCACCTAAAGTTGATTGACGATTGGCGTTTGCATTTTGGCGCCACGATGACGATTATGGTTGACTATTCTGAAGTGGAATGTCGGCAATACCTGGCATGATGGACACGACCTTGGCCAGATCGCTCAACCAGTTGGCAAAAGTTTCCACAGTGGGAAACGGCGACATGTTTGGGGTGTACCGGCTCCACTCGTACTTTTTCGACGACGGTAGTTTTGAAATCAGTTGTTCTAAGAGTGTCGGATTCATCAGGTGGTGTTCGCATTTTGCAGATTTAAAAAAGGCTGATATGTTTCGCACTCGATTCGAAAATTCTAGCACATGATCCATGCGCTTGTCTTGAATGGCCGGAAACTGTTGCACTTTCAATAGCTGTGCACGAATTAGTAAGTCAGGTCGACCAAAGTTGAATTCCAACTCCTTCATTACTTTAGGCATGTCATCAGGATAGATGAGCATCGATGTGACTGACCGTTTGGCATTACCTTGCAGTGCATTTTGTAAGAACATGAGGTTTTGCCTGTTATTGTAGCCGAACTATGTAGTATCGTTAAAATTATCAAAAAATAACGGCCAATCCTCCGGATTACCGTCGAAGGTTGGTAATGGATAGAGCTTAGCTGCTAAACCCTCCACAAATTGGAACGCGTTTCTTGGCAACGACGTTGGCGGCTGTACTACGGGCAGTGGCATCTCTGCTACTGGTTGTGGCGACTGTGTGGCTGGCGGCCGTACCTCAGACGTTAATGCGTTAGTAACATCCATTTCGATTCGCTGCCGTAGTTGTTGGACCTCAGTCTGACTCTTGTTGGTTTCTTCTCGCAGCTTGCGTACACTATCGCTGAGTGCTGCGATGCTGGCTACCAAAGAGGCTATCGCATCGTTCCCAGTATTTGCTTGAGGCTGTGCTGTAGAGCTATCTGTTCCAATGTTAATGGCGGTGACATCTGGATCTGCATCGGAATGTCCCTCCTCGTTGTCACTTGCAGCTCGACTCATATTACCTTCAAGCCTCGTTAACATTGCATTTATGTATGCCACAAAAATTTATGTACGTTGCAGAATTGACGTAAACCACAAAACCAGCAAATATATTTGCAAAAAACTCAAATGTTTTTATGTATACCGCAGATTATAATATTAAATAATTTATTCTATTAAAAAACAGCAACTTGATAACAGAAACTTAGCGGTCAGCCAATCTCCTGATGTAACTGTCCAAATATTCGGTAGTTTTCCAATCTTAAAACCGGCACAAACAGCAGACATCCAAATAACGGGACGATACAAAGACAATACTTCGATACACACTAACAAGTAGCAGCGGGTTTCAGGCAATTAGAAAACTTTTTATGTCGACGGCAAACTATTAAAAAGAACGAACACTTGCAATTTGTATTAAAGTTAAATAAATAAATAGAGTTTATTTGCTTTGCGAAAATACATGTTAAATTGACTTAATATTTGTATACGACGATTTGCTTGCTGGTTATGATGTGGGATGTGTTGTTGTTGTATGGTTTCGTTCGTTTTGCGTGCGTGTGTGTGTGCGTTTATAATTGGTGCCTGTTTTCCCGCTGCTTACTCGACGATGACAAAATTGGAATGAATCTCTTGTCGCGCGAATTCTTTTGCATTGCTTAAGTATTTTCTTTCCTTTTGCCAAGTTGTCCTTCGTCAAGCAGTTGTTACGGTGATGCCATCTGATCGCTAATCAGTGTTGACATATGACAACTAACATTGTCGCACAGCATAAATACTTAAAAAGTAGCAAGTGACGGACGATCGGCAATACACATACGAGTATGATGTGGATGATTCGCGAAGTAATTTACAAACATTGTAAAATGTTTACAAATGTCAAAATCATCAAAATTACATTTACATAATTTATTGTTTATCACGTTTGCGAAGCGTGCCGTAAACGATATAAACTATGTACAGCTATGGTGAGTAGATAAATTTATTTTATTAGAGGAATTTCTTGGTACAACTACGTAATGACCCGCGGCGTTTGTATAGACACATTTTTAGCGTTGTTGGGCGAATAGAACACCAATTGAGTTCCATCTCTGCTGTACTTCGTTTAATCGTATGGCAAACTTCCTCCGGTCGAGTAGAGTTCAATATAAATACAGGGTGGCGCAAAAGTCATCCTCCTATCAGAAAATGCTATACATTTTGCGATTGGCCCCTAAAGTCAGTTCTGTTTTGACATTTGTGTAGTAAACACATGCGAAATACACGTTAATAAACAATGTTACGCTACACTGCTCCAGAACGCGGAATATTGCTGACTATTTATTTGACCAATAATCGGTCGGTGAAAAACGGTTACTGCGCAAAAGTAATCCTCCTATCAGAAAATGCTATAAATTTTGCGATTGGCCCCTAAAGTCAGTTCTGTTTTGACATTTGTGTAGTAAACACATGCGAAATACACGTTAATAAACAATGTTACGCTACACTGCTCCAGAACGCGGAATATTGCTGACTATTTATTTGACCAATAATCGGTCGGGGCCAAACGGTTACTGTGAATGGTGAGCGCTACAGAGCAATGATCAACGAGTTCTTTTCGCCGCAACTTGATGAATTGGGATTGGAAAACATGTGGTTCCAACAAGACGGTGCAACAGCACACACTGCACGTGCCACAACCGATATGCTGAACATCGGAAGCTTACTTTTGCGCCACCTTGTACCTACGAGTATATAGACATATTTAGCCGTACTTTTACATATGTACTCTCAATTGTCAAAGAGCGAGCATGTATTTAAATTTTTAATACGACTTTTCTATTCACGTAAAAGGATAATCCGATTTGTATAATTATTATAATTTTCTATTACAATATTAATGCTGTTTTTTTTTGTGCTTATGTATAGGGCCACGACACCTCGTACTACAGAGCACACTGCAAAAATATACATAATTGCGACATCAAATACATAGTGGAATACCCAAATTAACACACCGTTCGAAATGTGTGACGGAAATAGTATATATGCAACAATTAACGCCAATTCGGCTCGTTTTGGCAGGGCTGCAAGATGAAATAATATAATTCGATTTCGTATGGCCTCCCGAACTTCCGTGGTGGTGATGGCAATGGGTGCTTGGCTATTTTTCCGTTTGTGCGCTTCCCTGTTGGTACGTCTAATTTCCTTGTCGACCGAAGGATGCAGTACAAATTACCGGAAGAAAGCGCTCGCGCATCTCTTCGGTTTCGACTGTACCTTATCACCAAAGGTGATGCTTTCCCACAACAGCCGGTTCTATTTTACCCGGCCAAGGGCTGTTATTTCAGGGTAACCCTGTACAATCTGTTCCGTCCCACCCTTAAATTGTCATCCTCGAAGCAAACCCTGACAGCTGGGTTGCTCCCCGCCTCACCCACTCCCGACTGTCGCTCACGCACACCAGCGTCTCCATCTCACACGACCGCTCAACACTCCTATCGCCTCCGGAATAGGTCAGATATGAGCATCGCCGAGCGTCAGTCCCCTCTTACTCTGCCCCTAATGCCCCCCTGCTTCCAGCCTGCACGCGGGTCAGGAACACCACCTTCTAGTACCTTTCACTACGTGCACCGTTTGTCGGCAAAGATTATATACGCCTGCGACATCGGTCAAGTGCAACAATTGCCTTGGCCTGTGTCACACCCTTATGTGCTCTGGGCTCGCAAACGGTAACCTTTGGACGGATTCGTTCATAGCCCCCTGTTGCAGGACACAGCCACCTTCCACGCCAGACAACATCGGCCATGGCGCTGTCAACTCTAGACTGCGACATAGTTTAGGCCTTAGCCTACTTCCACCTAGGCAAACGCATCCGTCCCTCACGCCTAGTATGTCCCAGGTCCCCCCTCCTCCACACTTCAAAATTTTGCAGCTGAACTGTAACGGACTAGCTGGAAAGATCGCGGAGATAACTGACTTTATGAAGATGCACAACATCAAAATCGCCGCGATACAAGAGACAAAATTGAACACAAGATCGGACTTACGAAGTTGTGATGGGTATAATGTACATTGAAAAGACCGTCCCAGCGGTCTTGGGGGTGGCCTTGCGTTCATTACACATCATTCGGTACAATATAACCTACTTTCCCCTGACGTCGACCCCATGGACTCTACCTTAGAATACCAAGGCATAGCAGTCCGGTCAGGAGACGCCGACCTGCAAATCATAAACATCTATATTCCTCCTGTCACGTGTTGTCCTAGAGATTATCATCCCGACATTAGTCCGTTGCTAAGGGGCACTCTCTGGCACTCCAACTTGCAAGCAGACAGCTGAGGACACGCAATTGCAGACCAAATAGACAACTCAGCATTCTGTACAGTCAATGGAGATGCCCCCACCAGGGTGGCAGGTAACTGCCACAGTTCGCCAGACATCTCCATAACGAGCGCGGGCCTAATTAACTTCGTCATCTGGCGACCGATGCTTACATTAGCCTCAGACCACCCACCCATCTTACTCTCTGTTGAACGAGCGATAAAATAACATACATCAACTTCACCAAAGCGGACTGGGACCGCTTTACTGAATATACATAGCGCTCCTTCGCTGCCTTACCCACTCCTACAGACGTACGCAAAGGCGAAAGAGATTTTCGCAAGATCATTGATTCAGCCTCATGCCTCTTTATTCCTGCTGGTAGAATACCAGAAATTCGTCCGAATTTTCCTGCAGAAGCTGCGGCGATGGCAAGAGAACGTGACCAAGTGAGACTCATCAATCCCGCAGATCCCAGAATCAAAGATCTCAATGCGGAAATTCGTAGGATAGTCAACGAACACAAGCTGACTAAGTGGAAACAACACCTTGAGACATGCAACCTCTCCGGCGGAGTCGGCAAATTATGGGCGACTGTCAAGGCCATATCCAATCCGACCAAACACAAAGACAAGGTCGCCATTGCGTTCGGTGACAGCATCAAATCGGACGCCAGGAAATGCGCGAGCTCCGTTTGCCGGCTGTTTATAATGCATCCACCTGCGGATAGGAATAAGAGAAGAGTCTTCCGACGTGCGCACAAACACAAACAATCTACAGCGCCCATTGCCGTCTCAGTCGCAAAGGTTAAGGAAGCCATAATGAAGGGCAAACCCTCAAAATCCATCGGACTCGACGGAATCGCCATGAAGATGATCAAACACCTAGGCCACGAGGGACAGAGTTATTTAGCGGACCTTTTTAATCTCTCTCTAAATACTTTCGTTATACCTGAGATATTGAAACAGGCGATTGTAGTTCCCCTACTAAAACCAGGGAAGCCGGCGAACCAAGGAGAGTCTTATCGCCCGATATCCCTCCTTTCGCCGGTTGTGAAATTACTAGAGACCATTCTGCTCCCTTACTTCATTGCAAATCTGAAATTGGCCGATCACCAGTATGGTTTACGCAAATGTCATAGCACGACATCCGCTTTGAATGCCATTACAACGCAGATAAATTATGGTTTGAATCAACACCCACCAAGCCATAGGACGGTTCTCGTGGCCAAGTGCGACCTATACCTATACCTATCAAATGCATTCGACACCGTCAATCACGCCACACTCCTGCGAGATCTGGAAGAGACACCGCTCCCTGCCGGCCTTAAAAGGTGGACGGCTAATTACCTCAATGGTCGACAGGCATCAGTCAAATTCAGGAACAAGAAATCTAGACCACGAAGAATAAAACAAGGGGTGCCGCAAGGTGGTGTTCTCTCTCCCCTTTTGTTTAAGGGGAGTCTCCATTGTTTCCTACGCTGACGACTGCACGATAATGGCCTCGGGCAAGGGTCCCTCCATTGACGATTTCTGTATTAGAATCAACAGTTACTTACGTCCGTGACCTTTCCAGCTTCTTCACCGAGCGAAATCTGACCCTATCTCCGACTAAATCGACGGCGACCCTGTTTACGACATGAAATGCGCAGATGGGGCAAGAGTTAAATGTCCACGTAGACGGAGTACCTCTACCTACTGTCAACCACCCGAAAGTCTTGGGTGTGACACTTGACAACGGCCTCACCTTTGCTGGTCATGCGACCGCAATAGCCTCAAAGGTACAGAGCCGAAATAAGATCCTCAAGTCACTGGCCGGCAGTACTTGGGGAAAAGACAAAGAAACATTGCTTGCTACATATAAGGCTATTAGCCGACCGGTTATTGACTATGCTGCGCCCATATGGTCGCCAAATCTTGCTGACACCAACTGGAGGAAATTTCAAGTCTGCCATAACACCGCCATCAGAACTGCTACGGGATGTCTGCTTATGTCATCCGAGTCTCACCTCCATCAAGAGGCAAAATTGCTCAATGTTCAAGAGCTCGCGGAACTCTTGAGTAGACAGTTCCTGCTGAACTGTCGTAAACCCAGTCATCCAAATCGACATCTTTTGGATGTAGCACCGCCCCCAGATACATAAGGAGACATCTTCGTAAGCCCAACGATGAGATCCGGCACCATATCTGTATGCCGTTTGATCTGCGGAATCATAGACGGGCTCTAAATGACCTCCACACCGAGTCGATAGACAGATCCCTCAAATCTCGGCCTATGAATCCCGTTATCAGTACTCAGCCACCTGAATTGGCTGAAGAGGAGCGTGTACTTCCGAGGGAGACTAGAGTCATGCTAGCACAACTTTGCTCTGGATATTGTAATAGGTTAAACTCTTACTTATCCAGACTGAGCCCCAACATAACAAACACATGCCCTGCATGTGGTATGTCCCCTCATGATACCATACATATGTTCTCCTGTTCAGTCGAACCCACTCTTCTAACACCTACATCACTCTGGTCCAACCCTGTGGAAACTGCGCGTTTCCTCGGACTTCCGTTAGAAGGGCCTGATGACAATTTAGAGTGATCGAATCCATTGGGCAGGGCGAAGCACTGTTAACAACAACAACACACAGACACACATTGGAGGAGGTTGCAGGCCTGCCAAAACACCGCACTCAGAACTGCCACGGGGTGCCTCCTTATGTCTCCTGAGCACCATCTTCATAATGAGGCAAAAATGCTCGATGTCAAAGAGCATTGTGATTTGTTGACCAGCAATTCCTGTTCAACTGCCATAAACCGCAGCACCCGAACAGGAGCCTGCTCAACGAAAATCGGCCTCCCAGGAGAATAAGAAGTCACCTCCGTAAGCACTATGACGAGATCCGGCATCACATTTTCTCGCCGTTTGATCCAAAGGTGCACCGGCGGGCCCTCAACCTCATCCACACGGAGTCGGTAAACTGCTTTTTCAGGTCTCGACCAGTGAATGCAGTCCTACAGGCACAAGCCCCACCTGTTGCCGACGAGGAACGCGAACTGCCCAGGGAGACAAGAGTCACGCTGGCTCAACTTCGTTCTGGATACTGTAACAGAATAAACTCTTACCTATCCAGACTGAACCCTGACATGCCCGGCATGCGGAGTGTCTCCCCACGATACTAACGATCTGTTCATCTGCTCAACTGAGCCCACTCTTCTAACACCAATTTCACTCTGGTCCACTCCTGTTGAAACCGCGAGGTTTCCTGGACTTCCGTTAGAAGAGCCTGATGACAGTGTTGGATGAGGGGTGACATCCTAGGCAGGTTAAGTAGTCGCTACAACAACAACAACCAAAGGTTATGAATATTTTGTCGTTAGGTTTGGTCGGATTTGACAAGGGTTTAACTGTGGACCATAGTTTGCCAACACCAGCAGAGAGGTTGCAGGACCTTAGGTGCTCCTCCCATTTGGAGCGTTTGTGTTAATCAACCAGTCGTCTGATTTCCGCGTTAAGATCTTGAATTTTGGGATCCGTAGGGTCCAAGAGTCGCACATGGTCACGTTCATTTGCCAGGTCGGCTGCTTCTGCCAGGAAATACGGACGTAGATCCTGTATTGATTAGGGGCTGAAGCTATAACAATGCGAAACGATTTTTCGAATCGTCTATTTGTTCAGCTAATTCCTGTCCCCTACTATGGGAAACGATTTTTCGAATCGTCTATTTGTTCAGCTAATTCCTGTCCCCTACCATCAACCTGTAGGCTTGAGTGCCACAGGTCGTGGTGTGCGTTGAAGTCTCCGAGGATTACACGGTTTTCGCCTCTGAGTAACGCACTGATGTCAGGATGGTAATCCCTCGGACAGCAGGTGGCAGGAGGTATATAAATGTTAATTATTTCAAGATCGACATCGCCTGACCGGACAGCCATACCTTGACGTTCTAAGGTGTTGTCCCTCGGGTCGACATCGGGCTCAAATAGATCATTTTGCACAGATTGATGAGTGATGAAGGCAAGTCCGCCCCTAAGTCCTCTCTCACGGTCACGCCGGTGGATGTTGTAGCCTTCATAGGTCCGAAGATCTGATCGGGCGCCTAGCTTTGTCTCTTGAATAGCAGCAATCTTGATATTTTCCCGTATCATGAAACTCACTATCCTTGCCGGTTAAGCCGTTGCAGTTCAATTGTAGGACACGAAAGTGCGAAGGGGGAGAAATAATCACACTGGGAGTTAAGGACTGGTGCGTATGCTGGAGGCAAAGTTAGTGAGATAGTGAGTTTCATAGCTTCAGCCTCTAATCAGTACATTCCGTTAGGTGGAATTAAGTCCGTATTTCCTCGCAACGGCAGCGGACCTGGCAAATGAACGTGGCCATGTGCGATGCTTGGACCCTACGGATCCCAAAATTAAAGATCTCAATGCTGAAATCAGACGACTGGTTGATCAACACAAACGCGCCAAAAGGGAGGAGCCCCTAAGCAACAAAATATCTATCTCCTTTGGTTATAAGGTACAAGAGATGCGCGAGCCCATTCCCACAACAGCCGGTTCTATCGCACCGGAATGACCCGGGTTTTTTTACCCGGCCAAGGGCTGTTGTTTCAGTGTAACCGTGTCCCATTGTACAACTCTACAAGTAAGTTATGTCGGCATCCCTTTCTCTTCCTTCTCTCTCTAGCTCATAGGCGTTTGACACTCACTCGTGGCTGGGTTGCTGGTCAGCTAACAATGAAGGGATGCAAAGGCTTAGTGCAAAAATGGACTGAATTTTACAGCTGGGCTGCTGTGTTAGTTATTTTCTTTTACTGAATTTAGTATGAAAACGTGTTTATAAATTTGGAAAATAACTAATAATAAGCCCTAACTGAATAAAAATAAACGGTAATTCTCTACGACCGTACGTAACTGCTAAAACACGTCCAAAATTATCGGGAAAGGTATCAAAAGACTCGCTTTGACCTCGGAATCAATAATCCGAAAGCGAAAACTCGATTATATATTTCTATCAAGAGATATTTGTAAGCAAAGTTCAACATTTTCGGTCATTTTCATGTGGTTGTTGTAAATACACATATTGGGCGTTCCGAAATGTGCAGAAGTGAGTTTTTTGCAGAAATACTGGGGATCGCGTAGCCGGTGTTGGACCGGCTAAGGGTTATTTTTTTGAAGCACGCAGAAAGGCGTTCTGGCCATAAATACCATCGATCAGGCCCCCCGTTTGAGGTCGGACCTAGGCCATTTTTTGGTTGTTTGCCAATAATTTTTCACTAAAATAAAATATTTTCCGCTTTCGGATTATTGATTCCGAGGTCAAAGCGAGTCTTTTGATACCTTTCCCGATAATTTTGGACGTGTTTTAGCAGTTACGTACGGTCGTAGAGAATTACCGTTTATTTTTATTCAGTTATACCGAGGTCAAAACGCGTCTTTTGATACCTTTCCCGATATTTTTGGACGTGTTTTACCAGTATTACTGTTGTTTTCCTTGTTAATAAAGTTATTTCTATCTAATTATATGATTAACTAATTAGAAAATATCTCGATTTTTTGCAGTAACTTTTATTATTAATGAAAAAGACCTCTTTACCATGGAAAACAGTTCAGTAACTGCGACCTTGTGAAGCCGCCTAAATTAGTATTTTTCAATCTAGTTTTGTTTAGTAATTCTTTTTTTTTAATAAACAGCTGAATTTATTAATTTTATTTATAAATATTGCGTCAGTTATGTATATGGGTGATAATAAGTCTACAGTGGCAACGGCACACACAATAAAATTTAGATAACGGGCCTACATTGCAGCCTCCTGGGTGGTGTGGGAAAGCATTGGTTAGCAAAGTGTCTAAAAGGGGTCTGATGAGAAGCGGGTGACTTCCTAATATCAAACCCCAACCATCGCGTGCAAATCGTTTTAATTTTTCTCTAATATCAATTAAAATATAATTTTTATAATATTTTCTAAAAAATAAAGCAAAGCTCCGATAACTACAGCGCTCAAGCGCCGTGGAAGTTCACATAAGCGCACCCTTATATGTACGCTTGCTACACACCGTGCACACACAAAAGAAAAACAAGCATGCGCATTTTAGGAGACACACTTTAAATGGTAGGGAACTTTATTAAGATACGATATAAATAAGAAAAATGCTTCTTAAGTTGAAATATTTGAAGATAATTATCAAATTAGCACGTGCCATTTTATTGTAAACAAAGAAGAACAAGCGAATTGCCTTGGCAACATCAACTACATGGTTGTTTTTTAAAGGTAGCACAGAAATTTTTATAAAGATTTCAAAGATAACAAAAACTGGTACTTAAATAAGTAAGACTATTGCAAAAATAGTTCTACTTGAAATTATGCGGTTTAAACAATAATTTGCTGCAACTAATTTCTCTTATTTATTTATTTATTGTATATGTTTCTATAGCATCTCCTACTTTTTGTCTGCTGCCAATGAGTACCACTCTGTGTTTAATGGCCTCTGAATGACAAGCTCTTTACATGGTGGGCACAGCTGCGGACGAACAGCTGATACATATCTTACTTGTAGACCTTTACAATGCGTCTGTCGCGTCCCACCCTTAAATTGGCATCCTCCGAGCTAACCCTGGCAGCTGGGTTGCTCCATTGTCTCTTGTTACGGCCTGAGGTCGAACCCAATCCTGGACCAAGAGATTGGTTCTGCTGCGTTTGCTGGAAGAAAATTTATATTAAACGGTCGCATTCGGCACAATGCGCCAAGTGTAAGAGATGGTTACATAAATCTGGATGCTCAGGGCTTAACCCTGCCATTCACAGACCCCGTACTTTCTTTACTACTTTCGAGGCACCTTGCTGTACACGTCCAAGGACGTCCCGCGGTAGTCGCCGCTCTGGCACTCCCTTACCGCTTCTACCTACTTCCCATAGTCACAATAGTGGCTCAGTCTATACGACTGGCAGCACCGCTGCCATCCCTGCCTCACCCACTCCCGACTGTCTCTCACGCACACCAGCGTATCCATCTTACACGACCGCTCAACACTCCTATCCCCTCCGGAATAGGTCAGATATGAGCATCGCCGAGTGTCAGTCCCCTCTTTCTCTGCCCCTAAAGGCCCCCCCCTGCTTCCAGCCTGCACGTGAGTCAGGAACACCACCTCCTAGTACCTTTCACTACGTGCACCGTTTGTCGGCAAAAGATTATATACGCCTGCGACATCGGTCAAGTGCAACAATTGCCTTGGCCTGTGTCACACCCTTATGTGCTCTGGGCTCGCACACGGAAACCTTTGGACATATTCGTTCATAGCCCCCTGTTGTAGCACACAGCCGCCTTCCACGCCAGACAACATCGGCCATGGCGCTGTCAACTCTAGACTGCGACATAGTTTAGGCCTTAGCCTACCTCCACCTAGGCAAACGCATCCGTCCCTCACGCCTAGTAAGTCCCCCGTCTCCCCCCCTACACACATCAAAATTCTGCAGCTGAACTGTAACGGATTAGCTGGAAAGATCGCGGAGATAACTGACTTTATGAAGTCGCACAACATCAAAAGCGCCGCGATACAAGAGACAAAATTGAGCACGAGATCGGACTTACGAACTTGTGATGGGTATAATGTACATCGAAAAGACCGTCCCAGCGGTCTTGAGGGTGGCCTTGCGTTCATTACACACCACTCTGTACAATATAATCTATTTTCCCCTGACGTCGACCCCATGGACTCTACCTTAGAATACCAAGGCATAGCAGTCCGGTCAGGAGACGCCGACCTGCAAATCATAAACATCTATATTCCTCCTGTCACGTGTTGTCCTAGAGATTATCATCCCGACATTAGTGCGTTGCTAAGGGGCACTCTCCGGCACTCCAACTTGCAAGCAGACAGCAGAGGACACGCAATTGCAGACCAAATAGATAACTCAGCATTCTGTAGAGTCAATGGAGATGCCCCCACCAGGGTGGCAGGTAACTGCCACAGTTCGCCAGACATCTCCATAACGAGCGCGGGCCTAATTAACTTTGTCATCTGGCGACCGATGCTTACATTAGCCTCAGACCACCCACCCATCTTAATCTCTGTTAACGACCGACCGACTTCATAACGACTGATAAATTAACATACATCAACTTTACCAAAGCGGGCTGGGACCGCTTTACTGAATATACAGAGCGCTCCTTCGCTGCCTTACCCACTCTTACGGACGTACGCAAAGGCGAAAGAGAGTTTCGCAAGATCATTGATTCAGCCTTATGCCGCTTTATTCCTGCTGGTAGAATACCAGAAATTCGCCCGAATTTTCCGGCAGAAGCTGCGGCGATGGCAAGAGAACGTGACCAAGTGAGACTCATCAATCCCGCAGATCAAAGAATCAAAGATCTCAATGCGGAAATTCGTAGGATAGTCAACGAACACAAGCTGACTAAGTGGAAACAACATCTTGAGACATGCAACCTCTCCGGCGGAGTCGGAAAATTATGGTCGACTGTCAAGGCCATATCCAATCCGACCAAACACAAAGACAAGGTCGCCATTGCGTTCGGTGACAGCATCAAATCGGACGCAAGGAAATACGCGAGCTCCTTTTGCCGGCTGTTTATAATGCATCCACCTGCGGATAGGAATAAGAGAAGAGTCTTCCGACGTGCGCACAAACACAAACACTCTACTGCGCCCGTTGCCGTCTCAGTCGCAAAGGTTACGGAAGCCATAATAAAGGGCAAACCCTCAAAATCCATCGGACTGGACGGAATCGAAAAGAAGATGATCAAACACCTTGGCCATGAGGGACAGAGTTATTTAGCGGCTCCCTTTAATCTCTCTCTAACTACCTTCGTTATATCTGAGATATGGAAACAAGCGATTGTAGTTCGCCTACTAAAACCAGGGAAGCCGGCGAACCAAGGAGTCTTATCGCCCGATATCCCTCCTTTCGCCGGTTGTGAAATTACTAGAGACCATTCTGCTCCCTTACTTCATTGCAAATCTGAAATTGGCCGATTACCAACATGGTTTCCGCAAAAATCACAGCACGACATCCGCTTTGAACGCCATTGCAACGCAGATTAATAACGGTTTGAATCAACACCCACCAAACCATAGGACGGTTCTCGTGGCACTTGACCTATCAAACGCATTCGCACGGTAAATCACGCCACACTCCTGCGAGATCTGGAAGAGACACCGCTCCCTGCCGGCCTTAAAAGGTGGACCGCTAATTACCTCAATGGTCGACAGGCATCAGTCAAACTCAGGAACAAGAAATCTAGACCACGAAGAATAAAACAAGGGGTGCCGCAGGGTGGTGTTCTCTCACCCCTTTTGTTTAATTCGAGACGGTCAATCATGCGCAACTCATTAACGACCTGGAGGATTCAACTCTTCCCCCTGTCTATAGCGTTGGACCGCCAACTATCTGAGTGGTCGGCAGTCATCGGTTGAATTTAGAGGCGACAGATCAAAACAGCGTATAATTAAACAAGGGGTGCCACAGGGTGGTGAGCTATACCCGCTTTTGTTTAATTACTACATATCGAGGCTCGCTTCCCCACCAGAGGGTGGACGAAATCTGACGCTGTCACCGACCAAGTCCTCGGCCACCTTATTTACGACGTGGACAGCGCAGGTGAACATGGAATTAGAAATTTACGTCGATGGCATGCATGTTCAAGCGGCGATTGCCACCAAAGTACAAAGCCGCAAGAAAATCCTCAAGTCACTAGCTGGCAGCACCTGGGGTAAAGACAAAGAAACGGTACTGGCAACGTACAAGGCAATCGCCCAGCCGATTCTGAGCTACGCGACGCCTATATGGTAGCCGGGGCTAGCAAACACACACTGGAGGAGGTTGCAGGCCTGCCAAAACACCGCATTCAGAACTGCCACAGGGTGCCTCCTTATGTCTCCTTAACGTCACCTCCATAGCGAGGCAAAAATGCTCGCCGTTAAAGAACATAGCGAGATGTTGACCAGCCATCTCCTGTTCAACTGCTAAACTGGAGCACCCAAACAGGAACCTGCTCAACGAAAATCCGCCTCCCAGGAGAATAAGGAGTCACCTCCGTAAGCACTATGATGAGATGCGCCATAACATATTTTCGCCGTTTGATCCAGAGGTGCACCGGCCGGCCCTCAATCTCATCCACACGGAGTCGGTAAACTACTTTGTCAGCTCTCGTCCGGGAATACAGTCCGACAGGCACAAGCTCCACCTGTTGCCGATGAGGAACGCGAACTGCCTAGGGAGACAATAGTCATGCTGGCTCAACTTCGTTCTGGATATTGTAATAGACTAAACTCTTACCTATCCAGACTGAACCCTGACATGCCAAATGTCTACCCGGCATGCGGCGTGTCTCCCCACGATACTAACCATCTGTTTATCTGCTCAACCGAGCCTGCTCTTCTAACAGAAATTTCACTCTGGTCCACCCCTGTTGAAGCCGCGAGGTTTCTGGAACTTCCGTTAGAAGAGCCCGATGACAATGGTGGATAAAAGAGGTGATACTTTAGGCAGGTTTTAATAGTCGCTACCACAACAACAACAACAACAGGGGGAGGAGGGGGGGAGTAGTGGTGGGATAGATTCCCCCTTCGTCAATAAACACAATTCTTTTACTTTCGATTGAATGACGCAATACTATTTGGCGCTTCTGATTTATAATTTTCTTAGTTTAGACCAAGGACAAAGTGCAGTTTTATGAATATATGAAATTATCGGTTAGTGTAACTCTTAACCTATATACATACACATATACTAGGTGCCCCTGCGGGTTAGGGGTTTAGAATATGCCCGAGACACCTTCGGGGAGTGTTTTTGTCGTTACCACAACAACAACAACAACAGCATATACTAGTTTATTCACACCTTCTACAAAATTCACTAGGCTTTCAAGACGATAAAAGCGGTTTCGAGGTATGCGTACACATTGGTTCTTGTACTAATAGAAAGCAGACCGAAATAATACCCTAAAACTGTGATCCCTCGTCAAGTGCCAGGGTGAAGTTGACAAAAAATTGTGCCAATTAGGCTCAAAATTTAAAAAATTTCAACATTTTCTCTATTGCTTAGTATTATAAAATTCTTAGGTCAACATTAAAAATATTTTTTTAAAATAATAAACGCAGTCTTTTAGCATAACACAATGCGTTCTGCCTTTCTGTAATAAACTTTAACAAATAAATACAGGTTTTAGCGCTTGTAGTAGATTTCGCAAAAGACTTAGTATTGGAGTTACGGCGTATTCGTTCCGACGAACATGACTTCGAAAAAATGGTTCAGAACTTGCGATATGGATACTGAAATCAAATAGAAACGATTCAAATCTAGTCAAAGTCTGCAAGCATGTAACCTAGATGTTATTTAAAGATTTCTGTTTTTTATCCATTTATGTATTGATCATATATCTAATAATGGAAATAGATACTCGATTCACTCAACATAAAACTATATTTAAAGATTTCGTTTAGGTTTTTCAACAAACCACAAAGAATGACAAACATTTATTTCAGCTTGCTGAATTTTATAAACCAATTGTTCAAAGGCAAAATATAGTGGCCGAAATCAATTTATGGAGAAAGTTCTTAAAGTGACACAATCTTCCGCCAAAAGATGTATTTTACGCACCTCAGAGCTGCAACAAAACGTAATTTCATAACTTATACAAATTACTAGAAAATTTTGCAACGCTCTCATTTCCACTTCTACAGTAGAACTCCCCTTTTCAACCCTCCTTCTTCTTTAAATGCCGCCCAACCGTCTAAACCATTTTGGCCTTTTACCATAGCTCGCCACTCGTTACATCTTTCTGCCAACTGCCAGCAATTGGAAACGCCACGGGACCATTCCTCACTTCATTCATTCGCACAACATGGCCTAGCCAATTAAGACGTTGGTTTTAATTCGTTGGTATTTGTCGGTAGCTCATACAGCTCATCATTACAACTTCTTCTGCACCATAAACCTTATTTATTTTCGTTCTTCGAGAGAGGACTTTACTTCTCAATTGCCAACTAAGTCAGAAGTAAGTTTGTTTCCATGAGTGATTCTTCGTTGGATTTCTAGGCTGACATTATTGTTGGTGTTAATGCTGGTTCCCGGATAAAAAACTAAAGAGGTTAAAAACTTATCTACGTAACTCTACCGGAGAAGTAATTAAAATATTGATTTGTACATTATGCTTTACAACGGTTGAGTATCCTATCTTATTTATCCCTTCTTTTTATACGAGAAGATTAAAACTCGCTTGTTGTTGTTGTTGTGGTAACGACAAAAACACTCCCCAAAGGTTTTAGGGAGTGTTGTCGAATTAACAGTCCTTGGCCGGATTTGAGCCCGGTACGCTCCGGTACTCCCTTGCGGTACTGCCCGACTGTCGTGCTAGCGCTTTATAACCAGTGAAACCTTTGTGCATATTAGTCGCCTCTTACGACCGGTATGCCTACCTCGGGCAGAGAGAGATTAAAACTCGCTTTATAAGTAATAATATTTATAATATTATAATAATATTTTCTTCGGGACTTCTCTATTTTCCTCAATATAAGGTTATGAAACAATTTCTTTTATATGAAAGAAAACGGTTTAGCTCTTCGGAAAAAAAATGCAAGGGCTGAGCTGAAACTCTACGGTAACTGCCCGACACATAGGCCACCAAGTGGGCCCGTTGTGATACCCTATACGGTCTCAAAAAAGAGACCCCTTCAATGCCTAATGTGGGTCAAACCACTTCGTGGAATTAACAAATTTCGCCAAAGCCTTGACTTCACATCTTGAGACCCCAGCAAGGTCGCATAGAAAAGGTTTACCTAGGATGGCCAGCCGCCGTCTACTGAGTGCTGGACACTGACAGAGGATATGCTGGACGCTCTCTTCCTCTTCAGTACATCTGCAGCTGCGACAGTAGTCGAAGGTTGTAAACCCCATTCTCGCACCGCGCATGCCCATCAAACAATGACCTGTTAGGACCCTTATAAGGGATGCTAAAAACTGATTTGTGCAGTCAGAAGCGCTCTTGTACACCCCTTATAATATGAGGGCCACGTCAGCCTGGATGTCTCGCACGATGAGATGACTGACCATAGTCCGTTTGCATTTGTTATAGTGCTTGTGTTCACATGAAACCTGAAAGTGGTCATAGGTATGCCTACCGAATCTTTTCCCGAAAGGATATGGTCAGTGATGCCGCTCCTGGCCAGCTCGTCCGCTCTGCAGTAGCCTTCAATATCCCTGTGCTCAGGTACCCATATAAGGCTGATACTGAAGTGTTGACCCATCTCGTTAAGAGTTCTGCGGCACTCAGTGACCGACTTTGTATTGTCGACGAATGAGTCCAGGGCCTTTAATGCGGCCTGGCTGTCTGAGAAAATAAAAACCCGTTTGCTATCCTTAGGCATAAACACAAGATGGTTCACAGCCCTGTGTATTGCCAGCATTTCCGGTTGGTACACACCACTTTACACTTTATTCATTTTGATTAAAATTCATTTAAGTTACATAACAAATAATTGTAATTCCAATGAGAGGAATACTTTGATGATCTCTCTCATTGCAATAGTACAAAAGCAAAAATAATTTAAACTTTTAATTAAATCGAACATACAGGTGAGAAAGAAAAATTCGCAAAGACAAATAAAAACAACTAATTATATTAAGGCGAGTTGCATGAACCGATGATCAAGCAAGTGAAAATAAAGTTTTTATAACACTTTCATCACGATATATAGGTATGCATATTTGTATGCCAAATCAATTACGATTGCACAAAGAGTCGGTGCAACAAACAAAACAAACACTCTGAAATTAATGCAAATAAAGAAGGCAAAACAAAGCCGAATAATGAAATTGGCTGGAGTGAGAGCAATTTGATTTTGCACAGCACATATGGATATGTGATACTCTATAAAAAAAACAAACACTTTTTATTTACGTACCTTTGTTAACCCTCGATGTTTCCACGTTGTTTGCACAAACAGCTCGGTTCCCGATTAATACTTATTAGGTTTTTATTTTCTTAGTAGTTATTTAAGACGCTAGATTCCCGATGTAATGAGATCGTAAATAAATTAAACTTACAAGTAAAGTTATGACTTCACAAAGGTAAATATTAAGAAGCAAACTTGAATTTCTTTTGACTTATGTTAATTGTATAAAAATACTTGAAACATTCAAACTATAATGCATATCAGTAATATGTCCACTTGGACGGTTTATTTTTTTTATAAAAAAAAATATTATAAGAAAAATCTAGACTTTAGAATATAGATGTTGAAATGCCGGGGCGTTTTGCTGTATATATAAATAGGTAGTTGCACAAATGATGTTCAGAACAGGGTTATTATTCGGGTTGTTGAAGATTCGTCAAACCGTGAAAGAATTATTTGCTAATACATATGTACATATGGTATGGAAGCAATTGTGGTCAAATCGGTTCTTCCTCAATCCAAATAAGAAATTACGTATTATTTCTTCAAAACGAAATTGTTGGTAGCCGAAGCTTGTATTTTAAATGTTTAAGGCTGAATTAATAGGTAGTAGTGCTTCCTGTGAAAAATTTTAACATATAAATTAGAACATCATGCACGGAAGACTTATATATTGCGAATACATACCAACTATAAATGGAGCTGGTGCAACAGCCATGTAATTGCATCCATCCGATAGATTCTACCGAGAAGCGCACTGTACTCAGCACGGCACCCTTACAATAAGGTTAGCCATTTAACACGCCAAATATAAAAGAACTTGTAAAATTTTTACTGGAATCAAGGCGTATATTTTGCCATGGAAACCAACTTGATCAATTTAATCACTTTCTTTGTAACTTTCCACTTTAGATTAAAAAAATATTTTTTATATGTATTCACTGAGATGTGATCTTGGCTACGTCTATAAACAAAATGGACGAGTCTATGAGACGTTAGTGAGTTTTGAAATCTCTCACAGTTCAGTTTTCGTCAAATCTGTTCGCTTTCCTAAACCCTTTCGTGGTTTGATGTTATATATTTTATCACTAAACAGATATGTATTTTCGGTACTATAAAGCCAAAAATATTAGATCTTTGATATAAAAATAGCACACATCACAAATTCCTTTTAAGAGACCTCAATTTCCTCTAAGACTTAGCTTCGCTATGTCTACCAACAAATCGCAAGGTCAGACATTAAAAGTGGATGGGCTTCAGCTCGAAGACCCTTGCTTAACACATGGACAGTTATATGTCGGGTGTCCACTAGTCGGTAGTCCAAATAATTTGTATGTTCATGCACAAAGTGGTAAAACAGAAAACATGGTTTATAAAGTATCTTTGCTTTAAATTAATTAAAAAACGCAATTGCTAACAAGAAGTAACTTATTTTTATTTTCATGTGGTTTAAGGTCAGGTATGTATATAGTATTGCTTTTATTTATACCCGAACGATGTCGGGTACTCTGCTAGTATCATTATAAATTCGGTAACAATGCTAGGAAATGTGAACAACCATGCGCTTTTTCGAAAGATAATACTCCGGAAAACTAAAGGTATCTGTTGTTGCAGCGACAAATAACAGAAATTTAGAAGTTTTAACTCGTCGCTTGTTTGTATTTGATCGAGATAATAAACTAACCTTCTTATTGACAGCGGGTAAGAGATTTCAGTACCACCAGTGTCTAAGTTTGTATGTTAAACGAAATCATAATTAATTTTGACATCAGCTAACCTTACTAAAATTTCAACTTATGGGTAAAAAATTTTAAATGTTATTTTAGCTGATTATTAGAAGTGTTGAGCGGCCGTGAGAGGTGGTAGCGACAGTTTGCATTTAATGTGACGAGCACTGCAGTAGTGCTGCTAGTCTTGGAGATAGTGCTACTATTGTAGCTATAACAGCACGAAGGGCGGCGGTAAAAGCGCGTTTTACACTGGAGGACGCCCCGTGATGTAAATAGCATGGGGCCACGAATGTACTAAAAAATTACGGGGTCTATATAGGGCTAACCCCTGAACATCCGAATTTATGAAGACATCTCTTTATTTATCCAGGGTTGGGTTCTATACCCGCCCATTAAAAGTCCGGCTGTAAATGACTGCTACGATTATGATAATTTTCGAATGGGATTTGATAATTGAGACAGGGTTACTATGAAAGTAAGAGCCCATGGCAGGGACTCCCCCTTCGGGGGGACTTTCCCTTCGGGGAGTGCTTTTGGCATCAAAATAAAAACAAAAAAGCTTTTAATAGACAATTTGTGGCAACATTCAAAATTGTTGTTAATTTTTTTTAAATTATTTATAATTTGTCAAATTAAAGACATTTGTCAGAAAAAAAGGGCGAAGTGCGGCCTGGCTGTCTGAGAAAATAAAAACCCGTTTGCCATCCTTAGGCATAGACACAAGATGATTCACAGCCCTGCGTATTGCCAGCATTTCTGCTTGGTACACACTACAGTGATCAGGAAGGCGGAAAGAGAGCTCTAATCCAAAATCCGGTGAAAATATGCCCGCTCCCACCTTCCCATCAAGCTTAGAGCCATCCATGAATATGTTGGTGGCGCCTGGGACCGTATGCCGCCTAAAGTTCCAGTCTTGTCGTGATGGTATGTCGACTATATAATTTATAACGAAAACGTTCTTTGGTGTACAATAGTCAGTACGTACTGGTATTGGAACTGGGGCGTTAGTACCCAGGATTGTAGCGTGTCCATGAGCTCCATTTGACCAGAGACCTGTCTCTCTGATACGTATAGCAGCGATGACCGATATTTCTTTCCCGACCAGGTCAAGGGGTGGTAGTTATAGCATTGTGTTGAGTGATTTAGTCGGAGTAGAACAGAGAGCCCCTGTTATACAGAGCTCCGAACTCCGTTGCACCTTTTGAAGCATTTTAAGCTAAGTATTTTTGACTAGTGCTGGCCACCAGACCAAAACACCATATAGAAGAATCATGGGCACGATAGCTGTGTAAATCCAGTAGACCACCTTAGGGGAGAACCCCCAGGAGGCGCCAATTGCCCTCTTGCAGGTAAACAGCGCTGCTGCTGCCTTCTTGGCTAGCCCCATTATGTTGTCACTCCAGAGCAGCTTCTTATCTAGAATAACTCCTAAATACTTGACTTTATCGTAGGCGTAGTAGTTTGTTTACGGTAACCACCCATAATAGAGAGAGAACGCCTCCCTGCGGGGTGCCTCTGTTTCCAGGTCTGTGAATCACGGTACCACCTAGTTCCGTTTTAATCCGCCTACGTGTAAGCAGATTTTTAATAAACTCCACCAGGCACGCGTCAACCCCCAGACCCGTTAGCTCCGAGGTGATGGCTTCTGGGAGAACGTTGTTGATAGCACCCGCTATATATAAGAATGCCACCAGTGCGTATTCCTTGAGGTCAAGTGACCTTTCGATAACGGTTAACAGTGAATGCAGGGCCGTGTCAGTTGACCTGCCCTTGTTGTTGTTGTTGTTGTAGCGACTACTTAACCTGCCTAGGATGTCACCCCCCATCCAACATTGTCATCAGGATCTTCTAACGGAAGTCCAAGAAACCTCGCGGCTTCAACAGGGGTGGACCAGAGTGAAATTGGTGTTAGAAGAGTGGGCTCAGTTGAGCAGATGAACAGATGGTTAGTATCGTGGGGAGACACGCCGCATGCCGGCCAGACATTTGGCATGTCAGGGTTCAGTCTGGATAGGTAAGAGTTTAGTCTGTTACACTATCCAGAACGAAGTTGGGCCAGCGTGACTCTTGTCTCCCTGGGCAGTTCGCGTTCCTCGTCGGCAACAGGTGGAGCTTGTGCCTGTAGGACTGCATTCACTGGGCGTGACCCGACAAAGGAGTTTACCGACTCCGTGTGGATGAGGTTGAGGGCCCGCCGGTGCACCTTTGGATCAAACGGCGAGAAAATGTGATGCCGGATCTCGTCATAGTGCTTGCGGAGGTGACTCCTTATTCTCCTGGGAGGCGGATTTTCGTTGAGCAGGTTCCTGTTCGGGTGCTGCGGTTTATAGCAGTTGAACAGGAATTGTCTGGTCAACTTCTCGCAATGCTCTTTAACACCGAGCATTTTTGCTTCACTGTAAAGGTGATGTTCAGGAGACATAAGGAGACACCCCGCGGCAGTTCTGAGTGCGGTGTTTTGGCAGGCCTGCAACCTCCTCCAGTGTGTATCTGCTAGCCCCGGCGACCAAATAGGCGTCGCATAGCTCAGAACCGGCTGGCCGATTGCCTTGTACGTCGCCAGTAACGTTTCTTTATCTTTCCCCCAAGTGCTGCCAGCTAGTGACTTGAGGATTTTGTTACGGCTTTGTACTTTGGTGGCAATCGCAGCTACATGAGCACCGTATTTGAACATGTTATCAAACGTGACCCCTAAGGTTTTGGGGTGTGTGACAGTCGGAAGCTTAATTCCGTCGACGTAGACGTCTAATTCCATTTTCGCCTGCGCTGTCCACGTAGTTAATAAGGTGGCCGAGGATTTGGTCGGTGACAGTGTCAGATTTCGTGCACCGAAATAACCGGATACGGATGGGAGGTAAGAGTTAATTCTAGAGCAGAGCTCGTCTACGGAGGGGCCAGTCGCCAGGATCGTGCAGTCATCGGCGTAGGAGAGGATCGAGACACCTTCTGGTGGGGAAGGGAGCCTCGATATGTAATAATTAAACAAAAGCGGGGGTAGGACACCACCCTGTGGCACCTCTAGTTTAATTATACGTGGTTTTGATATTTCGCCTCTAAATTCAACCGATGACTGCCGACCACTCAGATAGTTGGCGATCCAACGCTTTAGACAGGGGGGAGGAGTTGAAACCTCCAGGTCGTTAATGAATTGCGCATGATTGACAGTGTCAAAAGCTTTCGAAGATCAAGCGCAACTAGCACGGTCCTACCATTTGGACGAGGTTGGTTGAGACCGACACCTATCTATGTGGTGATGGCGTTTAGCGCGGTGGTATTGCTATGCATTTTACGGAATTCATGCTGATGTTCGGCTAGTCGCAAGTTAGCGGTATAATAAGGGAGCAAGACCATCTTCAAGCTTTTCACTACTGGCGAGAGGAGTGATATCGGTCGATAAGACTCCCCCTCGTTGGCCGGCTTGTCGGGCTTTAGTAGTGGCACCACCTTTGCCTGTTTCCATCTTTCTGGAATGACAAAGGTGGTCATAGAGGTCTTCTCCGAGATGTTTTAGCATCAGCATGGATATACCGTCACGGCCAATAGATTTAGAGTTTTTGGACCCCTGTATGGCCTCCCGAACCTCCGTGGTGGTGATGGCAATGGGCGGTTGGCTGCTTTTACGCTTGTGCGCTTCCCTGATGGCACGTCTGGTTTCCTTGTCAACCGGAGGATGCAGTACGAATTGCCGGCAGTAAGCGCTCGCGCATCTCTTTGGTTTCGACTGTACCTTATCACCGAAGGTGATGGATATTTTGTCGTTAGGTTTGGTCGGATTTGACAAGGATTTAACAGTGGACCATAATTATCAACACCAGCAGAGAGGTTACAGGACCTTAGGTGCTCCTCCCATTTGACGCGTTTGTGTTGATCAACAAGCCGTCTGATTTCCGCATTGAGATCTTGAGTTTGGGGATCCGTAGGGTCCACGCGTCGCACTTGGTCACGTTCATTAGCCAGGGCCGCTGCCTCTGCGGGGAAATACGGACGTATCTCCTTAATTCTACTTGACGGAATGTATTGATTGGAGGCTGAAGCTATGACCATGCGAAACGTTTTTCGTACGTCAGACGGGATGGGAAGAGCAGCGAAGGTGCTCTCAGTGAAGTTAAGAAAACCAACCCAATCCGCAACAAAGTCATTGGGGCGAACGATTGAGAGGACTATCGGTAAATGATCCGATGCAAGAGTTAGCATTGGTCGCCATTCAACGCAGTTTATGAGACCCGCGCTGACAATTGTAAGGTCTGGCGAACTGGAACAATTTACGGCAACTCGCGTGGGGGCATCCCCGTTCACAGTGCAAAACGTCGAATCATCTATTTGTTCAGCCAATTTCTGTCCCCTACCATCACCTGTAGGCTTGAGTGCCACAGATCGTGGTGTGCGTTGAAGTCTCCGAGGATTACACGATTATCGCCTCTGAGTAACGCACTGATGTCAGGGTGGTAATCCCTCGGACAGCAGGTGGCAGGAGGTATATAAATGTTAATAATTTCTAGATCGACATCGCCTGACCGGACAACCATACCTTGAAGTTCTAGGAAGTTGTCCCCCCTCAGGTCGACGTCCGGCTCAAATAGACGATATTGCACAGATTGATGAGTGATGAAGGCAAGTCCGGCCACAAGTCCTCGCTCTCGGTCACACCGGTGGATGTTGTAGCCGTCACAAGTCCGAAGATCTGATCGGGCGTTTAACTTTGTTTCTTGAATAGCAGCAATCTTGATGTTTTGCCGCTTCATGAAATTCACTATTTCACCAACCTTGCCGGTTAAACCATTGCAGTTCAATTGTAGGACACGAAAGTGCGAAGGGGGAGAAATATTCACACTAGGAGTCAAGGACTGGTGCGTATGCCTCGGTGGAAGCAGGCTGGGTCGCGCACTGCGTCGCTTTCTAGAAGGCGAGGGATCCGAAGCACCGGAACGTGGCGAATCCGCCGACGTTGTAGGTTGCGTAGCTCGACAACATGGCGCAACGTACGTATCAGTCCGTAAGTTCCTGTTACCAAGTTGAGAACAATATAAGCAGGTGACATAGGCCAAGGCAGGAGCTGCATTTGACTGATGTCGCAGGTGTATATAGTCTCAACCGACAAACAGTGCACATGGTGTAAGGGAGCAAGAGCTGGTGGCTTTGGCTTACATTTGTGCTAGTGCTGGAAGAAGAAGGGGAAGTTGAAAGTGGGAGGGGGTCGGCTGTCGCTCAGCATTGCTCACATCTAAAACAGAGTTGCTACGTAGAAAGTAGCTGTGAGCGGCTGTGTGAGGTGTTGGCGCCTGTAGGCGTGAGCGGCAGCGGGAGTTACACACTACTTGCTGGGCATTATTAGTGCTGTTAGTCGTGGAGACTGTATCTGAAGCTTGTGGCGGTGCGACACTGGATCGTTGTTGGCCACGAGACGCCCTAGGGAGTGAACAGCAAGGGGCCACAAAAGTTTTGTAGAAACTAGGGGGCCTATGTGTGGAGGGATTTAGCCCGGAGCACCTAATTTTGTGCAACCATCTTTTACAGGAATTACATTGGATGGAGTGTGAACGTTTGACGTAAATCTTCTTCCAGCAGACGCAGCAGATCCATTATCTTGGACCCGGGTTGGATTCGACCCCCGCCCGAAGCAGGAGTTTTGAGCAGCCCTGCTGCAAAGGAGCTGGTCGGAGGATGACAATGTTAGGGGAAAAGGTGACAGGTTAGACAGGGTAGTGTCGAAATAACAACCCTTGGTCGAATATAAAAATCCGAGGCATTGCGGTGCGATAGAACAGGCTATTGTGGGAATGATAGGCCTATAATCGTTTGGTTTCGAGTGGGAGGTTTTCCCTGCTTTGAAGATAAAGACCACGTTGACCTAAGACAACTTGTAAACATCTCCTTTATCCAGGGCATTATAAGTTTGGCAGTGTGTTGAAGCTGAGCCGGAAAAATTCCGTCCGTGTCACGACCTTAATATTGACTGAATTATAAACTGCAAAAATGCATACTCCAAAAATTCTGAAAAAAATGTAAGACTTTGATAAAATTGCTTTGAATCTTCGCGAATTTTCCGTACATTTCGATTTAAAATTTTTTATTCCCATATATTATATTTAATGGGAGGAGCACCTAAGGTCCTGCAACCTCTCTGCTGGTCTTGGCAAATAATGGTCCAATGTCAAATCCTTGTCCAATCCGACTAAACCTAACGACAAAATATCCATCCCCCCTGCGGGTTTGGCCTTCATTATGGGTTCCTTGACCTCTGCGACTGAGACGGCAATGGGCGCAGTGGAGTGTTTGTTTGTGCGCACGTCGGATGACTGTGAATGTGAATGGCAGGGTTAAGAACTGAGCATCCAGATTTATGTAACCATCTCTTACACTTGGCGCATTGTACCGAATGCGACCGTTTAGTATAAATTTTCTTCCAGCAAACGCAGCAGATCCCATCTCTTGGTCCAGGATTGGGTTCGACCCCAGCCCGTAACAAGAGACAATGGAGCAACCCAGCTGCCAGGGGATGCATTATAAACAGCCGGCAAAAGAAGCTCGCGCATTTCCTGGCGTCCGATTTGACAATGTCGCCTAAAGCAATGGCGACCTTGTCATTGTAATTGGTCGGATTGCATAGGGCCTTGACAGTCGAGCATAATTTGCCGACTCCGCCGGAGAGGTTGCATGCCTCGAGGTGTTGTTTCCACTTGGCCAGTTTGTGGTCGTTGACTATCCTACGAATTTCCGCATTTTATATTTCTTCCCCCCCCAGGTCAAGGGGTGGTAGGTATAGCATTGTGTTGAGTGCTTTAGTCGGAGTAGAACAGAGAGCCCCGGTTATACAGAGCTCCGAACTCCGTTGCACCTTTTGAAGCATTTTAAGCTAAGTATTTTTGACTAGTGCCGGCCACCAGACCAAAACACCATATAGAAGAATCGGGGGCACGATAGCTGTGTAATTCCAGTAGACCACATTAGGGGAGAACCCCCAGGAGGCGCCAATTGCCCTCTTGCAGCTAAACAGCGCTGCTGCTGCCTTCTTGGCTCGCTCCATTATGTTGTCACTCCAGAGCAGCTTCTTATCTAGAATAACTCCTAAATACTTGACTTTATCGTAGGCGTAGTAGTTTGTTTACGGTAACCACCCATAATAGAGAGAGAACGCCTCCCTGCGGGGTGCCTCTGTTTCCAGGTCTGTGAATCACGGTACCACCTAGTTCCGTTTTTATCCGCCTACGTGTAAGCAGATTTTTAATAAACTCCACCAGGCACGCGTCAACCCCCAGACCCGTTAGCTCCGAGGTGATGGCTTCTGGGAGAACGTTGTTGATAGCACCCGCTATATCTAAGAATGCCACCAGTGTTTATTCCTTGAGGTCAAGTGTCCTTTCGATAACGGTTACCAGTGCATGCAGGGCCGTGTCAGTTGACCTACCCTTAGTATAGGTATGTTGAGCTTGCGATAGAAGAAGTGGGTCAATCTGCCTCATGATATATTCTTCAAGGATTATTTCAAGAACTTTGAGGAGAAAAGAAGATAGGCTTATAGGCCTATAATGTTGTTGTTGTATTAGCGACTACTTAACCTGCCTAAAGTATCAGCCTTCATCCAACACTGTCATCAGGCTCTTCTAACGGAAGTCCCAGAAACCTCGCGGCTTCAACAGGGGTGGACCAGAGTGAAATTGCTGTTAGAAGAGTAGGCTCGCTTGAGCATATGAACAGATGGATAGTATCGTGGGGAGACACGCCGCATGCCGGGCAGACATTTGGCATGTCAGGGTTCAGTCTGGATAGGTAAGAGTTTAGTCTGTTACAATATCCAGAACGAAGTTGAGCCAGCATGACTATTGTCTCTCTAGGCAGTTCGCGTTCCTCGTCGGCAACAGGTGGAGCTTGTGCCTGTAGGACTGCATTCACTGGACGAGACCTGACAAAGGAGTTTACCGACTCCGTGTGGATGAGGCTGAGGGTCTGCCGGTGCACCATTGGATCAAACGGGGAGAAAATGCGATGCCGGATCTCGTCATAGTGCTTACAGAGGTGACTCCTTATTCTCCTGGGAGGCGGATTTTCGTTGAGCAGGTTCCTGTTCGGATGCTGCGGTTTATAGCAGTTGAACAGGAATTGTCTGGTCAACATCTCGCAATGCTCTTTAACACCGAGCATTTTTGCCTCACTGTAAAGGTGATGTTCAGGAGACATAAGGAGACACCCCGCGGCAGTTCTGAGTGCGGTGTTTTGGCAGGCCTGCAACCTCCTCCAGTGTGTATCTGCTAACCCCGGCGACCATATAGGCGTCGCATAGCTCAGAACCGGCTGGCCGATTGCCTTGTACGTTGCCAGTAACGTTTCTTTTCTTTCCCCCAAGTGCTGCCAGCTAGTGACTTGAAGATTTTGTTACGGCTTTGTACTTTGGTGGCAATCGCGGCTACATGAGCAGTGCGACCGTCGTGCCGTTCAGACGTGTTTTCCAAGTGCTCGCAAGATTTATTTTCACTTTATTACTGTTTTCTTAATTTATCAAAAAATGCCGTGTAGCTGTGGGCAAAAGGTTGATCGTAATCAACAGTCAATACAGTGCGCTAGCTGCAGTGAACTCTTTCATCTTCGCTGTGTGGAAATTCTTCCAGCTGATTTGGATTATTTAATTAAATCAAATATTTCTTTTTATTGCAAAGCTTGTGAGAGAGCGCGTCGCAGCTCTTTTCGCTCGCCACCCCCTGTGCCTAACGAAGTATCGGAAAATCATGGTGACTCTTTTGTGCATAATAACACTAATTTCCAGTATCATGCAAGTGCCAATAACAATAACAACGATCAATGTGTTTGCAGTGGGCAAGAACATGATTTAAAATCAATGTTTAGTGAAATAACTAAAGAAAACAAATCTTTACGTTCTGAGGTGAAAGACCTGCGTACTGAATTGCGCTCTTTGCTGAAATTAGTGTGCGACAATAACATTGTTGTTGCTAAAGACATCAAAGACATGAAAGCTGACTTCGTTTTTATTAAATCTTACCTGCCGTTGCCAGGCTCTCGCTCTCAATCGTGTGATGATTTGGACAATGCTGTTGCTGAGAGTGTGTTTACCAACGATGTTGGTGCTAACAATTGTACTAATACTAATGCTGCAGAGAAAATCTCGGTCGAAAACAGTAGTAAGACCAATGACGCAAGCAGTATTCTGATAAATTTTTCTGATGTTGCTAATTCTGCGCCTGATGCTGCTGTCGATGTCGCTGTTGACGCTTTTACGTCTCAAGGCGACTCTGAGTGGAAAACAGCGGATAAGCGCAAGAAGAGGATAAAGAAAAATAACCAAGCTATGACAAATGTAAACAAAGAAAATAATGTATGTAATCAAGATAAACCGATGCAAGCTGTTGCTGGTACAAGCTCGAACGCTGATTTGGCTGTTGTGCGACGTGATGTTGTGAGGCGCATCATATGGTTGCATATCTCTTCATTTTCGAATACTGTTACTGAAGAACATATTAAGAATTACCTTGCTCAACACGCTTCTATTGATAAAAGCCAACTGATCTGCTTTAAATTAATAAAAAAGGGTGTGGAGCCACTTACCTTAAAATGGGTAAATTTTAAACTTGGCGTGCCTGAAGAGATTTCTGACACTATTTTAAAATCAGAAATCTGGCCGGCGAACGTCAAAGTCCAGCCTTTTCGTTCCTTGCGTGCAAAACGGGATTCCTGATGCAGCTAACTTTCAATATAATTTTAATAGACTAAAAATATATTTTCAAAATGTTTCTGGTCTTCGGACTAAGTGTTCGGCAGTGTTTATGTACAGCTCTGCATTAGATTACGATATTTTCGTTTTTGTTGAATCTTGGCTGAACGAGACATTTTTTAGTAGTGAAATTTTTGATCCAAATCTATTTGACGTTTTCCGTAAGGACCGTGATCCTGTTAAAACAGGTTGCTCGAGAGGAGGGGGTATTCTTATTGCTGTTCGGAGGAAATTCCAGGCGGCCGTGGTAGCACTCGCTAACCCTGATACACTCATTGATCAGCTCTGCGTACGTGTTCATGGTTCTTCTGGCATCTTGTATTTGTGTGCCTCGTATATTCCACCGAACAGTACAGATACCTTATATATTGCACATGCTGACAATGTTCTTTCACTGGCATCGAATGTTGTGGGTGACAATCATCTTTGTGTCCTTGGGGATTTTAACTTATGTAACTTAAATTGGTCTCATATTGAAAACACGGCTTATTTTATGGCCTCTAACGTTAACTCTTCAGCCGAAATTCATCTAATTGATAGCTTCTTAAGTATTGACTTAGTGCAAATTAATGGGCTTTATAATAGGCTAAAGAGAATTTTAGATTTAGTGTTTATCTCAAACAATATTCACTACACATTGTCTGAATGCTTTACACCAATCTTGCAGACTGATAAACATCACGTTTCTATTTTTCTTGAATTGGAGTTTTATGAATTTGCTGAAATTAGCGATAAACCTGAAACGAATTTCAACTATAGTGCTTGCGATATGCCGCATTTTAATGAATTATTATTAAGCATTGATTGGTGTGATTCATTCCGTGATAATGATGTCACATCTTGTTTTCATATTTTTAAAAATCAGGTTTTCGAGTTGTGCATGAAGCACATCCCAATTTATAAACAAAAAACATATCAGACGCCCTGGCATACTAAGAGGCTAAAACATCTGAGGAATGTTAAAAACAAATCATTAAACCAGTATAAAAGAACTGGAGATTCGGCGCACTACTCTAAATTTCAAAACGATTTAAAGGCATTCAAGTGCTTGAATAAGTTCTTGTACAGAAATTATATTGTGAGCTTTGAGGACAATATAATTTCGAACTCAAAGGCGTTTTGGCGTTTCATAAAATCAAAAAAGGCCTGCTCTTCTGTCCCTACTAATGTGTTTTTCAACGACACATCTGCAAACAATGCAGTAGATGCTGCGAATTTATTTGCCGACTTTTTTTGCTCTAATTTTGAACCAGACACTCGTGTACACACTGGTCTGCCTTCCACGAGCAACTCAGCGATCAATTTTGGCTCTCTGCGTGTTTCCGTTACGGATGTCGAGAACGGTATAGGGAAGCTTAAGCCTTCATCCAAGACGGACACAGATGGTATTTCGGTCATACTGCTAAAAAATTGTTTGTCTTTGGCTGAGCCTCTTACAATTATATTCAACAACTCACTGGCCACTGGGACATTTGTGGATGACTGGAAACTAACTTCAATTTCTCCGATATTCAAGAGTGGTAACAAAAATGATGTTCGTAATTATAGACCGATTTCGAAGCTCTCATCTGTATCCAAACTTTTCGAGATTATAGTCAATGACAAATTATACTTTGCAGTAAAGGGCCTAATTTCGAACAATCAGCACGGATTCGTCCCAAAACGGTCCACTGTCAGTAACTTATCTATCTTTTCCGATTACTGCATTTCCGCTTTTCAGAATAGACTGCAAGTTGACTCAATTTATACAGATTTCTCAAAAGCCTTCGACAAGGTGTCCCATCAGATACTCCTGGCAAAGCTGGCGGCGTTGGGTTTTCATTCCACATTTTTGTTGTGGATCGAGTCCTATCTGTCAAACAGACATTGCGTTGTTGACGTAGACAACGCCACATCCCGGTCCTTCATTGCATCCTCTGGTGTTCCGCAGGGAAGTATTCTTGGGCCTCTATTTTTTATATTATTTATCAACGATATTGGCTCATGTTTCTCTTTTGCGGAATATTTGTTATATGCTGATGATTTGAAAATATTCGCTGTCATATATAGTTCACATGACTCCGAACGGCTGAAATCAGACCTTTTCAACCTCGAAAACTGGTGTTGTTTAAATCGACTAATGCTGAACATCAAAAAGTGTTTCCATGTGACTTTTTCGAAGTCTGCTAATACCCTACGTACTTCGTATAGTATTGCCGGCTGTGCCTTGGAATCCGTTGAAGAAATCAAGGACTTGTGTGTATTTTTCGACTCTAAATTTAGTTTCTCTAACCAAGTCAACTACGTGGTAGCTCGGTCTTATGCGATGCAGGCGTTCATACGCAGAAATTGTTCTGCATTCACTAACCCTCACACCCTAAAGTCTCTATATTGTTCTTTTGTCAGATCGAGATTGGAGTATGCTGCTCCCATTTGGAGACCCTACCAAATTGGGCCCTCTAAACGAATTGAGAGAGTCCAGAAAGTTTTCCTACGTTTTGCTCTCCGATCTTTGAATTTTTCTGATCCTTTACCATCATATGAATCTCGATGTCTTTTAATTGAACTAAGTACGCTTGAAAATAGACGAACCATCTTATCGTGCTCGTTTGTTATTGGCTTACTTTCTGGAGCTGTTGATTGTCCATCACTTCTGGCAAAAATTCAGCTCAATGTCCCATGCAGAAATTTTCGGCATTTTGAGACCTTTAAAATTGGTTTTGCAAGGACCAACTATGCTGCAAATGCTCCTATCTCTAGGGCATGTGCGGATCTTAATTTGTTTTTCAGTTCTTCAGGTGTTGACCTCACTTCTTCGTATGCAACCCTAATTAGTCATTTAAGATCCTTCTTTTTCTAATTAGTATGATAGTCTGTAAGAATTTTCGAATTTAAAGACTGAAATAAATAAATAAATATTTGAACATGTTATCAAACGTGACCGCTAAGTTTTGAGGGTGTGTGACGTAGACGTCTAATTCCATGTTCGCCTGCGCTGTTCAGTAGTAAATAAGGTGGCCGAGGATTTGGTCGGTGACAGTGTCAGATTTCGTGCAGCGAAAAAACCGGACACAGATGGGAGGTAAGAGTTAATTCTAGAGCAGAGCTTGTCTACGGAGGGGCCAGTCGCCAGGATCGTGCAGTCATCGGCGTAGAAGAGGATCGAGACACCTTCTGGTGGGGAAGGCAGCGAGGATAGGACACCACCCTGTGGCACCCCTTGTTTAATTAAACGTGGTTTTGATCTTTCGCCTCTAAATTCAACCGATGACTGCCGACCACTCGGATAGTTGGCGGTCTAACGCTTTAGACAGGGGGGAAAAGTTGAAACCTCCAGGTCGTTAATGAGTTGCGCATGATTGACAGTGTCAAAAGCTTTCGACAGATCAAGCGCAACTAGCACGGTCCTGCCATTTGGACGAGGTTGGTTGAGACCGACACCTATCTATGTGGTGATGGCGTTTAGCGCGGTGGTATTGCTATGCATTTTACGGAATCCATGCTGATGTTCGGCTAGTCGCAAGTTAGCGGTATAATAAGGGAGCAAGACCATCTCCAAGCTTTTCACTACTGGCGAGAGGAGTGATATCGGTCGATAAGACTCCCCCTGGTTGGCCGGCTTGCCGGGCTTTAGTAGTGGCACCACCTTTGCCTGTTTCCATCTTTCTGGAATGACAAAGGTGGTCGTAGAGGTCTTCTCCGAGATGTTTTAGCATCAGCATGGATATACCGTCTCGGACAATAGATTTAGAGTTGTTGGACCCCAGTATGGCCTCCCGAACCTTGGGTGGTGATGGCAATGGGCGGTTGGCTGCTTTTACGCTTGTGCGCTTCCCTGATGGCACGTCTGGTTTCCTTGTCAACCGGAGGATGCAGTACGAATTGCCGGCAGTAAGCGCTCGCGCATCTCTTTGGTTTCGACTGTACCTTATCACCGAAGGTGATGGATATTTTGTCGTTAGGTTTGGTCGGATTTGACAAGGATTTAACAGTGGACCATAATTATCAACACCAGCAGAGAGGTTACAGGACCTTAGGTGCTCCTCCCATTTGACGCGTTTGTGTTGATCAACAAGCCGTCTGATTTCCGCATTGAGATCTTGAATTTGGGGATCCGTAGGGTCCACGCGTCGCACTTGGTCACGTTCATTAGCCAGGGCCGCTGCCTCTGCGGGGAAATACGGACGTATCTCCTTAATTCTACTTGACGGAATGTATTGATTGGAGGCTGAAGCTATGACCATGCGAAACGTTTTTCGTACGTCAGACGGGATGGGAAGAGCAGCGAAGGTGCTCTCAGTGAAGTTAAGAAAACCAACCCAATCCGCAACAAAGTCATTGGGGCGAACGATTGAGAGGACTATCGGTAAATGATCCGATGCAAGAGTTAGCATTGGTCGCCATTCAACGCAGTTTATGAGACCCGCGCTGACAATTGTAAGGTCTGGCGAACTGGAATAATTTACGGCAACTCGCGTGGGGGCATCCCCGTTCACAGTGCAAAACGTCGAATCATCTATTTGTTCAGCCAATTTCTGTCCCCTACCATCAACCTGTAGGCTTGAGTGCCACAGATCGTGGTGTACGTTGAAGTCTCCGAGGATTACACGATTATCGCCTCCGAGTAACGCACTGATGTCAGGGTGGTAATCCCTCGGACAGCAGGTGGCAGGAGGTATATAAATGTTAATAATTTCTAGATCGACATCGCCTGACCAGACAACTATACCTTGAAGTTCTAGGAAGTTGTCCCCCCTCCGGTCGACGTCCGGCTCTCTCGGTCACGCCGGTGGATGTTGTAGCCGTCACAAGTCCGAAGATCTGATCGGGCGTTTAACTTTGTTTCTTGAATAGCAGCAATCTTGATGTTTTGCCGCTTCATGAAATTCACTATTTCACCAACCTTGCCGGTTAAACCATTGCAGTTCAATTGTAGGACACGAAAGTGCGAAGGGGGAGAAATATTCACACTAGGAGTCAAGGACTGGTGCGTATGCCTCGGTGGAAGCAGGCTGGGTCGCGCACTGCGTCGCTTTCTAGAAGACGAGGGATCCGAACCACCGGAACGTGGCGAATCCGCCGACGTTGTAGGTTGCGTAGCTCGACAACATGGCGCAACGTACGTATCAGTCCATAAGTTCCTGTTACCAAGTTGAGAACAATATAAGCAGGTGACATAGGCCAAGGCAGGAGCTGCATTTGACTGATGTCGCAGGTGTATATAGTCTCAACCGACAAACAGTGCACATGGTGTAAGGGAGCAAGAGCTGGTGGCTTTGGCTTACATTTGTGCTAGTGCTGGAAGAAGAAGGGGAAGTTGAAAGTGGGAGGGGGTCGGCTGTCGCTCAGCATTGCTCACATCTAAAACAGAGTTGCTACGTAGAAAGTAGCTGTGAGCGGCTGTGTGAGGTGTTATCGCCTGTAGGCGTGAGCGGCAGCGGGAGTTACACACTACTTTCTGGGCATTATTAGTGCTGTTAGTCGTGGAGACTGTATCTGAAGCTTGTGGCGGTGCGACACTGGATCGCTGTTGGCCACGAGACGCCCTAGAGAGTGAGCAGCAAGGGGCCACAAAAGTTTTGTAGAAACTAGGGGGCCTATGTGTGGAGGGATTTAGCCCGGAGCACCTAATTTTGTGCAACCATCTTTTACAGGAATTACATTGGATGGAGTGTGAACGTTTGACGTAAATCTTCTTCCAGCAGACGCAGCAGATCCATTATCTTTGACCCGGGTTGGATTCGACCCCAGGACGAAGCAGGAGAGTTTTGAGCAGCCCTGCTGCAAAGGAGCTGCTCGGAGGATGACAATGTTAGGGGAAAAGGTGACAGGTTAGACAGGGTAGTGTCGAAATAACAACCCTTGGTCGAATATAAAAATCCGAGGCATTGCGGTGCGATAGAACAGGCTATTGTGGGAATGATAGGCCTATAATCGTTTGGTTTCGAGTGGGAGGTTTTCCCTGCTTTGAAGATAAAGACCACGTTGACCTAAGACAACTTGTAAACATCTCCTTTATCCAGGGCATTATAAGTTTGGCAGTGTGTTGAAGCTGAGCCGGAAAAATTCCGTCCGTGTCACGACCTTAATATTGACTGAATTATAAACTGCAAAAATGCATACTCCAAAAATTCTGAAAAAAATGTAAGACTTTGATAAAATTGCTTTGAATCTTCGCGAATTTTGCGTACATTTCGATTTAAAATTTTTTATTCCCATATATTATATTTAATGGGAGGAGCACCTAAGGTCCTGCAACCTCTCTGCTGGTCTTGGCAAATAATGGTCCAATGTCAAATCCTTGTCCAATCCGACTAAACCTAACGACAAAATATCCATCCCCCCTGCGGGTTTGGCCTTCATTATGGGTTCCTTGACCTCTGCGACTGAGACGGCAATGGGCGCAGTGGAGTGTTTGTTTGTGCGCACGTCGGATGACTGTGAATGTGAATGGCAGGGTTAAGAACTGAGCATCCAGATTTATGTAACCATCTCTTAAACTTGGCGCATTGTACCGAATGCGACCCTCTCTCTCTATGGCGTGATATACAACAGGTATATCATCATAAACCTCCTAAGAGATTTTTGCGCCAAGCTTCTCTTCCAATTTGTGGTGTGCCGGTTTGAATTTTCCCTACAAATTGGTGGGACCTATAGTTTTTTGCCGACTCCGAACGGCATCTACAAAGGAGACGAATTTTTGCTGAGAAGCCTGTCATGACAGAAATACACTCGGAGAGTTTGCCAAACCACTGCCGAGGGGCGACCCCCTTTTGAAAAACCTTTTTTCAAATCACTTTTGATGTTACCTGTACCAGGGCTCGAACCATGGACCTTCGGTGTGGTAGGCCGGCAACACTACCTCCACACCACGGCGGCCGCTTAGTATAAATTTTCTTCCAGCAAACGCACCAGATCCAATCTCTTGGTCCAGGATTGGGTTCGACCCCAGCCCGTAACAAGAGACAATGGAGCAACCCAGCTGCCAGGGGATGCATTATAAACAGCCGGCAAAAGAAGCTCGTGCATTTCCTGGCGTCCGATTTGACAATGTCGCCGAAAGCAACGGCGCCCTTGTCACTGTAATTGGTCGGATTGCATAGGGCCTTGACAGTCGAGCATAATTTGCCGACTCCGCCGGAGAGGTTGCATGCCTCGAGGTGTTGTTTCCACTTGGCCAGTTTGTGGTCGTTGACTGTCCTACGAATTTCCGCATTTTATATTTCTTTCCCCACCAGGTCAAGGGGTGGTAGGTATAGCATTGTGTTGAGTGCTTTCGTCGGAGTAGAACAGAGAGCCCCGGTTATACAGAGCTCCGAACTCCGTTGCACCTTTTGAAGCATTTTAAGCTAAGTATTTTTGACTAGTGCCGGCCACCAGACCAAAACACCATATAGAAGAATCGGGGGCACGATAGCTGTGTAATTCCAGTAGACCACATTAGGGGAGAACCCCCAGGAGGCGCCAATTGCCCTCTTGGCTCGCTCCATTATGTTGTCACTCCAGAGCAGCTTCTTATCTAGAATAACTCCTAAATACTTGACTTTATCGTAGGCGTAGTAGTTTGTTTACGGTAACCACCCATAATAGAGAGAGAACGCCTCCCTGCGGGGTGCCTCTGCTTCCAGGTCTGTGAATCACGGTACCACCTAGTTCCGTGTTAATCCGCCTACGTGTAAGCAGATTTTTAATAAACTCCACCAGGCACGCGTCAACCCCCAGACCCGTTAGCTCCGAGGTGATGGCTTCTGGGAGAACGTTGTTGATAGCACCCGCTATATCTAAGAATGCCACCAGTGTGTATTCCTTGAGGTCAAGTGACCTTTCGATAACGGTTACCAGTGCATGCAGGGCCGTGTCAGTTGACCTACCCTTAGTATAGGTATGTGGAGCTTGCGATAGAAGAAGTGGGTCAATCTGCCTCATGATATATTCTTCAAGGAGTATTTCAAGAATTTTGAGGAGAAAAGAAGATAGGCTTATAGGCCTATAATGTTGTTGTTGTATTAGCGACTACTTAACCTGCCTAAAGTATCAGCCTTCATCCAACACTGTCATCAGGCTCTTCTAACGGAAGTCCCAGAAACCTCGCGGCTTCAACAGGGGTGGACCAGAGAGAAATTGCTCTTAGAAGAGTAGGCTCGGCTGAGCAGATGAACAGATGGATAGTATCGTGGGGAGACACGCCGCATGCCGGGCAGACATTTGGCATGTCAGCGTTCAGTCTGGATAGGTAAGAGTTTAGTCTGTTACAAAATCCAGAACGAAGTTAAGCTACTATTGCCTCTCGCGTTCCTCGTCGGCAACAGGTGGAGCTTGTGCCTGTAGGACTGCATTCACTGGACGAGACCTGACAAAGCAGTTTACCGACTCCGTGTGGATGAGGCTGAGGGTCTGCCGGTGCACCATTGGATCAAACGGGGAGAAAATGTGATGCCGGATCTCGTCATAGTGCTTACGGAGGTGACTCCTTATTCTCCTGGGAGGCGGATTTTCGTTGAGCAGGTTCCTGTTCGGATGCTGCGGTTTAAAGCAGTTGAACAGGAATTGTCTGGTCAACATCTCGCAATGCTCTTTAACACCGAGCATTTTTGCCTCACTGTAAAGGTGATGTTCAGGAGACATAAGGAGACACCCCGCGGCAGTTCTGAATGCGGTGTTCTGGCAGGCCTGCAACCTCCTCCAGTGTGTATCTGCTAACCCCGGCGACCATATAGGCGTCACATAGCTCAGAACCGGCTGGCCGATTGCCTTGTAAGTTGCCAGTAACGTTTCTTTTCTTTCCCCCAAGTGCTGCCAGCTAGTGACTTGAAGATTTTGTTACGGCTTTGTACTTTGGTGGCAATCGCGGCTACATGAGCACCGTATTTGAACATGTTATCAAACGTGACCCCTAAGTTTTGGGGGTGTGTGACAGTCGGAAGCTTAATTCCGTCGACGCAGACCTCTAATTCCATGTTCGTCTGCGCTGTTCAGTAGTAAATAAGGTGGCCGAGGATTTGGTCGGTGACAGTGTCAGATTCCGTGCAGCGAAAAAACCGGACACAGATGGGAGGTAAGAGTTAATTCTAGAGCAGAGCTCGTCTACGGAGGGGCCAGTCGCCAGGATCGTGCAGTCATCGGCGTAGAAGAGAATCGAGACACCTTCTGGTGGGGAAGGCAGCCTCGATATGTAATAATTAAACAAAAGCGAGGATAGGACACCACCCTGTGGCACCCCCTGTTTAATTAAACGTGGTTTTGATCTTTCGCCACTAAATTCAACCGATGACTGCCGACCACTCGGATAGTTGGCGGTCCAACGTTTTAGACAGGGGGGGAAAGTTGAAACCTCCAGGTCGTTAATGAGTTGCGCATGATTGACAGTGGCAAAAGCTTTCGACAGATCAAACGCAACTAGCACGGTCCTGCCATTTGGACGAGGTTGGTTGAGACCGACACCCATCTATGTGGTGATGGCGTTTAGCGCGGTGGTAGTGCTATGCATTTTACGGAATCCATGCTGATGTTCGGCTAGTCGCAAGTTAGCGGTATAATAAGGGAGCAAGACCATCTCCAAGCTCTTCACTACTGGCGAGAGGAGTGATATCGGTCGATAAGACTCCCCCTCGTTGGCCGGCTTGCCGGGCTTTAGTAGTGGCACCACCTTTGCCTGTTTCCATCTTTCTGGAATGACAAAGGTGGTCATAGAGGTCTTCTCCGAGATGTTTTAGCATCAGCATGGATATACCGTCTCGGCCAATAGATTTAGAGTTTTTGGACCCCTGTATGGCCTCCCGAACCTCCGTGGTGGTGATGGCAATGGGCGGTTGGCTGCTTTTACGCTTGTGCGCTTCCCTGATGGCACGTCTAGTTTCCTTGTCAACCGGAGGATGCAGTACGAATTGCCGGCAGTAAGCGCTCGCGCATCTCTTTGGTTTCGACTGTACCTTATCACCGAAGGTGATGGATATTTTGTCGTTAGGTTTGGTCGGATTTGACAAGGATTTAACAGTGGACCATAATTATCAACACCAGCAGAGAGGTTACAGGACCTTAGGTGCTCCTCCCATTTGACGCGTTTGTGTTGATCAACAAGCCGTCTGATTTCCGCATTGATATCTTGAATTTGATGATCCGTAGGGTCCACGCGTCGCACTTGGTCACGTTCATTAGCCAGGGCCGCTGCCTCTGCGGGGAAGTACGGACGTATCTCCTTAATTCTACTTGACGGAATGTATTGATTGGAGGCTGAAGCTATGACCATGCGAAACGTTTTTCGTACGTCAGACGGGATGGGAAGAGCAGCGAAGGTGCTCTCAGTGAAGTTAAGAAAACCAACCCAATCCGCAACAAAGTCATTGGGGCGATCGATTGAGAGGACTATCGGTAAATGATCCGATGCAAGAGTTAGCATTGGTCGCCATTCAACGCAGTTTATGAGACCCGCGCTGACAATTGTAAGGTCTGGCGAACTGGAACAATTTACGGCAACTCTCGTGGGGGCATCCCCGTTCACAGTGCAAAACTTCGAATCATCTATTTGTTCAGCCAATTTCTGTCCCCTACCATCAACCTGTAGGCTTGAGTGCCACAGATCGTGGTGTGCGTTGAAGTCTCCAAGGATTACACGATTATCGCCTCTGAGTAACGCACTGATGTCAGGGTGGTAATCCCTCGGACAGCAGGTGGCAGGAGGTATATAAATGTTAATAATTTCTAGATCGACATCGCCTGACCGGACAACCATACCTTGAAGTTCTAGGAAGTTGTCCCCCCTCAGGTCGACGTCCGGCTCAAATAGACGATATTGCACAGATTGATGAGTGATGAAGGCAAGTCCGCCCACAAGTCCTCTCTCTCGGTCACGCCGGTGGATGTTGTAGCCGTCACAAGTCCGAAGATCTGATCGGACGTTTAACTTCGTTTCTTGAATAGCAGCAATCTTGATGTTTTGCCGCTTCATGAAATTCACTATTTCACCAACCTTGCCTTAAACCATTGCAGTTCAATTGTAGGACACGAAAGTGCGAAAGGGGAGAAATATTCACACTAGGAGTCAAGGACTGGTGCGTATGCCTCGGCGGAAGCAGGCTGGGTCGCGCACTGCGTTGCTTTCTAGAAGACGAGGGATCCGAACCACCGGAACGTGGCGAATCCGCCGACGTTGTAGGTTGCGTAGCTCGACAACATGGCGCATCGTACGTACCAGTCCATAAGTTCCTGTTACCAAGTTGAGAACAATATAAGCGGGTGACATAGGCCAAGCCAGAAGTTGTATTTGACTGATGTCGCAGGTGTATATAGTCTCAACCGACAAACAGTGCACATGGTGTAAAGGACCAGGAGCTGGTGGCTTTGGACATTTGTGCTAGTGCTGGAAGAAGAAGGGGAAGTTGAAAGTGGGAGGGGGTCGGCTGTCGCTCAGCATTGCTCACATCTAAAACAGAGTTGCTACGTAGAAAGTAGCTGTGAGCGGCTGTGTGAGGTATTGGCGCCTGTAGGCGTGAGCGGCAGCGGGAGTTACACACTACTTGCTGGGCATTATTAGTGCTGTTAGTCGTGGAGACTGTATCTGAAGCTTGTGGCGGTGCGACACTGGATCGCTGTTGGCCACGAGACGCCCTAGGGAGTGAACAGCAAGGGGCCACAAAAGTTTTGTAGAAACTAGGGGGCCTACGTGTGGAGAGATTTAGCCCGGAGAACCTAATTTTGTGCAACCATCTTTTACAGGAATTACATTGGATGGAGTGTGAACGTTTGACGTAAATCTTCTTCCAGCAGACGCAGCAGATCCATTATCTTGGACCGGGGTTGGATTCGACCCCAGCCCGAAGCAGGAGAGTTTTGAGCAGCCCTGCTGCAAGGAGCTGCTCGGAGGATGACAATGCTAGGGGAAAGGTGACAGGTTAGACAGGGTAGTGTCGAAATAACATCCCTTGGTCGAATATAAAAATCCGAGTCATTCCGGTGCGATAGAACCGGCTGTTGTGGGAATGATAGCCCTATAATCGTTTGGTTTCGAGTGGGAGGTTTTCCCTGCTTTGAAGATAAAGACCACGTTGATCTAAGACAACTTGTAAACATCTCCTTTATCCAGGGCATTATAAGTTCGGCAGTGTGTTGAAGCTGAACCGAAAAATTCCGTCCAGTATCACGACCTTAATATTCAGGTTTCGATTTAAAATTTTTTTTCCCATATATTATATTTAATGGGAGGAGCACCTAAGGTCCTGCAACCTCTCTGCTGGTCTTGGCAAATAATGGTCCAATGTCAAATCCTTGTCCAATCCGACTAAACCTAACGACAAAATATCCATCCCCCCTGCGGGTTAGGGGTTTAGAATATGCCCGAGGTAGGCATACCGGTCGTAAGAGGGGACTACTATGAACAAAGGTAATGACGTGCCACTCGATGGTTGATCTACGGATATGATGCCTCTCATTACCCATCTTATCCTTCCTTACGGAAGGAGGGGTGACATGACCTAGAAGGTTTCACTGGTCATAAATCGCTACCACGATAGTCAGGCAGTACCGCAAGGGAGTAAAGGAGCGTACCGGGTTCAAATCCGGCCAAGGACTGTTAATTCGACAACACTCCCTCAAACCTTTGGGGGCTGTTTTTGTCGTTACCACAACAACAACAACAACTAGTGGGGGGGGAAGTCTCGAAATATAGAAATTAAACAAAAGGGGAGAGAGAACACCACCCCGCGGCACCCCTTGTTTCATTCTTCGTGGCCTAGATTTCTTGTTCCTGAATTTGACTGATGCCTGTCTACCATTGAGGTAATTAGCAGCCCACCTTTTAAGACCGGCAGGGAGCGGTGTCTCTTCCAGGTCTCGAAGGATTGTGGCGTGGTTGACCGTGAACCTATGGTTTGGTGGGTGTTGATTCAAACCATGATTTATCTAAGTTGTAATGGCATTCAACGCGGATGTAGTGCTGTGAGATTTGCGGAAACCATGATGGGTATCGGCCAATTTCAGATTTGCAATAAAGTAAGGGAGCAGAGTGGGCTCTAGTAATTTCGCAACCGGCAAGAGGAGGGATATCGGACGATAGGAATCTCCTTGGTTCGCCGGCTTCCCTGGTTTTAGTAGGGGAACTACAATCGCCTGTTTCCATATATCAGGTATGACGAAAGTAGTGAGAGAGGTTGAAAAGGGCCGCTAAATAACCCTCGTGGCCTGGGTGTTTAATCAACTTCATGGCGATTCCGTCGGGTCCGATGGGTTTTGAGGGTTTGGCCTTGTTGTTGTGGTAACGACAAAAACACTCCCCGCAGGTTTTGGGGAGTGTTGTCGAATTGGCAGTCCTTGGCCGGATTTGAACCCGGCACGCTCCGGTACTCGCTTGCGGTACTGCCCGACTGTCGTGGTAGCGATTTATGACCAGTGAAATCTTCCAGGACATGTCACCCATGGGTAATGAGAGGTGAGAGGCATCATATCCGTAGATCAATCATCGAGTTGCACGTCATTACCTTTGTGCATATTAGTCGCCTCTTACGACCGGTATGCCTACTTTGGGCATATTCTAAACCCCTAACCCGCAGGGGCAGGTTCCTTGACCTCTGCGACTGAGACGGCAATGGGCGCAGTGGAGTGTTTGTTTGTGCGCACGTCGGATGATTGTGAATGTGAATGGCAGGGTTAAGCCCTGAGCATCCAGATTTATGTAACCATCTCTTACACTTGGCGCATTGTACCGAATGCGACCGTTTAATATAAATTTTCTTCCATCAAACGCAGCAGATCCAATCTCTTGGTCCAGGATTGGGTTCGACCCCAGCCCGTAACAAGAGACAATGGAGCAACCCAGCTGCCAGGGTTAGCTCCGAGGATGACAATTTAAGGGTGGGACGGGACGGATTGGACAGGGTTACACCGAAATAACAGCGCTTGGCCGGGTAAAATAACCCGGGTCATTCCGGTGCGATAGAACCGGCTGTTGTGGGATGACTTTTCTCTTAGTCCTATCCGCAGGTGGATGCATTATAAACAGCCGGCAAAAGAAGCTCGCGCATTTCCTGGCGTCCGATTTGACACTGTCGCCGAAAGCAATGGCGACCTTGTCATTGTATTTGGTCGGATTGCATAGGGCCTTGACAGTCGAGCATAATTTGCCGACTCCGCCGGAGAGGTTGCATGCCTCGAGGTGTTGTTTCCACTTGGCCAGCTTGTGTTCGTTGACTATCCTACGAATTTCCGCATTTTATATTTCTTTCCCCACCAGGTCAAGGGGTGGTAGGTATAGCATTGTGTTGAGTGCTTTAGTCGGAGTAGAACAGAGAGCCCCGGTTATACAGAGCTCCTAACTCCGTTGCACCTTTTGAAGCATTTTAAGCTAAGTATTTTTGACTAGTGCCGGCCACCAGACCAAAACACCATATAGAAGAATCGGGGGCACGATAGCTGTGTAATTCCAGTAGACCACATTAGGGGAGAACCCCCAGGAGGCGCCAATTGCCCTCTTGCAGGTAAACAGCGCTGCTGCTGCCTTCTTGGCTCGCTCCATTATGTTGTCACTCCAGAGCCGCTTCCTATTTAGAATAACTCCTAAATACCTGACTTTATCGCTAAAAACTTAAGACGTATCCCCAATTCTTGGCGGTGTTAGATTTGGTACCTTGTATCTCCTCGCGAACAGAATTAGCTCGGTTTTATCCGGGTTAACTTCCAAACCTGCGGCTGTGGCCCAGTGTGAGGTTTTGGATAGTGCCCCTTCCATCAAGTTGCAAAGAGTTTGCGGGAATTTTCCCCGCATAACGACACAGATGTCATCTGCATACGCAATAATTTGGTGACCCTCTGATTCCATGAGGCGCAGTAGTTTGTTTACGGTAACCACCCATAATAGAGAGAGAACACCTCCCTGCGGGGTGAATCTGTTTACAGGTCTGTGAATCACGGTACCACCTAGTTCCGTTTTAATCCGCCTACGTGCAAGCAGATTTTTAATAAACTCCACCAGGCACGCGTCAACCCCCGGACCCGTTAGCTCCGAGGTGATGGCTTCTGGGAGAACGTTGTTGATAGCACCCGCTATATCTAAGAATGCCACCAGTGCGTATTCCTTGAGGTCAAGTGACCTTTCGATAACGGTTAACAGTGAATGCAGGGCCGTGTCAGTTGACCTGCCCTTGTTGTTGTTGTTGTTGTAGCGACTACTTAACCTGCCTAGGATGTCACCCCCCATCCAACATTGTCATCAGGCTCTTCTAACGGAAGTCCAAGAAACCTCGCGGCTTCAACAGGGGTGGACCAGAGTGAAATTGGTGTTAGAAGAGTGGGCTCAGTTGAGCAGATGAACAGATGGTTAGTATCGTGGGGAGACACGCCGCATGCCGGCCAGACATTTGGCATGTCAGGGTTCAGTCTGGATAGGTAAGAGTTTAGTCTGTTACAGTATCCAGAACGAAGTTGGGCCAGCGTGACTCTTGTCTCCCTGGGCAGTTCGCGTTCCTCGTCGGCAACAGGTGGAGCTTGTGCCTGTAGGACTGCATTCACTGGGCGTGACCCGACAAAGGAGTTTACCGACTCCGTGTGGATGAGGTTGAGGGCCCGCCGGTGCACCTTTGGATCAAACGGCGAGAAAATGTGATGCCGGATCTCGTCATAGTGCTTACGGAGGTGACTCCTTATTCTCCTGGGAGGCGGATTTTCGTTGAGCAGGTTCCTGTTCGGGTGCTGCGGTTTATAGCAGTTGAACAGGAATTGTCTGGTCAACATCTCGCAATTCTCTTTGACATCGAGCATTTTTGCCTCATTATGAAGATGGTGCTCAGGAGACATAAGGAGGCACCCCGTGGCAGTTCTGAGTGCGGTGTTTTGGCAGGCCTGCAACCTCCTCCAATGTGTGTCTGCTAACCCCGGCGACCATATTGGCGTCGCGTAGCTCAGAACCGGCTGGCCGATTGCCTTGTACGTTGCCAGTAACGTTTCTTTGTCTTTACCCCAAGTACTGCCAGCTAGTGACTTGAGGATTTTGTTACGGGTTTGTACTTTGGTGGCAATCGCGGCTACATGAGCACCATATTTGAACATGTGATCAAACGTGACCCCTAAGATTTTGGGGTGTGTGACAGTCGGAAGCTTAATGCCGTCGACGTAGACGTCTAATTCCATGTTCGCCTGCGCTGTCCACGTCGTAAATAAGGTGGCCGAGGATTTGGTCGGTGACAATGTCAGGTTCCGTGTAGCGAAGAAACTGGAAAGGGTTGGCAGGTAAGAATTAATTCTCGAGCAGAGCTCGTCGACGGAGGGTCCAGCCGCCAGGATCGTGCAGTCATCGGCGTAGGAGACGATCGAGACGCCTTCTGGTGGGGAAGGGAGCCTCGATATGTAATAATTAAACAGAAGCGGGGATAGGACACCACCCTGTGGCACCCCTTGCTTATTTATAAGTGGTTTTGATCTTTCGCCTCTAAATTCCACCGATGACTGCCGGCCCTTAGTATAAGTATGTTGAGCTTGCGCTAGAAGAAGTGGGTCAATCTGCCTCATGATATATTCTTCAAGGAGTCTTTCAAGAATTTTGAGGAGAAAAGAAGGTAGGCTTAAAGGCCTATAATGTTGTTGTTGTATTAGCGACTACTTAACCTGCCTAAAGTATCAGGCGTCATCCAACACTGTCATCAGGCTCTTCTAACGGAAGTCCCAGAAACCTCGCGGCTTCAACAGGGGTGGGCCAGAGTGAAATTGCTGTTAGAAGAGTAGGCTCGGTTGAGCAGATGAACAGATGGATAGTATCGTGGGGAGACACGCCGCATGCCGGGCAGACATTTGGGATGTCAGGGTTCAGTCTGGATAGGTAAGAGTTTAGTCTTTTACAATATCCAGAACGAAGTTGAGCCAGCATGACTATTGTCTCTCTAGGCAGTTCGCGTTCCTCGTCGGCAACAGGTGGAGCTTGTGCCTGTAGGACTGCATTCACTGGACGAGACCTGACAAAGGAGTTTATCGACTCCGTGTGGATGAGGCTTAGGGCCTGCCGGTGCACCATTGGATCAAACGGCGAGAAAATGTGATGCCGGATCTCGTCATAGTGCTTGCGGAGGTGACTCCTTATTCTCCTGGAAGGCGGATTTTCGTTGAGCAGGTTCCTGTTCGGATGCTGCGGTTTATAGCAGTTGAGCAGGAATTGTCTGGTCAACATCTCGCAATGCTCTTTAACACCGAGCATTTTTGCCTCACTGTAAAGGTGATGGTTAGGAGACATAAGGAGACACCCCGCGGCAGTTCTGAGTGCGGTGTTTTGGCAGGCCTGCAACCTCCTCCAGTGTGTATCTGCTAGCCCCGGCGACCATATAGGCGTCGCATAGCTCAGAACCGGCTGGCCGATTGCCTTGTACGTTGCCAGTAACGTTTCTTTATCTTTCCCCCAAGTGCTGCCAGCTAGTGACTTGCGGATTTTGTTACGGCTTTGTACTTTGGTGGCAATCGCAGCTACATGAGCACCGTATTTGAACATGTTATCAAACGTGACCCCTAAGTTTTGGGGGTGTGTGACAGTCGGAAGCTTAATTCCGTCGACGTAGACGTCTAATTCCATGTTCGCCTGCGCTGTCCAGTAGTAAATAAGGTGGCCGAGGATTTGGTCGGTGACAGTGTCAGATTTCGTGCAGCGAAAAAACCGGATACGGATGGGAGGTAAGAGTTAATTCTAGAGCAGAGCTCGTCTACGGAGGGGCCAGTCGCCAGGATCGTGCAGTCATCGGCGTAGGAGAGGTTCGAGACACCTTCTGGTGGGGAAGGGAGCCTCGATATGTAACAATTAAACAAAAGCGGGGATAGGACACCACCCTGTGGCACCTCTAGTTTAATTATACGTGGTTTTGATCTTTCGCCTCTAAATTCAACCGATGACTGCCGACCACTCAGATAGTTGGCGATCCAACGCTTTAGACAGGGGGGAAGAGTTGAAACCTCCAGGTCGTTAATGAGTTGCGCATGATTGACAGTGTTAAAAGCTTTCGAAGATCAAGCGCAACTGGCACGGTCCTGCCATTTGGACGAGGTTGGTTGAGACCGACACCTATCTATGTGGTGATGGCGTTTAGCGCGGTGGTATTGCTATGAATTTGACGGAATCCATGGTGATGTTCGGCTAGTCGCAAGTTAGCGGTATAATAAGGGAGCAAGACCATCTCCAAGCTTTTCACACTGATATCGGTCGATAAGACTCCCCTTGTTGGCCGGCTTGCCAGGCTTTAGTAGTGGCACCACCTTTGCCTGTTTCCATCTTTCTGGAATGACAAAGGTGGTCATATAGGTCTTCTCCGAGATGTTTTAGCATCAGCATGGATATACCGTCTCGGACAATAGATTTAGAGTTTTTGGACCCCCGTATGGCCTCCCGAACCTCCGTGGTGGTGATGGCAATGGGCGGTTGGCTGCTTTTACGCTTGTGCGCTTCCCTGATGGCACGTCTGATTTCCTTGTCAACCGGAGGATGCAGTACGAATTGCCGGCAGTAAGCGCTCGCGCATCGCTTTGGTGTCGGCTGTACCTTATCACCGAAGGTGATGGATATTTTGTCGTTAGGTTTGGTCGGATTTGACAAGGATTTAACAGTGGACCATAATTATCAACACCAGCAGAGAGGTTACAGGACCTTAGGTGCTCCTCCCATTTGACGCGTTTGTGTTGATCAACAAGCCGTCTGATTTCCGCATTGATATCTTGAATTTGATGATCCGTAGGGTCCACGCGTCGCACTTGGTCACGTTCATTAGCCAGGGCCGCTGCCTCTGCGGGGAAGTACGGACGTATCTCCTTAATTCTACTTGACGGAATGTATTGATTGGAGGCTGAAGCTATGACCATGCGAAACGTTTTTCGTACGTCAGACGGGATGGGAAGAGCAGCGAAGGTGCTCTCAGTGAAGTTAAGAAAACCAACCCAATCCGCAACAAAGTCATTGGGGCGATCGATTGAGAGGAATATCGGTAAATGATCCGATGCAAGAGTTAGCATTGGTCGCCATTCAACGCAGTTTATGAGACCCGCGCTGACAATTGTAAGGTCTGGGGGCATCCCCGTTCACAGTGCAAAACTTCGACTCATCTATTTGTTCAGCCAATTTCTGACCCCTACCATCAACCTGTAGGCTTGAGTGCCACAGATCGTGGTGTGCGTTGAAGTCTCCAAGGATTACACGATTATCGCCTCTGAGTAACGCACTGATGTCAGGGTGGTAATCCCTCGGACAGCAGGTGGCAGGAGGTATATAAATGTTAATAATTTCTAGATCGACATCGCCTGACCGGACAACCATACCTTGAAGTTCTAGGAAGTTGTCCCCCCTCAGGTCGACGTCCGGCTCAAATAGACGATATTGCACAGATTGATGAGTGATGAAGGCAAGTCCGGCCACAAGTCCTCGCTCTCGGTCACACCGGTGGATGTTGTAGCCGTCACAAGTCCGAAGATCTGATCGGGCGTTTAACTTTGTTTCTTGAATAGCAGCAATCTTGATGTTTTGCCGCTTCATGAAATTCACTATTTCACCAACCTTGCCGGTTAAACCATTGCAGTTCAATTGTAGGACACGAAAGTGCGAAGGGGGAGAAATATTCACACTAGGAGTCAAGGACTGGTGCGTATGCCTCGGTGGAAGCACGCTGGGTCGTGCACTGCGTCGACTGCGCACTGCGTTTGACTGATGTCGCAGGTGTCAAAAAGTATCGCGAATTTTGTGCTTTTTCAAAAATTATTTATTTATTCATGAATATCTATTTTGTCCCCTTCAAAGTAATCCCCATGAGATATTATACACTTGTGCCAAACGGTTTTTCCAATCTTCGAAGCACTTCAAAAAATCATTTTTTTGTATCTTGTTCAGCTCCTCCTTCGATGCCGTCTTTATCTCGTCAAGAGAACCGTAACGTCGTCCTTTCATGGGCCTCTTCAGTTTAGGGAACAAGAAAAAGTCACAGGGGGCCAGCCAGATCTGGGGAATACGGTGGCTGCGGCATCATTAGTGTGTTGTTTTTGGCAAAAAAGTCGCGCACAAGCAACGATGCGTGAGCAGGGGCGTTATCGTGGTGCAAAAGCCAATTTTTGTTCTTCTTTGCACATCTTCTCGGCCTTCTGAGAACATTTTGTACCACCGATAAACGTTGCTTCGGTCCAAGGTAGCTTCTCCGTATGCCACAGTCAACATTCGGAATGCATCCGCGCACTTAATTTCGTTTTTCACACAAAATTTGATACAGGTTCTTTGATCCATTTTTTTGAATAGGTAAAAATCGAAGACGATCCAAAACACGTGCAAGCAAAGCAGCTGTCAACAATTAACTGAACATTCAAAATGGCCGAGCTTGTCGGCATAAGTGAGAGACATGAGTACCAACATAACGCCACAAAAAATTCGAAATTCGAATATACGTATCCAGCGAAAATTCAAAATTCGCGATACGTTTTGAACACACCTCGTATATAGTCTCAACCGACAAACAGTGCACATGGTGTAAGGGACCAGGAGCTGGTGGCTTTGGCTTACATTTGTGCTAGTGCTGGAAGAAGGGGAAGTTGAAAGTGGGAGGGGGTCGGCTGTCGCTCAGCATTGCTCACATCTAAGACAGAGTTGCTACGTAGAAAGTAGCTGTGAGCGGCTGTGTGAGGTGTTGGCGCCTGTAGGCGTTAGCGGCAGCGGGAGTTACACACTACTTTCTGGGCATTATTAGTGCTATTAGTCGTGGAGACTGTATCTGAAGCTTGTGGCGGTGCGACACTGGATCGCTGTTGGGCACGAGACGCCCTAGGGAGTGAACAGCAAGGGGCCACAAAAGTTTTGTAGAAACTAGGCGGCCTATGTGTGGAGGGATTTAGCCCGGAGCACCTAGTTTTGTGCAACCATCTTTTGCGGGAATTACATTGGATGGAGTGTGAACGTTTGACCTAAATCTTCTTCCAGCAGACTAATTATCTTGGACCCGGGTTGGATTCGACCCCAGCCCGGAGCAGGAGAGTTTTCAGCAGCCCTGCTGCAAGGAGCTGCTCGGAGGATGACAATGTTAGGGGAAAAGGTGACAGGTTAGACAGGGTAGTGTCGAAATAACAACCCTTGGTCGAATATAAAAATCCGAGGCATTCCGGTGCGATAGAACCGGCTGTTGTGGGAATGATAGGCCCATAATCGTTTGGTTTCGAGTGGGAGGTTCTCCCTGCTTTGAAGATAAAGACCACGTTGACCTAAGACAACTTGTAAACATCTCCTTTATCCAGGGCATTATAAGTTTGGCAGTGTGTTGAAGCTGAGCCGGAAAAATTCCGTCCGTGTCACGACCTTAATATTGACTGAATTATAAACTGCAAAAATGCATACTCCAAAAATTCTGAAAAAAATGTAAGACTTTGATAAAATTGCTTTGAATCTTCGCGAATTTTGCGTACATTTCGATTTAAAATTTTTTATTCCCATATATTATATTTAATGGGAGGAGCACCTAAGGTCCTGCAACCTCTCTGCTGGTCTTGGCAAATAATGGTCCAATGTCAAATCCTTGTCCAATCCGACTAAACCTAACGACAAAATATCCATGCCCCCTGCGGGTTTGGCCTTCATTATGGGTTCCTTGACCTCTGCGACTGAGACGGCAATGGGCGCAGTGGAGTGTTTGTTTGTGCGCACGTCGGATGACTGTGAATGTGAATGGCAGGGTTAAGCCCTGAGCATCCAGATTTATGTAACCATCTCTTACACTTGGCGCATTGTACCGAATGCGACCGTTTAATATAAATTTTCTTCCAGCAAACGCAGCAGATCCAATCTCTTGGTCCAGGATTGGGTTCGACCCCAGCCCGTAACAAGAGACAACGAAGCAACCCAGCTGCCAGGGGATGCATTATAAACAGCCGGCAAAAGAAGCTCGCGCATTTCCTGGCGTCCGATTTGACAATGTCGCCGAAAGCAATGGCGACCTTGTCATTGTAATTGGTCGGATTGCATAGGGCCTTGACAGTCGAGCACAATTTGCCGACTGCGCCGGAGAGGTTGCATGCCTCGAGGTGTTGTTTCCACTTGGCCAGTTTGTGGTCGTTGACTATTGTAGTATCACTGTTGAACACATTGCATTTACAAACATTTGGTATGCACATGTTCAGTGACCACACACAATGCCAAAATATTGTGACCCATTTAAATGCCATTAAACTGCACAGCGGGCGCTTGACTTCTAACGAGCGTACCGCATATCTTGTTACAATTATGATGAGTCAAGTCACTACGTCAGAGCGACTGACAAACCATTCCATAGTTATGAAACACATATGCTGACACAGCATATCGTGTGTAAGTAAATAGTTTGTAAGTATTGTAGTTTTTATACATAAGTAGTTTCTAAATATTAGTGTAAGAAATTTACTATAAATAAGAAACATTTCACTAATAAAGATCAATGATATACAAACCATTCATTCGTATTCAACACCTTACATGGCGATCCTGCCAGTCTCACAACACAGCGAAAACTTTGCAATTAAATTTGCAAAATCGCTTAGAGACTGAGCAGAAGGAATTTTCAACACTTTACAATTTTTAGAAGGAAGTTTTAGCACTCAGCGCTCATATTTAAATAAACATTCAATACAGGTAACCCAGCAACTGGTGAAGTAACCAAAACGGAGTAAAATTCAGACCCTATAACTAGCGAATACATCACTTTATGCGGATACCTACTCCCATATACGGCTGACACATAAGAAGAGTGGAATTATTATTAATACATAGATCCTGCCAGTTTGGTTTTACATTAGCGAAAAATTTACTACATATAGCAAAACGCTAAAAACCAGCTAAAGGACGATCCAATCGCAACAGCACGGCAAGGCCAACACCAGAAATCAAAGTAGATTTGGACAAAAATTTGACAACACTAAGTATATTTAATTATTTATAAGTATATTTAATTATTAAAAAGCATATCAAATATTAGAATAATTAGAGCACGCCTTAGGCCGCTAAACTAGTAGCAATTAAATTTGATTAGGGACAATTATTAGTATTAATAGGTATAATATAATGAAAGAGATTACGACTCAACAAGAATTTGACAAAATCTTTCAACAGTGTGTAGACACTATTAAAAAAGCTACGGAGCAAATTCTTAAGAGTCGCAAATCCGAAAAACAAGGTCCGACACCGATTACTATAGAAGAGTATCGGCGAAGGAACAAGCCTAACAAAAAGGAAGAAATTCCCAAAATACCGGCCCCTACAATAATACATAAGAGAAAAAGGGCAGGCAAACAAGTTAAGAGACAGATAGAAATTGCCAAAACTTTTACTTAACCTAACGACTAATACAATTGAGCGATTAAAACTTAAAGAAAAGATTAAAGAATTAAGAAATAATAAATTATAAAAATTATACAAATGTTAATAAATTGAGTAAATTTTAATGTGAAAATACCTATTTCTTATGGATAATGCACTACCACCTGATGTTGATTATGAATTAATCAATGATATTGTTGATAAGCTAGAGCATGAAAACGAAGAAATAGAAATACAAAGGTCAAGACTTCCTAACAAGGGAGGCAACAGGCATAATTTAAAATATTTAAAACACGTTTGGTCCTATATAGGAATGGGTAGAGAACCCACAATGAAAGACTTATTATACCCTTCCACATTATGAAGAAATAAATAGATTAATAAGGAAATTAAACCCGGAAGAAAATTAAAAAAAAAAAAAAAAAAAAAAACAAATTTATGAATAAATAAAAATAAAAATTCAAATTAGAAAATTTTACTATTGAATTTTTTTAAAAAATGGCATCATGGTGGAAAATTGCCGTAAACAGCATTTTAGTAGGTATAGCAGGATATGAAGTTGGTAAAGAAAGTTCAGCAGAGAAAAGTCAGGAAAATAAATTGGTCAAATATGAACCACATCCTATTATAGAAAACAAGGAAGAGATTTCCGATAAATGGTTGACTGTTTTTGCATGCGTAATTACATGTCTAATCGTCGCAATTGCAGTCCTAATAAAAAACTATATAAAAAATAAATTGAGACGATTAAACAATGTACAACCACGCATATGAATTAACACGCTATAACTAGAAATGAACCAATGAAAAGAAATCCACGAAAAATTACATGAAGAAAAAACAAAAGCTAGCAAGTCGTACAAATGTATAAATAAAAGCATCCCTATTACAACAGAAACAATAGTAAAGCACCTGAATACAATATTAGAATCTTTAAATAACATAGGACAGGTAATTAAATCGGTAAATAAATTGCTTACAGAAGAACACCAAAAAGAAGCTTACCAATTTTTCATTGCAGTACGAGATAAACTTGTATCTTCATTAGCTAGACACAATATAGAAGTAACAATACCAACCACATTAGAGGAAAATCTCCAGGTTGATTTTAACTTACTTTTGTCAGAACGTGTCCGAAGCCGGACCCCATCACCTTCTCTTAGTCAAGGGGAAGACACCCAAAAAGTAAACATCCCAATCATAAACGTCACAATGCCACAAACAGTAGTTGAATTTATTAAAACTGCTTCGTCAGTATTACCAGAGTTTGATGGTAAACCAGAAAATCTACATAGTTTCCTAGATGCACTCGATATACTTGAGCAAATCAAGGATACACACGAGGCATTGGCCATTACCATGATAAAAACAAAGCTGAAAGGTACAGCAAGGAATTTTATTAGTAATGAGTCCACGGTCGAACAAATAAAAAACAAATTAAAAACCGCAATAAAGGGTGAATCAGTGGAAGTTCTAACCGCTAAACTACTGAACATCCAACAGCGTAGCAAAACTGCTAACCAATACACAGCGGAAATTGAAAAAATCACAAAGTCATTAGAAGGAGCATATATCTCTGATGGATTAAACCCAGACTTAGCCACGAGATATTCAACACAGGCAGCAGTTAAAGCCATGTGTAAAAACTGCTCTAATTACAAGGTCAAAATGATCATGCAAGCAGGAACGTTCACAACGATGAACGACGCAACCTCTAAATTTACAAACAGCTGCACCGAAATTACAGGCAGCTCAAACACGATTTTAAATGTACGACAGCAAGGTCAGTACAGGAGTAGTTTCCGTGGAGGTTACCGTGGTAACAACTATGGAAATTACCAAAATCGGAGATTCAGACCACAACCGAGATATAACAATAACTCGAGGTCGTACAACAACAATAATAACCGGAGAGGATCACAAGCCCAAAACGGCAATAGACCCTACAACCAGAACCGTAATGTGCGCGCCATAACCGAAACGGAAAACCAGGAAACTCCACTTCAAAATTAACAATGTTATGGTATCGCAACAAAATGGAGCAGTAAGGAAGGCGGTCGGCACGATATGAGGTCGCACTGTGGCTAGTCATTGTCGGCTGGGGTGGGTTCTTGCCAACCTTACCGTCCTGCGCCATAAACAGAAAAAGGTCTAATCGTGCCTTTAAATACGCGGGAAAATGCACAAAACCGCGCAACCAACTATAAAAACAACATCCGGCTAACCCGGATGCCACGGACAGACCGTTGACATTCAAATTTCAAACTCAAATAAAAAAACCGGAAAATCGAATTAAAAATTAAAAGAAACGGCAACCAAAATATTTAAAATGAAAATCAAAATTCAAAAATAACCAAAAGCGAAACTAACTCAAACATAAATTAAAAAATAACCGAAAATGAAACCGAAATTAAAACTGAAATAACGAACGGAAAAAGGAAAACAAAGATAAATTTAAATTAACCGAAAAGAAACCCTGAAAATAAAAAAACGAACCGGGAATGGCCGGTTACCACGCTAAAAAAAAAGACAAATACAAGAAAAATGGCCGAACATTAAAAGGGGGCGCCGCGGGTGTTGTTGCGACGCCCTGGTGCTAACCCACCCTCATCCATGGCCATCGACGCACCTGGTTTCGATGGCCCCTTACCTAAATCCTATATGCCTTCTAAATAATAAGAAAATTCAGCATTCCCATTATTATTTTACAGTTTTTTTTTTATTTATAAGACATTATTTAAACTTTGGTCATAGTAACTGTACTACTAACTTAGCTAGGGCCAATTAATACTAGCTTAAATTTATTCCTAAGCTCTAGACAATGAAAGCAAAACACCATTTAAAGGAAAGGTTCTGAGGAACTCGAATCATCATTCCTATGACTAGTTGTTTCAAGATAAACACTAAAATATACGTATGTAGAGTTTTGCTTTCATAGGGATATTTCTTTGTCGACTGTAAAGTGAAAAAAAATTATTTTAAATTTATCGCTTCATAACATTAGGTTCAAAAGAAAAATTTTGGTTTTATTATTATCTTGTACCTTAGTTGTATTTATTGCATTTTATTGTTGTTATTTATTGCTAGCTATCCTTTTGAATTATTTATTTATTTTTAAGTGATTGTTCATTTTATTATTATTATTTGATTTTGCTTTATGTATATTTATGATTTCCTTTTATTTTAAAAATTTAGTTATTTTTTTAAATTTCTTTTCCTTTATAAGTTCCTAGTTTCCAAACATTTGTCTTATCTTCCTTTTTGGGCTTGATTATAACAAGTTACAATAAAGATTCAATATTCGATTTTGGTTTATTCCTACATCTAGGCGTTTACATTTATCCTTCTAGTCTGACTTAAATTATTCTATTTTAATCCGTATTAGTTTTGAATCTATTTATTTATTCTCTAATTTACTCGGAAAAATTGTCTTATTTTTCTTCTATTCTTGTCAAATTCTATCTTCTAAATACGAATATCTTTCTTATTTTCTAAATAAGTCCCTTACCCTACTAACATACCACTAACCTTAGTCTACTCTAGGTCTTATTCAGCTTATTTTTGCTTTGATTTATTTAATCAAATCAATTTCATTTTAACGTGCCAATCGGCACGGACTCACCCGGTGGTTGCGGTAGGCCTTTAGTGGGGCGCTATTGTGTCTGTTGTTGGTAATAGTGCAGCGGGCCTACATTGCGGCGGCCCCTGCTGTTGTCACTGCTGGTGTTGTTGTTGCTGGTGTGGTTGTTGCTACTGCTAGTGCGGCGGGCCTATATTACGGCGGCCCTCACTGTTGTCACTGCTGGTTACAGTTGTTGCTGCGCGCTTTGTTGCGCGTCGGTGTGGGTGGCGCCTCAGGCGCTTGGTGCCGCACTCTGGGGTGTGCGGTGATAGGTGCGGCAATGGAGAAGTGATTGGGCCCGTTCATTAGCGCTTGTGTAGCACAATAGCCATACACATTTGCGTCCGTCTAACCAGAATGGGCGACCGATTTATTAAAATTTGATGTTGAAAGCACACGAACTAAGACTTATCTTATGTAAAATAATCCAAATATAGTTATTTTTATAACTAAACGATTTTGCTAGCACACACAATTAGTTTAATTACAACAAACACTGGGCAATACCTAGAAAATGTAATGTCAAATGTAAATGCATTAGCAACAATTCATGGAAATTAACACGAAAAGCCTTCAAATTTTACCTTGATGCACAGCAAATTCAGCAAAACACTGCTTTAATTGTTGAAATAGTTTCAGTCAGCTTCGAAGAAAATTTGACAAATCACTTTACTGTACGAATACACCACCTTTGTTTAGGGCGTATAACGTAAATTTTCAACACCAGGCAAAGTTGTGAAATAAATGAATATTTAAGCACTTGAAATTTGTAAAATACACTCAATCCTCTGATTTATGATTTAATTTGAACGCACCGACTCGTTATTGCCTTGAGATTTTACTCTGTAATAATTACCAAATGATATTTGGTACACTTTAAGCCAATTATTTGTTTAATGCTGAAGATTAGCAAAACGCGTTGCAAACAAGTTGACTCAGCTTTAATGAATTTTCTCAGAGTACCAAAATTTTATTCACTTAACGCGACTGCGCAATGGAAAAGTTCCGTTGGCCCGTTGACGTGGCGTGATTCTTGCCAGGTGGAACATTCTGATTGGTCGTTACCATCAGATGATTGCTATGAACGGATTGAACCATTTGGTGCTGCCACTTCAGCAAAAATCACGCACTTTCCCGTAACTATCGATAAAGTGTCGAACCGGAGGGTGAATCTAACCTGTCAACTACCTATCCAACCGCACAAGTCCAGCAATTAAATCAGCTAAAATGACTTTCAGTCACAGGTAAACCATAACAACAAAAAGAAAAAAATGCGTACTTAATCTAAATTTAAACAGCTATATATCTACAAGGACTTCATTAAAGAATTCATATTCAAATTTTTTAATTGATACTGGAGCCGATATCTCCATAATTAAAAAACAGCAAATAAATAATAAAGAAAAAATAAATACTGAACAAATCACAGATTTGAAAGGCATTGGTCGGGGAATAACTAGCACTTTAGGCACAATAAAAACAGATCTAAAAGGCGATGACCTTCTAATTTATCATAAATTTCATGTTGTGGAAGACAACTTTCCAATTCCATGTAATGGAATAATAGGTCTACATTTCATAAAGAAATACAATTGTATTCTAGATTATGGAAAAACAGAGGATAAACTAATCCTAAGACCATATGATTTCCCTCAAACAATAACAATGAACCTAACAAACTGTCTGTCCGTCAACACAATCACAATTCCGGCTAGATCGGAAGTTATTAGACAAATTCAAATAAATACAAATAATAAAAACATTTCCATACCACACCAACAACTATCCGAAGGTATTTATATTGCAAATACCATTACAAACAACGAACAAACTTTCGTTAGAATTATTAACACGACACAAAACAACGCAATTATTCAAAATTATAAGATTAATACTGAAAATTTAGATGACTATACACTAATTAAAGCAACCACACACAGTGAAAGCTGCACAGATAGAGAAAAATTAAAAAGATTAACAAAAAATTTTCCAAAATTTGTCAATTCTCAATTAACAACACTATGCACAAAATTCATAGACATATTTGCACTAGAAACCGAACCAATCTCCTCTAATAATTTCTATAAACAGAAATTATACATGAAGGATGACACCCCCGTTTACATAAAAAATTACAGATTGCCTCAAACCCAGAAGGGAGAAATCAGCAAACAAGTAAATAAACTAATAGAAGATGACATAATAGAACCCTCCATATCGGAATATAATAGCCCAATCCTACTAGTCCCTAAAAAATCACTCCCAGGCAACATAGAAAAAAGATGGAGACTAGTGGTTGATTACAGACAGGTAAATAAAAAGCCAGCAGCAGATAAATTCCCACTCCCAAGAATTGATGACATTTTAGATCAACTTGGAAGAGCAAAATATTTTTCATGCCTAGACCTTATGTCAGGTTTTCATCAAATAGAATTACACCCAGACTCTAGGGACATTACTTCATTCACTGCCGAAAATGGCACATATAGATTCAAAAGATTACCATATGGTTTAAAAGTAGCCCGAAATTCATTCAAATGATGACATTAGCATTCGCTGGCCTTAAACCATCTCAAGCATTTCTCTACATGGATGATTTAGTTGTATTAGGTTGTTCAGAAAACCATATGCTAAAAAATTTAAGAGACGTGTTCTCTACCTGCAGAAAATACAACTTAAAATTACATCCAGATAAATGCTTATTTTTCAGCCAAGAGGTAACATATTTAGGACATAAATGCACAAACAAGGGAATATTACCGGACCCAAGCAAATTTGAAACAGTTCACAATTATCCAACACCAAAAACAGCCGATGAAGTTAAAAGATTTGTAGCCTTCTGTAATTATTACAGAAGATTTGTACCAAATTTTGCAGAACATTTAAGAAAGTTAACTAGGCTATGCAAAAAGAATGTTGCCTTCGAATGGACAGAAGAATGTCAAAAAGCTTTTGTCTACTTAAAGGAAGCATTAATTAGTCCAAAACTCTTGCAATACCCAGATTTCGATAAAGAATTCTGCATAACAACAGACGCTAGTGGATACGCTTGTGGAGCAGTCCTTAGGCAAGAACAAGATGGCAAACAATTACCAATTGCTTACGCTTCAAGGTCCTTTACAAAAGGCGAAACCAACAAAGCTACAATAGAAAAAGAATTGGCCGCAATTCATTGGGCCATAACCTTCTACAGACCATACGTATATGGCAGAAAATTTTTAGTTAAAACCGACCATCGTCCTTTAACATACCTATTTTCAATGAAAAGTCCATCATCAAAGCTGACACGAGTAAGACTCGATTTAGAAGAGTACGATTTTGAAGTGGAGTATATAGCTGGTAAAGAAAATCATATCGCGGATGCATTATCCCGCATAACTATTACAAATTTAAAAGATATGTCAGTGGAAGCAAGCAAAATATTAAAAATAACTACCAGATCAGCAGCAAACAGGAACAGCAATAATATTGAAAATAAAGAAAGTCACAAAGAGAACCCCAAAATATACGAAGCGCTAAATAAATTTGAAGTAAAAAGACATGTCGAGCTCGTTTTCAATCCTCCGAAATTTTATTTCAAAAAAGGAAAGAAAATTTTTAGCAATTTTGATACAAGCAACCTAATTGTTGAGGATAAGATTGACTTAGGACAATTCTTTACCAGGCTCGAAAGAGAAGCCGGCAATTTAGGACTTGTACAAGTACAGTTGTCCTTAGGGGACAAATTGTTTAAAAAGAATTATACTGCAGTAGGCAAATTTATAGAAATGGGTAATAAAGTTCTCAAAAAGTTAACAATAGCTCTAACCCCAAAGGTTATATACGTGACAAATCCCGGGAAAATAAAGGAAATTCTGCATAAATATCATGACGATCCTATTAGTGGTGGCCACCCAAGAATAAATCGCATGACAGATAAAATCAAGCAGAAATATAGCTGGCTGAATATGAAAAACGACATACGAAAATATGTAAAAAACTGCATCCACTGCAAGAAAAATAAAATTAATAAACATATCAAAGAACCAATGACAATAACGGAGACACCTCCGAAGGCATTCGATATTGTACAAATCGATACAGTAGGCCCTTTACCGAAGTCGATACATGGAAACGAATATGCAGTTACCATTATATGCGATCTAACAAAATATTTGGTAGCTATCCCAGTCCCAAGCAAACACGCAATAACAGTCGCTAAAGCCGTGTTCGAGCATTTCATATTGATTTATGGACAAATGAAAACAATCTTGACAGACATGGGCACGGAATATAAAAATAGCTTATTCAAAGAACTGTGTAAATTGTTGAAAATTGAACATAAATCTTCAACACCGTACCATCATCAAACTTTGGGTACTGTAGAACGCAGTCACCGGACATTCAATGAATATATACGCGCATACATATCCAGTGACAAAGACGATTGGGATGAATACCTAAAGTATTTCGCATATTGTTACAATACTACGCCATCTCTCTCTCTTTATGGCGCGATATACAACAGGTATATCATCATAAACCTCCTAAGAGATTTTTGCGCCAAGCTTCTCTTCCAACTTGTGGTGTGCCGATTTGAATTTTCCCTACAAATTGGTGGGACCTACAGTTTTTTGCCGACTCCGAACGGCATCTACAAAGGAGAAGAATTTTTGCTGAGAAGCCTGTCATGGCAGAAATACACTCGGAGAGTTTGCCAAACCACTGCCGAGGGGCGACCCCGTTTTGAAAAACTTTTTCCAAATCACTTTTGATGTTACCTGTACCAGGGCTCGAACCATGGACCTTCGGTGTGGTAGGCCGGCAACACTACCTCCACACCACGGCGGCCACTACGCCATCTACCACACACAAATATTGTCCATTTGAATTAATATTCGCAAAACAACCACCAAATTATGAATTTTTAAAGGAAGATAAAATTAGCCCGGTATACAACCATGAGGCATATGATAAAGAAATAAAATATAGACTTCAACCCGCAAAACAAAGAGCTAGGAAATTAGTCCAAGAGGCTAAAGAAAAACAAAAAACCAACTATGACAAAACCAGCTATAGTAAAGAAATTAAAATAGGAGATTTAGTATTAGTTAAAGAAGAGGCCTCCCATAAGTTAGAAAATAGATATAGTGAACATTACAAAGTTAAAAGTATAGATAAGAATAACAATTTCACTTTAATCCCACATAGCATAGGAAATAGTAATAAAAACAAAAAAGAAATCATAATTCATAAGAATAGACTTAAAACAGTTTAACGGCAATAGTAACAAGAGAAAAAAAGAATTACAACGACAACAATAAGGCATGTCTAGAAAAATAAACATATATATATGCAGCTACAAGCATCAATCAAAAGAAAAATATCACATATCACATATCATGTGCAATACAAAAAAAATGAACCCAACAAATGTAAACAAATGAAAAGAAAAGAATGAAAAACGCTTTATGCAATAATGGCAATAAGAGCCAAAAGACAATTAAATTTTTGTAAACACAAACAATAAGGCATGTCTAGAAAAATAAACATATATATATATGCAGCTACAAGCATCAATATATATGTCTATTTTTTTTTTAAGGGGGAAGGTGTAGTATCACTGTTGAACACATTGCATTTACAAACATTTGGTATGCACATGTTCAGTGGCCACACACAATGCCAAAATATTGTGACCCATTTAAATGCCATTAAACTGCACAGCGGGCGCTTGACTTCTAACGAGCGTACCGCATATCTTGTTACAATTATGATGAGTCAAGTCACTACGTCAGAGCGACTGACAAACCATTCCATAGTTATAAAACACATATGCTGACACAGCATATCGTGTGTAAGTAAATAGTTTGTAAGTATTGTAGTTTTTATACATAAGTAGTTTGTAAATATTAGTGTAAGAAATTTACTATAAATAAGAAACATTTCACTATTAAAGATCAATGATATACAAACCATTCATTCGTATTCAACACCTTACACTATCCTACGAATTTCCGCATTTTATATTTCTTTCCCCACCAGGTCAAGGGGTGGTAGGTATAGCATTGTGTTGAGTGCTTTAGTCGGAGTAGAACAGAGAGCCCCGGTTATACAGAGCTCCGAACTCCGTTGCACCTTTTGAAGCATTTTAAGCTAAGTATTTTTGACTAGTGCCGGCCACCAGACCAAAACACCATATAGAAGAATCGGGGGCACGATAGCTGTGTAATTCCAGTAGACCACATTAGGGGAGAACCCCCAGGAGGCGCCAATTGCCCTCTTGCAGCTAAACAGCGCTGCTGCTGCCTTCTTGGCTCGCTCCATTATGTTGTGACTCCAGACCAGCTTCTTATCTAGAATAACTCCTAAATACTTGACTTTATCGTAGGCGTAGTAGTTTGTTTACGGTAACCACCCATAATAGGGAGAGAACACCTCCCTGCGGGGTGCCTCTGTTTACAGGTCTGTGAATCACGGTACCACCTAGTTCCGTTTTAATCCGCCTACGTGTAAGCAGATTTTTAATAAACTCCACCAGGCACGCGTCAACCCCCAGACCCGTTAGCTCCGAGGCGATGGCTTCTGGGAGAACGTTGTTGATAGCACCCGCTATAATGAATGCCACCAGTGCGTATTCCTTGAGGTCAAGTGACCTTTCGATAACGGTTAACAGTGAATGCAGGGCCGTGTCAGTTGACCTGCCCTTGTTGTTGTTGTTGTTGTTGTTGTAGCGACTACTTAACCTGCCTAGGATGTCACCCCCCATCCAACATTGTCATCAGGCTCTTCTAACGGAAGTCCAAGAAACCTCGCGGCTTCAACAGGGGTGGACCAGAGTGAAATTGGTGTTAGAAGAGTAGGCTCGGTTGAGCAGATGAACAGATGGATAGTATCATGGGGAGACACGCCGCATGCCGGGCAGACATTTGGCATGTCAGGGTTCAGTCTGGATAGGTAAGAGTGTAGTCTGTTACAATATCCAGAACGAAGTTGAGCCAGCATGACTATTGTCTCTCTAGGCAGTTCGCGTTCCTCGTCGGCAACAGGTGGAGCTTGTGCCTGTAGGACTGCATTCACTGGACGAGACCTGACAAAGGAGTTTACCGACTCCGTGTGGATGAGGTTGAGGGTCTGCCGGTGCACCATTGGATCAAACGGGGAGAAAATGTGATGCCGGATCTCGTCATAGTGCCTCCTAAGATTTTGGGGTGTGTGACAGTCGGAAGCTTAATTCCGACAGGTTAGACAGGGTAGTGTCGATAACTGCCCTTGGTCGAATATAAAACTCCGAGTCATTCCGGTGCGATAGAACCGGCTGTTGTGGGAAGGCTAGGCCTATAATCGTTTGGTTTCGAGTGGGAATTTTTCCCTGCTTTGGAGATAAAGACCACGTTGACCTCTCCATGATGCTGGTACGTAATTGAGCCTAAGACAACTTGTAAACATCTCCTTTATTCAAGACATTATAAGTTCGGCAGTGTGTTGAAGCTGAGCCGGAAACATTCCGTCCGTGTCAGGACCTTAAGATTGATTGAATTATAAACTGCAAAAATGCAACTCCTACCTACTTCCAATAGTTACAATAGTGCCTCAGTCTATACGACCGCTGCCATCCCTGCCTCACCCACTCCCGACTGTCTCTCACGTACACCAGCGTCTCTATCTTACACGACCGCTCAACACTCCTATCCCCTCCGGAATAGGTCAGATATGAGCATCGCCGAGCGTCAGTCCCCTCTTTCTCTGCCCCTAATGCCCCCCCCCCCCTGCTTCCAGCCTGCACGTGAGTCAGGAACACCACCTCCTAGTACCTTTCACTACGTGCACTGTTTGTCGGCAAAGATTATATACGCCTGCGACATCGGTCAAGTGCAACAATTGCCTTGGCCTGTGTCACACCCTTATGTGCTCTGGGCTCGCACACGGAAACCTTTGGACATATTCGTTCATAGCCCCCTGTTGTAGCACACAGCCGCCTTCCACGCCAGACAACATCGGCCATGGCGCTGTCAACTCTAGACTGCGACATAGTTTAGGCCTTAGCCTACCTCCACCTAGGCAAACGCATCCGTCCCTCACGCCTAGTAAGTCCCCCGTCTCCCCCCCTACACACATCAAAATTCTGCAGCTGAACTGTAACGGATTAGCTGGAAAGATCGCGGAGATAACTGACTTTGTGAAGACGCACAACATCAAAATCGCCGCGACACAAGAGACAAAATTGAACACGAGATCGGACTTACGAACTTGTGATGGGTATAATATACATCGAAAAGACCGTCCCAGCGGTCTTGAGGGTGGCCTTGCGTTCATTACACACCACTCTGTACAATATAATCTATTTTCCCCTGACGTCGACCCCACGGACTCTACCTTAGAATACCAAGGCATAGCAGTCCGGTCAGGAGACGCGGACCTGCAAATCATAAACATCTATATTCCTCCTGTCACGTGTTGTCCTAGAGATTATCATCCCGACATTAGTGCGTTAGGCGATTTCAACGCGCATCACGATCTCTGGCACTCCAAATTGCCAGCAGACAGCAGAGGACACGCAATTGCAGACCAAATAGATAACTCAGCATTCTGTACAGTCAATGGAGATGCCCCCACCAGGGTGGCAGGTAACTGTCACAGTTCGCCAGACATCTCCATAACGAGCGCGGGCCTTATCAACTTTGTCATCTGGCGACCGATGCTTACATTAGCTTCAGACCACCTACCGATCTTACTCTCTGTTGAACGACCGACCGACTTCATAACGACTGATAAAATAACATACATCAACTTCACTAAAGCGGACTGGGACCGCTTTACTGAATATGCAGAGCGCTCCTTCGCTGCCTTACCCACTCCTACGGACGTACGCAAAGGCCAAAGAGAGAGTCTCGCAAAATCATTGATTCAGCTTCATGCCGCTTTATTCCTGCTGGCAGAATACCAGAAATTCGTCCGAATTTCCCGGCAGAAGCTGCGGCGATGGCAAATGTAAGTCAAAGCCACCTGCTCCTGGTCCCTTACACCTTGTGCTCTGTTTGTCGGCTGAGACTATATACACCTGCGACATCAGTCAAATGCTTTACTGAATATACAGAGCGCTCCTTCGCTGCCTTACCCACTCCTACGGACGTACGCAAAGGCCAAAGAGAGAGTCTCGCAAAATCATTGATTCAGCTTCATGCCGCTTTATTCCTGCTGGCAGAATACCAGAAATTCGTCCGAATTTCCCGGCAGAAGCTGCGGCGATGGCAAATGTAAGTCAAAGCCACCTGCTCCTGGTCCCTTACACCTTGTGCTCTGTTTGTCGGCTGAGACTATATACACCTGCGACATCAGTCAAATGCAATTCCTGCCATGGCCTGTATGTTCTCAACTTGGAAACAGGAACCTATGGACTGATACGTACGTTGCACCATGTTGTCGAGCTACGCAACCTACAACGTCGACCGCTTCGCCACCTTCTGGTGCCCCGGATCCCTCGTCTTCTAGAGTGCGACCCAGCCTGCTTCCACCAAGGCATACGCACCAGTCCCTGACCCCCAGCGTGAACACTTCTCCCCCCTCGCACTTTCGCGTCCTACAGTTAAACTGCAACGGCTTCACCGGGAAAGTGAGTGAAATAGTGAACTTCATGAAGCGACAGAACATCAAGATCGCTGCCATTCAGGAGACGAAGTTAAACGCCCGATCAAATCTTCGGACTTGTGACGGCTATAACATCCACCGACGTGATCGAGAGAGAGGTCTTGGGGGCGGTCTCGCCTTCATCACACACCAATCCGTGCAATATCGTTCATTTGAGCCCGACGTCGACCCGAGGGACAACCTCCTGGAACGTCAAGGAATGGTAGTCCGGACGGGCGACGTCGACCTCGAAATCATTAACATCTATATACCTCCTGCCACCTGCTGTCCGAGAGATTACCACCCTGACATCAGTGCGTTACTCAGAGGCGATAATCGTGTAATCCTCGGAGACTTCAACGCACACCACGATCTGTGGCACTCAAGCCTACAGGCCGATGGCAGGGGACAGGAATTGGCGGAACAAATAGACGATTCGACGTTTTGCACTGTGAACGGGGACGCCCCCACGAGAGTTGCGGTAAATTGTTCCAGTTCGCCAGACCTCACAATTGTCAGCGCAGGTCTCATAAACTGCGTTGAATGGCGACCAATGCTTACTCTTGCATCTGACCATTTGCCGATAATCCTCTCAATCGATCGCCCCAATCACTTCGTTACCTCTGAGAAGCGCACCTTCACTAACTTCAGTAAAGCTGACTGGGTTGGTTTTCTTAATTTCACTGAGAGCACCTTCGCTGCTCTTCCCATCCCGTCTGACGTACGAGAAGGGGAAAAAGCGTTTCGCTTGGTCATAGCTTCAGCCTCCAATCAATATATGCCGTCAGGTAGAATTAAGGAGATACGTCCGTACTTCCCCGCAGAGGCAGCAGCCCTGGCTAATGAACGTGACCACGTGCGACGCTTGAACCCTACGGATCCTCAAATTCAAGATCTCAATGCGGAAATCAGACGACTAGTTGATCAACACAAACGCGCCAAGTGGGAGGAGCACCTAAGGACCTGTAACCTCTCTGCTGGTGTTGGCAAACTATGGTCCACTGTAAAATCCTTGTCTAATCCGACCAAACCGAACGACAAAATATCCATCACCTTTGGTGATAAGGTACAGTCGAAACCAAAGAGATGCGCGAGCGCTTTCTGCCGGCAATTTGTACTGCATCCTCCGGTTGACAAGGAAATCAGGCGCGCCATCAGGGAAGCGCACAAACGCAAAAACAACCAAGCGCCCATTGCCATCACCACCACAGAGGTTCGGGAGGCCATACGGGGGTCCAAAAACTCCAAATCTATTGGCCCAGACGGTATATCCATGCTGATGCTAAAACATCTCGGTGACGAGGGAATAAGGTACCTAACAACCGTCTTCAATCTGTCCATGACCACCTTTGTCATTCCAGAAAGATGGAAACAGGCCAAGGTGGTGCCACTACTAAAGCCCGGCAAGCCGGCTAACGTGGGGGAGTCATATCGACCGATATCACTCCTCTCGCCAGTAGTGAAGAGCCTGGAGTCGGTCTTGCTACCTTACTACACCGCTAACCTACGTTTAGCCGAACATCAGCATGGATTCCGCAAAATGCATAGCACTACCACCGCGCTAAACGCCATCACCACACAGATAGGTGTCGGTCTCAACCAATCTCGCCCAAATGACAGGACCGTGCTAGTTGCGCTTGACTTGTCGAAAGCTTTTGACACTGTTAATCACGCGCAACTCATTAACGACCTGGAAGATTCAAACCTTCCACCCTGTCTAAAACGTTGGACCGCCAACTACCTGAGTGGTCGGCAGTCATCGGTGGAATTTAGAGGAGAAAGATCAAAACCACGTATAATTAAGCAAGGGGTGCCACATGGTGGTGTCCTATCCCCGCTTCTGTTTAATTATTACATATCGAGGCTCCCTTCCCCACCAGAAGGCGTCTCGATCGTCTCCTACGCCGATGACTGCACGATCCTGGCGACTGGACCCTCCGTCGATGAGCTCTGCTCGAGAATTAATTCTTATCTGCCAACCCTTTCCAGTTTCTTCGCTGCACGGAACTTGACATTGTCACCGACCAAATCCTCGGCCACCTTATTTACGACGTGGACAGCGCAGGCGAACATGGAATTAGACGTCTACGTCGACGGCATTAAGCTTCCGACTGTCACACACCCCAAAATCTTAGGGGTCACGTTTGATAACATCTTCAAATACGGTGCTCATGTGGCCGCGATAGCCACCAAAGTACAAAGCCGTAACAAAATCCTCAAGTCACTAGCTGGCAGTACTTGGGGTAAAGACAAAGAAACGTTACTGGCAACGTACAAGGCAATCGGCCAGCCGGTTCTGAGCTACGCGACGCCAATATGGTCGCCGGGTTAGCAGACACACATTGGAGGAGGTTGCAGGCCTACCAAAACACCGCACTCAGAACTGCCACGGGGTGCCTCCTTATGTCTCCTGAACACCATCTTCATAATGAGGCAAAAATGCTCGATGTCAAAGAGCATTGCGAGAAGTTGACCAGACAATTCCTGTTCAACTGCTATAAACCGCAGCACCCGAACAGGAACCTGCTCAACGAAAATCCGCCTCCCAGGAGAATAAGGAGTCACCTCCGTAAGCACTATGACGAGATCCGTCACCACATCTTCTCGCCGTTTGATCCAAAGGTGCACCGACGGGCCCTTAACCTCATCCACACGGAGTCGGTAAACTCCTTTGTCAGGTCACGCCCAGTGAATGCAGTCCTACAGGCACAAGCTCCACCTGTTGCCGACGAGAAACGCGAACTGCCCAGGGAGACAAGAGTCACGCTGGCCCAACTTCGTTCTGGATACTGTAACAGACTAAACTCTTACCTATCCAGACTGAACCCTGACATGCCAAATGTCTGCCCGGCATGCGGCGTGTCTCCCCACGATACTAACCATCTGTTCATCTGCGCAACTGAGCCCACTCTTCTAACACCAATTTCACTCTCGTCCACCCATGTTGAAGCCGCGAGGTTTCTTGGACTTCCGTTAGAAGAGCCTGATGACAATGTTGGATGGGGGGTGACATCCTAGGCAGGTTAAGTAGTCGCTACAACAACAACAACAACATGGCAAGAGAACGTGACTAAGTGAGACTCATCAATCCCGCAGATCCCAGAATAAAAGATCTCAATGCGGAAATTCGTAGGATCGTCAACGAACACAAGCTGACCAAGTGGAAACAACACCTCGAGACATGCAACCTCTCCTGCGGAGTCGGAAAATTATGGTCGACTGTCAAGGCCCTATCCAATCCGACCAAACAGAAAGACAAGGTCGCCATTGCTTTCGGCGACAGCGTCAGTTCGGACGCCAGGAAATGCGCGAGCTCCTTTTGCCGGCTGTTTATAATGCATCCACCTGCGGATAGGACTAAGAGAAGAGCCCTTCGACGTGCGCGCAAACACAAACACTCTACTGCGCCCATTGCCGTCTCAGTCGCAGAGGTTAAGGAAGCCATAATGAAGGCCAACCCCTCAAAATCCATCGGACCCGACGGAATCGCCATGAAGATGATCAAACACAAAGGACAGAGTTATTTAGCGGCTCTCTTTAATCTCTCTCTAACTACCTTCGTTATACCTGAGATATGGAAACAAGCGATTGTAGTTCCTCTATTAAAACCAGGGAAGCCGGCGAACCTAGGAGAGTCTTATCGTCCGATATCCCTCCTTTCGCCGGTAGTGAAATTACTAGAGTCCATTCTGCTTCCTTACTTCGTTACAAATCTAAAATTGGCCGATCATCAACATGGTTTCCGAAAAAATCATAGCACGACATCCGCTTTGAACGCCATTACAACGCAGATTAACAACGGTTTGAATCAACATCCACCAAACCATAGAACGGTTCTCGTGGCACTTGACTTGTCAAATGCATTTGACACGGTCAATCACGCCACACTCCTTCGAGATCTGGATGAGACACCGCTCCCTGCCGGGCTTAAGAGGTGGACCGCTAATTACCTCAATGGTCGACAGGCAACCGTCAAATTTAGGAACAAGGAATCTAGACCACGAAGAATAAAACAAGGGGTGCCGCAAGGTGGTGTTCTCTCTCCCCTTTTGTTTAATTTCTATATTTCGAGACTTCGCCCCCCACTGGAGGGAGTCTCCATTGTTTCCTACGCTGGCGACTGCACGATAATGGCCTCGGGCAAGGGTCCCTCCATTGATGAACTCTGTATTAGAATCAACAGTTACCTCCATGACCTTTCCAGCTTCTTCACCGAGCGTAATCTGACCCTGTCTCCGACTAAATCTACGGCGACCCTGTTTACTACATGGAATGCGCAGATGGGGCAAGAGTTAAATGTCCACGTAGACGGAGTACCTCTACCTACTGTCAACCACCCAAAAATCTTGGGTGTAACATTTGACAACAGCCTCACCTTAGCTGGTCATGCCGCCGCGATAGCCTCAAAGGTACAGAGCCGCAATAAGATCCTCAAGTCACTGGCCGGCAGTACGTGGGGAAAAGACAAAGAAACATTGCTTGCTACATATAAGGCTATTGGGCCGGCCGGTTATTGACTATGCTGCGCCCATATGGTCGCCCAATCTTTCTAACACCAACTGGAGGAAATTGCAAGTCTGCCAAAACACCGCCATCAGAACTGCTGCGGGATGCCTGCTTATGTCATCTGAGTCTCACCTCCATCAAGAGGCAAAATTGCTCAATGTTCAAGAGCACGCGGAACTCTTGAGTAGACAGTTCCTTCTGAACTGTCATAAACCTAGCCATCCAAACCGACATCTTTTGGATGTAGCACCGCCCCCCAGAGACATAAGGAGACATCTCCGTAAGCATTACGATGAGATCCGGCATCATATCTCTTTGCCGTTTGATCTGCGGAACGATAGACGGGCTCTAACTAACCTCCACACCGAGTCGGTAGACAGATCTCTCAGATCTCGGCCTGTGAATCCCGTTATTAATACTCAACCACCTGAGTTGGCTGAGGAGGAACGTGTACTTCCGAGGGAGACTAGAGTCATACTGGCACAACTTCGCTCTGGATATTGTAAAAGGTTAAACTCTTACTTATCCAGACTGAACCCCAACATACCAAATACATGCCCTGCATGTGGTATGACCCCTCATGATACCATGCATCTTTTCTCCTGTTCAGTTGAACCCACTCTTCTAACACCCACATCACTCTGGTCCAACCCTGTGGAAACTGCGCATTTCCTCGGACTTCCGTTAGAAGAGCCTGATGACAATTTAGAGTGATCGAGCCCATTGAGCAGGGCGAAGCACTGTTAACAACAACAACAACAACATCTTGCGAAACTTTCTTTCGCCTTTGTGCACGTCCGTAGGAGTGGGTAAGGCAGCGAAGGAGCGCTCTGTATATTCAGTAAAGCGGTCCCAGTCCGCTTTGGTAAAGTTGATGTATGTTAATTTATCAGTCGTTATGAAGTCGGTCGGTCGTTCAACAGAGAGTAAGATGGGTAGGTGGTCTGAAGCTAATGTAAGCATCGGTCGCCAGATAACAAAGTTAATTAGGCCCGCGCTCGTTATGGAGATGTATGGCGAACTGTGGCAGTTACCTGCCACCCTGGTGGGGGCATCTCCATTGACTGTACAGAATGCTGAGTTTTCTATTTGGTCTGCAATTCCGTGTAATCTGCTTCTGCTGGCAAGTTGGAGTGCCAGAGATCGTGTGGCGTTGTTGAAGTCGCCTAGGATTAGACGGTTATCGCCCCTTAGCAACGCACTAATGTCGGGATGATAATCTCTAGGACAACACGTGACAGGAGGAATATAGATGTTTATGATTTGCAGGTCCGCGTCTCCTAACCGGACTGCTATGCCTTGGTATTCTAAGGTAGAGTCCCTGGGGTCGACGTCAGGGGAAAATAGATTATATTGACCCTGAAGAGCTCAATGATATTTTTGTTAAGTGTGCTACCCCTACTAGCTCTACAAATTCTCACTATATACTCCCTTCTCCTCTGTGTGCTGGCCAGCAATTTGAATTTTGTGCTGTGTCAGAGCTTGATGTGGCAAAATGCGTTTATAAGATACGATCGAATGCGATTGGTGCGGATGGTATTCCAATAAAATTTGTCAAAATAATTTTACCACAAATACTGCCAACCCTGACCCATGTTATAAATCACTGCATTACAACCTCGTGTTTCCCTGATGCGTGGAAAGTTGCTACTGTACTTCCAGTAGCTAAAAATAAGGTTGCAAGTAGTCCGTCTGATTTTCGTCCAATAAGTATTCTTCCTGCCCTATCAAAAAGTCTTGAGACCCTGATATCAGAGCAGATCAATTCCCATATTGAAAAACACAAATTACTATCGCCATTGCAATCTGGGTTTAGAGCAAAACACAGCTGCTCCACGGCTGTTATTAAAATTCTTGATGATATACGCACTCCTTATGATGGTAACCAAATTACATTGCTGTGTCTGCTAGACCTTTCAAAAGCATTTGACTCTGTCAACCATTCGTTGCTATGCAAGAAACTCAAATCTTATTTCGGCTTCGGGAACTCTGCTCTAAGACTTATGATGAGCTACTTGGACGGTAGAGCCCAACGTGTAAAGGTGGGGTCAGAATTTTCTGCTCTTAAGCCACTCGTAACTGGTGTACCCCAAGGTTCTATACTTGGACCACTATTATTCAGCTTATTTGTGAATGACTTATTTAGCATCTGTCAATATGCGCATATGCATGCTTACGCGGACGACATACAGTTGTATATGTCAGGAACACTTGAACAATGTTCTGAACTTGGTGCCAAGTTTAACAGTGACTTGTCATCTATATCTTCATGGGCGTCCAACAATTTTCTTTCCCTCAACTGTGAAAAATCGTATGTTTTGCCTATATCAAAAAGACCTATCAACGTGTCAGAACTTCCGCCTCTATTTATAAATGACAAGTGCCTTAAATTTGTCTCTAAAGCAACGAATCTTGGTTTTATTATTAACTCTAGTCTTTCCTGTGATGACCACATAAACGCCGTCATAAGCAAAGTCTACTACATTCTGCGAAACTTAAGGGTGTCTGCTGCATTTACCCCAGTTGGGATAAGGAGGCAGCTTGCTATTCAGCTAATACTTCCCATTATTTCTTATCCAGAATGTGTATATAGCAATTTAAATTCTAAATCTGCACATAAAATCGATGTAGTATTTAATCACGTAACTCGTTATGTTTTTGGATTGGCAAAACTTGATCACATATCCGCCTGGAGGACGTGTCTCTTGGGATGTGAAATATCTGAGTACCTGAAAGCAAGAAACTGTATTTTCCTGTACCGCGTCATTGCTGATAAGACGCCCAGTTATTTATATGACAAGCTAACCTTCTCGCGATCTGCTCGTAATAATGATATAATCGTACCTAGATACAATTATCTAAACTCTGCAAGACTATTCTTTGTCAATGCTATTCGCATATGGAACTCTATTCCTAACTCTATTCGAAATAGCTTAAGCAAAAGCAACTTTAGGGATGTTATATACTCACACTTTCGGCGAAGCTGAGCTTATCTTTCTATATCATATAAACTAGTAAATTTTGTTATGTATTCTGATACCTTCCTTTTTTTGGTTTACAATTTTGTCGTATGCAATGTTTACTCATTTATTTATATAATTATACATTTATTTGTTACTATCTCTATTTCCTTGTCACTTGTTTCTTTTTACATACGTTATACTTTAATTTTAAACCTACTTCTATATGATCATTGTTGTACTATAAAAAATCATATAAGATCTTATTGTTCTAATGCTACTGCCAATAAATGAAATGAAATGAAATGAAAGTGATGTGTAATGAACGCAAGGCCACCCCCATGACCGCTGGGACGGTCTTTTCGATGTACATTATACCCATCACAAGTTCGTAAGTCCGATCTTGTGTTCAATTTTGTCTCTTGTATCGCGGCGATTTTGATGTTGTGCGACTTCATAAAGTCAGTTATCTCCGCGATCTTTCCAGCTAATCCGTTACAGTTCAGCTGTTTTGAAGCGTGTAGGAGAAGTGTTGAGCGGCCATGCGAGATGGAGACGCTGGTGAGCGTGAGCGACAGTCGGGAGTGGGTGAGACGGGAATGGCAGCAGTGCTGGCAGCCGTGTAGACTGGCCTCCACACTGAGTCGGTAGACAGATCCCTCAGATCTCGGCCTGTGAATCCCGTTATTAATACTCAACCACCTGAATTGGCTGTAGAGGAGCGTGTACTTCCGAGAGAGACTAGAGTCATACTAGCACAACTTCGCTCTGGATTTTGTAATAGGTTAAACTCTTACTTATGCAGACTGAACCCCAACATACCAAATACATGCCCTGCATGTGGTATGACCCCTCATGATACCATACATCTCTTTTCCTGTTCAGTTGAACCCACTCTTCTAACACCCACATCACTCTGGTCCAACCCTGTGGAAACTGCGCATTTCCTCGGACTTCCGTTAGAAGAGCCTGATGACAATTTAGAGTGATCGAGCCCATTGGGCAGGGCGAAGCACTGTTAACAACAACAACAACAACTGGCGAGACAGGTTGGACCGGGTTACATTGAAATAACAGCCCTTGGCCGGGTAAAAAAACCCGGGTCATTCTGGTACGATAGAATCGGCTGTTGTGTCTCCTGAACGTCACCTCCATAGCGAGGCAAAAATGCTCGCCATTAAAGAACATAGAGAAATGCTGACAAGGCAATTTCTGTTCAGCTGCTACAAACCGCAGCATTCGATCAGGAGCCTGAACCCCTGCGGGTTAGGGGTTTAGAATATGCCTGAGGTAGGCATAGAGGCGACTAATATGAACAAAGGTAATGACGTGCAACTGGATGGTTGATCTACGGATATGATGACTCTTACCTTCCATTACACATCTTATCCTTCCTTACGGAAGGAGGGGTGACGTGACCTAGAAGGTTTCACTGGTCATAAATCGCTACCGCGTTAGTCGGGCAGTACCGCAAGGGAGTACCGGAGTGTACCGGGTTCAAATCCGGCCAAGGACTGTTAATTCGACAACACTCCCCAAAACCACAACACCACAAATTCGCCTCCAAGGACAATAAGAAATCATAAGGTGCCCCGACAAGCCCTCAAACTCATCTGCACAGAGTCGGTTAACTCCATTCAGTTCTAGTCCATTGAACTGCGCATTTCTTTGGACTCCCGATAGAAGAGCTTGACAATTCTCAGAGTGATCGTGCTCATTAGGCAGGGCGAAGCACTGTTAATAACCACGACAACATGGGGGAGAACGTTAGAAAACGCTACAAAGAAATAATAACCCTATCCAAGAATAATCTAAGATCATAACTAGGGTTCTAACGGGCCCCTGCAGGCTAAATGTTCACCTGAACAATCGGGACATCACGTCCAGCAGCCTATGCCGGTTCTGTGGTAGGGAGGATGAAACAGAACACATACTGTGCTGATGCGACGCTTTCTCGAGAAGAAGACAGAAGCACCTAGGTTTCCCCGACACTAGAGTGCAAGCACATACAAGAGGATTATTGATACCGAGGTCAAAACGCGTAATTTATACGTTCCCTGATATTTTTCGACGTGTTTTAGCAGTTAAGTACGGTCGTATAGAATTAATAGTAATTAGTAATTGTTTACCATTACCACAACAGCCGGTTCTACGTACCGGAATGACTCGGATTTTTACATCCGACCAAGGGCTGTTATTTTGACTCTACCCTGTCTGACCTGTCACCTTTTCCACTAATACTGCCATCCTCCGAGCAGCTCCTTGCAGCAGGGCTGCTCAAAACCTGCTCCGGGCTGGGGTTGAATCCAACCCGGGTCCAGGAGAATGGATCTGCTGCGTCTGCTGGAAGAAGATTTACGTTAAGCGTTCACATTCCGTCCAATGTAATTCTTGTAAAAGATGGCTGCACAAAACCAGGTGCTCCGGGCTAAATCCCTCCACACATAGGCCTCCTAGTTTCTACAAAACTTTCGTGGTCCCGTGGCCAACGACGATCTAGTATCGCACCGTCACAAGCGTCTGAAATAGTCTCCACGACTAATAGCACCAATAACGCCCAGCAAGAAGTGTGTAACACCCGCTGCCGCTCACGCCCACAGGCGCCAACACCTCACACAGCCGCTCACAGCTACTTCTTACGTAGCACCTCTGTCTCAGATGTGAGCAATGCCGAGCGACAGCTCACCCCCCTCCCACTTTCAACTTCCCCTTCTTCTTCCAGCACTAGCACAAATGTAAGTCAAAGCCACCAGCTCCTGGTCACTTACACCTTGTGCTCTGAGACTATATACACCTGCGACATCAGTCAAATGCAATTCCTGCCATGGCCTGTGTCACTTGCTTATATGTTCTCAACTTGGAAACAGCAACCTATGGACTGATACGTACGTTGCACCATGTTGTCGAGCTACGCAACCTACAACGTCGACCGATTCGCCACCTTCGGTGCTCCGGATCCCTCGTCTTCTAGAGTGCGACGCAGTGTGCGACCCAGCCTGCTTCCACCAAGGCATACGCACCAGTCCCTGACCCCCAGCGTGAACACTTCTCCCCTTCGCACTTCTGCGTCCTACAGTTAAACTGCAACGGCTTAACCGGGAAAGTGGGTGAAATAGTGAACTTCATGAAGCGACAGAACATCAAGATCGCTGCCATTCAGGAGACGAAGTTAAACGCCCGATCAAATCTTCGGACTTGTGACGGCTATAACATCCACCGACGTGATCGAGAAAGAGGTTTTGGGGGCGGTCTCGCCTTCATCACACACCAATCCGTGCAATATCGTCCATTTGAGCCCGACGTCGACCCGAGGGACAACCTCCTGGAACGTCAAGGAATGGTAGTCCGGACGGGCGACGTCGACCTCGAAATCATTAACATCTATATACCTCCTGCCACCTGCTGTCCGAGAGATTACCACCCTGACATCAGTGCGTTACTCAGAGGCGATAATCGTGTAATCCTCGGAGACTTCAACGCACACCACGATCTGTGGCACTCAAGCCTACAGGCCGATGGCAGGGGACAGGAATTGGCGGAACAAATAGACGATTCGACGTTTTGCACTGTGAACGGGGACGCCCCCACGAGAGTTGCGGTAAATTGTTCCAGTTCGCCAGACCTTGTTGTTGTTGTTGTAGCGACTACTTAACCTGTCCAGGGTGTCACCCCCAACCAACACTGTCATCAGGCTCTTCTAACGGAAGTCCAAGAAACCTCGCGGCTTCAACAGGGGTGGACCAGAGTGAGATTGGAGTTAGAAGAGTGGGCTCGGTTGAGCAGAGGAACAGATGGTTAGTATCGTGGGGAGACACGCCGCATGCCGGGCAGACATTTGGCATGTCGGGGTTCAGTCTGGATAAGTAAGAGTTTAGTCTGTTACAATATCCAGAACGAAGTTGAGCCAGCGTGACTCTTGTCTCCCTGGGCAGTTCGCGTTCCTCGGCGGCAACAGGTGGAGCTTGTGCCTGTAGGACCACATTCACTGGACGAGACCTGACAAAGGAGTTTACCGACTCCGTGTGGATGAGGTTGAGGGCCCGCCGGTGCACCTCTGGATCAAACGGCGAGGAGATGTGATGCCGGATCTCATCATAGTGCTTACGGAGGTGACTCCTTATTCTCCTGGGAGGCGGATTTTCGTTGAGCAGGTTCCTGTTCGGATGCTGCTGATTATGGCAGTTGAACAGGAATTGTCTGGACAACATCTCGCAATGCTCTTTGACATTGAGCATTTTTGCCTCATTATGAAGGTGATGCTCAGGAGACATAAGGAGGCACCCCGTGGCGGTTCTGAGTGCGGTGTTTTGGCAGGCCTGCAACCTCCTCCAATGTGTGTCTGCTAACCCCGGCGACCATATTGGCGTCGCGTAGCTCAGAACCGGCTGGCCGATTGCCTTGTACGTTGCCAGTAACGTTTCTTTGTCTTTCCCCCAAGTACTGCCAGCTAGTGACTTGAGGATTTTGTTACGGCTTTGTACTTTGGTGGCAATCGCGGCTACATGAGCACCGTATTTGAACATGTTATCAAACGTGACCCCTAAGATTTTGGGGTGTGTGACAGTCGGAAGCTTGATGCCGTCGACGTAGACGTTTAATTCCATGTTCGCCTGCGCTGTCCACGTCGTAAATAGGGTGGCCGAGGATTTGGTCGGTGACAGTGTCAGGTTCCGTGCAGCGAAGAAACTGGAAAGGGTTGGAAGGTATGAATTTAGTCTCGAGCAGAGCTCATCAACGGAGGGTCCAGTCGCCAGGATCGTGCAGTCATCGGCGTAGGAGACGATCGAGACGCCTTCTGGTGGGGAAGGGAGCCTCGATATGTAGTAATTAAACAGAAGCGGGGATAGGACACCACCCTGTGGCACCCCCTGCTTAATTACACGTGGTTTTGATCTTTCGCCTCTAAATTCAACCGATGACTGCCGGCCACTCAGATAGTTGGCGGTCCAACGCTTTAGACAGGGGGGAAGGTTTGAATCTTCCAGGTCGTTAATGAGTTGTGCGTGATTAACAGTGTCGAAAGCTTTCGACAGATCAAGCGCAACTAGCACGGTCCTGTCATTTGGGCGAGATTGGTTGAGACCGTCACCTATCTGTGTGGTGATGGCGTTTAGCGCGGTGGTAGTGCTATGCATTTTGCGGAAACCATGCTGATGTTCGGCTAATCGCAGGTTAGCGGTATAATAAGGGAGCAAGACCGCCTCCAAGGTCTTCACTACTGGCGAGAGGAGTGATATCGGTCGATATGACTCCCCCACGTTAGCCGGCTTGCCGGGCTTTAGTAGTGGCACCACCTTTGCCTGTTTCCATCTTTCTGGAATGACAAAGGTGGTCATGGACAGATTGAAGACGGTTGTTAGGTACCTTACTCCCTCATCGCCGAGATGTTTTAGCATCAGCATGGATATACCGTCTGGCCCAATGGATTTAGAATTTTTGGACCTCCGTATGGCCTCCCGAACCTCTGTGGTGGTGATGACAATGGGCGCTTGGTTGTTTTTGCGTTTGTGCGCTTCCCTGATGGCGCGCCTGATTTCCTTGTCAACCGGAGGATGCAGTACGAATTGCCGGCAGAAAGCGCTCGCGCATCTCTTTGGTTTCGACTGTACCTTATCACCAAAGGTGATGGATATTTTGTCGTTAGGTTTGGTCGGATAAGACAAGGATTTGACAGTGGACCATAATTTGCCAACACCAGCAGAGAGGTTGCAGGACCTTAGGTGCTCCTCCCATTTGGCGCGTTTGTGTTGATCGACTATCCGTCTGATCTCCGCATTGAGATCTTGAATTTGGGGATCCGTAGGGTTCAAGCGTCGCACGTGGTCACGTTCATTAGCCAGGGCCGCTGCCTCTGCGGGGAAGTACGGACGTATCTCCTTAATTCTGCCTGACGGAATGTATTGATTGGAGGCTGAAGCTATGACCATGCGAAACGCTTTTTCCCCTTCTCGTACATCAGACGGGATGGGAAGAGCAGCGAAGGTGCTCTCAGTGAAACCAAGAAAACCAACCCAGTCAGCTTTGTTGAAGTTAGTGAAGGTGCGCTTCTCAGAAGTGACGAAGTCATTGGGGCGATCGATTGAGAGGACTATCGACAGATGGTCAGATGCAAGAGTGAGCATTGGTCGCCATTCAACGCAGTTTATGAGACCTGCGCTGACAATTGTGAGGTCTGGCGAACTGGAACAATTTGCCGCAACTCTCGTGGGGGCGTCCCCGTTCACAGTGCAAAACGTCGAATCGTCTATTTGTTCAGCCAATTCCTGTCCCCTGCCATCGGCTTGTAGGCTTGAGTGCCACAGATCGTGGTGTGCGTTAAAGTCTCCGATAATTACACGGTTATCGCCCCTGAGTAACGCACTGATGTCAGGGTGGTAATCTCTCGGACAGCAGGTGGCAGGAGGTATATAGATGTTTATAATTTCAAGGTCGACGTCTCCTGTCCGGACAACCATTCCTTGACGTTCCAGGAGGTTGTCCCTCGGGTCGACGTCAGGCTCAAATGTACGATATTGCACGGATTGGTGGGTGATGAAGGCGAGTCCGCCCCCAAGTCCCCTCTCTCGGTCACGTCGGTGGATGTTATAGCCGTCACAAGTCCGAAGACTTGATCGGGCGTTTAACTTCGTCTCCTGAATGGCAGCGATCTTAATGTTCTGACGCTTCATGAAGTTCACTATTTCACTCACTTTCCCAGTTAGGCCGTTGCAGTTTAGTTGTAGGACGCGAAAGTGCGAAGGGGGAGAAATATTCACGCTGGGAGTCAGGGACTGGTGCGTATGCCTTGGTGGAAGCAGGCTGGGTCGCACACTACGTCGCACTCTAGAAGTCGAGGGATCCGAAGCACCAGAAGGTGGCGAATCAGTTGACGTTGTAGGTTGCGTAGCTCGACAACATGGTGCAACGTACGTATCAGTCCATAGGTTCCTGTTTCCAAGTTGAGAACATATAAGCAGGTGACACAGGCCAAGGCAAGAGTTGCATTTGACTGATGTCGCAGGTGTATATAATCTCAACCGACAAACAGAGCACAAGGTGTAAGGGACCAGGAGCTGGTGGCTTTGACTTACATTTGTACTAGTGCTGGAAGAAGAAGGGGAAGTTGAAAGTGGGCGAGGGGTAGGCTGTCGCTCGGCATTGCTCACTTCTGAAACAGAGGTGCTACGTAGAAAGTAGCTGTGAGCGGCTGTGTGAGGTGTTGGCGCCTGTGGGCGTGAGCGGCAGCGGGTGTTACACACTTCTTGCTGGGCGTTGTTTGTGCTATTAGTCGTGCAGACTGTTACAGAAGCTTGTGACGGTGCGATACTAGATCGTCGTTGGCCACGGGACGTCCGAGGGCGTGAACAGCAAGGGGCCACGAAAGTTTTGTAGAAACTAGGGGGCCTATGTGTGGAGGGATTTAGCCCGGAGCACCTGGTTTTGTGCAGCCATCTTTTGCAAGAATTGCACTGGACAGAGTGTGAACGCTTAACGTAGATTTTCTTCCAGCAGACGCAGCAGATCCATTCTCCTGGACCCGGGTTGGATTCGACCCCAGCCCGGATAAGGAGGGTTTTGAGCAGCCCTGCTGCAAGGAGCTGCTCGGAGGATGACAATATTAGTGAAAAAGGTGACAGGTTAGACAGGGTAGAGTCGAAATAACAGCCCTTGGTCGGATGTAAAAATCCGAGTCATTCCGGTACGTAGAACCGGCTGTTGTGGGAATGTTTCGCATGGCCATAGCTTCGCCAGACCTCACAATTGTCAGCGCAGGTCTCATAAACTGCGTTGAATGGCGACCAATGCTTACTCTTGCATCTGACCATTTGCCGATAATCCTCTCAATCGATCGCCCCAATGACTTCGTTACCTCTGAGAAGCGCACCTTCACTAACTTCAGTAAAGCTGACTGGGTTGGTTTTCTTAATTTCACTGAGAGCACCTTCGCTGCTCTTCCCATCCCGTCTGACGTACGAGAAGGGGAAAAAGCGTTTCGCTTGGTCATAGCTTCAGCCTCCAATCAATATATGCCGTCAGGTAGAATTAAGGAGATACGTCCGTACTTCCCCGCAGAGGCAGCGGCCCTGGCTAATGAACGTGACCACGGGCGACGCTTGAACCCTACGGATCCTCAAATTCAAGATCTCAATGCGGAAATCAGACGACTAGTTGATCAACACAAACGCGCCAAGTGGGAGGAGCACCTAAGGACCTGTAACCTCACCTAAGGACCTGTAACCTCACCTAAGGACCTGTAACCTCTCTAACCGGTGTTGGCAAACTATGGTCCACTGTAAAATCCTTGTCTAATCCGACCAAACCGAACGACAAAATATTCATCACCTTTGGTTGTTGTTGTTGTTGTTGTTGTTAACAGTGTTTCGCCCTGCCCCAGATTGGACAGGGTTACACTGAAATAACAGCCCTTGGCCGGGTGAAAAAACCCGGGTCATTCCGGTGCGATAGAACCGGCTGTTGTGGTGATAAGGTACAGTCGAAACCAAAGAGATGCGCGAGCGCTTTCTGCCGGCAATTTGTACTGCATCCTCCGGTTGACAAGGAAATCAGGCGCGCCATTAGGGAAGCGCACAAACGCAAAAACAACCAAGCGCCAAATCTATTGGCCCAGACGGTATATCCATGCTGATGCTTAAACATCTCGGTGACGAGGGAATAAGGTACCTAACAACCGTCTTCAATCTGTCCATGACCACCTTTGTCATTCCATAAAGATGGAAACAGGCCAAGGTGGTGCCACTACTAAAGCCCGGAAAGCCAGCCAACGAGGGGGAGTCATATCGACCGATATCACTCCTCTCGCCAGTAGTGAAGACCCTGTAGTCGGTCTTGCTACCTTACTACACCGCTAACCTACGTTTAGCCGAACATCAGCATGGATTCCGCAAAATGCATAGCACTACCACCGCGCTAAACGCCATCACCACACAGATAGGTGTCGGTCTCAACCAATCTCGCCCAAATGACAGGACCGTGCTAGTTGCGCTTGACTTGTCGAAAGCTTTTGACACTGTTAATCACGCGCAACTCATTAACGACCTGGAAGATTCAAACCTTCCCCCCTGTCTAAAACGTTGGACCGCCAACTACCTGAGTGGTCGGCAGTCATCGGTGGAATTTAGAGGCGAAAGATCAAAACCACGTATAATTAAGCAAGGGGTGCCACAGGGTGGTGTCCTATCCCCGCTTCTGTTTAATTATTACATATCGAGGCTCCCTTCCCCACCAGAAGGCGTCTCGATCGTCTCCTACGCCGATGACTGCACGATCCTGGCGACTGGACCCTCCGTCGATGAGCTCTGCTCGAGAATTAATTCTTATCTGCCAACCCTTTCCAGTTTCTTCGCTGCACGGAACCTGACATTGTCACCGACCAAATCCTCGGCCACCTTATTTACGACGTGGACAGCGCAGGCGAACATGGAATTAGACGTCTACGTCGACGGCATTAAGCTTCCGACTGTCACACACCCCAAAATCTTAGGGGTCACGTTTGATAACATGTTCAAATACGGTGCTCATGTAGCCGCGATTGCCACCAAAGTACAAAGCCGTAACAAAATCCTCAAGTCACTAGCTGGCAGTACTTGAGGTAAAGACAAAGAAACGTTACTGGCAACGTACAAGGCAATCGGCCAGCCGGTTCTGAGCTACGCGACGCCAATATGGTCGCCGGGGTTAGCAGGCACACATTGGAGGAGGTTGCAGGCCTGCCAAAACACCGCACTCAGAACTGCCACGAGGTGCCTCCTTATGTCTCCTGAACACCATCTTCATAATGAGGCAAAAATGCTCGATGTCAAAGAGCATTGCGAGATGTTGACCAGACAATTCCTGTTCAACTGCTATAAACCGCAGCACCCGAACGGGAACCTGCTCAACGAAAATCCGCCTCCCAGGAGAATAAGGAGTCACCTCCGCAAGCACTATGACGAGATCCGGCACCACATCTTCTCGCCGTTTGATCCAAAGGTGCACCGACGGGCCCTCAACCTCATCCACACGGAGTCGGTAAACTCCTTTGTCAGGTCACGCCCAGTGAATGCAGTCCTACAGGCACAAGCTCCACCTGTGGCCGACGAGGAACGCGAACTGCCCGGGGAGACAAGAGTCACGCTGGCCCAACTTCGTTCTGGATACTGTAACAGACTAAACTCTTACCTATCCAGACTGAACCTTGGTTTCACTGAGAGCACCTTCGCTGCTCTTCCCATCCCGTCTGATGTACGAGAAGGGGAAAAAGCGTTTCGCATGGCCATAGCTTCAGCCTCCAATCAATACATTCCGTCAGGCAGAATTAAGGAGATACGTCCGTACTTCCCCGCAGAGGCAGCGGCCCTGGCTAATGAACGTGACCACGTGCGACGCTTGAACCCTACGGATCCCCAAATTCAAGATCTCAATGCGGAGATCAGACGGCTAGTCGATCAACACAAACGCGCCAAATGGGAGGAGCACCTAAGGTCCTGCAACCTCTCTGCTGGTGTTGGCAAATTATGGTCCACTGTCAAATCCTTGTCTAATCCGACCAAACCTAACGACAAAATATCCATCACCTTTGGTGATAAGGTACAGTCGAAACCAAAGAGATGCGCGAGCGCTTTCTGCCGGCAATTCGTACTGCATCCTCCGGTTGACAAGGAAATCAGGGAAGCGCACAAACGCAAAAACAACCAAGCGCCCATTGTCATCACCACCACAGAGGTTCGGGAGGCCATACGGAGGTCCAAAAATTCTAAATCCATTGGGCCAGACGGTATATCCATGCTGATGCTAAAACATCTCGGCGATGAGGGAGTAAGGTACCTAACAACCGTCTTCAATCTGTCCATGACCACCTTTGTCATTCCAGAAAGATGGAAACAGGCAAAGGTGGTGCCACTACTAAAGCCCGGCAAGCCGGCTAACGTGGGGGGAGTCATATCGACCGATATCACTCCTCTCGCCAGTAGTGAAGACCTTGGAGGCGGTCTTGCTCCCTTATTATACCGCTAACCTGCGATTAGCCGAACATCAGCATGGTTCCCGCAAAATGCATAGCACTACCACCGCGCTAAACGCCATCACCACACAGATAGGTGACGGTCTCAACCAATCTCGCCCAAATGACAGGACCGTGCTAGTTGCGCTTGATCTGTCGAAAGCTTTCGACACTGTTAATCACGCACAACTCATTAACGACCTGGAAGATTCAAACCTTCCCCCCTGTCTAAAGCGTTGGACCGCCAACTATCTGAGTGGCCGGCAGTCATCGGTTGAATTTAGAGGCGAAAGATCAAAACCACGTATAATTAAGCAGGGGGTGCCACAGGGTGGTGTCCTATCCCCGCTTCTGTTTAATTACTACATATCGAGGCTCCCTTCCCCACCAGAAGGCGTCTCGATCGTCTCCTACGCCGATGACTGCACGATCCTGGCGACTGGACCCTCCGTTGATGAGCTCTGCTCGAGACTAAATTCATACCTTCCAACCCTTTCCAGTTTCTTCGCTGCACGGAACCTGACACTGTCACCGACCAAATCCTCGGCCACCCTATTTACGACGTGGACAGCGCAGGCGAACATGGAATTAAACGTCTACGTCGACGGCATCAAGCTTCCTACTGTCACACACCCCAAAATCTTAGGGGTCACGTTTGATAACATGTTCAAATACGGTGCTCATGTAGCCGCGATTGCCACCAAAGTACAAAGCCGTAACAAAATCCTCAAGTCACTAGCTGGCAGTACTATCGCACCGGAATGACCCGGGTTTTTTCACCCGGCCAAGGGCTGTTATTTCAGTGTAACCCTGTCCAACCTGGGGCAGGGCGAAGCACTGTTAACAACAACAACAACAAAGAAACGTTACTGGCAACGTACAAGGCAATCGGCCAGCCGGTTCTGAGCTACGCGACGCCAATATGGTCGCCGGGGTTAGCAGACACACATTGGAGGAGGTTGCAGGCCTGCCAAAACACCGCACTCAGAACAGCCACGGGGTGCCTCCTTATGTCTCCTGAGCATCACCTTCATAATGAGGCAAAAATGCTCAATGTCAAAGAGCATTGCGAGATGTTGTCCAGACAATTCCTGTTCAACTGCCATAATCAGCAGCATCCGAACAGGAACCTGCTCAACGAAAATCCGCCTCCCAGGAGAATAAGGAGTCACCTCCGTAAGCACTATGATGAGATCCGGCATCACATCTCCTCGCCGTTTGATCCAGAGGTGCACCGGCGGGCCCTCAACCTCATCCACACGGAGTCGGTAAACTCCTTTGTCAGGTCTCGTCCAGTGAATGTGGTCCTACAGGCACAAGCTCCACCTGTTGCCGCCGAGGAACGCGAACTGCCCAGGGAGACAAGAGTCACGCTGGCTCAACTTCGTTCTGGATATTGCAACAGACTAAACTCTTACTTATCCAGACTGAACCCCGACATGCCAAATGTCTGCCCGGCATGCGGCGTGTCTCCCCACGATACTAACCATCTGTTCCTCTGCTCAACCGAGCCCACCCTTCTAACTCCAATCTCACTCTGGTCCACCCCTGTTGAAGCCGCGAGGTTTCTTGGACTTCCGTTAGAAGAGCCTGATGACAATGTTGGTTGGGGGTGACACCCTGGACAGGTTAAGTAGTCGCTACAACAACAACAACAACAACCCTGACATGCCAAATGTCTGCCCGGCATGCGGCGTGTCTCCCCACGATACTAACCATCTGTTCATCTGCTCAACTGAGCCCACTCTTCTAACACCAATTTCACTCTGGTCCACCCCTGTTGAAGCCGCGAGGTTTCTTGGACTTCCGTTAGAAGAGCCTGATGACAATGTGGGGGTGACATCCTAGGCAGGTTAAGTAGTCGCTACAACAACAACAACAGTAATTGTTTACAACCGCCAGTCAAAAAAAAAACTGTTGGTACCAGGAATCACAATCCGGATCAGATCAATTATTTTTAATATTTGCTAATTGTTTCCTTTAGGAGACAACTGCTAAAACACGTCCGAAATTATCGGGAAAGGTATCAAAAGACGCGTTTTGACCTCGGGACCAATAACCCTGAAGCGGATTTTCGAGTTTTTGTTTCCGTGAAGAGATATTTGCCAACAAAGTTGAAAATTTTCTGTCATTTTCATGTGTTTGTTGTAATCACAGATTAGGGTGGATCGAAAAGTGCAAAAAGTGTGTTCTGCGCAGAAATACTGTGGACCGCGTAGCCGGTGTTGGACCGGCTAAGGGTTATTTTTTTGAAGCGCGGCCGAAGGCCGCCTACGCAGAAAGGTGTTCTGCACATAGATACCTTGGATCAAGCCCCCTATTTGGGATCGGACCCGGGTCATTTTTGGGTTTTTTGCGAATAACATTTCACTGAAACCAAAAATTTACAATCCGCTTTCGGATTGTTGATACCGAAGTCAAAACGCGTTGCTTGATACCTCTCCCGACATTTTTGGACGTGTTTTAGCAGTTGTCTCCTAAAGGACACAATTACCAAATATATTGAGTTATTGAAAGGAAGTCTTCCTGAACAAGTTTAGTTTAAAGATTCATCGCTTTCATACAAAGCGAATAAAGAAGAAAAAAGGCAAATTTCACAATTATTTTCATAATAAAAAGGTTGGGTTAAGCAATGAAATAACTAAAGCGAGCTGCCCTCTTTCCAAAGTCGACATCTACCCTATTAGCAAAAAAAAAAAGTTGCCTACGCATCATCTAAATGACAGTTTTCATACATACATGCACGAATTTATAAATGCCTGGCAATACCGGGGATCGACTCACATCTAGATTTAATTTAACATATGTCTTTAGCTCAAGCACATTGAAAATATCTTGCACAAGCCCCAATTTTAGCAATAACTAAGTTAAGTTCATTTCTTCTACATCAAACTATACCATCAGTAAACAAGCAAACAACATTGTATGGCGCCCGCTACACAGTCAGTAAATATCACGATATTTGGATCACGATAAATACTGATGGATTGATGGATCGCAAACTGACGCTACACATTCAATACTTATCGTCAGTACTTTCGTAATTTTCATTCTAAGCGGTCCGTAAAAAATGGAGCAAGAAAATACAAAACGGGCGTGTTTAGCTATATTAATAGATTTTTCTATTAAAAAAAAAATAAGAGACGATACTGGACCAAAAATTGGTATAAAGAGCGAAACAAATACAGAAGCATAAATTTGTTGGATTTAATTCGCCTCTATCAAGAATTGACGCTACACCGTCAATACCATTGTACAACTCTACAAGTAAGTTATGTCGGCATCCCTTTCTCTTCCTTCTCTTTCTAGCTCATAGGCGTTTGACACTCACTCACATGTCAAACAAGCGTTTGACACTCACTCGTGGCTGGGTTGCTAGTCAGCTAACAATGAAGGGATGCAAAGACTTAGTGCAAAAATGGACTGAATTTTACAGCTGGGCTGCTGTGTTATTTAATTTCTTTAACTGAATTTAGTATGAAAACGTGTTTATAAATTTGGAAAATAACTAATAATAAGCCCTAACTGAATAAAAATAAATGGTAATTCTATACGACCGTACGTAACTGCTAAACCACGTCCAAAATTATCAGAAGACCCGCTTTGACCTCGGAATCAATAATAATCCAAAAGCGGAAACTCGATTATATATTTCTATCAAGAGATATTTGCAATCAAAGTTGAACATCTTCTTTTGATACCTTTCCCGATATTTTTGGACGTGTTTTACCAGAATTACCGTTGTTTTCGTTGTTAATAAAGTTATTTCCATCTAATTATATGATTAACTAATTAGAAATATCTGGATTATTTGCAATAACTTTTCTTATGGTAATATTACTGAGGCCGTGTGCGAATCGGAAACATTTTACTCAGAGGAAAAATGAGGTAAACTATGGTGTAAAAATATTTTTCATTTCGCTGTGCCAAATGTAATGGTAAATTTTGACAGTTGTAAATTTTGGCATCTTAAAAATCACGTGCGAAAGCAAATAGTCTGTGAATAAATTTTAAATGTACTTCGTTTTTTGCCATTTTGTTTTTAATTTTTTGCGTTAAATTACATTTTATCGTTTAATAACGTGTTGGCATATAAATTCATTTGAAATAATATGATTGGCAATACCGAATGCATATATGTCTACACATTCGTAGTTGTCAAAATTTTACCTAGCCCTATGGGCTAGGGTAAATTCAGACGTTCATACTCACCGCGATAAATGTCGGAATTTTCTTTCGCTCTGTCAAAATTTACAATTTTCAACCAATTGGCACAGAGCCTGAAAAAACAGTTCAGTAGCTGCGAACTTGTGAAGCCGCCTTAACTATTATTTTCTAAAGTAATTTTGTTTAGTAATTCTTTTTTTTAATAAAAAGTTGAATTTATTAATTTTATTTGTAAATATTGCTTCAGTTATGTATATGGGTGATAATAGGCCTACAGGGAACGGCACACCCAATAAAATTTAGATAGCGGGCCTACATTGCAGCCTCCTGGGTGGTGTAGGAAAGCAATGGTTAGCAAAGTGTCTAAAAGGGGTCTGATGAGAAGCGGGTGACTTCCTAACATGAAACCCCAACCATCGCGTGCAAACGTTTTAACTTTTATAATCTTTTCTAAAAATTAAGGCAAAGCTACGATAAGTACAGCGCTCAAGCGACGTGGAAGTTCACATAAGCGCACCCTTATATGTACGCTTGGTACACACCGTGCACACACAAAAGAAAAACAAGAAATAAGCATGCGCATTTTAGGAGACACACTTGAAATGGAAGGGAGCTTTATTAAGTTACTGTGACGAATTCGATGATTTCTTGATTATCAATCCTGGGTTCGATCACTATAAAGTCGAATAAACACACGCACAGATAATGTAACTAATAGCTAGTTTTATTTACTAGTAATAAACGCAATAAAAATTTAAGAGGTTGGTAACTTCGCAGTAGTTCACTATTGAACGCTTGAAAATAAACTGATCAGTCTGCCTTGCTTGGTCACTGCCTTATATAGTCCGACAGGGTGCTTGCCTACGCACCGAGAACTTTCTTGGTTGTTCGCTTTTCGTGTTCTGGAAGGGTCGGTGTTATTTATTGGCATCTCTTTGCATCGTATTCGCAAACACTCGCGCCATCTCTCTTCCTCTTCCTAGTTACACGCTTGCATGCATAAGCGTAGCCATCGTTATCTCAGTTGTGTTAACTAGTTGTGGGAGTGTTATTGAGTTAGGGATGGTACATGCTTGACAATAATCGCCACACTACCCTCCACCCATGGCGAAATTATACAGGTGCACGCACGGCGATATATGTATCAAACTTTTTTTATTTTTACTTATGGGTCTTATGTCAAACTCGAAGCGAATTGGGTTTGTTTACGTTTATGTGTTTACATTCTTATTAGTACGTGTGTTTCGCAAATTATTGTAGAAACGAATTATAATAAATTGTTGTGTGCGTTTTTTGAAATTAAATATCAATATAAAAAATAAAAAGTGTTTCGGAATGGGAAAGTACGCGGTTTGTTTAAAAAAATATTACGGGGAACTGGACCCTTCTTCCAGGTGCCTGCTGACGACCAAAAGCGTTTGTTGTGGGAAACTAATTGCCGGGTGCAATTACGCCCAAAAGACTTTATTTGTGCGGATCATTTTTCACGCGAAGACATGATTTGCGGTGGAAAAAAGGCGAGACTGCTGCAAAAAGCAAAAGCAATACCGTATCCTCCTTTACTCAGCGTTGTGGACACTAATTGCGCGCCTGTTGCACAACCAATCCTAGGCTCGGAGTTGTGTTTCATTGAGTAAGTTGGATTGTTGCTTATAAAACGAAACTTTAATGATATAAGTTTAAGAAAATATTAATATTAATGGTAATTCTATACGACAGCACGTAACTGCTAATATACGTCCAAAAATCTCGGGAAACGTATCAAACGACGGGTTTTAACCTTCGTATCAATAATCCGAAAGCGGAAATTCGATATTTTATGTCTGTTCAGAGATATTTGCAATTAAAGTTGAAATTTTTCTGTCATTTTCATGTGGTTGTTGTAATCACAGATTAGGGTGTACTGAAAAGTGCAGAAATGTGTTCTGCGCAGAAATATTGTGGACCGCGTAGCCGTTGTTGGACACACAGAACACATTTCTGCACTTTTCAGTACACCCTAATCTGTGATTACAACAACCACATGAAAATGACGGAAAAATTTCAACTTTAATTGCAAATATCTGTGAACAGACATAAAATATCGAATTTCCACTTTCGGATTATTGATACGAAGGTTAAAACCCGTCGTTTGATACCTTTCCCGAGATTTTTGGACGTATATTAGCAGTTACGTGCTGTCGTATAGAATTACCATATTAATTAGTATCCAATGACAAATTTGTGTAATTTAGGTCTAATCGAAATTTGCAATACTGCGTGGCAGAGCCAATGTCGATAGACGTAAATAGTTCTTCGGGTGCTGTCATTTTAGATGTACAGATTCTTACAGCAAGCTCTGAAACCCAAACAGAGTAAGAACTATAGATCGAATTTGTTCATTCAGTATTAGTATTACCTATTATATGTTTCAAAACATTATTTGCAGCTGTGTAATATTCGAGGCCCTGATGGAGCCGGAAATATTATCATTGAAGAGCGAGGTTAGTAGGCTAAAGCAGGGAAACAAAGACCTACAGCGTAAGCAGAATGAGTCCAAAACCGTCTTGGATAATTTCAGACATATTTTTACGGATGGTCAAATGCGTAAGATGATTGCGCCAGGTATGATTTACTGAATTCATTTATGCTCAAATAATTATATACCTAAGTAAATTTATTAATTTTCACATAGAAAAAACTATCCAATGGCATTGGAAAGATATTTCGAGTGCGATTTGCTTGAACGCGGCTGGGCCAAGAGCCTACAGTCATCTATATGACAAAGGTGTCCCACTTCCACATGTATCAACCCTAAACCGCTGGTCTCGCAAAACAGACATGAGCGAGGGTCTCCTGGCTGCGTCATTTGAAGCGTTCGAAGACATGTCTGAACTAAGTAATGATGACAAAATATGTGTTCTTTCATTTGACGAAATGAAAGTAGCCGAAGCGTATGAATACGACCAGCTGGGAGGTCACGTTCAAAAACCAGTGAGGAATGTGCTAGTGGTGATGGCGCGCGGGTTATTAAAATCCTGGAAGCAGCCTATGTTTTATGCGTTCGACACGCCAATGACCAGGGACATTTTGTGTTCTATTATTATAGCCTTAAAAAATATAAACTTTCAAGTAGTTGCGGTTGTTAGCGATATGGGTTCCACAAATCGGAATTTATGGTGGAGGTCGCTGAAAGTAACTATAGGTAAAATTTAAATTGCAATCTATTTTCTTATATTTTAAAGCATGTAATTTGGAATTTGTTCAATTGGTGCTTTTTTTTAGATAAACCATGGTTTGCACATCCATCGGACGATACTTCTAAAGTCTTTGTATTCGCATATGCACCGCACCTGCTGAAATTAGTGCGAATCACTATCTAGCCCACAATATCATATGGAACAATCATCTCCTTACTACTAGGACAATTTGCGACTTATTAAACCACACTTCCAGCTCTGACGTGTCGATAACTCACAAAATATCGTACGAAAATCTTGAAGTAAACCAGTCAGGTAATTTAAACTATGTTACAAAATACTTAACCCTTTGTCTGTCTTTTGGGGTCTATTTGACCCCAGACCATTTTAAGTAGCTATAACTATTTTCCCTTAGCACATGCATATTACAGCTTTGCTGACATCCTTGAGTATCCTATTATTGATAGTTTGATCCAATCTTAGACCTTACAAAAATTCAAGATTGCCGTAGATTTCGGCATAAAGTGTAAATTCACACTTGTTGTCCTTTGGGGAATCGTCTAATGTAAAGCGACCTTTACAGTCTTAGAGTTGGTTGTAGCTTTCGTAGATAACACTTGGAAAGTTATGTCAGAAGCTACTACTAAATTAAAATGCCTACTATAAAAACAATCCCCTACATTTCATATTTAAAATTTCAGCACGTCAAAAAGTAAAGACCGCAGCTCGTCTATTTTCCAACTCAGTTGTCAGTGCCCTTCGTCGGTGCCATTCGGTAGGGTATGAGCTGTACAAACCTTTGGAAACTATTCAGCTCGTAAATGATTGGTTTGACGTTTTGAACTCAAGCATGGGAACATTTGCTTATCCGGGAAAGGTATTTTTAGTTACCCCAAATTTAATTAATTTTTCTTATGGTTTTAAAACTTAAGGAACCCTTTGGAAAAGATGTCCCCAATCAGTTGGATATTTTGAATCGCATGAACGAATTCATGTCGTCGCCAATTCTCCCAGGAAAAAAAAGTATTGAACTTTTTCAAAAGGGAATCCTGATGACGAATAGGGCGTTGGTTGGTTTGTAAAACGAGCTTAAATTAAAATCAAATGTGGAATACATTTTGCCGTACCGGCTGAATCAGGATGTCCTCGAAAATTTCTTTGGCGCAATTCGAAGCAAAGGCGGTTTAAATGACCACCCGACGCCAATGGATTTTCAGTATAGGCTCCGAAAATATATTTTGGGTAAAATAGATACTATATTGCACCGATAGAATATGTATTTATTCATCTTGCTTCTTATTTTAGCGGGAAATACACAGTCATTGCGACCCACCGGGAATGTTTTGAAAGATTCGACCGAATGGGTCCCTCAAGGAACATCGACCCCTTTCAAACCAAGCGGCAGAGCCAATTTAAATGTCAGCGTTGTGGACACTATAAATGGTAGCAAAAGCGGATTTATTGGTCCAATTGGCTCAGAACAGAGCAAAGAAAACCACGATCATGGAGATGAAGAGTCGGATATTATTAACTGTTTAGATTCATCCTACCCAGATGATTGTGGCGTTTTGAAGGAGGACGCTTTGGCATATATCTCTGGGTACATGATTAAAAAACTGAAGTTGGAGGAGTTCCGAGATCTTCGACCATCGATCGGTTTTGTGGACCAAGTCAGCAAAGGTTTTTTGAAAAAACCATCTCCATATCTAATGCATGGCGTAAAAGTTATGGAGAAAATATTTGAGCGCATTAATGGGTCGGAAATCTCCGATTGCAAAAACCTCCATCAACGATTGGTAAGCAGCAGCGCACATGTAGGGTTAAAAAAGCTTCTTAAAATCAAGCTTTAAGTACATCGTCTCATGCATCGTTCATATAGTCCCTAGATGTGCTTTACAAACAAATATCGGTAAGATTTGCGTGTAATGAAATAAAATTAACGATAGCTTTTTTAATCTGCTTATCGTCTTACAGCAAGTACCAGCCTGGAATAACAACTGGAAACAGCCCTTGTCAGGAGGTGGAATAAAAACTTTTAGAAATATGGCTACTGGAAGCAGCCCTTTTCAGAAGGTGGAATAACAACTTTTAGGAAAATGGCTACTGGAAACAGCCCCTTTCATGGCTACCGAAAATACCACAAACAGCCCTTTTCAGGGCTACCGAAAATACCACAAACAGCCCTTTTCAGGGCTACCGAAAATACCAAAGAGAAAATGTTGTTCTAAATCATATAATTTTATTTTAAAATAATTTTCAAAACTTCTTTAACTTTTACAAAATATCTGCTATCACTAAATTCCTTATCATTCGTAATTCTGACTCTGGGATATGGTTTAATGGAAATGATACGGATATTGCCAATAAAACGCACACTTCTTCAAGTTCATTGAGGTGTATTGAAGTGACCATTTGATAAATGTGTTTGTATTTCATCATCATTGAGCGACTTAATTGCAGCCATAATAGATTTAAAATTACCCTTTAAACGCTGACCTAACAACTACATGGAAAGAGGTGGTAATTAAATCAAGGGCTAAAAAATTCGGAATTCGCCATATGTACCTTATGATCCAGTTCTGCACGCAATGTTATGCCATATTTCTCCTTATCTGAGCTCAGAGTTAGTTTTCGTACATTCAATTCGCTTAATATAAATGCCTCTAAGTTTTTTATTGCTGCTAAGCAATCCGTGTCTTTATGTATAACAATAATTTCAGAAACGTGATACTTTATAGGTAAAGTACGACGATCGCGCATTACACGCCCCAATTCAACAACAGATTGCATTAGTGATACAGATTTTTCAATATCTTTGCGTATAAGAGTGCAATTGCAAACAGGCATAAATTGAAAATGAACTGACGATGCGTTTTCAACAGCACCCATTGATTGGAAAAGCACTAAACGTTGGTATACTCGCATGTAGTCTGAGAGATATGGTGTAAATGGTGCCATCATTTTAACCATTGAATAAAGTACATCATATAATGTATCCAAAGATTGAATGCATTCTTGTTGCCCTAATTCGCGTAAACGTATGTACCTGTAATTAGAAATTTATAATTGGTACTTTTTTTTTTTTTTTAATTACACTATGCTATATTGGTATATTAATATAATCTACGGATCCTTTTTCTTAAGAATAAGCAAAGTAAACTTGTGTTGACATAGAGTTTAAATAATTTCACGCATTACCTATTGGTCAATTGGTCTATAGATTTGGTCAGCCTGGGCACCACAGTGTACAAGCGGTATTGTTTCATTTCCTTGGCCAGAAAATCGACCAAGTACTCCTTAAAAGAAATTATCCAAATATCAAGTACAGCTGACTCGTCAATGTTATCGAAATGTCGTTTTTTATCATACATATAAAGCTGTCCGTTTGATAGATCTTGCTTTTCAAAACGTGCAATATTTTGTAATAAAAATCTGTATGCATTATACCATGGTAAAAATACGTCCTTGATTATATCACGTACACCCTCCTCTTTAAAGCGTAAATTTTCAGCTCTCACAACCGGCGAATTAATCAAATATAAACGTAGTGCATCGGCACCATATTTACACACTACTTCCATTGGATCTGGATAATTCTTCTTTCGTTTAGACATTTTTGTCCATCTGCAGCCAAAACGAGACCGTTGGCAATTAAATTTTTAAATGGTGCCTTGTTAAATAAAGCTGTAGAAATAACTAAAAGTGTGTAGAACCAGCCACAAGTCTGATCAATGCCTTCAGCAATAAAATCAGCCGGAAAATTATTCATAAAATCTATTTCATTTTCAAAAAGAAAATGTTGTTGTGCAAATGGCATAGAACCCGATTCGAACCAACAATCAAAAACAGCGCTAATACGTTTAAGTGGTGGGCGTCCGGGTACAGCTGATGGTATTTCAATTTCATCTACGGTCTCACGATGTAAATCGGTGATTTTCTTGCCAGAAAGCTCTTCCAATTGTTTTATGCTACCAACACAAATAGTTTCATCGCCATATGGGCATTGGTGTACCCCAATAACGGTTGCGGCTTATCTAATTGTGTAATGAATGTTTATATCAGTATATCCTATACAAGAATAATAAATTACTTACGGCCCAATCACGCGCTTCTTTTAACCAATTTCCAAAACGTTTATCACGCACAAATTCTGGCACCCAATAGGTTTGTGAACTGCATGCCAATAAATTTTTTGACATGTGCTCTACACGAACAAACCATGATGGTACAGCCTTATAAATTAAAGGTGTATCGGAACGCCAACAATATGGATAACTATGTTTAACCTGTCCGACCGATACAATATTACCAGACTCTTTAAGTTTAGCAATAATTTTTTTATCAGCATCCTTAACCTATAAACCGGCAAAATCTGTAACCTCTTCTGTAAATCGCCCAGATTCATCTAATGGGCAAACTACAGAGCTGGACTTTGTAATAATGCCAGCGTTGAAACAAACGCGATAATCGTCTTCAGCGAAATAGGGCGCATTGTGTACAATACCCGTACCAGAGTCCTCTGTGACATAATCGTCTACAAGAATACGAAAAGCATTAGCACTGCGGCCTAGTTTCACGAAATAAGGAAAGATGGGCACGTAAGTTTCATCAGCAAGCTTATGTCCGGGAAACTTTTCTACTATTTCGTATTCATTTTTATAAACATAACTTAAACGACATTCGGCCAACACGTACAAACGGTTTGTGGCTTTATCGAGCACCTAAAAATATATTTTATGTTCATACCGTATTTATGATGTATTTTAATTAAAAATTTGTAAGGAGATCTACCTCAACGTATATCATGTTGGCATTAACAGCACAAGCATAATTATGTGGTAAAGTCCATGGAGTTGTTGTCCATATAAGAAAGTATGTATTTTCTATTTTCACCGCTTTAAGTGCCACTACAACGCATAACTATATTTATTTATACTATTGATCCATTATTGGTGTATTAGAGTTTGACATTTAAACCTTAAGCGAATTGTGGTTTGACAGTTCAACTAGCAGCGAATTGCGATTACTCCCGAGGCGAATTTTCGCTTTTGACAGGTCACCCATGAAATTACAAAAACAAAATACACGGAAAATTTACATATATCGCCGTGCGTGCACCTGTATAATTTCGCCATGCCTCCACCTAAGTCTGATCGTCCCGATCAGACACATTGCCGGAACCAAACGCTGCTAGACACTCAATGGTTGGCACTGCTTTATTAAACCTCATTTCCTCCTGGGATTGAAACTCCGACATCAATCCTCTCCTGCAGGGATTCCCACAATGCATTACAGTGTCCCATATTCCAACCATTTTGTCCGTTCTTAATCCCGAATGGATTTGTGCATTCACTTTCGTTCCCAGTGGTACCCGGAACACATTCCTGCAACTCGTTTCTTCAGGATTCCGTTCCGTTCTCTCATGCCCAGTGCACTGTTTCACCTTATCCACTAAGTTGCGTTGCTTCCTCGGAACATGACCGTCAGAGGTTCGTCTTTTATCCTCAGCACACTTTGCACACTTAGTAATCCATTCTATTACAGGTTGTCTGCAACCAATCCAATAGAACCGCCGCTTTACCTCTTGCAGCGTTTTCTTCATTCCCATGTGCTTTCCATCTGGGCAACTATGCGACGCTTTGATAACATTTGGAATTCTTGCCTTGGGAACAACAATAAGTGCTCGATGATTCTGGCCATCTTCACTTTCCCATATCCGATGCAAACAACCAGATATTAGCTTCAAACTACTCCATTGTGCCCAGTATGCTTTTGCAATACGACTCTCTGCTACCATCTCCTCTCTTCCTGGCTGTTTGTTTTCCTTTATTCCTTTCAACACACGTGCCAAATCTGGATCTTCCTCCTGGCCTTGCCGAATCTTCTTCAGGAGGCACCTGTCCACGAAAGCCAATGGTCGAGGAGCTACCCCTGCCTTAGGAGGCTTCTGTTGCTCCATCTCGAAGATCACTCCCTTGGTGCTAAAGCTACTATGGTGTTCAAAGATCAGAGGAACCTCTTGCCCATTGTAAGTCATAACCCTGTTGCTTATGTTGATGTGAATGTCTCTCTCAGCCAAGAAATCGACGCCAATGATGGCTTCGTCGACAATATTCGCCACCAAGAAGTTGTGATACGTGGCCACATTTCCAACTACAACCTTGCATGTCACCTTTCCAAGGACTGGCTTGCTATCACCAGTTACTGTCCTCAACTTAGCTTTCTGCAATCGTGTCACCTTCCCGCTGACCAAGTCACTCCGAATGATGGAATGTGATGCACCAGTATCCACAGTCAGCAAGCGCTCTTTCCCGCCCACGTAGCCTTCAACAGTAACATTACTCGCTTTCCGTTGGAGTTGTGACACAGAGATTATGGGGCATTCATCTTGCTCATCTTCCCCAGCTTTGCGTTTACGTCCACCTGAATTGCTGTGGTTACTGGAGCCAGTGCCGCAATAAAGCATTTAATGGCACCATTACTTTTTTTCTGTACTCCGTTCAACGCTTCCAGAATTGTGTCTACCCAGTCTGGCCATTCTACCTCCACGCGGTGAGCTTTGTACGCCGGCTTACTTAGTAGCGAGGCTGTTTCCTGCGTTAGAGCATGAGATACCGTCTCAGCAAATGATCTCTTGGGATTTGCATATGTGGCTCGCTTCGTCTCCACGTTACGTATTCCATTTGTAAAGCTTTGGATTTTTACCCTTTCTGTGTATTCTACAGGTGCGACTGCGTTTGCTAGCTGGGCCAACCTCTCGATATCCGATGCAAATTCCTGCAATGTCTCATTAGCCTTCTGAAAGCGATTCTGTAGCTCTATTTGGTATATCTGTTCTCGATGCTCGCTGCCATAGCGTCTCTCAACTGCTCTCATCAATGCCTCATAATTATTCCGTTCGCCGTCAGGAATAGTCTGCAAGATTTCAGCTGCAGGGTCTTTCAATGCCACGAATAGTGCAGCAACTTTGTCTTCCGTGCCCCAATTATTTACAGCCGCCGTCCTCTCAAACTGTAGCTTGAATACCTGGAAAGGAACAGAACCGTCAAAAGATGGGGTTTTTACCTTGGGAATACTCGTTGAAGCAGTTGGACGATTTAGCTGCAACTCCTGGATGCGACCTCTCAATGCATCTACTTCGGCCTCAATTTTGTCTTGCCGTTCTCTGAATACCTCCTGCACTTCAGTAATTTTTGCGTCTTGCATTCTTAGCTGTGATGCCATTCGTTCTTCCTGTGCCTCCAGCTGCAATGCAATTCTCGACGACAAGCGAGCCTCCTGTTCCTCTAGTTGTGCTGAAATTTGAGATGCCATGCAAGTCTTCTGTTCTTCCAACTGAGATGCCATGTGTGTCTTTTGTTCTTCCAACTGAGATGCCATGCAAGTTTTCTGTTCTTCGAGCTGAGATGCCATGCAAGTTTTCTGTTCTTCCAACTGAGATGCCATGTGTGTCTTTTGTTCTTCCAACTGAGATGCCATGCAAGTTTTCTGTTCTTCGAGCTGAGATGCCATGCAAGTTTTCTGTTCTTCCATTTTAGTCGACATCTGAGTTAATACAGCCAATATCATGTTTGTGTTGACGGTTGCTACTGGATTCGGAGACTCCTTTTTGTCTTCCATTTTTGTTGGTGCCTCCTCCACAAGATGAAAAACATGATCATCAACGTCGATTCCTTCTGCTTCCAAAGCCTCTCGCAATCGTGACTGTAACTCTGATTTATTGCCTGTAGTGTTCAGTCCCCGTTGTTCCAACTCATTTTTGAGTTGCTGAATCTTTAATTCATTCAGCTTCGCCATGTCCTTGTTATCCTTAAATTCACTGGTATTTATTCAACAATACCGCTTCTGACACCAAATGTGACGAATTCGATTATTCCTTGATTATCAATCCTGGGTTCGAGCACTATAAAGTCGAATAAACACACGCACAGATAATGTAACTAATAGCTAGTTTTATTTACTACAGGGTGGCGCAAAAGTAATCCTCCTATCAGAAAATGCTATAAATTTTGCGATTGGCCCCAAAAATCAGTTCTGTTTTGAGATTTGTGTAGTAAACAGATGCGAAATACACGTTAATAAACAACTTTACGCTACACTGCTCCAGAACGCGGAATATTGCTGACTATTTATTTGACCAATAATCGGTCGGGGCCAAACGGTTACTGTGAATGGTGAGCGCTACAGAGCAATGATCAACGAGTTCTTTTTGCCGCAACTTGATGAATTGGGATTGGAAAACATGTGGTTCCAACAAGACGGTGCAACAGCACACACTGCACGTGCCATAACCGATATGCTGAACATCGGAAGCTTACTTTTGCGCCACCTTGTAGTAATAAACGCAATACAAATTTAAGAGGTTGGTAACTTCGCAGTAGTTCACTATTGAACGCTTGAAAATAAACTGATCAGTCTGCCTTGCTTGGTCACTGCCTTATATAGTCCGACAGGGTGCTTGCCTACGCACCGAGAACTTTCTTGGTTGTTCGCTTTTCGTGTTCTGGAAGGGTCGGTGTTATTTACTGGCATCTCCTCTTTGCATAGTATTCGCAAACACTCGCGCCATCTCTCTTCCTAGTTACAAGTTTGCATGCATAAGCGTAGCCATAGTTATCTCAGTTGTGTTAACTAGTGGTGGGAGTGTTATTGAGTTAGGGATGGTACATGCTTGAGAATAATCGCCACAATACGATATAAATCAGAAAAATGCTTCATAAGTTGAAATATTTGTAGATAATTATCAAATTAGCACGTGCAATTTTATTGTAAACAAAGAAGAACATGCGAATTGCCATGGCAACATCAACTACATGGTTGTGTTTTATACGTAGCACAGAAATTTTTATAAAGATTTCAAAGATATCAAAAACTGGTACTTAAATAAGTAAAACTATTGCAAAAATAGTTCTACTTGAAGTTATGCACTTTAAACAATAATTTGCTGCAACTAATTTCTCTTATTTATTGTATATTTTTCTATAGCATCGCCTACTTCTTGTCTCCTGCCAATGAGTACGAATCTGCGTTTAGTGACCTCTGAATGACAAGCTCTTTACATGGTGGGCACAGCTGTGAACGAACAGCTGATACATATCTTACTTGTAGACCTTTACAATGGTCAATATTTTTATTGACAATATTTTTATCTTGATTTCTGGTTCCGTTCTACCAAAAATACAGGCAGTATTGACGGATCGCAAAAAATTACGCTACACCGTCAATATTTATTGACAATATTTTTATCTGGATCGCGTATTTCTGGATTTCTAAACATATTGCGATATTTTTCGCTATCCATCAATATTTGACGCTACACGTTCAATAAATATCGTGATCCAAAAATGCACGTGTAGCATTGGCCTATAGGCCACCTCGCCTTCCCCATGATCTAATAATTTATATGGTTGCCTCTGATAACATAGCGTCTTCGTCTTCCTCTTCCACACCTTATGTCACTATCATATCTTTGTTTTTTGTTTACATTCTTTGTTTGCAGTTCTTGGAAAAGCTATTAAGTTCGCTTCGTGTTTTATTTATTTTTAATAAAAATTCGCTGTGAATTGATATTCAACGAGTGCTTTGTGATAACATTTTAAGAAAATGTGTGATTTATGTGTGTGTTATACGTGAAAAGCTTAGAAAAGAGGCGAATCGTTTTTGCGCGTTCCCTCTCACATGTGCATTTTGACATAAGAATTAAACGACGTCAAACGGTAATTTCGTGTTGTTGGCCGATGGAGACGACCATATAAACTATTGGATCATAGCTTTCCCGAAATTACGCTGATACGGATGGTCAAGGCTGTTTAACACGACAATGTGCTGTGTAGCTGTGTTAACAGTTTGCTGTTGTTGTTCTAAATAATGAACCAATAATTTATATGGTTGTCGTAGATGACATAGCGTCTTCTTCTTCCTCATCCACACCTCATGTCAAACTATCATATCTTTGTTTTTTGTTTACATTCTTTGTTTACAGTTCTTGGAAAAGCTATTGAGTTCGCTTCTTGTTTTATTTATTTTTTTAAAAAATTCGCTGTGAATTGATATTTAACGAGTGCTTTGTGATAACATTTTAAAAAAATGTGTGATTTATGTGTGTGTTATACGTGAAGAGCTTAAAAAATAAGCGAATCGTTTTTGCACGTTCCCTCTCACATGTGCATTTTGACATAAGAATTAAACGACGTCAAACGGTAATTTCGTGTTGTTGGCCGATTGCGACAACCATATATTATTGAACTATGGTTCTAAATGATGTAGAAAAACTCTGGTGAAACCCGTTTATGGAGGAAAAAAATGGGCTAAGCGCCAAATACACCACAAAAAAGCCTTGCACAAGTCTACAAGTTTCAAATTGGCGCAGAATTTTGACAAACACAAAAAACTGCACAATATTTATTTTTGAGCTAGCCCAGGAAGAGAAACAAGGGCTCTAATTGTATTAAAAAAGTTAGTGCGAATATACTTTTTGTTTTTTTTTAAACATGAGATGATACCGCTTCCCCTACACAAATTTATGATATTGATAGCAACGTTTTATTCTCAGCAAATAAAGGTGAACTGAGTAATAACAACTACACATGAAGAAAAAGCATGCGTAAAAATCTAAATTCGTTTGATTTTAGCGCAGTTATCTGCGCAATAAGCACAACCACGATATACAGCACGCAAATCCTTGTGCAAATCAGTCATTGGTGCAAGTGAACTTGTGGGGTGTATTTGGCGTCTTAGATTTGCGGGAGTGCGCCGTGCCTAGGAAAAAACGACCGTACGTAATTGCTAATATATGTCCAAAAATATCGGGAAAGGTATCAAACGAAGGGCTTTAACCTCCGTATCAATAATCCGACAGCGGAAATTCGATATTTTATGTCTGTTCAGAGATATTTGCAATTAAAGCTGAAATTTTTCTGTAATTTTCATGTGGTTGTTGTAATCACAGATTAGGGTATACCGAAAAATGCAGAAATGTGTTCTGCGCAGAAATATTGTGGACCGCGTAGCCGGTGTTGGACCGGCCAAGGGTTATTTTTTTTGAAGCGCTTATGCAGAAAGGTGTTGTGCACATAAATAACTTGGATCAAGCCCTCTATTTGGGATCGCATCTGTAGGTCGATTCTGTAACTATTTTAACGCCACGTGTTAGCGTTAACTTCGCTTAACATCATTTTTAACGCTGTCGCGAATTATTTTCGAGGTGTGCACAATCGCGTTAATATATTTACAAGTGCTTTAGCGTTTGGAAAAAGTAAAAAAATTAGTTTTGAGTTTTTTGCATGTAATTTAGTGCAAAATACGGCGAAAAGAGAAGTATTGGCATATTTTATCACCATCAAGAGTAGCCGTTTAGTGGCGTTAAAAGAGAGTTACAGAATCGCATTTTCGTTAAGAACAAACGCCAAAATTTGGCGATAAGCTTAACGCTCGGCGCGTGGTTAAAAATTACAGAATCGGGCTACTGGGCCATTTTTGGGTTTTTTGCTAATAACTTTTCACTAAAACAAATTATGGGATTATTGATACAGAGGTCAAAACGCGTCGTATGATACCTTTCCCGATATTTTTGGACGTATATTAGCATTTACGTACGGTCCTGTAGAATTAGCAAATTTCCTTATAAAAAAGAAATTACTTATATATTTATTCATTTATTTTAAGACGACACAAGCGGTCGACTTATTGAAGATATAAACGTACTATTATAAATATATAAAATATAACAAAAGTACTAACAGGGGTGTCTTTCGTGGCGGTGTTGCGCTTTGCACTTATCAGAGTCACCCCAAACAACTCGGAGGTGTTTTTGCACCCTCCCTCTCCCATGGGGCGGAGCCTCCTCGCAGTGGCACCCGGTAACGCTTCGGCGGGAAATTCGAGCTGCTAACTCTCCCCCCTAAACCTAACCTCTCTCTTTTCGCAATCTTCCTTATCTTCTTCTCCCCTTTCTCAAAGGGCTGGATTAAGGTGTCATACGACTCGTGCCCAGGATCAGCCTGCCTGGGGCCCTCAAATAGCGCAGTCGCTAACGGAGTGCATCGAATACCGGCCGACCTTCGATGCTATTTAGCCTTACCCGGCCAATGCGGATCTCTGCCCGGGTGGACCTATCCCTTCTCCGCCACTTGTGGGTATTAAGAATGTAGGAAAAAAAAAAAAAATAACATAACTAATAAGGAGGGCGGCACTTCTCAAAAGAAGCCGACAGAAGCTTGCTCCGCAAGGGCCACGGCACAGCCGGGCCTTCTAACAAAAACTGAGAGGAGACTTCAGCGGTTGCTGCCGCAGCGGCAGCCAGCAAAAAAAAGGGCTGAGAGTAAATCCAGTCCGACCATTCCAATGGCCAGTACCTCTCAAGGAGGGGGCACTGACCGGGGGCCACCAATGCAGCCAACGCCTGTCCCGCAGCCTTCACCAGGGGGCTTGCCACTCAGAGTCAAGCGTCTCCTGCGGCTCGGGGTTCCAGGGATATGGGTGTGGCCGACTATAGGGCCAAGGGCTATGAGAGAAGGGTACCGGCGAAGCCCAATCACCAGGACAAGCGTACTGCAGCCCGGATCCTGCGCAGGAATGCCACCTCACCGATAAGGGAGGGGGACGTCTCTGATAAGGACTGGGTAAAAGTTCAGCGGCATCTTGAATGGGCAAAGTTGGTGTTGCTGGATTTCCGGCTAGATAAGTTCGAGAGTGGTGAAACTTCGAAGCCCGGACGATCTGCGGAGAAGACAACCCCTACGGTACGGAAAAGGGCCAAAACGATCGTAAAAATTATTGGCGTCATCGATGAGAACAGCGCAGAAGGCAGGATCCTCAAGCCACAATTGAAGTGGATCGAGGCCACGCTGACCACAGTAGCCGTTCAGGTGATTAGGAAAAACCTTTGGCCACCACCATCGTACACCGATGCAGGTTGGTTCCAGGGTAATGTTAAGCTCATCGCCTGTGATGATGCGAGGTCGGTCGGGCTGTTCAAGGACGCGGTACAAATGATAGGTGCGGTGTATCCGGGTGCGCGTCTGAAGGCGGGGGAGGCGCGATATATCCCCTAATAACCAAGGGCTAGAGCCTGGGTTCCAGGCGCCCCTACTGACCCCGCGGATATCCTGGACATTCTCCAGGTATACAACCGGGTATACCGACCCAGAACTGGAAAGTGGTCAACGTGGAGAAGACCGAACGGGCTACGATGCAGATAGTTCTGCTATTAGACAGCGTAAGCGTCGAAGCTCTCACTAAGCATGAGTTCAGGGTCAGCTATGGCTTTAAAAATATCAGCCTACGGGTTTACAAGGCCAACGTAGAATCGTTAGTCAACCTCGAGACTCGTGTGGAGGTGGATGATCCTCCCAGTGAAAGCGCGATGGAGGTTGACGATGATAAGGAGGTGGTACCAAGTGGGTATGCCTCCTCTAGCTCAGACGGTGGCTCGGCTTTCAGGAGGCTATACTCCGAGACCCAGCTTCTGAGTGAAGAGGAGGCGGACGCGACGCTCACGGAGGAGAGAGTGAAGCAACAGTGATGAGGGTGCCCCAAATCAACCTCCATCACAGCAAAGCAGCTGTGGATCACTGGAAATAGGATCTGTGGTTTAAGGCCGCCTGCCTACAAACTATACAACGCTCAAAACAAGAGTAAGCCTCGAGCATGTTTTCTAGCTAAGTCTACTCTTACTGCTTTTCTTTTACCCAATTTTAGTGACGGGGATTTGACAGCGGTTAGCGTCGAGGGTCTGGAAGGAGTTTTAAGCTCGCTTCTTTTTACCTACATCACGATCACCAAGGCTCACTACTATCGGAAAATTTTAGAGTTCGTGAGAGCAGCAAATCCACGAAATGACTTCGTTATACTCGGAGGCGATGCCAATGCTCGCCATGTCCAGTGGGGCAGCACTGATAAAAATTACCGAGGAGAGTCTTTATACAACTATCTATTAGGTACTAATCTGAGCATATGCAACAGGGGAAATGACCCCACTTTCATCACAAAGAACCGCGAGGAGGTCCGTTTTGGATTTCCTTTTGACCGAACCAATTAAGTGAATAAAAAAAATATATGCACAAAAGGAAAAACGTTTTATTTTAGTTGAACAATTCGCTTTTACGGAAAGAAATTTATTGAAATGCTTCTTCTATAAATGATTTTTGTTGGAACGATTTTCCGTCATCCCTTGTCAAGTTTGGTTTTGTGACAAACCGGTTTCGGCGTTCTGCCATTTTCAATGCCTAGTTTCGTTCTGGTCTGTGTCTATCCGCTGCGTTGTTTTTATAGTCCGTGGGTGCTGTGGCAGGTAATGTCAATCAATGTGTTCGTGGTAGGTAACGTTAATATGCGTGTGTGTGTGCGCGGTATTGATACGTCCGAATTGTTATCTGTCCCAAGGGTTGTTTTTGTAGGTATGTAGACATACCGCTTGTTAGCTAAGCGGTGGGTTGATGTAGGTAGAAATCGGTGATTTTTGCAGTTTGGTTCATATTTCGTTTTTGCTTGTTCATTGTTACGTGTTTGGTTGCTGTACCTGCTGGCTTGTGCTGTTTTTTGTAAACTAGTTTTAAGGGTCCAAATATTTCGTCAGAGATAGTGTTGGTTTGTTCGTTTATGATCCTGCCGTCAAATGTTTTTAACTTGTATATCTCCATGTTCTCAAGTACATTAAGCCGCCGGCCTTTTCCTTGTACGTGAAGTATTCGAGCCGTTGTTTTTATGTTAGCTGGGGTGCAGTTGTTCTCAAACATGTGGTTCGCGAAATTAGATTCTGGTATTATGGTGGGTTTTCGTGTTTTTTTGTTGTAGTCCCTGATATGCTCTCGGAATCTTGTGCTTATTTTTCTTCCTGTTTGTCCTATGTAGCTGTATTGACATTCACAAGTAAGCCTATACACTCCGTGTCTGTTGAATGGGTCATCAGAATTAGTGTCGGTTCTTAGTTTTTGTCCGATGTTGTTAGATGTTCTGAATGCTGTGTTGACGTTATATCTTTTAGAGAACTTTGCTAATTTGTACGTCGCTTTTCCAGTGTATGTCATTGCCGTCCAAACCATTGGATTTTCCTCTACGTTTACTCTTTTTTGTGTTCCATGGCTACTTCTGAGTTTATCCACAAGTGCTTTCTTGTATCCATTATTTGCCGCTATGTTATATATTGTTTTAAGCTCTCTCCAGTATGCTTCCTGTGTGAGCGGCGTTCTCTGAAGCCTATCCACTAAGTGCCTCAATGCTGCATTTTTGTGCTGTTGGGGATGGTTTGATGTAGAGTGTATAATGGTGTCCGTGGCAGTCGGTTTTCTATAAATGCCGTAGTTGAACCTATTTGTTATTTTGTCAATCCCTATAGTTAGGTCCAGGTAGTTCATTATTCCATCTTTTTCTACTTCCATTGTGAACTCTATGTTGCTATGTTGCCTGTTGAGGAACTCTAGTATTTGCTCTTCGTTATCGTCATTTAGGATGCAGATGATGTCATCCACGTATCTAGCGTAGAATGCCACGCCTAACTTGGTTTTTAACTCCTGTATATATTTTCCTTCCAAGTTTTGCATGAATGTTTCCATGAGAATGGCCGATGTTGGGTTACCCATTCCTAGTCCGTTTGTCTGTCTATATATTTTGTTGTTGAACCGGAAATAGTTTTGCCGCAGCGTTGTTCTTAGCGCGTGGGTAATTTGCGCAGTTTTTACCTTATCTTCAGTTTTGTCCAGTAGTGTTTTGTTGACTATATCCATTGTATCTGTTAGTGGTATTGACGGGTATAAGTCCTTTATGTCAAAGGATACGAGTTTACTGCTCCTTGTGAGTTTAACGGTCTCAAGTCTTTGTAGTAGTTCTATCGTATTGCTTATTGTGTATTCGTGCCCTAGTTTCAGAGTGTCCTTTAAAATCGTTTTTAGATGTTTCGACAGTTTATAACCCGGCGCGGACTTAAAATTAATTATAGGTCTCATCGGCGTATCCTGCTTGTGGATTTTAGGTAACGCAATGAGTGGAGGAGCAGATGGATTCATTTGTGTTAGGGTATATGCCATTCTCTCGTCTATTATTTTGGTAGCATTTTTTATAACCTCTTTAACTTCGGTCTGGTATTTATCCGTGGGGTTATTCCTAATAATGCGGCATTTCATTTCCTCGATGAGCTTCTCTGTCTTTGCTATATATTCATCCTTACTGATTAGCACCGTTGTGTTTCCTTTGTCTGCCTTCGTTGTGACGATGTTGTTATTTTTTAGCTTTCGTTGTAGCCTTTTCAATATTTTCAGCTCCTTATTTCCTTTTTGTGCTTCCTGGGCTCTTACTTCCTTGCTTATGATTTCTCTGCACATGTGCCTTGCGTGCTGCTGTTCCTCATATGGAAGAAGCGATATTGCAACCTCTGCATCTACTATCGCTTGCTCAGTTCTTTTTGCTTCATTGCTATCCGCGATGTTGTGCTTCAGGCCCTTCCCTAGAAGTTGCGCTTCTTCGTTGCTAATGGCCACTGTTGTTAGGTTTACGAACCTTTTGTTAAATTCGTGTGTTTGTTGACTGTTACTGTGATCGCGTCGGCCCGTTAACTGGTCCAATTTTCGGTTCAGTTTTTCATATTTGCGTTGTAGTTCGCGTTTGATTCCCGTCTTTATGTGGTCGAAGCAGTCCATCAATGCAGTCGTGGGCAAGAGTCCGGACAATTGCAGATGTATCCTCAGTAGTTCGGTGTTTATCTTGTCTTTCTTAGCGTATAGGCTTTGTAATTCGAACTTTAAAAAGTCCTTTTCCGCCTTCCTGGTCGTTCTCCTACTTGCTTGGGTGTTGGTTTTTATTTTTATTCGCGCAAATTTCGGTGTAACATTCAATTCTAAACATTGCTTGTTGAACCAAATATTTGCCTTAGTCGTATGCATTTTTCGCAGTTTCCGTTCGTATTTCGTTAGTAGTCCATCCGTGTTTAAATTAAAAGCCTGACAGGCGGTAAGTGATTTATTTTGTTGTGTTGATCTTCCGACAGGGTAGTAAGTTGATTTTTGTTGGAACGATTTTCCGTCATCCCTTGTCAAGTTTGGTTTTGTGACAAACCGGTTTCGGCGTTCTGCCATTTTCAATGCCTAGTTTCGTTCTGGTCTGTGTCTATCCGCTGCGTTGTTTTTATAGTCCGTGGGTGCTGTGGCAGGTAATGTCAATCAATGTGTTCGTGGTAGGTAACGTTAATATGCGTGTGTGTGTGCGCGGTATTGATACGTCCGAATTGTTATCTGTCCCAAGGGTTGTTTTTGTAGGTATGTAGACATACCGCTTGTTAGCTAAGCGGTGGGTTGATGTAGGTAGAAATCGGTGATTTTTGCAGTTTGGTTCATATTTCGTTTTTGCTTGTTCATTGTTACGTGTTTGGTTGCTGTACCTGCTGGCTTGTGCTGTTTTTTGTAAACTAGTTTTAAGGGTTCAAATATTTCGTCAGAGATAGTGTTGGTTTGTTCGTTTATGATCCTGCCGTCAAATGTTTTTAACTTGTATATCTCCATGTTCTCAAGTACATTAAGCCGCCGGCCTTTTCCTTGTACGTGAAGTATTCGAGCCGTTGTTTTTATGTTAGCTGGGGTGCAGTTGTTCTCAAACATGTGGTTCGCGAAATTAGATTCTGGTATTATGGTGGGTTTTCGTGTTTTTTTGTTGTAGTCCCTGATATGCTCTCGGAATCTTGTGCAACAACACCCAAGCAAGTAGGAGAACGACCAGGAAGGCGGAAAAGGACTTTTTAAAGTTCGAATTACAAAGCCTATACGCTAAGAAAGACAAGATAAACACCGAACTACTGAGGATACATCTGCAATTGTCCGGACTCTTGCCCACGACTGCATTGATGGACTGCTTCGACCACATAAAGACGGGAATCAAACGCGAACTACAACGCAAATATGAAAAACTGAACCGAAAATTGGACCAGTTAACGGGCCGACGCGATCACAGTAACAGTCAACAAACACACGAATTTAACAAAAGGTTCGTAAACCTAACAACAGTGGCCATTAGCAACGAAGAAGCGCAACTTCTAGGGAAGGGCCTGAAGCACAACATCGCGGATAGCAATGAAGCAAAAAGAACTGAGCAAGCGATAGTAGATGCAGAGGTTGCAATATCGCTTCTTCCATATGAGGAACAGCAGCACGCAAGGCACATGTGCAGAGAAATCATAAGCAAGGAAGTAAGAGCCCAGGAAGCACAAAAAGGAAATAAGGAGCTGAAAATATTGAAAAGGCTACAACGAAAGCTAAAAAATAACAACATCGTCACAACGAAGGCAGACAAAGGAAACACAACGGTGCTAATCAGTAAGGATGAATATATAGCAAAGACAGAGAAGCTCATCGAGGAAATGAAATGCCGCATTATTAGGAATAACCCCACGGATAAATACCAGACCGAAGTTAAAGAGGTTATAAAAAATGCTACCAAAATAATAGACGAGAGAATGGCATATACCCTAACACAAATGAATCCATCTGCTCCTCCACTCATTGCGTTACCTAAAATCCACAAGCAGGATACGCCGATGAGACCTATAATTAATTTTAAGTCCGCGCCGGGTTATAAACTGTCGAAACATCTAAAAACGATTTTAAAGGACACTCTGAAACTAGGGCACGAATACACAATAAGCAATACGATAGAACTACTACAAAGACTTGAGACCGTTAAACTCACAAGGAGCAGTAAACTCGTATCCTTTGACATAAAGGACTTATACCCGTCAATACCACTAACAGATACAATGGATATAGTCAACAAAACACTACTGGACAAAACTGAAGATAAGGTAAAAACTGCGCAAATTACCCACGCGCTAAGAACAACGCTGCGGCAAAACTATTTCCGGTTCAACAACAAAATATATAGACAGACAAACGGACTAGGAATGGGTAACCCAACATCGGCCATTCTCATGGAAACATTCATGCAAAACTTGGAAGGAAAATATATACAGGAGTTAAAAACCAAGTTAGGCGTGGCATTCTACGCTAGATACGTGGATGACATCATCTGCATCCTAAATGACGATAACGAAGAGCAAATACTAGAGTTCCTCAACAGGCAACATAGCAACATAGAGTTCACAATGGAAGTAGAAAAAGATGGAATAATGAACTACCTGGACCTAACTATAGGGATTGACAAAATAACAAATAGGTTCAACTACGGCATTTATAGAAAACCGACTGCCACGGACACCATTATACACTCTACATCAAACCATCCCCAACAGCACAAAAATGCAGCATTGAGGCACTTAGTGGATAGGCTTCAGAGAACGCCGCTCACACAGGAAGCATACTGGAGAGAGCTTAAAACAATATATAACATAGCGGCAAATAATGGATACAAGAAAGCACTTGTGGATAAACTCAGAAGTAGCCATGGAACACAAAAAAGAGTAAACGTAGAGGAAAATCCAATGGTTTGGACGGCAATGACATACACTGGAAAAGCGACGTACAAATTAGCAAAGTTCTTTAAAAGATATAACGTCAACACAGCATTCAGAACATCTAACAACATCGGACAAAAACTAAGAACCGACACTAATTCTGATGACCCATTCAACAGACACGGAGTGTATAGGCTTACTTGTGAATGTCAATACAGCTACATAGGACAAACAGGAAGAAAAATAAGCACAAGATTCCGAGAGCATATCAGGGACTACAACAAAAAAACACGAAAACCCACCATAATACCAGAATCTAATTTCGCGAACCACATGTTTGAGAACAACTGCACCCCAGCTAACATAAAAACAACGGCTCGAATACTTCACGTACAAGGAAAAGGCCGGCGGCTTAATGTACTTGAGAACATGGAGATATACAAGTTAAAAACATTTGACGGCAGGATCATAAACGAACAAACCAACACTATCTCTGACGAAATATTTGAACCCTTAAAACTAGTTTACAAAAAACAGCACAAGCCAGCAGGTACAGCAACCAAACACGTAACAATGAACAAGCAAAAACGAAATATGAACCAAACTGCAAAAATCACCGATTTCTACCTACATCAACCCACCGCTTAGCTAACAAGCGGTATGTCTACATACCTACAAAAACAACCCTTGGGACAGATAACAATTCGGACGTATCAATACCGCGCACACACACACGCATATTAACGTTACCTACCACGAACACATTGATTGACATTACCTGCCACAGCACCCACGGACTATAAAAACAACGCAGCGGATAGACACAGACCAGAACGAAACTAGGCATTGAAAATGGCAGAACGCCGAAACCGGTTTGTCACAAAACCAAACTTGACAAGGGATGACGGAAAATCGTTCCAACAAAAATCAACTTACTACCCTGTCGGAAGATCAACACAACAAAATAAATCTTCTATAAATGTCACATTCGAACTGTGATTGCAGAAGGTAAAAAATTAAATAGAATACAGAAAAGAAAGGGTTGCCATCTTTGTTTCGACAATGGGTAATTTCAATACTCCCACTCATTGTTGTAATCGGCGATCGCCATCAGACTGCACAAGTATCTGTGACGATTCTTATTCAATGATTTCGTAAACATCTCCGCGATCTGCTCATCAGTGTTTATATATTCTAAGTTGAATTGACCATCTTGAAATTTTTCTCGGATAAAATGGTACTGCACATCGATGTGCTTGGTTATTTTATGAAAGACGCGATTCTTAATTAAACGAATTGCGCTTTGATTGTCCATATAACGTGTTATTTTTAGTTTTGGTTCATACAACAAACCAATTAAAAAACTTTTAAGCCAGATTAGTTCTTTGATTGTCTGACAAGCCGCCACATATTCAGACTCTGTTGTCGATGTTGAGACCGATTTTTGCCTTACTGATGCCTACCTTACGGCTGTTGCCTGCCGTAGACCATATCAACTTTTGATTAGCTTGCATACGCGTCCACTGTTGTCATTATAGCCGACAGGCTGCTTCATAAAAACATTTTCCTTCAGCTCACCGTACAAAAATGCAGTTTTAATGTGGAACTGCTTTAGCCGCATTTTATTCATTGCCGCTAGAGACAGAATTGCACGAATCGATGCATATTTGACGATAGGACTAAAAGTCTCTTCGTAATCGACACCGTATTGCTGAGTGAACCCACGTATAACAAGACGCCCTTTATATCTTTCAATTGAGCCATCAGTATTTTCTTTAATTTTAAACACCCAGCGATTATCAATAATTTTCTGATCATCTGGTGGCTCTACCAAATCCCATGTGTGATTCTGATCAATGAATTAAACTCCTCATCCATTGCACGCTTCCATTGTTGTGCATCGGGTGAGTTCATTGCCTCTTCAAATGTTTTTGGTTCAACAATTGTTGCTGACAATCCACTTTCAATTAATCGTTCTGGACTCTTTACACTTTCTCGCAGATCGTACCGTTGATTACTTCTCTGGGGCCGAAATCATTCATGAGTTTCCACAGCTGATTCTTCTTCAGCGTCAAGAAAAACATCATTATTATCAGCTGATTCATCGACGATTTCACCTGAAGCATTTTCAGATACTTCTTCATCATCAGTATCAATGTCATCCCGAAGTACAAATTTTTTCGATACTTGCTGATTAAGACGGACATTACAGCTGAGAAATATCTTTCTGTTGTTCGGATCAAATAGTCGAAAGTTTTTGGTTGTGGGCTCAAATCTTATCAAAAATACTTTCTGCGCTTTTGGATCCCATTTTGGTCGACCCGCTTGTTTTGGAACTTGAACAAAACATTCTGTTCAAAATATTTTGATGTGATCCAAACATGGTTTTCGACCAAACCATTTTTCATATGGTGTACTCCGCGAACACTTGCTATTTGTTGTGCGGTTCAATACATACGTTGCTGTACGAATAGCGTCAGACCATAGATATTTTGGTAAACCACTAGCAATAAGCATAGTTTTTGAACATTCTTGAATTGTTCGATTATCACGTTCAATTTTCCCATTTTGCTCTGGAGTGTACGGTGCAATATATTCGATTTGAATACCTTCAGTTCTTAAGAATTTCTTGACTTCTTCGTTGACAAATTCAGTGCCGTTGTCGAAACGAAAAAATTTAATTTGAAAACCAAAAGCCTTCTGTACCATTGGAATGAAAGAGGTCAAGCATCCATGTACTTCACTTTTCGACTTTATAAGATATGTGAAACGAAACGTTCTTGCTTCATCTTTAATCAACAAGAAGTAACGAGCGCCACCAATTCGAATTTCTTCAATGGGACCACATAAATCTGCATGGATGTAATCTCCAGCAACTGATAGTCGCTTGATCGATTCTTATGAGTTGATATCGTAATTTTCCGTACTGAAAATCCTCACAAAAAAATCGTTCACTTGTGGACAAGTCGACACCTTTAATGAGACCAACTTTAACCATATTGAATTGATGTTGACGTGGCCCAATCGGCCACTGCTCAAGCGAAACAGCTGCAACATTTGCACCTTCATTTGTACGTACACGAAATTCCATGCGTATTTGTTTCATTTTTCACGCTTACCCAATGCAACGATTTTACACTCTTGATCAAGTATTTTGCAACCACCACTTTCAAATAAAACTTGAAAACCTTTATCTGTCATAACTATTGATTTATTTTGTTGTGTTGATCTTCCGACAGGGTAGTAAGCTGGTTTTTGTTGGAACGATTTTCCGTCATCCCTTGTCAAGTTTGGTTTTGTGACAAACCGGTTTCGGCGTTCTGCCATTTTCAATACCTAGAGAACGAAACTAGGCATTGAAAATGGCAGAACGCCGAAACCGGTTTGTCACAAAACCAAACTTGACAAGGGATGACGGAAAATCGTTCCAACAAAAATCATAACTATTATTGAAAACAAATTTTCACCAAGTTCTGGAACATACATCACGTTTTCAAGACGACGCTGCTCCCACTCATTGTTTACCTTCGCATCTATAAGAATGGTACCAATCCCATGAATCTGGACACGATGACGATCGGTTAACTTTACTTGAAAACTATGTTCTCTTAGCTCTGAGAGCAACTCACGACGAAAAGTCATGTGACTTGTTGCACCTGAATCAGCACACCAGTAATCGGGATTTAATTCGTTTGATTTGTCCGAATATATTACTGAACACCATGCCAGTTCGTTTTTATTTGCAGTTTTATTGCTATTAAACGAATTTGTTTTCTTTGGACATTTTTTATCTTTTGCCCAATTGCCTATTTGACCACAAGAATTGCATTTTGTTCTCTTCTTAAATTCATCAACATTTGACTTTGGCTTGAAATCTTTTTTAGAGTCTTTGTGTTTAAACCTAGCAGCAAATGCCGCAGCTGATGAATCATTCCGCTCATTCTTCATTCGATTCAAATTATCCTCCTCTAATTGCAAAGATGCCACAAGCGTATCAATTGTACGAGTTTCTTTTGTATTATACCACACAGTTTTATAGTTGTTGAACTTTACAGGCAAACTACTGATAATACGCACCATCTTCAATTTGTCAGACAACTTTTCACCCTGTTGCTCAATCTCGGATGCTAATTGATTTGCTTTGGCTACGTACGAAGCGACAGTTTCATCATCCTTCATCTGAAGTGAAAAATATTTTTCATACAAAGTCATGGCACGAATTTCCGAATTTTTTTCGTACACACTTTCCAATTTGTCCATCAGTGCTTTAGCGGTTTGCATGTTAGGACAAGATTTGCGCGTTCTATATCAAGCGATTGAAATATAGCATTCATGGCTTTACCTTAATTTCTTTCAAAAATATTCCTTTCATTCTCTGGTGCATTTTCTGCCGGTACTACCCCTTCTATATTCTTGGTCAAATTACGTGATTTTAAGAAAGCCATTATCGTTTTATTTTGTTTTGTTGTTTTTCCGACAGGGTGAATGATTGATGTATATTGGAACGATTTTTCGTCATCCCTTGTCAAATTTGGTTTTGAGACAAACCGGTTTCGGCGTTGTGCCATCATCAGTGTCGATTTTCGTTCTCGAAAGCCATTATCTGGAATTTCCATAAGCTATAGTTTGAACCATTTAATACGTGGCCACTAAAATTGTTTTCATCTTTATTTCCATCCATTTTAATCGAACTTTAGTTCTTGTGCGACGACAAAGCCACTTTACATAAAACTTGTTGTTGTGAAATTCGATGATGACAATTGAATGTTGTGTTGTAGTGCCTGCTAGTCTGCGAACGAATATACGTACAATATTGTATGCGCAAACGTGATAACAGGAATCCTATTTTATTAACGCTACGACGAGACGACTTCTTTCTAAATGTGCGCGCAACTTTATACAGTACGACGACTTGACTCAGTTGTCCCAATATCTTTCAATTTATTCACTGAAACTCTCTGGGCCCATATCCTTTTGAATGTCCTTTTGACCGAACCAATTAAGAGAATAAAAAAAATATATGAACAATTCGCTTTTATGGAAAGAAATTTATTGAAATGCTTCTTCTATAAATGTCACATTGCAAAAGGTAAAAAATAAAATAGAATGCAGAAAAGAAAGGGTTGCCATCTTTGTTTCGACAATGGGTAATTTCAATAGTCCTTGATATCACTCTGGTCACGGACTTCTTCAGTGACCTTGTCGTTTTATGGAGAGTTTAAAAAAAACACTCTTTTTCTGACCATAGGTATATAAGTTTCTCTGTATCAGAGACACACACAAGTCCTAAATATATACAAAATGTTACGAAAACAAACTGGGGACACTACAAGAAGATCGTAGGTAAAAAGCTATCCAAAGCGGTGCTAACCCTAATAAAGGAAAGTGAGCTGGACGTGCTTGTAAACCACTTCAGTCAGCAATGTAAAACTGCGTTAGATAGGGCTTGCCCGATTAGAAAGGTTACGGAACGACACAAACCACCATGGTGGTCGTCTGATCTTGACAAGCTAAGGAAGTCTTCTAGGGCGGAAATGGATCATCATGGGCTGCATATAAAACGAAACTCAACATGCATACAAAGCATTTCGAAAGGAAAAGCGATCCTCCTGGGTGGTTTTCTGTGGCAAGATTGAATACACATCCGCAGCCTCTCGTTTAAGAAGGGTTCTATCGAAATCTCCAACTCAGCTAAATTATGTCCAGAAGCCGGATGGCCACTGGACGGATTCATGCACGGAATCCATAAACGTGATTATGGATACACACTTTCCGACTTGCGCCAGCGTGTCTGCAAATATGGTTAGTAGAGGGGTACCTACTGAGGCCCACTTGCAGAATATCCAGAGTTAAATCTATAAATGCAGAGTTAAGTAACTTTGAGTCAAACTGTTATTTATTTAACTCGAGCAATGTATTGCAGAACAGCTTTTTGGCGTGGAGTTAGTTAACTCTGGTTAAGTGCGGGTATTTTTCGGCTTGGTTGTAAACACTGACATTTATGTGTCAAATTTGTTGACATCGCGCTCATTTGCAAAACAAGAAATTAATATCGATGTGGAATTTATTTTAAATATTTTCATATTTCCTGCACAAATTCGCTAAAAAAAAAGCTATTGAAATGTTTATGCAAAAAATAACCATTGATTTAAACTATTACTGGTATTGCAGGTACATCGAACAGCGTTTTAATTGAGTTGATGTAAGAGAAATGCATTTTGCAAAGTTTCTGGCACTAATTTATATTTATTTTCCAGATTTTGTACACATCACGACCAAAGAGCGTTTTTATATTGGTAAATAAAAAAAAGGTCATATTTTTATTATTTAGAGGTTCCTCCGTATAAGGCCCGGTTTTTCAGTGCAAGTTTAACTCAATTTGTCAGTTAAACTAAGCTTAAACTTGTTACGCAGTTTTTCAGTCAACTTTAAACGAAGTTTAAACGTAGTTTAAGCGGCCAATTTGGCAGGGTTAAACTCTAGTTAACCTGTCAGCTGTTTGCATATTTGATGGTTTTGGTTGTGAAACAATAAAATGAACGCAATTAAAAAAGGACGATATTTTTATATTTAATTAAATACTTGGCGGCCGCCGTGGTGTGAAGGTAGTGTTGCCGGCCTACCACACCGAAGGTCCATGGTTCGAGCCCTGGTACAGGTAACATCAAAAGTGATTTGAAAAAGTTTTTCAAAACGGGGTCGCCCCTCGGCAGTGGTTTGGCAAACTCTCCGAGTGTATTTCTGCCATGACAGGCTTCTCAGCAAAAATTCGTCTCCTTTGTAGATGCCGTTCGGAGTCGGCAAAAAACTGTAGGTCCCACCAATTTGTAGGGAAAATTCAAATCGGCACACCACAAATTGGAAGAGAAGCTTGGCGCAAAAATCTCTTAGGAGGCTTATGATGATATACCTGCTGTATATCGCGCCATAGAGAGAATTAAATACTGGATATATCATCTGACGAAAGTGATTATAGTGATGCAGAAATTAGCGAAATCCTAACTATTGCAATACTGAGGAGAACCAATGGCGTTGAATATGTAAACAAATATTATCTGTTGCCGTATCTAGATAAAGAAAAAACCAATATTGCCGTATAAAAAGCAAATCTTAAAAGCGCCCTTAAACTCTCACTGAAAAACCGCTCTGCAGTTTAACTGGAGTTTAAATTTATGCCGAGTTTAAGCAAACTTAGTTTAAACTGAGCTTAACCAATGACTGAAAAACCGGGCCTAAGTGTTTGGATATATGTGTTAAATATGCACAATATACACCCTCCCAACCATGGCTATCCAGTTTTTATCAATTTCTTATCGATTTGAAAAACCATCTCTATTTTTTTCTCCTTTATACCAACACCAACGCATGTTTTTGGGATATTTTTCAGGGTTGTAAAAAAATTTAATGAGTGCGAATGAGACAGTAAGATGCTCATTACTCAACTGAAAAGAAAATTTACTTTCGGTGACATTTGAAGAGGAAATTCGACGAGTTCGCGTGAATTTTTGGAAAAATGAAAATAAATAAAAACAAATAAATTCGTTCTTGGAAGAATATTTAACCTGGTAAGTATCAATCAAGATCAAGAAAATGTTATAGTGTCACCGCAATATACACATGTTCATGCGCTTGTGCATTTGTTGATTATGGTTTTGGCCAAAGTGTGTTTAGTGTACCTGACCAAGATCATAATATATTTATGGTGTCACCACAATATACAAATGCACATGCGCATGTACATTTGTTGATTATAGTTGTAGCCAAAGTGTGTTTAGTTTAGTGTACCTGACCAAGATCAGGGGTAAATTATGGTGTCACCATAATATGCAATTGTACAAGCGCTTGTACATTTGTTTGCTATTGCTGTAGCCAAAGTGAGTTCAGTGTAGTGCACCTGGCCAAGATCAGGAAAATGTTATAGTGTCACCATAATATACAAATGTTCATGCGCTTGTGCATTTGTTGATTATGGTTTTGGCCAAAGTGTGTTTAGTGTACCTGACCAAGATCAGGATATATTTATGGTGTCACCACCATATACAAATGTACATGCGCATGTACATTTGTTGATTATAGTTGTGGGCAAAGTGTGTTTAGTTTAGTGTACCTGACCAAGATCAGGATATAGTTATGGTGTCACCATAATATGCAATTGTACAAGCGCTTGTACATTTGTTTGCTATTGCTGTAGCCAAAGTGAGTTCAGTGTAGTGGACCTGGCCAAGATCAGGAAAATGTTATAGTGTCACCATAATATACAAATGTTCATGCGCTTGTGCATTTGTTGATTATGGTTTTGGCCAAAGTGTGTTTAGTGTACCTGACCAAGATCATAATATATTTATGGTGTCACCACAATATACAAATGTACATGCGCATGTACATTTGTTGATTATAGTTGTGGCCAAAGTGTGTTTAGTTTAGTGTACCTGACCAAGATCAGGGGTAAATTATGGTGTCACCATAATATGCAATTGTACAAGCGCTTGTACATTTGTTTGCTATTGCTGTAGCCAAAGTGAGTTCAGTGTAGTGGACCTGGCCAAGATCAGGAAAATGTTATAGTGTCACCATAATATACAAATGTTCATGCGCTTGTGCATTTGTTGATTATGGTTTTGGCCAAAGTGTGTTTAGTGTACCTGACCAAGATCAGGATATATTTATGGTGTCACCACAATATATAAATGTACATGCGCTTGTGCATTTGTTGATTATAGTTGTGGCCAAGGCGGTCATTAAAAAATAGGGAACACATAATTGATAAGAATATGGTAATTGTTTCCTTTAGGAGACAACTGCTAAAACACGTCCAAAAATATCGGCAGAGGTATCAAACAACGCGTTTTGACCTCGGTAACAATAATCTGGAAGCGGGTTTTAAATTTTTTGTTTCAGTGAAAAGTTATTCGCAAAAATTACCCAGGTCCGATCCCAAATAAGGGGATTGATCCAAGATATTTATGTGCAGAACACCTTTGTGCGTAGGCGGCCTTCGGCCGCGCTTCAAAAAAATAACCCTTAGCCGGTCGAACACCGGTAACGCGGTCCACAGTATTTCTGCGCAGAACACACTTTTTGCACTTTTCGGTACACCCTAATCTGTGATTACAACAACCACATGAAAATGACAGAAAATTGTCAACTTTGGTTGCAAATATCTCTTCACTGAAACAAAAACTCGAAAATCCACTTCCGGATTATTGTTACCGAGGTCAAAACGCGTCTTTTGATACCCCTCCCGACATTTTTGGGCGTGTTTTAGCAGTTGTCACTTAAAGGAAACAATTACCAAAACTTGTAAAGAAAGCGCTGTCTTCGGCTGTGTCGAAGGCTTTATACCTTTCATGAATATGCATCACGGTTTTAAGTGTTCAGTCCTTATGTACGATGATGCAAACTTAAGCAATTTGTTTTAACCTTGTTAAGTAAACGATATCTAGCCAAAACCCAAATTGCCGGAACAATCGTTTGCTTGTAGGGAGTGTTGGGCAAATTGTAATTGTTAAAACAATTTATAATTAAAAAATTAACAATTAATTGTTAGTTGCAACTTCTAAAATTAACAATTTTGAATCTAATTTGTTAAAAGTTACAATTAACTTAATCTAAGGAATTGATTTAATTGCAGCTAATTTCTTAATTAATTAATAAGTCAATTAAAAATTTAATTATTTAACGGCCAGCACCCCGAGTAAACATAAGTTCAAATATATGTAATGAAACGCGATTTTAATTTCAGATGCCCGAACGTAGTGAGGTACTGGCCCAAGGCGTATTACTGAGAGAGTGTAAGGTGCTGCTTTTCATATTTTTACTTAGAGTGATTAATTAATTATTTATTCGTATTTTACAGGTATCCATTCTTTGGGAAACGCGAAGCCGGCGAATATTTGCATTTAAAAATATGTCTTGTAAATATTAATATGTGTAGTATTAATTTATTTTGAATTTTGTAAACATATATGTGTAGTAAGAAAAAAATCCATGGACTTTTTTTAAGTGTAAGAAAGATAAGTTTTTTCTGTAAAAATAACTTAAAATTCAATAGCTGTTTAGCATCAAAATAAAGGTTATTAAATTACCTTTCATTTGATGCTAATTGCGTTAAGATCGCAAAATAATTGATTGTAAATTTTGTGAATTTTGTAAACATATATGTGTAGTAAGAGAACAATCCATGGACTTTTTTTAAAGTGGAAGAAAGATCAAATTTTCCTGTACATATAACTTAAAATTCAATCGTTGTTTAGCATCAAAAGAAACGTTATTAAATTACCTTTCATTTGATGCTAATTGCGTTAAAATCGCTTAATAATGTATTGTAAATATTTTCAATTTTGTAAACACATATATGTGATCAGAACGAATGTCATGTATTTTGTAAATTTCAATAAAAATAACTAATTTTGTATTTATTTACATATAATAACTTTTAAAAAATTGTATATCGTTTTTTTTTTCAAATATGTATCCTTATTTTGATTAAACAGATTTAAAAACCGAAGTTGTCTTGAATTATTTGGATATTTATTTCTGAATTTAGGCGATTTTTTGGGCTTTTTGCCTTTTTCTTTGGGTATTTTTTGGGTATACCATGTTTCAGATCTGGCAACCCTGCGAAAATTGCAACCCTTTGTTTTGGGAAATTTTCTTACTTAGAACGGCGTAGATATATTTTTTCTTACGGCGTTTATGAATGTGTGCGAGGGTGATGCAAGGTCACACGTACACGAAATGTACATGGGGAAAGTGGATAATATCTGCACGCCGCCCATACAAAACTATAAATTTTTTTATCTTCATTTGTGGATAGCGCGACCTATGTTTTATCCACTTTTTTATCTGCGTATGGTTGGTAGGGACATATCTATCTGTACAAAGCTTTGGAAGGTGGCGGTGATAATCCACAGGAAAGATTGGGATTGTGTTGTTATGGAAAGACTTTCCTGGAATCTGACCAGAATTGTTATTATGCGAGATATTGAAAAGTTATAAGCATATTCTGGAAAACAAAAAGACAGACGGAGTTACACTGCATCAAAAGCACAAAGCTTGGGTAGATGTGACGAATACATATAATGCGAACACAACAGGTTTTATAAGAACGTTGGAAAGCCTTCAACAAAATTATAAAAATTTAAAAAAGAAAACAAAAAAGAAAACATCCGAAAAGATAATGAACATACCAGGTATATATACAATAGGGATGCCAATTTTTTGGACTTTAGCCATCCAGGTATTTTTGGAATATTTTTTTAAAACACCAGGATTTGGGTATTGACTATTTTCAAACACTTGTTAAAAATTTGAGGAATTGTTTGGGAAACTATTTGACTCCATAAGTCCCACAATTAGTATTTTATAGAAAGCTTTTAAAACTGTTTAATTCGCAAATAAAAGTATGATTATCAAATCCATGTTAACCCAGTTTTTGTTTTAGAATATTATTAAGTTAATTTAAAAAAAGTCTCATGTTACTTTAAGTAACACAATCAAGAAATAAATTTTTTAACAACTATATTTTGATAATTTTCATAAATAAATCACAAATATTGAGGGGCACAGTTATGGTTGAAATAAAATATGATTTTAGGTTAGATAAAGCATTTTCGACACATAGCACATATAAAATTGTCTCAAAAAGCTTTAACTAACTTAAAATCACATTTTATTTCGACTATGACTATGCCCCTGAGGTTTTAGAAACGAATTTCCCATCCCAAAAGTCCCGGGATTTTCGGCACCTGAAAAAGCATGGAATCCCAGGATTTCGGTATTCCGGAATGGCATCCCTGGTACACAGTAATACAAGGGGCACTCCAAAAGTTCGCGGAATCTTAAACAATTTTGACGTTTTTTACCAATAATACTGTCAACGATTTTCGACTGCTCGGTTTGGCTTCAAAGTAATTTAATAAAAGTAGAAATTGTGCGAAAAATAGAAATTTCGAATTCTGATTTCCGATTGAAGATTTTTAACTATAACAGCAAGTACTAGATTCCGCGAACTTTTGCAGTGCCCTTCATAGCAGTGAATAATTGGATTTCTGTCAGCGAAATAAGGTGTTTTTAATAATTTTAATTTATGGTTTTCATTTCATTGATTTTTTGTTAATAGTTTATAAGGTTACCCTCTTAGACATGGTAGGGGAGCACGGTACGTCTCCTGATGGATGGAAAAATATTTCTGCAAGCACGGGCATATCCACAGAAGCCTGCCAAGAAGTCTTTGCTGATATGGTAAATGAGGCAGACCCGCAAGAAAGAGAGGAGAGGAGAAGCATTATGCACACAGGTGCATAGCTTTCTTCCATGCTTTTTTGTATGTGATACCCAAAAAAGGCTATATACAAAAACTTCTCATTTTCAAAAGGCGGTGGACCTTCACAAAAAAGCGATAACGATCCTCTTATGGAAACAGTATGAGGCTAATTTAAATCTAGGTAACTTTAAAAATATTATATTTAATATGTTGTATTTCGTTTTATAAAGACTTAGGGCCGTTTTCACCATCTCCAGTTAACGCTATCTGGGACTTCATCTGACAGTTAATGTATGGCAGCCTGTCAGATAAGCCTTCCAGAAACGGTATTTCTAGTACACAGCTGGCTACACAATGCTCAAATGACTCGAAGTTAGACGTTCTTACTTGTTATAAATATATTTACAATTCCATTTTCACAGATAAAGCCCAAGGAAATAAGGTACCTGAGAACCCAAATACCGAATCAAGTACACAGCAGGATATATAATATTCATTTCATCCGAGCTTAGACGTTCTTACATGTTATAAATCTATTTTCAATTTAATTTTTACAGCTCAAGAAAATAAAAAACTTGAAACGCCAAATCCTGAATCGGAATATTTTTTAAACGAGAGAACAAATTTGGAAAAGAGTCCTCATCCTCTCTTGGGGCTTGAGTATCAGTTCCTAGGTCATTACTGAATTAAATGAAAATAACGCTTATCTCTGTTTTATATTTTTTTAAGAAAAAGGAAACTGCCTTCAGAAGGAAAGGAGCCAGTAGCAGAAAAATTTAGGGCGCTAGCCTCTGAAAAAATGGAGCTAGTGTCGGCTCAACAGGAGCTTTTAAGAGTGCAGTTAATAGAAGAGGAGGAGAAACTTGCACATAGCCGTCTCTTGAGACAAATGGAGGTGGAAGACGCTAAAAAACGATATGAGCACAACGAACTTATAAGAAAGCTTCAAATTGAAAAGTATCTTAAATGAATATCTGCAATCAATACTGCAGAACATAAATATTGGAACACTTTATTTTTGTAATTTTCACTAATTTCTTCTTCAATATGGGTATGAAAATATTTCTGTATATTCACAAATACTCGAATATTCAAATACTCGTATATTCACACATATACGAAATTAGAACATGTCAATATGAGTGACCTTATACCCAACAATCATTTCTGTAAATGTTTTTCAAAATAATTTAAAGTAAACTTGCTACAATAAGCGATATGTAAGCTTTTTCAGTTTCAATTTATTTGAAAGTTTGAAGTAAACTTTTTATAAACTTCAGGAAAAAACTGTAACAAATAATTTCAATTTAAAAGTGAAATGCAAATGTTTATAAAAAATTCAGAAAAAACTATTTGTCAGTTTTTTTCTTTTCAACTTAAAATATTTCCAATTCCTTTCAAACAAGATTTTATATGAGAATGACGGCGAGAAAGCAAAAATCCTCGCTGCATCTTAACCACTTCCGCAATGTGGTAATAAGTTGGTTTAAGTTGCAGCATGCGATGTATGATTAGAACTTAGTTATTTATTTTATAGCAATAGCTAAATAATATGCAAAATATGGTTTGAATAAAGTTTAAAAAAAAACATTTAGAAAGCTTTCTTTAAAATCTTTTTTGTAGGTTTAAATTAATAAGCTTTTTATCAACGTGTCGTTTCAATTACACAACGTTTATTTTAAAACCTTTTATAAACGAAAAATCTGAATTTTGTAAGCTTAATATTTATTTCGGAAAGCTTTTTAAAGATTTATTTTAAGTTTACTTTGCTTGTTGGGTAATTATGAAATGGGGTATATTATTTTAGTGTAGTTAATGAGTTTTACTTGTCTCTCTCTATGGCGCGATATACAACAGGTATATCATCATAAACCTCCTAAGAGATTTTTGCGCCAAGCTTCCCTTCCAATTTGTGGTGTGCCGATTTGAATTTCCCCTACAAATTGGTGGGACCTACAGTTTTTTGCCGACTCCGAACGGCATCTACAAAGGAGACGAATTTTTTGCTGAGAAGCCTGTCATGGCAGAAATACGCTCGGAGAGTTTGCCAAACCACTGCCGAGGGGCGACCCCGTTTTGAAAAACTTTTTTCAAATCACTTTTGATGTTACCTGTACCAGGGCTCGAACCATGGACCTTCGGTGTGGTAGGCCGGCAACACTACCTTCACACCACGGCGGACTTGTCACCCCTTGATTTATTCGCAAGGCTGAAGTCTCTCGAAGTGTTGGGCAATCAAAGCCTGCCGAGCTCTCTTTCCTTCCGAAAGTCTGGTAGAGTTATCAAAGGCGTGTATTTCATTCCCACCGTCTACAATATCCATTATTGGAGGATAATCAGAATCGATAAATAGATCCGGATCATTTCGCAGTCGAGCTATATTATGCAGTACAGAAGTGGCTACTATGATTCCAGGTACTCTGCTTAGATGAATTTGAATTCCTCTGGACAGTATGGGAAATCTTCTTTTCCAAATTCCAAATGTGAGTTCTATAGTATTTCTTGATTTTGTGACTCATTATAGAGCGATTCAGCGGGAGAGCTCACATTTGTCAGTGGTGTCATCATACACTTGGTTTGGGCGTAACCACTATCCCCAAGTAGGCAATAATTTTTGTATGCTCCCTGCAGAAAATACCGACGCTGATTACAGTTGTCCCAAATATGCGAGTCATGCGCAGATCCATGCCATCTTGCAACTACGTCATTAAACATCAGGTCAGCAGAGCATATGGCTTGGGTATTTATGGAAAAGTAGCCCTTCCTATTCCTATATATTTCCGCATATTCTCCTCCTGAAAAGCATATACAAAATTATTGTACTTATGTAAATGCATGCAGTCGATGGGTGCTCCTTAATTTTTACTTTATTAAACTGCTGCTTTTTATACCTTTGTAAAAAAGAGATTGGCGCATAAATCTAATACATAAATATTAGGCATAATTTTCACTAGGTCAAAATTGGTCAAATTTTATTGACTTTATCGAAATTTCTTACCGAATTTGACCAAATTTAACCTTGCGAAAATCAGACTTTAAGGTGTTTGTCATCATGTCACCGTATTTGGATCTTGTATGTATATATATGTAGTTGGTGAGTATGAGTAGTTTTCGATCTATATTCCACAACCAAGGTGAAACCCGATATGTTTATAAAGTAAGCAAAAAAAGCATTATCATTTGATACGTATTAATGAGAGTTCAAACAAGGAGTGATTCGTAGTGCTATATGGAAATCCGTTAGAAAAACTAATTTTAAAGAATTTTGAGGTTACTTTTACGAGGCTTCAACGTGGATCTTTTGGCGTGGAAGGTTGCCACACTACCTGCAGGCCACCATATCGTATATTATTGGTCAGATAAGAAAAATTTGCACAATACGCACTCAGTTTGGTAGATTAAAATGTATCTTTTTGGAATATACCTGTGCGTAATTGAAAATCAGAAAATACGAGTGCCCAAACAAAAGCACAAAAATTATTTTAATGATGCATGTAAAGATCTTCATTCTCAACTATTGCAGACATTCATAAGCGTTACAAAGCCTTCGGTACAGACTTGGATAACCCATACCTTACTTGCCAAATATATACATATATATATATAATAATGTACATTCTGGTATCCGAAGGAAGCCATTCGCAAGGAGTACGGATCGATTCGCAAAAGAAAACATTTTGCGGATTTGAGTTTGAAAACTTGGAAAAATCATTGTTATCCATTTCCGAATTTGGTAAAACTTGATTGCTGCTTCTTTCATTTCTGCATCATCAGAGGGCATACGGATATATTGTGGGTACGAACGCGCTATAGCATCAGTCACTTTATGCACGATCCTGCACGCTGTTGCCTCGTGGACACCAACGAAGTCTCCACAAGTCACAAGTTGACTTCCAGTTGCGTAAAAGCGCAATGCACACAGTAACTGGTTCATAGGAGACAACGCTCCGCTAACAAAAGAAATAAACCCAAACATGCTTACTCTGAAGCTAATAAATGCAAACTAAATACTTACCTCTTTGAACTTTTTAATGGTTCTTTTATTTTCTCCAATAAGCTAAGCACTGTTTCCTTCTGGAGCCGAAATTTCCTATGAAAGGATTTGTCCTTTAAAATGTTGAAATGATCCGTTTTTTCTGCCACAGTTCTATTAAAAAAATCTTTTCCAAGATATTCTAAAATTTCTTTTTAACCTCATCTGAGTATAATAATTCATTTATGAATTCACTCATTCTTAATAATTTAAATTTTTTACAATATTTCCACTTTTATTTGCAAAAGAAGCTTTGGTTTATATTTATGTTTTGGCAGTTTGACAGAGAGTTAGCGAATTAACCCGTCAACATTTCCGGGTTAAAAATTTAACAATTTAACCCTGGTAAAACTGCAAACCCTTTGCTGTTCAAGGCAATTTATCAATTTAACCCCTCATGTCAAGTTAGCCCCGAGTTAAAATGATAAATTGCCGTTCTGCAAGTGGGCCTGACCAGCTTATAAGCGAAATCACAGACGACAAAAAGTTAGACTGGATTCTATCGACCTTCAAACCCTATAAGTCGCCGGGCCCGGACGGAATTTTTCCGGCTCAGCTTCAACACACTGCCGAACTTGTAAAACCCTGGAAAAGGAGATGCTTATAAGTTGTCTTAGGTTCAACTACGTACCAGCGTCAGGGAGGGAGGTCAACGTGGTTTTTATCGCCAAAGCAGGGAAAACCTCACACTCGAAACCAAATGAAAGACTTCTTAAGGACTATGTCAGGAGGCAGATTGACCCACGGCTTCTATCGCAAGCTCAACATGCCTATACTAAGGCCAGGTCAACGGACACGGTCCTGCGTTCATTGGTATCTGTTATCGAAAGGTCACTTGACCTCAAGGAATACATATACTCCCACAACAGCCGGTTCTATCACACCGGAATGACTCGGAGTTTTATATCCGACCAAGGGCTGTTATTTCGACACTACCCTATCTAACCTGTCACCTTTTCCCTAACATTGTCATCCTCCGAGCAGCTCCTTGCAGCAGGGCTGCTCAACACTCTCCTGCTCCGAGCTGGGGTTGAATCCAACCCGGGTCCAAGTGAATGGATCTGATGCGTTTGCTGGAAGAAGATTTACGTCAAACGTTCACACTCCATCCAATGTTTCTCCTGTAAAAGATGGTTGCACAAAACTTTTGTGGCCCCTTGCTGTCACGACCTATGGCGTCTCGTGGCCAACGACGATCCAGTATCGCACCGCCACAAGCTATAGATACAGTCTCCACGACTAACAGCACTAATACCCAGCAAGTAGCGTGTACCTCCCGCTGCCGCTCACGCTCACAGGAGCCAACACCTCACACAACCGCTCATAGCTACTTTCTACGTAGCACCTCTGTTTTAGATGTGAGCAATGCTGAGCGACAGCCGACCCCCTCCCACTTCCAACTTCCCCTTCTTCTTCCAGCACTAGCACAAATGTAAACCAAAGCCACCAGCTCCTGGTTCCTTACACCATGTGCACGGTTTGTCGGTTGAGACTATATACACCTGCGACATCAGTCAAATGCAACTCCTGCCTTGGCCTATGTCACATGCTTATATGTTCTCAACTTGGTAACAGGAACTTATGGACTGATACGTATGTTGCGCCATGTTGTCGAGCTACGCAACCTACAACGTCGACCGATTCGCCACCTACCGGTGGTTCGGATCCCTCGTCTTCTAGAGGGCGACGCAGTGCGCGACCTAGCCTGCTTCAACCGAGGCATACGCACCAGTCCTTGACTCCCAGTGTGAATATTTCTCCCCCTTCGCACTTTCGTGTCCTACAAATGAGCTGCAATGGTTTAAACGGCAAGGTTGGTGAAATAGTGAATTTCATGAGGCGGCAAAACATCAAGATCGTTGCTATTCATGAAACAAAGTTAAACGCCCGATCAGATCTTCGGACTTGTGACGGCTACAACATCCACCGGCGTGACCGAGAGGGAGGACTTGGGGGCGAACTTGCCTTCATCACTCATCAATCTGTGCAATATCGCCTATTTGAGCCTGACGTCGACCCGAAGGACAACTTCCTAGAACGTTAAGGTATGGTTGTCCGGACAGGCGATGTCGATCTAGAAATTATCAACATTTTTATACCTCCTGCCACCTGCTGCCCGAGGGATTACCACCCAGACATCAGTGCGTTACTCCGAGGCGATAATCGTGTAATCCTCGGAGACTTCAACGCACACCACGACCTGTGACACTCAAGCCTACAGGTTGATGGTAGGGGACAGGAATTGGCTGAACAAATAGATGATTCGACGTTTTGCACTGTGAACGGGAATGCCCCCACGAGAGTTGCGGTAGATTGTTCTAGTTCGCCAGACCTCACTATTGTCAGCGCGGGTCTCATAAACTGCGTTGAATGGCGACCAATGCTAACTCTTGCATCGGATCATTCACTGATAGTCGTCTCAATCGTTCGCCCCAATCACTTTGTTACTTCTGAGAATCGCACTTTCACCAATTTTAGCAAAGCTGATTGGATTGGTTTTCTTAACTTCACTGAGAGCACCTTCGCTGCTCTTCCCATCCCGTCTGACGTACGAGAAGGGGAAAAAGCGTTTCCCATGGTCATAGCTTCAGCCTCCAGTCAATACATTTGGTCAGGTAGAATTAAGGAGATACGTCCGTATTTCCCCGCAGAGGCGGCGGCCCTGGCTAATGAACGTGACCAGGTGCGACGCTTGGACCCTACGGATCCCCAAATTCAAGATCGCAATGCGGAAATCAGACGGCTGGTTGATCAATAAAAACGCGCCAAATGGGAGGAGCACCTAAGGTCCTGTAACCTCTCTGCTGGTGTTGGCAAATTATGGTCCACTGTTAAATCCTTGTCAAATCCGACCAAACCTAACGACAAAATATCCATCACCTTCGGTGATAAGGTACAGTCGAATCCAAAGAGATGCGCGAGCACTTTCTGCCGGCAATTTGCACTGCATCCTCCGGTTGACAAGGAAATCAGACGTGCCATCAGGGAAGCGCACAAGCGTAAAAACAGCTAAGCGCCCATTGCCATCACCACCACGTAGGTTCGGGGGTCCAAAAACTCTAAATCTATTGGCCCAGGTCTGCAAGATCGATTGTTTTCAATCTTGCAGTCTTTGCTGAAGATTGTTATTCATGCTTTCGTAATGGTCTTTAAATTGATTCCATTTACACGGATTTTTCAAAGGCGTTCGACAAAATTTCTCACAAAATCCTCATCGAAAAACTTGGCTGCATGGGGTTTCATTCCAGTATCCTTAAATGGATTACGTCGTACTTGCACAATAGGAATTGTGTAGTTGCTATAGATGGTGAGATCTCGAAGCCATTTGTTGCTACCTCAGGTGTATCAGAAGGTAGCATTCTGGGACCTTTATTGTTCATATTATTCACTAACGATATTTCTTGCTGTTTTACATCGTCTAAATTTCTCCTTTATGCAGACGACCTTAAAGTATACTCAGAAATCAAAGAGTCTTATGACACGTTCTCAAACTTGAATATGCTGCTTATATATGGAGGCCATACCAGGTAGTTCATATTAAACGTTTGGAGAGAGTCAAAAAGTGCTTTATTGGTTTTGCCCTGCGATATCTTAACTTTTCTGATCCGATTCCGTCCTACGTTTCACGGTGCCGATTAATAAGTTTATTATAACTATCAAATTGGAAAACGCTTTTGTCAATTTCTTTTATTTTTGATCTTGTATCTGGCAAGATTGATTGCCCTTCTCTTCTACAGCTTTTAAATTTTAATGTTCCCTGCAGAAACTTTCGTAGTTCTGAAGTGTTTAGTATTACTTTTAATAGAACTGTGTATGGAGCTAATGCTCCTTTGAATAGAACTCTATCTGAATTTAACTATTTCTCAAATTTTCTAGATTTGGATTTAACGAGTTCTGTGAACGAGGGCTGTGAACCATCTTGTGTCTATGCCTAAGAATGGCAAACGGGTTTTTATTTTCTCAGACAGTCAGGCCGCATTAAAGGCCCTGGATTCTTTCGTTGCCAATACTGAATGCCGCAGATCTCTTAACGAGATGGTTCAGCACTTCAGAATCAGCCTTATATGGGTACCTGGGCACAGGGATATTGAGGGCAACTGCAGAGCGGACGAGCTGGCCAGGAGAGGTACCACCGACCATATCCTTTCGGGAAACGATTCCGTAGGCATACCTATGGCCACTTTCAAGTTTCATGTAAACACAAGCACTATTGCAAATGCAAAGGGACCATGGTCAGTCATCTCATCGTGCGAGACATTAAGGCTGACATGGCCCTCATGTGATAAGGGATGTACAAGAGCGCTTCTGACCCTGCACAAATCAGTTTTAGCAACCCTTATAAGGGTCCTAACAGGTTATTGTTTGATAGGCACGCATGGTGCGAGAATGGGGTTACAACCTTTGACTACTGTCGCAGCTGCAGATGTACCGAGGAGGAAAAGAGCGTCCAGCATCTCCTCTGTCAGTGTCCAGCCCTCAGTAGACGGCGGTTGGCCATCCTAGGCAAACCTTTCCTATGCGACCCTGCTGAGGTCTTAAGATGTGAAGTCAAGGCTTTGGCGAAATTTATTAATTCCACGAAGCGGTTTGACTCACCTTAGGCATTGAAGGTTTATTTTTCTGAGACCGTATAGGGCATCACAACGGGGCCACTTGGCGGCTTATGTGTCGGGACATGAGAAATATAATAGAAACCTCTCATTCGGTCGATTCATTTATTTAAAATTGTGCTAAGAAATCTTCATTATTAACTGACTGGTGTTGTTGTTGTTGTGGTAGCGACTACTTAACATGCCCAAAGTATTGCCTCTCATCCAACACTGTCATCAAGCTCTTCTAACGGAAGTCCTAGAAACCTAGCGGCTTCAACAGGAGCGGACCAGAGTGAAATTGCTTTTAGAAGAGTAGGCTCGGTTGAGCAGATGAACAGATGATTAGTATCATGAGGAGACACGCCGCATGCCGGGCAGACATTGGCATGTCAGGGTTCAGGCTGAATAGGTAAGAGTTTAGTCTGTTACAGTATCCAGAAGGAAGTTGAGCCAGCATGATTCTTGTCTCCCTAGGCAGTTCGCGTTCCTCATCGGCAACAGGTGGAGCTTGTGCTTGTAGGACTGCATTCGGCGGATGAGAGCTGATAAAGAAGTTTACCGAATCTGTGTGGATGAAATTGAAGGCCCGCCGATGCACCTTTGGATCAAACGGCAAGAAAATGTGATGCCGGACGTCGTCATAGTGCTTACGGAGATGCCCCCTTATTCTCCTGGGAGGCGGATTTTCGTTGAGCAGGTTCTTGTTCGCATGCTGTGGTTTATAACAGCTGAACAGAAATTGCCTGGTCATCATCTCGCTAGGCTCTTTTACAACGAGCAATTTTCCGTCACTGTGAAGGCGACATAACGAGGCACCCCTCGGTAGTTCTAAGTGCGGTGTTTTGACAGGCCTGCAACCTTCTCCAGTGTGTGTCTGCTAGCCCCGGCAACTATATAGGCGTTACGTAGCGCAGCACCCGCTGGCCGATTGCCTTGAGCGTTGCTAGTAACGTTTCTTTATCTCTCCCCCAAGCACTGCCAGCTAATGACTTTAGGATTTTGTGGCGGCTTTGTACTTTGGTGGCAATCGCCGCTACATGAGCACCATAGTTGATTATGTTATTTGACCCCCAAGATTTTGGGGTGTGTGACATTCGGAAGCTTAATGCCATCGACGTAGATGTCTAATTCCATGTTCACCTGCGCTGTCCACGTCGTAAATAAGGTGGCCGAGTACTTGGTCGGTGTCAGTGTCAGATTTCGTGCAGCGAAATAGCCGGACGGGGATGGGAGGTATGAGTTCACTCTTGAGCAGAGCTCGTCCACGGAGGGGTCTTTGCCAGGATCGTGTAGTCATGGGCGTAGGAGATGATCGAGACACCCTCTGGTGGGGAAGGAAGCCTCGATATGTATTAAACAAAAGCGGGGATAGGACACCACGCTGTGGCACCCCTTGTTTAATTATAGGTGGTTTTGATCTTTCGCCTCTAAATTTAATCGATGACTGCCGACCACTCAGATAGTTGGCGGTCCAACGCCTTAGACAGGGGGGAAGATTGAGAGCAACTAGCACGGTCCTGTCATTTTGACGATGTTGGTTGAGACCTATCTGTGTGGTGATGGCGTTTAGCACGGTGGTAGTGCTATGCAGTTTACGGAATCCATGCTGATGTTCGGGTAGTCGCAAGTTACCGGTGTAGTAAGAGAGCAAGACCATCTCCATGGTCTTCACAACTGGCGAGAGGAGTGATATTGGTCGATAAGACTCCCCCTCATTGGCCGGCTTGCCGGGATTTAGTAGTGGCACCACCTTTGCCTGTTTCAATTGTTCTGGAATGACAAAGGTGGTCATAGACAAATTGAAGACAGTCGTAAGATAGTTTACTCCCTCTTCTCCGAGATGTTTTAGCATCAGCATGGATATACCGTCTGTGTCGATCGACTTGGAGCTTTTGAACCCCCGTATGGCTTCCTGAACGTCCGTGGTGGTGATGGCAATGGGCGCTTGGCTTTTTTTTCGTTTGTGCGCTTCCCTGATGGCTCGTCTAATTTCCTTGTCAACCGGAGGATGCAGTACGAATTGCCGGCAGAAAGCGCTCGCGGATCTCTTTGGTTTCGACTGTACCTTATCACCGAAAGTGATGGATATTTTGTCGTTAGGTTTGGTCGGATTTGACAAGGATTTAACAGTGGACCATAATTTGCCAACACCAGCAGAGATGTTACAGGACCTTAGGTGCTTCTCCCATTTGGCGTGTTTGTGTTGATCAACCAGTCGTCTGATTTCCGCATTGAGATCTTGAATTTATGGATCCGTAGGGTCCAAGCGTCGCACATGGTCACGTTCATTTGCCAGGGCCGCTGCCTCTGCGGGGAAATACGGACGTATTGCCTTAATTCTACTTGACGGAATGTATTGATTAGAGGCTGGAGCTATGATCTTGCGAAACGCTTTTCCCCTTCTCGTACGTCAGATGGGATGGGAAAAGCAGCGAAAGTGCTGTCAGTGAAGCTAAAGAAACCAACCCAATCATCTTTGCTAAAATTTGTGAAAGTGCGATCAGAAGTGACAAAGTCATTGGGGCGATCGATTGAGAGGACTATCGGTAACTGATCCGATGTAAGAGTTAGCATCGGTCGCCAGTCAACGCAGTTTATAAGACCAGCGCTGACGATAGTAAGGTCTGGCGAACTAGAACAATTTACCGCGACTCTCTTGGGGGCATCCCCGTTCACAGTGCAAAACGTCGAATCATCTATTTGTTCAGGCAGTTCCTGCCCCTACCACCGGTCGTGGTGTGCGTTGAAGTCTCCGAGGATTACACGATTATCGCCTCTGAGTAACGCACTGATGTGAGGGTGGTAATCCCTCGGACAGCAGGTGGCAGGAGGTATAAAAATGTTGATAATCTCTAGATCGACATCGCCTGTCCGGACAACCATACTTTGACGTTCTAAGGTGTTGTCCCTCGGGTCGACATCAGGCTCAAATAGCCGATATTGCACAGATTGATGAGCAATGGAGGCAAAATATCCTCTTTCACGGTCACTCCGGTGGGTGTTGTAGCCATCACAGCTCCGAAGAGCTGATCGGACGTTTAACTTCGTTTCTTGAATAGCAGCAATCTCGATATTTTGCCGCTTCATGAAGTTCACTATCTCGCTAACCTTGCCGGTTAAGCCATTGCAGTTCAACTTTAGGACACGGAAGCGCGTAGGGGGAGAAATAATCACACTGGGAGTCAAGGACTGGTGCCTGGAAGCAGGAAGGAGGTAAATCGGTCGACGTTGTAGGTTGCGTAGCTCGGCAACATGGCGCAACGTACGTTTTAGTCCATAACTTCCTGCTACCAAATTTGGAACATATAAGCAGGTGACATAGGCCAAGGCAGGAGTTGCATTTGGATGTTGCAGGTGTATATAGTCTCAACCGACAAACAGTGCACATGGTGTAAGGCCCGACTCTGTAACTTTTAAGCACTCGCCGAGCGTTAAGCTTATCGCCAAATTTTGGCGTTTGTTCTTAACGAAAGTGCGATTCTGTAACTCTCTCTTAACGCCGCTAAACAGCTGACACTTGATGGTGATAAAATATGGCAATACTTCTCTTTTCGCTGTATTTTGCACTAAATTACATGCAAAAAACTCAAAACTAATTTTTTTACTTTTTCCAAACGCTAAAACACTTGGAAATATATTTATTAACGCTATTGTTAACACCTCGAAAATAATTCGCGACAGCTAACCACACAAAAAGTGTTAGCTAACACTTTTCGTGTGGTTAAAAGTTAGTGAATAGGGAAAAGCGTTAAAAATGGTGCTAAGCGAAGTTAACGCTAACACCTGGCGTTAAAATAGTTGCAGAATCGACCTACAGGAAGCTTGTGGCTTTGGCTTACATTTGTGCTAGTGTTGGAAGAAGAAGTGGTGGTTCTAAGGGTAAGGGGGTGGGCTGTCGCTCAGCATTGCTCACATCTAAAAGAGAGGTGCTACGTAGAAAGTAGCTGTGAGCTGCTGTGTGAGGTATTGGCGCTGGTGGACGTGAGCGGCAGCGGGAGTTACACACTACTTGTTGGGCAGTATTAGTGCTGTTAGTCGTAGAGACTGTATCTGGAACTTATGGCGTTGCCACACTGGATCGACGTTGGCAATGGGATGCCTTAGGGCGTGAACAGCAAGGGCCACAAACGTTTTGTAGAAACTAGGGGGCCTATGTGTGGAGGGATTTAGCTCGAAGCACCTAGTTTTGTGCCACCATCTTTTACATGTATTACATTGGACGGGGTGTGAACGTTTGACGTAAATCTTCTTTCAGCAAACGCAGAAGATCTATTCTCATGGTCTCGGGTTGGATTCAACACCAGCCCGGAGCAGGAGAGTTTTGTCAGAGTACCCCTACGGGTTAGGGGTTTAGAATATATCCGAGGTAGGCATACCGGTCGTAAGAGGCAACGAATATGCACAAAGGATGACAATGTTAAGAGAAAAGGGGAAAGGTGACAAGTTAGACAGGGTAATGTCTAAATAACAGCCCTTGGTCGGATGTAAAAACCGGAGTCATTCCGGTACGATGGAACCGGCTGTTGTGGGAATGCAACTGACTGGTTGGAGAGGCCATTTCTCCTATCCACCTTCCAAATGGTCGATTTATTCATTTATTTAGTTGCGCCGCCGTGGTGTGGAGGTAGTGTTGCCGGCCTACCACACCGAAGGTCCATGGTTCGAGCCCTGGTACAGATAACATCCAAAGTGATTTGAAAAAGAGTTTTTCAAAACGGGGTCGCCCCTCGGCAGTGGTTTGGCAAACTCTCCGAGTGTATTTCTGCCATGACAGGCTTCTCAGCAAAAATTCGTCTCCTTTGTACATAGATGCCGTTCGGAGTCGGCAAAAAACTGTAGGTCCCACCAATTTGTAGGGAAAATTCAAATCGGCACACCACAAATTGGAAGAGAAGCTTGGCGCAAAAATCTCTTAGGAGGTTTATGATGATATACCTGTTGTATATCGCGCCATAAAGAGAGAGAGTTGCGCTTAGATATCTTAATTTTGATCTTGATGGTTTGAGATGCCGCGTCTCCAATCTACCCTATCATTCGATCAATTCATTCCTTTAAAGTTGTGCGTAGAGATCTTAACCACAGACAGATCCCTCAGATCTCGGCCTAGGAACCCCGTAATTGGCATCGAACTACCTGAAATAGCTAATGAGGAGCGTACTATACTACATTTACACTGCACCAAATGAGTAATTTTGGGCGAAAAACTCCAAATGCGTCGCATTTGCCCATACAAATCGCATTTCCCAAATGACTGATTTCATCGCATTCGCTCGCATTTTGGCCGCAACAGCGTGACATTTTTTTGAAGTTTCGCCTAAGTGCAGTGTAAATGTAGTATTACTTATCCAGACTGAGCCCCACCATACGTTCCCTGCATGTGGTATGTCCCCTCATGACACTAAACATCTCTTTTCCTGTATTGTGATTGAACCTACTATTTTAACACCAATATCACTCACGACAAATTCAATCGGCTTACAAGGTAAGAAGAATCAATTAGGCCGAGAATCAGCTTATGGAGGAACATTACCTATTAAAATTCTTCGAATTTTCAAAGAAGGTAAGCTAATGAAGAGAAAGTCATTTCTATATTGGGGCAGGTGAATATTTGGGTTCCAATTAAAATCCCTCAAAGCAAAATCAAGAATTGCTTTTGAACTGACTCAATCCGCTTTATATGATCTTAATACACAAGACACTAAACAGACGGGCAATACTCAAGTATTGGATGGACCCACGATGTGTAAAGGACTTTTGTGAGATACGGATCATCAAATGCCTTAGCCCACCTTTTAACAAATCCAAGCGCACCCATGGCTTTGTGCATACTAAAACTTAGTTTAGGACAGGGGTTGTAAATGAGGTATTATTGCTGAGAGCGTCTTTAAGTTGCTCGTTAGACAGCAAATATAATTAGATGCGAAATCTCGCGCTTTTTATAAAATTTTCCAATAGTGCCAGTATAGTGAAAACAGAATATAGACATTTTGAGTATATCTTTTGGGTATTTTGCAGTTTCCACACCACCATGAGCTATGCAAAAGGCGCGTTACCGAATTTATATTTGGGTGCTCGGTTCCCCAGTAGACCTATATCACCCATATTAGAATATACGTATAAATAAGCCAAGATATATTTAAAATAAAATCAAGGTAAGAATTCAAATAAATGAAAATTATAAAATAATTGAAAAATACAGTAATAAATGGATTAAACTAATTGGAAATTATAAAATAAAACCAGTTCATAATAATTCTTAGTTAATTATTATTATTTTAAATTAAAAGAAAAATTGAAAGCAACAAACATATACAGGCTATAGTTATAGTACTATTTCGAAAACAGCCACGATTTCTCGTCAGACTAATTCGTATATTTTTTGCTATTTCAGAGGATCGTCTGGACAATCGAACCCATTCACTCTGAATGCAAGCGCGGCCGCCTACCCCATATGATATGCTGCGTGTAGTTTTGCAAGCTGCTTAATTAAAGTTTTCCTATAATTTTTGTTTGTTATCTGCGAACAGTATACACAATATTTTAGGCACTCTGGCTATATGTAAATCATGTATTCTGGACTTTGTTTTTGTACATTCTTCTTTCTATTTTTAGAAGATAGTTATTGTACATAACCGCATGCTCCGGTGTAAATTTATTTGCAATAGTACTATAACTATTGTATTGTATTGCATATATTCTTTATTTTCTTTTAAATATTTACAATTTTTAAGTACCATATAATATAAAATAAAATTACAACTAAGAAAATAGATAATGACATTAGATGCTCATTCAAAGATCAGAGGAAATGCCATTTCCTTACATTAGTATTATAAATGCTTGTGGGGCGAATAATAAAACAAAAATTAAATTGCTTACGTAGGACATAAGTAGTTAAGGAAAAGTATAACTTTAAAGTATATCAAAAAATAAAAAATTACAAATGCAGAGTTTTCATATCATGCAAAAAAATAAAAAAATCGAATTTATATGATAGGTCTAAACTGAATTTCAGTATCCTCATATTTGAAACCAAGTACCCACTGCTCCACTTCCCTCAGAAATGCTGGTAGCCTACTAATGGGTCGTATTGCCGCAGGTAGTTTGTTGTATAGTTTACATGATACTATGGTGTAGAAGTTACGAAAAAGTGTGGTGCGAAAGCTAGGAACTTTTATTTGAGATGACGCATTTCTCAGAGAGTAAAGGCTGAATATTGGGCTTTGTGTATACCCGCTCCTTATAAAAATTTTTTTAAGACTTTAAAATAGTATAAGTGCCGCACTGGAAGAATATTTAATTTTTGAAATATATCCATAGAATGTGTTAAACGACCAGCGTTACATATTCTTCGGATTAGACACTTCTGTAGGATTAAAAGCGGACTGATTTTACTAGCGTAAGCACCACCCCAACAACAGACTCCGTATTGTAATTTTGAATGGATGAGTCCATGATACACTAATAACAATATTCTATTGGAGCACATTCTTCTTAGGTTATAGAAAGAACGAAGAGCTGATAGCATGTAAGATTTCACTGCAGAAATATGTGATGACCAACTTAGATTTTGATCGATTAAAACTCCCAAATATTTGAATTTTGAGACTACTTCGATCTCAAAGCATTTGCTGTCACAACTTACTGTCTCATCAAAAAAAGGAAGAAAAATCGAAAAGACCATCTTCAGTAGAGAGGCCGGATATAAAACCGAATTGCTTTGAGCTAAAAAATTTAACTTTGTTTAAGTACGATAAAACCCTATTTTTTACTGCTTTCTCAAAAATTTTTGATATTGAAGATAGAAGAGATATGGGCCTGTAGTTATTTTTGTAATTTTTATTCCCCTTTTTAAAAAGTGGTATAACAGTAGCGCATTTTAAGTCATCTGGAAAAATCCCGGAGGCTATACTTAGGTTAAATAAATGTTGTAAAGTATCAACAATATTAAATGCTATTCTTTTTAATGTGCGATTTGATATGTCGTCACTACCACTTGCATTAAAATTGCTTAGAGAGTAATAATTTCTGAACCTGTAATGGCATCAAAGAAAAAGCTGTTACTGGGCGAAAAGAATTCGGTGTGAATTGAGTTTGTATAGCAGGTGCAAGGCTTAGGATTACTGCTTATATCGGAGGCTTTTCCTACATTTACAAAGAAATTATTTAGTTCCTTTGCAACTGTATCGCGCCTTGAACGTATTGCTTTATTTAACCTATTTGTCAACTGACGCGCATGATTTCTTAGCCTAGGCTTCGCTGGATGCTTGTTGTTTTTTTTCGTAACGTATTTTTTAGTCTGATCTTTTTTAATATAGCATGACTTATCCAAGGCTTGAGCGTTAAAGTTGATCTTTTGGGTAAAATCGCGATACTTGAATTGTTAATGTGCATCGTCAGTGTTTTTATAAAATAAGTATAAGCTTTGTCTACATTCGATTCATTTAAAACTATTTCCTATTTTTCAAAGCGAAGTAATTCATTTAACATATTAAAATTTATTTTCCTGGTAGGTGATAGCATATCGCAATTGGTAGTTCGCCTATTTGCATTTAAGTTACTAAGTTGAACTCTAGTCATACAATGGTCAGTAATACCAAAATCAAGGTTTATACCGGCATGCATATTATCTTTCATATTGCTTAATCTACCATACACGTGATCTATACAGGTCCCTGATTCTGGCCTGGTAATCTCTTGAACGAAGGATAATAATCCATGGTTTGCTAGGAGCGCAAGATAATTATCAAGCATAGCATTAGAGCTCAGTAAATCAAAGTTAAAGTCACCTAATATAACCATATTTGTTGCTTTTTCTCTACTTAAAAAGAAAGACAATTCCTCATGGAACACTTCAAAAAAGAGGGAGTGAAATCTATATACACATACAAAAGTAAAAGATACATAACATATTTGCAATGAAATTTTTATTACATCCGCGCTTGATCAATTAACGCATGTAACTTCACACTCGTAAAAATCACGCATAAAAACTCCAACACCACCAGCAGCATACGAGTCATTTGTATTTGCGAAATAATTGTAACTAGGAATACTATAGTGATTAACTTCATAAGAAAAAATTCAAATCTCTGAAACGAAAATAATATCGGGAGTATTAACAATGGATCCAAAGTTGCAAACTAAGGAATCAAAATTCCGCCTTAGACTCGTAACATTTTGATGCAAAACTGTACAGGTATTATCCTTGGATATTGAAAGATTAGTGTCTTTGAAGACATTTATGACAGGGCTGTTATTCATAAAAACTGATCTTGTATATGTTTGTTGCTTTAAAACTTTTTCGTCTAATCAAAAATAAGAATAATTAACTAAGAATTATTATCAACTGGTCTTGAGCTCGTTAAACTTACAAAAATATGTATGAAAACCAATAGCAAAAATAATAAGCAAATCTAATCAAAAATATGTAAAAATTAACAGATAATAAGTAATACACATTAATTCATAAAACAAAGATTGAAATTAAAAACTGCAGCAAATAGTCTTGTTTTCATTGAAAATAATCATAATCATATTCTTCATTGAATGCAACATAAAAACTGTTGTATCACAGTCAGCATATCGGGGACCGAAATGAAAGAGCGGGAGAGAGTTTCGTATCAAGTCATCTTTGCTAAACAGCAACGAGAGAGCACATTTGTATGATACAGTCGCATTTTTAATGTAAATTGCAAAAAATTAAAATGCAATAATCAATAAGTTCTGTTTAATTTCTATGAATATACATACATTTTTTCTAAAAAAAAATTTATTCATTTTATAAGATGCACATATTAGCCGCCACTCAAACAAACTACACCCACACGCGATGTTGCTACGCCATTTGCTCAGCGACGCCTAAATCAATCACAAAAGAAATAGTGTAACCTATCTGTGTGAGCTGAGCATGAACAATTGTTCTATGAAACACCGACCATTGGTTTAGCAACAAAAAGAAACGGTTCTGAAATCAAGCGTATTTAGTGAACACACATATTTATCAAGTGTTTATATGACCACGCCTAAATCGATAGCAAAGAAACCGTCTTTAACTGACAGTTCGGAGCAGCTGTGAATTTCGTGAAAAGTGTGTATAGAAAACACTTGAATAATTGTGCAAAATTATAAAAACAAAATTATCATATTGAAATACATAAAATGTGTATAAAATGTAAATAAAACAAATAGAAACGAACCGCGTTGTAGTCGTTGCTGTGGCGTCAGTTAGCCTGCCTAGTCATCACCTCCCTTACCTAACATTGTCATCGAGCTCTTCTAACGGGAGTCCCACACTTTCGGCTTCAAAAGGGTTGGATCATAGTGAGATTACTGTCAGTATCATGGGCGACACGCCGCATGCCGGGCCGACATTTGGCATGTCGGAGCTCAGTCGGGATAGGTAAGAGTTTAAAATGTTACAGGATCCAAAACGAAGTTGGGCTAGCATCACTCTTGTCTCAATTGGCAGTTCGCGTACCACTTTGGCAACAGGTGAGCTTGTGCTTGAATAACGGCGTTCACTGGACGAGAGCTGACAAATGAGTTTACCGACTCTGTGTGGAGAGTTTGAGGGCATGTCGATGCACCTTTCGATCAAACGGCGAAAACATATGATGCCGGCTCTCATCATAGTGCTTACTTACGGAGATTACTCGTTATTCTCCAGGTGCTGCGGCTTGCAGCAATTGACCAGGAATTGCTTGGTGAACATCTCGCTATGCTCTTTAACATCGATAATTTTTGCCTGGCTATGAAGATGGTGTCCAGGTGACATAAAGGGGCTTCCCGTGGCAGTTCTGAGTGCGGTGTTTTGACAGGCCTGCAACCTCCTCCAATGTGTGTCTGCTAACCCCGGTGACCATATAGGCGTCGCATAGCTCAGAACCGGATGGTCAATTGCCTTGTACGTTTGCCAGTAACATTTCTTTATCTTTTCTCCAGGTGCTGCCAGCTAGTGACTTGAGGATTTTGCTGCGGCTTTGTACTTTGGCGGCAATCGCGGCTATAGGAGCACCGTAGTTGAACATGTTATCAAATGTGACCCCTCAGATTTTGGGATATGTGACAATCGGAAGGTTAATGACATCGACTTAGACGTCTTATTCCATGTTCACCTGCACTGTCCACGTCGTATATAAGGTGGCCCAGGATTTGCTTGGTGACAATGTCAGATTTCGTCCGGCGAAGAATTAATTAAGCCAATTCTTTGATTATACGTCGTTTTGATCGTTCGCCTTTGAATTCCACCGATGATTGTCGACCACTCAGATAATTGGTGGTCCAAAGCTTTAGACGCTTACAGGTCATTAGTAACTTGCGAGTGATTGGCCGTATCGAAGGCTTTCGACAGGTCAAGTGCAACCAGTACAATCGTGTCATTCGGGCGATTTTGATTGAGACGACACCTATCTGAGTGGTAATGGCGTTAAGCGCGGTGGTCGTGCTATGCATTTTACGGAATCCATGCCGATGTTCGGGAAGTCGCAGGTTAGGGGTGTAGTAAGGGAGCAGGACTGTCTCCAAGTTCTTTACTACAGGCGAGAGGAGCGATATCGGTCGATAAGAAGCGCTCGCGCATCTCTTGGGTTTCGACTGGACCTTATCGCCACAGGCGATAGATATTTTGTCGTTAGGTTTAGTCGGATTTGACAGTGGACCATAATTTGCCAACACCACCAGAGAGGCTGCAGGGCCTTAGGTGCTCATCCCATTTTACGTGTTTGTGTCGATCAACCAGCCTACTTGTTTCCGTATTTGAATCTTGAATTTGGGGATCCGTAGAGTCTAAGCCTCGCTTATGGTCACGTTCATTTGCCAGGGCCGCTGCCTCTGCGGGGAAAAACGGACGTACTGCCTTAATTCTACCTGACGGAATGTATTGATTTGAGGCTAAAGCTATGACCATGCGAAGCGCTTTTCCCCCTTCTCGTACGTCAGACGGGATGGGAAGCAGAGCGAAGGAACTCTCAGTGAACTTAAAGAAACCAACCCAGTCAGCTTTGCTGAATATAGTAAAAGTGCGATTTTCAGAGGTGACAAAGTTGGTGGGCCGATCGCTCAAATAGACGGTATTGCACATATTGATGAGGGACTAAAGCAAGTCCGCCCCCAAGTCCTCTCGCAAGATCCTTCCAATGGATGTTGTAGCCGTCACAGGTCTAAAGATCGGATCGGGCACCGAGCTTTGTCTCTTGAATTGCAGCAATCTTGATATTTTCCCGCTTCATAAAGTTCACTTTTTCACAAAATCTTGCCGGTTAGCCCGTTGCAGTTGAACTGCAGGACAAGCGTGCGGCAACGGGAAATGCACATTACTTGCTGGGCAGTGTTAGTGCTGTAAGTCGTGGAGACTGTATCTGGAACTTGTGGCGGTGCGGCATGGAATCGACGTTGGCCACGGGACGCCCTTGGATAATAACGGCAAGGGGACACAAAAGTTTCGAAAAAACTATGGGGTTTGTGTGTGGTGGGATTTAGCCCGGATCAGCTTGTTTTGTGCAGCCATCGTTTACATTCGCAACATTGGATGGAGTGTGAAAGTTTCACGTAAATCTTCTTCTCTACAGAAAACGCAGCAGATCAATTCTCTTGGTCCTGGGTTAGGTTCAACGCCCGCCCGGAGCAAGATAGTTTTGAGCAGCCCTGTTGCAAGGAGCTGCTCGGAGGATGACAATATTAGGGGAAAAGGTGACGAGTTAGACAGGGTTTCATCCATCAGGTAAAACCCGAGTCATTCCGGTACGATAGAACCGGCTGTTGTGGGAATGAACCGCGTGCTCTCAATCAGCTGTTTTTCAATTCGCTTGGAATATGAGAGGTGTTAACACACTATTTCAATGCGTATGGAGATATTAGCGACCGATTTTAAAATTAGTTTAGGTCAAAAGACTTTGTACTTTCAATGGGAATTCAAACTCTGTTTATACATGCGTTTTGTGTGAAGGCGTACAAATTGAAAACGATTAATAAATTGACTGCGCACTAGCTCTGAAAGGAGTCCAAGTCGGCCTGTAGGAGATCGCAACTGGATAGCTGCGACGGCGAAAATGAGAGATAATTTTTGGTAAGTCATTGATGAACAGGGCAAAAAGTAAAAACCCAAGTGACTTCCCTGAGGCACACCTGAGGTTACATCAATCCACTTAGAAAAAGTGTTTTTAAACAAACCTACTGAGTCCTGTCTACAAGATAGTTTTAAATCCATATTAATAAGTGCTTCGGAAAAACTAAACTAAGATCACTTCCGTTTGTTTACCATTTAAAAATCCATCCATAACAAATGAGGTCAACTCGAGTAAGGTGGTGGTGGTTGACCTTCGACGCACGTAAGCATGCCGACATGGTGATATTACAGTGGTGAAATGGTATTGAAGTTGGTGTGTGATTATTTTTTCAAGGGTTTTAGGAATAGCTGAAAGCTTAGCCATGCTCCTTTAGTTCTCAATATTCGACCTACTTATTTTTCTATGAAATGGTATAATAAGACATTGATTCCGGATAGTTGGAAATGCGCAACTCGCAACACCATCAGGACCTGGGGAATAAGTAGGTTTCAATTAGAGAACGCTTTGAAGAACAATACTTTTATCCAAAATAGGAATGAGGAATGCAGTTAGAACTTTCTAAATTGTAAGGATGCGGAGCAAACTTTTAGATGAATAGGTAGACTTAAAGAATTCTGCAAATAATTCCGAAATATCGTGATCAGAACTGGCATTCTTACATCCAATAGGGAAAGAAGATGGAAATCCAGAAGCTTTTCCTTTTGAATTAACAAAAGTTTAAAACCCTTTCGGGTTATTGAAAAACTGATTTTTGCACTCCGTTAAGTAACCCTTATAACACTGTTGAGGAACAGGAGGTTGGAGCAAGCCTTTATAAAGCTAAGTTCTGATATTGCTGAGTCTCACAAGCTGTCTTGAAAACCACGGCGGGTTATTCGTCCCAACCCTAGCAAAGTGAAGAAGAACACACCTATCGAATAAACCACTAAAGACACTTTTAAATGATATGTATTGTCATCTGCGCCTGTCACGTTTTCGACCCATACGAGTATATACTCATATTATGTGTTAAATTCGCTTCATTTACTTTGCGTTTACATGATATGTATTTTTTGTTTCTTTCGAATTATTGTAAACAAAACTTCAAAAGTATTTTGAATCAGAACCAATTTGAAGTAATGGAGGAAAATAATAAAATAAAAACATCTATCTAAGCGCAATTTTATTGACCACCGTAATTTTAAAAAAGAAAAAAGGCTTCTTAAAAAAAAGCCACAACAAAAAAGCTTTTGGAGGGACAAATGGCTATTGCGGAGAGATTCTGGTCGAGGTCTTGCTTCAATGGCAATGACAGAGCTACACACCGAAGACCCTAAAGATTTTCAAAACTTCGCCAGGATGACACCTACTACATTTCCTGAGCTGCTAGGAATTGTCAGCCCACTTATTTCGAAGCAAGACACAGTAATGCATCAGCCATAGCTCCTAGCGCTAAATAAATATGCATATTCCTTATTTTTTGCAATTCTGGTTTCCAAATAGACAGATCCTTTTGCTGTCAAGGATGACATCGCTGGCAAGGAGAAAGTGTGTTGACTGTTCGATGGCAGTAAGCACTCTATCTCTGCTGTAATTTTTCCCAACATAAAGTCAAGCTCTTTACAAAGTGCGGTGTAGTGGACGTAGCAGTACCAGATAGTCCTCATGCCTTGCTCCGTCCGTCACATTGCATGTAGGGCATAACATATCTTGCTTCAAGATAACCGTCCACTTGTAAGCAAAGCTCTTGGCAGACAGATGCTGCTTCATCGAACCCTGGAGTCGAATTTGCCGGAGTGGCGCCACTGAAACTTACTCTCTATCTGCTGATACCTTCGTAACTCGCGTTGGTTGCCGCACCTTGAATAGGAGCATTATATCACACCCACTTTTGTTGTAATAGTTGAGGACTGTTACCGAAGTGAGAGTCCTTGCCGATACTCTCGGGTACCGGCACCTCGGATTCTAGCCCCCTTGCAGTTACAATCCTAATTAATTTAACGGGATACGTTACTGAAGAGCATTACGCACAACCGAATTTTATCCTTAGGTTACTCATAACTCTGCATTATTTAGCCACCGGGTAAAGGTTTAAAAAACTGTCATACGGTTTTCGACCATCTGCATCAGCAATTTCTAAAATTGTACACACTACTTTAAAGGCGGTTTACTTAGTCTTAAAAGATGATTATTTAAAGGTAAACCAATGTCACCAATATATAATTTGAAATAGAATCCTTCAAAAAATGTTTCCTGTACGTAGATACCTCAAACTACAAATGAATGGTGCGTTATAGCGAAAGAGTTCGAAAGGCAATGGAACTTTTCTTACTGCTTCGGAGCCATGGGTATGTAGTGCTCCAATCGATGTCAATGTCATGTTTTTATTGATGCATGCATATCTACATAAATATTTAAAAAGATGCAGATGGAAAACATATAGCCATTCGCTCGCGAAAAGTTTATGTGTCCTATTTTTAAAATTACAAAGAATTTAACAGGGTTATACTCTTAACCGTAGTCGACGGAAATTATAAATTTGTTTACGTCAATGTTGGAATAAATGGAAGAGCCAGTGATGCTGCAGCATTCAATGTCATGTTTTTATTGATGCATGCATATCTACATAAATATTTAAAAAGATGCAGATGGAAAACATATAGCCATTCGCTCGCGAAAAGTTTATGTGTCCTATTTTTAAAATTACAAAGAATTTAACAGGGTTATACTCTTAACCGTAGTCGACGGAAATTATAAATTTGTTTACGTCAATGTTGGAATAAATGGAAGAGCCAGTGATGCTGCAGCATTCAACGAATCATAATGAATTTAATTTTCCACCTGACGCACAGCTAAATGGCACCCATGAAAATGTTCCATATGTATTTGTAGGGGATGACGCGTTTAAGGTAACCTCTCACAAAATTTTTAATTAGCGCTTAAGTAGGGCGAGTCTTGTAGACGAAAATGCCTTTGGAATATCTATATCTCAAGAACAAATTGAGCAATTCTAAAACGGTTCAAAAAGTTGAAAAGCTAAAAAAATTAGCTATAAACAATACATACAAAACTTTTCACTAAGCCCTGTAGGTTCGAAGATAATGAAAAACCAATACGGATTCTTACCTTTTTGTATTTGCGAGGAAGGATATCAAAAACTTTTTATTTTTTCCCAGATATTTTTTTTCTCTGTAAGCTCTGTTTCATTACAAAAAAAAAACCTTTCATCCAATAAAATCGATGGACTAATACAAAAGTTATAAGCATTCAAATAAATATAGCCATATAATACTTAAGTACCCTACAAATATTAGCATATGTACATATCAGACGATAACAATGTATGTAAGTTTTGTCTTAACTCTATAATCTTATTTTATACTCGAAAAAGGTATCTGTTTTGTTTTGACGCTTATTTAGATTAGGATCGGTTTCTCTTATAAGAAACGGACAGTAGTCACTCATCATTGCGACATCCCAGAATCCTTGCTTGATACCGCCTTTCAATTAACTTCATTTGCTGATGAAACCGTTCGCCATGCTCGTCACTTTCGTCACCAAGATTTTGCGGAAAAAAATTTTAATTGGAGTGCAAAAAATAAGTTTTTAAAGACATATTTACTCCTGAGAAGAAAATAAATCAGTAAATTACATAAATAAGTGACACATTTGTGTGTAATTTTCTTAGGCTGGATTCATCGTTCAGTTCCGAACAAATTTTTCGGTTACATTTTACTCGTTCTTTTTCCACTTCTCTGATACAGAATGAGAAGAGAACGAGCAAAATGTAAACAAAAAATTTGTTCGGAACTGAACGATGAATTCAGCTGTAGGGCCGTTTTCTCACTTAAACTTTAAAATTTTCATACAAATTTGTTTGTCGGGCAGATAGGTTTTCAAGTTTACTTTAGAAAACGGCCTCAAATATATTTTTTTATTTACCCATTTCGAATAGTTCTTGAGTCTTTCACTATCATCCTTTAGTTAGGCCTTTTGCGTTTGCCTAAAAAGGAAGCAACGACCTTTCAAAAGTATTCCACTCTGCTGCCTCCACTGGTGACAATAGTTCTTTGAATTGGTCATTGTTAAGCATATTTCTTATTTGCGGCCCAAAAAAAATGCGTTCCTTTATCTTGGCTTCTGAAATCTCTGGAAGGATGGTTTTTAAATGACGGAAGGCTTCGCCTTCTCGGTCCTAAAGCCTTAACAAAGTTTTTGATAAGGCCGAGCTTGATAGGAGCGGGGGTAAAATAATTTTTCTTGATTTATTTTGTTGTGTTGATCTTCCGACAGGGTAGTAAGCTGATTTTTGTTGGAACGATTTTCCGTCATCCCATGTCAAGTTTGGTTTTGTGACAAACCGGTTTCGGCGTTCTGCCATTTTCAATGCCTACTTTCGTTCTGGTCTGTGTCTATCCGTTGCGTTGTTTTTATAGTCCATGTGGCAGATAATTTCAATCTATGTGTCGGTGGTAGGTAACGTTAATATGCGTGTGTGTGTGCGCGGTATTGATACTCCCGAATTGTTGCCTGCCTAAGGGTTGTTTTTGTAGGTATGTAGACATACCGCTTGTTAGCTAAGCGGTAAGTTGAGGCAGGCAGATATCGGTGATTTTTGCCGTTTGGTTCATATTTCGTTTTTGTTTGTTCATTGTTACGTGTTTGGTTGCTGTACCTGCTGGCTTGTGCTGTTTTTTGTAAATTAGTTTTAAGGGTTCAAATATTTCGTCAGAGATACTGTTGGTTTGTTCGTTTATGATCCTGCCGTCAAATGTTTTTAGCTTGTATATCTCCATGTTCTCAAGTACACTGAGCCGCCGACCTCTTCCTTGTACGTGAAGTATTCGAGCCGTTGTTTTGATGTTACCTGGGGTGCAGTTGTGGTTCGCGAAATTAGATTCTTGTATTATGGTGTGTTTTCGTGTTTTTTTGTTGTAGTCCCTGATATGCTCTCGGAATCTTGTGCTTATTTTTCTTCCTGTTTGTCCTATGTAGCTGTATTGACATTCACAAGTAAGCCTATACACTCCGTGACTGTTGAATGGGTCATCAGAATAAGTGTCAAAAAACCAAACTCGACAAGGGATGACGGAAAATCGTTCCAATAAAAATCAATTTTTTCTTTCTTTGTAAGAGGGGAGTATTTTGTGTTATCCACACCAACTTTAAATTCGATTCGGCCTGGCCAATTGTTTATGATGTAGTGGTCTTAAATAGCTCGACTATCCCATTTGCAGAGAAAGCAACAGTATTTTGTGTACCCACTTTGTAGACCGCATAGCATTCCAACGACTTTAAGATCGGCACATATTTTCCAATCATGCTCTTCATATTTGATAATTTTAAGTAATTTTTTTTCTCGTAGGTTTCTCTCGTATTTACTGCATGCGCGATCGCGATAGACGGCTTTTGGTTGCCAATATGTAATAATAGAGCCTTAAAAATTAGTTTATTGCCGTCTATGAACAATCGCCACTCTTTGGAATCATATGGTTCACCAAATTTTTTGAATAAGCCAGTAATGTCTTTGCAGTAACAAACACTGTCCTCCTTCGTATAGAACTTGGAAAATGGTTCGTGACGAATTCTATAATATGTTACTTTAACAACGGATGAAAGGAATTTAAATTGTTGCATACGAGAGGCGTGTAGCTCGGCCTTTACCTTGGACAATTCCAAATCTCTGATCCAATCATTGAGTTGTGCTTGTGACAAAGCGTTTCTTTCGTTTTCCGTAGAAGTTCGCGTGATCAGATGCTGCTGTTGACAATGAAACTGGACCCGAAACTAAAGTTGAACGTGGCAATGAGCAACTTCCGTTGAATTTGGTACTGCCAATGACGCTGTAGATACGCTGGAATGCGTAACTTTTCTTGACTTTCCAACCCCAAATACTTCTGTAGTACAAATATAGCAGTCCGTCAAATGGCAAGTTGGTTCCCTACATTTCATTGGTGTACTAAATTTCATATGTTGCCTAAGAACATAGTTTCAGAAATTAGTCAGATATACATTAATATGCAGCAAATTCCTAAATTTTACTACGCACCTTTTTGTTCCGGATTCCGAATGAATCAATTCGATTCGACATGTGGTGCACACAGTATTCGGTGTCCACGATTTTTCAGTGGTTTTAGGCTGAATGCCAAAATACTTATAGTATGTAACTTTCAAGGGATTTGAAAACACACGTCGCATCGTTTTAACAATATATTGACCGCAGATGAAACACAACATATCTGGATCATTTTACACTCAAACTCTCGCGACATTTTATTCATATTATTTTTTAAGTAAATTACGGGTTATAAAATGCACTTATAGACTGAACAGTATCCGGTGAACCTTGCAGATATTATGAAGGAAGGCATTTACTCCTATTTATACTCAGATCAAGTAATAATCGAAGCCTACCTAGACAAAAAGGTTCCTTAGTTATAAAAAGAAAACACTACCTGCTTGCTTCAAATGTACCTGGGTTTGAAATTTTCAAGTTCACCTATTTGAGAAAAGGGCACTAACAGTTTTTTGTATTTAATAAACTTTCGAAAATCTACCTACGCACTAACTAATATATGAATACTAATACAAATGTACATGTAGGGTACTTCAGTATTATATGGCTATATTTATTTGAATGCTTATAACTTTTGTATTAGTCCATCAATTTTATTGTATGAAAGCTTATTTTTTTTGTAATAAAACAGAGCTCACTGAGAAAAACTTTTTTGATTAGCTTTTAAATTTTTCAAACCGTTTTGGAATTGCTCAATTTGTTTTTGAGATATACGTGATTAAGCGGAGCAATCTCTTTTTTTATTTTCAAATAACGGTAAATCGTAAATACCTCAAAAACGGTACCATAGAATCAAAAAAAACCTCGATTTTTGGAATCAGGTGGTGGTTTTACGAATTTCATATTCGCGTCTCTGGTGGAGAAAAAAAGTTCGAATTTGTAGACCAGTGTAATAAGACACACATATATTATTGCTACTAAACTCTCTCTCTCAAGTTTAAAAATTTACAAACTATTCCGCTATGATTTTACGTTTTAAATTTTGAGGAATGTACAACTTATCCCGCTACGATTTTCCACATCACATGGGCGGATTCAAAATTAAAGTTATTCAATATGTAAAGAAAATTAATCTTTGGAAGTTAGCTTTACATTTTTTTTTTCAATGTTTTAGACCATTTAATTTAGCACTGAACGAATTCTTTATATGTTCCCCCTTTTTTTGTGTTTGTTATATGTTTAACATTTAATTATGGAAATGATAGTTTCAAATTATGAACTATTCAAATGTTGGTGCATTTACAAAGAAATTTGTAGAGTTCTGATTTATTCATTTTCGGCACCCTCAAAATAAATAAGGTTTAAAAATATTAAAAATTCGACACTTTTTCCACAAAAATTAGGGAAACCTATATCGGTTTAAAGATTGATTTACAAAAAGGTTAGAAACTAAATATATTTACACATTCTAGGCCGATCAAAATCTAAATAAATATTTTACGTGTTTTTTTGTATGCACATTATTAGTAAATATACATCAATTTAAAAGTTATTGTCCTCTAGCTATAAACTCTGGGTTGCAGAAAGATGGAGGCTGGAAACCTCGTGGTGGGGTTCTCCCTCAGACGACAATTGTTCTTGTTTTCCTGGGGAATCTTTCTCCGACCATACACTGAATTTACACTCGTTGCTTTTTTCAAATTTAGCGGTTTAATTTCGAATTTTATTTTGTTTATTTTTTATAAACACAATATATAAATTTAATAAGGCGCATTTATAACTTAAAAACCCACGAGTTCACGGAGTCGATTTTAGCAAGATTTATGAAGAGCAGGAGCCAAAAAATAAGAAGCTTTTTTTTTTTGACAGTTTGTTGTTCAGGGAATTCCCAATGTAAGAATACGCGTGTTTTCTGTTTGGTTATGCAAATAAGAAGGACTTAATTGAAATTTAATGTACAATGTGTCATTTAAACAGGGTTGTATTTAGTAGTATGTATGTACTATTTGTAGTATTTATAACTATATATAAGATATTAATTCAACACCAATACCGGAATATTTATTTTATACATTAAATTTATTTTAAGCCAACTTGGCTCAAGAAGAAATTAATTTTGGGAGCATTAGCGGCCTTCGTTAACGTGTCCGCCAGCATGTTCCCCGAAGTAAGATATTCAAGTTTAATTCACTGTTTTCAATTTCTTCTTGAATAAACTTTGCTTTAATACGCACATGTTTTGTGTGCGCAGAAAATGAATTGTTGGTGGCTATGAACATTGCGATTTTGTTATCACAAAAAATAACCATAGCTTTCGGTGTGTTAAAAACTATTTCGGTTAATAAACGCTTCAGCCATATGGACTCTTGGATAGCACATACCAACGACATTAACTCAGCTTCTGTAGTTGAAAGTGCCACAGTTGGTTGGCGTTTTGTTGACCAGGATATTGCACCACCTAGACGTACCCAGTAGTAGATCGTCTACTGTCGGTATCACCAGCCCAACCTGCGTCACAAAAGCCAGTAATTTCTCCAGAGTCTTTTCTGTAAAACAAACACTTGTTTATGGTACCTTTCAAGTAGCGCATTATTCTCTTGAGTGCAGTCCAGTGCGCCTTACCGGGGTCGGAGGTAAAACGACTTAGGACATTTACTGCACAGCAGATGTCCGGTCGAGTAATCTGTGTAGCATATAACAAACATCCTACAGCCTGCATGTACGGTACCTTGACCATCTCACTTCGTTAAGAATCGGTTTTTGAAAGAATTTCAGATGTTAATTTTTGATTCGCATCGATCGGCGTAGATATTGGATGACACGTATCCATGCCGAAGCTTTTTAAAACATCATCGATATATGCTGATTGATCAATCTTTATACCGGCACTATCACGTGTAACTCTCATGCTTAAGACCGATTTAGCTTCTCCCTTATCTTTCATTTGGAACGACTTCCTTAAACTCGCTTTTAAGTTTTTGATTTTGTGAATGGCTTTGCTGAAAATTAGTACGTCATCTATGTATATTGCCACAAAAAACAGTTCATCTTTCGGATTGGCATGGTAAATGCATTTATCTACTTCACTTCTATGCAGTCCAAAGCTCAGTAGCACGGAGTTCAGTTTTTCGTTCCAAACTCGACTTGATTGTTTTAAGCCATACATTAACTTCCGGAGCTTGCATACCTTTCCGGAATTGTCATAAAAACCATCAAACTGAGTCATATAAATATCTTCCTTTAAATTGCCGTTCAAAAATGCTGTGACCACATCCAGTTGATGTATAATTAAATTGTGTTTCGCAGACAAAGCTAAAAGGAATCTAAGCGATGTATATCGTACCACCGGTGCATATGTTTCTCCGTAGTCGATTCCCTTTTCTTGGCTATAACTTTTAACAACGAGTCTCGCCTTGCTTCGAACTGCTTCGCCACCCGCATTAACCTTAGTTTTGAATACCTAGTTGAAGTTACATGGCTTACTAATGAGACGTTCAGATCTACGTACCTGCATATCAGCTAAAGAGATTTTCTCATCCGGTACATAAGATTCATCGTTGTCATTTTCCTCATAGCTGTTGTCATCAAATGAGTCGACAGTTACGTTCGCACCTGCAGTATGTTCTGCTTCCATATTGATCGGTATATCAGCTGATGACGATTCAAAAATATTACCATCCCCTTCTGAATCGGCACAAGGTTCTTTTGATTGCTCTTCAAAATCGTAAATATAGCTATCTTTATATGTCGACAACGATACATGTTTTTCATTTTCAAGTAACATTACTTCGTGACTGATGATAATTGTCTTTGTAAGCGGGTTAAATAAACGATATGCTTTAGCCGCTCCATGACTGTGCGGTTCATTCTATTCAGGCGTGTACGGTGTTGTGGTTTGATGCAGTATCCCACATTTCGCTGTATACATATTTATATTTTATGTGTCTTGTGTAAAAAGTCGTTTAGCACTCAAATAATTTAATTTTAATTAAATATTTAATTTAAACTGAATAAGATGGTACTTGAAGAGGACCCATTATGTCAGTATGGACAACTTATAAAGTACTCTTCGCATCACTCTCGCTGTGATTGAATGGCGATCTGGTTTGTTTGCCTTTAGCACATACGACGATTGAATTAAATTTCCACCATTGAACACGTCCTTCTCTGGCAACCAACAGCTACATTATTAAAAACAACAAAGACATAGTAGATGTGATTGGCGTCCACTTGGAAGCAATACACTCTTCAAAACAAAATGTGCCTACTAATCTAGTTCACTCACAAGTTGATGCATGCTTCAATGAGTTTTTAAGAACAAAACCTTTATTTGATAGCATCAAATCGCAGAAAACAACATTTAACAATGAAAAAAGAGCAAATGATCTTACTGAGGAACAGACTGAAAGCTTCTTCATTCTTCCTAACGACCTCGCAGGGGTATTCGCCAATTTGAAAGGTAAATTGTGGTCAGGGTTAGATCAAATACCAAACATCATTCTAAAAAATCTTCCCTCAGAGATAATTTTAGAATATTGTACTCTATTTAACAACATGTTGAACAATGCATATTTCCCACCTTGTTGGAAAAAGGCTAAAGTAATAGTAATACCAAAAAAGACAAAGAAAAAAATATAATTAAAAATCTTAGGCCAATCAGTTTGCTTCCAAATATTAGCAAAGTCTTCGAGGTGGTAATAAATATAAACATCAACAAAATACTCGAAAATAACAATCTGGTCAGCCCAAAACAATTTGGCTTTAAATACAGACATTCGACTATTCATGCTATCAACCTTCTAGTCTCGGAAATAAACTGGAACTGGAATAAAAAAAATGCCACAGGAGCTTGCTTCCTTGATATCGAAAAAGCGTTTGACCAAATTTGGATAGAAGGACTTATTACAAAACTTATCGGGTACAAATTTCCTCTCCATCTGATAATATTAATTTACAATATGCTTTGTAATAGAACATTCTCAGTATGGATAAATAATATAAAAAGCAGTCGAGATTTTAATATAAAAAATGGCTTACAGCAAGGAACTGTAAATGCCCCCATCCTCTTTAACATATTCATACTGGACCTACTGCATAAAATAGACAATATAATAGCCTTCGCAGATGATGTTGTTATCTATCACTCAGACAGTACAATTGCCAACATAAACACAAATCTGCAACTTAAATACAATACTGTAGAAAAATATACAACGGACTGGCAACTCAAATTAAACACCAACAAATGTGAAACTATTCTATTTCGGCCCCCTATCAAAAAATGCAACACCAACATTAAAAAAAAATTGGAAAAAGTTCAAAATAAAATCTGAGATTACTAACATCACAATCCAACAAACCGATAAAGTCAAATACCTCGGCATATACTTAGATAAGTTCCTGTACTACAATCACCACATTAACAATCAAATAAAGAAAACAACTAAATCATATTATGCTTATAAAAAAATGTTCTCGACGAAAATTCTGCATAACAGACTAAAATCAATTATGTATCAGTCATTAGTAAGACCTATACTCACATATGGGTGTCCTATTTGGTATAACTTGTCACCATCATACATGGAAAGGTTAAGAAAACTAGAAAGAAGGATTCTGAGATCATGCACTTCCTTATATAGGACAGCAAAAAGCAACTACACTAAATACGCATCGAATGCGAAAGTGTATAACACAGCCAAAGTATCCAGAATTGACTGTCATACAATAAATCTAACTAGGAGACACATAATGCGCTGTCTTAACAATGATAATAACACTCTAATAAGTGCACCTTATTACGAAAGCGATGAATATTTCCAGTCAACTATTAAAAATGGATTTACACCACCGGAATCATTCCTCTATCTTGATAAGAACGGTTTTATACAAAATAAGGACCATATACCAATTATTTATCACATTTTTAGAAGCGCCAACGATAAAACAGTTACTTCAAAAGCCCTTAATAGAGAAAACCATTGATACACACCTCTCTCCGAGAGACAAAATAGAAGCCCTTTCTATTAATAAAAAATGCTGGTGGCTAAACAATACGCAATGGTGAACACTAACTCACGCCGATATCCGACATAACTTTCTTTTAAACCATTTTATCTTTTATTACAAATAGCTAATCATGCATTGTTTTTACATGTTTTTTTTTCTCTGCAATATAATCAGAATATGTTATAGAAGCTTTAAGTTAAAGCAGACACATTCAAATACCATTAACTAATAAAATGTTACTATATATATATAAGAAGCTCGTCATGTACTTGAGAACTCGTCTAGAGTCATTGTATAATTGTATTATATATTTAAAACTATTGTTTATTTTAGTACATAACATTATTAATACCAAATAAATAAACAACGTAAAAAAAAAAAAAAAACGTCCTTCTCAGACATTAATTTGTTACTTACATGCCCTAGCCTTCTGTGCCATAAATCATAATCTACAGCAACAAATGTACAGCTATTTCTGTCTTCGACTTGTTTACAATTTAATTTGTAAAGTCCATTAACCAGTTTTGCAGAAGCGACTACTGCATTATTTTTATTTAAGATTTTACAGAAATTACTTTCGAAGACAATTTTCTTTCCGTTCAATGCCTTTTGGCTAACTGAAAGCAAATTAGTGCATAATTTCGGCACATACACAACGACCTTTGCAGTGAGCTTTTTATTTTCGCTGTCTGTCATAATCATCAATTCTAAATCGCCCACGCAGTCTATGTTTAACTTGTTGCTGTCTGCAATTGTTATTGCCTTGTTCGGTGTTGGTCTTCTGTTGCGAGGATTTTTATCACTACATGTCATGTGGTTGTTGGCGCCCGAGTCGATATGCCAATCTGTTGGACTTTTTATGTTTGTGCACAACGAAGCTAACAGAACTTGATCGCTTACCTTTGTTGCTTTGTTCCTACAGTTCTTATTTTTGCTGCCGGTACCTGAGTATAAGGCTTTTTCTTCTTTGATTTGGGCATCAAACTTAGCATCTTGAAGTAGAAGTGATTTGATTGAGTCAACTGTAAGGACTTTCTTGGAACTCTCAACTGCTAGTACTAATGACTTAAACTCATTGGGTAAACCGTCTAATAAGAGCGATGCTATCACCTCTTCGCCAAGTTCGAGTCCTGCAGTTTTTACTTTTATTGACGTTAGCACCTCGTTAATATACTCTTGCATCGATGGGAAGTCTGATAACTTTAGCTGAACAAGTTGTTTTAACAGTTCAACCTTCCTAGTTAGACCCTTATCTTCTTATGCTTCCATTAAACTAACCCATGCATCCTTCGCAAAAATATAATTTTGAAATGTTAGTTATGAAACGTTTTAAGTAAAAAAATTAAATAAATTAAGTTAATGATTTGGCCAGTTGCCGTTTAGCAGGCGGCTGTGGATCAACATCACTGCTCTCTCTAATATCTTGATCGTCGTCATCATCATCAGAAAGGTCGATAAATTCGTCCAACTGATATTCTGGAATTTCATCTTTGTCTTCCCCTTCTTCCTCTTTTTCCTCGTCTTCCTCTTCTTCAAAGGTGTTTTTATACCACCAACAAATTTCAGCGAATATTGCATCTGGAGATTTCTTTCCTCTGTACCTGAAAAGAAAACAGTTTTCAATCGTTAACATGTTTAAATTGTGCACTCTGAAAAAGATATTAGAAAGGGTGACTGCGGAAAAGTTTTAGGGATAATTTTGGGATTTTTTCAGCACCATTTCGTATTTGATTGATGCATTATATTAAGTCTTTGTTGGATCCATATTTAAATTATTTTAGGGATCTTTGTGTGACTTTTTCAGAGAAATTACTACACAAAAGTCTCGTAATGATTCCAAAATAGTCCCGAAAACAACCCCGAAATGATCCGGTAAAGTCCACAACGCAATTCAGCATATAGCTATCTAGCAATGGTCCTGAACTTGCATCCAATCAACTCAGTGAATCTCAATTTACACAGAAATAACCGAAAAAATCTTTATAAATACACATTATGTCTATATGCACATACTGGTATAATTTTTCTGTATCTCGATGTGTTATTTTTTATATTTAAAAGCTTGAATAACAATTGAAACTTTTTTTTTGTTTAAAATTTTTTGAACAACCAATAATATTTTACTCATCACTAAAATTTTTTTGAATAAAAAATAAATTTTTATTTGATATTTTTCCGTCACTCAAATTTCACGGAATTTTGTGAATAATTATAATTACCTAGAGACTGAATTCAAAGAAATACATAAAGAGAGCAATGCAAGTACTACATACCGAAGAAAAATTGCTCTCTCCTTTCCGGACCTTAACAAAATCAGAAAGAAAACCAATACTTTTAAACCAAAACGCAGTTTGGATGTAAGCTTCGTCAGTACCAGCTCCACTTTTCTTATAATTGATCTTTACAATTTCGCGTGTGTATTGTCCACGCAAGTATATATGTATATATATATATATACATCTTTTATGGATGAAGTTATTTTGAATTATACGCTATTTTTACGAAATATACTGAATTTTTGACGATATTGATATCATTGGCCTTAACAACCGCGCCGTAACTTCTGCTTACTCCAAATTAGAAAAAGAAGCGGAGAAAATGGGATTGGTGGTGAACGAGGGCAAAACGAAGTACCTTCTGTCATCATGCAAAGAGTCAGCGCATTCGCGCCTTGGCAACCAAGCCACTGTTGGCAGCAATAATTTCGAAATAGTAAAGGACTTCGTTTACCTGGGAACCAGCATTAACACCAACAATAATGTTAGCCTAGAAATCCGACGAAGAATTACTCTTGCAAACAAATACTACTTCGGACTGAGTAGGCAATTGAAAAGTAAAGTCCTCTCTCGACGAACGAAAATAACACTCTACAAGTCACTCATCGCACCCGTCCTGCTATATGGTGCAGAAGCGTGGACACTAACAACATCTGATGAGGCGGCTCTGGGAGTATTCGAGAGAAAGGTTCTTCGAAAGATTTTTGGACCTCTACGCGTTGGCGACGGCGAGTACCGAAGAAGATTTAATGATGAGCTGTATGAACTTTACGCAGACGCCGACATAGTTCAGCGAATTAAAACACAGCGGCTTCGCTGGCTAGGCCACGTAGTGCGAATGAGCGAAGATGCTCCAGCCCAGAAGGTGTTCTTATCGGCACCCGCCGGTGGAAGCAGAGGAAGAGGGAGACCACCACTCCGATGGAAGGACCAAGTGGAGACCGATTTGCGATCCAGCGGTGTTTTCAATTGGCGCCAGTTGGCGCAACGAAGAAACGACTGGCGAGCTATGTTGGACGGTCAAAATCGCCCAGGCGGTTAGATGACCATTTAAAGAAGAAGATACTGAATTTTTATATTTTTGCACATATGCCGCTCTGTAAATGAACCACATACGCCTATTTGCACGAAACCCCACTTAGCTAATATATATATATTTCACATATTTCAAATATATTAAATCTGAATATCAATTTCTTAAATAATAGGAGCACTCTAATATACATATATAGATGTAAGCTTTACCGTACACCAGATTTGTCAGCGACGCTAAGAGGTTACAAACCTGCCTGTGCAAAGGCGATGGAAACAATAAACATTAGAAAAATTCGAACATTCGAGCGCACAACAATGCAAAGAAATACAAACCTAACCTGGAAGTGACCAACGCAAGTGTACAGGCGTATGTACATATGTTCGCTGCAATGCAAGAAACCGGCATATGAGAGAAGAAAAGCGTACAGGCGTGCGTACATATGTTCGCTGCAAATACGAGAGGCCGGCATATGAAGAAGAAAGAGGCATACTGTCGTGTGTGTATACGTTAGTAGTTGTAAGGAAAATAGTATAATAATAAGGAAAAGGTTAACTTATAAGATTATGTGTTATAAGTATATTCGTATTTATTGTTGTTAAGTTACAGTTTGCCTGCGTGCAAATAAGTATAAAAGGGCGATGATTTGCTTGGGAAAATTGAGTAGTTAGCTACTAGCTAGGCATAGCAGTCGGTGGTTTTCAATTCCGATGAACGTACACCCGGGGGTTTTCACCTCACGGGTACTATTTTTATATTCTGCAAGGGTTTTCACTTCCGCCGAACGTAGGGCCAAGTAGGGGGTTTCAGGTCTGCCGCCTTTAATTTAATTTAATTAATTTAAGTTATAGTAAGTAGCGGTTCTCACCTCCGCTGAACGAAGGGCTGAGTAGGGGTTTCCACCTCTGCGATCTTTAGCATAGTTAGAAATAAACGTAAGAATTGTAGATGAGATTTGAAAGAAGAATGAATTCAAGAAAGTAAAATATTAAAGAAATTAACAGGGTCTTACCATTCGAAAAACCATAGGGAACTTTATTTTTAGAAACCGTGGACGGACTGATCATACCCCAGCATAGAGGAAAGTTCGTCACAAATGGCAGCCTAGCAGCGACTTCTTCAAGACATATTCAAGCAAATACAGGGACTTCTTTAAGTAAATTTTACGGAATACAAGGAATTACATCATGATACAGAGGATACATACAAAGTTATCAGAGAATATTTTAAATGAGTCAGTAAGGAAGAAAGTTAAAAACAAAGCATCATGGTAAAGGTAACATGGGTGTACTATCTCAATCGCGAGGATCTAGTGGCGTACAACGAAGAATTTGGATTGGAGTACACGGGAAAAACGTCTATCACCTAAGAAAACGTCTATCAGGGTATATACAGGCGAACAGTAGCTATGCAAGTTTGGAAGATCGTTTCACAGAGCTAGCTCTTCGTCATGCTAGGCCAACTAGCATAGTCAATCCACCAACACCCAAGGATGGCCGCAGTTCTACTACAGCGTACGAAGTAAACTTACACAATACACGGCGCGACGAAGAAACAAGAGCAACAGCATTTACCTTTAACCAGACGGAGTCATTTGGTAATATTATGGACCGGATACGGAAGTGAAGTTTGAGGTACGACGGCGAGAAGGACCCACTTGGTTTCATAGAATGGGTAGAAGAACTGGCGGATAGCTATGAAATAAACCGCAACTCAATTCCACGAACCCTACCTGAGCTCCTTAAGGGTAAAGCACCAGTATAGTTCAGCAACAACAACCGTCACTGGCAGGAATGGGACACCTTTAAGAAGGATTTCTTGAAATTATTTTTGAACTCAAGGTAATTCGAGCGCTTAGACGATGAAATAAGGCAGCTAGTCTAACGCTCAGGAAAACAATTTAAGGACTACGCGCTCACATTACTGGGGCTTACGCGGCACTCCAATTACAGCATCGAGCAAAAACTGAACCGCATATACTAAGTGAATTCAGCAATCTGATGGAATTCGTAAGCCTGGTCGAAGACTACGAGAATATCACACCGGAGAGAGAACCACACAGACCAGCCACAAGACCGTTTGTTCCTAGACGACAGGAGGAACGGTACCATTATTTACATAGAGAAGATAATAACGAGCGACATACAATGAGAAATGCACAACCAGAAATAAACGTACAAGCACATACACAGCAAGGGCAAATAGATCCACGGGCAGCATGCAGGCGGTGCGGAGAGAACGGACACTTCGCTTATGGGTGCCGTAACTCTCGACGCGACTTCTGCCGGACGTGTGGTAGAAGAGGTGTTCAGACACGCGACTGCTGTCGCAGAGGTTCAGACCAGAGATCCCATTGGCAGCGAGGGGTGGGGTCTCAAGAGGCTCAACCTCGTACTCAATAGTACAGTGAACGGCAAAGACGACTGGACACCGGAACAACGAGGAGTTTTGTGAGCGAGTCGATGGCAACAAGCTTAAATACAGGAAAGTTCAAAGAAGTAGATACGCTAGTGGTAATGGGCGATGGTAGAGCGAAGGACGTAGTGGAAGCGATAGACGCAGAGGTAAAGTTAGATGATAAAGTACACCGGAGCGAGGTACTATGTATTATTACCAGGGTTGGTAGATAGCGTGGTTATTGGAACGGACTACTTGGCAAAGGCAAACATGGAGTTGAGGTGCGGTAAACAAGCAATATTATTACGAGCAGAGGATCAGAAGCAGGATATGGCGAGATGTACAACAATAGTAGCAGAGCATAAATATATCAAGGAGATCGCAAGGATCGCGAGTACCACAGATGTCGCGGTGAGTGAATTTCTTAAAATTAAGGATTTTTGAAGAGATGTCGGGAGTATCTAATGTAACCCAGAATAAGATAGTCATGCGAGATCACCGCCCAATTAAACAGCGATATTTTTTCAAGAACCCGAAGATGCAGGAGATAATTAACAAGGAGAAAAGCATACATACCGATCCAGAAAAAATAGCGGCGATAAAAGAGCACACACCATTCAATATAAGAGAATTACGAAGGTTTCTAGGAATAGTGTCATGGTAAAGGAGGTTCGTTCCTGATTTTTCAATAGTGGCAAATCCATTGACGTCAATGTTAAAGAAGGGTAATAAATGGAAATGTTCCGAGGAAAAGCAGATGGCGTTCGAATCATTGAAGACTGCGCTTATACAAGCACCGGTATTAGTTGATGTATATTGGAACGATTTTTGGTCATCCCCTGTCAAATTTGGTTTTGAGACAAACCGGTTTCGGCGTTGTGCGATCATCAGTGCCGATTTTCGTTCTGATCTGTTGTTGTCCTTTCTCTTGTATTTATAGTAGGCAGCAGGTAACGTCAGCATGGGTGTCTGTTTGTGTACGTGTGTGCATGTGTTGTGTGTGTACATTCAGAAACGGGGGTGGTTTGCATCGATCGGTTTTTGTGTGGTTGACTGAGGCAGGTTAAAGTTGGTGATTTTTGTTGTTTGACCTTTTTGCTTGTTTGTTGTTTTTGATCTTTTACTGTTTTGTGTTTATGTGTCGGTATTAGCTTGCCCGGATTTTACTAAGAGATTAATATTGCAAACGGATGCGAGTGATTTTGGCATCGGGGCTATACTCACACAAGGAGTGGACAACGAAGAGCGGGTGATAGCATATGCGAGCCGCAGATTGAACAAAGCGGAAGCAAATTACTCACCGACAGAGGAGTGTTTGGCCATAGTTTGGGCGATACGAAAAATGAGGCCGTACCTAGAAGGATACAATTTTACGGTGATTAAAGACCACTTAGCATTGAAGTGGTTGAACGCAATCGAGAGTCCGAACTACAGCAATATTAATTTGACGTCCAGTACAGGAAGGGGCAGTTGAACGTCGTAGCGGACGCACTATCAAGGTAGCCATTAGAGGAACAATTTGGAACGATGAATGCGCAGCCGAACGAAAGCAGCTGTAATTGGCACGAATCATAAATAGCAGAAGTAATGAAGGCACGAGAGAAGTTTGCGGATTATGTTATCCAAGAAGGGAACTTATACAGGCGAAGAGTGCTAAGTGAGATTCACGACACACCAAGCGCAGGATATATGGGAATGCGGAATCGCCTTCCGCACTAGCAATGACACGATATTACTGGCCGGGTGTGTTCACAGACGTAAGAAAGTATGTGCAGCAGTGTCATGCATGAGAGATCTACAAACCCAGCCAACAACAAGCGGCCGGGAAGATGCTCACACGAAACCCGGAGGAACATTGGGCAACAGTATGCGCGGATTTCGTAGGACCACTTCCGCGTTCAAAGCATGGCAACACGATGGCTTTAGTATTAGTGGCGGTACGAAAGGCAACGACAGAGAGTTTAATACGAGAATGAATTGTGGCTAGAATTGGATCAACAAAGCTATTAATAACAGATAACGGACCACAGTTCGTGAGTAGAAGTTTCAAGCAATTTTTGGAAGAGCTCGGCGTGAAACACCAGCTAATAGCACCATATACACCACAAGAGAACCCGACAGAGAGAGAAAATCGTATTACTAAACGATTAGTAGCACAGTTCAGCGGCAGGGGTCAGAAGAATTGGGACGAGTTCATACCAGTAACCCGATTCGGTAACTTTTAACCACGCGCCGAGCGTTAAGCTTATCGCCAAATTTTGGCGTTTGTTCTTAACGAAAATGCGATTCTGTAACTTTCCTTTAACGCCGCTAAACAGCTGACTCTTGATGGTGATGAAATATGGCAATACTTCTCTTTTCGACGCATTTTGCACTAAATTACATGCAAAAAACTCAAAACTAATTTTTTTACTTTTTCCAAACGCTAACACTTTTCGTGTGGTTAAAAGTTAGTGAATAGGGATAAGCGATAAAAATGGTGTTAAGCGAAGTTAACGCTAACACCTGGCGTTAAAATAGTTACAGAATCGATCTACAGAGATAACGTTAGCATTAAATACGAGTGTGTTTGAATCGACAGGATACAGTCCAGCATACGTGATGCAAGGTAGAGAACCAAGAATATCAGACGCTCTTTACGACGAGTAAACATTCGGCACAGTGAGGAGAACCTTATTTTGAGCGAGAAGGGAACACGAAAGAAGGAAGTATACAACATGGTACGTCGTAGGCGGCAAAGCGCATCTACGGAGCAAGCAAGGTATTACAACTTACGTAGAAGACAATGGCGACCTAGTATTGGTGAAAGAGAATTAATTGCCCAAAGCAATATACCATTTCGCGGCGAAACTTGCACCCAAATCCGCCTACATCGAGTCACGAACTTCGTGTCACCGGTGATCATAGAACTGGACAAAGTGCACAAGGGAAAAGGAGGACGTAACGAAGAACGCAAGACCAGAGAATGAGAAACGCCAACAAGAGGCACGTTCGCATAGATCACGCAGCCGTAACAAAGAAAAGCGTCTGCAAGCGAGCCTAACGGGCAGGTTAAAGAAATTACGAGTTCGCAAGTGCCGGAATGACCGAGTTCGTCGCAGAGAATACAGAAACCATCGACGTCACAAAGAGCAGTGCAAGCTTCACGTACGCAAAGCAAGGCAGGGTGCGATACAGTAGCGAGATATGGCTTGTTATCAATTGCACATTCAGCTTATAATAGTCCGAGGGTCAAAGTTATAGTAGAAAAGATAAGGGGTCAAGCATCAACCATGGAAATTGGAAAGCAGATGGCAGCGGAATACGACAAGACAGTGGCCAATGAACATAATCATAAAATAACCGATTATTTCGTGACTTTTAGCTTTCCAACACGAGCGGAGAACACAGAAATACATAATGGCGCGTATGATAAGCGTGGAAAGCAGATGATAAACATCGAAAAAAGTTTCATGAGGAGCGAGGCAATGGCATCTTCCTAAACATTAATATTTTGGAGGATTAATTGTGACTGTAAGTCTTATTGCGGCAGGTGAGGGGAGAGTGTGATGACTCAACCCGGAGGCTTTTGGAGGCCTGACAATACATATATATATATATATCTCTTTTATGGATGAAGTTATTTTGAATTATACGCTATTTTTACGAAATATACTGAATTTTTATATTTTTGCACATATGCGGTTCTGTAAATGAACCACATGCGCCTTTTTGCACGAAAGCCCACTTAGCTAAATTCACATATTTCAGATATATTAAATCTGAATAACAATTTCTTAAATAATAAGAGCACTCTAATATACATATACACATGTGAGCTTTACCGTACAACAGATTTGGCAGCGACTTTAAGAGGTTACAAACATGCCTATGCAAAGGCGATTTAAACAATAAACATTAGAAAAATGCGAACATTTAAGTGCACAACAATGCAAATAAATACAAACCTACACTGGAAGTAACCAACGCAAGCGTACAGGCGTGTGTACATATGTTCGCTGCAATGCAAGAAACCGGCATATGAGGGAAGAAAAGCGTACAGGTGTGGGTACATATGTTCGCTGCAAATACGAGAGGCCGGCATATGAAGAAGAAAGAGGCATACTGTCGTGTGTGTATACGTTAGTAGTTATAAGAAAATAGTATAAGAATAAGGAAAAGGTTAACTTATAAGATGATGTATTATAAGTATATAAATGTTTGTTATTGTAAAATAACAGTATGCCTGCGTGCAAATTAGTATGAAAGGGCGATGATTTGCTTGGGAAAATTGAATAGTTAGCTACTAGCTAAGCATAGTAGTCGGTGGTTTTCACCTCCGCTGAACGTACGCATGGGGGTTTCATCTCACGAGTACTATTTTTATATTCTGCAGGGGTTTTCACCTCCCCCGAACGCAGGGCCAAGTAGGGGTTTTCACCTCCGCCACCTTTAGCATAGTTAGAAATAAACCTAAGAATTGTAGATGAGATTTGAAACAAGAATGAATTAAAGAATATAAAATACTAAAGAAATTAACAGGGTTTTATCATTCGAGAAAAACCATAGGGAACTTTATTTTCAGAAACCCTGGACGGACTGATCATACCCCAGCATAGAGGAAAGTCCGTCACAATATCAAAAGACAAAATTTTTGTTTTAAGAACTCGCAGACCGGCGAAGAATATATTGGGGGAAAACTATATCTATGTTGATTTTTCCTTACCTATGTATACGTTGTCAACCACCAAACCTGAGAGACAGCACCTGGTCGATGTTGCGAGTCTGCCAAAACACCGTAACCAGTAGTGCTAGGGTATGTTTTTTATAACCTCCTTCTAACACCAATTTCGCTTTGGTCTAACCCTTTTGAATCTGCCGGCTTCCTTGGCTTCCATTAGAAGAGCTTGATGACGAATGGGCTGGCCCATTAGGCAGGGTGAGCACTTGTACAACAACAACGCTCAGACACGATCTGGCTGTCATGATATGCCGGTGATAGCACAAGAAAGACCAAATCAAGTGAATGACTTCACTGTTGTTTGCAATGGGCGTCGGTTATCATGATTAAAAGATGACTTACTCGATTTGTTCTGGGAAGTGAAACAAATGTTACCTTCCACTGACTGTACATGTATTAACTTACCTTCAAATCATTGGACCAACCCCCGGGTATGAAATCCTGAAGATGTTCTGCCAATTTACTCAGAGCATGCTTGTTGTGGTAAAAGCTGTCTTTAGGGTTGTACCAGCACTCATACCTTTCCCAAATCTCAATAAGATTTATTGCTGTTCCCTCGGCCATTTAAACTAATAATATTTTTGAAAATGATAAAGAGTATTTATATTGTCTTTATAAACTTAAAATAAACTTGCTATTTCTTACCTTAGCTATTTCTTCATTCATGTTTATTTACTTATTTTATTAAATACGTTTTATTTAAGCCACCGTGGTGTGGCGGTAGTGTTGCTGGCCTACCACACCGAAGGTCCAAAGGTAACTTTAAAGTGGTTTGGAAAAAGTTTTTTTCAAAACGGGGTCGCCCCTTGGCAGTGGTTTGGCAAACTCTTCAAGTGTATTTCTTCCAGGGAAGGCTTCTCAGTAAAAATTCATCTGCTTTGCAGATACCGTTCGGAATCGGCAAAAAACTGTAGGTTCCGCCAATTTGTAGGAAAAATTAAAAGCAGCACACCACAAATTGGTAGAGAAGCTCGGCCTTAATCTCCCCAGGAGGTATACATAGCGCCAATTATTTATTTATTTATTTAAAGAAAGTTTTTAAACTAAATAACTTGTTTCTGATAATTTCAAAGAAGTCAAATAATAGCTGATTTTATATGTAAGTCAGACGAAAATAGATATCATGTATATTTCTTATGTTAGTACATTTGATTTGTCAGAAGACTTTCTTCTTTTGTGTTTCCACGGTTTGATTCTCTGCTCATAGAAAAAACTGGCACGTACATCTTGCAAAACATATCATTTAGGGAGCTGTAGATGTCGAGAATACGAAGAGGGAAAATTCAAGAAACTTCTAGGTGCATGGGGTAGCACCCTATCGGACTATACGTATAAGGCAGTAACTAAGCAAGGCAGGATGGCCAGTTTATTTTGAAGCGTTGGACAGTGAACTTGCTGTGGAGTTACCAAACTCGTGGAATTGTATTGCGTTTATTAGGTTAGGTTAGGGTGCGAGGGCTGAGTTAAAACGATAAGGTGACAGCCTGACACTTAGGCCACCAGTGGGCCCGCTGTGATACCCTGTACAGTCTTTAGCCCCTTCTATGCCGAAAGCGGAGGGTCGAGGGGTAAATAAATTTCGCTAAAGCCTTAACTTAAATTTTTGATACCTCAGTGAGGTCGTAGAGAAACGGTTAACTTTCACCAAGCAGGTGCTGGACGCTCACCTCCTCTTCGTTACATCTGCAACTGCTACAGTAATCATAGGTCATTACCCTACTCTAGCACCGTGAGTGTCTATAAAGCAGTGCCCTGTTAGAACCCTTATCAAGGATGCTAAACCCGATTTGTGTAGAGCCAGAAGCGCTCTTGTACACCCCTTATGGTATGAAGGCCAGGTTAGCCTGGATGTCCCACATGATGAGATGGCTGACTATAGTCCATTTGCATTTCTTATAGTGCTTGTGTTCACACGAAGTCGGAAAGTGGCCATGCGTATACCTAGCGAGTAATTTCCCTTGATGATATTGTTACGAAAGATGTGTCTTAGGCTTAACCGTCGCGGGCAAGAAATAAAGTTGACAGCCAATGCAGCCTTGCGTGGCGCAAAATGGCTTTCCGAACGCTGCCTAATGCAAATAGCCGCAGCTAAGTTAGCTCTTTCCCATTTCCGGCCTTTTTAACACGAACGGTCGGGCAGAGAACACACTTTTGGAAGCAACGAGGAAAGCAATTTGTATCCTTATGAACGGCTAACAACAGTAGTATCGCTTATTTGCAGCTCAATAACATTGCCGGCGCTTGCCAGCACAAATCAAGAATTAAAGTGTAAATTGGAAGTCATCGCCAAGCAGGCAGCCAAGCGTTAAGAAGGCCTAGTACGGGGACGGTGCCGCTGTAGCAGAGGAAACACTAACCTACATATTTTAGCTAAAGAGAAAAAACGGCTCGGAGACGTACCAACATCGCCCCGAAACACTGCAATCATCTTGCGCAAATTCTTCTTTCTTTAAATGGTCATCTAACCGCCTGGGCGATTTTGACCGTCCAACATAGCTCGCCAGTCGTTTCTTCGTTGCGCCAACTGGCGCCAATTGGAAACACCGCGGGATCTCAAATCGGTCTCCACTTGGTCCTTCCATCGGAGTGGTGGTCTCCCTCTTCCTCTGCTTCCACCGGCGGGTGCCGATAAGAATACCTTCTGCGCTGGAGCATCTTCGCTCATTCGCACTACGTGGCCTAGCCAGCGAAGCCGCTGTGTTTTAATTCACTGAACTATGTCGGCGTCTGCGTAAAGTTCATACAGCTCATCATTAAATCTTCTTCGGTACTCGCCGTCGCCAACGCGTAGAGGTCCACAAATCTTTCGAAGAACCTTTCTCTCGAATACTCCCAGAGCCGCCTCATCAGATGTTGTTAGTGTCCACGCTTCTGCACCATATAGCAGGACGGGTGCGATGAGTGACTTGTAGAGTGTTATTTTCGTTCGTCGAGAGAGGACTTTACTTTTCAATTGCCTACTCAGTCCGAAGTAGCATTTGTTTGCAAGAGTAATTCTTCGTCGGATTTCTAGGCTAACATTATTGTTGGTGTTAATGCTGGTTCCCAGGTAAACGAAGTCCTTTACTATTTCAAAATTATTGCTGCCAACAGTGGCTTGGTTGCCAAGGCGCGAATGCGCTGACTCTTTGCATGATGACAGAAGGTACTTCGTTTTACCCTCGTTCACCACCAATCCCATTTTCTCCGCTTCTTTTTCTAATTTGGAGTAAGCAGAAGTTACGGCGCGGTTGTTAAGGCCAATGATATCAATATCGTCAGCATATGCCAACAGTTGGACGCTTTTATAAAATATTGTTCCAGCGCGGTTAAGTTCTGCAGCTTGTATTATTTTCTCCAGCATTAAGTTAAAGATATCGCACGATAGGGGGTCACCCTGTCCGAAACCTCGTTTAGTTTCGAACGGCTCGGAGAGGTACTTCCCAATTCTGACCGAGCTGGCGGTGTTGCTCAAGGTCATTTTGCATAGCCGTATAAGTTTTGCGGGGAAACCAAAATCAGACATAGCGGCATATAGGCATCTCCTTTTAGTGCTATCGAAAGCGGCTTTAAAATCAACAAAGAGATGATGTGTCTCGATTCTCTTTTCACGGGTTTTTTCCAAGATTTGGCGTATTGTAAAAATTTGGTCGATGGTAGATTTACCAGGTCTGAAGCCACACTGATAAGGGCCAATCAGTCTGTTCACATCAGGCTTCAGTCTTTCGCACAATACGCTTGATAGGACCTTATATGCGATATTCAAAAGGCTGATTCCGCGATAGTTGGCGCAGTTTGCAGGATCGCCCTTTTTGTGGATTGGGCAGAGAACACTTAGATTCCAATCTTCAGGCATGCATTCATCCGACCATATTCTGCATAGAAGCTGATGCATGCGCCTTAGCAGCTCCTCGCCTCCGTGTTTGAATAGCTCAGCAGGCAAACCATCAGCGCCAGCTGCTTTATTGTTTTTCAATCGGGATATTGCTATTCGCACCTCATTATAGTCGGGTTGTGGAACGTCAATTCCATCATCTTCGATTGTGGGCTCGGGTTCGGCATCTTCTCTGGTTTCTTGCTCAGTTTCTCCATTTAAAAGGGCAGAGAAGTGATCCCTCCATATTCTGAGTGCTCTCTGAACATCGGCCACCAGGTCGCCGTTCTCATTCTTACAGGAGTTTGCCCCGGGTTTAAAACCTTCTGTCAGCATCTCAAGCTCCTTTATTTCACGCTTTTCTGCCTCTCTTTTTTTTTTTTTTTTTTTTTTTTGCGCAAATTACAACAGCGGATAACAGCAAGTCCTGATAAAATTCAGAGTGAAATTCTCAGCGGTAGCGAGTAAGAGATTTCAACATATTTGTTTGTTTATATCTCTGTGGGCAAAGGTGTCATAAATAGGAATTGTTTAAAATTCACGGTTAAAATAAATTTGGTCAGCCACACGTTTTGCTAGTGGCCACTGCGAAAGTTGGCAGAAGCGCACGTTTGAGCGTGCGGTGCGGGGCACCTGAAAACGATTGCCACATAGCCATGCTGTATGCGAACATGATGGCATAAGTATATAAGTTAAGTCAACATGAGTTGTTGACTTCAAAAAAATAAATTTTTTATCGGAGCTTATCTCTTTTCTTTTATGGCGCGATATACAACAGGTATATCATCATAAACCTCCTAAGAGATTTTTGCGCCAAGCTTCTCTTCCAATTTGTGGTGTGCCGATTGGAATTTTCCCTACAAATTGGTGGGACCTACAGTTTTTTGCCGACTCCGAACGGCATCTACAAAGGAGACGAATTTTTGCTGAGAAGCCTGTCATGGCAGAAATACACTCGGAGAGTTTGCCAAACCACTGCCGAGGGGCGACCCCGTTTTGAAAAACTTTTTTCAAATCACTTTTGATGTTACCTGTACCAGGGCTCGAACCATGGACCTTCGGTGTGGTAGGCCGGCAACACTACCTCCACACCACGGCGGAGCTTATCTGCTCCTTCTTTATTTGCACTCAAACTTAGGGCTTTCTTAAAGCTAGGCTACGCTACCACCGCTCTGCTGTAGATTCTGCTGTTATTCTTTGCTGACGACGCGGTTCCCACCTGCATTGCTGGTTGTTTGTTAGGTGTTGTATTGCTTTATGAAATTGTCACATGCAGGTGTGAGCAACAGGATTTCGTTTTGCACATGCTTAAGTTTTGTGCATGTGTCGTGCTAACAGATCCCCCTCTGAAATTCAAACGTCCGCGTTTGAACTGGGTTTATTGAATATTTCGTTGAGACCTTCGACTGCCTTTTCCGTCAACTCAATGGACCGTTGTTTTTTTATGTTCTTACTGTACAGGATTGTTTTGGTTATGATTATAATTAGAATTATTGCTAGTATGAGAGTAAGGCTAATACTAGTAGTTTGTATTAGTTCGCCCTTCGACTCTACATAATTTATCTCTTTGGTGTTGTTAACGTTTAACTGTTTCAGCATTTGTAGGGAAAGTGTCTCCTCATTTCTATTCGATGTTGAAATTGGTTGGAGTATAGCAGGCAGGGGTTAGTTAGCGTTTCTGCGTTGGGAAATTCGTTCCCATTAATTTTAATGGTAGTATTACTGTAATCAATTATAAAAGTGCCGTTTAGTAATGTGCTTTCTTCGCTTATGCGAATTTCTCCGTTAAAATCATTCAGGAATAGGATGTCACTTGAAATTTCCTCCAATGTGGGAATGTGTTGATTATTGGTCACTGTGCAGTTTGGCAGGCGGCTCTTTAAAAGATTACTTATACAATACTCGTTACTTAAATCTAATACGTTATTCTTTAAACATACTTGCAGTGAATTGTATTTTTTACAATCATTTTTAATGGCAAAACTGTTATTTTGGCAACTGAGAATTGATTTAAAATCATTTGATTGATCTTGCCATTCTTTTTTACTGCTCTAATCTCTATTGCTTTACAGATTTGTTCTTCTACCGTAGGTAGGCTTATAATATAAATTATTGTTTTTCCATTAGTTGCAATTTTTATTTTTAAATTAATAAAAGGAATATTATCCCTATCGAAAATTTTCCTCGCAATATCTAGCTCTTCGCTTGACATTATGTATGAATTAATTATGTTGGCTTTTGCCCAATGTATTGCGTATACGATATTAACAATTTCCTCCTTAATGACTTCTAATTTATATTTTAGTTTTAGAAATAGTTCAATTTCTTTATCTCCACTACTTTGCAATTATTTTATTATATTGTTTGTAACATTTGTAAATTCATTAATTTTTCCTATTGTAAGTTTGTTTATAATCACCTGGTTATTGTTATTCTCAAGGACATTGTTTAGTTTGTTTACTACTATTTCGTGGTCTTCGTGGTCTGGACTCCCATTTCCACGCGCTACCTAAGAAATTTAATGATCTTTTATATTTTTTTTGCGTTTTAAAGTTATTTATATGACTTTTTACTTGGGATATTAAATGCGATATGAAGGGATAGTTCGGATTTCGGAGTAGGACTTCTGTTCTTTTGTAGATTCGATGTGCTCGAGGATTTGGGCGTAGTTTTCAATGTAAATGGCGTGTATTATCCCAAACGTTCCGGTCTGTAGTTTAGCCAGTCCTTTTTCTATAGTAATTAGCTGTGAGTAGTCGAGTATCCGGACTTGTGCGAGGCATAATTGCAGTAATAGTAATTTGGAATGAGATATGTTATGTCAGTGTTAGTTACGTATCCTACTTTTATGGATTACCTGTCCTTTTTCTGTTATAAGTGTACTACTCCTGTTTTCCCTAACTGTCTCTTTACTATACGGTTTGCTCAATTTCTACCTAATCTTCTATTTCTCTTAACAGAAATCATCTGTCCCGGCAAGTATTCTTTTATTTCATGCTTACCCCTATTGTGGTATTCAATATCTTTCCCTTGCTTATCCGCTAGTTTTTGTAAGTTGTTTTGTCGCATCCTTTCTATGTCTTCTGGTGTGAAGGTCACGTTTCTGCAGAAGAATAAGTCGACTTGCCTTTTCTTAGTGACAGAGTGAATTGTGTGATTATATTCGGATACTGCTCGCTCTAGGAGCTCTTCGAAATTCCTATGTCCACCATTTTCCCTTATGCAGCGAATTATTTCGGTTGTCGTAGAATGGAATCTCTCCACTTGTCCGTTCGGTATGGTAGAGTAGAGTAGACTTCGATACCCAACTCATCCCTCATCATGAATATGATTGAGTTAGAGTTGAGTGATGGCTCATTATCGATTACGACTATTCTTGGTACGCCAAATGAAAACCACACTTCTCTCAAGGGCCTTCTAACATCTATGGCTCTACTATTTAGTATCCTTGTTACCGCATATTTTGTAAATTTGTCCAGAGCGGTCATTACTTTTTTCCTTCCTTAATCCTATCTGGTATCCTCGAGAGTGCATCCGCTACTACATTTGATTTTCCAGGTTTATACACCAATTCGTGATTATATTCCTCTAGTATTGCTTTCCAGCGCTTCATTTTACTATTCGCATTCTTATGGCTAAGGGCATAGGTTAAGGGTTGGTGGTCGGTAATTATTTTTACGTTTTTTGAACCATACAAGTAGCTTCTCAGAGCATTTAGAGACCAAATTAGATAAAGGTAATAGGACGATTGTCCTGCGATAGGACAGCTCCTATAGCGAAGTCGGACGCATCAGTCGTAAGCTCGAAGTCCTTGTCAAAATTAGGGTGAGCCAGAATGATTTCCCTTGATATAAGGGTGTTTTTGATTTTATTGAAAGCATCGATTGCTTCTTCATTAAGTTCTATTTCCAATCTGCTCGACTTTCTTTTTGAGGTATTACCAGCCTCTCCCCTAAGGAGCGTTGTCAGAGGCTTAGTGATCTTTGAATAATCCCTAATAAATCTCCTATATTACCCTGACATTCCTAAAAAGGACCTTAGCTCCTTCAGATTACGGGGAATCGGGAATTGCGCAACGGCCTCTACTTTTTTTGGGTTGGTTTTTATTCCTTCCGCGCTGACGACGTATCCAAGGAATTCCACCTCCTGTTTGGCGAATTCTCACTTGTTTAGCTGGACCTTCATATTAGCGCTTTCTAGGGTTTTAAATACCAACTCGAGATTCTTTAGATGTTCTTCCTCGCTTCTGCCAAAAATTATTACATCGTCCACATAGCACTTGATTCCGATATGCTCTTTGGAAGGTTGAAGGGGCATTTTTTAGCCCAAAAGGTAAACGGAGGAATTCGTATTTTCCGTTATTTACAGAAAATGCAGTTTCTTCGCTATCTGACTCGCGTAGCGGGATTAATTTAACTAATAATTTAACTTTTGACTAGGGTGGTGAAAGTCAATTTTTCGTCGGGATCGGAGAATAAATTTGGACACTTTTTAATGATATTATTTACTTTCCGCTGTTGTTCTGTAGAAAGATGTGGAATTTAACTTCAACCTTATTGACTTGCTGAGATACCCGCTGTTTAAGTGGAATAACGATTCCTGGGGAAATGGTCATTGTGCTTTTTTCGGTATCTATGATAGGCTTTAGGTTTCTTAGCGTGTCATTTCCAATAATCCCGTGGAACGAGTTCAAGGGTGGCAAAATAAAGAATTTAACTTTCTCTACATTGGGTCCGAAGATGTCTATGAATGTATGGTGGGTAATTTCAATGGCACCTGCACTGATTCCACCTTAAAAGGATTATTTGCTATTGGGTTTCTTATTCTGGGCGATTGAATATAATTTTTATTGGATCCTGTGTCTATCAGGAAATCCAGTGCATCCTCTCTCCTTGATATAAATTCATAATAAGGGAGAGAGGATGGCGTTAGTCTAAAAAATTTATCAAATCGGACTCGGGGAGGACTTGCTCGTCGGTGGTTAAGTTAATTTGCCCTTCGGTTGTTTGTTGAGGCGCTCTATAATAGTCCTCATGAGGATTGCTGCCATAAATCATGTCTGGATCAGATTCTGTTTGGTAAGGGTTACTGTTTGATGTCCCTACTTTCGCGTTGTAATTGCACTGCATTTTATTTTAGGGACGTGCATGTTGTGAGGACAGTGGACGTTTCTGCGGCAGGGTATTTGGGCCGGTATTGGGCCTATTTTGGTAGTTTAGTTGATCTGCCTGGAATGAATGGAATTATCTACATCCATTGGGACCGGTGGTATTGGAGGTAGATTGGGCCGATTGTTGAATCCCGCATTGTATTGCTGCTGAGGGCGACTTCCCATGTTAGTGTGCTGTTGATAATTATTGTAATTTGTGTGGTTATTAAAATTCATTGGGCTAACTTGGTTCGGGTTAGCTCGAGTTATATTGTTAAATGGCCTATGGTTATAGTTGTTATAATTTTGCCTCGGCGAATTATTATATCGTCGTGAAGGCACCAAATAGGTCAGTTCGGGATAGAAGGGTACATTATTCAATGTATTTGTCGGGGTGACCGCGGCGGTGGTTGATTTAACGACTTGTACACGTTATGTGCATGATTCATCCTGAAGGACATGTTGTCTAATTTTTGACATAAATGAAGCGCTTGCGGCAATGTTGCCGGTTCGCGGATACTAAGTAATCGGGGTAAATCGCCGTTTAATCCTCTTATAAATGTATCGAGGGCCTTCTCACGATACGTCATTGTCCTTATCGACTCGTCGCCAAGGTCAAGGCATGCGATTTTGTCAAGGATGAGAGAAAGGTGTTGGTACACTTTCTGATAAAAGGTGGGAATGTCGTCGTGGCGCTGAGCCAAAGTAGTCACCTGATATTCGAGTACCGATGTCCCTCTTATCTGAATAATGCATCATAAGGCATTTTCGGATTTGACTCCAGTCAAGCGGAGTGCTGTAGGATTCCAAGGCAATTTTATGCCTTATGGTATGCAGGATTGAAAAATATTTGGGTGTGTCCTTTAAGGCTTCGTATGCTTTTAAAATTCTGTCTACACTCTTTCGCCAGGAGCTAAATTCTCCTGGTTTTCCTGAAAACTCCCTTGGACATTTGACCATGTCAGGGATCCTGTCTAAATCATTCATATTAAGTGCGTTTAATGTTATATTCTGTTCACGTCCAATAAAATCATTGACGTTAGGCGTGTCTATCCGGCTGAGTACCTGGCGCACTATCGTTCCCACAGCAGTGGGATTAGGGGTTGCGGGATTGTTTGGATTTTCGGGGTTGGAGCTACCGTAATCAAGCCGGAGCTGATTAAGGTGCTCTACTAATTCTTCTGCTGTACCTGGAATTTTTTTTTTGCAGGGCAATTTTAACACTCCTATTAAAATGATGGAAAATAATCTTTTATTTCCTTCCTATAATTTATTTATTGGGTTCTACTCAGAAAATGGAGAGATTTTTCTTCCTTCACTATTTTTTATTTTATATTAGTGTTACTTTATAACTTGCACTTATTCACCTTTGCCATAGAATCCAATTATAATCTTTTACTTCCTTTTCCAAATTATTTATCGGCCTCTACGCAGAAAATGGAGATATTTTCCTTCCTTCACTATTTTTTTGCTTCTTTATATTAGTATTACTTTATGACTTGAGTTTATTCACCTTTGCAATAAAATCCTAATTAAATTTCTTTATACCTTAATTATTTGCACACTTGATTCTACGTGAATAGGATTTTAAGTTTTTCTTGAATTTTCTTCCTTTTTTTCTTTTTCCTTACAGGAAAGCTTTTAAGATTCTTTTTTTTTTTCTTTTTGCTTACAGGAAGTTTTCGATTTTTCATAACACAATTTATCAATTCTATATGATTTTTTTTTAAATTTCCTTCCTTTTATTCTTTTTCCTCACAGGAAAATTTTCCATTTTTCATAACACAATTTATACTTCTATATGATTTTTTTCTAAGTTTTCTTCTTTTTTTTCTTTTTCCTCATAGAAAAGCTTTTAGGATTCTTTCTTTTCATTTTCCTTACAGGAAAGTTTTAAATTTTTCATAACAGAATTTATCAATTCTTCATGATTTTTTATAAATTTCCCTCCTTTTATTCTTTTTCCTTACAGGAAAATTTTTAATCTTTCATAACACAATTTATCAATTCTATATGATTTTTTCTAAATTTCCTTCCTTTTATTCTTTTTCCTAACAGGAAAATTTTTAATTTTTTCATAACACACAAACACAAAAGTTTTGATACATGACTAACTTACACTAACGGCCAGCGTACAACTAGGGGGTTGCCGGAAGGTTCGGTGTTCATCCTTTTTTCCTCTGGATACTGGGGTTAATCTCCTTCGCTCGTATTCCCCTCTGTTTTATGCGTTGGTCCCTGCTCAGGCGCCCGTTAAGTCAACATGAGTTGTTGACTTCAAAAAAATGAATTTTTTATCGGAGATTATCTGCTCCTTCTTTATTTGCACTCAAACTCAGAACTAAACTACAAAGCTAATTATTTCTTAAAGCTAGGCTACGCTGCCGTCGCTCTGCTGTCGATTCTGCTGTTATTCTGCTGACGGTGCGGTTCCCACCAATTGCCGAATTCTTTGTTGTTTATTTACCGTTTTGCTGACGGCGCGGTTCCCACCTGCATTCCTGGTTGTTTGTTAGGTGTTGCATTGCGTTATGAAATTGTCACATGCAGGTGTGTGCAACAGGGGTTCGTTTTGCACGTGCTTAAGTTTTGTGCATGTGTCGTGCTAACATATACATATGTATGTTGGAATGGCCAGCAGCCAACAAGGAAATAGTGCGGTGAGGGTATTGCTAAGCGAATCTCGCAGTGCGTGACTTTGAGAATAAGAGATCTGTGGAGCGGCATGGAAGTAAGCGACTAAGAGAGCATCTCTCAGTACGCAGAGTTATTTGTGGCCAACGATTGGCCCATAAATGTCAAGAGTTTCAAATTCTGTGAGCGTAGGGCAGTGAAGGAGTGGTAAGGTCAGTGTAGAGTAGAGTTAACGACTGTAATATGCGCTTAGTGTCCCATAGCTTGTCACCAAGGGCGCCTTAGGGAGGTAGGCTATTGAGGGTTCCTGTTTAGATCACTACGAGGAATTCATTCGCATAACTATCGCGCCAGTCCATCCCTGACTACGCAGTAGGAAGCTACGCTTATGTGACCCTCTAGTATTATTTGACTTTGAACGTGTGCATATTGTAGGCCAATCCGAGTGACTGGAACATGCTGGCAACCACTTAGCAAGCAATTTAGATTAAGGCCGGGAGATTAACCGGCAGCCAATATTAATAGGATACATATTGAAGATTATTTAGGATCGGGTGCGATGGCAATTATGAGTTGGGGAGTAAGTTTGTACTATGATTTAATTATTGATTAAATGAAATGAATTCTTAAAAGAAATAATAGTGTGTGATGAATGGGCGAAATGGTGAGTGATCGGATGAACCTAGATAGACGGACGTAAGGACGATAGTAAAATATGGGGCCAACCAAGCTTGGCCACGGTAGGTAATGGTAGGGAGGGATAGTGAAGGCAGAAGGGCCAGTCTCGATTTTATGGAGGCAAACTGCATCGACAACGAGGGTCAGTTGTGATAGCGGGCAGGTCGGCGGAGGTGTTGAGTCACGCGTAGCACCAAATGGGTAAGATTTTTTTTCTTTTTGTTTCCGCGGTTAAGTCCGAATCCATGATGGTCGATCAACACCGCCGGCACGCAAGCATACCCAAGCGGATCATCAAGCCCCAGTTTACTCTCGCGAGGAGTCCATGGCCTAGCATGGGTCACGACAGCGGGAGGTGGCGGCAACCCGGGGGTAACAATATGTTTGGTGTGGCCTCTGCTGACCAGCTCTTCTGCTTTGCATTTGCCTTCAATATCACTGTGTCCAGGTACACATATAAGACTGATATTGAAGGGCTGATCCATCTCGTTAAGAGATCTGCGGCATTCAGTTACCGACTTTGTGTTGTCGACAAATGAGTCCAAGTGCGGTCTAGCTGTCTGAGAAAATAAAAACCCGTTTGCCATCCTTTAGTGTAGACACCAGATCGTTCACAGGCCTGTGTATTGCCAGCATTTCTGCTTAGTACACCCTACAGTGATCAGAAATTTGGAAACAGACCTCTAAACCGAGATCCGGTAAAAATATGCCACCTCTCACCTTTCCATCAAGCTTAGAACCATCGGTGAATGTGCTAGTGGCACCCGGGACCGTATATTGTCCCTAACACGTAGAGCAGCGATGACATATACTTCCTTCGCCGGCCGGTCAAGAGGTGGTAGGTACAGCATTGTGTTGAGTGCTTCCATCGGAATAGAACAAAGAGCCCCGGTTATGCAGAGATCCGAACTCATTTGGATTTTTAGCAGCACTGTATATATCCAGTATACCACCTTAGAGGAAAACCCCAGGAGGCACTAATTGCCCTCTAACAGATAAACAGCGGCCCTGCTGCCTTCTTGGCTCGTTCCATTATGCTATCACTCCAGAGCAGCTCCCTATCTAGAATGACTCCTAAATGCTTGACTCCTTCGCTAAACGTTAAAAACGTACCGCCAATTCTTGGCGGTGTTAGATTCGGTATTTTGTACCTCCTCGTGAAGAGGATTAGCTCGGTTTTATCCTGAAGCTTTGGCCCAGTTGGATATTTTGTAAAGTGCCCTTCAATTAAGTTGCAGAGGGTTTGCGGGATTTTTCTCTGCATGACGACACTTATGTCATCAGCATACGCGATTATTTGGTGACCTTGCGGTTCCGTGAGGCGTAAAAGTTCGGTAAAGGTACCTCCCTGTTAACGAGTCTGTGAAGCACGCTACCACCTAGCTCTGTTTTAATCTGCCTATGTGTAAGCAGATTGTCAATAACGGAAGAACGTTGTTGAAGGATACCGCTATATCTAGAAATGCCACCAGTGTGTACTCCTTGAGGTCGAATGTCCTTTCGATAACGTATACCAGTTAATGCAAGGCAGGGTCAGTTGTCGTGCCCTTAGTATAGGCGTGTTAAGCTTGCGATGCCAAGAAGGGGTCAATCAGCCTCCGGAAAAATAATATAGGCTTATAGACCTTTAATCATTAGGTTTCAGTGGGAGGTTTCCCCGCTTCCGGGATAAAAACCACCTTGACCTCCCTATGATTCTGGCACGTAACTTAGCCTAAGACCACTTATAAACCTTTTCTTTAGCCAGGGCTTTATAACTTCGGCAGTATGGTGAAGCTGAGCCGGGAATATCCATCCCGGGCCCGGCGCTTTATAGCGCTTGAAGGTGGATAGGGCCCAGTCTAATTTTTATCATCTGTGATTTCATTTATTAGCTGATCTGAGGGTAACTCCTCACTAATCATATTTACAGACACGATCGTGCATGTCGGAAAGTGTGTATCCAAAAGCAGGTTCATGGTTTCCGTGCTTGAATCCGACCAGTGTCCATCGGACTTCTGGACATAGCTTAGCTGAGTTAGAGATTTCGAGAGCACACTCCTTAAGCGGGAGGCGACGGATGAAGATCCAATCTTTCAGCAGGAGGACCTTTTTCGCTTCGGATTGATTTTTTGTATGTGTTGAGTTTCGCTTTGTATTCCGCCCATGATGATTCATGCCCATCCTGTTTCGCTTTATTAAAGGCGGTCCTGCAAGCCTTCCTGAGCTTATCAAAATTAGACGACTACCATGGTGGTTTGTGTGTTTCTGTTACCTTTCTAAAGCAGTCCCACATTGCAGTCCCATTGTTTCCGAGCTCGTCCAGGCCATTCTTTTTAGTTAGGGTTCGCACTCTTTTAACCAGCTTTTTACCTATACGCTTTTTGTAGTAGCCCCAGTTTGTAGAAGAACAAATATTCTGTATATACTTAGGGTATATGTGTGTCTCTGATACAAATATATTTATATACCTATGATCTGAAAAGGAGTGTTCCTTTAAAACCCTCCAAAATACGACAAGGTCACTGAAAGAATCTGTGACCAGAACCATGACAAGGACTTCCTTGCGGCTCCTTGTAATAAAGGTGGGGTCATTTCTCCTATTGCATATGCTTAGGTTAGTACCTAGAAGATAGTTATATAAAGACTCACTTCGGTCATTTGTGTCAGTGCTGCCACACTGGGCCTGATGAGCATTTGCATCACTTCCAAGTTCCGTCAAACCATCTCGTGGGTTAGCTACTCTCACGAACTCCCTGAAGTTATCCGGTGGCAGTGAGCCTTGTTAATCATGGGCCAGATAAAAGCAAGCGAATTTGCACCTTCTACCCAGCCCCTCGACGCTTATCGCTGTAAGATCTCCGTCACTAAACTGGGGTAGAAGAAAAAGATTAAGAGTAGACTTAGCTAAAATATATGTGCGAGGCTTACCCTTGTCTTGAGCGCTGCATAGCTTCTATGCTCGTGTCCGTAAGCTACATATCCTATTGCCAGTAATTCACGTCTCTTGGACTAGGACAATTTCCTAGTAGTAGAAGTGCAGCCGATGCTGCTTTGCTGTGATGAATCCGTAATCACTGTTGTGGTTTCACGCTCTCATCCTCGAGCGCCGCGTCCGCCACGTCATCACTCAGAAGCTAATTTTGAGAGTATAGCCCCCTACGAGCCAAGCCACTGTCCGATGAGGTGTACCCGCTTAGTTACGCCTCCTTGTCCTAGTCCACCTCCATCTCGCCCTCGCTGGGGGGTACGTCCACTTCTACACGAGACCCGAGGTGGGTAACCTAATAACCTAAGGGTATTAGGTTAATATTCTTGAAGCCATAGCTGATTTTAAAATCGCACTTCTTATGGTATCAAGCAGCAGGACTGTCTGCATCGTGGCACGTTAGGTCTTTTCCACGTTGACCACTTTCCATTTTTGAGCCGGTATCCCCGGGTTATATTTCCGTAGAATGTCCAGGATATCCGCTGGGTCCGTGGGTGTCACTGGAACCCAGGCTCTGGCCCTTGGGCGTGAAGGGATGTTATGCGCCTCCACCACCTTGAGGCGAGCCTCTGGATACAGCTCGCCTATTTTGAGAACTGCAGGTTTTTACAGCTCTACCGACCTAGCGTCATCAAAGGCGATGAGCGGTGCACAATGATAGTGGCCCAGGGTTTTACCTTTTCACTTGTACGGCAACTTTATAGAACCCGGTCTCGAGTCACTTCCATTGCTGTTTAGAGATCTGCCCACTCCAAAGGTCCAGCCTGCTCTCGAGCATCGGGCTTAACATGCCAGCCTCCTTGCGATACGCAGCATCTTAACCCGCCACAGGATTTCCAACCACGCCCTCTCTTAATTCTACGGTCTTAACCTAGGATGGTGACTGCCGGATGGCGCTATCACCGCCGTCTGCCTTCGTGGTTGAGGTGTTGACCTCTGGTAGCCCCACTGTTTCGTACCTAGAGCTAAGAGAAAAGGAAGAAACTGTGAAATAAAAACGTTGTATATTTCTTGCAAGGAAATGGTTTATTTTTTTTCAGGACGATAAAATAAAAGAAAAAAATTATATTTTATGCTTAAATCTAAACTTACATACTACATGCCCCCGAGAGTACAACGCCGAAGATCGTGCATTGGGCAAGAAGCGAACCAAATGACGCTGGTAGAGTTTCCGAGGCCACTACGTCCGCATATACGTCGCCACCGAGTACCTGGTGGATTGGCGCATCGACGTTCCGGGCTGGGCCGATCCGCTGAAAATTCTTCACGCATAACGCGTGCCCGTAATAGTTTTCGGGTTGCCATGTTTCCCGTGAACTAGGAGGAAGCAGACGCGCTCTCCACCAGAGTGGGTCGTATGCAGTCCTAACTCATCCGCCAAGCTGCGGTCGATAGCTGTGCGTGGAGAGCACGCATCAATGAGGGCACGGGTGTATAGCAATTGACTATATGTATAGCAACTCTTGTAAGTCGTCGGGTGGGATGGCAGATCATCCATCGGTAAATAGAGAGTGGTGTAGTGTTTTCCGCCACATCGTCGGCACCTGGCGTCGCTTCTGAACTCCCTGCCACGGTGAACCATTGATAGGCAATTGTCGCAGTAGCCCCCCGGACAGCCTCCTTAAGGCGCTAGAGGGGAGGTATCCCGTGAAATACGGCGCACGCCCGGATGGGGTGGCTTTCACCACGCTGTTGGGCTTGAGGAGTTAAAAACGACTCACACCTTAGTGGTGGTACTCTCCGCCTTTACTATGACGTGATGGGCAAAAAGTAATTGTCCGCCGAATCAGCTGGTACCATTGCATTAATTTTTTTCATATGCCCTAATATCTCATATTCAGACAGGACCCTTATATATTCTCTCCCTAACTCCGGGTTCTTTGCTAAGCGCGTTTCATTCCGGAAGAATTGTGAACAAGCTCGCTTAAGATATCCTCCTATATTTATCTTATCTGGGTATTCCTGTCTGAATGGAAGAAAGACTTCATATCTCCCATCCTTTATACGACTCGTAGTTTTCCTATATAGATTTTCCAATTCCCAAAATGCTGTAAGCTGTTTGTCCAAGTCAACTTCGCTATACAAGCACACTATATTCCTGGTTGGATTCAGTGCTTCTATACGCCCGTTTAATATCCAACCGAATACCGTTTCTTGTGCCAGAAGTGTTCTAAGTATATTCTTTTTCAGCCCACTCATTATAATTTGCGGATACACATTTCCGCCAAGTATGAAGTTAACTTCTTCGTTGATGCCAAAACTAGGTCTGGGAAAGCCTGCATAGTCCTAGCGTCGATGTGACAGGATGGCAGATTCCCAGGGAGATCGGCTAGAATTAGCACTGAAATCGTTAGGCTGAAGCAAGGATCTGTTGGTAAACGGAGTTCTATATTGGATGCCTTCTTGACTTGAGCCGACACGGAATTAGTGTTGCCCGCATCATTTTTGCCGGTAATCTGAACCAGAATCAATCAGTGCTCTTGCTAGGAAGTCTGTACCATTATGACTCGAGCTGTCCCTAGCAGCACACCTGCGCTTGAATGCACATAGCAGAAGTTGAGGCAGAATTATCAGCATGATACTGACTAGGGCTGGTGGTTGCCTGCGTCCGAAGAGACTCCACATGCAGGGGCGTATGATGTCGAGAGTGGCACGTGTTGCAGCCTTACGAATTGGTGCACTACAACACAGTATGTCCTGGGGATAGGCATTTCAAACAGCCCATGGTGGATTTAACAAAATTAGTTCTCCCCACCGGATTTAATTTGAGAAAACGGGGACAGTTTCATAATCTGTGATCGTTGGACTTGCATTTTGTACACAGTAATTTTGTGACGTTTGCTTGGTATGCACCAAGTCTTTTCGCGGGGGTTTCGTGGGCATTCCGCGTACTTTGCGGTTTTTGCGCTTTCGAAGTTGAACCATCCAGACACTGTCTCAAATGTCTGGAAGCTGCTGGACAAAAATTTGTCCATATCCTCCCACTTGGATATTTCCACTTTGTGGTCTGTACTTTGTCCCCATAGGCCAAGCGTGCTTTCCGGCAATTTTGTTGAACACAAGTACGTAAAAATTGCATCCCAGTTAGAAGTGTCAATTTTATGACTTCTCAGGGACGAAAGGTCACTCTCTACCTATTTTAAAGTAAATAGAATTTGGAGCTGCCAGTTTACTAAGATATCTTTGTTATCGTATCTCTCGCATACATTTTTCCAGGCCGTATCAAATTCTTCATTTGTAAGTGATCGTTTTTTGGCAATTACCTTTGCCTCGCCTTGTGTTTTATATTTGAGATAAAATAGTTTCTCAACCGGTATTAGGCGTTTGTTCAAAATGTATGTAGCTGTGAACATGTCACGAAATGTTGGGCATAACATATAATCGCCCTTGAAGACTTCAGTATCGCATGGAGTCAGGCAGATACTATGTTCGCATTCGGGCTGTTCCTCAGATTTATTTTCTGGCTTATTATAAGTCGATTGGCATGTAGCCATATCTGACATGCAGCGCAAATAGACTGCCTATGCCCTTTTATCTTTCTGTTTGACCGAAACTATACCAGTGGCTTCTAACTTATCTGAATTTATTAAGTCATTATAAGCCCTCCTGGTTTTCCCCCACATTGACTTCAAGTCTTCTTCACCAATCGAATCAGCTAGCCTAATGAAACTTTCTATATATTGGACTGAGAGGATATATGTACGGCATCAAACAAAAAGAAGAAAAATTAGTTGAAGGTGCGATGAAAGGCTCAAAGAAAAATACCCAATAGGAAAGGTAAGGAAGTATTTTACCCAGGAAAATCCAAAAACCCAAGTCAATAAAATATTTTGACGTTAAATAGATTTGTATTTTTGCTTAAATTTTATTTATTTATTGCAGACTTGTCAGTCTGACTATTTTATTTGTTAACGCAAATATGGTAGCTGTTCTATTTGTAAGCGAATTGTGTTGATTATGTTGTGACATGTGTGGAAGCTTCTAATGTGGTAAAGTGTGCTGGATGAGTGTTATAGAAAATATGTGTCAAAGTGTGTTGATATCGTGTTATGGCTGATCCTCTTGTGTAGCAGCATTCAAAAATATTGAGTTTTTTTCCAATCAATTTATTGTTGAATATAATTGTTGTTGTGGACTGTATTAATTAAGCGCTGTAGTTTCTCTACGGGGAGAGGGGCCCGTAGGAGCGGCCGTAGCTCCAACGCACCGCGGGCGAATTTTATTGTTAAAGAAATTAAAAGAAAACAATCGAGAATTCTTCTTATAATATAGGCCATGTATTTGGTAATCCTTGGTGGCCGAGATATGGTTCTGTGAACGTTCACTGAAAAAGTAGACATTTGTCAAATCGAGGACAACCGTTAAACCCGAAAACTCATCCTCCTGTTTTAAGGGGAGGTTGTGAAGACCCAAAAACCACCGGTTTCGGAGCCCACACATTACGCACACATAACGTGCATATTTAGGTTCAGTAATATTATACGAAAATTGAAGTAATATTATACGAAAATTGAATTTCCATACTTTAAAATTTTGTATCGCAAATCGGTCCCCACTTGGTCCTTCCATCGGAGTGGTGGTCGGAGCATCTTCGCTTATTCGCACAACGTGGCCTAGCCAGCGAAGCCGCTGTGTTTTAATTCGCTGAACTATGTCGCCGTCTGCGTAGAGCTCATACAGCTCATCACTAAATCTTCTTTGGTACTTGCCGTCGCCAACGCAAATCTTTCGAAGAATCTTTCTCTCGAATACTCCCAGAGCCGGCTCATCAGATGTTGTCAGTGCAAGCTTCTGCACAATAAACCAGGACGGGTACGATAAGTGACTTTTTTATTTTCGTTCTTCGAGGCAGGACTTTACTTCTCAATTGCCAAACTCAGTCAGAAGTAGCACTTGTTTGCGTAAGTGATTCTTCGTTGGTTTTATAGGCTGACATTATTGATGGTATTAATGCTGGTTCCCAGGTTAAAAACTCTAATATTTTCTTTGCGATTTCTAATATTTTCTGGTTATTGAAGCAATTTCTTTTATATGAAAGAGAACACTTTAGCTCTTCGGAAAAAAAAATTGCAAAAAATCAGAAAAATGTTCCATGACTTTAAGATTGACACATTGTTGCATTACTATTTAATGAACTACAAAACTGCATACTCTAAAAACTTCTAAAAATTGTGTAAACAAAATTTAAAGTTTTTATAAAATTTCTTTGAATTTTCGCGAATTTTTCGGTACTTTTTTAAAACAAAATTTATTGTGTCTGAAATTTCAGGTTTCGATACAAAAACTTGGATGAACAAATCCTTGCTACGCCACTGATCACACATAATTATGAATATATGTATATGGCCAGCTGATCGTAGCATCGCTAGCATTAATATGCGCGAACTGATGGTAGTAGGCGAAGGGGGCATTCCAGGTGGAAGGGCGCCCACCATAAATAGTTAAGACATTATACATATAATGTAAATGATATTATAAATGTATAACGGCTACCGTAAATAATGTAGGAACACAGGAATAAGATTGTTTTAGTGTAAAATAACTGTCCGCCTGCGTGCGGACAAGTATAAAAGGGCGGCAATTTCACCAAGTAAAGACAGAAGTTAGGTAGGCGGCTTCTAAGCTGACGGATTGTTCAGCGGTGAAAGAAGTTCCTGGAACTTGCTAGCTCACGAACTTTATATTTGATATTCAGTGGGGGTTTTCCTATTTCCACTGTCGGAAGGTTAGTGGTGGTTTTCTACCTCCGCGGCCTTTAAGAGATTATATACAGTGGGGGTTTTCCTAACTCCGCTGTCTAGAAGGTTAGTGGTGGTTTTCAACCTCCGCGATCTTAGGTAGAGAAGGGTATCGTTAAAGCACACGCGGTGGGGGTTTTTTTTTCCAAACATCGCCGTTTTGGAAGTAGCTGCTGGAATTCGCCGCCGCAGCATTACCAGGTGCCACCATCAAGAGGCTCCGCCCCTAGAAGAGGCAATGAAGGTGCAACAAACACCTACGAGTCGACGCTTTAGGGTGACGCTGGTGAGTGCAACGCGCACCACCCTCATGAACGACACCCATTGCTTTTATTACTAGTCAATAAAAATAGCTATTTGACTTTATAGTGTGGTATGTAGTAGTAACTAACACATGTACAGTATTGTAACTAATAGCTAGTTTTAGTTACTAGTAATAAACGCATTACAAATTTAAGAGATTGATAACTTCACAGTACTTCACTGAACAAAACTTGAAAATAAACTGATCCCTGCCTTGCTTAGGCACTGCCTTTTGTAGTCTGCCTAAGTCTGATCAACCCGATCAGACACATTTCCCCAACCAAACGCTGCTACACACTCTATGGTTGGTACCGCTTTATTAAACCTCATTTCCTCTAGGGATTGAAACTCCGACATCAATTCTCTCCTGCAGAGATTCACACAAAGCATAACATTGTCATATACTCCAACCATTTTGTCCGTCCTTAATCCCGCATGGGTTTGCGCCTTCACTTTCTTTCCCAGTGGTACCCGGCAAACATTCCTGCAACTTATATCTTTAGGATTCCGTTTCGTTCCCTCATTCCCAGTGCACTGTTTCACTTTATCCACTAAGTTGCTTGCTTCCTCGGAACAGAACAACCAGATCTTCGTCTTTTATCCTCGGCACACTTTGCACACATAGTTATCCATTCCCTTATAGATTGTCTGCAACCAATCCAATAGAACAGCCGCTTTACCTCCTGCAGCGTTTTCTTTATTCCCATGTGCCTTCCACCTGCGCAACTATGCGACGCTTTGATAACATCTGGAATTCCTGCCTGAGGAACACCAATAAGGGCTCTATGATTCTGGCCATCTTCACTTTCCCATATCTGATGCAAACAACCAGATATTAGCTTCAAACTGCTCCATTGTGCCCAATTTGATTTTGCGATGCCACTCTCTCTAATCATCTCTCCTCTTCTCGACTGTTTGTTCTCCTTCCGTCCTTCTAACAAACGTGCCAAATCTGGATCTTCTTCCTAGCCTTGCCGAATCTTCTTCAGGAGGCACCTGCCCATGAAAGACAATGGTCGAGGAGCAACCTCCGCCTTACGAGGCTTCTAACGCTTCATCTTCAAGATTACTCCTTGGTGCTGTAGCCACTATTGTATTCAATGATCAGAGGTACGTCTTGGCCGTTGTAAGTCATAACCCTGTTCCTTACGTTGATGTGAATGTCTCTCTCAGCCAAGAAGTTGAGACCAATGATGACTTCGTCGACAATATTCGCTACCAAGAAGTTGTGATACGTAGCCACAACCTTGCATGTCACTTCTCCCAGGACTTGCTTGCTGTCACCACTTGCTGTTCGCAACTTAGCTATCAGAAATGGTCTCACGTTTCCGCTGACCAAGTCGCTCGGAATGATGGAATGTGACGCACCAGTATCGACAGTCAGCAAGCCTTTTTCCCTTCAACATACCCTTCAACAGTAGCATTACTCGCTTTCCGCGCGAGTTGTGACACAGAGATTATGGGGCATTCATCTTTCTCATCTTCTCTAGCTTTGCATTTACGCAAACCTGAATTGCCTGGACTACTGAAGCCAGTGCCGCAATAACGTGCTACGTAACCCGGTTTTCCACATTTGAAGCATTTAATGGCATTTCGATGCCTCCTCACCAAAATTGATTCCTCCCGCTTCCATGATTGGAGCTCGGATTTACTACCTGTAGTGTTTAGTCCGAGTTGTTTCAACCCAGTTTTGAGTCGCTGAATCTTTAATTCATTCAACTTAGCCATGCCCTTGTTATCCTTGCAATCACTGGTATTTATTTAACAACACCGCTTTTGACACCAATTGTGACGAGTTCGATGATTCCTCGATTAATAATCCTGAGTTCGATCACTTTCAAGTAAAATAAACACACGCACAAATAATGTAACTAATAGCTAGTTTTATTTACTAGTAATAACCGCAATACAAATTTAAGAGTTTGGTAACTTCACAGTAGTTCACTGAACAACACTTGAAAATAAACTGATCAACCTGTCCCACAGGGTGCTACCCTACGCACCCATCTCCTCTTTACATCGTATTCGCAAACACTCGCGCGATCTCGCTTCCTCTTGCTTGGTACATGCTTGCATGCATAAGCGTAGCCATTAGACTGGGTCGATTTATTAACCGATATCGCGCCATCGATTTTTCGATAGGCTCTGGGCTCAGGAAAAAAAAAGTTCCACTACGCATACCCAAAAAATAATTTTGGAGCCTGCGAAATTTTATTTTTTTGACTTTTTTCGACTTTGATTTTTAATGTATACCCTGTCCGACCCAAAAATGTCCGCTAAAAGCGTTGGCGATAACAGTTTTTTGAAAAAAAAAAAAATATTTTTTGGGTTTTGGGGAGTATTTGGTCAAAAAATTTACCCTTTCGCCATTTTTTTAAGGGGTTTCTCAGCATTCATGCAAAAATGTTTTCGATGAAAACGAATTTGTCTCACATTTCCTGTCCCACTTAAAATTATGTGCTAAAAGCGTTGGCGATAACAGTTTTTTGAAATAAAATTTTATTTTCGGATTTTGGAAAAGTCCCAATGCTGAGAAACCCCTTAAAAAAAATGGCGAAAGGGTCAATTTTTTTTAAGGTTTTTTTTCCTGAGCCCAAAACCTATCGAAAAATCGATGGAGCGATATCGGTTAACTTTCGTCCATACAAATCGGCCCACCCTAGTAACCATAGTTATCTCTGTTGTGGTTAACTAGTGGTGAGAGTGTTATTGAGTTAGGGATGGTACATACTTGAGAATGCCCTCCACCTAAGTCTGATCCTCCCGATCAGATACATTTCCCGGGGGCTAAGATATAAAAGATTTAAATTTAGTTTTATTATAAAAAGACATTCAAACTAACGTAAAAATTCTTCATGTAATAAATAAATAAAAATAAAATTAATAAAAATAAACAAGTAGGGAAGTCTAAGTTCGGGCGGGACCGAACATTATATACCTAGTAGTGAGTTATTATGGCATACCAATTTACGCAGGTCTATTTTAATACTTTCAGTTCGTATTTGGGTTCAAATAGACAGACGGGCAGACAGATAGACGTATCGAGAGACGGATATGGCTACATCGACTCAGCTCATCCTCCTGATCACTTCAGTATACTTTTTGATGGGACTATCTCTTTTTCTTCTCATACGTACAAACATTTCATGTTCATGAAAGGTATGAAAATCAAAAAAGATATACAACTTCGCTTTTGCAGTGGGCTATTAACTACTTTCCCGGATATTTTACTTTTCATCCTGAACTTTTTGATATACATACATTAATAAATATCTATATCGATTCGTTTATGCCGAATGAAGTAATACTCGTATACCTTGTGTGCGTAACGAAAATAGATATAAAAAAGGGTGTATTTTATAGGCGCCAAAGTACTCAACCGATCCACGCCCACATATTTTGTGTTTTGTTTTGCTCTTGAACTTTCACGCTTAGTTGAGGAGTTCGCTGGGCACGACATAGTCTGTATATAACTTTTGGAAAAGCCCCCAGGTTATATAAAGCTGGCGTTCGGTATAGTTAGGAGTTTATTTGGTTCAAGTTAATGACATTTTATATATAGATGTTTTCTATGTATCAAAACGTAAAAACAACTTCTACCGGGTTTGCTAGTATGTTATAAAATGGGGAAAGCAAACAACAAATTTCAGCATTGTTTTGTAAAACTGCGAGGCTAGTTTGCGTTCAAATATACAGACGGGCAGACAGACAGACGGGCATGGGAAAATCGACTCCGCTCATCGTGCTGATCATTTTAGTGAACTTTTCTCTTCTTGTTCTCATACTTACATACTTTCAATGTTTATGAAAGGTATGGAAATCAGAAAAGATATATAACTTCACTATTGCAGTGGGCTATTAACTACGTGCCCGAATATTTTGCTTGTGTGTTTCCCGAATTGGCTAATTTTTGGCAGGATTATAATACATACTACTGAAAAGCTGCTGACCAATTTTCATCGAAATATCAACATTTTATGCTGAAAAGTGGGCGGCGCCACGCCTACTTCTTCAAAATTGACAAAATTTTTTGGCGGCCGAATTTTTCTTAAAAAGCTTATTTTGTGTGCCAAATCTGATTGATATAACTTCCTTAGTTGTAGAAATATCGCTATTTAAATTAAAAAAAAAAATTTCAGAACTATGTTAAAACCTGGGCGTGGACATTAACGTATTTTACAGCAACAGTTACCTTTATATATAGAACATTATCACCAAATTTCGTTTCGACAAGTCAATTTTTGACGGAGTTATGGCATAAAAATTTTGTGGAATAGTCCACTATAAAAGGGGCGAGGCCACGCCCATTTTCGAAAATTTTAAGTTTTTGGATTTTTTTGTTTACGGAAACTTTAAAAGTGAAATATAAATGATGTAAAGCTATTTTACGCAAAGTTATTGCCTATTTAATATATCTACGATCCTCTTCAAAATCTTTCATATAAAAGTGGGCGTAGACCTTAACCGATTCCGCCCATTTTTTCCTCGAACATTCCTTGCATACCTGGAAACCTGCGTGTTGAATTTCGTTTCGATTTCGGTTTTTGACTTATGATTAATCTCTATCTCTATGGCGCGATATACAACAGGTATATCATCATAAACCTCCTAAGAGATTTTTTGCGCCAAGCTTCTCTTCCAATTTGTGGTGTGCCGATTTGAATTTTCCCTACAAATTGGTGGGACCTACAGTTTTTTGCCGACTCCGAACGGCATCTACAAAGGAGGCGAATTTTTGCTGAGAAGCCTGTCATGGCAGAAATACACTCGGAGAGTTTGCCAAACCACTGCCGAGGGGCGACCGCGTTTTGAAAAACTTTTTTCAAATCACTTTTGATGTTACCTGTACCAGGGCTCGAACCATGGACCTTCGGTGTGGTAGGCCGGCAACACTACCTTCATACCACGGCGGCCGCTTATGATTAATATTATTTCTAAATTTGCGGTGCCACGCCCATTTTCAAAAATTTCTTGAAAAATTTATTTTATGCCTCAAGCTCAATGTATTCACCAAATTGTATCCTTATAGGTGTATTATGTACTGAGTAATCACTTTTTTGTGTTTTCGAAAATATTCTATATATAAAAAGTGGGCGTGGCTATCATCCGATTTCGCCCATTTTAAATAGCACTCGGAGATGAGTGCCAAGGAACCTGCATACCAAATTTCATTAAGATATCTCAAAATTTACTCAAGTTATCGTGTTCACAGACGGACGGACGGACGGACGGACATGGCTTAATCAATTTCTCTTTTCGTCCTGAACATTTTGATATATATAAGTCAATATCTATCTCGATCCGTTTATGACGTTACATACTGCCGTGAGGCGACTAAAGTTAATATACCTTGTGTGCGTAGCACTACTAAGTATAAAAAGGGAATGGTCGATTTAGGGGTGGTTGGTTGCGTGCAGCAGGTTGGTGTGGGAAGGTGATGTTGGTAGTGTCATGGTAATTAGGGTTTGAGCTGTGCCAGAGGTGCGAGACGCCTTTTCCTTCGCCAGGTAGCACTTTTGGTGCAAACGGTGATGGCTACAAAAAACCGACTTCCTTACTGCGGGTATCCAACGTTCTGGAAAACGTCTGAAAAGAGAACAAAAAAATATAAGTGTTATCAAAGATTCCATAACGTCACACCTCTCATCTTATGCATTAATTGCAACTGTCCGGTATGTAGAAACAAAACGTAGAAACAAATATATTAAACGGTAACCATAAAACATTTGAATCTATTTAGACAGGCAACAACAAAGCCGCCCACTACAAACAGCAGTAACAACAGCGGGGCCGTCATAAAATAGGCCACCCTACCAATTACCGGCAACAATACCAGCATTGACATCAGCGGGGCCCGCCGTATAATAGGCCCACCGCCGTAACCACCGGTAACAACACCAACAACCAGCACAGACAACAACAACAGTAGCGCCCCACCAACGGCCTACTGAGAATGGGTGAGACCTGACCAATTTATAATAAAATAATTAATTATTTAATAGTATAAATTTGTTTAGAAAGAAAAGAAAAAAGGCTAAGTTGACTTAAGAATTGAAAGAAAATAAAAAATGTATTATTGGAAGAAATTTTTAATGAAATGTAATAAGAACTTAGAAACTTAAGCTAGAAACTAAAATTAGAAACTTTTAAAATGGTTAGATATAAATGAATGAAATAGAACTTAGAAATAAGGATCAAGGAAAATTTAATAAGTACAATTTCATTAATAAAATAAATAAAATTAATAATAACATATAAACTAAAACAAAAATCTGCATAAAATTCTACTAGCATAACTTAATACACCTTATAATAACAAATAAAATGGCCACTTAATAAAATATAAACAAATAATTAATTAACGAACAGCTAAATATAACTTATCAAAACTAAACAACAAAAAAAATAAAACGCATATTTGCATTGGATAAGGTTGCTTTTATTTTTTTCCTATAACCCATTTATATTGATATAAAATGCGTGATTTTAGACCAGTAATTCTAAGGTGTTTATAGCTGCTTAAAATGCGTTAGTTCCTTTGTTGCGAAATATCAATCAAACATGGTTGACGCGTTCGAATCAAACTTTTAGGAAATCATCGCATTAGCTGTGTAATTTGGCCTCAATGCGTGACCTTGTGAATGCTTGATTTAACTTAACTAACTCTTAATTTAACTTAAGATTTTTTTTTAATTCTAAGAATGAATTATAAATAAATTGTAATTAATATGGGAATGCTGACTTTGTCCACTATTTAGAAGGCATATACGATTTTAGGTAAGGGGCCATCGAGATACAAGTGCGCCGTCGGCCATGGATGAGGGTGGGTCAAGCACCGGGCGTCGCAACAATACTAGCGGCGCCCCCTTAAACTGTTTGGGCTGTCCATGGCATCCGGGTCTAACCGAATGTTGTTTGCGCTGTTTTGTGATTTTCCCCGCGTTTAAAAAGGCATGATTTGTATTTTTCTGTTTATGGAGCAGGACGGTAAGGTTGGCAAGAACCCACCAAAACCGACAATGACTATCCATAGAGCACCATTGATATCATGCCAGCCGCCTTCCTTACTGCTCCATTTTTGTTGCGTAAACCATAACAAGCTTTGCCAACCGGGCAGAAACCGCCTTCCCCTTATGCCTTTAGGATTTCTAAACGATAGCGTAAAATTGGCAAATTAGAACTTAAATACATTTCATTATTAAAGTTTCTTACTATTGTAGGGTTTTGTATTAAGTAGAATTTATAACTTTACTTTATATTACTTTGTTTGATTTTTGTTATTTAATAATGTATTTAAATTTTTTAGTTTTCAAGTTTTAATTTTGGTATGAACAACTTTCTTCATTCTGAAAATACTTTACCTTTTGAATGTTCAATAAATTTTAACTAAAAATAATTATTATAAAAAATAAAAACAATAATAATTTTCATAAATAAAAAGAAAAATTATTATTATTGGCTTCAAAGCTGGCTAATAATTATGGTACTGTGCCGTAGAAACAACAATTCAATTTAATTGAATTGTTGGTATACAAAATAAATTTTTTAAAAATATAAAGATTTGTATTTTCCCATATTGGCGATCCTGCCAGGAGATATAAATAAAAATATATTGTGTACATATATACATTTAAAAGGGCGCTACATCGTTATAAAAAAATAACTGGCGCACGATAAGCCAACAGCAGTAATCATCTAACGGATATATTTTAGCAATGAATCTATAATAAAGAAAAGATCATCGATTGAGAGAAGTATAAAGATCAACATCATTTGTGGATTCACTCATAAACAACGATTAAAAGTTTTGCAACACCAGTAACAAGTAAAATCTTCAACAAAGGTTTATTATCAAGAAACAATAACAAAGTGATACTAACAACAACAATTCTATCAACAAAAATAAAATTCACCTCAACAACTTTACATACAACAAAAATAGTTCCTACAGAAAATTTTGCAATAAAATCAACAACAACACAAGATCATCAACAGAAATTTATTTAAACAGTAATGACAATAGCAAAGCAAACTTAATTCGATATATCTTCGAAGCTATGGACATATCAGTACCCGCAGAGGAAATGGGAAAAGAAGGGAAGTAGGAATAAAAATTTGAAATATGGTGTTAGAGAAAAATTAAGAGGATAAAAAAGAGTAACGGTATATGGGCTTGGGGAAAAAGCAAAAGCAGGAAGAAAAAGGAAGATACACGGATAAATGTAGAAGAAGAGACAATTGGGGAGCGAAAAAAGTACAATTTTTTAAATGCAGGCAAGTCAAATTTTAGCCAGATCAACGTCTGCCGGGTCCGCTAGTCTACAATAAAAGAATTAAAATATTGTATCGACAGTAACTACAACATAAGCGATATATTACTAAGATAACTTATTTATATTAATACCAACATAAGCTTTGGTAAGTCATTTTAATTGATCTTTAAACATAAATTATTTTATAAAGTATTTAATAACGGAAATTAAAATTTAATAGATACATTAAATAATAGTTATGCTTCATATTTTCATTGAATTGTTCAACAAAGTAAATTCACTTTGTTTCTAATTTAAGGATTTTAAACTACGACAATTTAAACTTTAAAAATATCTTTAATAATATATAGATTTATAATTTTCATTTAAATCCTATATATATTATCGATATAAATATATATTATCGAACTTAATTCCAGTATCAAAATCAGTTTCATATCAAATTATTTATAAAATCAATATTAGTAAACGCTTCGTTCCAGAGATTTAGATATTGTTTTCTTTACTGATTTAGAAGGTGCTACTGATCAAAATCACTTAACAAATCCATATGCGAATCAAAACAATGAAATTTTTGCTACATCTGTGAAATTTTCCCAATTTTGGAAAATTCGCCCTAAAGCAGGGTCCATCCATGCTGAAATGCAATTCAGAACATAACATAGAATGGAGACAAAGTATGAATGTGTCATAACCGCACTTTCGCAGGATGTCATTATGACAATTCTAGACTCCATTCAAAGTCCACAAATTTACTGGATTAAAGCAAATTTTAATTCAACGGTACTCATCAAGTGAGAATGCCAAGTTAGATCGAGTGTTGTCTGATTCCGAGATGGAAGATCGCAAACCGTCAGAGTTTTATTGCCCTCTTGCTCGAACTGAACTGAGATTGGGGAAGTAATTAAATTAGCTGACAATATTTGAGAAGCTATAAATAAAACCGAGATAGCTTCAGTAAGCAACGAATATTATGTGTCAAAATTTCTAAAACTTGTCTTTGGAGATTGGTGAAATTAAAAAAGACATGAGCCAAAGTTATTCAACGTCGCGATCTATTAATAGAAATCGTTTTAGAAGTCCTTCTAAGTATAGGTCAAATTATCGGGACAACCCAAATTGGCTCTGTAGGTATCATTACAAATTCGGTAACTATGCTAGGAAATGCGAGAAACCATGCGCTTTTACCAAAACAATAGTTCGGAGGACTAAAGTCTTCGTCGCTTGTTTATATTTGACCGAGATAACAAACTTAATTTTTTTTATTGACAGCGGGGCAGAGATTCCGGTACTGCCAGTTTCTAAATTCGTATGTAAAAAGAAATCAGGCATAATTTTGACAGCCGATAACGGTACTACAATTTCGACATATAGTTACATAAATGTACCCACACCCATTACACTACATATACTTATATTATTATACTATTTACCTTCTTTGTATACATTACCCTACTATTTCTAATTTCCTAATATACTACTCATTTATTACTTACTATATAACTGTTGTCCTCTCTTCGGATTTTACCTATCAATTCCTTTTCTTGTTAGTTTTAATATTTATTACTTTGTCAATTAGCTTACAAAAATTAATCTCTATTTTTATATCCAGCGTGTACTAGTACACAGGGTATTATAGTTGTGGTCAAATAACGGTGGTTTGTAACGGTAAAAAATAATGAGGATATATATATAGTTCCATATATCAAAGTTCTTAGAATGAACAGAGGAATCCATTAAGACATGTCCGTCCTTCCGTCCCTACGTCCGTCCGTGGACACGATAACTTGAGCAAAAATTTAGATATTTGAATGAAATTTGGTACACAAGTTTCTTTCTGGCCAAGGTAGGTTGCTATTTAAAATGGGCGAAATCGACCCAAAACCACACCCCTTTTTTCGATATCGAAAATTTCGAAAAACCTTTAAAAAGAGATAGTTCAATAATGAAAGCAGCTACAATAATGAAACGTGATAAATTTATTAAGTTAGTTGTCCTATTGACAATTTTACCACATTTTTGAAAAGTCGGCGTGGTACCGCTCACATATGAGTCAACAAATTTTGAAATTTCGACTGTTAATTACTAAAGAACCGTTTACGCTAGAATAACGAAATTTGGTAGGAGGTATACTATCATTGTAGTACATACACCCATTGAAAATAAGAAAAATCGGTGCACGACCACGCCTACTTTTCATAAAAGTTATCTGAAAAGGAGGTAGAAATACTAAACTGCCCATATCTCATTGACTGATACAGATAGAACGATGTAATTTAGTAGTTACCCCACGAGTCAAGCAAATTTCAAATTCAACTGTTAATAAATGCAGAACGGTATGAGATAGAATTACGAAACTTGATACGAGGTATACTATAGACAAGTAGAGTACACCCAAGGAAAATAAGCAAAATCGGTGGACGACCACGCCCACTTTTATACCAAAGTTTTCTAAAAAAGAGGTAGGAAACCGGAACATGCCATATCTGCTTCACTGATGTAGAGAGAATGCTAAAATTTTGTAGTTACAATGGCCTGATGATTCTATTAATGATCTTTTTTAAATTTTGGAAAATGGGCGTGGCACCACCCACATATAAATGAACAAAGTATCAAATTTAAACTGTTATTAACTTCATAACCGTGCTAAATAAAATTACGAAACATGATACGAGGTATACTATCTACGCTTTTCAACATTAACAACTCTAATACGTAAAGAAACAACAAATTCGGAAAAACAACACGAACATATTCACATGAAGGTTGTGGTCAAAATAAGATGAAATATTTCTGCATAAGAATTACATAGTGTGCATCCCTCACCATAAATTCGGTTTGTTTTAACATGAACAAGTGTTATTTTCGACCACCATCTGTTCCTATAGGTAATCTTTTTTGCTCATCAAAGCTAGGGAGCAGAAGTTTGTTCTCAAAAGAACAGAATTTTAGTCAGTGGTCAGTGTTGCCAGTATTGGTAGGCTGAAACGGATTTTGGTACTTTTACGTCAATAGTTTTCTTATCGAAAAAGAAGAAAATTATATTTTGTTGAATATTAGTCAAACTTGTGTATTTGAATATTACACGAAACAAAGATTATGATTTTTCTAAAAAAGGGGGATTTTCACAAATATATGTTATCATTTTATAAAATCTTATACAATAAGCATATTGAAGTTTTTTCAGGCAACAGTTATCGAATGCAGACTTTCGATCTTCGCTGGTTATTGAACATCGAAAAGTGAATGTCGAATTCGTGTTATGGGCTGTGCGTTGTCGAACAGAATTTTACTTTCGATTGTCAAATTATTTTAAATAATAATTGAAATAATTTCTCCGCCTTCGGATAATGGTTCTCGGTACCGAAAGGCGTCTCTAACTCTCTTCATTCATATTTTTCAGAAACTATGAGGCATAGTCATAGTCAAAATTAAGTATGAGTTAAATTTAGTTGCAGCTCTTTGACAGAAAAAGCTTGATCTGAATTTAATTCATACTTAATTTTGACTATGACTACGCCCCTATATTTATATAAGCAGATATACAAAAAACCAACTCTGCATTAGAAACCAACTCTGCATTAGAAACCAACTTGGTAATTAAAACACCCCATTTTATTATTTACTAGCTGACCCGCCGAACTTTGTTCCGCCTTAAAAGCAAAAATCATACAGTCACCCTGGGTCCACATTTAGGTCAATAAATTGGGACCCGGGTAAAATATCGAGGTGAAAGATATCTTAAATTTTAGGAGAGACGTCTAGAGAATGATTATTGAAAGTTTCATTCATTTCTATGCAGTCGTTTTTGTGTGACGCGGGCGTTATGGTAAAAAAACCAAATTTTTGGTCACATTTTTCCCACATTTTGGTCAATAACTCGGGAACTAGATGAGATATCCAAATGAAAGTTGTCCTAAATTTTAAGTTAGACGTTAAGTGATAGAATGCAATTCTATTCAGTAGTTTTTGCGTGATACGCGCACAATCATACAGACGGACAGACAGATAGACAAAAATTCTAAAAATTGTAGATTTGGGTTCCGCTGGTCCAATAACGACCTCTCCTATCAGTTTTTCTTAAATATCTTCAATGTACAGACATCGACCTGTTACAATTTTATTATATGTAAAGATTTTATGTTTGAAAGAAAAAACTGTCTGGTGCAACACTGTTCGTTTTCTGCGAATTTAATCTGCTAGCGCATGAAAAGTGGTGAAAAGTTGTCTTCCTTTCGCCCTTCCGATACTTTTGGGCGTGTTTTTGCAGTTACCTGCTAAAAGGAACAATTACCTTTTTTTAACGAAACAATTTTTGTTTATTTTGCAGATTGTGGCCTAGATGCGGAGAGCTTGTGTCTTATGAAAGATGAAGACCTAATCGAAATTTTCCCAAACACAATGATTGGACTTAGAATCAAGTTCAGGGAGCGTCTTTCACACGGGCGCCAAAACGAAGTAAGAAAACAGTTTTGAACATTTGTTGTACCTATCTGTCAAAAAAAGTTTGGTTTTTCGAATATTTTTCTTATTTGTCTTCTCTTCTTTCGCCTCTCAGTTCGTATAGGAGCGAGCTGACTTCCAGTCAGGAATCCAAAAGCTCTAACGAAATTGCACAAAAAGGCTTAGATGAGATTCTGAATGCCTCACCTAAAGGAAAAAGCATACTTCAGCAATACAAAGAAAACATCTTTCTGTTAGACATTCACCGAGAAGCTTTAGTTGGGATTATTTTAAACTACTTTACCGGAAGGAATCTATCTATGACAATGAAAGATATATTAAATTTTTCGGAGCAAATAATAGCCTTTTTTCCCACTGAAAAAATGGTAAGTTCATCCTACTCACACAATACTACTACTACGCACTTTAATAAAAAATGTTTACGACAAATACAGTGACCATAAACAAGAAAGGCCAAAATTTGAATGGTGTAATTAATTTAGTTTTTAAGGACCACAGGGCAAAACGAAGTACCTTCTGTCATCATGCAAAGAGTCAGCGCATTCGCGCCTTGGCAACCAAGCCACTGTTGGCAGCAATAATTTCGAAATAGTAAAGGACTTCGTTTACCTGGGAACCAGCATTAATACCAACAATAATGTTAGCCTAGAAATCGGACGAAGAATCACTCTTGCAAACAAATGCTACTTCGGACTGAGTAGGCAATTGAAAAGTAAAGTCCTCTCTCGACGAACAAAAATAACACTCTACAAGTCACTCATCGCACCCGTCCTGCTATATGGTGCAGAAGCGTGGACACTAACAACATCTGATGAGGCGGCTCTGGGAGTATTCGAGAGAAAGGTTCTTCGAAAGATTTGTGGACCTCTACGCGTTGGCGACGACGAGTACCGAAGAAGATTTAATGATGAGCTGTATGAACTTAACGCAGACGCCGACATAGTTCAGCGAATTAAAACACAGCGGCTTCGCTGGCTAGGCCACGTAGTGCGAATGATCGAAGATGCTCCAGCCCAGAAGGTGTTCTTATCGGCACCCGCCGGTGGAAGCAGAAGAAGAGGGAGACCACCACTCCGATGGAAGGACCAAGTGGAGACCGATTTGCGATCCCGCGGTGTTTCCAATTGGCGCCAGTTGGCGCAACGAAGAAACGACTGGCGAGCTATGTTGGACGGTCAAAATCGCCCAGGCGGTTAGATGACCATTTAAAGAAAGAAGAAGGACCACCTTAATGTACATACTAGTTTAAAAATTCGTCCGCCTTATTTATGGTCGGCGTAGCCGCTATCAGCGCAATGTGTTAAGGCAATTGCGCAGAATGCTCTCTCGCCGCCGTTCCTGATACCATTTTGGTAGTGGCGCAGCTTATGAGTCACCGGTGTGACCAGGTTAGCCTTTTCGAGGCTAGATTTAGCCTTTTTTACCTTTAGTCTCATAATTTTCGTTTTAGCTTCATGGCTTTTTTCTAGCCTTTTTTTACTCCAAACCTTTTCTAGTCAAACACCATATTTTTCATACAACTTCGAGGAAGATATAAAATTAAAGTTGAATGAAGGTAGTATTGATGACGAAATACAGAAAATTATTCGTAAAAATTTTCAAGTATTTTTAATGGAGTTGATAACGCAATTGCGACATCGTCTACCTGATGATATGAACTCTTTACAAAAGATAAATTTTTTTTAGTAGATAATTCTTTGCAAGTTACAAAGCCACTTTCACAAAGCCACTTTCACAAATCTAGGTATTCTTCAAGTCCAGTAGCATTGATTGATCTGCAGTGGCGAAAGCTAATAACCGAACAGTGGTCAAGTGTGACCTCTACCATAGACTTTTGAGCGGAAGTCCGAGAACATAAAAATTCATGAAACGAACCACCTTTTTTAGAACTGGTCGAATTCGTGTTTAGCTTTTTTGGTATTACCTCTCAGTAATGGGGAAGTAGAAAGAATTTTTAGTGCCATGAACATTTTAAAAACTAAGTTAAGGAACAGATTAAAAATCAAAATGCTTATGCGCCAAGCAGATACAGTACTTCACCGTCGATGTATCCGTCATACGTCAAAATTTAGAGTAAAATCAACTTTGCCATATCCGTCGAATCTGTTGTTACGCACACAAACACTCGCATTCTATTTAGCTATCAGTTTTTTCAACGTATTGCCGTATTGTATCTGCTTAGTGCATTAACTATCTGTTGAATATTAGATGTTCGTTAAAACGCTTATCCAAATGTTGCACTAATTTTGAAATTACCGTGATCTCAGCTCTATGATAAATACCCAAACTTTGTACGCGGACTCAAGCTCTTTTGATTCATCAGACGAAGAAAATATTATAAAACTAATTAGTTTGTAATGAGTTTTCTATAGTATGTTTCTTTGAAAAAATTCCTATTCAAGGAAAATGTGCCTGATATGTGTTAAAACAAGAATAGCTCCTTTAAGTTATATCTTCAGCCTTATATACAAATAGTTAAAACTAAAATAAAAACTTTGAAATGGAGTTCGTAAAAAAATGTCTGACTTTTTTTTAGCATCTTTTTTTCTTAATTTTAGCTTTTTCTAACCTCTTTTTTTTTTTTTGCCGATTTAGCCTCTTTTTTTCCAACACCTGGTCACACTGTGAGTCACCACCGAAAACTGACAGAAAACCGTCAGTTATCAAAATTGCAGGGTTTGTTTGCGTTTTATAATTTTCGAAGTGTTGTTGACCTGCATTCAATTCAATATACATTTCTCTTTTTATGTAGCGTTATTGCTGTAACCGCCCAGAGGGCAAAAATCCTACAGGGAAGCTGTACGATAAAGCAACAAACGTTCGTAGGAAACTTAAGAAGAACTGGGAACAAATAGTAACAAGTCAAACAGAAGTTTCATCAGGAAAAGATTCGGCGCCATGCACCAGTGGTAATATTTTTTATTTAAATAACATAACTTTTTTGCAGATACATTTATACAAGGTGGCGCAAAAGTAAGCTTCCGATGTTCAGCATATCGGTTGTGGCACGTGCAGTGTGTGCTGTTGCACCGTCTTGTTGGAACCACATGTTTTCCAATCCCAATTCATCAAGTTGCGGCAAAAAGAACTCGTTGATCATTGCTCTGTAGCGCTCACCATTCACAGTAACCGTTTGGCCCCGACCGATTATTGGTCAAATAAATAGTCAGCAATGGCGGCCGCCGTGTTGTGAAGGTAGTGTTGCCGGCCTACCACACCGAAGGTCCATGGTTCGAGCCCTGGTACAGGTAACATCAAAAGTGATTTGAAAAAAGTTTTTCAAAACGGGGTCGCCCCTCGGCAGTGGTTTGGCAAACTCTCCGAGTGTATTTCTGCCATGACAGGCTTCTCAGAAAAAATTCGTCTCCTTTGTAGATGCCGTTCGGAGTCGGCAAAAAACTGTAGGTCCCACCAATTTGTAGGAAAAATTCAAATCGGCACACCACAAATTGGAAGAGAAGCTTGGCGCAAAAAGCCATAGAGAGAGAAATAGTCAGCAATATTCCGCGTTCTGGAGCAGTGTAGCGTAACATTGTTTATTAACGTGTATTTCGCATGTGTTTACTACACAAATGTCAAAACAGAACTGACTTTAGGGGCCAATCGCAAAATTTATAGCATTTTCTGATAGGAGGATTACTTTTGCGCCACCTTGTATTTTGCATATTTGAAAACGCATCCTTTTTTATTTCCTGATTGGCCGCTGCTTAAACACTCTCTTGGATATACATTAGTTAGTTAAATTTAATACACTTACAGCCATATTCATAAAAAATAAAGAAGGTTTATAAAGCTTTATAAACCAATATTATTTTTTATGAATTTGGGGGTTCCCTTATTTTAGTTTATTGAATTTTTATATTTTTATTATTACTTCAAATTATAGATTGAAATAGATTTTATAGCAAATTACACCGACAGTGCAATTAGTTTGATCAATGAATGGCCTAATTTCAGAAGACTTATTATTCCCTACATGAGAGACAAAATTAAAGATAATGCATCAAAAAATGTGCTACTCATGATTGATAAAAATGTTGAGCCGGGTAAGTTGTATACTTTGCTAGATGTTGATGTAGTTTTATATTAATTTTTCTTTTAGATTCAACCGACTGTATAATAACGTTACGTATGCATTCTATACTTAAACCACCGCTTGTTTCAATTGGCAAAACTCCTGATAATAAGCGACTTAAATGAAAACCATCCATATGTGACTCTCAAAACGCCACAGTGCTGCACTGTGAATGTGTTAACGACTACCAGAGAAGGTTAGACGAATTGAAATGTAAAGGCATGGAAAAATGTACCTCGTTGCAGCCACTTATTTTAGTTATAGGCAAAGAATTGCAAGTATTAGAAAGTTATTATATCGGTTTTGATGGTGTATTGTATACATTTGTTAGAGCGCTTGATATTTTGTTTAAAACATTTCATGTATTAAACCTTAAATACCCAATAGAAACTACATTTTAGTGCTCAGTTAACTCTAATATACTGTTGTTAATTAATTATTTGGAACATTTAAAAAAACTAACTAACTATTTCTGCAAAATGTTTAGGGCTTTGCTTTTAATTTTCATATACATAATCCAAAATTGTTAGTCGACCATTTAAAATCATTCCATGTGTGTAGAAAGATAAAAAATTTCATTTGTACTAAATGTGGTCAATCCTATTCAAATGTGTATTCATTTCAAAATCATTTAAGAAGGGTTCACAGAACTCTACAGACAAAATCATCTCAAGACTGTGTTACTAATTATAGTGGCCGCATAAATGATTAAAATAATCACTTAATTTCAAGTTTAAAAAACAATACATGTAATGTTGTATGTTTATAAATTGTTTATTCAAAAGCATATCTCTCTCTATGGCGCGATATACAACAGGTATATCATCATAAACCTCCTAAGAGATTTTTGCGCCAAGCTTCTCTTCCAATTTGTGGTGTGCCGATTTGAATTTTCCCTACAAATTGGTGGGACCTACAGTTTTTTGCCGACTCCGAACGGCATCTACAAAGGAGACGAATTTTTGTTGAGAAGCCTGTCATGGCAGAAATACACTCGGAGAGTTTGCCAAACCACTGCCGAGGGGCGACCCCGTTTTGAAAAACTTTTTTCAAATCACTTTTGATGTTACCTGTACCAGGGCTCGAACCATGGACCTTCGGTGTGGTAGGCCGGCAACACTACCTTCACACCACGGCGGCCGCAAAAGCAAATATATTGATTAAATAGTACAATTTTAAATATGTGAAGTGATAGAGTATTCGATTGTTCAATTTAATTTAAAGATAACTGCTAAAAACGGCTGATGTGTCCTACTGCTGATTTTCGACTGTGTCTCGATGATTGTTCGTTTCTCTCGAGAGCTTCTATTTATAATCTTGCTGAGTGTTTTTATTCGCCTTGAGTATGTTTTATGTTGTTGCTGCCAGTAGGATTCCACGAGTATATTGTGTGCTGCCACAGTGTCGCTTTACATACATTAGAACAAATTAAGACGTTTATGCAAATGTAATTAATGGTGAAACCTGGAAGCAAAAAACGTTAAGCTTTAAAACTAAATTGATTATTCCGTACGTGTTATATTTCGATGAGTTTGGAGTTAGTAATCCATTAGGGTCCCATACGTGTAATCAATCAGTGTGTGCTGTTTATTATAACAACAACAATTCCATCATTTATCAACCTTACAAAACATATTTGTAGCAGGTTTTTTTAAATCACGCCATCGAAAAGACTACGGCAATATTAATTCATTTGAACCACTAATAAAAGTTATTCAACATTTAGAAATGGAAGGTATAGTTTTAACTACTACTGAGGGTGAATTTCATATTTTCGTTGTCCTTTAAACTCTATACTGGGGTTTACTAGCAGTTTTATTTCAAACTTCTATTGTCGTAACTGCAAAAAAAACAAATATAATATGTAATCGGATATATCAGAACACACCGAATTTTTACGCAATATGCAGTCTTATTTCTCCGATAGTGCCATTCGAGACTACAAGTTGACTGGCTACTGATAATTTCTATTTCGATTTGATGCACGATTTATTTGAAGGTGTTTGCCATTATGACATTTGAGAAGTTCTTTTGCATTTCTAGAAAAAAAAAAAATATTTTAGTCTCGAAACTTTCAACTATAGGAAACAAATGTTTTCCTATGGGCCAACCGTAATTGGCAATAGCTCTCCACCTATAAGTTTGATTAACTTAAATAATTCGAAATTTAAAATGTCAGCAAGACATTATTAAAACCAAAGTTCCATTTCCTAGTACATTAGGTTTAAAAAATATATGGTGCATGAGATTTGAAGGTGTTTATAAAATCAAATTCAATTACATCTCAAGTAAATATTTCATGGAGTCTTTCAATAAAAGCTGCGCTAAAATTCGCGTATAATCTCACAAACGAAACTTTTTTTCTGCCTGATTTAGGCATATATATGAAGTTATTGTTACCTGGCAGTACAGTATTAAAATACAGTTCCGATTTTAAAAATAAATATGGCATTTTAAAATACAACTTTTATTCAGAAGTAACACTTAAAGGATTACTTTGCAAAAGAGGTTTTTTTTATTATAAAACAAGATGTTGTTTTCTTGTTTAAGGTTGAAGATATGCCCACTAAAACAATTATTTTTTATATGTTCTCAGAATCAAAATATTAATTTTAATTCATATACGACTCATATATTATAGAAGAAAAGTTATGTAGTTATAACTTCATAAATGCGGACAAAATATCTTCACCTCCTTTGCATATACAGTGTATATTATACACACTATTCAAAATAACAAAAGAATGTATACAATTAAAGAGAATTTAGTAAAAAATGCATTATTTTACAGTTACTCAAAAAAGTAATAGTAATTTTTTTTTCATGGTATCGAAAGTATTCTCCTTTTAATTTTTGTTTTGTTATTTTTTATTGAAAAGACACTTCATTTCATAACAGGAACTTTTAAAAGATTTACTTCTTTTCGTACATTTTTGCAACTTTTGAAGCTGCGGTATTTGTGATTTCTTTTATGGAAATTAAGTGTATTTAAATAACAAGTTTTATTACCTAATATTAATAATGTTATGATTAATTATCATTATAAAATTTGTATATATGTGTAAATAAAAAGGAAAAAACTGGTGGTTGAATTATACAAATATTATATTCTTTTATATCAGTTTATTTATGTGCCTTGTTTGTTGTTATAAGAGAGCACGTACAGTGAGTGCCTTGTGACTTGTGACCACAAATGTACAAAATCTTGGATTCTATTGTTTGAAACCTTTTTTTCGTTGTTTATGAGTTAATAAATAAAATCAATTTAAAAAACAAGGTATTTTATTTTTAGCATGTTAATTTAACATGATAGATAGTGTTAACTCGACATGGTAAATCGTGTTAAATTAACAAGAAGGAACATGGTAGATCGTGTTAACTCAACAAGAAGGAGCCTGTTGCTTTAACATCGTGTTAATATAACCGGACGTATAGTGTTAATTTAACATGTTAATTTAAAAGGTAAAATCGTGTTAAACTAACATGAGATAGTGTTAATTTAACTATACAAACTAGTATATCCCGTGGTCGAAATTCGACCACCTTAAATTAGTTTAAGTTATTAAATCCTCTGTTCATATTTTTTCCAGCACTGTATGAGGCCGAAATATTTGGGAAATTTTTGTTACCGAAATTAATTATATATAGTTGAGTAATTTAGGGCCGCTTTCATGAAAGTCGGTTCACACTAAACGGCGGGTAATTTGACAACTAACAAAAAAAAAAATCAATCCATTAAAGACCGGTAATCATTAATAGGAGATGGCAAAAACAGTCCTTAGGAATTTTTGAAAGTCAGAGCAACCACTTTCGGTCAATATTTCAATAAAAAAACTTGGATTTGATGGACATATACCAACAACATAGTTAGACTTATAATATATACTTTACTTTAACTCAATGTGCTCAGTGAGTGAAAATATGTCCACCGTTTAGACATGGTTGCCATATTGTAATTTTTTGGTTATTAGTATACAGGCAGTGCTTTTTGTAATCCATTTACCGGGAGAAAATTACAAATTCAATTTAGCAATTCCGACTTAACGACGCACCTTCCTATTTTGACTCTGCTTTCTTTTTTTGATCTAAAATTTTTAATTATAAGGCAGCCATGGTTGGTTGGGAATCCCGTTTTAATATTGGAGTTTTACGAACAGTAAGAATTTACATTTTATTATTAACACTTAGGTTTTTCAGGATTTTAGGATGCCTTAGAATACCTTTGAATGTAATTTTAATTATGGAATTTTACAAAAAAAAAGGAGAAGTTTGATTGCGCATAAAAAAAAAATGTTTAATTATATGAACAGGGGGCGACTATGGCTGTTTTTGAACCTCATTTTTATAATGGAGTACAAATTTTAATTTTGAACTATTGTTTGCAATAAAACGTGCGAGATATGTTGAAAACAAATATTTTAAAAAATAAATAAATAACCGACCGAAAATAATGGCCATGAATACCTTTGAATCTCATTTTCGTTACAAAATTTTACAAAAAATTTAAGTTTGATTACGTTTAAAAAAAAACTTAAATTTTGAATTATGTGAACAACAGAGACTTTGAATGCTTTTGAGTCTCATTTTTATAATAGAGTTCTATTAAAAAAGTTAAGCTTTTGTTGTGTTTTCCCTAAAAATTTTAATTTTGAGCTATTGCTTGCAATAAAACGTGCGAGATATGTCGAAAACAAATTGGTATTTTTTTTAAGATTTTGGTACAGTTCAGTATAGGGGAGGGCAACTTTGGCTCAAAATCAAATTGAACAGACGCGCCGACGCCGGTGTATACTTTAACTCAATTTGCTTAATGAGTAAGAGAATGAAAATATTTCTAAGTTTTGGAGAGCAAATGAAATATGAGTTGGACGCACCGACGCCACTACTTTAACTCAATATGCTCAATGAGTGAGAGAATGAAAATATTTCACCGTCGGAGTGTGTCCACATATACATATTTTGATTGAAAATAAATTAAGCTTTTATTTTGAAGTTCCTTAAATTTTTTGAAACCCATTTAGAGGGGGAAAATTACAACTTCAGTATATGGCTTTCTGGTTTTTTTCCTTAACCAGAACTTAGACATAGCATTTTTTATAGCATTTCAATAATATTTTGTGATATATATGTATATGACCTGAAATTATGCCTGTGCGTATAAGTTTACCTTAAGTCCTATATCATTCAGAAAAAAATTAATTCTTTAAAAAAAATTCATAAAACTATGTAAGTATTTATCTTACATATTTTGTTATGATGAATTTTTAGTAATTTTCTTGGTTTTTTTTTTTGCAAAAAATTAAGAAAAGATTGCTTTAAAAACTTAACAAATTCAAGTCAAGGTTATAAATTTTATTTTATAAAAAAAAATTATTGTCCGGAACCTGGGCTCGAACCATGGAAAGCACGCGTCTCACCCGAGACGCTTATGCTTGCTTCGGAAAATATTAGGAGTATACATACATATCAATATGGCTTTTTAAAATGAATGAAACGTTCATTTGGAAGTTCCACAAATTTCTTAATATTAGCGTGACGCCGGTTTCCATATTAGTTTTGTTTTTATAGACAGGAAGTTTTCTAAATTTTTCCTTCACATCTGGCTTTTTTGAAGTCCACCACAACTTAGACATACATATTTAAAACACATTTCATGTTCATTTTTAAGGAATGTTATAATATTAACTGGTCAAATTTAGTCTACATAAGTAAGGGTTCGGGTTATATGTCTGCACTTTGGCAAATTAAAATATTTGAAAAAGAAAATAGTTGATGTTTTCAGGAAAATTTACACGATTTCTAACCACTTCGTAAATATAAAATTGAAGAAGCAACAAACTATGTTTTTGGTTTTTTGTATTTCGTCTTATCGGAAAAACCGGATAAAAATAATGAAAATTATCGAAATTATCTACCGAACTCTAATAAATTTCGAGATTTCTATCGATCTTCTCGTTCCGATGGAATTGGGTTATGATGTATATATGAATATTCTAATATTATGACATATTGGCTGCATATAAGTTTACCTTAAGCCAAAAATTATTGAGAAAAAAATAAATTTCTTCTGGCGGTTTTAAAAAAAAAAATTCGTTTCCTCACTTCAAAATAGAGGTCCTAAACCGAAAAATATAAGGTTAAAAATCTAATAAATTAAAAAAAAATCAAGATAAGTTTTCATATATTTAAAAAAAATTCAATTTAATAAAAAAAACAAAAACAAAGTTGTCCAGAGAGCCTGTACTCGAACTTTGGAACACACGCGTTCTGCCTGAGACGCTTACCACCTGCGCTACTTCGGTATGTAGAACAACGCAGTCAGATACCGCCATGGCTTTATGCAGAAAACTTTAGTGCACTCTTACAAATAAATGAAGCACTATTTGTTAAAGAAAATATATCTATGCACCGCTCCTGATCCATAGGAAGATATCAAAATACATTTAAACAGGAATTATGCATGTTTAGGTAAGATATACTCTGGCAATTGATTGTATGGAAAAAATTTTAGCCTATTAATATATAGATAATGTTGATTTATTAGAAGATATGTTAACTCAACCACTGTTTTCATGTCAATTCAGCACGAATTTTATGTTAATTTAACAGGTAGTCATGTTAATTCAAACGTTTGTGATCATGTTAAATTCAAACTGTTCCTTCCTGTTAATCTAATGTGTAGGAACAATGAAAAATCTGAATCTGGTCGTTATTCTAACATGAGCGATAGTGTTGAAAAATAATAACCTGAAAAATTGTTAAAAAGGGTGTTGATTCAACATGAAAACTATTCTGCGTATACGGGCTTATAATATTGTCATAGAATTGCCCGGTCTCTTGCATTGTGTTTTACAAGTAGCTTGAAGTAAGTTCACTCGGTAAATCTCTAACATTTTACAAAACATTGCTTGATCGCGTTTTGACCTTGTTATCGATAATCCGAAAACGGAAATTAATTTTATTTTTCTGTAAATAGTTGTTGGCAAAAAAACCAAGAAATTATCGTGAATTGATCGAAAACTGGGAACGAGATCTCGGCGAATATCCTTATGAAAGGGCGGTCTTCGGCCCCATTTAAAAAAAAAAATAACCCTATCCAAATACCTTTGAATCGAATTAATATGTAAAATTTCCTCTTTCAGTTTTTTGATACTCAGGTGAAAACTCGGCTGTTGTAACCTTGCTCGACAATATTCGATTAAAATTAGCCAGGTTACCTTCTTGTAAATAAAATGTGTCCAAAAAACTAATTAAAAAGCAAAATAGAGGTTACGGTTTAGAAAAATAAAACGAATTTAATCGTTTGCGGTTTCGGTTCCAGTACTTATTTAGAACAAACATAAATTTGTTTGGTAGGTTTTGGTGAACAAAAATACGAAACAGTATATTCCCCCTGCGGGTTGGGGTTTAGAATATGTCCCAGGTAGGAATATCTGTCGTAAAAGGTGACTAAACTGCACAAAGGTAATGACGTGCAACTCGATGGTTAATATGTGCATATCCGCAAAAGACTGTCACTTTCGACAACGCTCCTAAAATTCTTCGGAAAGTGTTTTTGTCGTTACAAACAACAAAAAGAACAACGAAACAATAGTTGTAAACCACTGATATTGAAATGGATAACGAAGTGGGATTTATTTTTCGGTAGTAACTGCCTGGTGTATGGATCGACATAGAAAATTAAGACGAGTTTTGTTCTCAAACAGAAGTACATATAAATAGTGGTGGACTTTTTATAAAGAAAAGCACCGTTGAAAACGAATTGGTATTTCCTATGATGAATGTCGGGTAGTTCTATATGACAAATGGGGGGTGTGATCCATGGTATTTATGCGCAGAACAACCTTCTGTATGGGCGACCTTCGGGCGCGCTTAAAAAAATAACCCTTAGATGGTCCAGCACCGTCTACCAGATCCACAGCATTTTTGCAAAAACCTCACTTCCACTAATTTCTGAACACCCAATATGTGTGATTACAACAACCACATAAAAATGGTAGAAAATGTTCAACCTTGATCTCTTGACAGAAATATTTAATCGAATCTCTGATTCCGGATTATTTATACCTAGGTCAACACGCGCCTTTTGATACCTTTACCGATGTTTTTATTTATTTATTTCTTACAGCTTCTCTCATAATAAAAAAATAACTGGACAGTATATAAATTGAGGTTCGACTATCGATCTATAACCCATTGCAAGTTCTTTTCTTAAAGTATAACTTTTTGGCAATTTTTCAACAGTGTAGCCAATGTGCTCATTAAAATTAAGTTTATCATCGATTTTGATACATAAGTACTTGAAACTTTTAACTTTATGTATTTTTCATTGTTAATACTTAGATTTTACAACTCGATGCTCTGAAACTTCCCTCTTGATATCACCATAAATTGTGTTTTGCTGATATTTAGTTTTATGGTGCTATTCTCATCTTGCTTGTCATCTACAATCGAGATGGTGAGAGCTGCAATGACTGTTGCAAATTATAGGAACAAATGGAATTGGGCTATAACAATTGTCAGTAGTCACGATGACAAGCTGTCCGAGAATGGGACAGTTAGTCTATTCAAACATAACATGTTTTTGTAATTTTGCAAAATATTTCAAGCGTTTTCTGGTATGAGAACAAAAGCTAATTCGCTTTATGCTGATTCATCGCCATGTGATTACGACGTTATCGTGTTGGTGGCGACTTGGCTCAATGCTTATTTTTGCAGTGAGACCCTGTGCCAATCGGTTGAAATTTGTAAATTTTGACAGAGAAAAAAGAAAAACAACTACGAATGTGTACACATATATGCATGCGGTATTGCCAATCATATTATTTAAAATGAATTTATATGGCAACACGTTATTAAATGATAAAATATAATTTAGCGCAAAAAATACGAAATATAATGGCAGAAAAAATACGTACATTTACAATTTATTCACATACTTATTGCTTTCGCACGTGGTTTTTTCAGATGTCAAAATTTACAACTGCCAAAATTTACCATTTCATTTGGCACACCGAAATAGAAAATTTGTTCACCTCATTTTTTCTCTGAGTAAAATGTTTTCGACTAGCACACGGTCTGAAGAATTTTTCAACAGAAAACTCTATTCTGTGTTCCGGAGAGAGATAGAGATAGTGTTGCGACGAATATTACACGTGGGGGTGGTGTATTAATCACCGTAAAAACTGGTATACTTGCAGGTGAAGTAATTCTAAGAAACACAGATTCTTGCATTGAACAACTATGCATTTCAATTTCGAGTGCAAATGATTTGCTTTTTGCATGTGTATCTTATATACCTCTTAATAGTGCTGATAACTTATATTTTAATCATATTGATATCTAAATTTAAATCTCCCTAATGAAAGTGCCCAACTATGGCCCGGTTTTTCAGTCCTTGGTTAAGCTCAGTTTAAACTAAGTTTGCTTAAACTCGGCATAAATTTAAACTCCAGTTAAACTGCAGAGCAGTTTTTCAGTGTGAGTTTAAGGCCGCTTTTAATATTTGCTTTTTATACGGCAACATTGGTTTTTTCTTTATCTAGATACGGCAACAGATAATATTTGTATACATATTCAACGCCATTGCTTCTCCTCAGTATTGTAATAGTTAGAATTTCGCCAATTTCTGCATCACTATAATCACTTTCGTCAGATGATATATCCAGTATTTAATTAAATATAAAAATATCGTCCTTTCTTAATTGCGTTCAGCTTATTGTTTCACAACCAAAAGCATCAACTATGCAAAACAGCTGACAGGTTAACTAGAGTTTAACCCTGCCAAATTGACCGCTTAAACTACGTTTAAACTTCGTTTAAAGTTGACTGAAAAACTGCGTAACAAGTTTAAGCTTAGTTTAACTGACAAATTGAGTTAAACTTGTACTGAAAAACCGGGCCTATGTGTACTTGGAGATTATAACTTAAATAAAATCTCGTGGTCAACTCTGAATGATGATGATATGCTCATTCCTGGTAATGTAAATTCCTCTTGTGAAATTTGTGTAGTTGACGGGCTATTTAGTTTGCAGTTAATGCAAAATAATCACTTTGTTAATGAGCTTGGCAGAATTTTAGACCTCATCTTCATTAGCCCTGACTTAAAGTTCCAACTAAGTAAGTGAGTGGTTCCTTTATCTACTACTGATAAACACCATAGTCCACGTTTGCTTGAATTTGAATTTTATAAATATTCTAGTTATCGTGGTGACACAATAAAGATGTTTGATTACACGCGTTGTAATTTTGATCGCGTTAACAATCTTATTTTAACCGAGGATTGTACAGCCTCATTTACTGATCGGAGTCTTACTGAATGCTTTGATATTTTGAAAAGTAAAATTTCCGAAATATCGTTGGAAAACATTCCATATCTATCGCGGGGGGTTCATAAACTTCCCTGGTATAATAGAGACCTGAAAAAACTTAAGAATCTCCGCAATAAATCCCATAGGATTTATAAACGTTCTAAGAGTTTGCAGCATCAGCTAATATATGAGAAATATTTGATGGAGTTTAATTGTTTAAACAAATTTCTTTATAAAAATTATTTGTTAGGATTTGAAACTAATTTTAAATCTAACCCCAAGGCATTTTGGAGTTTTTTAAATTCAAAACGGTATTCTTCCATTATTCCTGCATCTTTGTCTTACAATGGTAAGAGCGCGAACTTTGCTTTTGAAAATGCTAACTTATTCGCTGACTTTTTATACCTAGTAGTGCTACGCACACAAGGTATATTAACTTTAGTCGCCTAACGGCAGTACGTAACGGCATAAATGGATCGAGATAGATATTGACTTATATATATCAAAATGTTCAGGACGAAAAGTGACAGTTAAAAAAATGTTTTTAAAGTGTGCATTATACAGTATTAAGTGTGAAATGCCTATTCCATCTTATGTTCCTCGGTGCAGATTGATCAGCTTGCACACTCTTACCAGTAGGCGTATGATGGCTGGTTTAGTTTTTATACGTGATGTTTTGAATGGGGCCATTGATTGTTCATATTTGTTACACTGTTTTAAAATTAATGTTCCAGCTAGAAATCTGCGACAGCTATTGACCTTTGCAAAACAAAATATGCTCAAAATGAACCAGTTATCAGATTGTTAGCGGAATTTAATTGGTTACCTATAGAAATTGATTTAGATATATTTGCTAATCGAACTGTATTTAAGAAAAAATTGTATATGTATTATTCCTAAATTTTTTAAATTATTCTCTGTCTGTAAGGTATATAAGCGATAGACCGAAATAAATAAATAAAAAAGGCGAAAATATTCACTACTACAGACTTAAAAAGTGGGTTCTTCCATGTTTCTGAGCCTATGAAAATACATAACGTTTGGTGGTCAATATCAGGTCTGTAAAGTTCCATTTGGTTTTTAAAACTCTCCAGAGACAAGTTAACATAGTTTTTCGTGATCTTACCCGACGTGGAATTCATCTGCAGTTTATAAACGATATAATTATACTAGCCGAAAATTAACATGAGTATGGGTGCAATTTAAAAATAGTGTTGAAACAATGCACAGACTATGGACTTGTGTCTAAATTGGTAAAAATCTAATTTATAGAAAAATCGAGTCGAATTTTTTGGTTATGTTATCGACAGACAAAAGATTTCGCAGTCTACATCTACAGTTGAAGTTTTAGTTAAGTTTCCATTGCCGAAAAAGAGTTTCATATTTATTATATATCTCGATTCGTTTATGCCGAATGAAGTAATATACCTTCTGTGCGTAACAAAAATAGATATAACAAGAAAGGAAGTCTAAGTTCGGGTGGACCCGAACATTATATACCTAGTATGAAAACCAAAAAAGATATACAACTTCGCTTTTGCAGTGGGGTATTAACTACTTGCCCGGATATTTTACTTTTCATCCTGAACGTTTTGATATACATATTTATTATACTCGTATATCTCGTTTCGTGTATGCCGAATGAAGTAATATACCTTCTGTGCGTAACAAAAATAGATATAACAAGTAAGGAAGTCTAAGTTCGGGTTGAACTGAACATTATATACCTAGTAGTGATCTATTATGTCATCCCAATTTACGCAGGTCTATTTTAATACTTTCAGTTCGTATTTGCGTTCAAATAGACAGACGGACAGACAGATAGACGTATCGAGAGACGGACATGCCTACATCGACTCAGCTCATCCTCCTGATCATTTCAGTATACTTTTTGATGGGACTATCTCTTTTTCTTCTCATACGTACAAACATTTCATGTTCATGAAAGGTATGAAAATCAAAAAAGATATACAACTTCGCTTTCGCAGTGGGGTATTAACTACTTGCCCGTATATCTTACTTTTCATCCTGAACGTTTTAATATACATTAATAAATATATATCTCGATTCGTTTATGCCGAAAATAGATATAAAAAATGGTGTCTTTCATAGGCGACAAAGAACTTAACCGATCTTTATGAAATTTTCACAATATATACTTGGGTTCACTGTCTACCGGGTTTGCTAGTATATTATAAAATGGCGAAAGCAAACAACGAATTGCAGCATTCTTTTGTAGAACTGCGAGGCTAGTTTGCGTTCAAATAGAGAGACGGACAGACAGACAGGCGGACGGAGAGACGGGCATGGCTAAATCGACTCCGCTCATCGTGCTGATCATTTTAGTGATCTTTTCTCTTCCTGTTCTCATACTTACATGCATTTAATGGTTATGAAAGGTATGAAAATCAAAAAAGATATATAACTTCGCTATTGCAGCTATCGGCTATTAACTACGTGCCCGAATATTTTGTTTGTGTGGTTCCCAATTTGGCTAATTTTTGGCAGGAGTATAATACATACTACTGAGAAGCACCTGACCAATTTTCATTGAAATATCAAGATTGAATTGCCTTTGAAAATAGCGGAAATTTTATGCGAAAAGTGGGCCGCGCTACGCCTACTTCTTTAAAATTGACAAAATTTATGTGTGCAAAATCTGATTGATATAACTTGCTTGTAGAAATATCGCTTTTTAAATTTTAAAAACAAATTTTTCAGAACTATGTTAAAAAACTGGGCGTGGACATTAACCGATTTCGCCCATTTTTACAGCAAACAGTTACCTTTATATAGCATTATCACCAAATTTGTGGCATAGTCCACTATAAAAGGGGCGGGGCTATGCCATTTCCGAAAATTTTAAGTTTTTGGATTTCTTTGTTTACGGAAACTTTAAAAGTGAAATATAAATGATGTAGAGCTATTTTACGCAAAGTTATTGCGTAATCTTTAATACATCTACGATCCTCTTCAAAATCTTTCATATAAAAGTGGGGGTGGACCTCAACGGATCCCGCCCATTTTTTCCTGGAACATTCCCTACATATCTGGAAACATTCGTGCTGAATTTCGTTTCGATATCTTAAACGGTTTTTGATTTATGATTAATATTATTTCTAAATTTGACTTAATCAAAAGTAGGCGGTGCCACGCCCATCTACAAAAATTTGTTAAAAAATTTATTTTATGCGTCAATTTCAATGTAGTCACCAAATTTTATCCTTATAGGTGTATTATGTACTGAGTAATCACTTTTTTGTGTTTTCGAAAATATTCTATATATAAAATGTGGGCGTGGCTAAAATCCGATTTCGCCCATTTTAAATAGCGCTCGGAGATGAGTGCCAAGGAACCTGCATATCAAATTTCATTACGATATCTCAAAATTTACTCAAGTTATCGTGTTCATAGACGGACGGACATGGCTTAATCAATTTCTCTTTTCGTCCTGAACATTTTGATATACATAAGTCAATATCCACACCCAGAGAAAAAATCGTAGTTTTTAATCAACACGATTCATGTTGAACTCACACGATCGTTTTTTACACGCAATGCAACAACAGTTTTTCAAAATAACGCGATGTGCATTTTTACTACTGAGACTTCGTGTAGCATGAAGCATGCCTTTAACAATCATTTACTGTTGAAGTAACGTTGAAAACGTGTTAATGTAACGAGAATAATGCCTGTAACAATATTTTACTGTTTAAGTAACATTGAAAACGTGTTAATGTAACGCGAACAGTGCCTTTAACAATATCTTACTGTTGAAGTAACGTTGAAAAAGTGTTAATGTAACGAGAATAATGCCTTTAACAGTATTTTACTGTTGAAGTAACATTAAAATAGTGTTAATGTAACGCGAATAATGCCTTTAACAATATCTTACTGTTTAAGTAACGTTGAAAAAGTGTTAATGTAACGAGAATAGTGCCTTTAACAATATTTTACTGTTGAAGTGACAATAAAATAGTGTAAATGTAACGAGAATAATGCATTTAACAATATTTTACTGTTGAAGTAACGTTGGTAAAAGAGCAAAACCAACTATCCCGTTATGCATACATAATTTTGCGCAGAATTTCAAGACGCATACATGGTGTGCTGTTAAAAAGAGTTTTTATGTGTTAAGTTTTCCAAACTGTATAAATAAAATAGTATAATCAGTCAAATGGATGCCATACTAAGTGATGTGGAGGAAGTATCCAGTCAGATATTACTAGTTATGCCCAGTTGTGATGTACTCTGTTCTGGTGAGACTTCTCTGCCACAGAGCGGCGCCGTAGTATCTACGGCGTGCGAGAATACAAAGCTTAGGAATATCATATGCGGGAAAATGGAGTTTGGCAAGAAAGTGTACCACAGAATGATAGGTAAGTTTTTGTGAACGATAAAATATGCTCATATTCATTTAATCATTAGTTTAATGTTTGTGAAAAAGTGTGCATGTTAGAATACATAGAACTTTGGAAAGCCAGTAAATGTTAATTTTTTTATGTTTTCAGACTGTGGAATGGACAGTGAAAGCCTACTTTTGATCAAAGAAGACGACATCAATGAACTGGGTCCCCTTTCAATGCTTGGAACACGAATTAAATTTAAGCAAAGGCTAGCTAATTTAAAAGAAACTAATGTAAGCATTATTTTTTAAGAAATATAGTAAACTGTATTTCTGTTGTATGTATTCTTCATATTTCAGGTGGATTATAGTTCTTTAGAATCTTCTAGTAGTTCAATAAGCTCCAACCACATATGTAAGCCCGCAGCAAGTAACCCTGTAAAGAGCTTGGATGAAATATTAAAATCAACTCCTTAAGGTTTTGGCATATTGCAGCAATATAAAGAAAATAGCTTTTTGCAAGACGAACATCGTGACGCTTTGGTAAATATCATAGTCAATTATTTTTCAGAGCGGTCAACCCCTATGACAATGAGGGATATCATTCATTTTTCTGAACAAATTATATTATTATTTTCTATTGAAGATTTGGTAAGATTTCCGAAAAGCAAAAACTTTGACACTGGGTGTGTATTAACCCAAAAGCCAGGTCCTGATGTTTTGAAATTTACATTTTCTTTATTCATACCCAGCAAAAAATCCACTAACAAAAGTGCGCATTTCAAAACATACAGTTAGAGAATACAGGGTCAGCTGTAAGTTTTAGGGACCAATGGTGTCATAGCTTTATCATGCTTGATTCCAGTATGCGCACCAGCCTTCACCTGGCTTGGCATCGTTTGAAGGTATACTGAAATCTTCCATGGTGAAAATTTTTAGCTTTGATGAACCTAAATTCGAAGCTGCTCCCAGGCTGCATTAAAAAACATTAACTTACTTATTTATTTTATACATGCACAGAGATATTATTGCAATAAGCACAGCGGAAAGAATCCTACTGGAAAATTGTATGACAAAGCAGCGAATGCACATCGTAAAATGAAAAAGTATTTTAAAGTCACGGATGTGGAACTGGATACAAATAGTTCTCAAGAAAACGAGCAATTTTTAGATGAGGATGCTGTGGAAAAAAAAGTTTGGCTTTCACAAAATCTGGAACCTTGGAGTGTTGTAGAACAGAAATGGAGAGATACCATTGCCTTTAGAACGGAAGATGTAAAGAATAAGAGCCTAAAAATGCTTGATGAATGGCCGCTTTTCAAACATTCACTTGGATATGCTTTGGTATGTATAAGTGCAATTTATAAATTTTTATGTGTACATATATTGACAGCCTTCCTTCCATTCATACAATAGATTGAAATTGATTTCGAAGCCAAATACCCAAGCAACTCACAAAGTTTGTTCGTCGGTTGGTCCGATTTCACAAGGAATATATTTACTTCCATATATGAAGGAAAAAGTAAAAGACGCAGCGTCGAAAAATTTCTTAGCAAAATTCGATACATGCTCAAATTCCGGTAATGAAGTATTTTGTTGCACTAATTTAATATTTATATGCAATAATATTATATATTTTTATTTAGATTCAAGCGATTGTATAATAATACTGCTTTTGCACGCTGTGCTCAAGCCATCCTTGATTTCCATGCAGCAAGCATCTGCTGGTAAACGTCTCAAATGGAAACCATCTATAACTGATGCGCAAAATGCTACAGTGATGCACTGCCAATGCATTAATGACTACCAAATATTATATGAAGAGCTTAAGTCGAAAGCTATGGAGAAATCGCTTCCACTGCCGCCTGTCGTTTTAGTTATTGGACCAGATATAGCTAATTTGATTAACTTTTATGTTCTTTTCACCGTATTCTTTATAAGGTGCCCACATTTTTAAAAGCACTTGATACAATATTTAAGTTATTTCAAGTTCTAAGTTTCGAGTATCCTGCGGAAGCAAAAAACCTATACAACTTCATACAAAGTTATATTTTTAATATTGAATGCATACAAACTCCAAATATTGTCGTTCTCACTAGTTATCTAAAAAATGTTAAGTAGTTTTAACAAAATGTATAAATGTTTTCTCTGCAATTTTGTAGCGTTAGACGCAAAAAGTTTGGTTAATCATTTAAAATCATTTCACACGATTAAACATATAAAAACATTTATTTGCAATGTTCCTAAATGTATGCAATGCTGTTCAAACGTATATGCTTTTCAAAACCATTTGAAGAGAGTCCATGCTAATACTGCTGCATTTACGAGCTCACAGCAATTACAAGTATTCTCACGTCCAAGGGAAACAATCAGAAACATTAGTCAAATGGTTCCCTCTTCAGACAGCGGAAGTACAGCACAGTTAGATATAGATATTAATCGATTCACAAATTTTGAAACCAATTCATGAACACATTTTAACGTCAATTTCACCACTAATAGCAGACTTAAGTCAAAGGATATCTATCGAAAATCAATTCCGGGAACTCATTTCACCTTTTGAACATATTTCTAGCGAGTACCGTTTTCTAAAGTCATTAGAAAGTGAAAATATTTTTCAATTTCCTATTTCATTTACTATTAGTGAGGAGATTTCTGAAATTATAATTAATAGTAGTCCGGGATTACATTCTAATAAAGTTGTAGGAGTAGTTATGCCAATATAGTTTCAAATTACGAAATATTTTCAAGCGAAAAACAATTTGAAATGTACATTGGAAAATATGCAAGCTTTAGAAGCAAGTAACCAAGAATTTGCAAATCTTATACATGGTGAAACGTGGAAAAAGAAAATGCGTGACTTCAAAGAAAAAATAGTTGTTCCTTATCTTATACATTATGATGATTTTGGAATTGATAATCCATTGGGATCACATGCTGCAGATCAAACTGTTTGTGGAATTTATTACAGCTTTCCTGCAATATCAAAGCACAACCAGTCTTCATTAGAAAATATATTAGTTGCAGGATTTTTCAAATCGAGGCATCGAAAAGAATATGGAAATATGTACTCGTTTGGACCATTAGTTAAAGTAATTAAAGAATTAGAAACCGAAGGATTAGTACTAAATACCTCGTATGGAGAATATCACATATATTTTGTTTTAGCCCTAATAATTGGCGATAATTTAGGTTTGAACTCAATATTAGGATTCACCACTAGTTTCAAATCAAATTATTACTGTCGTAACTGTAAGAGGCAAAAAGTCAAGTTAATTTAATATCTTCTAACTTTCGCATGTCAGCTAGGGAAATGATAACATTCTTGCATCATCTTCCTTTAATTATTGGTGACTTAGTTCCGGAAAAAGATGAAGTATGGAATTTTTTTTTTGATTTTAATCCAAATTATAGATATTCTTATGATGCCTGCTATAAGTGAAGTTAACCTAAAACAATTAGATTGTCTCATTAAACAGCATAATTCTATGTATAAGTCACTTTTTAAAAAAAATTTGAAGCCGAAATTTCATTTCCTTGTTCACTACGTTTCATCAATAAAAAAATGCGGGCCTTTGAAAAACATTTGGTGTATGAGATTTGAAGCAATGCACAAAATTTTTAAAACCTATGCAAATTCAATGAACTCTAGAGTAAATGTGCCCTGGAGTCTTTCCATAAAGGCCTCTTTAAAATTTGCTTATAACTTGAAAAACGAAATATTTTTTTTAAGCAGACTTAAATAGAAATAAAAAATATATCTTACCTTCAAGCTCTATATCAAGATATTCTATGGATTTTCAAATTCAATTTGAGTTACAGAAATATTAGTTCTATTCCAAGATAACTTACAAAGGCTTAGAATTCAAAAGAAATTTCTTTTCTGTTACAAAACGGGATAATTTAATATTGTTCGAAATCGAAGACATTATTGTTTGCCCTTCACAAAAACTTTACTTTATTTGTTCAAAGTATAATATAACTTTTGATAAACATATTCAAGCATATATATTGAGTGAAAAATCCCCTTTGTTTTTAATTATATATAGTGGCGACTTATATTCTCCACCTTTACATGCACACTTTGAAGAAATAATAAAAGGGTTATACGTTTAAAAAGTTTATGAAATTGATGCAATATTGGAAACACGTTTTTTTTTTTAGTTGATCGTTATTTTAATTGTAAACATTTTTCAATTGTAACACATTTTTCCGAAAACGTTAATAAAGTTTTATATAATTAAGAGCTTCAATATAATTGACCAGAAAATAATCCATGTTTGTTTATAAATTAGCTGTTTTTGTATTTCTGAGTATTGTAAAAAAAAAACAAAACGCTGACCATAATCTTAAAAAATTTAAAATTATAAAAAACTCTGTTACCCAATGGTAACATAAAGAGTACTCAAACCGTTGTAGATAATGAAAATATTTACATACAATCAGGGGATTCATAAAAGCCTCGTAAAGCTTACAAACCTTATAAAAATGCCATTTTCCATACAAGTTTACAAACTGTAGATGGTTTATAAGATTTACGAGGCTTTTATACGTTTACATGAATCCCCAGAATAATTTTTTTATCAGAATGAATTATTTTTATATTATTATTAAAAGAGCGCCCTAATGTGGCATATAATTTTTATTAACATTGACCATAGATTCATATGTTATATATCGTTGAATCATCTTTTATCTAAAAACTACTTATAGTAAAAAAAATATCATCAATATGTAAGTTAAAGAAATAAAACAATTTCAATTGTTATAAACTACGTCTTTTATTGAAGAATGAGGAAACAGGGTATAGTTCTTAGTTAACATGATATAGTGTTATTTTAACACTATCATCCAATGTTAATTCAACAATAATTCTTGTTAATATAACCATAACTATCGGTTTAATATCATGTAAGATCAACAACAGTTTCGTGTTAAATCAACACTGGCATCGTATTAAATACACACTGTAATTAGTGTTGAATTTACACTTTTAGTAATAATTCCTGTTAATTTAACCGTAGCTATCATGTTAAAAATCATGTAAAATTAACCATTTTAATGTTAAATCAACATATTTCATGGTGTTAAATAAACACTTTAAGCTATCGTTAAATTAACACTTTATTAACACTTTTACATGAGCGTTACATGATACTTCGAGTTGAAAAATTTTAACTACAAAAATTGTTGATTTCTCGTTGATTTAATACGATTTAATATACCTTGTGTGCGTAGCACTACTAGGTATAAAAAGGAAAGATATTGACATTGTACATATTAATATACATGTTGCGCAAAGCGTTTTATTTGGACAGTGGTACTAATACGTTTTTATACTACTAAAGTTATTAGAATCTTCTAGTCCTTTGCCTAGAAAATTACATACTCGTATCAGGTTACCACATTTCCGTTATTACAAGCAGTAGAATGCCACTAATTTATTTAGAAATGGAAGATTAGAAGCTATATAACGGGAAGTCCAAGAAGAAATGCAGTATGTAGAGTAAGTTAGGGTATTGTGTTATGGGTTGGTAAAGTGATATACCTGAGTATTTCCTAAGTTATTCAAGTCTGAGCAAGAATATCTTCTTTACTAAATATAATGGTAATGGCCAAATACCGCTACTACACAGCAACGGCTGGCATTGGTCAACTAGGTTGCTATCAGTGTGGAAAAACATTTTCCATCGTGCGGTCGTAAATAATTATTTATTTTTTTCTATACTATGGTTGTGGTACATACACCCGCTGAAAAGAAGCGAAATCTGTTTTCGACCCCGCCTACTTTTTCATACAATTTATCTGAAAAGGAGGTAGAATGATATAATTTCGCAGTTACCTCAGTTTTCTTATTTTTAATTTTGGAAAGTGAGCGTGGCACCGCTCACTTATGAGTCAAGCAAATTTCAAATTTGACTGTTAATAACATCAGAACGGTGTAAGATAGAATTACGAAACTTGAAACGAGGTATAGTATAGACATGCAGAGCACGCCCGCGAATAATAAGCAAAATCGGTGGACGACCACCCCCACTTTCGGACCAAAGTTTTTAAAAGAGAGGCAGGAAACCGGAACATGCCATATCTCCTTCACTCATGCAGATAGAATGCTAGAATTTCGTAGTTACAATGACCTGATGATCTTATTAACGATTGTTTTTAAATTTTAGAAAATGGGCATGGCACCGCCTACATATAAATGAACAAAATGTATAATTTTAGCAATTATTAACTTCAGAACCGTGTTAAGTAAAATTACGAAACATAATACGAGGTATACTTTCCACGCTTTATTAATTATATATAGCCTATGCTGTAACCAGTGAATCCAAGAATCTACTGTGAAAATTTTATTAAGATCGGTCAAGTACTTTGGACGCTAGACACACATTCATTTTTATTTATAAGATTGCCCACATGGTAGTAGAAAAAGTTGTAATGCCGCTTTAAGTAGCATTACAATACTTCACACCTACACTCTACCCTACTACCACACACGCGCCCACTGCGAATGAAAAGGCAAGGAAAGCACAAAGCAAGTGAGCACCTAACATGATTTCGTTCATGCGAATCAAATGCTTATGCGCACCTGTAAGTCGCAATTAGTTCATCCCACCTTATGTATAAGAAGATTATTCGCGCTTCAGTAGTGTGGTTTCGGTAAGTGAGACGGCAAGTACCACAACATATCGTGAGAAACTTCCACCCTTACCCTGCACAACCCTCCGCTATCGATCAACTTTTGGTTGCGTCTACGGGACGTAGAGAAGCACCCTAACGGCTGCACCTTCGTTCCCAAGACCAGTGGTGAGTCCTCCGGGACCACTAAATACATTTACCGGTGTGTACTCACGGGCCAACGTCTTACACCAACCGGCAGCTCATCGGTAACTTGGAATCGATTCACCGGCATCCACCAACCCGTCGTTGGTGACTTGCACCGTTCCACCGTCATCGGTAATCCGGCATCCACCAACCCGTCGTTGGTGACTTGCACCGATCCACCGTCATCGGTAACCCGGCACCGATTCACCGGCATCCACCAACCCGTCGTTGGTGACTTGCACAGTTCCACCGTCATCGGTAACCCGGCACCGATTCACCGGCATCCACCAACCCGTTGTTGGTGACTTGCACCCTTCCACCGTCATCGGGAACCGGGCACCGATTCACCGGCATCCACCAACCCGTCGTTGGTGACTTGCACCGTTCCACCGTCATCGGTAACCCGGCACCGATTCACCGGCATCCACCAACCCGTTGTTGGTGACTTGCACCGTTCCACCGTCATCGGTAATTAATACCGATCCACCAACCCGCCATCCGTGATTAGCACCGATCCACCCTACCAGCCACGTTATACGTCGCAACTGACACATCCTATTCATCGTACCCGACTAGATACCCTTGTGTGTGTGTGTGTCCGACTGAAATAACACCATCAAATCACCGTGTTCTTATTAGTAAAGGAAGTGGGACCTCTACTCGACTCTGGATAGGCTGAGCATTACCCCAGCCTTCGATGAAACCCACCTCACAAATGGCGCCCAAGCAGGGACTCGGTTCTACAGGCGACTGGGCTAAAACAACGGAAAGCACCAACACTGCAGGAGCGAGTCCACCGAACACATCAGAAGAAACGGACAGCACACAAAACTCACTACAGGTCGATTCCCTCAGTTGGATCTATTTACTGAGGAAGGAACAGCTAGTCGAGGAATGCAAGCGACACCGCATTTTTGTGGAAGGATGCACCGTCGCCGACTTACGCAATACATTGGGCACGTACGTTCGAGCAAAAAGGAAAAGAGCGTCAACCGAAAACTTATTGAAAGAATTAGAAATGGAAGTCGCCGCCGAGGAGAAAATACCCGTTAAGACGCAGAGAGATACCATCCCAGCAATTATTGTGGACCGCCACGCAACGGATCCTAAGCAAGTGCGCCACAAAAAATATGAGATAAGCGACGTCGAAATAATGACCACCGTCCACCGGTGGGACGTCCTTTACGAGGAGGGTGAAACACTCCATGACTTCTTGGAGAGGATAGAAGAACTGTCAGAGTGGTACCGAATCCCACTGGACAAGCTGCTCATAACGGTACCAGAACTCCTTCGTGGTAAGGCGCTGCAGTGGTTCCGAGTACGCAAACCACATATCCAAAGGTGGACAGAGTTCCGTAAAGAAGCGGAACGATTTTTCTTGCCCCGGCGACACCTGAGCCAGCTGGAAGAAGCCATCCGACAACGAAAGCAGCACGATCGTGAGACTGCCAAGGACTACATCCTGGCACTGCAAACTCTCATCCGCCAACACCCGACGATGGCCAAAGAAGAGCATTTAGACCGAATTTATGACGGCCTACGAGTAGAGTACCGACTTTTCATAAAAAGGAGAGAATTCCGAACGATTGAGGAGCTCCTGGACTTAACCGATGAGTACGAGCTGCTAAGGGCAGATGAGACCAAACAGGCTCAGAAAGTTACCCACAGTCTGGCTATGCTAAATTACGACAGTCGCAGAACGTGCTGGAGATGTAAAGGACGGGGCCACATGCGCGAGCACTGCCGCCGATTAGCCCGCCTGTTCTGTTCCAGATGTGGCCGTGATGAAATCCTGTCTAGGGATTGCCCCTGTCAACCCACGCTAGGGATAAACACGACCACGAGTGCGACAACCAACACTAGCCCAAGAGAGAAATATGATGGCCGTTTCCGAGCTAAAATAACTTTCCAGGATAAGACTAGCAGCCCATTAGTATCAGCACTGCCCAGTTTAGCGGAACAGATGATACTAGGAATGGATTTTCTGCACAGCCGGAGGATCACCATCACGCTGGATGGGGAACGACTGCCGCCCACCATGCCAAGCGATCCGTCATCACCGGCTCGACTCCATGCCCTGACCACATGGGAACATCTCCCAGGAGACCAACAACGCGAACTACAGGCAGTTCTCTCGCACCACAAGGAAATTTTCGCCCGTACGAATGGGCGATGCACGATCACGGAACACTTCATCACGCTGAAACACGACAAACCACTGAAGCAGCGATATTACCCGCGCAATCCTGCGATGCAGCAAATAATCAACAGCGAAGTAGACGAGCTACTCCAGGCGGATCGTATAGAGCCATCCAAGGGTGCGTACAGCTCACCTATAGTGCTCGTCCGCAAGAAACAGGGCAACTGGAGGATGTGCATCGACTTCCGCCAACTTAACGCCGCAAGCATGCCGGACGCCTACCCGCTCCCACAGATCGGCGCGATTCTAGACCAGCTGAAGGAAGCTAAATTTATTTCAACGCTTGACCTGAAAAACGGATACTGGCAGATACCGCTGGCCAAGAAATCAAGGCCATACACAGCATTTACCGTCCCCGGAAGAGGTTTGTTTCAGTGGAAAGTGATGCCATTCGGTCTCCACTCCGCACCAGCCACGTTCCAACGAGCGCTCGACTCCATACTGGGGCCGGAGCTTCAGCCCAAAGTATTCGCCTATCTTGACGACATCATCATACTAGGCAACACGTTTGAAGAACACTTGGCCAACCTACAGGAAGTATTTCGACGGCTCCAGGAGAGCCACATGCAACTCAACTTTGACAAATGCAGCTTCATGCAAAACCGGCTCAACTATCTGGGACACGTCGTTTGTGCGGAAGGCATTCACACCAACCCGGCCAAGATATCAGCCGTACAACAAATATCCGCCCCAACCAACATAAAAACGCTACGAAGATTCCTCGGCCTCGCCTCCTGGTACCGTCGATTCATCGCCGACTTCGCGACAATCGCAGCACCACTACACCAGCATCTTAAAAAAAACCAACATTGGATATGGGAGGACGCACAGCAAGAAGCTTTCACAACCCTTAAAGACAGGCTGACCAGCGCACCGGTACTATGTTGCCCAGACTTCAACCACTCGTTCTTTCTACAAACAGACGCCAGCGGCGAAGGCCTTGGTGTAGTACTGTTCCAGCGGCAGGGTGAGCAAGAGCGAGTCATAGCGTACGCTAGCCGTAGCCTCACTAGCCTGGAGAAACGCTACTCTGCCACAGAACAGGAGTGTCTAGCGGTGCTATGGGGCATTCGAAAAATGAGGTCGTACCTGGAAGGATACCGATTCACCGTCCTCACCGATCACCATTCCTTGAAATGGCTGCACAAGGTGCAGAATCCGTCCGGTAGACTGGCAAGGTGGGCTTTGGAATTGCAACAATATAATTTCGAAATTGAGTACCGGAAAGGAACGCTCAATGCCGTCGCCGATGCGCTCTCCCGATGCCCGCTGCCGACAACGGAAGCTGACAACGACGTACTACACGCGATTAGGGCTCGCCGGATAGATTGGTACGCAAATAAGGTAAAGCAGGTTACCAGCCACCCGCACCGTTATCCCGACTACCAGATAATCGACAATATACTTTTTCGAAACATCCGGCCAAAGAACAAACTCTCCCGCTCGCCACAATGGAAGTTATGTATACCCCACACCGCAAGAGTTGACATCCTGAAGGAAATACACGACTCCGCCACCGCCGGCCATCTGGGAGCGAAGAAGTCACTGAAGCGAGCACAGGAAAATTATTACTGGCCAGGCATGTACAGAGACGTGGTAAACCACGTGCGCACTTGCCTGAGCTGCGCAGAGTATAAAGTACAACAGCTACGACCCGTCGGGCCAATGGCAACGATGCCGTGCTCCCATCCATGGGAAATAGTTACCGGAGACTTCGTCGGACCATTGCCACGTTCTAAACAAGGACACTCGTACTTACTAGTGCTGGTGGACAAGTTCTCCAAGTGGGTGGAACTAGTACCCCTGCGCCAAGCCACCGCCATGTCCGTGATTACAGCATTGCGAGAACGGATTATCTACCGCCATGGGTGCCCGAAGGTGTTTCTAAGCGACAACGGAAAACAATTCACTGGGAAAGTGTTGACTGAGTTCCTGAACGAGCACAAGATAAAACACCGGCTAAGGGCCATCTACGCGCCGCATGAAAACCCAACCGAACGAGCCAATCGCGTCATAAAAACTATGATCGCCCAACGTTCGAAGAATGACCACCGCACATGGGACCAACACATATCGGAGATAGCTTTCGCCATTAATACAGCGCAACACGAGTCGACCAAAACTTCGGCGGCGGAAATAAACTTTGGGCGCAAGCTCCTAGCGCCGTGCCAAATCAGAAACGAGGGGGCAGTACTTGACGAAACGCCAACCACACCACGCGGCATCAAAACAACAAAAGAAATATTATGACCTACGCCGTCGAGTCTGGAAACCGAAAGTAGGAGAAAGAGTAATGAAACGTGACCACCCGCTCTCCTCGGCAGTCAACAAGTTTGCCCAAAAACTGGCACATGTCAACCAACACCGTGAACATAGTCGATGCTAACCGCCCAAGGGCCAAACCACTACATGTCCACCTACAAGACCTGAAGCACTATCCCGATCCCAACCATAGACCAACCCTCCCGTCCCACAAATTAACATAAATACATTTCACACGCCTTCTCATTACAGACAAGCACTCATGCAGAGATGGCGCGAAAACAAAGGAAAATACAATTGGTAGAGGGAGACAAGCCAGAGGCGGTAAAACCATGGATACCGCCTTTCGAAGCCGTGCCGTGGCCGAACAATAAGGCAGTGATCAAGGGGATTAAAATAACCCAAGGGGAGCCGATACACTTGCCAATTACAATAGACAAGCTACTGGCACTGACACAGCAAACGCTACCAGCCAGCAGCAGAGCTGAAAGTGAAGACCACCTGACACCAGCAACGCCACCAGGCGACGACACCCACGAACGCGAGCAACCAAAGACAAGCGAGTGCTCCCACAAGGTTTCATTTTAAAACGCCCGACGAAAAAGCGAAGGCGGTGGTTTCACCAGAATAAGCGGAAGAGGTATCTGATCCGAAACGTCAGAGAGCAGGGCGCGGACGTATGCTATGAGGGTCAAGTAGCATACGTTCAATTCACCGAACGAGACTGAACAAATACAATTTTTTTTTATTTATATATTTATTGTTACGCCTTTTTTGAATGTATTTACTTATTACACTACTTTGAAATGTAATGAAATATAAATGAAATGTAAAATTAACGAAATATATATACAAAATATTAAATGAAATGTAATTTGGAAAAAAAAGAGAAAAAAAAAAACTTTTAAAATAAATAATAAAGGTCACCACACACACACACCGTCCGAGCCTTCGGACAATAGTTTCGGAGGTAAATAATACGAGGGCTTAACCCTAGGTAGTGCAGGTCGAAGGACCAAAACTCCAGAATACCAATGCGTTTACACGCTGCCCGAAGTAGGAGGGGGACTGTAGTGCCCCTTTAAGTAGCATTACAATACTTCACACCTACACTCTACCCTACTACCACACACGCGCCCACTGCGAATGAAAAGGCAAGCAAAGCACAAAGCAAGTGAGCGCCTAACCTGATTTCGTTCATGCGAATCAAATGCTTATGCGCACCTGTAAGTCGCAATTAGTTCATCCCACCTTATGTATAAGAAGATTATTCGCGCTTCAGTAATTATCGAAAGTGTGGTTTCGGTAAAGGAGACGGCAAGTACCACAACATATCGTGAGAAACTTCCACCCTTACCCTGCACAACCCTCCGCTATCGATCAACTTTTGGTTGCGTCTACGGGACGTAGAGAAGCACCCTAACGGCTGCACCTTCGTTCCCAAGACCAGTGGTGAGTCCTCCGGGACCACTAAATACATTGACCGGTGTGTACTCACGGGCCAACGTCTTACACCAACCGGCAGCTCATCGGTAACTTGGAACCGATTCACCGGCATCCACCAACCCGTCGTTGGTGACTTGCACCGTTCCACCGTCATCGGTAACCCGGCACCGATGCACCGGCATCCACCAACCCGTCGTTGGTGACTTGCACCGATCCACCGTCATCGGTAACCCTGCACCGATTCACCGGCATCCACCAACCCGTTGTTGGTGACTTGCACCGTTCCACCGTCATCGGGAACCGGGCACCGATTCACCGGCATCCACCAACCCGTCGTTGGTGACTTGCACCGTTCCACCGTCATCGGTAGCCCGGCACCGATTCACCGGCATCCACCAACCCGTCGTTGGTGACTTGCACCGTTTCACCGTCATCGGTAATTAATACCGATCCACCAACCCGCCATCCGTGATTAGCACCGATCCACCCTACCAGCCACGTTATACGTCGCAACTGACACATCCTATTCATCGTACCCGACTAGATACCCTTGTGTGTGTGTGTGTCCGACTGAAATAACACCATCAAATCACCGTGTTCTTATTAGTAAAGGAAGTGGGACCTCTACTCGACTCTGGATAGGCTGAGCATTACCCCAGCCTTCGATGAAACCCACCTCACAAAGTTTAAAACCTCTATAGGTCCTAACTCCGCTACAATTTACCACAACCACTTTTACACACTTGGGTATTTAATGTTCGGGTCACCTGCACATAGATTTTCTTACTTGGTTTTGTATTAACTTTAGACAAGCGTATATCAAACCCTTTATATAACCCTCTATCTGCAAGTATCTGCAGCTAATTTTTATGCACGTGGCGAGCTAATTGTACCAGGTATCATGTTCAACAATAACTCACTAGGACGGACTTGGAAACCTAACAAACCCGGTTTTGAAAACAAACAAAAACAATAAAAAAAAATATCCCAAATAAAATAGGTACCACTTATCCATTTGTAACTATTTAAATCACAAATACCATTAACAAATGATAATATTCACCTGAAATATCACAATCCATCTCGACTACTCAATTCGATAACTTATTATTATTATCATTATTATTGTTTATTAGGAAAAATATAAAAATATCAATATTATATAAAATAAAGGAGCAGAAGCAACAGTGGACATCGCTCCGAATTTCATTACATAGAAATAACAAAAAAAAAACAGAGGTAGACTATATTTTATTCTGCAAGTTACATTATACTAGAAAATTATAGATCCTTACAATACTATCGTCAGATGGTGTAATTAACAGTTTGCGATACTGGTTAGTGATCAGGTGTTTGATTCTAATACTCTCTCGCATTCACCAATACAGCCTTAAAAAGGGATCTGTCAAATTTGATAAGTAAAAGCTTACTTAGGAAGGGAAGACCATTTTCAGACGGCATTTTTATTAAAGAAATTGTTCTACAAATTTTAGAAAAACTTCATAGCCCCCTATACATTTTTTTTGAAAAAGTTCCTCTATCAACCAGAACCGTCACAAGAAATATAGATGAAATAGGCACATCGCTTGAAAAAGCTATTAAAGAAAAGATCAATGACTGCAAGTTTTTTTCCATATGCTTGGATGAAAGCACGGACATAAATGACATATGTCAAGTGGTCATTTGTGTTCGATGCGTAGACTCCAACTATGAAACATTTGAATCAATGCTTTCGCTAGAAAGTTTTCATGGAAATGTAACAGGGAGGTTAATATTTGAAACTATCCACCAAAAATTTATTTCTGAAGTAGACCTACGTAAGTTTGCCGGTTTATGCACGGATGGGGCAAACGTCATGACTGGCAAAATAGAAGGTTTCGTAGGGCAGTTAGAAAGACATGGCATTAATCTTAACTCCTTCCATTGCATTATACACGAAATGTCTCTTGCTTCCAAATTTTTGAGCACGCTTTCCTACATGAAAACTGCAGAGCAAATAATTAATCAAATAAGGGGTGGTCATCATTCACTTACCCATCGGAAATTTAAGGAGTTTTTAAAAACTTCAAAGGCTGAATACAATGACCTTAAAATGTTCACCGAAGTACGATGGTTAAGCCGGGGTGACTGCCTGAAAAGATTATTTGCTCTGAGGAATGAAGTGCTACTGTTTTTAAAAGTGGAGAAATTGGATGGAACAAAGGAATTAATACAGGTCTTAGAAGATAGCGAATTTATTTTTAATTTGGCTTTTCTTTCTGACTTATGTAATTATTTAAATGAGCTTAATTTGAAGTTACAAGGAAAGGAAAAAACTTTACCAACATTATTCAGAGAAGTTATTCATTTTCAAACTATTTTATTTTTACTGCTTTCTGAAATCAAAGGTGGGGATTATTCAAGTTTTCCCCAAACCTACACCTTAATTAACAGCATTGATATTTTAAAAGTGAACAATGAACACACGCAATTACAGGGTGTTTTTTTTACAGGTTTGTTTTTCGAATAGAGATAAAACTGGCATTTTGTGGTCAAATCTGGCAACTCTAATGTCATTTATGTTCAGTTTGGTTTGCCATTTCATCATGAACAGGTTGACAAAAGAACAACGCTTGCAAATCGTGCAAATTTATTTCGAAAATAATGGTTCAGTTCGCGAAGTTTACCGTGAGCTCCGTCCATTTTATGGTCGACATAATCGTCCATCAGAGCAATTAATTCGGTTAACCATGGATCGTTTTCGCACTACGTTTACTCTATGTGATAATACGCATCCGCAGAGACGTCGAACAGTGCGCACCGAAGAAACAATTGCCGCTGTAGAGCAAAGTGTTGAAGAGGAGCCGAATGAATCGATTCGCCACCGTGCACAGCAATTGGAGCTTTGTCCATCAACTTTATGGAAGATTTTGCGCAAAGATCTTGGCTTGCGACCTTACAAGATCCAGCTTGTGCAAGAATTAAAGCCGCGAGACCATGCAATGCGTCGTGATTTTGGTGTATGGGCCGAAAATGAGATTGATTTCGATGCTGATTTTCATCGCAAAATTTTGTTCAGTGATGAGGCTCATTTTTGGTTGAATGGCTACGTCAACAAGCAAAATTGCCGCATTTGGAGTGAAGAGAATCCACATGAGACCCTTGAAACGCCATTACATCCACAAAAACTGACTGTTTGGTGTGCTCTATGGGCTGGTGGAGTCATTGGGCCATACTTCTTCCGCAATAATGCTGGAGAGGCAGCTACCGTTAATGGAGACCGGTATAGAGCCATGATAACCGACTATTTTGTTCCCGAATTGGATGGCATGAATGTGGATGAGTTGTGGTTCCAACAAGACGGCGCTACATGCCACACAGCGCACGTCACAATCGATTTATTGAAGGAAACATTCGATGAGCGCATAATTTCGCGGAATGGACCTGTCAATTGGCCACCAAGGTCGTGTGATTTGACACCATTGGATTATTTTCTTTGGGGATATGTGAAGTCGCTCGTCTACACCAACAAACCAGAAACGTTAGGGGAATTGGAAGCCAACATTCGTGGCGTTATTGCCGACATACGGCCCCATATGCTCGAAAAAGTGGTTGAAAATTGGACCTGTAGAATTGGCTTTATTCGAGCCAGCCGCGGCGGCCACATGCCCGAAATCATATTTAAACATTAATGGCATAAAATTATCCTTCCAATAAAGCGAAATTGATGGACCTTAAAACGATTTTCTTGTGTTTTATTTCAATTCGAAGTTCTATACCCCTAAAAAAAACACCCTTTATTAGAGACTCTTTTTTTCAACTTTGAAGACAGATTTCAAGACTTTCGAAAAATTAAGCCTTTAATTGACATATTTGAGAGTCCGTTAACTTGTGACATAAACCAATATTCATATGAAACTCAAAAAGAATTATTAATTCTGAGAAGTGAAATGTCAGTTAACGATGAAACAGATATTATCGATTTCTGGAGAAACTTAGATAGCGAATTTTATACAAATCTTACAGAAATTTCCCTTAAGATTTTGTCATTTTTCCCATCAACTTTCTTCTGTGAGCACATTTTTTCTGACATGAAATTCATCTTTTCAAAACAAAGGAGCAGATTGACTTCCAAAAATTTGTCAAATGCTTTATTAACAAGAAATTGCCATACAAGTATATACGTTAATGAGAGCATTACAAATTAAGAATTATATTTTTTGCGGCGCTGAGAAACACTTCCGTTTTGATAAAAACTCAAAGCGAAGGTGTTTTTGGGTGCCGAGGAAAATATTTCATGTTAGAAAAAATATGAACAAAGCAGCGATACTTGTCATTACGTGTCATCCGTTTGCTGTATGCAGCACGACTGGCATTAAAATTCTATTCTAAGACCACTGTGGCGCAATTGATTTTTCGCTCTCAACAGCAACTGAAATGAAGAGCATAAGAATACGTGTGCAGAGCGTAAGGCTCAATTGAGTTAGGTTTCCGTACCCCTGCCTTAAATGAATAAATCGACCGAAAGAGAAGGTTGATTGGCGACACGGCCTCCCCAACTATCTAGTTAGCTGTACACAAATAATAAATAAATTAATGAATGCATGCTTTCTTTTGTTTTGTTAAATTACACTTGTTATATTTTAACTCTAATATTCGTAAAAAAGGTTTATAAGCCCTTATAATTCAAAATTTGTATGGGAATGTCTTTTTAAACAGCTTTTTAAACCAATTTTATTTTTTATGAATGTGTGTGTGCATGCGCTCGTGTAGTGTGATATGTCTAAATGGATGCCTCTAATGAGGGTTGTTTTTACACGCTAACTAAGTCATAGGTTGAGCCAGGTATAAATCGGTGATTTTTTCCTTTTGTTCTATTTTGTGTGCGTTTGGTCATTGTTACTTGTTTTGTTGTTGTACCTGCGGTATTGCTTAGTTTTTCGTAAATCAGCTTTAAAGCTTCAAATATCCCTTCAAATGTTTTCAGTTTGCATGTTTTCAAGTATATTGAGGCGTTTTTAGATGTTTGCTGAGGCACATTTGTTTTCGAACATGTGATTCGCGAAGTTAGATTCTGGTATGATAGTGGGTTTCCGTATTTTTTCGTTGTAGTCCCTGATGTGCTTATGTTATGTGTTATTTTTTGTCTCTTGATGCAATTTTATTTGTGGTTCGTTAGGACTCGGGAAGAAACAACCCGAAACACGCACACACTCCACCTCTCCTTCGCAGTCCGTAAGTATGTACATGGTCGAGTTTTTATTTAGTAAAAGTTTTCTGAGTTGGTGGCGTTTAAGTGGCAGCCAAACTTAATCTTTAAATTAAGATTGGTGCTCTTACCTACTTAACAAATTATAGGAAGGAAATTGCCGCATAGGCTATGGATGATATATTAGATGTTCACAGACATGTATTATAGGAAAGTATGTACCTACTAGGGATGCTAGTCCCAGGATTGGAAGCATGTCAATTCAGCAAGAACTTAACCATTGGTGATTTATTAATGAAAACTATCGTCATATTTTTGCTGATGTTCATTATATTTGGGTTTGGATTTGGATTGGAAGATTTTAATTTTTTTTTGCTGTATATATCATCCCTAGAAGGCTATGGCAATTTGATGTTTGATCTACGAAGGAAGGAGGGGTGAGATGAACTGGAAGGTGTCACTTGGTCATATCAAATCGTTCGCATGACAGTCAGACTAGTAGCGCAAGGTGCCTGTACCGGAGAGCATCGGACCATATCCGGCGAAGGAATGTCAGCATCGGCAACATGCCCCAAAACCTTCAAGGAGTATTTTTGTCGCAACACAAACTAACTAACTAAGCTAGCACGAAACTGGGTCTACCACACCCACTATCGAAATATTTCCATTTATTTATTCGATTCTTGTATGTCGATTGTCAATTTAACTTAAGTTAGAAAGGGTCTGATGGACAAAAATTGTTTTCGCAAAAACAATCACAAAGTTTTTTCCAAAAAAAATTTCTTTTACACATTTTCATGAAAATTATTATTATTTTTATTGTTTTATTAATTTAATTGTAAAAAGTTTAATTGAATAGAAAAGAAAAATTTTAGAGACAACCTACATAGCTTTTCTTATAGATCCATTTCGAAAGCTGCTAGACTTCTTCATCAGAGAAATTTAGGCACACAAACAAAAAACCAGCACTACTGACTGCCACATGGTGGGGGATTGCTCATATGTAGATGTGGTAAAGGGAATAGAAATAAAAGCTTAGCTGACAGAAAAACCAGCGCTCTGTTAGCTTAACGGTGCCAAAATTTCACTGATGACGAAGTTTGTGGATCAATTAAAAAACTTTTGATAGTTAATTAAATTAAAAAAAAAATAAAACAATAAAAATTTTCATATAAAAATTATTATTGTTGGCCTTGAGCTCATTTCAAATCATTGATACTTTAAAGATGTAAAGGCCGTTAAAGCAACAATTTAATTCAATTGAATTGTTGGTACACAAAATAAAAACCAAAATCGAGATCAAGCGGTAAAAATTGCCGATAATACAGGCACACAAAAAAAAATCCATCATGATCAACTATTAACTGCCAGGTGGCGGGGGTTGTTTATAGCTATGCTAAAGTAAATAGAAATAGGAGTTTTGATGACAGAAAACTAGCGCTCTGTTAGCTTAATGGTTTGCAGAGCGTGCCAAAATTTCTCTGATGAAGAAGAACCGGAGACGCCCAGCCTCCGAATCAGTAAAAAAAAATGTACATTGCAGTTTGATTTTTGGCCTATAAGTTTTTAATTTTTTGTGATTATAGATCTAAGGACGGAGAATTGAATACTGCGTATAACCTAATTTCGCCCAAGCTCGACCTTAGCTTTTTTCGCTTACTGATACAGAACTGATGAAAGCATGTGACTCTTATGTGCATATGCCCCATATTAAAAAAATAAAAAAGCAATACGATTAAACCGATAATAATTGATTGGATGCTGTTGATCTCAGTTTAGTGATATTGTTCAGACAAACGCTTCAATTTTAAAACAGTTTTTTTGTAGTAAACAGAATATGTATGTCTTTTATAACTATTTAAAATACTGCCAATACGGCTTAGCCATGGCCGGGCCCCGGATGATGCTAAAACTGCTTCCCTAGTACCTACTAGGGCTCTTGTTTATAGTCGATTATCAGGTAGCAACTATTGAATTGTTCCAAATCAAATATCAAATATTCGGTTTCGACTTAGTGTCACTATTACAATACTGACGGTTTGATAAATATAATTTTATAATTAAAAAAAAATCCGACCAAATAGAATGACAAGTCGCCATCCCATTTGGTGACAGCGTCAAATCGGACCCATGGCTATGCATCCACCTGCTGACAGGACCAATAGACGAGCCATCCGTCGGGCGCATAAACACAAACACAACACAGCGCCCATTACCGTCTCCGTCACCGAGGTCAAGGAAGCCATAATGAAGGCCAAGCCCTCGAGATCCATCGTAACCGACGGTATTGTCATGAATATGTTGAAACACCTAGGCCACGTGGGACAGAGTTATTTGGCGGCTCTCTTTAACCTCTCGCCAACCACTTTCGTCTTTCCAGAGATTTGGAAAGAAGCGATTGTGGTCCCGCTACTGAAACCAGGGAAGCTGGCGAACCAAGAAAAATCATATCGTCCGATGTCTCTCCTTTTGCTGGTTTCGGTGTTATTGGAAACGGTGCTCGTGGCTCTTGACCTTTCTAAAGCTTTCGACACGGTCAACCACGCCACACCCCTAAGAGATTGAAGAGAGACACCGCTCCCTGCCGGCCTAAAAAGGTGGGCCGCTAACTACCTCAATGGTCGGCAGGCGTCAGTAAAATTTAGGAACAAGAAATCTAGACCACGAAGAATCCCACCTGTCCTTTGGGGGGTTAGAATATGCCCGAAGTAAGGTAACATGACTTCGAAGGTTCCACTGGTCATACCAAATCGCTAGCACGACAGTCGGGCAGTACCGTAAGGGAGTACCGGGTTCATTTCCGCCAAAGGGCTGTTACTTCCGACAACACTCCCTAAAACATTCGGCTATATTTTGAGGCTTCCACCCCCACCAGAGGGAGTTCCCTTTGTATCCTATGCTGACGACTTTACGATTATGGCTTCGGATAAGGGCCCCTCCATTGACGAACTCTGTACGAAGATTAATTGTTACCTCCGAGACCTTCCCAGCTTCCTCACCTAGTGAAATCTGACCCTGTCTTCGACTAACTCGACGGCGACTCTTTTTTCGATGGAATGGGCAGATGGGACTAGAGTTAAACGTCCACGTAGATGGAGTATTTTTACGTACTGTCAATCACCCTGGGTGTGACGTTCGGCAGCAGCCTCACCTTCGCTAGTCATACCACCACAATAGCCTCAAAGGTCGCCCAACCTCCCTGACACCAACTGGAGGAAGTTGCAAGTCTGCCAAAACACCGCTATCAGAACTGCCACGGGATGTCTGTTTATGTCATCCGAGTCTCACCTCCACTAAGTGGCTTAAATGCTCAATGTTCGCGAGCATGGGGAACCCTCAGATCTCAGACTGTAACGTAATTGACATCGAACCACCTGAAATAGCTGCTGAGGAGTGTATTCTTCCGAGGGATATTGCAACAGGTTAAACTTTTACTTACCCAGACTGAACTAGACTGGATGTGATATGCCCATGGTACTAAGCTTTTTTTTCCTGTTCACTTGAACCTACTCTTTTAACACCAATATCACTCTGGTCCAGCCCTGTTGAAACCGCGCGTTTTCTTGGAATCCAGTTAGAAGAGCTTCATGACGATTCTCAGAGTGATTGTGCCCTTTAGGAAGGGCGAATCACTGTTAACAACAACAACAACAACAGGGAGCTAAGTTCAATGCGAATAGTGCATCCATTATCGTTTTAAACTGTATTAGTTGTAGAACGTAAGGAAAAGACGTGGAAAATAAAACTAGTACAAAATAGTCGAACCTGTTAGCTAGTCGATTAGTAATTCTCAATTATTTTTTGAAACAACTATTGCAAATTGATTATCATCAGCTCTACCACTTATATTAAATATGTAACTTATGTACTTGCAGTTCTTTTAATATAACAATGTCTTCTCGTAAAACTGCTGGTCGGCGTGCCACTACAAAGAAGCGGGCTCAACGCGCCACATCAAACGTCTTTGCTATGTTCGATCAGGCTCAAATAGCCGAATTTAAGGAAGCATTCAACATGATCGATCAAAAGAGAGACGGATTTGTAGAAAAAGAGGACTTGCACGATATGTTAGCTTCTCTTGGAAAAAATCCTACAGATGAATATCCAGAAGCCATGATGAATGAAGCCCCGGCCCTAAAAACTTTACGATGTTTCTTACGTTATTTGGAGAACGTCTTCAAGGAACAGATCCAGAAGATGTGATAAAAAATGCTTTTGGTTGTTTTGACGAAGAAAACACAGGAGTGTTGCCAGAGGACCGGCTACGCGAGCTTTTAACAACAATGGGAGATCGTTTTTCAGATGAAGATGTCAGTAAACATTTTTCTCAAAAAGTACTAAATTGCCGAACTAATCTAATTATATATACGCTTGCCCATACAGAGTTTATGTTTTTGGATCTTTTTCTGAGTCAAAATCTTTAGATATACACAGAAAGTTGACACCAGTGGCGGTCAAGCATTCTTTGAGGATGCAGATTAATTTTGCCACGCTCTGCTAACCATTTATCTAACAGAACGCTGCTTTTCTGTCAGCTTAACCCTATTTCTATTAAATTTACCATGTCTATGAGCAACCTCCGCCATCTGCCAGTCAGATTGATCATGACGGCTTTTTGGTTTATGTATCTGTATTATCGACACATAACGTACCAATTGAATTGTTGCTTTTACGACCTTTGCAACTTGCAGTATCCATGACTATAAATAAGCTCAAGGCCAAGAATAATACTTTTTATTAAAATTAGTATTGTTTGTTATTTTTTTAATAACTGAATTAATTATTAAACGTTTTTAATTGAATAGAAAAGGAAAATATAACGGACAACCGCCATAGCTATTCTTGTAGATCCATTTCGGAAGCTACTACACTTCTTCATCATAGGAATTTTAGTACGTTCTGCTAACCATTCAGCTAACAACGCTGGTTTGCTATCCGCTAAACTCCTATTGAGTGAAAATTTTTCAAGTGGGCCACCTAAATTTCGCCGGCCAAGCTTTTTTCGCACATTTCACTTTATTTGGTTAACAACCATAAAAAAAATACAGCTTGAGCAATTTCGTAAAACTCAAAGTTTTACAAAAGTTATTGTTATTAACTTTTTTTGCACTAATTTTGCACTACTGAGTCGTAGCAAGTATCTAGCTAATTTTTAGAATGATAATAGTTAAATAGACACCATTTAAACTAACATTTTTTAATGTTCAAATAATCGTTATTTGTTCAAAATATAAAAAATTGTTATGAACAAATGGAAATATTTATCACTTCTCGATCAGATTTTTTAGTCTTGTACTATTCTTTTTTCTGTAATACATTATTTAACAGAAAAAAAAAAGCACGAAAACTTACACGGAATCGTGAGTTATCAATTTTTTTCGCTCACTGCGCATCATGCGTTTGTTCGCGTAGCGTGCGCCGCAGAATCGAGGTGACCGCGTACTTAATTATACATAGTTGCGTAAACAATTTCAATTGTCGAATTTTTGTTCCATACAATACTTCGTATTCAATTAATTTACTACTTTTTCTTATTAACTCTTGCCTTTACAACATCTCTAATTACTGTTTTGCTTGATGCAGAAAATATTTTACATGCAAGTTTAGTATCATCAAACGGAGTAAAAGAATGATATTATCGAGTACAAGGTACAGTTTTTACCATATTATATCGATCTTTCATGGCCTTATCATGTGTAGAATGATTTTTCGTTGTACAAAAGTCAAATAAAATTTTTTGAAAAAATGTTTTCGCCCATTCACACAAAAGTTTTGGTGTAGTAATGCGTTTATTTTGTAAGCTCGAGTGAAAAGCGTGTCGTTTCACTGTACCACCTATTCCGTCATATGCACCTTTACCGTGTGACGTGGCAAAAAAAAAATTCCATTCGGCGGTGACTCTAAAATCTTCCTTGTGCTTTAATAAATTCATCAAATTAAATTTGTTCTTGTATTGCGAGCCAGCGCCGTCCGAAAAATATGCAATTTTTAATTTTTTTGATATTTTTATAATCGGGATCTCTTCTAATATTATCGTCATACTCGCTGTCACTGTCTGTCGATTCTTCTACAACTGCTGCAGAAATTATAACTTCACTTTTCATTGATGTGCTGGGTAATTGAAAATCTTCTTCTGGAATTGTATTTATTTGTGTTTGACAAGATTTGTAAATGAATTTTCTAATTTACAGTCACTTTGGCAACATTTTTATACATCCAGTTGTGTCCTTTTTTATTTAAAGGCACGCTAATGATTAACATGGCGTGAATAAATTTACGTAAGAAATACAACAATATTTAATTAAAAAATAAAATAATCAAGGCTGTCTGGAATCCTTATTTCATATATGCCATCCAGGTTTTCCAAAAAGGGGATCCCAAATGATTTTAGACGCATCCTGGCTGGAGCCGGGCATTTGCACAGAAAATGCTCAACTGTCTCTTTGGTGGTTATGTCTTTGCAACCTTTGAACCTTTATACCGTGGTATACATTTTTTATTATGGTATGGACATTTATACCGTGGTATAAATTTTTTATTTCTACCAACTGTAGTATCGACATTCCTCACAACGACGAAGTCACCTACGCAGTATGCCTTAGTCATGAGCTGGTTCTTGTGGGATCGCTGAGTATCATATTCCTGCCTAGCTAGAATGGAGTTGGTTGGGTTTCGCGTAATTTTTCTAAGTCACGGCCGTCTAGGGTTTAGTTTATCCTTAAAGAATTCCGTGAACTCATCTACTACAACTCGTCTGTTCAATACCGAAGAAAAGCCGGCTAGGAGTATCCTGGGAGGAACTATGAATTGAATTGTTAATAGCGTACTCCGCCTCAAGTAACTTTCTGACCCAATCGTCATGATTTATTTCTTCAGTCAGTTTCTCTAACATGGATTTCAGTATTCTATTCACTCTCTCCACTTGGCCATTGTCCTTTGGGGAGGCGACAGCGATCTTTACGTGATCTATGTTTCGCCTCATCAAGAAAGCACCAAATTCCTTAGAGGTGAAACAAGTTCCTCTAGCACTTACGATCCGCATTGGCCGGCTGTAGCAGCTGAAATATTTCTCAAGGGCAGCTATTGCCTCTCGAGTACTGGAAGAATTGGCAGGGAAAGTTTGACTAATTTCGTAAAAATTTCTTTTTGACCTGATTGCTGGTAGGGGCCCAAAGTGCTCTATATGGATGGTGTCAAAAGGCAATGGAGTTTTGGGTATGGTATATAGAGTTTTCTCCTTGGCTTGTGGAGGTGTAGCATACATGATGAATTTCAGACAGTCCCTGATAAACTTTTCTACCTTCATCCGTATATTTGGGAATCAGTAGTATGTACAGAGTTTGTAATGGTATATACAACGCCATCTTGCCATTTGCCTTCCTCCTAGATATCAAACCTTGCACTAAATCGTAGTCTTTTGAATCTTCGTTTTCTAATCGGCTTCGTACTGCTTCAATGAGCAACTTCCTGAGCAACTTGTACCTAAAACTCAACGTCATCTGGATTTATTATTGCCGCGATCTGTCTCCTACTTAAAGCATCAACATGGCCCATGGAAGCTCCCCGTCTATGCCTAACTTTGTAATTGTAATTTTCAAGCTGGAGGGCCCATGTAGTGTAGCCAAAATAAATGCATACATCAATGCATGCATACTTACAAACAGTCGGCACGCAGCTATTAAAAACTGTCGAATACGCTTTGTCAGCAAAGTCACACGCTATGAGGCGATGCCCACAAATGCGTTGCAATCATACGAATATATGTATGAACATATGTGCGAATGCACAAGCCAATGTTTGTGTATGAATGTTTGTGAATGTACCAGCGAGCGTTTGTATACGCTGGCTTACATACTTTGGCTAAGCTTAGAATTTAGGTAAATATGTATTATGGTAAATAAGTAGTATATAGGAATTTATTGTATAAATAGAAGGAAAATATGTTGAATAAATTAATTCATGTTTGGTGCCGAATGATGGCACTACACGAACCTATTTCACTTTAAATAGTTTTATTACACCCACCTTTAATTATTTTTACTCAAGGGTCACCGTCAGTGAGTTGCAATAGGTGACTATTGTGAAAGGTATAACCTCCAAGTAGAGCCTGAACCTTCTCAAAACATATGTTATGGATAGACTCTCTAGCTCAAAACTATGGTATTTTGACTTAAGAGCGCTTGAAGCGGTCTTAGAAAAGTACGATATAGGGTCGAATTTCTTGCCATCTTGTCGTTGCAGTAGTACTGAACCGAAAGCTATACTACTGGCGTCGCAATGCTCCGTCTCCCGTTCAGGGCTATATATGGCTAACGCTAAGCGTTTTACTAGTCGTGAAAAGCGTCGAGGCAATTCTCGTCGAAGTCAAATTGTGTGTTCCTTTTAAGTAGGTTCTGCAGCGGCTTAGCAATCAGGGAAAAGGATGGCACAATGCGGCGGAAATATGAGAATAGTCCTATACACGACTGTGGTTGCTTCGGATTAGTAGGTATTGGGAAGTTATTTATACTCTTATTGTGAGAGTCATTTGGTAGTATCCCCGTACGAGTTACGGTATAGCCTAAGTAGTCGATTTTGTTGTATTCGAATTTGCATTTACCTAAATTAAGTTTCAAATTCCGTAGTTTAAGCCGCTCCAGTGGGCCGCCCACCACGTGTTTATGCTCTTCGACCTTTTCAGCTGCCTCTAAGATGTCGTCCATATAATGATAACCTTTGTATCGTCGATCATATCTCGGAAAACACTGTTTATAAATCTTGAAATACTGCCGGTGAGTTTTTAGTCCGAAGGCATTATGAGGTGGGTTTTGTCGAAAGCTGAGGTAAAGCTCAGTCTGTCCAAGGTCAGCAGAGGTCCCACTAACCCCTACTAAGAAATAACACGATATATGTGTATTAAGATCGAACACACACGCACACACGGCCTGAAGGCTTTGGGGGGTAGCAGCTTTCCGTTACTGGAGAGTGAGGAAGCAAGAGAGCGGTGTAGCAACAGTTGAACAGCGGCTGAACGGCGGGGCGCCAAGGCGGATTTGGCAAAGCTGGAAAACGGCCACAATTGGGCAGCGGCGGTATGGCGGAACGGCAAGGCGGAGTCGGCACAGATGGCAAACGGCAACGGTTCGGCGGCGATTCACCGGGAGCAGAAGTAGCGCGGCTGGGGCGTACCAGTGGCGGAGCAGCGAGCGTCGGGTCGGAAGACTATTGAGGCGGGGATAGCGGATCGGGTCAATAGGCGGGTGATTTTACCTGACGTAGTCTCTCGGTGCTGATATTCCAGGGGCGGCGATTTGGTGGGGCGGTACTCTGCGGCTGTATCTCCGTGCCGGTATTCCAGGGGTGGCGGTTTGGTGGGGCGGTACTCTGAAAATAGACTGGAGTGAATCTGGTTAAGGTGCTGGTTCTGTGGCTGAACACCACTGCCTCCATCAGCGCAAGCTATTTAGGTGGCTGAATGGAGGGCAGAGTTGTTCCAGCTAGGACTTCGTAGGCCGATCGGAGGGCTGAGGGAAGGTGCACCCTAAAGGAGAGCGCTATTACCCCTACCTCGGAGCCAGAGCTAAGTGGAAATCAGTTCTCCGCCGGAGCGGCACGGTCTTTCCACTCAGCTGGTCGGCGGAGCGAAAAGCCAACAACTCCACCGACTCACCCAACGAAAGAGGGGTGACTCCTCCAGAGTGCTGGCCCCTCGCTGGACACCTCCGGCCCTCGCTCGTATTCGCACACTATCTTTGTAGGTGTCAGGAGAGAGGGGCGGCGGTGTACCGGCTCTATGCCATGTAGGACGGTTTGATGGTCGAAGGGGAGCATTGTGTTTAAAGCACAACTGCACCCCCGACGACCCGCAAGCCGTCCCATAGCTAGGGCCAGGGCTAAGAGGAACGTCGGTACGCCGCCGAAGCAGCACGACCGTTCCACTTAGCCAGTCAGCGGAGCGATAAGCCCAAAGGCGACTACTGCCGCTGACTCACCTGGAGTGAATGATTCAAAATTTGTGAAATCATTCCTTTATATGGGGACGGTTATGAAATGGTGGAGAATTTCACCGCTTGCCATGGTGTGTTATTTGCCTGGGTATGAATTTATGCTGGCTGCCGGTGATCACCATGCCGTTGTTGCTGGAGTTACAGTGGGGGTCGTATTATTGTACGCTACGTTACAGCATTTAAGGTACTCGTATTTAGCGTTGGGAGTCACAGTAGCGGTAAACTTGACTGAATCAGGAGCCATCTGCAAAAATTTTTACTCTCCAAGTACTCAAGGCAGTCGCCAATCAAAGGTAGAGGGTAATTGTCCCTCACGGTTAGTTTGTTTAATGCGCTATATCCGATTTCATATGCCCATTACGAGAGCAGTTGTAGCATAGCGTTGGGAAGTACCTCCCTATAAAAATGCCCTGACGGTTTGGGCCCTGAATATTGAAATTTAGGGAGTGTGAACATTTCCCATACAAAATACATTTTTTAGGCGTTTTCTATATGAAATGTAAGAATTTGGCTATAAATATTAAAGCTATTGAAATGTTACGCAATGCATTTTTTTCAATTTTCCATACAAATTAGATAAGCGATTTTTTATTCGGATTCACGTAACTAAAGAAAGGTACTCTGTAATGTAAAATGCTTTTTTCCTATCCACAGAATTTTTTTATTTAATATATATTTATTTATTTATTATAAATGGAAAAAAATTTGGACGCCCCCCGACAATATTTCATTTCATTTTATTGAACATTTTCCTTATATCCATTTATGTATATAATAAATTATAAATTACAAATAAATACAATATGAACCATTAGAATTTATGTAAGGTACACGTATGTAGGTATAGGAAAAGATAAGGCATTTTATATGTTTAGTTTAACATTATTTCAAATGCCATCTAGTAAATATATTAATACAGTAGGGTGCACTGTTAAATATTTAAATAAAAATTTAGTTGAACTTAAATATAAGATAAATAATAAACTTTGAATTTTCAAGCACTTGCAACAGTGGCATTTAAATGAATTTGAGAAAAATATTTAGGTAAACAAAAAAAAGAAAAAAAAGAAGAAATTTAATGGGTTAATTAATATATTTGTTTATTGTATGCTTACGAATTAATCCGGAGCAAAACTTCGATTCCATCGTGTGAGAAACTTAAGAGGAATGTTTTCTTCTTCTTCTTTAAATGGTCATCTAACCGCCTGGGCGATTTTGACCGTCCAACATAGCTCGCCAGTCGTTTCTTCGTTGCGCCAACTGGCGCCAATTGGAAACACCGCGGGATCGCAAATCGGTCTCCACTTGGTCCTTCCATCGGAGTGGTGGTCTCCCTCTTCCTCTGCTTCCACCGGCGGGTGCCGATAAGAATACCTTCTGGGCTGGAGCATCTTCGCTCATTCGCACTACGTGGCCTAGCCAGCGAAGCCGCTGTGTTTTAATACGCTGAACTATGTCGGCGTCTGCGTAAAGTTCATACAGCTCATCATTAAATCTTCTTCGGTACTCGCCGTCGCCAACGCGTAGAGGTCCACAAATCTTTCGAAGAACCTTTCTCTCGAATACTCCCAGAGCCGCCTCATCAGATGTTGTTAGTGTCCACGCTTCTGCACCATATAGCAGGACGGGTGCGATGAGTGACTTGTAGAGTGTTATTTTCGTTCGTCGAGAGAGGACTTTACTTTTCAATTGCCTACTCAGTCCGAAGTAGCATTTGTTTGCAAGAGTGATTCTTCGTCGGATTTCTAGGCTAACATTATTGTTGGTATTAATGCTGGTTCCCAGGTAAACGAAGTCCTTTACTATTTCGAAATTATTGCTGCCAACAGTGGCTTGGTTGCCAAGGCGCGAATGCGCTGACTCTTTGCATGATGACAGAAGGTACTTCGTTTTGCCCTCGTTCACCACCAATCCCATTTTCTCCGCTTCTTTTTCTAATTTGGAGTAAGCAGAAGTTACGGCGCGGTTGTTAAGGCCAATGATATCAATATCGTCAGCATATGCCAACAGTTGGACGCTTTTATGAATTTAGGAATGTTTTCACCCTGCTCAAAAATTGCTGAAGATTTCTTAATTCACGAACCTCGGCAGGAAGGGTATTGAATAGTTTACGAGACACTATTGTATAAAATTTGGTTGAGTGCGTGGTTCTCGCTGCAGGTACAACTACTGTAGGATGAGAGTTTTTCCTCAGGTTATATGATTCGGATCTCATACTCTGCAGGTACCCACACCTAATGAAAAATATTTTAAAGACTTTAAAATAGTACAGGTCCCTTACTGGAAGAGTCTCTAGGCTTCTAAAAAGCTCCCTCGAGGGATGGAGTCGATTTACATTACATATATTTCGAATAACACATTTTTTCAAAGTTTGTATTGGTTGAATTTTGTTTAGGGAGGTACCCCCCCAACAGCTGATCCCATATAGTAATCTAGAATGAATTAATGCATAGTAAACTGTTGTTAGTGCAGCACGATTTTAGAAGATAGAAACAGCGTAGCAAAGATTGCAGATATAGTTTCAGACGGGATATGTGGTTACCCCAGTTCAGGCTTTGATGGAATGTGACCCCTAGATACTGAAAGTCTTCCACAATGTCAATTTTGAAACAATTGTAACTACAGGCAGCGAGCGGGTTAAACATACTTGATTGCATATCATGACACAGTGGTTCGTGTAGAGCAAATCGTTCGCAAAACGAAGAATGAAAAGTAATATCGACATCTGGATATTTTTTTGCAGTCAAACTGAAAAACATAAGCTTAGTTTTATTGCTGACAACGAGCTTATGTTTAGCAAACCAAGTTCTTAAAAGATGAACATCATGATTTATACAGGCTATTAGATCAAAAAGGTTCGGAGAACCATAAGCAATTGCAAGGTCATCGGCAAATGCAGTGACCTTTCCCAAAAAGGGCAAGTCAAAAATTGAATTTACGTAAACTAGGAACAGAATAGGGCCAAGCACGGAACCTTGCGGAACGCCTATTTTGATTGAATTCGAATTGCTTAGGTTTCCTGAAACTTGTTATGGAAACGCAACAAAAATGGAGCAGTAAGGAAGGCGGTCGGCATGATATCAATGGTGCACAGTGGCTAGTCATTGTCGGCTGGGGTGGGCTCTTGCCAACCTTACCGTCCTGCGCCATAATCAGAGAAAGGTCTAATCATGCCTTTGAATACGCGGGGAAATGCACAAAACCGCGCAAAAACAACTATATAAAAACAACATCCGGTTAAAACACCGGATGCCACGGACAGACCGTTGACATTTAAATATTCAAAATACAAAAACTCAAATAAAACGGAAAATCAAATAAATTCAAAAGAAACGGGCAACTAAAATATTTAAAATGAAAATCAAAATTCAAAAAATAATCGAAAATAGAAACGAAATTAAAACTGAAATAACGAACGGAAGATAAGAAAAAAACAAATAAATTTAAATTAACAAAAAAAAAAACCCTGAAATTTTAAACGAACCGGAAATGACCGGTTACCATGCTGAAAAAGGAAAAATAAAAAAAAAGAGGCCGAACAATATAAGGGGGCGCCGCGGGTGTGGTTGCGACGCCCTGGTGCTGACCCACCCTCATCCATGGCCATCGCTGCACCAAACCGAATCCCGATGGCCCCTTACCAGGATTCCTATATACCTTCTAATTAATGGAAAGATTCAGCATTCCCATTTTTAACAAATTTATTCAAAATTCATTTACAACTAATTAAATCGACTTACGCTAGTATAACTATTTTATAGCAAACGAAAAAAATTTATTTGGTTGTACCGAGTTTTCTCAAAAAAAAATTTGGGTTTTGGTCTTATTAGATAGTTATGTTATTCATTTTATTTCATTTTATTTTGTCTGGGTTTGGCCGTTTTTACTTTTTTTTTTTATTAGGTATTTTAAGTTAGGGTTTTCGAATTTTATTTTATTTTTAAGTCACATATTATTATTATTATGTTCATTTATTTTATTAAATAAATTTTTGTTTAAGTTTTATTTATAACCGCTTTATGAAATAATAGATCTACGCTTATACCTATTTCGCAATATTATATTATTGAAAATTACTGCTAGGCTACAAATTTTGGTATCAATATTGATGTATTTAGAAGTTTAATTGGAATCGAAGGGACATTATATCTTAAAATTCTTAATTAATTTTTTTGTTTTTTCGCCCATACTCTGTCTTAACTTTCCAAAAGTGTAACTAAATTTAATAAATGACCCTAACGGTCCACGGACTACCATTTAAATGGAAATCGATATTACAATTATTTTATATCATATAGTTTTTAATTCTTTTGCTAATTTTCAATGTAAATGGAAACTGATGGTTAAAAAAAAACCAATAGCTATAAATTTAATTATATTTATAAATAAAAAAAGGCAGTAAAGCAGTCGAAATTTAATTTACTTGTTTAAACCTTTTTGTATTGTTTTTCATGTATACGTATGCTAATAAAAAAAAAGTTGTACATTAAACACTTATTAATAAACGCTCAAATAGCAATAAAGAATTTTGCATTATAAGCAAACATTTTTGCTTTCGTAAAATCGCAGCAAAAGTATTAAGTAACTCACATTCTTGTAATTTTAAAGAATTGAAGTACTTGATAATTTGGCCATTTAAATACTAGATTTTATAATAAAGACAACAAACACTTAAACGCATTGCTCTAATATGAAGTCAAATTCTTTTTTTTTTTTGTTTTTTTTTTTAGAGGAAAGCGTCAAAGTAAATCAATTTTCATTTCATATGAAATTTTTTTTTGTTTTTGAATACTACGGCCTGGGGTTTTATACGTTCGTCAAGCTCAGGTTAAACTAAGTTAGCTTAAGCTACATTCACTTTGTTTAATTTAATTCTATATTATTTGCAAAAAAAAACAAAACTAACTACATCAGGTTGATCTCACCCATTGTTGCAGTAGGCTGTTGGTCGGGCGCTACTGTTGTTGTTGTAGGTAATAGTGCAGCGGGCCTACATTACGGCGGCCCCTGCTGTTGTCACTGCTGGTTATGTTGTTGTTGCTGGTGGTGCGACGGGCCTATGATAGGACGGCCCTCGCTGTTGTCACCGCTGGTTACAGTTGTTGCTGCTGCTAGTGCGGCGGGCCTATATTACGGCGGCCCTCGCTGATGTCACTGCTGGTGTTGTTGTTGCCGATGGTTTACTGCGGTGGGCCTATAATACGTCGGCCCCCGCTAATTTCACTGCTGGTTGTGTTGTTACCTTTGGTTGTTGCTACTGCTGCTGAGGCTAGTGCGGTGGGCCTATATTAGAACGGCCTTCGCTGTAATTACTGCTGCTGGTATTGTTGTGGTTGCTGCTAGTGCGGTGGGCCTATATGAGAACGGCCTTCGCTGATGTCACTACTGGAGGTCGTCGTGCGCCCTGGTGCGCGTTGTTGTTGTTGCGGTTTATGGCGGTGGGCCTATGTGAAGGCGGCCCCCGCTGTTGTCAATGCTGGTGTTGTTGTCGTTGCTGGATATCCAGAAATATTGTTGTGGCTGCTGCGACTGCTGCTACTGATGTGGTTGTTGTTGTGATTTATTTTTGTTGTTCTGTGAACTTTTCCTGTTGTTGGTTTGTTTGTTTTAGCTATTTATTATCACCAAGTTGTTATTTTTGTGGTGGTTTTTGTAGTTTAATTTTGTAGATTTAGTTTGCTTTTATATTCTTTTTGCAGATTTTTTTTTTCTTTTGTTTGTTAATTTTGTTTACGCACGCACTTTAAATTTGCGTTTATATTTATTCTTCTGTTTTCTTTTTGCAATTATTTCACAATAGTAAGCCTATAAGTAAACGCTGTAGGTTAGCTGTACAGTATATTCACACGCGTAACACGATTTCTTTTACCGTGGAAATAATTAAATTTATACTTCTGTATGTACACACATATACATATACAGAAGAAAAACAACGCAATCACTTTTTTTAAACAACTTTTTCGCGAAATGCTGCTAACATTTTTTTTCTTTTTACACGCGCACGACCGCTCGGTTCAAATCATGTATACTTTTTGAATTGGTCGAATGCCGGTGACGCTGCTATGCCCAAAATTATTCACTTAACGCGACTGCGCAATGGAAAAGTTCCGTTGCCCGTTGACGTGGCGTGATTATTGCCAAGTGGAACATTCTGATTGGTCGTTACCATCAGATGATTGCTATGAACGGATTGAACCATTTGGTGCTGCCACCTCAGCAAAAATCACGCACTTTCCCGTAGCTAAACGTCAAACCGGAAGGTGAATCAAAACTGTCACCCAACCAATCGCATTGAACCAAATAACAATTACTATCAATTGAAAGTAAACCATAACAGGCCTGCTTCGCTTCGAAGACCGGTCGATGAAGCGAACAGGAAAAAGGTTTACCTGCTAGGAAGCCATTTCTGGGTAAAAACGTGGGGCACGACTCACCCCTAGATAAGAGTCTCTAGTTCTACCACGAGCTAGCCGGGCAAGAAGATCCGCCAGTAAAGGAAAATTTTTGAAGTATTTTGTTTCATAGTTTAGTAGGCTTTGCGGCAAATGGAAATTTGTTAAGTGGCTTTACCCCCACCGAAATAGGCTTATAAGAAAAACGTGTAATTTAGTTAGACATTTTGATATCGGAGAACGCGTCAAAACTCCGAGGCAAACGGAGAATTTATTTTGGTTTCCTAGTTACAATGCTTCGCGGCTGTAGACATTTTAATAAAGGAGAACTCGTCAAAACTCCGAAAATTTTTGGTCCTAGTGGTTTCACCCCCACAAAAGCGTTTAGCAAAAAAAAATTAACCGGAGAAGCTTGTTCCATGGTAAAAAAAACTTTTCACCCGGTAGACATTTTAATTAAGGAGAACTCGTCAAAACTCCGAAAGACAATCCGCATAACCGAGGATTGCCAGGTTATCCACTACTTCCGATGGAAGCGTATGTAAATACCCTATTAAGTCAATGCTCGGGGAGGATACTGGGCGAGTTATCCCCGACCGCCAAAACGCCCAGGTACGGTTCCAAAGGTCAGTATGTATATATAAAAAAAATCAAAATTGTTATTGCGGGCGAATATCCGAAGCGTGAAAGCGACCTATCAGTTTCCCTGTCAGGTCCTCTAGATCGTACAACGCATTGCCTACTTTTCGACGAACTCGGCACTTGAGGTATTTCGGGAAGAATTTGGCGTTTATGCCTTGTTTAAAGTTACTCAAAGCAAAATTTTTCCTAAAAACCTCCTGACCTTCCCTATAGTTAACTTGTCTAGAGCGTTTGTTATAAACGTTGTTTCCCCTATCCTTCGCCTGATCTAAATTCCTACGAATTTGCTCGCGAATGGTGGACAACTTATCCGCCCTAGTTATTATTGGAATTTCATCTTCCCTAAGAGTACCGAGTTTATCTAATATATTATAGGCTGAGGCGTGTTGGACCATGTTCTGACCGTATAAGGCAAAGTATGGAGAGCACTGAATTGAGGTATGAAAATCGCTTCTTAACACCGCTAAAATTTCGGGTATATGCTTGTCCCAGTCGGTATGATCCTGTTTATCTTTAAGGAAAATTCTTATTTTTGACACAATTTCTCTATTTACGCGTTCCGACGCGTTTGCTTGCGGCGAGTATAACCCCGTCTTTATATGGGTCACCCCATAATTCTCGAGGAATTGTTTCATTTCCTTAGAGATAAACTGTTTACCATTATCGCTATGGATATATTCAGGAACCCCAACCGATGGAAAAATTTCAGAGGTAAAGTAATTCATAACATTAACAGCTGTTGCTCTCTGCATGGGCTTCAACCAAACATACTTTGCAAAATGGTCTAGAACAATGAAGAGAAACTGAACCGCTGAAATGGTCTTTCTGAAGCAAAAGTGTTCGCTATAGGTGGTCTTGACTGCTGATTTGTTGACTTAACAGCCTTACAAGTGTCGCATTTCTGTACATAGTCTCTAACGTCTTTAGCTTGCCTAGGCCAGAAGTAATTTTGTCTGACACGCTCTAAAGTTTTTTGCCAACCCCCATGGTAACTCCTATTCGCATCATGTGCAAGACTTATCGCTTTCTCAGTTAACCCTGTCGGTAACCACACCCGCCATAACGAGTCCTCCTCATCCGCCACACCCTTACGAAATTTAACCCTTTTTAAAACCACGCCATCATTTACACTCAAATCTGGTAGCGCATCTTTGTTTTCCAAAATGGTTCTGCAAAGATCCAAGTATTCCGCGCTTTCAAATTCCGGCGATGCTAAGTCAATTTCGTGAGGTGGGGCGGAGAAGGTTAGCTCGTCTACATCAAAACGCGAGAGGGCATCCGGTACTATATTCAGGGTTCCCTTGCGATGCTCCATGGCAAACTCGTATCTTTGCAGTAGGAGTGACCATCGAGCCAGCCTGCCACTCAAGTCCTTCTGAGTCATCAACCACTTGAGACTTGAATGGTCAGTTATGATTCGGAATGGCAAACCCTCTATGTAAGGTCTAAAACGCTTGACACTTATAATGGCGGCGAGGCATTCCAGTTCGGTTACAGTATAATTGCGCTGAGCATTGTTAAGTTTTTTTGAAACAAACGCGATTGGATGCTCAGCGCCCTCGTCATCGAGCTGGAATAACACGCCCCCTACACCTATTTTTGAAGCATCACACTGAATAACAAATTCCTTTGAGAAATCGGGTTGGGCCAAGACAGGAGCGGAGCTCAAGGCTTCTTTTAACTTTTCGAATGCTTCTACCGCTTCAGGGGTAAGCTTAAATGGGCCTGCTGACTTGCGAAGACAATCAGTCAAAGGACCTGCTAGGTCAGCAAAATTTGTAATAAATGCCCTATACCAATTTGCCATGCCCACAAACCTACGAACCTGTCGCGGAGATTTAGGGATCGGAAAGTTCTGCATTGCTTCTATTTTCCCAGGATCCACCTTCAAGCACCCGCTACCTATCAAGTACCCTAAATACCGAATTTCCTTCTGACAAAATTTGCTCTTCTTCACATTGATCGTGAGGCCCGCGTCCCTCAAACAATTCGCCACTTCCGCCAGCAACTTTAGGTGGTCTTCAAAGTTAGTGCTGCATACCATTAGATCATCCAGGTAGACGAAGACATTCTCCCGCAACCGCGAGGGAATTGCCTTGTCCATCAGGCGGCTCATAGTCTGCGGTCCATTGCACAGACCAAAGGGCATCACCTTAAAGTGGTACAGAGGCTTCCCAGGAACTGCGAATGCTGTTTTTTCCTTGGAAGACTCTGTCAGCTTGATCTGAAAGAACGCGTCCTTCAGATCAATGCCACTAATGAAGTGCGTGTCCTTCAGTCTGCTCAATAGGCCGTTGATATGAGGCAACGGGTACGAGTCCTTTTTAGTTACCGCGTTGACCTTCCTGGAATCTATGCAGAGCCTGACCTTCCCTGGCTTCCGAACTAGAACAACTGGACTACGCCAAGGCGAGTTTGACTCTTCTATAACTCCCATTTCGAGCAGCCTATCTATTTCGCTGAAAGCTTCGGCTTGCCTCGGAGGCGAAAGAGGAAAATGTTTACTTTTGATTGGGACTGCATCACCAGTATCAATATGATGCTCAACCAATCTCGTTTGCCCCAATCCTAACTTTTCGAAGGAAGGAAACGTCTCTATGACTTTCTGCAAATTGACTTTCTGGGTTGGTGACAAATCATGGAAATTTATTTCGTCATCATTTTTATTATTAAAGTCTATGCACTCCACACTGGGAAATATTTCGGGCGCCAGCGCAAAGGCTCTCCAAAAATCAACCCCGAAGTAAGCTTCTTGAAGAAGCGAAGGAACAAGGTAAAACCGGATGGACTTAGTAACATTTTTGAAAGTGACAGGTAAAGATATCGAGCCCAAGATTTTCTGTTTGTTGCCCCCCGCGGTGTAAACGAACGCATGTAGGGGGTGGTATTCGAAGTTGTTCTCTTTTAAAAATTCTTCACAATTTTTCCCCAAAATAGAGACGTTGGCTCCCGAGTCCAACAAACCCACTATAAAACTGTCTTCTATCTTTACCCTTACCAAAGGTCTTTCATCCTCGGTCAGCATTAGCGTAGTGGTTTGCAACATCCTGCGCTCCTGGACCCGCTGACTATATCTCTGCCTACACTTCAAAATATTTACCGACACCGGTGGCTTTCCAAAAATCGAATACCTTACTCGCTCATACCTATGTTCCCTCTCTTCTAAACTAAGTGGAAAATGCGTCTGGCAAGCGACGTCCCTATTCAGACGTTGCAAAATTCTGATCGGTTTAACAATCGCGGATGAGGACGTTGGACTATGTGAGTCTGAACATTGGATTCCGGAATAATCCGGTTTTCTATTGCGCCGGTACTCCAACGCCTCTATCTGCGGGTCAGCTTCGCAATCCTCGCCTTCCATCCTCATGTCCGGTGTTATCGTGCGGGCCTCGTTGACCTGACGTCCATGGTAAGTGGTTCCCAATATCTTGCTTTCTTTCAGAACTTGTTCCCCTCTTCGTGCTATATCGCGTAGATCATGCAAGGTCCTGGCATCCGCATTGAAGAGCATTAGCTTAAGGCCACTGTTGACGTTCCGCTTTATTATGTCAATCAGCAGGGCTTCAGACATCGGTTCTCTAAGACGTGCGTTAAGTGCTACTATGTCAGTGTGGAACACGTCGTATGACTCACTTATCTTCTGCTTACGCATTGAGATTTCCATCATAATCTCGTGGTCACTTTTTAGGGTACCAAACTCCCGCTTCAGTGAGTAGCACAGGAAGGGATAGTTCGTGTTGGGATTTTGCCTGGTAAAAAGCCAGTACCATTCTTCAGCCCGCCCCGACAGAAATAAGTGAAAACTTGCCATTAACTGATCGCTAGAACATTGGGTCCGCTCGCACAAAGTGTCCAACTTGAACAGGAAGTCCGCGACGCTTCCAGTTCCATCGAAGGAAACCTTCCAATCCTGTGGTTTGACTGCGATGCCACTGGGAACGATGCTGGCCTGGTTGTTCACGAATGTCTGGGCTTGGTTTGCTTCCATCCTGTTGATATTTCTAGCGTAGCTAGCACCGGCTTGTGATGAGGGTACTGCCGCGTTAAGTAAGTCCATGTTTTCTCTAATCGTTCTCATCTCGTTCCTCATCTCCTCCTGAGAAGTCCTGAACAGCTGACGTAGCACGTTCACCCACGAGTCTCCAGGAGGGACCTCGGCATTGCTCCTTTGCGTAGTGATCCTATCACCTAAAGTGTCAGGAGGTATACGGTCTTGAACCGAAGCTCTAGCTTCCCCCTGTATACCTGTTGACACGCCAGTTGAAGGGTCAAAAATATTTTGCATTGGATCTGCTGCCATGGACGAGTCAAGGATATTAGTACTAGCTGGTCTATCCATTTTATGGTTGGAAGCAGGATTCAACACTATCCTGGTCGGATCTCCCGCGCCCGGACTACCTATTGGAGAATGCAGTACCAGAGGCCGATTGGTGGGTTGCTTCGGAAGCGCCCCTCTACCCTGACTTCTAGGCTTGCCCCCACTTCCTCGTACAGAGTTCCTAGTAGTCATGCGTTCAGCCGACCTGTCCATGTTGAATTAAATCTCCGAACCAAATTTAAAAACAGAATTTACAGAAAAGGGTCGGTTACAAGGGGCGGTTGGAAGGTATAAAGTCACGATTCACTCCCCCCACCCTATAATACCGACGATTGAAAAGCTTTGAAAAATAAAAATTTAATTAATGCAAATTTTCCTAACCGATATTTGCATCAACTGATTACCGCGAATATGTCAAAAAAAAATAAATATATACATATAAATATACATATTCTGAAAGAAATTGATTATTAGTAAATATACGTGTTGAAATGTACTATGTAAAAAGCAAAAACGGTATAAAGTTTGGCAAAAGCTAGTTGTGTATTTATATATTGAATGGGAATGCTGACATCCCATCATTAGAAGGCATAGGCATAACAAAAAAAAACGAAATAACACTAGACAGGGACATTCTTCCAGGTACACCTACCGCAATGCAGGGGTGGTTAAAAGACACCTCGCCCTGAGACATGTTGGTGTACCGTGACGAAAATTGGTAAAATTTTTAAACTTATTTGGACTCCAGTACTCCGGACCGCAATGCAGGGGCTGCTAATGGCTGCCTCCCTGAGACTGGTCGGAGCACTGGATACCAGCGATCAAAAACGTCAAAACTTTATTTATTAATTTTTTTTTTTTTTGAAACACCCCTCCTCAACCACGCCGCAATGAAAGGATGCGGTTTGGTACCGCGTTTCCCCAGACTTGCGCAGTTGGAAAGACGTGATATGGGGTCCCTACTCCTCCTCCCGCAATGCAGGGGCTGCTAAGGGCTGCCTCCCTGAGACTGGTTGGAGAAGTAAGGATCCTACAAAAAAAAATGCATACAAAAAAAAACGAAGACAAAACAAAACATCACGTTCGGCAAAAACATAAATATTAATAATCCCAAAACAGAACTAAACCCCACTTAGCGGACATAATATTTTCCCGAAGCCGACATCGGACAACAGACCCGGGACAACAAAAAAAATTGAAACTACAAAAAAACTAAGTGCGTTTAGCACTACCTCACCGGGTGAAATGAAAACTTCCGGTGGACATGACGTTCAGTCTCGTGGAGCCCTTAGCTACTGAACACGATGACCAATCCGGACAACTTGATCAGTCCCACCATCCCGTCGCAACGCAGGTGGCGGCTCCTGGGCCTGCCTACCTGGGACTTACGGGATAGTGAAACCTCACAAGCTGACCCGAAAGGTCACCGCGGTCAGCGCTTCGGTTTCCACGTTGGGCGCCATCTGTTATGGAATTCGCAACAAAATGGAGCAGTAAGGAAGGCGGTCGGCATGATATCAATGGTGCACAGTGGCTAGTCATTGTCGGCTGGGGTGGGCTCTTGCCAACCTTACCGTCCTGCGCCATAATCAGAGAAAGGTCTAATCATGCCTTTGAATACGCGGGGAAATGCACAAAACCGCGCAAAAACAACTATATAAAAACAACATCCGGTTAAAACACCGGATGCCACGGACAGACCGTTGACATTTAAATATTCAAAATACAAAAACTCAAATAAAACGGAAAATCAAATAAATTCAAAAGAAACGGGCAACTAAAATATTTAAAATGAAAATCAAAATTCAAAAAATAATCGAAAATAGAAACGAAATTAAAACTGAAATAACGAACGGAAGATAAGAAAAAAACAGATAAATTTAAATTAGCAAAAAAAAAACCCTGAAATTTTAAACGAACCGGAAATGACCGGTTACCATGCTGAAAAAGGAAAAATAAAAAAAAAGAGGCCGAACAATATAAGGGGGCGCCGCGGGTGTGGTTGCGACGCCCTGGTGCTGACCCACCCTCATCCATGGCCATCGGTGCACCAAACCGAATCCCGATGGCCCCTTACCAGGATTCCTATATACCTTCTAATTAATGGAAAGATTCAGCATTCCCATTTTTAACAAATTTATTCAAAATTCATTTACAACTAATTAAATCGACTTATGCTAGTATAACTATTTTATAGCAAACGAAAAAAATTTATTTGGTTGTACCGAGTTTTCTCAAAAAAAAATTTGGGTTTTGGTCTTATTAGATAGTTATGTTATTCATTTTATTTCATTTTATTTTGTCTGGGTTTGGCCGTTTTTACTTTTTTTTTTGATTAGGTATTTTAAGTTAGGGTTTTCGAATTTTATTTTATTTTTAAGTCACATATTATTATTATTATGTTCATTTATTTTATTAAAAAAATTTTTGTTTAAGTTTTATTTATAACCGCTTTATGAAATAATAGATCTACGCTTATACCTATTTCGCAATATTATATTATTGAAAATTACTGCTAGGCTACAAATTTTGGTATCAATATTGATGTATTTAGAAGTTTAATTGGAATCGAAGGGACATTATATCTTAAAATTCTTAATTAATTTTTTTATTTTTTCGCCCATACTCTGTCTTAACTTTCCAAAAGTGTAACTAAATTTAATAAATGACCCTAACGGTCCACGGACTACCATTTAAATGGAAATCGATATTACAATTATTTTATATCATATAGTTTTTAATTCTTTTGCTAATTTTCAATGTAAATGGAAACTGATGGTTAAAAAAAAACCAATAGCTATAAATTTAATTATATTTATAAATAAAAAAAGGCAGTAAAGCAGTCGAAATTTAATTTACTTGTTTAAACCTTTTTGTATTGTTTTTCATGTATACGTATGCTAATAAAAAAAAAAGTTGTACATTAAACACTTATTAATAAACGCTCAAATAGCAATAAAGAATTTTGCATTATAAGCAAACATTTTTGCTTTCGTAAAATCGCAGCAAAAGTATTAAGTAACTCACATTCTTGCAATTTTAAAGAATTGAAGTACTTGATAATTTGGCCATTTAAATACTAGATTTTATAATAAAGACAACAAACACTTAAACGCATTGCTCTAATATGAAGTCAAATTCTTTTTTTTTTTTTGTTTTTTTTTTAGAGGAATGCGTCAAAGTAAATCAATTTTCATTTCATATGAAATTTTTTTTTGTTTTTGAATACTACGGCCTGGGGTTTTATACGTTCGTCAAGCTCAGGTTAAACTAAGTTAGCTTAAGCTACATTCACTTTGTTTAATTTAATTCTATATTATTTGCAAAAAAAAACAAAACTAACTACATCAGGTTGATCTCACCCATTGTTGCAGTAGGCTGTTGGTCGGGCGCTACTGTTATTGTTGTAGGTAATAGTGCAGCGGGCCTACATTACGGCGGCCCCTGCTGTTGTCACTGCTGGTTATGTTGTTGTTGCTGGTGGTGCGACGGGCCTATGATAGGGCGGCCCTCGCTGTTGTCACCGCTGGTTACAGTTGTTGCTGCTGCTAGTGCGGCGGGCCTATATTACGGCGGCCCTCGCTGATGTCACTGCTGGTGTTGTTGTTGCCGATGGTATACTGCGGTGGGCCTATAATACGTCGGCCCCCGCTAATTTCACTGCTGGTTGTGTTGTTACCTTTGGTTGTTGCTACTGCTGCTGAGGCTAGTGCGGTGGGCCTATATTAGAACGGCCTTCGCTGTAATTACTGCTGCTGGTATTGTTGTGGTTGCTGCTAGTGCGGTGGGCCTACATGAGAACGGCCTTCGCTGATGTCACTACTGGAGGTCGTCGTGCGCCCTGGTGCGCGTTGTTGTTGTTGCGGTTTATGGCGGTGGGCCTATGTGAAGGCGGCCCCCGCTGTTGTCAATGCTGGTGTTGTTGTCGTTGCTGGATATCCAGAAATATTGTTGTGGCTGCTGCGACTGCTGCTACTGATGTGGTTGTTGTTGTGATTTATTTTTGTTGTTCTGTGAACTTTTCCTGTTGTTGGTTTGTTTGTTTTAGCTATTTATTATCACCAAGTTGTTATTTTTGTGGTGGTTTTTGTAGTTTAATTTTGTAGCTTTAGTTTGCTTTTATATTCTTTTTGCAGATTTTTTTTTTCTTTTGTTTGTTAATTTTGTTTACGCACGCACTTTAAATTTGCGTTTATATTTATTCTTCTGTTTTCTTTTTGCAATTATTTCACAATAGTAAGCCTATAAGTAAACGCTGTAGGTTAGCTGTACAGTATATTCACACGCGTAACACGATTTCTTTTACCGTGGAAATAATTAAATTTATACTTCTGTATGTACACACATATACATATACAGAAGAAAAACAACGCAATCACTTTTTTTAAACAACTTTTTCGCGAAATGCTGCTAACATTTTTTTTCTTTTTACACGCGCACGACCGCTCGGTTCAAATCATGTATACTTTTTGAATTGGTCGAATGCCGGTGACGCTGCTATGCCCAAAATTATTCACTTAACGCGACTGCGCAATGGAAAAGTTCCGTTGCCCGTTGACGTGGCGTGATTATTGCCAAGTGGAACATTCTGATTGGTCGTTACCATCAGATGATTGCTATGAACGGATTGAACCATTTGGTGCTGCCACCTCAGCAAAAATCACGCACTTTCCCGTAGCTAAACGTCAAACCGGAAGGTGAATCAAAACTGTCACCCAACCAATCGCATTGAACCAAATAACAATTACTATCAATTGAAAGTAAACCATAACAAACTTTAACTCGTTGCACCCTCCCAGTAAGATAAGACTCAAACCATTTGTGTATAAATCCGCGAAAACCAGCACAGTATAATTTGTTCAATAAAATATTGTGGTCCACTGTGTCAAACGCTTTGGTTATGTCAACGAAAAGACTAGCGCCATTTTTTTTACTGTCCAGCTCATTCTAAAAGAGCATCCTCTGTGGAGCGGCCAGTTCTAAAACCAAACTGTATTGGACTAAAATAATACTTGCTTTCAAGGAATAGCAAAACTCGGCTTTTAAGTGCCTTTTCAGATATAGCAGGTTATAATGATATTGGCCGGTAGTTATTTTTATCTTCCTTACTTCCCTTTTTAAATTAAGGAATAACTATCGCACATTTTAAATCGTCAGGGAAGATACCCGAATAAATACTAGCGTTAAATAAATATTTCAGAACATCCACAATATTCAAAGCTACGTTCTTTAGTAAATTATTTGAGATACCATCGTGTCCGCAAGAACTAGAGTTATTTAGATTTTTGATTATACTTAAAACTTCCAGGCCTGAGAAGGGGTCAAAAACGAAGCTACTCTGTGAGCTAGTTGTGTCGCCACCGGACATGACACACGTACATACCGAAGTATTAGAACGCCCGACGGAAACGAAGAAATCATTCAGTAAATTAGATACAATAGAGGGATCAGAAATGACATTGCCACATTCGTTCAGAGTAATAGTCCGCTCACCACCCGGATTGCTCCTGTTAATAATATAATTAACTACCCCCATTCCCTTTTGGAGTTGCCACAACAACTTAAAATTCTATTCCGAAAATATATAATATTTTCTGGATCCGCGCCTGATACATATATATATATATATGTATTATTTGGTTTTCCAACTTCTGCGCAAATGTTGATTAGGTAATAGCTCTCTTATAAAACTTAAAAATGTTATAAAACTTTTCTGAATTGTGTTCGGCGACACATAAAACTTGCAGGGAGAAAACGCATTTTGACAGTTAATAGGGAGAGGAAGTTGCAAGTTTCTGTTGGGGGAATTTCACTAGTAATATTTGCAAGTAAAAATAGCTGATCGTCACTAAGCAAAACAACAACAAAAACTGCAAACTTTGTTATACAAGAATGAAAACAGCAACAGCTGTTTTGCTTGCAAGTGTTTACAAATTCCTGTTGTTAAGAACAAGTGCGTTTACTGTGCACCAATGTTGAAATAAGTTCAAATCAACCTGGAGAAGATTCATTCAAGATAATTCACGTTAGAGCTCGAGAATGAGACAGAATTAGGGCTAAGTCGTTGCTGAAAAGGGTGAAGAGCAATGGACCCAAGTGACTACACTGAGGTACACCGGAAGTAACGTCAATTGACTTTTAAAAATAATTTTTGAACAGATCTTTTTGAGTCCTAATTCTTAGAAAAACCCAGCAAGTCAAGTTTTTGAATCAGAGGCACATGGTTTACTGAATCAAAAGCTTTACTGAAATCAGTATAAATTACATCCGTTTGCTTAGTAGCCAAAAAACTATTCCGGACTAAAGATGTGAACTTAAGTAGGTTGGTGGTGGTTGATCTTCGACGTGCTGGTATGGTGACAGTAAGGAAATACACGTGTGCTGAAGTTGACAAGTAATTATTTGTTCAAACATTTTAGGAATAGCTGAGAGCTTAGCATTCCCTCTATAGTTCTCAATATTAGATCTACAACCTTTTTTGTGCAGAGGTATAATAAAGGATTGTTTCCAAATTGATGGAAATGACGCCGATTGCAACGATAATGTGAATAATATCAAGATCGATTCTTATAAGTTTACGGCACAATACTTAAGCACACAACTAGGAATACCATCAGGTCCTGGGGAAAATATCGGTTTCAATGCTAGGAGACTCTGAAGTACAGTAGCGCAATCAAGCACTGGATCCAGAATACAGTTAAAGGTTGCTATGCTATACGGATAATTACCGGTTTGGACACATTTAGACGAATAGGTCGACTTAAAAAAATCTGCCAATAATTCTCAATTACCCTCAAACGACAAGCAATATGGAAATCCTAAAAAATTCAGATTTGCATCTTTTTAAGTAACACTTATAGCAATATTGATTTAAGCACTGGAAGTTAGAACGAGCAACAGGGTATTTAGAAAAATCCTCAGAATTCTCAGATCTTTTAAACCGTTTATAAAACCTAGATTTGATATTATTGAGGTTCACAAGTTGTCTTGAGAACCAAGGAGGCTTATTAGTTTTAGGTTTAACGAAGTAAACCGGAACACATTGGTCGACAAAGCCATAAAGGTAGCTGTAAAATATGAATGTAGCAGAATTCATGTCATTACATGCATAGAGGTCTGACCAGTCTGGGGTAGCAATCAACTGATTGAGCATATCAAAATTCGCCTTGTAAAAACATCTCGAACGATATCGAGGATTTACTTTTATATAATATATCTTGGGCTGAACAGTTTCCAGTGCCCAGTTCCAGTCCCATTTCAAATGTGGGCTGAAAAGGATCTTCAGGTAGAGATAATGGCGGAGTTCTACTGAGACCAATCCCTATTGAATTATCAACCAAGGCTAGGTCTAACAACTTGTTTTTTGAGTTTAACACATTATTGATAGAAAAAGTTGTCCAAACGAGGGCTTTACTGTTATCAACTCAATATCATATGTGCTGTCATACATGAACAGTTCAGCAGAAATGCTTGAGGCAACAGTGATAAGGACACCACCTGCTCTGTACTGACGATCTCACCGAAAAACAACAAAAAAAAATTAGGAAGAAAATATTTTCCACATATATGAGCCCCGAGAAAAAAAGCGTTTAATATAAGTGCGGAAAATTTACAAAAATTTACGATTTCTGTTCCCGCGATTTCTTATACAATATTAATTTTGAAGAATCGAGCGATTAGTCTTGCTCCTTGCAGTGATGGTGAAAGTGAGAACTTAAATATAGTATAGCCCGAGGATGCCAAAAAAGTGTCAGAAATGAAGGCGTGGGCTAAACGAAATCATGTCTCACACAACGTAGTCCCCGATCTGCTCCAGACTGTTATAAGAAACAAGATTAATTATTCCGATTTGCCTTCATGGGCAAAAAACCTTTTGGGGACAGGTCAAAAAAAAGGTGACTATTCAAACGATTCCAAGTGGAGAGTTTTTGTATCTCGGGTTATATAATCTTTAAAAACCACTCCTTGAAAATAGCAACATTGTAGTGCTTGATGTTGGAATAGAGGGTCTCAAATCCCCTTTCCACTCCTTGAAAATAGCAACATTGTAGTGCTTGATGTTGGAATAGAGGGTCTCAAATTATATTAACAATAGAATAAAGTATTATAGCAGATTTTGGGAGCGAGAGTTGAAATTTTGTAAAGAAGTGGTTCTTTTAAGATAAATGGTCTTGCGGTCAACAATAACATCATTTTAAAGAGATTCCTTTATTCTGTTGTGATTCGCCAGCTCTAGCCTTTATAACAGGTATACGATCACACACTGGTAAAACAGTTGTACAAAATGTAATCAAATGGGAGAATACAAGAATAGAAAAATGTGTTTTTCAAAAAAGTACAGAGGTTGACGTCTGATTTGTCGTTTAAAAATCGAGCGGATCCTTCACATCACAGTGCCGCTTTCCAACGAAAGCATCTTAGAAGCAGTGAATTGCAATATGCTATCCCAATTTCCAATCGCCCCAATGCAAGTTGTAGATCTTGGTGTTTGTAAAAAGTTGCTGAAATTAGTGATTAAAAGAGGCTAAAATAAAAGAAAAATAAATTTTCTTTCAAAATTGTTCCTTCTGAATTTGGACGGATTTGCAGAAATTAAGACGAAATTAGTAATTGGAAAGCGACAGAATTTCTGCAATTTTTATTGTATTGCTAATGATCTTACTACCATTTTCTGCTACTGATGCGGGTGTGGGAATACTTTCTAATGAAAAGTCCTACAGAAAATTAAGTAATGTGCCCAACAAATGTTAGAAGAATTTGTGGATTCGTGTGGCAATATATATGGAAACTCCTTGGTTAGTTTCAATGCCCATGGCTTACTGCACTTAACTGAATGGATGGATTTTCCGCTTACAAGTACGAAAACCACATGCAGAATGTACTTGAAAAAGCTTATAAATAAACCAAATAAAATTTTGCAACAGCTATACTTAAGGCTAGAAGAAAGAAATGTAACAGAAGTTGGTTGCAATAAAACTTCGAAAATAGGTTCCTTCAATATAGACAGTAAAAACGAAAAGACTCTTACCGTTCTAGCAAAAAATCTGACCCCATTAAAGTATCAAGTGAGGAGTCCGGGCATGTTGTAGTAACGGCACAGGGTTTTTTAGGCTTCTTTGATGAACCACTGGAATCTTCCTTTGCATTGGGCATTATATTAGCTAGTAAGGATTTGTTTCTTACTACACATATGTGTTTACAAAATTCACAAAATTTACAATCAATTAGTACTACACATATTATAACTATTTACAAAAGATATATTTTTAAATACATATATTCGCAGGCTTCGCGTTTCCCAAAGAATGGATACCTGTAAAATACGAATAAATAAGTAATTAATCACTCTAAGTAAAAATATGAAAAACAGCATTCAGACTGGAAGTTAGAGAGATTAGTAAATAGATTAAAGAAACAGTGTACATGCAAAGAAATGACAAAAAAGTTGACAAAAGAAGTTAACATCTACAATTTATTTATTAAAAACTACTTAAATGTATATGTATATATACATTGTATCATAATTAATCCTATTATTTTAATTTACTCCTAATGTGCTTATACCTATTGTGACTTAAACTAATAAAATTTTTAACAGCTAATACTTTATCTTTGTGCATACTTGCGAACGCAGCTGTCAAATAATAATAATAAATTGTTAGTAGCATTTTTTTATCATAAAACCTTTCAAAAAGATCAATGTTTACCTAATACCATATCCACTAACTTAGGGCTAGCGAAATACTTTTTGGAGCTCTTGCCATTAAAATTGTACTCCCAGACCAAGCCGTCGCTATACAACTGGTGCAGGACCTTCTCGATGGTACCCTTCGATGCTTTGAGGTTGAATATGATGACCGACTGAAATAGTATAACAATTATATAGTAAGTATTATAGATAATGGTATTAATAACTTACCATAGCGTCGGAGTAGGCCTTGGGTTTAAGGTGCTCCTCCACCTTCAGAAGCGTTTCCTCGTTCCCTATGGGAAGCAAGCTTTGTAGCGTAGTTAGCTCTTCACATACAGCTTCGCCAGTGATCCTGCTTACGCCACGCTGCGTCTTTGTGGAGAGCACCTTACACTCTCTCAGCAATACGCCTTGGGCCAGTACCGCACTACGTTCAGGCATCTGAAATTAAAATCGAGTTTCATTACATATATTTGAACTTAAGTTTACTCGGGAGAACACGAACCGTTTCGGACAGGGTTTGTTCCATTGCAGACATCCTTTTATTCAAATCCTTCAGCCGAGCCTCAATCCTCCCAAGCACCGTCAATACCCGCTCTATTCCACCAGCTTCAGTGCTAGCGACGGCTGGCTGGGTGACAGTACGCTCGCCAAGTGGATGGGATACCTCGAAACGACGTCGCACTGCAATTAAATAAGCATAAATAGCAAATAAATAGATATAGGATCTTTCATTGGTTCAACTATAAGGACAATTCTAACCATTTGGCTGGCTGGTACCCGGCCCCTCCTCATCGCGCAAAAAATACAGGAAATTCATTTTTAACCTAAGTATAATTATAAAACAAATTATGTAATAAGGGTATTAAAATATATCGATTGCCTACAGGAATAGAATAATACTTAAAGTCTAAATCTTCTTTTCGAACTATTTGAATGCCCTCATCTATAATTTCAGCTACTAAAATACCTAATCTAGATGAAGACACAACGGGCTCTCTAAAAACGTCGCCAACCTGCGTCAAAACAATGGCACCAAAACTATTTTCTAATTGTTGTTGACAATTTTTAAAGAACCAGTTTTCTTACTGTAAAAGAAGCTATCCTTTTCATTACTAAAACTTATAATAAATTCCTCCTTTTCTAAAATATTGCTAGAATCCGTAAAATCTCTTTGTTCTTCTATTCTTAAAAACAGTTGCTGCAGTATGTTCGTTGGACTTTTTATAACTTTCTTAATGTGTTGCATGTAATTCTCAAACTTATATGCCGAAAAGTTATCTGAGGGTCAAAAATTCTCTACACAAGCGCTTAAATGCAATAGACTGTGAACATCGAAACTTATTAAATGCGCGCCATAAATATTGCCGAATAACTTTACAAACTCTTTTAGCATTTCATTCGCAACATTACATTTTATTTTACAGGACCTCTCACAAGAGAGAAGCCGAATCGCGGAGTGCAACAATAAAGTGATAGTAAAGGGTGTCGGGTATGCAGTCCTTTAAAATGAACAAACTAGAATACAATAAAAACTGCTGTCTTCTGTCGACTTCCAGTTGCTTATTTCACCCAGAACGTACTTATTTAGAAACATCAATTTTTCATTCATTCTTGTTACGTTCCCTCTTTTAATAAGTAACTGTAGCAGTTTCTTAGTTACACCCAAATCCACTAAATGCAAGGGTTCTAAAGGAAATTGAGAAACGATAGCAATGTTTATTGATTCTAGCAAAATTTCATTATGTTTGTATATTTCTAAATGGTGTGTAATGTCTACCGTATTCTGGAAAGATAAATCTGTTCTTAATTCTTCTACATTTTGAGAAAAACTAACCCTCCTCTCCATATACCGTCCTTCCTGTATACATTTCGGGCAACTATTTTTCCCTGTATGGGACTTTACACCAGTTACGAAAGCTCGCGCTGGCGTATCGCATGTGAAAACTCTAATACTAAATGGCTTTAAAACTTCCCCGGGCCCTAATCTCACTCCATTCTGATATAAAATATTAACTTATCCGCAAAATTCTAATAAAAAACTATTCACCTCAGTCGGCTTACTCATTCCCGAGTAGCAAGCGATGAGAAAGGGTCTGGAAGTCGGATAGTCTACTACTTGGGCCACAATGTCCGGTTCGAACTTTTGTAAAGTTTAAGTCCGTCTATGCCTACATCTATTGAAATTTGTTCCAAGTTCTCCAAAAAGTAGAACTCTCTATAACTAAAGTTATATTGTATTCCCAAATACAACAGTTCGCCCTCGGGAAAAGGTCCTATTTCAATTTGTTCCCTACTCGTATTCAAAACTGTTCTAGCATCCGAGCGAAGCCCTTTAAGTCCGGCTTAGTCCAAAGAATGTAAAAGGTCTGTAAGACTAGTTTGTGTAGTATTTTGTCGTATAGCCCATTCCTTAAGTGCTCTACGTACGTAAGGAGAGTTGTTCTTCCACGCTTTCTACCGTCTCGTCTTCGTCAAAGAAAAACCTTTCACTATCGTTATCACTATCATAACCACCAATAAAGTCTAAATTAGGTCCCGGACTGGTGGATAGCGCATCATCGCTTGTTACTAGAGGATTGAGTGCCGCCCTACTTGTTGATGGTATATCATCACTATCTAAATTAGGTGTCTCATCTAGTTTTCGAAATTTTGCTTTTAACTCCTCAAAATATGCTTTTTCCTTACTCATAAGATTAGAGAATGTTCGCTTATTCATATTTGTGTATTGTTTAATAAGAATATATGGTAATAATAATAACGATAGTAATAATAATAACAAGAATAATAATGATAACAATAATAATAATAAAAATAATTTCGATAGTAATACTCGTAATAATGATATAAATGTTGATAATAATAATAATGATATAAATGTTGAAGTGTAGTGTCCTTGAGTGCACTTTAGTGCAATTGTCCTACAAATGAACTGTAAATAGAAATTTAAAACAAATTTAGTAATAACAAACAAACATAAAAAAAAAAAATTCGAGCACTGCTCCAACAACAATCACGATAACAAATAATAATGGAATGTAAAAAACTAAAAAAAATCTACAAATCAAATTAAAGCAAGTATGGTTTACCATAGTGTACTAAATTCAGAGTGCATAATACATATCATTGCAATATACAATCGTCTACTGAATTCTTCATTATATATGTTATAAAAAAAGGTGTGACTCAACTTCTCTCTACCTTCCCTTTTTTCTTGAGCTGTTAGGGATTGGTCTTATTAAACTTCTCAACAATTTTCAGTGTTCTACTATAACTACTTCTATCAACATCAGTGCGAAAATTCCCCTCTAAATGCCACGCCCCTTTTCTACAAGTAAATCTACAAAATTGTCGAGCCCACTTGAATATACACAAAAAAATCATCAGTGGAAACTGGACGCACAGAAGATTTTTATTATTTTGTATACCTATCATCGGTGCTGGGCGTTAAATAATTAAATTTTTAATTAACTTATTAATTAATTAAGAAATTAACTGCAATTAAATCAATTCATTACATTAAGTTAATTGTAACTTTTAAGAAATTAGATTCAAAATTGTTAATTTTAGAAGTTGCAACTAACAATTAATTGTTAATTTTTTAATTGTTTTAACAATTATAATTTGCCCAACACGCCTTACAAAAAAACGATTGTTCCGGCAATATGGGATTTGGCTAGATATTATTTACTTAACAAGGTAAAAACAAATTGCTTAAGTTTGCATCATCGTACATAAGGACTGAACACTTAAAACCGTGATGCATATTCATGAAATGTATAAAGCCTTCGACACAGCCGAAGACAGCGCTTTGTTTTACAAGTTTTGGTAATGGTTTCCTTTAGGTGTAAACTGCTAAAACACGCCCAAAAATGTCGGGAGAGGTATCAAAGGACGCGTTTTGACCTCGGTAACAATAATCCGGAAGCGGATTTAAAATTTTTTGTTTCAGTGAAAAGTTATTCGCAAAAAACCCAAAAATTACCCAGGTTCGATCCGAAATAAGGGCTTGATCCAAGGTATTTATGTGCAGATCACCTTTCTGCATAGGCGGCCTTTGGCCGCGCTAAAAAAAAATAACTCTTAGCCGGTCCAACACCGGCCACGCAGTCCACAGTATTTCTGCGCAGAACACACTTTTGCACTTTTCGGTACACCCTAATCTGTGATTACAAGAACCACATGAAAATGACAGAAAATTTTCAACTTTGGTTGCAAATATCTCCTCATTGAAACAAAAACTGGAAAATCCGCTTCCGGATTATTGTTACCGAGGTCAAAACGCGTCTTTTGATACCTTTCCAGATAACTTCGGATGTGTTTTAGCAGTTGTCTCCTAAAGAAAACAATTACCCAAGTTTTACCTAACTTATGGACAAACTAATAATATTCTTATCAATTATTTGTTCCCTATTTTTTAATGACCGCTTTGGCCACAACTAAATATAATCAATAAATGCACATGCGCATGTACAATTGCATATTGTGGTGACACTATAACATTTTCCTGATCTTGGTCAGCTACACTAAACTAAACTCACTTTGGCAACAGCCTGTAGTGTATTCATACAAGCATATGTACATAACGTGCAATAGCCACGACCTACATGTCTGTTTGTATGGACGCATTTGATAAATGCATTTGACACCTTCGGCCAATAGCGTAGCTTGAAGTATGTCAATGCTATAGCTTAGCCAACATTTATTCTAGCGCTCTGCTTGACTTTGTGCTAAGCATTTCCATTGGCTAAAGAGAGCATTGGCCAAGCTGAATTTGAATTCAGCTATGTGGAAGTCAAGAAAGAGGAGGAGTTTATGAAATCGCTTTCTGTGACAAGAACTAGTATAAATAGAGTAAGATGATTCAATAAAAAAAGGACTTGAAATGAAGAACTGACGTGCTCGTCTATTACTTTTATGTATATTTCGGCTGTCTCTTTGATAGCCTATCTGATCGGCTGAACTTCCTCAGCCTTATAAAGAAGGAAGTCCCCATAAAACTAAATACACTATCCCCATAGGACCACCACATGGCGATCCTGCCAAACAAATCCTAGAAGGATCAGAGCAAGCCCCAGTTGAGGCAAAACGTTAAATAAAACACCTTCAAAAGTCAAATGAGCGACGAAGAGATCATCACCCAGGGTGAATTCGACGCGATTTTCGCCAAATATACGGAGCCCTATGATCCCGAACCAACCGAATTTTCAGAAACTTACCGAATCTATATAGCAACCCCAATCGAAGAGAGGCCAAGAAGGCTTACTATAGAAGAATACAAAGCGAGACAGGCCAACCGAAGAATACAAACCGCAACACCTCCACCGAAGCAAAAGAAAAAGAAACAACGCAGCGGTAAACAATTCCAGCAAAGAAAGGCAAAAGCTATTCTCTATAGGGATTTAAACTTAGAATATAAAAAAGAGACTAAATTAGAAATCATAAGTCAACTAAAAATGTTAAAATATAAGAAATAAAATATACTAAAAAAACAAAAAAAAAAAAATAAAAAATAAAAATGGGCTCACAAAAATCAAAGATAAGTGACCCAAAGGCCAACGTAGTCAATGAAGTTGTATTAGACAACAAGCAAAACGGTTCCTCTAGCCTCATAGAAATCCTATTAATAATAATAACCACAGTTTTGATTTTCAATTTAATTATAAAAATCCATGCCATATATAGAAGCCAATTAAAGAAGGCTATAAACAAGTCAATCAAAAACGAACAAATTTAAGCAATGAGTCACTGGCAAAAAGTAGAGGAGAAAATAAAAGTTTCAGGAGAAAATTTCAAAAAGTCATATAAATGTCTAAATAAGACTGTCAAAGTCAAAGATGAAACATTCCTTAAGCACATTACTATCCTCTTCACAGAATTAGAAGCCATAAGGAGTATTTCTAATGCATACTTTGAAAGACTCACAAAAGAGCACAGAGCACATGCATTAGACACATTCTGGCGCAAAAGGGACAAAATATTAAGAATCGTATCAAAATACGGATACGAGATTGAAATCCCGCATACAATTAACACACACATCAATTTGCCTACAGAAATTTTCGACCCAACTCATATTCAACAAGAGTTAGCAACAATGTCGGAATTTAATTTACAACTAGCCTCAAAATCAATTCCTAGTTTTTCAGGGAATTACAAAGAACTGGATGCATTTCTGAAAATCATTGAAATCATCTACAATGATTTAGCAGAAACCGCAAAAACAGCTGTCAAAAATAAATGCAAAAGCACAGCCACTATACCCCAAATCCAAAACCAGTTGGCAAATCTGAACCAACGAAATTTGAGCGTCCAAAATTATAAAAACAAAATTTTACAATTAGTAACCGAATTAAACACTTTACAGATAGGGCAACTAGGTACAAGCGCAACTACCGAACAGAAGGCTCTGATTGCCAATTTAAATGAGCAATATAGCCTGACAGTGTTCGAGAACGGGCTAAGCGAAAGCTTTAAGCAAACAGTATTTGCTGCATTACCAAAGACTTTCGATAGCGCTGTTAGCCTGGCTCTGGAAATAGAGCAGGGAACGCAAAACAGCAGCAGAAATGTAATGTTTTTCAGGAATGAAAGACAGAACAATTTCAACAGGAACAACTACCAGAATACCTATAGGCAGCAGAACAATGCCAATAGAGACCATTTCCAGCCTAGATATTCCAATAATAATAATGGTAGACAACAAAACTTTTCAAGGAATGTGCCCAACCAGACACAGAACGGCAATTCCAATAAGTATTCGAATAACTCTTGGCCCACCTCATATAACAATCACCAAAGACAGGGAAGTAATAATTACCAAAGACAGGGAAATAACAACCACAATAGTCGCCGCATGAACGTTGTCCAAATCCAGGGAAACGTAGGCGACCCGGAGGACTACGATGGCAATCTTCCGGGAGACAGGGACATGTAGATAAAAATAAGTCCAGAAACATTTTCGTCATCACAGAAAATCTATCTATTATATAACACTAAATAATTATGAACTTAACAAAACAATGTCTTTCCTGATTGACACAGGAGCAGACATTTCAATTTGCAAAAACCCATTTCACGATGAATTTAACATCGATACTGAAGCAAAATGTAAGCTTACAGGCATAACCAAAGAAGAAATTTATTCCATTGGTACGTCTAAGCTAAATTTCCAAATAGACAACAATAAAACATGTATAAATTTCCAGCTGGTAAACGAAAATTTCCCTATTGCAACAGATGGAATACTTGGTAGAGATTTCTTGATAAAATACCTATGCAAAATCGATTACGAAACATTCACAATGACAATAACATTAGGAGACAAGGAAATTATTTTGCCAATACGCACAAAACTTCTCACTAATAAAACTGTAACTATACCAGCGAGATCCGAAGTAATTCTCCCAATTAACCTAAAGATAGAAGAGGACAGTGTAATTCTCAACCAAGAGATACAAGACGGTGTATTTTTGGCAAAATCGATAGCACCTGCCAAAGGTACGGTACATGTAAAAATAATGAACACTAACAGTCATGCAATCAACTTAAAGGAACTGAGATTCATGACAGAGGGACTATCCAATTACGACATTTTAAGCAGGAGAGACAAGGCAAATTCATACAGTCCCGAACGCTTTGATAGACTAATAAACGAACTAAAACTAGATAAGCTAGACAAAAATACAGAAAATGAGCTAAAAAACATATTTTACACATATCAATCCATTTTCCACTTAGAAGGAGAAAAACTTTCAATAAATAATTTTTACACACAAAAGCTCGATTTAACCGATAACGTACCAGTATACATTAAAAACTACAGACTACCACAAACCCAGCAAAATGAGATTCAAAGACAAGTTCAAGAAATGGTCGACAACGACATCATCGAACCATCAGTCAGCCCCCATAACTCTCCATTGCTTCTGGTACCCAAAAAGAGTAACACTGGCGAAAAGAAATGGCGTCTGGTAGTGGACTATAGAAAGTTAAATGACAAAGTAGTAAACGACAAATTTCCTTTAACAAGACTTGAGGACGTACTAGATGTTTTAGGCAGAGCCAAATATTTCACGACTTTAGGTTTGACAAGCTCTTTTCACCAAATACCTCTGCAAAACGACTCAAGACCACCCACAGCATTTTCGACCCGAGACGGTCACTATCAATTCAAACGTCTACCATTCGGATTAAAAATATCTTCAAACAGTTTCCAAAGAATGCTAACAATAGCACTGAGCGGTCTAAAATTGGAAGCTTTCCTTTACGTAGACGACATCATCGTTTTCATAAGAGTTTTCGACAGGTTAAAACATTACAACCTCAAACTAAATGCAGGTAAATGCCAATTTCTAAAATCCGAAGTAATTTACTTAGGGCATTTAATAACTGACCAAAGGCATAAAAACAGACCCAGCTAAATGCGAAGTAGTACGTAACTACCCCAAACCGACTAATCTAGACGAGACAAGACGATTTGTTGCTTCTTGCAATTATTACAGACGTTTCATACCAGACTTCGCAAAAATTGTAAAATGCCTTAACTCACTATTAAAGAAAGGAAAACCTTTCATTTGGTCAGAAGAATGCGAAAAGGCATTCAATAACTTAAAAGACAAACTAATCAACCCACCCATTCTACAGTACCCAGACTTTGACAAACCTTTTATACTAACAACAGATGCTTCTGATTTTGCGTTAGGAGCCATACTATCACAAGGAGAGATTGGTCACGATTTACCAATTTCCTACGCAAGCAAATCTCTACAAAAACACGACATTATTAAGCCAATTATAGAAAAAGAATTATTGGCAATCCACTGGGGAATAAACTATTTCAGAACATACCTGTACGGTAGAAAATTTATTGTCGTAACTGATCACAGACCCCTAGTATCGCTATTTTCACATAGAAATCCGTCATCAAAAATGACGAGAATTAGAATAGATCTATCAGAATATGATTTTGAAATTGTATATAAACAAGGTAAAATTAACACAAATGCTGACGCACTATCACGAATTAAGTTAGATAGTGACGTACTTAAATCAATGATTCCCACTAGTAAAAATGAAAAAGGAGATAAGAAAGTTAACGTAATAACGAGGAGCAAGGCCGCAAATTTAAAAGAAAATGAAGATAAAGAAATAGCGCCACAAGATAAAGAAACCGGTAGACGCATTAAGGAAAGCATATCTCATAAGAAGCCTGATCAACTTCACATTTGGGAATGCACATCTTTTAATGACGTAAAGAATATGAAGAAATTGAAATTTAATATTGAAAAAGAAAGTGGTACCACAATTGAATTAAGTAATAATGAAGTGCACGTAACTTGTAGCGATGACCCTTTGAATCTAGATTCAATGTTGGAGAAACTACATAGTTGGCTAACGAATTCACATATAAAGGAGCTAGCCCTTTGTGAAAAAGATTATATATATAAAAATATTGATATGAATGTATTCAAAAGGAAATACAATGAATTAGAAATGAATAAACGCGCGCCGATACAAATACTAATATACCAAGCTCCAAGGGAAATAAACAGCATGATAACAAAATATAAACTGATAGACGAATTTCACTGCTCAAACATCGCAGGCCACTTAGGAATTCGAAAAACTATTCTAAAATTAAAACAAAGATACATTTGGAAAAACATGAGACAAATGGTAAAAGAATTTGTAAACAACTGCAGAAAATGCACTCAAAACAAAATTGTTAGACACACAAAAGAGCCGCTTGTGGTGACAGACACCCCGGCATCAACATTTTAAACAATTGCAATTGACACGGTCGGTCCGCTTCGCATATCAAACGGCTATAGATACATATTGACAATGCAATGTGATCTATCCAAATTCGTAATAGCACACCCCATTGGGTCAAAAGACGCAAAAACAGTTGCGACCACGCTGGTTGAACAACTGATTCTCAAGTACGGTTTCATAAAAACATTGAAATCAGATAGGGGTACGGAATTTGTAAATGAGTTAATGAAACATGTGTGCAACCTACTTAACACTAAACAAATATTTTCCACACCATACCATCACGAAAGTATGGGCTCACTTGAGAAAAACCACAGGACACTTAACGAATTTTTACTTTCATTTGCGGACGATTACGAATGGGATAAATGGGTTCCATATTACACTTTCGCTTACAACACGACCCCACACGTAGATACATTGTATTCACCGTATGAGTTAGTTTTCGGTAAATTACCCGCGCTGCCAAGCGACAACATAAATAAACAAACAAAAATCTACGACATTGATGACTATGCCAATGAATTGAAATTGAGACTCCGAAGGTCAATACTCAATGCCAGGAACATCATTAAAACTATCAAACATAAACGAAAGTCAAATTATGACAATAACATAAATAAGGCCGAGTTCGAAATAGGAGACCTAGTGTATGTAAGAATAGAAAATAAAAAAAAAAGCCAAAGCCCATATCATGGCCCATACAAAATTGTAAAACGAAACGGAGTAAACTCCGTAATAGACATTAAGGGTAAACATAAAGAACTACACAATAATATTTTAAAAAAGCACCTAGAAATAACCTAAGGCAAATAAGCCGACACATGTTGGTAAGTACATAAGAATCTACATATAAACAAACTACAATTAAAGAACCACCTAGAAATAAAATAAAACAAATGCACCGACATCTGTAAATAATTATATTCAATATTTTAAGACATCGCAAATAAGAAAAGAAATAAGATAAGCAAAACCACCTACATATGTAAGCAATAACTATAAGAAATTACATTAAGCAAACCATACCCATAGATGTAAGTATGTATATTCACATGAAAGGTATTTACATAACTCCACACAAAAATTTATTTCATTTCTTGAATTAAACGAAATAAATTTTTCTCTTTTGCGGTAAGGGTGTAGTGTATTCATACAAGCATATGTACATAACGTGCAATAGCCACGACCTACATGTCTGTTTGTATGGACGCATTTGATAAATGCATTTGACACCTTCGGCCAATAGCGTAGCTTGAAGTATGTCAATGCTATAGCTTAGCCAACATTTATTCTAGCGCTCTGCTTGACTTTGTGCTAAGCATTTCCATTGGCTAAAGAGAGCATTGGCCAAGCTGAATTTGAATTCAGCTATGTGGAAGTCAAGAAAGAGGAGGAGTTTATGAAATCGCTTTCTGTGACAAGAACTAGTATAAATAGAGTAAGATGATTCAATAAAAAAAGGACTTGAAATGAAGAACTGACGTGCTCGTCTATTACTTTTATGTCTATTTCGGCTGTCTCTTTGATAGCCTATCTGATCGGCTGAACTTCCTCAGCCTTATAAAGAAGGAAGTCCCCATAAAACTAAATACACTATCCCCATAGGACCACCACAAGCCATAGCAAACAAGTGTACATGCGCATGTACATTTGTACAAGGTGGCGCAAAAGTAATCCTCCTTTCAGAAAATGCTATAAATTTTGCGATTGGCCCCTAAAGTCAGTTCTGTTTTGACATTTGTGTAGTAAACACATGCGAAATACACGTTAATAAACAATGTTACGCTACACTGCTCCAGAACGCGGAATATTGCTGACTATTTATTTGACCAATAATCGGTCGGGGCCAAACGGTTACTGTGAATGGTGAGCGCTACAGAGCAATGATCAACGAGTTCTTTTTGCCGCAACTTGATGAATTGGGATTGGAAAACATGTGGTTCCAACAAGACGGTGCAACAGCACACACTGCACGTGCCACAACCGATATGCTAAACATCGGAAGCTTACTTTTGCGCCACCTTGTAAAGGGTGTTTTTTTAGGGGTATAGAACTTCGAATTGAAATAAAACACAAGAAAATCGTTTTAAGGTCCATCAATTTCGCTTTATTGGAAGGATAATTTTATGCCATTAATGTTTAAATATGATTTCGGGCATGTGGCCGCCGCGGCTGGCTCGAATAAAGCCAATTCTACAGGTCCAATTTTCAACCACTTTTTCGAGCATATGGGGCCGTATGTCGGCAATAACGCCACGAATGTTGGCTTCCAATTCCCCTAACGTTTCTGGTTTGTTGGTGTAGACGAGCGACTTCACATATCCCCAAAGAAAATAATCCAATGGTGTCAAATCACACGACCTTGGTGGCCAATTGACAGGTCCATTCCGCGAAATTATGCGCTCATCGAATGTTTCCTTCAATAAATCGATTGTGACGTGCGCTGTGTGGCATGTAGCGCCGTCTTGTTGGAACCACAACTCATCCACATTCATGCCATCCAATTCGGGAACAAAATAGTCGGTTATCATGGCTCTATACCGGTCTCCATTAACGGTAGCTGCCTCTCCAGCATTATTGCGGAAGAAGTATGGCCCAATGACTCCACCAGCCCATAGAGCACACCAAACAGTCAGTTTTTGTGGATGTAATGGCGTTTCAAGGGTCTCATGTGGATTCTCTTCACTCCAAATGCGGCAATTTTGCTTGTTGACGTAGCCATTCAACCAAAAATGAGCCTCATCACTGAACAAAATTTTGCGATGAAAATCAGCATCGAAATCAATCTCATTTTCGGCCCATACACCAAAATTTCTTTAATTCTTGCACAAGCTGGATCTTGTAAGGTCGCAAGCCAAGATCTTTGCGCAAAATCTTCCATAAAGTTGATGGACAAAGCTCCAATTGCTGTGCACGGTGGCGAATCGATTCATTCGGGTCCTCTTCAACACTTTGCTCTACAGCGGCAATTGTTTCTTCGGTGCGCACTGTTTGACGTCTCTGCGGATGCGTATTATCACATAGAGTAAACGTAGTGCGAAAACGATCCATGGTTAACCGAATTAATTGCTCTGATGGACGATTATGTCGACCATAAAATGGACGGAGCTCACGGTAAACTTCGCGAACTGAACCATTATTTTCGAAATAAATTTGCACGATTTGCAAGCGTTGTTCTTTTGTCAACCTGTTCATGATGAAATGGCAAACCAAACTGAACATAAATGACATTAGAGTTGCCAGATTTGACCACAAAATGCCAGTTTTATCTCTATTCGAAAAACAAACCTGTAAAAAAAACACGCTGTATGTATATTATGGTGACACCATAACATTGGCCAGATCTTGGCCAGGTACACTACACTGAGCTCACTTTGGCTACAACCACAGCAAACAAATGTACAAGCGCTTGTACAATTGCATATTGTGGTGACACCACAATTTACCCCTGATCTTGGCCAGGTACACTAAACTAAACTCACTTTGGCAACAACCATAGCAAACCCATGTACAAGCGCTTGTACAATTGCATATTGTGGTGACACTATAACATTTTCCTGATCTTGGTCAGGTACACTAAACTAAACTCACTTTGGCAACAGCCATAGCAAACAAATGTACAAGCGCTTGTACAATTGCATATTATGGTGACACCATAACATTGGCCTGATCTTGGCCAGGTACACTACAATGAACTCACTTTGGCTACAACCATAGCAAACAAATGTACAAGCGCTTGTACAATTGCATATTGTGGTGAGACTATAACATTTTCCTGATCTTGGCCAGGTACACTACACTGAACTCGCTTTTGCAACAGACATAGCAAACAAATGTACATGCGCATGTACATTTGTATATTATGGTGACACCATAACATTTTCCTGATCTTGGTCAGGTACACTAAACTAAACTCACTTTGGCAACAGCCATAGCAAACAAATGTACATGCGCATGTACATTTGTATATTATGGTGACACCATAACATTGGCCTGATCTTGGCCAGGTACACTACACTGAACTCACTTTGGCAACAACCATAGTAAACAAATGTACAAGCGCTTGTACAATTGCATATTATGGTGACACCATAACATTGGCCTGATCTTGGCCAGATACACTACACTGAACTCACTTTGGCTACAACCATAGCAAACAAATGTACAAGCGCTTGTACAATTGCATATTGTGGTGGCACTATAACATTTTCCCGATCTTGGCCAGGTACAAATGTACAAGCGCTTGTACAATTGCATATTGTGGTGACACCACAATTTACCCCTGATCTTGGCCAGGTACACTAAACTAAACTCACTTTGGCAACAACCATAGCAAACAAATGTACAAGCGCTTGTACAATTGCATATTGTGGTGGCACTATAACATTTTCCCGATCTTGGCCAGGTACACTACACTGAACTCACTTTGGCAACAGACATAGCAAACAAATGTACATTTGTATATTATGGTGACACCATAACATTTTCCTGGTCTTGGTCAGGTAACTACACTAAACTAAACTCACTTTGGCAACAGCCATAGCAAACAAATGTACAAGCGCTTGTACAATTGCATATTGTGGTGACACCACAATTTACCCCTGATCTTGGCCAGGTACACTAAACTAAACTCACTTTGGCAACAACCATAGCAAACAAATGTACAAGCGCTTGTACAATTGCATATTGTGGTGGCACTATAACATTTTCCCGATCTTGGCCAGGTACACTACACTGAACTCACTTTGGCAACAGACATAGCAAACAAATGTACATGCGCATGTACATTTGTATATTATGGTGACACCAATCCATTTTCCTGATCTTGGTCAGGTACACTAAACTAAACTCACTTTGGCAACAGCCATAGCAAACAAATGTACGAGTATATGCGCATGTACATTTGTATATTATGGTGACACCATAACATTGGCCAGATCTTGGCCAGGTACACTACACTGAGCTCACTTTGGCTACAACCACAGCAAACAAATGTACAAGCGCTTGTACAATTGCATATTATGGTGACACCATAACATTTTCCTGATCTTGGTCAGGTAACTACACTAAACTAAACTCACTTTGGCAACAGCCATAGCAAACAAATGTACAAGCGCTTGTACAATTGCATATTATGGTGACACCACAATTTACCCCTGATCTTGGTCAGGTACCTAGCATTCGACTCACTTTACTAATAGCCACAATATGCAAATGCACAAGCGCATGTACATTTGAATTTTATGGCTACAGCAAAATACGTTACAAAATGTATGTACATATGTTTTACTTCCAACTTATTAAAAATTTATACTTACCAAATGAAATATTCTTCTCCGTCGTTTAGTTTATTAAAAACTTAAAATCTTTGAAATACGCCAAAACTCGCGCAACCTCTTCGAATTTCCTTTTCAAATGGCGCCGAAAGTAATTTTTTTTTTCCATTTCAGTAATGAGCATCTTACTGTCTCATTCGCACTCATTCAATTTTTTTACAACCCTGAAAAATATCCCTAAAAAATGCGTTGGTGTTGGTATGAAGGAGTAAAAATTATTTATAACATAATTAATTAAAATAAATAAATAAAGAATTGAACTTTGTCTTTCTGCAGAAACATTTTCATTGCGTGGGGCTACATCATTGTGTTAAGTAAGTGTTATTTCACTTTGGTTTGTTACTTTGCGGAATATTAATTCGACAGGTTCACTGTATTTGGGTCATGTATTAACTAATGTCATTGAGGATGCGATTACACGTTATCATCGTATGAAGGGTTACACCACACCCACCACACTAATGAAAGCCGCTACCAAAAAAAAATTAAATAACTTTTTTTCTATTTAATGAATCTGGTAAATTTTTTTTTTATTTTGCAGATTGACTTTTACATTTAACAAAAATGGATAACTGGGACACTGAAACAAGAATTTGGATTGTCCGCCGCTATCACGCACTGGAGTCCGTAGTTTCGGTTCAAAGAGAGTATAGGCGCACGTTTGGCGGCAATCCTCCGAGCAGATGGACCATAATAAGACTTGTAAACAATTTTGCCGAGCATGGGACAGTCAACAGAAGACCTTACCATCGAAACCCTTCAGTTCGAACGGAGGAAACAATCGCTGCTGTAGCTGCTGCCATACAAAACAATCCACGTGTTTCGACAAGAAGCTTATCTGCTCAAATGGGTGTAAGCAGACAGTCATTACAGTCAATTATGCACAAAGATTTGGACTTATTCCCATATAAAATTCAAATGGCCAACAAACTGAACGCTGCAGGCTTGCCGATTCGCTTGGAATTTTGCCAGAAGATGCTTCAAATGGTGGAAGAGGATGGAAACATGTTGAACTGTCTTTTCATGTCTGACGAGGCCCATTTCGATTTAAACGGCAACATAAACAAACAAAATTGTCGAATATGGAGTGCTTCCAACCCACAGATACTCCATGAGACGGAATTGCATCCACTTCGTGTCACAGTGTGGTGTGCAGTTTCATCACGCTGCATTGTCGGGCCCTACTTCTTCGAAGTAAACTGTCACACCGTTACGGTTACTGGAGACCGTTACTTGAGCATGTTGAGAGAGTTTTTCTATCCAGAATTACGCCGAATGAGAATTTCTTTCAACTCTGTGTGGTTTCAGCAAGATGGTGCAGCTCCTCATATAGCCCAACCTGTTATGACAGAATTGCGACGAAAATTTCCCAATAAGCTGATATCCAGAAACTCCACATTCCGTTGGCCACCCAGGTCGCCTGACCTTACTGCACCTGACTTTTTCTTGTGGGGTTATTGCAAACAGGAAGTCTTCAAAGCAAAACCAACAAATTTGAATGAACTAAGGCAATCCATTCGAGAAACAATTGCGGCTATTCCTGTCTCAACTCTCCAAGCAGTAATGAACAACTTTTTGGTAAGATGCCGCACATGCATCGACGAGCAGGGGGGGCATTTAAATTCCATTATTTTTAAAACTAATTAAGCTATATTTAATAAAATTTAATGAGCTTTAACATGAATAAAAGAAAAATGAATTCCATACACTGAAAAAAAAAATTATTTGAGTTTCTTAATGTAGCAAAATTCATCAGCCACCCTGTATATGGTCGCTTCAAATGACATAGCGTGTTCTTCTTCCTCATCCACATCTTATGTAAAAAGCTTAGAAAATAGGCGAATCGTTTTTGCGCGTTCCCGTGCATTTGACATAAGAATTCACCGACGTCAAACGGTAATTTCGTGTTGTTGGCCGTTCGCGTCAACCATATAAATCATTAAATCATGCACCACACTACGGGTGGCAGTTATGATCAATTAAAAGCTGTGAGACTGTCAGTAATCCTATGGTAGTACTATTACATAGCCGTTCCAAGGATGTTGTAGAGCCTATAATAAAACCACAATGGTATGCTCCCGTATTATGAACTAAATTGAAAAGTTCCATCAAAATACAATTTTTATTTATTAAGGTGTGTAAAATGCGACCAATCAACACTTAAATCTGGTAAAATCGGATGAAGGGCATACAAGACTGGTGTGTCTTATCTAAATTGTGCTCTACGCGAATTACACTGTGGAACAAATTCAGGTTAGCAAAAGTTAGGTCGATTCTGAGAGTGAGGGGTGCAAATAGAGGCTAAATTAGAAGACCCTTATCGCGGCGTTTGTTTATGTTAGTTCGAATTTTTCGAACATTTCAAAATTATATTTTTTTCCGTATTTTTATAATTTCTTTTTCAATGTTTATTTAAAACCAACACTGAAAAAATTGAGAAGCATATTATAGATCAAACAGAAAGAAAAAAGACTAAGTTTTGTGGAAAATATGTTCAAAAAGCATGAAAAAAAAAATTCCAACATTTTGCTTCATAAGCACTACAAGCACAAGTCTCTAGCAATAATTTGGCTTTAACAGATTCAAAAAAATATCAATTAGTCGACAAGTTATAGCCAAAAAACCATACAAACAATATGCTGAAAATCGGCATGTGACTGCAAAGTTCGAAGGTCGATTAAAAAAAAATTCGAACTAACATAAACAAACGCCGCGATAAGGGTCTTCTAATTTAGCCTCTTTTTTCACCCCTCGCTCTCAGAATCGACCTAACTTTTGCTAACCTGAATTTGTTCCAGTGTTATTTCAAGGCTCACGCTTGTTAATGGTACACAGTATTTCTTTGTCTACTTATCCAAGTTATATTAGCCTAAACTATGTATATACAGGGTGGCTAATGAAAGCCGCTACCAAAAAAAAATTAAATCACTTTTTTTCTATTTAATGAATCTGGTTAATTTTTTTTTTATTTTGCAGATTGACTTTTACATTTAACAAAAATGGATAACTGGGACACTGAAACAAGAATTTGGATTGTCCGCCGCTATCACGCACTGGAGTCCGTAGTTTCGGTTCAAAGAGAGTATAGGCGCACGGTTGGCGGCAATCCTCCGAGCAGATGGACCATAATACGACTTGTAAACAATTTTGCCGAGCATGGGACAGTCAACAGAAGACCTTACCATCGAAACCCTTCAGTTCGAACGGAGGAAACAATCGTTGCTGTAGCTGCTGCCATACAAAACAATCCACGTGTTTCGACAAGAAGCTTATCTGCTCAAATGGGTGTAAGCAGACAGTCATTACAGTCAATTATGCACAAAGATTTGGACTTATTCCCATATAAAATTCAAATGGCCAACAAACTGAACGCTGCAGACTTGCCGATTCGCTTGGAATTTTGCCAGAAGATGCTTCAAATGGTGGAAGAGGATGGAAACATATTGAACTGTCTTTTCATGTCTGACGAGGCCCATTTCGATTTAAACGGCAACATAAACAAACAAAATTGTCGAATATGGAGTGCTTCCAACCCACAGATACTCCATGAGACGGAATTGCATCCACTTCGTGTCACAGTGTGGTGTGCAGTTTCATCACGCTGCATTGTCGGGCCCTACTTCTTCGAAGAAAACGGTCACACCGTTACGGTTACTGGAGACCGTTACTTGAGCATGTTGAGAGAGTTTTTCTATCCAGAATTACGCCGAATGAGAATTTCTTTCAACTCTGTGTGGTTTCAGCAAGATGGTGCAGCTCCTCATATAGCCCAACCTGTTATGACAGAATTGCGACGAAAATTTCCCAATAAGCTGATATCCAGAAACTCCACATTCCGTTGGCCACCCAGGTCGCCTGACCTTACTGCACCTGACTTTTTCTTGTGGGGTTATTGCAAACAGGAAGTCTTCAAAGCAAAACCAACAAATTTGAATGAACTAAGGCAATCCATTCGAGAAACAATTGCGGCTATTCCTGTCTCAACTCTCCAAGCAGTAATGAACAACTTTTTGGTAAGATGCCGCACATGCATCGACGAGCAGGGGGGGCATTTAAATTCCATTATTTTTAAAACTAATTAAGCTATATTTAATAAAATTTAATGAGCTTTAACATGAATAAAAGAAAAATGAATTCCATACACTGAAAAAAAAAAATTATTTGAGTTTCTTAATGTAGCAAAATTCATCAGCCACCCTGTATATGGTCGCTTCAAATGACATAGCGTGTTCTTCTTCCTCATCCACATCTTATGTAAAAAGCTTAGAAAATAGGCGAATCGTTTTTGCGCGTTCCCGTGCATTTGACATAAGAATTCACCGACGTCAAACGGTAATTTCGTGTTGTTGGCCGTTCGCGTCAACCATATAAATCATTAAATCATGCACCACACTACGGGTGGCAGTTATGATCAATTAAAAGCTGTGAGACTGTCAGTAATCCTATGGTAGTACTATTACATAGCCGTTCCAAGGATGTTGTAGAGCCTATAATAAAACCACAATGGTATGCTCCCGTATTATGAACTAAATTGAAAAGTTCCATCAAAATACAATTTTTATTTATTAAGGTGTGTAAAATGCGACCAATCAACACTTAAATCTGGTAAAATCGGATGAAGGGCATACAAGACTGGTGTGTCTTATCTAAATTGTGCTCTACGCGAATTACACTGTGGAACAAATTCAGGTTAGCAAAAGTTAGGTCGATTCTGAGAGTGAGGGGTGCAAATAGAGGCTAAATTAGAAGACCCTTATCGCGGCGTTTGTTTATGTTAGTTCGAATTTTTCGAACATTTCAAAATTATATTTTTTTCCGTATTTTTATAATTTCTTTTTCAATGTTTATTTAAAACCAACACTGAAAAAATTGAGAAGCATATTATAGATCAAACAGAAAGAAAAAAGACTAAGTTTTGTGGAAAATATGTTCAAAAAGCATGAAAAAAAAAATTCCAACATTTTGCTTCATAAGCACTACAAGCACAAGTCTCTAGCAATAATTTGGCTTTAACAGATTCAAAAAAATATCAATTAGTCGACAAGTTATAGCCAAAAAACCATACAAACAATATGCTGAAAATCGGCATGTGACTGCAAAGTTCGAAGGTCGATTAAAAAAAAATTCGAACTAACATAAACAAACGCCGCGATAAGGGTCTTCTAATTTAGCCTCTTTTTTCACCCCTCGCTCTCAGAATCGACCTAACTTTTGCTAACCTGAATTTGTTCCAGTGTTATTTCAAGGCTCACGCTTGTTAATGGTACACAGTATTTCTTTGTCTACTTATCCAAGTTATATTAGCCTAAACTATGTATATACAGGGTGGCTAATGAAAGCCGCTACCAAAAAAAAATTAAATCACTTTTTTTCTATTTAATGAATCTGGTTAATTTTTTTTTTATTTTGCAGATTGACTTTTACATTTAACAAAAATGGATAACTGGGACACTGAAACAAGAATTTGGATTGTCCGCCGCTATCACGCACTGGAGTCCGTAGTTTCGGTTCAAAGAGAGTATAGGCGCACGGTTGGCGGCAATCCTCCGAGCAGATGGACCATAATACGACTTGTAAACAATTTTGCCGAGCATGGGACAGTCAACAGAAGACCTTACCATCGAAACCCTTCAGTTCGAACGGAGGAAACAATCGTTGCTGTAGCTGCTGCCATACAAAACAATCCACGTGTTTCGACAAGAAGCTTATCTGCTCAAATGGGTGTAAGCAGACAGTCATTACAGTCAATTATGCACAAAGATTTGGACTTATTCCCATATAAAATTCAAATGGCCAACAAACTGAACGCTGCAGACTTGCCGATTCGCTTGGAATTTTGCCAGAAGATGCTTCAAATGGTGGAAGAGGATGGAAACATATTGAACTGTCTTTTCATGTCTGACGAGGCCCATTTCGATTTAAACGGCAACATAAACAAACAAAATTGTCGAATATGGAGTGCTTCCAACCCACAGATACTCCATGAGACGGAATTGCATCCACTTCGTGTCACAGTGTGGTGTGCAGTTTCATCACGCTGCATTGTCGGGCCCTACTTCTTCGAAGAAAACGGTCACACCGTTACGGTTACTGGAGACCGTTACTTGAGCATGTTGAGAGAGTTTTTCTATCCAGAATTACGCCGAATGAGAATTTCTTTCAACTCTGTGTGGTTTCAGCAAGATGGTGCAGCTCCTCATATAGCCCAACCTGTTATGACAGAATTGCGACGAAAATTTCCCAATAAGCTGATATCCAGAAACTCCACATTCCGTTGGCCACCCAGGTCGCCTGACCTTACTGCACCTGACTTTTTCTTGTGGGGTTATTGCAAACAGGAAGTCTTCAAAGCAAAAGCAACAAATTTGAATGAACTAAGGCAATCCATTCGAGAAACAATTGCGGCTATTCCTGTCTCAACTCTCCAAGCAGTAATGAACAATTTTTTGGTAAGATGCCGCACATGCATCGACGAGCAGGGGGGGCATTTAAATTCCATTATTTTTAAAACTAATTAAGCTATATTTAATAAAATTTAATGAGCTTTAACATGAATAAAAGAAAAATGAATTCCATACACTGAAAAAAAAAAATTATTTGAGTTTCTTAATGTAGCAAAATTCATCAGCCACCCTGTATGTACACAAATACATATACGTACTCGTATACCAAAGGTCATGTGATTTATTTAAACTTTTCAAATTAATGGAATGGATGTGCAAGAATGAAATTAAAAATGCCGTAATTTTTTTCAAGATATCGAGCCCCAACTGCAAATAAGATTTAAGCTATTTAATTTTCGATTTTATCTTTACACAAACCGATGTACTTATTGCACAAAATCGGGCTATAGGTTTGTACTTAACTTAATGTGCTAAAAACGCAAATTTTTCAATTTATTTAATTTTTCTATTTCAGTTTGTATTTTTTTTAATGAATACATTGTTGCCTATTTAAATGTAAATTTTTGTTTGCTAGCGTTGCGTTATTTAAATAGTTTGTATAATAATTTGTATTATTATGATCGCTTTTATTACATAAAAAAAATTAATATACAAAAAAAAATATTTAAAAAAATTATTGTTGTTCATGTTGAGTTTCAGTACCAAGGGATATAATGATAAGAGCCTAACTATTGAGCTATTGAGCCATGGAAATAGTTTCATGCCAGCGGAGAAATGTGTATGCCGAAAGGTAATAGAAGATCACACGTATACAAAACGTTTGGGACTATTTTTGATTTGCTATTAATAACGTGATTGTAGAGCGTGCCGTAAACATAGGGCAGGCGTAACGGGCACGTCTCTAGTACATGTGGCCGTCACCTCCCTTGATGGGTAGTAAGTTACTGACTGTAACTAAGAAGTTACAGAAAAAAGATGTAACATAACATTACAATAATACGAACCCCACTGTATTTCCACTAATGCCTAAAAGCACACCATAACTGAGCGCCACGAACACAAGCTGATTAACAGCACCAACGGCATGACAATCACCTGCAACCAACACAAATTCATACCCAGGCAAATAACACACCATGGCAAGCGGTGTAATTCTCAACCGTTTTATAAACTTCCCTATATAAAGGAGTGATTTTGGAAATTTGAAATCATTCGCTTTAGGTGAGTCAGCGGCAGTAGCGCCTTTTGGCTTATCGCTGACTAGCTAAGTGGAACAGTCGTGCTGCTTCGGCGGCGTACTGACGCTTCACTTAGCTCTGGTCTATAGGACAAGTTGCAGGTTGTCCGGGAGCAATGATGCCTTAAACCAGCGTTGCACAAATCCTATCACCGGTGCGGAGATTTTTTGTGCACTCACACTGATGAGCGCACACGTACAAGGCAAGCGCTCTCTATGCACTGCGAGGAGAAGGTATGTTTTGTAATTAGTTGCTTGACGACTGTTGACCACGAAACATCGCTAATACTCGTATATGTATGCCCTGCTTATAAGCATAAAAAATGTTCAACATTGAATGGGAAGACAAATATTTATTTTCCGAAAACTTTTTCGGTAATTCTGAATGTTTAATTTGCCAATACATAGCAATACGCAATAGCGAATATTACGTCAAACGGCATTATTTTAGAAATCATTCCAGTTACGAAACTGTAACACGCAGTCATAGAGAAACCCTGATTTGTCAGTTAAAAAAATCATTTTATGAACAGTTTATTATTGATTCATTGGGTGAAAATACAAGTATACGTTATGCTCAAATAAAAATTAGTTTTGTTGTTGCCTTAGATAAAATATTAATTGCTAAAAATAATTTGTTTACTATGACATTGTTAATGAACTTTAAAATTTTAAATTTCAAAAATAAAGGCTTAGAAGACAATTAAATTTTCATTTAAAATTTAAAGTAAATTAACAAAGTGATAATAAATAAATTATTTTTGCAAACTAATATTTTATTGGCCCCACTGTCGGGAAGTTCAGTCTCCACGATCAGACTTGGCCAAATGGATTCAGGCTGATCGACTTCGCCGGTGCCCGAAACATGGTCATATCCAGCACTAGGTTTATGCACAAGAAGATCCATCAGGCTACATGGCTGTCCCCCGATCGAAAAACACGCAACCAGATCGACCACGTTGTGATAGACGGACGGCATGCTTCCAGCGTTTTAGATGTTCGCACAATACGAGGACCTAACATGGACTCTGATCACTACCTAGTAGCAGCCAAGATTCGTACCCGCCTCTGTACGACAAAACAGGCGCAACAAAAAACGCAGGGAAAGCTGGACGTCGAAAAGCTGCAATCGCAACAAACCTCCAATTATTTCGCAGATCGCCTCTCACACCTGCTCTCCGAGAGCACAATTCAACCTAGTGGAATGCATGAGCAGTGGGATCATATCTCAGGAGCACTCCGTACCGCAGCCCAAGAAGTAATTGGATTCCGGCGAACGCGAAGCAACAACTGGTATGATGATGAAGAGTACCGCGCTGCAACGAAAAGAAAGGACGAAGCCTACAAGGCAACGCTGAGATCGAATGCAACGAGGAGTGTGTGTGAACACTACCGCGAGTTGAAGAGGGAAGCGAGGCGGCTTTCCGGGCGAAAAAAAGAGAGGCAGAAAAGTGTGAAATAAAGGAGCTTGAGATGCTGGCCAACGGGAATAATTCTATCAAAAAATTCGGCGAATGACAGAAGGTTTTAAACCCGGGGCAAACTCCTGTAAGAATGAGAACGGCGACCTGGTGGTCGATGTCCAGAGAGAACTCAGAATATAGAGGGATCACTTGTCCGCCCTTTTAAATGGAGAAACTAAGCAAGAAACCAGAGAAGATGCCAAAACCGACCCCACAGTCGAAGATGATGGAATTGACGTTCCACAACCCGACTATAATGAGGTGCGAATAGCAATATCCCGATTGAAAAGCAATAAACCACCTGGCCCTGATGGTTTGGTGTGATGAATGCATGCCTGAAGATTGGAATCTAATTGTTCTCTGCCCAATCCACAAGAAGGGCGATCCTGCAAAACTGCGCCAACTATCGCGGAATCAGCCTTTTGAATATCGCATATAAGGTCCTATCAAGCGTATTGTGCGAAAGACTGAAGCCTGATGTGAACATACTGATTGGCCTTATCAGTGTGGCTTCAGACCTGGTAAATCTACCATCGACCAGATTTTTACAATACGCCAAATCTTTGAAAAAACCCGTGAGAAAAGAATCGACACATATCATCTCTTTGTTGATTTTAAAGCCGCTTTCGATAGCACGAAAAGGAGCTGCCTATATGCCGCTATGTCTGAATTTGGTTTCCTCGCAAAACTTATACGGCTATGCAAAATGACCTTGAGCAACACCGCCAGCTCGGTCAGAATTGGGAAGCACCTCTCCGAGCCGTTCGAAACTAAAGGAGGTTTCAGACAGGGTGACCCCCTATCGTGCGATTTCTTTAATTTAATGCTGGAGAAAATAGTACAAGCTGCAGAACTTAACCGCGCTGGAACAATATTTTATAAAAGCGTGCAACTGTTGGCATATGCTGACGATATTGATATCATTGGCCTTAACAACCGCACCGTAACTTCTGCTTACTCCAAATTAGAAAAAGAAGCGGAGAAAATGGGATTGGTGGTGAACGAGGGCAAAACGAAGTACCTTCTGTCATCATGCAAAGAGTCAGCGTATTCGCACCAAGCCTTTGTTGGCAGCAATAATTTGGAAATAGTAAAGGACTTCGTTTACCTGGGTACCAGCAATAACACCAACAATAATGTTACCCTAGAAATCCGACGAAGAATTAGTCTTGCAAACAAATGCTACTTCGGACTGAGTAGGCAATTGAAAAGTAAAGTCCTCTCTCGACGAACGAAAATAACACTCTACAAGTCACTCATCGCACCCGTCCTGCTATATGGCGCAGAAGCGTGGACACTAACAACATCTGATGAGGCGGCTCTGGGAGTATTCGAGAGAAAGGTTCTTGGAAAGATTTGTGGACCTCTACGCGTTGGCGACGGCGAGTACCGAAGAAGATTTAATGATGAGCTGTATGAACTTTACGCAGACGACGACATAGTTCAGCGAATTAAAACACAGCGGCTTCGCTGGCTAGGCCACGTAGTGCGAATGAGCGAAGATGCTCCAGCCCAGAAGTATTCTTATCGGCACCCGCCGGTGGAAGCAGAGGAAGAGGGAGACCACCACTCCGATGGAAGGACCAAGTGGAGACCGATTTGCGATCCCGCGGTGTTTCAAATTGGTCAAAATCGCCCAGGCGGTTAGATGACCATTTAAAGAAGAAGAATATTTTATTTTAATAGGTATATATTTTTTTAAATTAATCCTGAAAGTTTCATAAATTTGTCTAGAACGGTTTATTTATAATCCATTTTTGAATAAAAAGTACCAAAAAGTTTCTTTAAAAAAAATATTTATTGATATTATTAATATCCAAATTTTTTGAAAATGTTTTGGTGATCAATTTTTTATATTAACTACTTATGATATATTATGTCACAATAATTTTGGAGGTAATTCTATACGACATCACGTAACTGCTTATATACGTCCAAAAATATGGGGACAGGTATCAAATGACGGATTTTAACCTTCGTATCAATAATCCGAAAGCGGAAATTCGATATTTTATGTCTGTTCAGAGATATTTGCAATTAAAGTTGAAATTTTTCTGTCCTTTTCATGTGGTTGTTGTAATCACAGATTAGGGTGTACCGAAAAGTGCAGAAATGTGTTCTGCGCAGAAATATTGTGGACCGCGTAGCCGGTGTTGGACCGGATAAGGGCTATTTTTTTGAAGCGCGGCCGAAGGCCGCCTACGCAGAAAGGTGTTCTGCACATAAATACCTTGGATCAAGCCCCCTATTTGGGATCAAAAATAGGCCATTGTTGAGTTCTTTTTAATTTCCGCTTGCCGTTTATTGATACAGAGATCAAAACGCGTCGTTTGATACCTTTCCCGAGATTCTTGGACGTATATTAGCAGTTACGTGCTGTCGAATAGAATTACCATTTTGGATATATAATTCAACTAACGTGAACTCAATCGATTTGCAAAAATTTAGTTGGCTAAATTTTTCGGGTGTACTCGAGAGTTCTCTCATATTCTAACACTAGCGAAAAATGTCATTGTATGCGTGTGAGAATCACTGCCTTAAACACAATGCCTCCCCCGGATCAGCAAGCCGTCGTACATTGCATAAAGCCGTTCAGCAGTAGCTTCATTGTTGCCTGATTACTATGAATGACGGACAACTGTAGGAGAGAATATACAATATATATGTACAATACCGTCAGCTATCAACTAGTCCGCCCCATCTATATACCGCTCTATCACCTTCTCACTCCCCAGTAATGGAAAGCTGCGGCTCCATCAACGCCTTTAGGCCGCATGCGTGTATGTGTTTTATCTTAATACACATATATTGTACTATTATTTAGTGGGGGTTTGTGTGACCTCTGCTGACCTTGGACAGACTGAGCTTTACCTCAGCCTTCGACAAAATCCACCTAAAAAGATTTGAGTACTAGGGTAGCTCGTTGGGTATTATTCCTTCCATAAGATGATAACCAAGTAGAACATCGAAGTGGTCTTCAATTAAGGCCGTCGTTATCTAATCATAATAGTAACAACTTTCCAAATTTCTATAGGTCGAGCTCAACAGCAAGATGATGACCTAAGAGTTATTTTTGAAAAGAAAAAACATACATACAACGATTACTTTGAGGAAGCTGGTATTCCTCATAAGTCGGTTAACGTTAGTAACTTAGTTGTGGTACCTAAATTCATGCACCGAGACGCAATTGGACGCACACATGAACAAGGTTATTTCTCCATAAAGAAGCCAAAAGAGTTAATTTGCCGAGATTTTAGATAGCACGAGGAGAAATTGCACCCCATTCAAAAAGAAGTAGGATCACTTCACACATATCATATCGATTTTCTTGGTCCTTTGGAGTCTACAAATTAATCTTCGAAGTAATGGATTCTGTATATTTTGCACTATCTTAAATAAATGATGCGCTGAACTTCGTTTTAACAAATTACAAATTCACTGTATTATATGTATATTATTTATTAGAGGCGACGATATCGTTTGGAGATTATCAAACTACTAACTATAAAGCGGTCCATTACCTAGCACTGGACCCTAACTTCTGTTCTTCCTTACCTTTTATACCTAGTAGTGCTACGCACAAGGTACATAACTTTAGTCGCCTAACGGCAGTACGTAACGGCATAAGCGGATCGAGATAGATATTGACTTATATACGAGTATATCAAAATGTTCAGGACGAAAAGAGAAATTGATTAAGCCATGTCCGTCCGTCCGTCTGTGAACACGATAACTGGAGTAAATTGGTATGCAGGTTCCTTGGCACTTATCTCCGAGCGCTATTTAAAATGGGCGAAATCGGACAATGACCACGCCCACTTTTTATATATAGAATATTTTCGAAAACACAAAAAAAGTGATTACTCAGTACATAATACACCTATAAGGATAAAATTTGGTGAATACATTGAGATTGAGGCATAAAATAAATTAATCAAGAAATTTTTTCAAATGGGCGTGGCACCGCCCACTTTTGATTAAGTCAAATTTAGAAATAATATTAATCATAAATCAAAAACCGTTCAAGATATCGAAACGAACTTCAGCACGTAGGTTTCCAGGTATGTAAGGAATGTTCCAGGAAAAAATGGGCGGGATCGGTTAAGGTCTACGCCCACTTTTATATGAAAGATTTTGGGGAGGATCGTAGATATATTAAATAGACAATAACTTTGCGTAAAATAGCTTTACATCATTTATATTTCACTTTTAAAATTTCCGTAAACAAAGAAATCCAAAAACTTGAAATTTTCGAATATTCCACAAAACTTTTTATGATAACTCCGCCAAAAATTGACTTGTCTAAACGAAATTTGGTGATAATGTTCTATATATAAAGGTAACTGTTTGCTGTAAAATTGGGAGAAATTGGTTAATGTCCACGCCCAGTTTTTTAACGTAGTTCTGAAATTTTTTTTTTTAATTTAAAAAGCGATACTTCGACAACTAAGCAAGTTATATCAATAAGATTTGGCACACATAATAAGTTTTTTAAGAAAAACTCGGCCGCAAAAAATGTTTGTCAATTTTGAGGAAGTAGTCGTGGCGCCGCCCACTTTTCAGCATAAAATTTCTGCTATTTTCAAAGGCAATCGCTTATAATTCAATCTTGATATTTTAATGAAAATTGGTCAGCTGCTTCTCAGTAGTATGTATTATAATCCTGCCAAAAATTAGCCAAATCGCAAGCAAAATGTTCGGGCACGTAGTTAATAGCCCACTGCGTTATATATCTGAAGTTATATATCTTTTCTGATTTTCATACCTTTCATAAAAATTAAATGTATGTAAGTATGAGAACAAGAAGAGAAAAGTTCACTAAAATGATCAGCACGATGAGCGGAGTCGATTTAGCCATGCCCGTCTCTCCGTCCGTCTGTCTGTCTGTCCGTCTGTCTATTTGAATGCAAACTAGCCTCTCAGTTTTACAGAAGAATGCTGAAAATCGTTGTTTGCTTTTGCCATTTTATAATATACTAGCAAACCCGGTAAACGTTCAAGTATATAAAATGTCATTAACTTGAACCAATTTAACTTTTATCTATACCGAACTGCCGCTTTATATAACCTGGGCGCTTTTCCAAAAGTTATATACAGACTGTGTCGTGCCCAGCGAACCCCTGAACTTATCGTGAAAGTTCAAAAGCAAAACAAAACACAAAATATGTGGGCGTGGCACCGTATGTAGATATTGACTAAGTGACACATATATCCAAATATCATTAATTTAGACCAAAAAATATCGGAGTTATGACGAGTTTAAAATTTATATAGCGTGTGGGCGTGGCTCCGCACACTTTTCCAAAACTATATATTGTCTATGCTGTACCCAGTGAAGCCAAGTATATATTGTGAAAATTTCATAAAGATCGGTTGAGTACTTTGGCGCCTATAAAAGACCCCTTTTTTATATCTATTTTTGTTACGCACACAAGGTATATTACTTCATTCGCCATACACGAATCGAGATATATGTTTATTAATGTATATCAAACCGTTCAGGATGAAAAGTAAAATATCCGGGCAAGTAGTTAATAGCCCACTGCAAAAGCGAAGTGGTATATCTTTTTTTTATTTTCATACCTTTCATGAACATGAAATGTTTGTACGTATGAGAAGAAAAAGAGATAGTCGCATCAAAAAGTATACTGAAGTGATCAGGAGGATAAGCTGAGTCGATGTAGCCATATCCGGCTCTCGATACGTCTATCTGTCTGTCCCTCTGTCTATTTGAACCCAAATACGAACTGAAAGCATTAAAATAGACCTGCGTAAATTGGTATGCCATAATAAATCACTACTAGGTATATAATGTTCGGTCCCACCTGAACTTAGACTTCCTTTCTTGTTATGTGTGTGCTTGAATATAAATATAAGAATTCCAAGAAACAGTAAGTAAATTCATTGTTTACAGGGTGCATATGAAGAAATGTAAAGACGTATATAATTTAAAGGTAAGTATTTTAGGGAACGGTAAGTATAAGGGTAAGTATTTATAACGTAATTTTATACATTTCAGGGTAAGTATTTTGTAAGTTAATTTCATACATTTCAAGGTAAATATTTTAAAATGGTTGAGTATTTATAGGTAAGTATATGTAAATATTTTTCTAAGCACCGAATTTAATGAGGTTTTCGCTCATGTCTTCAACATACCGCCGGGCCTGCGGGGACGAGATACAAATGAGGCCTTGTAATCTTTAAATGCTGAGTGCCGTCTGATGAAAGGGGTTTCGTATGCGACCTTTCAACCCGGTGACATATGGGACGCACCTGTATGGTGGTCAACCGGTCGTGGTGATACAACTGACGGTCAATGTTATAAAGAAGGGTGTGCTAACCTACACCGCAGACAAGAGTCTGGTGAATTTCAATTTTCCATCGTGTGTGAGGTGGCGAGGCAGTTGACGCAGAACCGATGAGCCCGTTAGTGCTGAAACGAGAAAGAGAAGAAGAATAAGTGCTGGTGGAGATGTGGTTGGGGGTGGAGATGTGATTGGGGGTTGAGATGATAAGGCGTTTCGGGTTCGGTGGGTATTTCGACAAAGAAGGCGACAGTAAATAAGGTTTTGTTATGTTGCGTGTGACGGTACCGGCTAGGGTGCGGATATCCAACACGCGAACATTTTTGTCTGGAACGGGGTTAAGTCTGACAATTTTCTCTAGTCTCCATTCGTTAGGAGGAAATAGGTCGTCTGTGATGACGACTAGGCCTTCTTCGCGAAAGTTGGGTTCCTGGGTCTTCCATTTGCAGCGTTTATGGATTTCCTTCAAATATTAAGTTTTCCAGCGCTTGCTGAATTGATGACAGATCGACTATTATTGGGAAAGCATTTGTTGGTTATATATCGTGGACGTCTTGCAATGGAATAAGCGTTTACACTTTCTGTTTAAGTCGGGAAATATAGTATTCCTGCTGTATCATTTGGATCATCAGTTGCTTCCCAGCATGATGTAAAACTTAATGGAGAAAATCTGACAGCAGGGAGTAGAACTGGGAGTAATATCGTAGAATTATTGGGAACAATTTCTTATAGCTGAGGGCAGCGTTTGCTTAGCGGCCATTATCTAGCATGGGATTTAGGGTCAACAATACACTTTTCTTGCTGATGGGTGTTGATGCTTCTAACTGATTAATTTCTGCTGGGAAATGATGGCGGTGCGTGACCATGATCAGCTTCATTTTGGCGTTATACAATTCTCCGAAATTTGGTATTTTGAGTGTGGTGGATAAACCGGTACATTAAGGCTACCACTCTCGTCAATATTTTCCATTTTGGATGAAAACCTTTCCAGTATGTCAGGCGTGATGGGGTATTTTTGGATTATTTCAGTAGGCGGGGCAGGTTCTTTGTGTTCCATTTAGAGGTACCCGGTAAGCACTTCCGAGTATTTATTCCGTAGTTCTGGTTTTCTTTCCAGACTCCCTTCTACGCTAATATGCTGCTACTGTGCAACTGGACGAGAGTGGCCTAGGGCCAGTGATTGAGGAAAATCGCGCTTTACGGAAGTTTTACCACGTAGCGTCCATCCTCCCCCTCTTGTGGTTGTGGTGTTGTAGAAGGCCTCAGGAAACTAGTCCTCGGCTGATGTGAATTGCGTTATTGGAATATCTTCATGCTCCCAAAACCGCTTAAGTCAGCTATTGACATCTGGACTGGTCTGCTGAGTACCCATCCAAATATTGTATTTTGTGCTATTAAGGTTTCTTGGGCATTTCGGTTTAGTCCTTCGAGTAGTATTTGGGAAATAATATTGATTTTTAGGGGTGAGGCAATTAGGGCCAGCCAGTTGAAGGGAGTGGAATGCATTTAAGCTGACTTTTGAGACTTTATTAGTTGGGAGGAAATGAGTTAGTTGAGGGAACAAAATGGCGTTGGTACTAAGTTCTTTTGCTTAAGGGTGGTCTGGCAAGTTTTGTTGGATTTTTGTTCTACTATTCTTTCCATTCCTGAGATTGCAAAATGTGCTGCTTTTGTGGATATTCCTAACAGTTTTTGGATACGGGATGGCAAAAACGTTTTTTGAGAACCTTGGTCAATGAGCGCACGAACTTGGTGGTATTCATCCGCATGACGTATGGGGACTAATTCTGTGGGGAATAGTGTTGTTTCACAGCTGCTGGAGAAATGTGATGACACCATCTGGATCCTGAGGTTTCTGCGCTGCTGCTTCAGTCGCCGCTTACCTTGACGTCGATGGTTGCACCGAATTTTTCTGGATTGGTGTTGTTGTCTGGGAATGGTTTGTTGGGTTCTGGAGCTGGTCGAGTCGCCAGAGGGGCGTTTTTTTTTTGGGTTGGAAATGTAGAAGGCGGGATGCTTTGACAATCACTCTTAAGATGAGAAAACTACAAACAATCTTCGCAATAGTTGTTGTCTCTTACGTATCTCAGGCGGTCGGAAATCTAGAGGGCTTTGAATTTAACACAAACTTCATTGCGTGGTTTGAGTTACAGAGCTTGCATTAGACATGTTGTGGATCTGTATGGAAGTTATTCGATCTGTTCCTGTTTGGGAAAGAGGAGTTAAGGGTAGAGGGTTTGTTTGTGGAGCTGGGAGTGGAACTGATAGGAAGGTTTCGGTTTACCAGGCCGATAGGTGTAAGGTCTCTCCACTACTTCGTACCTTGAGGTCAGAAATTTTCCTATATCTGCCCACAGTGGCAATTCTTAGTTTCTGGCATTGGGTTAGTTTGGGATAATTGCCGTAGACCGCCGTAAACATATTCCTAAATGCTGGCCAGTCTTCGACAATATTTCGGTGTCGCACGGTGGGACCTTATGAAAAACTTCTGAAGAGTTTGAAGTATTTGTAGAGGTACGGGGTTGAAATGGTTAAGGAGTGGGCCTTAAAATGTGCCTTTCGTCCATCATTTGTGCCATGCAATTTTCATAGCTTGCAGAGCACTTTTGGTAGTTTTAATCTACTGAATCTGTGGACTCTTGGTGGATTAGGAATAGGTATACATTTTTCTAGGAATCTACTAGTGATTCCTATAGACACTCGAGCTGTTGGGTTTTTACCTTAAGCAGGGATTCTGTTTGGTCAGCTATCAGGTTTTGCTGACCACTTTAAGTAAAAAGCCTCTATTCCATTGCTTTCGAAAATTAATGTTTCGAGACTTGTGTCGGGTTCACCTGTGTTAAGACTATCATTTGATAGTTTACTCATTTTGTTTTCTTAGGGTAGTATGTATGTAGGCGTTTTAATAACCAATTTATAATAATGACTACCACAGAGCTGGGTACCAGACTCAGGGCCATGTAAAATTTGAAGCAGGGTTGAGATGGGACCGTAGAATATGAATATTACAATTATTTATCTCTATTAATTCGGAAATATTTTGTAGCAAAAAAATTTGTTGTCTATTTATTTTTTGACAAACTCTAATGTTTGTATCTATATACTATTGTAGCACTTTTGTTTTTGTTTTGCCCTCAAATATAGGCACAGACAAAATGTATTCAATAAAGTGTGATTGACAGTTAAATATGATTCTCCTGTAAGGGACTATTGTGGCAATTGAATGTAAACAAATGTATTAACCCTTTGAGGTGCATGAGCTTTTCACCACTCATCTGTAAAATTTCTTTTGTTTTTTAATTTTTATTTTTATTTATTCGACAGCAATGTCAAAGATGACGATACCAGATTACAAGGCTATACATCCTGACAAAACCAGTGCGGGGAAATAGAATTTCACAACTTATATTTATTCTACAATACGTTACTTAAATAAAACCAATTTTTTACAAAACCGATTTAGCTATTTTTTTGTTTTAATTGTCCAAGTTTTGTGCTTTTCTGCATCCATTTAAAGGTTTAGGTTTTTTAATCTAAACATTTTCGGCACTTATAAAAGTAAGATTTAAATGTTCTAGGAAATCTATGTATGAGCTCGGTTCTATTAATATAAATATTAAAATTGTATCATTGTATATATTAGACTGGGTCGATTTATTAACGGATATCGCGCCATCGATTTTTCGATAGGTTTTGGGCTCAGGAAAAATAAGTTCCACTACGCTTACCCAAAAAATACTACTTTGATTTTTAAGGTTTTTTTCATGACCTATTAAAAAAATTTTCGTTTGATTTCAAAATTTTCATGTATACCCTGTCTGACCCAAAAATGTCCGCTAAAAACGTTGGCGACAACAGCTTTACAAAAAAAATATTTTTTGGGTTTTGGGGAGTGTTTTGGTTAAACAATTTACCCTTTCGCCATATTTTTTTTAAGGGGTTTTTCAGCATGCATGCAAAAATGTTTTCGATGAAAACGAATTTGTCTCATATTTCCTGTCCCACTTAAAGTTATGCGCTAAAAACGTTGGCGATAACAGTTTTTTGAAAAACAAAATTTATTTTCGGGTTTTGGTCAAGTCGATTTTTCGACCAAAACAAGACCCAAAACCCGAAAATAACATTTTTTTTTTAAAAAACCGTTATCGCCAACGTCTTTAGCGCATAATTTTAGGTGGAACAGGATATATGAGACAAATTCGTTTTCGTCGAAAACATTTTTGCATGCATGCTGAAAAACCCCTTAAAAAAATATGGCGAAAGGGTACATTTTTTAACCAAAACACTCCCCACAACCCGAAAAATATTTTTTTTTTTTAAACTGTTATCGCCAACGTTTTTAGCGGACATTTTTGGGTCGGACAGGGTATACATGAAAATTTGAAAAACAACATTTTTTTAGGTCATGAAAAAAACCTTACAAATCAAAGTCGAAAAAAGTCAAAAAAATTAAATTTCGCAGGCTCGAAATTAATTTTTTGGGTATGCGGAGTGGAACTTTTTTTCTGAGCCCAAAACCTATCGAAAAATCGATGGAGCGATATCGGTTAACTTTCGTCCATACAAATCGACCCACCCTAGTATATATATTAAATTTTATTTTCAAATTGTTTTATCGCATTAAGAAATTAGTTCTTTGGTTTGCGAGATTTTTTTCTCATATTGGCCAAGCCCAATTTTTTTATGATGAATGCTGTACTTACTTCAGATCATCTATCGCATTTGGGAGTCCTTTATCTGAATCGAGGCAGGGGAGCTATTCGAAAAAATTCTGTAAATATCCCTTCCATGGCGTCGTCACACTCGTTTGAAGGTTCCTCTTTACTTTCAACTGTGTTATGAATGTTTGTTGGTTTCATACTTCTTTTTGTCTCATTCTTTCGGCAGTTTTTTTGTTTTCTTGAATATTAACAAAACGAAAGGCAACAGTGAAGATGGCCGAACACTGAAACTGGTTTGCCAAGGAACCAAAATTGACAGGGGTTAATGGAAAATTTCTGATAGAATATTTTCAAAGATTCGGAAAACAAACAAGTTTAAGTATAACAATTACTTTCACCCCATGAAAATTGAAAACTTTCGAAAATTGTAACTATTTTGATACTAGGGAAATCTACCAAATAATCGTTGCCAGACTTCTTTTTAGAATTTGGTATTTTATTGAAAATAGCTATGAATTTCAATGTCAGTTAAGTTGAGGTGACTTCTAGAATTTCGGCTCAAACCTAACGGCAGATATGAAGACTCCAACATTCAATAATTCACTTCCATAAAATTCAAGACTTGCCTGAGATGAGGGTAATATATCCAAATTTTCAAATAACCCTACAAAATATCCAAGTTTCGGTGGAACGAAGTGAGTTTAGTATAAACAATAGACTCCTAAAATTACATATCATATTCTATCATTTGAATTAAAGTCAAAAAACCAATATTTAAATTTCGAAAATTTAAAACAATAATTTAAAATTTGAAGGAGTTAGAAGCAGGAAGAAGGATCTAAGTGAGTCCGACAATGATTCGCGATATTCCAGTTTAAAGTTGACTGCTTATTGTAAATTCTACGTAAATTCTGGTATTGCGTTACTAAAATCCAAAATGAATTGGATTTCTTTGACAACAAATAAACACTTTATTTAACTATACAAATATGGTTGTTACTCAAATTTAAAAAAAATTTCACTCAGATCGTTTTGATTCTAACCTCTTCATTTGTTTTGTAAAAGTTTTAAACTAAAAATATTATTTTCAATAGGTAGAAGATTTTCTCTTTTTGACACTATAGCTTCGTTCCCATTGAAAGAAACGTCAAATTCTATAACAGTTTGGTGAATGCATTTTGGTCACAGATACAAAATTACACTTTGAATACAAAAAAAAATTTTCATAGCACTCCCATATGCCCTCACATATGTATAAATTCAATTCATAGGAAAGTGCCTGAGTTTGATATGAAAGGGTGAAGCAAAAGCCCTTCGGTATAAAGTTCAGGCACTGCAGTATAAAAGAAATGTACACTAACAAATTGACAATGAATTTTTTTTTTTTAATTTTGAATCACTGAGAAAAATTCATAGAAATAATTGGTTCCTCAATATAAGTGTATTCAAGCTTAATTGATCCAAAAAAAAGAAAACTTATGGGCGCGTAATTTTAAAGACAATGATGTATGGAGCCGAATTCCAGATCTTATAAGATATACGAAAGGGTTTAATTCAACAGGTTGGTTCAAAAGGGTCCTAAATATGTGAGCTCCGTAGAAAGGTTCCAATAGAAATGAAAGCTTTATCGTAGAAACATAGACAGTCTGAGGAAACTCGAAGAACCATACCATGGGACTTAAAACAGGAAATAAGAACAACATACGACTAATTTTAATCGACAGGGTTACACCGCTGGCAGAACTTCTTCGGGATGTTTTTTTTATGTCATCTGCGTATCACTTTCATCAAATTCCAACGAACGACGCACAGTGGCGCCTCTGCCGTTAAAGCATGGCAAAAATCAAAAAAATCATGAAAGCGTTCGCTAAATCTAATACATGTTTCTAAGAGAGAATTTTCCAGGGATCAAGAATATACAACTGCTTTTTCACAGAAAATTATAGTTTACCAGGTAGAGCTGCTCAAAGCTGACCAATTTTCAACATTTGGAAAAATGTGAAATTTTTCTTCTTTTTCGTTGTATTTAAAATGGTTTTGTGAGTGAATAAGGCGGCCGGTTGTCGTTTTCTTGTATAGCAATTAAAGATAATTTAATTTAGGATTGAAACAAAAAAAATTGTTTTTTTTTTCTTAAAAGTTGGCGGATATACCTGTTTTTCGAAATGACTATTTTTAGGCCCTTTTTAAAACTTTGATGGAAAAAAAAATTTTTAAATATGTGCTCCGTCAAATTAACAGTAGTTATTTGTGAAATATTCAGTTACCTAAATTCATAAAGTCTACCTGCGCCCAGCTGCAACTTCACTTTTTACATCAAATAAAGTTAAACAACCTTGGGCATAAATACGCGCCTGAGCAGGTATATATAATTCAGTACGGCCGTAAGGTCGTTTTTGTTGTATACCTGAAATTCATTTTAATAATTTGAGTAGGTATATAAAGCTATCCGTCATACAATGCACATTATCATTCGTCTTTTGGAGATTAAGGAACTTAGTATTCTGTTTACTTAAATAAAGTTAATAGTATTTTTAAATATAGTTCACAGTTTAATATTTAGTCAGATACACTCGAAGCCAATTCTAATATGTATCTAGAAAACTCGAAGCTATTTGCGGTGTTTAAATCTACAAAGTCAAGACGGGACTTCGTTGAGGCTATTATGAGAGAATTAGCGAGTGAAACAAGCATTAAAGAAAAGGAAGGCCTGGAAGAAAAAATTGGTTTACAATACATTATGATAGAAAGAAAATGGAAGGACGTCTATCGTAACAATTCAAAATTTCTAAGTAAGCATGAAAAGTGGCTAGCTGACAAAACTTTTTTGGACGAAGAAACGCCTGGCACGTCAACCAATCCAACTAGAGGAGAACAACAAAAAAAGGAAGCTGTCTGATACCACAAAAGCTATGGCCACGACTCATCTTTCAGAAGCACTGGATATTAAATATAAAAAAGACGAAGAAAACGTGAAGTATCATATAACAGAAGCGGTTGCGGTGGCAAGTCCAGTGCGACTGATGAGGATCAAAAACAGCATTCCCACACCACCAAATGCGCTACCTAGGAAATACACTCGCGAATAAGCTTTGGCGCTGTTTATGGATCTCGGTTTAACGAAGAAAAAATATATTATATTGCGTAAGTCATTATTGCAACGTAATGCCGATATTTTACCTGGATACAAAAAAATTACTCAAGCCAAGAAAGAAGCAGCTCCTCAAAGTCCCAAAATAACCGAAGTATCAGCTGAAATTGAGCTACAAAACCTAATGGATCATACGTCTACACAACTCTTTCAAAGTTTTACTGAAGAAAAGTTGAAATCACTGCCAAAGGAGCTAAAATTGATAACTAAGTGGGGCTGTGATGGATCATCAGGACAAAACGCATATAAACAAAGAATAAATGTAGACGATGAAACAATTACAGATAGTAATATGTTTATGGCTTCTATTGTTCCATTACGACTAAAAGATGAAGCTTCAGAATATTGAAAAAATCCACGTCCGTCATCAATTATATTGTGCCGCCCGATATTATTTAAATACGAGAAGGAGTCTTCGGAACTCATAAAAACTACAGTGAGTGATATAAAAAATCAAATTGCCAAATTAGAACCAACAATAATTGAAATTGAAGAGGGGAATGTCATTACAATAAAGCATGATTTTCTTCTAACAATAGTCGATGGAAAAGTTTTGAAGTTAATAACAAATACGACATCTACAATGAAATGTCCAATTTGTAAGAAGAGCCAAAAGCACTTTGAAAATCTTGATGATTCAATAACTGACGAACTAAATTATGAGTATGGAATATCTCCTTTGTATGCTAGGATAAGATGTATAGAATTTGTTTTGAAGCTGGCTTTTACACTACCACAACAAGGAGAAGTTTTCCACGACAATACAACATGTAAGGAGAAACAAAACAGGAGAAAAAAAATAATTCAGGATGCATTCTATAAAGAGATTGGCCTTAGAGTTGACTATCCAAAGTATGGATACGGAAATACAAATGATGGTAACTCCTCAAGAAGATTTTTTGAAAACGATGAAGTGACTGCTCGCATAACAGGAGTTGATAGAGATATTGTGAAAAGATTGTTAGTAATTTTAAATATTTTAAACTGCCATTAACCAGTTAATGGACCCAAATTTGGAGAATATGCATCTAAAACTAAAGAGTTGCTGCATCAAAAGTATCCTGAGAAGAAACTTACACCAACGGTACATAAAATTTTAGTACATGGGAAAGATTTGATAGAGTACCAGTGCTTACCATTAGGAGAATTGTCTGAAGAAGCTCAAGAATCTAAGAACAAGGACTACAAAAGATATAGATGTATGAACACCTGCAAAGTATCACGAGTTAGACAAAACGAAGGCCTTTTCAACATGTTAGCTATCTCTTTTGATCCAGTCATATCATCTATGAGATATGGAAGAACACAAAAAGATCTTACAGATGCGTATAGCTCAGAAATGGTTGCTTTGTTAGATATATGTTCCAGTGACGATGACTATATTAAGATAAAACAAGTTTCTCACTTCTTATCACAACAATGAAAAAGAGATTTACTAATAAATTTTGTTACTTTATTGAAAAATAAGATATCTATGTACAAGTTAATTTTTTATTTCAAATAAAAGAATTAATTAATTTAGTAATTTACAAATACATACTTTTCGTTATTCCATTTCTATAAAGTTTATCAAATTTATTTTAAAGATTAGGCATTTCGCCTTCAAACGAGTATAAAATTTTTATAGAAATCAATACGTCTATCGAGTTTGGTACAAATTGGTAAAGCGGTTACTAAGATCAAACTTTTTAGCATAAATGGGCAGTGACACTCCCCTTTTCCAAAATTCGTTGGCTGTTTAATCTTTAGCTCAAATAAAATTTCATTGAACCACTTTCAGTAACTTTTAGTTAATAATAAAATACATATTTGGCTTGTAAATTAAAAAAAAACATGTAAAATTTTACGATGAATTTTGAAGCACCTTCTTGTTGTGGCACCAAAAACGGACATTTGAGTTTTATAAGAGTATTGCCATTTAAAAGAAACAATACGTCTATCGAATTTAGTAGTTATTGATTACGTGACTACTTAGATACAAGTTTTTGTCATAAGTGGGCAGTGCCACGCCAAAAGCACTAGTTTATCTTATTTAACGCTTAAATACGTCATTATAAGACAAATCTTATTTTATTTTTTTTTTATTTTTTACTAAAAACATTTTGTTTTTAATTTTTCTAAAAATTTTCAACTTTGACGAATTTTTTAGAAGCACCCTGTATCTGCGGCATTCTGAGCTTTCACACAATAAAACTTCAAATAATTGGCTCTCATTTGCATTTTAAATTTTTAAAATATCTTCATTGGTTCAAAAGTTATGATTTTTGCAAAGAAAAAACTCAAAAGGCGCCACTGTGCGACGAAGAAGGCGAGTCGCTCTAAACTCTTACTTGTCCATACTAAACTCACCATTCCAAATACTTGCCCTGTATATGGAACACTGGCTCAATCCTGTTTAAACTGCGACTTTCTTCAACTTTTGTTAGAAAAACTTGATAACCATTCCCAGGGCGAAGCACTATTAACAACAACAATAACAAGAACTAACTTTTATAAATGAAAATTTTATAAAAATCAAAATCTCTGTAATTAACTATAGTACTTTGAATTGATTTTATTCAAATTGTTCAGATATACACTTGTTTGAAATTTAGTTTACCGATTCCCGAAACCATCTTCAAGAGAATCCACAAATTCCTATTCGAAAAATATGTACAAACCAGGGATATATATAAATTGTGACATATATCGAGCTGCTCCAGTTACTTAAATAAGCAAGAAGAATCCCCACGTTTAGAAAAGGTAACCTAGCCTCGTCTGAACCCAACTCGCACGGAATCCGCCAAGTTAGGTCTTATTTAAAAAATCTCGATATAAATTTCATTTTTAAATATAATTTTAAGTTCATGATTTGTTGTCAAGAAAATACGTCTAGCGAATGTGAGCTGTATTTTGTGATACCCCCCAAACACTTTTAAAAATTATTTTTTTATTTGCTCAATAAACAAAAAAGTCTCAGTGTATACACACTTTTTGTAACTGTATTGTGATTCACACTTCAATATAAAAACATTGTGCAGCGGGAATTTAAAAGTGAAATCAGAAGAGTGGAGCTTATGTATATTATTTTGTGACAGTACAAAATTATGCATTGGGGTGACTCGTTTTTTTCCTTTCCACCGGGAAACTTTAGTAAACGAAATATTTCGCAGTTGTGCAATAATTATTAACTATTGTTTAATTTTTAGTATGCGTGTATAATTTCTAATGATGGTTTAGTAACCCACTTTAGTAATGGTATTTTGTTATAATTGTGCCTGTACTGCCTTAGCGCGTCTAAGAGCAGATAACGACTTATTTGGGAATTTTTTTTATACAATGTGAAAAGCACTCGGCATGTGCTGAAGGTTTTTTAAGCCCGAAATGAAGTGAACCTTATCCGGAACTATATCTCACGCAGCGGTTTGTGAAATAAATAGGAATCGGGTCACCGTTAGCAAACGTGGTATCACAACGGATAGTAAAAGTGTCCAAGTGGGCTGCTTTTGGGAAAACCGCCACCCTACCTAACCTAACCTAACCCAAAATGATAAATGTACCCAGCCAACCAGAAGAGGCCGCACGGTCCTCCGTTAGGACCTGTAAGTGGAGCGCTCACCCTCCTAAAGAGGCTCCGAAAAGGCTCCCAATTGAGCGTATCGGACGGAGAAGCGCCTTTTAAAATGTATGAAAAAAGTTAAAAAATTTCTCCTTTCGGACTCCTCAACAGATGCTATGGGACTCCGTACGGACTCGTCTACTTACCTCTCAATCATCCCAAGATAACGGCGGATTTAATTTTTGGTATTATATTTAGTAAAAATGGCAGCTTATACAAGTTAGACAAAGTTATTCAAAGTAATTGAAGGTATTAATTTCGATAAAATGTGTTAAGTTTGCAACAACTTAAAATAATGACAGAATGATAAAAATCACATTGTTCGGAAGCTTATACAAATTTTATATATGTAAAAGTTAAATGACCGCAAAACTAAATAAAAAAATGTGTTCAAAAATTATTGCTTATTTTTTTTCGCAATTCGTTCCTTTGCTGTTTGGAACCATTTTGCACTTGCGCGACTGAATTCTATATTTGCCCCAACAAACTTTTTATTGAAAGCGCCTTTAAGTGCGTTCCTTATCCCCATTACGTCCATCGCTTTTTCTTGTGAGGTACCCTTCCACGAATATTGTGAAGCAAGGTCATCGGCCATTATTTTTCGCCATACTGATCTTATAAATTTAGAAGCATCACTCCCTTCTTCGCTGAAAATTTCGCTTCCCTGAAAGATAATTAAAACACAGTAAATTAAAAATATGCATATTTATCATTATATACACTCGCCATAATTCACTACAGGTATTTTTTTGCATATTTTTTCACCTTTGTCTGTAGCAAAATTATTTTAACTAATTTTTCATAAGATACTACAGTTTAAAAATGTATGAAAAATTCTTGAGATTTCAAAGAATTTTCATCAAGGATACCTACATGGATGCTTATTGTGGCGAATGTGTAATATTAGTTGCGTTCCAATCAGCTATCCAGATCAGTATCACGATCAAGATCTCACGGGACCGTTACGAATCAGTTGTATGAGAGTTGTTTGTGTAAATATGTGTGTTTATATATGTGTCTGTGCTACCAAGCAAATAAGGGTTGGCTGTCAAAAATCTACTACAAAAAAATAAACGAACAGAGCAGATCCTAAATTGATCCAGATAAATATCAAGATCACAACGTTGTTGTTGCATTTTCATGCAAAATTTCTATCTGGATCTGGATCACTCCTGCAATAAGCAAAAGCAATAATAGCCTTAAGGTGGCTTTACATAAGTCGATTTGTTTGCCTCTCATCCGTGTAAATAATATCTCAACAGAGTGTTGAATGGACCTGGAAAGCGACTCATGTGAAGCACCCCTTATTCGGCAAAAGCAAATGTAAAGTCCAAAAAGGTGGATCTGAAAAGAAATGATGTAAATAGATTAAGAAAACTAGTTTGCATATAATCACATTTACTTACTAATTTCTCGCTTAGCTTTGGAGATTTTTTAATATCATCTTCGAGTTTTTAAACTCCTGCGTACAGTTAAATGGGCTTTTTAAAACTCTCTCTCTCTATGGCGCGATATACAACAGGTATATCATCATAAACCTCCTAAGAGATTTTTGCGCCAAGCTTCTCTTCCAATTTGTGGTGTGCCGATTTGAATTTTCCCTACAAATTGGTGGGACCTACAGTTTTTTGCCGACTCCGAACGGCATCTACAAAGGAGACGAATTTTTGCTGAGAAGCCTGTCATGGCAGAAATACACTCGGAGAGTTTGCCAAACCACTGCCGAGGGGCGACCCCGTTTTGAAAAACTTTTTTCAAATCACTTTTGATGTTACCTGTACCAGGGCTCGAACCATGGACCTTCGGTGTGGTAGGCCGGCAACACTACCTTCACACCACGGCGGCCGCTTTTTAAAACTGGCATTTCTTTTTTCGGCTTAATTAACTTTTGTGTCATTGTGAGCTCTGTTCGTTGGCGCGAATGTAATTTTTTATTGTTCTCTTCGAGGTCCTCAATTCGATTAGCTAAGTCTTAACGAAATTAGATGCATATATTTATAGGTAAACGTTTCATTAAAATACCCTTTTAAAGTAAAGTATACCTTCCAAAGAATGTTTTATTGCCAGTGTTTTTAAAATTTCTTCAGGGATGTCTGTAGGAAAGGAACGTATGTACATAAATATGTATAATTAAATTATTAATTGCAGCCATTCTCTTACCATTTCGTTGATATGGGGATAAGTTGTGACTACTTTCTAATGTCAAATATGATTTCTTCTTTCTTAAAAATAACAAATATATATAAAGTACAGTAGCAGTTTAATTATGGACAAAATATATTTACTATAAGTTTCTGATGTGTTGTTCGAGAGGCTTGTAGACATGTTGCCCATGTCAGTTGCATTCAGGAAAACGTTGGTGAAATTGCGCATTATGAATAGTAGCAACAAAAACGAATACGTTACTTCTGACTAATTGTAAAACTTTTCTTGAAACTTGGTATATGCTATGCGTAAAGCATTTTTCACTTAGCGATAGTGATTTTGAACAAAACGAATGTGCCAAACTTCAATTTAGGGGCTTTTAAAATAAATCTTCCAGATTTAAAACTTCGTTGGGTCGTATTGTAATTCAGTTTTCATTTTCATGCATTGATTGTATTTTGAAGATTTTGGACTGTACCATATAATAACAATTTGGAAAATTTTTGGAATAAAATATGTTATTTGCTTGAATTGAAATCATGTTTCCTTCTAAATCTTTTTTTTAATCTTTATTTAAATTACTTCCGTAGTAACGCAAAATTCAGTGACCACTCGACCAAATCATCACTTATATCGGTTGAAATCTGTTTTCCTCAAAATAATTTTCGTCTTCCTCCGAAACAAAAAAAATTTCACTACTTTCAGCTTCACTTTCAGAATCACTTTCAACTTCGGCTTAATTGCAGAATACAGACTCTTCACCCCGAAAAAAACGAAAAATTGGGAATGGTTCGTATTTTGCTCCTGATTATAACGGTATACTTCTTTTTTGGGGCAAATGAAAATTCTAGGAGTTAGAGGGGGGGGAAGTTGGAAATCATGCATTTAAAATCGCATATATATCCCAAACTACTGAATCGATTTTCAAATTTCTTTTTGCGTTGGATAGGTAATTGAATTACCTTTCATTTGCGGTACCATTGCTTTGGGTGCAAAACCGCGTATGTGCAAAATTTTAAAAAATTTTCAAATCAATAGAAAAACCAAACCAGCTACGCGAACTACAGTTATTCTGTACAAAAAAGCCTTTCTGCGTAGGCGGGCATGTACATATGTATATATTTTATTTGTTTTGTCGCAAGTTTTCATGTGGTTGTTGTAAATTATTAGGCTGTACTTAAAAACGCGCAAAAGAGTCGGATCGGTGGCATGTTGCCACCGATCAGGGCAACCACCTGGCCGCCTATGCAGAAAGGTCTTTTGTACAGAATAACTGTAGTTCGCGTAGCTGGTTTGGTTTTTCTATTGATTTGAAATTTTTTTAAAATTTTGCACATACGCGGTTTTGCACCCATAGCAATGGTACCTCAAATGAAAGGTTATTCAATTACCTATCCAACGCAAAAAGAAATTTGAAAATCGATTCAGTAGTTTGGGATATATATGCGATTGTAAATGCATGATTTCCAACTTCCCCCCCCCTCTAACTCCTACAATTTTCATTTGCCCCAAAAAAGAAGTATACCGTTATAATCAGGAGCAAAATACGAACCATCCCCAGTTTTTCGTTTTTTTCGGGGTGAAGAGTCTGTATTCTGCAATTGTTCCTCAACTTCACTGTTTGACCTATAGTCGTTAACGAGTGCTTAACAATTAGCGGTGATTATATTTTCTTTTTCAAAAGAAAATTTTTCCGTTAACGAAGCTATAATTCGTTCGCCCTGTTTTTCTACGAGCTTTCGTTTTGGCATTTTATAGATTATAATATTTACCGATTATGCAGCGATATTAAGCGAATTGACAGCGAAATTGATTATAATTACTTTTTTGAACTAAATTGAAAACGTTCTTTATTTCTTTTGAAGATAAAAAACATTTGTGACTTACAAAATTCTAAGTTTCTAACTGAGTAGAAAAATTCATCATACTCAAACACTCCCTTTGGAAACTTTTTCGGACTTCTTTTACACTCAGCTTTTGGAACGCTCCGTCGAGGGTGTATTTTGCGAGTCCCTTTTCGCTCCTAGCTCGGAGCACTCCGACCTTGGTTGAATGGGTATGTACATATAAGCGTTACGAGAGGGGGAAAATGTAATTATTTAGTTATGAGAGTCTATTAATAATATCCGGGCCCCTGAGGGAGATTGTTTGTTGCGGGGTGAGTGATCGTTTGTAATGGGCTTGGGGTGAGTTCACAATATCAACATATGGATACGTATTTTAATTAGGGTTTGAGATGTATGTATATATAAGAAGGATTTAGCGGAATTTTTTTTCTATTTATATGTAAGAGTATGTATCTTTTTGTAGGGATTTTTCTTCTTTGATTTTGAGAAAACGGTATTTTGGAAAACCAAACATACCGTATGCGATTTCTTATTTTTATGAGGAATTCCGCTGCACTTATATATACAGGGTGTTTTTTTTACAGGTTTGTTTTTCGAATAGAGATAAAACTGGCATTTTGTGGTCAAATCTGGCAACTCTAATGTCATTTATGTTCAGTTTGGTTTGCCATTTCATCATGAACAGGTTGACAAAAGAACAACGCTTGCAAATCGTGCAAATTTATTTCGAAAATAATGGTTCAGTTCGCGAAGTTTACCGTGAGCTCCGTCCATTTTATGGTCGACATAATCGTCCATCAGAGCAATTAATTCGGTTAACCATGGATCGTTTTCGCACTACGTTTACTCTATGTGATAATACGCATCCGCAGAGACGTCAAACAGTGCGCACCGAAGAAACAATTGCCGCTGTAGAGCAAAGTGTTGAAGAGGACCCGAATGAATCGATTCGCCACCGTGCACAGCAATTGGAGCTTTGCCCATCAACTTTATGGAAGATTTTGCGCAAAGATCTTGGCTTGCGACCTTACAAGATCCAGCTTGTGCAAGAATTAAAGCCGCGAGACCATGCAATGCGTCGTGATTTTGGTGTATGGGCCGAAAATGAGATTGATTTCGATGCTGATTTTCATCGCAAAATTTTGTTCAGTGATGAGGCTCATTTTTGGTTGAATGGCTACGTCAACAAGCAAAATTGCCGCATTTGGAGTGAAGAGAATCCACATGAGACCCTTGAAACGCCATTACATCCACAAAAACTGACTGTTTGGTGTGCTCTATGGGCTGGTGGAGTCATTGGGCCATACTTCTTCCGCAATAATGCTGGAGAGGCAGCTACCGTTAATGGAGACCGGTATAGAGCCATGATAACCGACTATTTTGTTCCCGAATTGGATGGCAAGAATGTGGATGAGTTGTGGTTCCAACAAGACGGCGCTACATGCCACACAGCGCACGTCACAATCGATTTATTGAAGGAAACATTCGATGAGCGCATAATTTCGCGGAATGGACCTGTCAATTGGCCACCAAGGTCGTGTGATTTGACACCATTGGATTATTTTCTTTGGGGATATGTGAAGTCGCTCGTCTACACCAACAAACCAGAAACGTTAGGGGAATTGGAAGCCAACATTCGTGGCGTTATTGCCGACATACGGCCCCATATGCTCGAAAAAGTGGTTGAAAATTGGACCTGTAGAATTGGCTTTATTCGAGCCAGCCGCGGCGGCCACATGCCCGAAATCATATTTAAACATTAATGGCATAAAATTATCCTTCCAATAAAGCCAAATTAATGGAACTTAACACGATTTTCTTGTGTTTTATTTCAATTTGAAGTTCTATACCCCTAAAATAAACACCCTGTACATAAATTTGACGAAGGTGTACTTACTTTGGCATTATTCTACCGTATCACCTGATTATTATGTGCTCCTTTTTTAAGTGCCGTATGTACGTAGGGGTATGTAGGTTTTCTGTTGAATTCGTGCTGCTGCCGTTGGGAATATAATTTCTGGGGTCTGCTGCTTATCAATTATCTCTATGGCGTTTTATTATAACCTAGACGAATGCCATGCTTCCAGCGTTTTAGATGTTCGCACAATACGAGGACCTAACATCGACTCTGATCACTACCTAGTAGCAGCCAAGATTCGTACCCGCCTCTGTACGACAAAACAGGTGCAACAAAAAACGCAGGGAAAGCTGGACGTCGAAAAGCTGCAATCGCAACGGACCGCCAATTATTTCGCAGATCGTCTCTCACACCTGCTCTCCGAGAGCACAATTTAACCTAGTGGAATGCATGAGCAGTGGGATCATATCTCAGGAGCACTCCGTACCGCAGCCCAAGAAGTAATTGGATTCCGGCGAACGCGAAGCAACAACTGGTATGATGATGAAGAGTACCGCGCTGCAACGAAAAGAAAGGACGAAGCCTACAAGGCAACGCTGAGATCGAATGCAACGAGGAGTGTGTGTGAACACTACCGCGAGTTGAAGAGGGAAGCGAGGCGGCTTTCCGGGCGAAAAAAAGAGAGGCAGAAAAGTGTGAAATAAAGGAGCTTGAGATGCTGGCCAACGGGAATAATTCTATCAAAAAATTCGGCGAATGACAGAAGGTTTTAAACCCGGGGCAAACTCCTGTAAGAATGAGAACGGCGACCTGGTGGGAGATGTTCAGAGAGCACTCAGAATATGGAGGGATCACTTCTCTGCCGAGAAGATGCCGAACCCGAGCCAACAATCGAAGATGACGGAATTGACGTTCCACAACCCGACTATAATGAGGTGCGAATAGCAATATCCCGACTGAAAAATAATAAAGCAGCTGGCGCTGATGGTTTGCCTGCTGAGCTATTCAAACACGGAGGCGAGGAGCTGGTAAGGCGCATGCATCAGTTTCTATGCAGAATATAGTTGGATGAATGCTTGCCTGAAGATTGGAATCGAAGTGTTCTCTGCCCAATCCACAAGAAGGGCGATCCTGCAAACTGCGCCAACTATCGCGGTATCAGTCTTTTGAATATCGCATATAAGGCCCTATCAAGAGTATTGTGCGAAAGACTGAAGCCTGATGTGAACAGACTGATTGGACCTTATCAGTGTGGCTTCAGACCTGGTAAATCTACCATCGACCAGATTTTTACAATACGCCAAATGTTGGAAAAACCCCGTGAAAAAAGAATCGACACACATCATCTCTTTGTTGAATTTAAAGGAAAAGGAGCTGCCTATATGGCGCTATGTCTGAATTTGGTTTCCCCGCAAAACTTATACGGCTATGCAAAATGACCTTGAGCAACACCGCCAGCTCGGTCGGAATTGGGATGTACCTCTCCGCGCCGTTCGAAACAAAACGAGGTTTCAGACAGGGTGACCCCCTATCGTGCGATTTCTTTAATTTAAAGCTGGAGCAAATAATACAAGCTGCAGAACTTAACCGCGCTGGAACAATATTTTATAAAAGCGTGCAAGTGTTGGCATATGCTGACGATATTGGCCTTAACAACCGCGCCGTAACTTCTGCTTACTCCAAATTAGAAAAAGAAGCGGAGAAAATAGGATTGGTGGTGAACGAGGGCAAAACGAAGTACCTTCTGTCATCATGCAAAGAGTCAGCGCATTCGCGCCTTGGCAACCAAGCCACTGTTGGCAGCAATAATTTCGAAATAGTAAAGGAATTCGTTTACCTGGGAACCAGCATTAACACCAACAATAATGTTAGCCTAGAAATCCGACGAAGAATTACTCTTGCAAACAAATGCTACTTCGGACTGAGTAGGCAATTGAAAAGTAAAGTCCTCGCTCCACGAACGAAAATAACACTCTACAAGTCACTCATCGCACCCGTCCTGCTATATGGTGCAGAAGCGTGGACACTAACTCCATCTGATGAGGCGGCTCTGGGAGTATTCGAGTGAAAGGTTCTTCGAAAGATTTGTGGACCTCTACGCGTTGGCGACGGCGAGTACCGAAGAAGATTTAATGATGAGCTGTATGAACTGCCGTGGTGTGAAGGTAGTGTTGCCGGCCTACCACACCGAAGGTCCATGGTTCGAGCCCTGGTACAGGTAACATCAAAAGTGATTTGAAAAAAGTTTTTCAAAACGGGGTCGCCCCTCGGCAGTGGTTTGGCAAACTCTCCGAGTGTATTTCTGCCATGAAAGGCTTCTCAGCAAAAATTCGTCTCCTTTGTAGATGCCGTTCGGAGTCGGCAAAAAACTGTAGGTCCCACCAATTTGTAGGGAAAATTCAAATCGGCACACCACAAATTGGAAGAGAAGCTTGGCGCAAAAATCTCTTAGGAGGTTTATGATGATATACCTGTTGTATATCGCGCCATAGAGAGAGTATGAACTTTACGCAGACGCCGACATGGTTCAGCGAATTAAAACACAGCGGCCTCGCTGGCTAGGCCACGTAGTGCGAATGAGCGAAGATGCTCCAGCCCAGAAGGTATTCTTAGCGGCACCCGCCGGTGGAAGCAGAGGAAGAGGGAGACCACCACTCCGATGGAAGGACCAAGTGGAGACCGATTTGCGATCCCGCGGTGTTTCCAACCATTTAAAGAAGAAGTTTTATTAAAACAACTTAGGTCCATTTAAGAAATTGGACCAATCAAACCTTTTTCTGTCGATTTCAAATAATAAAACTGCTTCACAACTTAGCCAAGCCAGTTAGATTCAATCGTTTATAAACAAAATAATATAAGACCGATACAAGTCTTGCAAACATACACAATTTTCTTATTCAAAATCGCCAGAAAAAGTATCGATTGGTCTAATTTCTTAAGTCGACTTAAGTTGTTGTAATAAAATGCCCCGGATTTATTCACTGTTGTAGGTATACTGGTAGTGGTAGAAAATAACACTGTCACTTCGTCCTTTTTTTCGCTTAAATGCTATTTTAATTAGTATTAACTAGTATTTATTTGTGTATGTACGTATGTATGTATATTTTTTGTACCAATTTTGTGAAATGATTTCCCCATTTTTTTTTTCAAATACGTATTTTTGGGTTGTATTATCATATAATAATATTTTCACTTCGTTTTGTTAATGTATTTATATTTTTTGTGTAAATCCGTTTTTATTTGTGCGCGTCGCGCTTGCTGATTAGTAGAGCTGGATTCGATTCGATATTTTGGAGAATCGATTTTAAAAGGCTTTGAACGTCCAACAAAGTGCTCTTCCTCATATCGCTAACTGTGTTAAGTGGAAGCACTAAGCTATCTCAAATCGTCTTGCTCTCTTCATCGGAGGGAAATATACTCGTACTTCATGCGCCTTTCGAATCTTTTTTATCAATAAGCTTTTTATTCAAGTTACCGCTTATGCGGGTGGACGTACATGAACCAATAAATTTCCTTTTTGATATAATAGTAGTTCACCTAATCCAGTGATTCCCAAAGTGGTCAAGGTGGACCCCCAGGGGACCATGAGAGACACGCCGTGGGTCTACGTTGGGGTGACCAAAAAATGGGGGCCCTCAACCCTTAAACGGAGGTCCACGAAAATTTATTTGGTTTCGATAGTAAAGAACTAAATTTAAAATAGCCAGTCACTACATACTCGTAATTGGCACTTATTAGTACCAATCCATCGATACAAATATGCTATAGGCACGGAACCCTCTCAAATATTTTTGTTACAGACATTTCAAAGCAGTTACACAAAAGATGGTTTATTTGGCTTTATACAACTTTTATTATTTAATTTATTTATCATGAACCACAAAAATATTAACTGAAACAATATTTACTTTTTGTAAATATCATAATAATGTAATAATAAAATATGCAAATGTCAAATATTCTAACATCTCTGCTTTGGTATGTGTTAAAAACGTTCTTATATAGATATCTCCATATACTATCAGATCCAGGCGAAAATGACTACTGCAAATATATTGCAGATTGAAATACGAATATCGAAATGATTCATAAGTATCCGGGATTAAAAAGTGCTATTTAAAATTCAATACCCCTTTACCCTCATCAGCATCTGTGGAAAGAATGTTTTCTGCAACCACTGTTTTAAACGACAACTTCGAAAAGCCGCCATTAATGAAAATTAATTCTTTTTAGCATGGTTGACTTGTTATTTATTGATTTTATGGAAGCTTTTTACATATTCCATATGTTTGCCCACAACTTTATTACGTAAACTTAAATTACACTTGAGATTGTAATTGAATTTGTGTCATATGACAGGTTTGAAGCAGTGTTTTGATGGAATGTCAGGCTTTGACTAAATAAATTTAAATTATTTGGATTTTATGTGAGACTACCGTGTCGACGCTGTTCTTTCCTTAAAGTTGATTGGATTTACCCCGTTTTCTTTCAATTTCCTTCAATGCCCCTGTATCCAACTTTAATTTTTCTTCTACCTGTATCTCTCCGCTGATATAGCTTACCCCCTTCATTATAGTATATAGTAACTTTTAGAATAATTTCTACCAAAAATAGAGATGAAAAAGTATTGATATCAGTGCCTAGCTAGACCTTGAAAATCAAATTGTAAATCTAACCATTCTCGAGCTGCCTCTAATATGCACAACAAGTTTGAGCAAAATCAGTCAACCCACAGAAGAATTATATATATAAGCTAAACAAATTATTTTTCACTGTGTGGAACTAGATGTAAATCACCTAAGCAAAATTAAATTTTGTACTCGTTGATTTATTAACTTTTAAGGAAAACAATCTTTTTAACATATCTGGACAGCTAATAAATTCAAGAAATATCTACTCTAAAAGAGTATTAGTAGTGAATGGTAAAAGAACGTGCATTCTTTTCAATTTTACAATCACATGAGATTGGGAATACCTCGTCATTCCCATTCTGTACTGAATTAAGCTCGAGCATTCAATAACACACACTTTTGGTTTGGCTTAGAAATTTTTAGGCCATTCAGGAATGCATGTTATTTTATGTAAGCAAAAAATCAAAACTTTGAAAAGAATGTCGACGGAATGCACGCTGAATTGATTGAATCTTTTTACAGCTCTGCTCATAACCCCATTTGATGAAACGGAAGGGGAGGGGATAATGTAATATTACAAGAGGAGCTACTTGAACCTAGCACTAATGAGGGGCTGAAGGTGAAAATAAAAAGATTGTATCAAATAGTTGTTGGCTGCAGGCAGAAATACCTGAAAAATATGTTTAGCTGTGGTGAGTTGTGGAAAAGCTTTTGATAGCATTCCCTCGTCATAGGCTAGGTTATATTGTCATAAATAAAACGGCATCATTTTTGCCCAACTTTGAGATCCTGGTGGCGCTTATCCTTAAGCAATTCGAAATGCTCTATAATTTTTTTTTCTTATCCTATAGTATGCCTGTCGTTCACTGTAAAAAAATTTAGATTTACTAACACTTTAGTTTTTAATTTACTTATGGCCAAAATCCCCCACTGTGCGTCCTTGTGGTAACCGTGACAATTCAATCAAAAATGTAAAATTTTTCATAAAAAAAGAAAACAATACAGACATTTCTGTTTTTTTTTTCAAAATAGATTTTGTAAAAACATGATTAAATTATTTTGTAAAAACATGATTAAATTAAAACGCATTCAAAATGGTGCAAAAAGCTTAGGCGAAGTCGACATCATACAATTGGCTGAGCTTACAACAAAGCGGTGCCGCTAATGACGGTAGGCACAGCGGTGGTTATTTAGCGGCCGTCATATAGCGGCACCGCTTTTCGAGCAAACCCAAGGTTTGCCAGTCTTTGAGAGATCAGACTTGAATTGACTAATTGTCAACTAGCATAGTTGCATTTACGAATTGTAGTAAAAAAGGGAAATAATAGTTCCCCTTTGGGATAAAAGTAGTAGAAAAGTCCAGAATGTAGGTTTTTAATTCAAATATATTTTCAACAAATATGATATTTTAAAACACATGCTTTATTAAATTATAGGAAACAAATTGCCTTAATTGCCGTTTAAAGATTCTTGAATGGCAAATGGTTTTTAAATTTAACTTACGAGTAAAATGTTTGTGTTTTGGGAAGCATTTTAAAACCACAAACTTGGTTTGGACAGTAAAAGTTTGTCAGATACCTTAAATTATACGAGATTAACTCCAAGGGCGATCGAATTTTGGCGAGTTTTCATAGGTATTCCTGAGAAGAGTTTCAAATTTTGCCAGCCTTTTAATGTCAAAAATCCACCGGATGGTTTCGTTAACCCACCCCTCGACCGCTCTTCCATATATGTAGAAATTGTGTCGCCGCATGAAACAAGCAAGGCCCAACTTTCTTATTAGAAGGCCTGATCTGTACTCCAAAGCATCTTCGTGGAAGAGGAAGAAAGAAAGGGAAATGGAGTGGCACTAGAATAGGAAGCGAGAGCTGAGAAAGGAGAGTAAAATTTTTCACATGCAGGCAAGTAAATTTTTAGGCAGGACAACGTCTGACGGATCTGCTAGTACATTTATATATATTGAATTAATCTAATTATTTATCTATTATCTTATATGGATACTAAAACTAGATTTATTCCGCTTAAAATTTGGTAAGGTGTATACAATAAACACGCTTAAGTATGCATATATACATCTAGTATTTGCGCTGATTTATTGATTCCAATTTTGCAGGCAACCACTTTTGGAGATACCTGTATTGTACACTAGCTTTTCTTTTAAATTATCGGTGTAATGCATCGTAGCAAAATTCTAGAAACAGTCTGTGTAAATGATATAGCTGAAAATCGAGTAGAAGTCTGGAACGACTAAGAGGCTAGTCATGGAGTTCCATCTTAAATCCAAAGCTCCACAGTTATTTTACAACTCCGGAAACATCTAGGAGGCTAGATGTGGACTTGCAGTTTCATTGCTTTCATTTTATATATTATGTGAAATAGACTAAGAAACGATCCAGTCAACGCTAACGGGCGGTTAATTTGACACATAATCGAACGATTTATATAAATTAAACCCTGGTTAGCGTTAACCGAAGATTGTGAAAACGGCCCTAAAACTTCCTTGTCGCACTTTCACTTAAAAATCGATGTATTCATTAACAATCCGCTTCAAAATTCATAATTTTCCAACGAACTTACCAAATTCAACATAAAAAATAGTTTAAAACAAAAACAGGGGTCGAATTACGTTATACGTTCCGTGATCGAAAGCGAATTTTTAAATCACAATAGCTCTAGCCCCGTATTTCGGAATGAGGCCATATGCAAGCAACTGGCTGGAAGTACCGGTAGGTTCAATTATGCATTATTACTCTTTTAAAAAGTTGGAAAGTTTCAAAGTTGTTGTTACTTAAGTAAACGGTTTACGATCACGGAACGTATGTCGTAATTCCGCCCCAGGCTTGTCCATACGATTTGTGTTTTTTCTGTTTGCTGTTTGCTAGTAAACGGATTAAAAATTTCAACTACTTTTAACTTATTCTTTTAAGGTTACTCCAATTTAAATGGAAAAAGTTGTTCAATTTGAAAAAAACAGAATAGCGTTCCAAATAGAATGCGAAACCGAAACAGTGCCGAAAATTTTCAATTCGCCTCACATTGCATGAATACTTTAAAAGCTTTTCGTGAACACCCTTATTATGAGGAACAACATTTGAGATAATCGTTTTCTATTCTTCGCATAACCATTGGTTTTGTTTGTAAAAACCAACATATCTACGTTTTTACATTTAAGTGATGCCCGCCTGTCTGAGATGAAATTCATTCGCTCAGATTCTGTTGATTCTGGGATACGCAAATACCGCACTGCAATGGACGCCATACTTTATATATATACAGGGTGGCACAAAAGTAATCCTCCTATCAGAAAATGCTATAAATTTTGCGATTGGCCCCTAAAGTCAGTTCTGTTTTGACATTTGTGTAGTAAACACATGCGAAATACACGTTAATAAACAATGTTACGCTACACTGCTCCAGAACGCGGAATATTGCTGACTATTTATTTGACCAATAATCGGTCGGTGAAAAACGGTTACTGCGCAAAAGTAATCCTCCTATCAGAAAATGCTATAAATTTTGCGATTGGCCCCTAAAGTCAGTTCTGTTTTAACATTTGTATAGTAAACACATGCGAAATACACGTTAATAAACAATGTTACGCTACACTGCTCCAGAACGCGGAATATTGCTGACTATTTATTTGACCAATAATCGGTCGGGGCCAAACGGTTACTGTGATTGGTGAGCGCTACAGAGGAATGATCAACGAGTTCTTTTTGCCGCAACTTGATGAATTGGGATTGGAAAACATGTGGTTCCAACAAGACGGTGCAACAGCACACACTGCACGTGCCACTATATTGCTTTTACGAGTACAATATTGGCATTAAACGGTAGACTTACTTTCCAATATTCCAAGGGGCATCTGCTTTGTGAAGTATGAGAGTTTTTCAAATACTGTTGCACGCAAATAATCGCATCCACTTGGGGAGTTTTTGATTTTTGTACTATATTTTTCTGCAAATAGGGAAAATGCAGCTGCTGGGGGAGTCCAGTTCTTTTTGTGCTGGTAGGTCTTTTAAGGCGGAAGTAATTTTCTGAAACTTCACTATTGCTGCAATTTTATTTTCTAAGGTACTTATGCCCACATCTGCATTGTTTTTGCTCCTAAAAGCTTTCTTTTTGAATCTTGGGTCAACTAGAGTTTTGTAACTATTCTAGTCTCATATGGAAATAGCCGAGTGTTAATTTATTTTATAAGGAATTATAGATATCGTAACCTACAACAGTTCTTAGCTTGCCTTGGATATCACTTAAACCATGATAAAGATCCATAATAATTGGAATTATGAGTGAAATTGTCACTTGACTGCCTGAAGATAAATGCATAGTCGCACTGTCGAATGGCTCAAACAAATCCACTAGGCCATTTAAAACAGACTGCTCCTCAGCCGTAAGGGGAGACGGAGCTTTTACCGTGTCAAGAAGCACTTGTGAAACTGCATCCTTTATTTGTAGTAGACGTTTCATCCTTTTATATGAGCTTTTCCAACGGGTTGGCGTCTCCTGAGTGAGACTGTATGCATATTCCGTTCCTTGTGCGTTTTTCAATTTGGAATACGCTATTGAGCTATGTACTTTAAAAAAAAACGAAACTATGCGACTGCACTTTGTTATGACGGTGCGTATATAATCAAGTTTTAAAGCATCTTGTATAACCAGATTTAACGTGTGCGCGAAACAAGGTAAGTGTCGTTTTTGTAGCAATTCACAGGCCTTTATCATCGAGGCTGCATTATCTGTAACCACTGTCGTGACTTTATCTTATATATTCCAATCCGTGAGAACTGTCCTTAGAGATTTCTCTATGTTTTGACTCGTGTGGTCTTTTTCGTCCAATAATTTTTCAGTAGGCAAAATCACTGATTTTAGTTGATGTCCAACCATCCGTTGCTATTGCATAGTACAAGGTGGCGCAAAAGTAAGCTTCCGATGTTCAGCATATCGGTTGTGGCACGTGCAATGTGTGCTGTTGCACAAGTGCAAGTTGCGGCAAAAAGAACTCGTTGATCATTGCGCTGTAGCGCTCACCATTCACAGTAACCGTTTGGCCCCGACCGATTATTGGTAAAATAAATAGTCCGCAATATTCCGCGTTCTGGAGCAGTGTAGCGTTACATTGTTTATTAACGTGTATTTCGCATGTGTTTACTACACAAATGTCAAAACAGAACTGACTTTAGGGGCCAATCGCAAAATTTATAGCATTTTCTGATAGGAGGATTACTTTTGCGCCACCTTGTATTTAACACTACTGAGAATAGTATGTAACTTTACTTTCATACTTGAGTACATATTATTAAGAAGTGTGTTTCTCAATGTCACTCGTGATGGCAAAACGTACCGGGGATCCAAACATCGCACAAAAGATCTGAACCCATTATCTTCTACAATCCTAAATGGCTGCATATCTGTTGCAATCATTCAAATCAAGGCATTATTCAGTATTTTTTTTCGTTCATCTACAGATCGTAAATTCTTTATACTGTTGTTATAGGGTTCAAGAAAGGATTCTATGGTTGCGGTAGAAGTAGACATTTCCATCAACGTTGGATGTAATCGCTTTAAATTATTAAATAAATTGGTTGTATTTCCGCTTGTTTTGTATATTTTCCCACACGGTTGACATTTCGCTTGTACTTTTTTGAAGTACTTTTAGATAACTGATCTGCCTTTCCTTGGATGATTTTCAAGATTAGATTCCTCTTCCGAGTCACTTGCAAAGTTTATTCCTTCAACAAAATCTAAACTATTAGTAACTTCTTAGTGCACATTTAGTACTGAACACGGTATCACACTATAAAATATATATATGTTCATAAGCACATGATCTAGTATTTACCTGAAGTCCGATAAAAATTTCTTCATTTTTCTACCTTCTACCATAGTCAAATTGCAATAAATATATTTCTTGGTCTTTTTTATCAAAAAATACAAATATAAAACTCAATCAAGCGTCACTTAGAGGAAGACAGTGCTGCAAATTTCGAAGGCTGAAAAAATAGATCGATTCTAAAAAAAATCGATCCATCACTTCTTAAAAAAAACATCGATAAAATCGATTAAAAGATTGAATCGAATCCAGCTCTACCGATTAGCAAGAAATTCTTGTAATTATACCTAGTAGTGCTACGCACACAAGGTATATTAACTTTAGTCGCCTAACGGCATAAACGGATCGAGATAGATATTGACTTATATATATCAAAATGTTCAGGACGAAAAGAGAAACTGATTAAGCCATGACCGTCCGTCCGTCTGTGGACACGATAACTTGAGTAAATTTTGAGGTATCTTAATGAAATTTGGTATGCAGGTTCCTTGGCACTCATCTCCGAGCGCTATTTAAAATGGGCGAAATCGGACAATGACCACGCCCACTTTTTATATATAGAATATTTTCTAAAACACAAAAAAAGTGATTACTCAGTACATAATACACCTATAAGGATAAAATTTCGTGAATACATTGAGATTGAGGCATAAAATAAATTATTCAAGAAATTTTTGAAAATCGCCGCGGCACCGCCCACTTTTGATTAACTCAAATTTAGAAATAATACTAATCATAAACCAAAAACCGTTCAAGATATCGAAACGAAATTCAGCACGCAGGTTTCCAGGTATGCAAGGAATGTTCGAGGAAAAACTGGGCGGGATCGGTTAAGGTCTACGCCCACTTTTATATGAAAGATTTTGAAGGGGATCGTAGATATATTAAATAGGCAATAACTTTGCGTAAAATAGCTTTACATTATTTATATTTCGCTTTTAAGCTTTCCGTAAACAAAGAAATCCAAAAACTTAAAATTTTCGAAAATGGGAGTGGCCCCGCCCCCTTTTACAGTGGACTTTTCCACAAAACTTTTTATACCATAACTCCGCCAAAAATTAATTTGTCGAAACGAAATTTGGGGATTATGTTCTATATATAAAGGTAACTGTTTGCTGTAAAAATGGGCGAAATCGGTTAATGTCCACGCCCAGTTTTTTAACATAGTTATACAAATTTTTTTGAAAAATTTACAAAGCCATAATAAGCTTTTTAAGAAAAATTCGGGCACAAAATTTTTTTGTTAATTTGAAGAAGTAGGCGTGGCGCTGCCCACTTTTCAGCATAAAATTTCTGCCATTTTCAAAGGCAATCGCTTATAATTCAATCTTGATATTTCAATGAAAATTGGTCAGGTCTTCTCAGTAGTATGTATTATACTCCTGCCAAGAATTAGCCAAATCGGGAAACACACAAGCAAAATATTCGGGCACGTAGTTAATAGCCCACTGCAATAGCGAAGTTATATATCTTTTTTGATTTTCATACCTTTCATAAACTATAAATATATGTAAGTATGAGAACAAGAAGAGAAAAGTGCCCGTCTCTCCGTCGGTCTGTCTGTCTGTCCGTCTATTTGAATACAAACTAGCCTCTCAGTTTTACAAAAGAATGCTGAAATTTGTTGTTTGCTTTCGCCATTTTATAACATACTAGCAAACCCGGTAGAAGTTGTTTTTACGTTTTGATACATAGAAAACATCTATATATAAAATGTCATTAACTTGAACCAAATAAACTCCTAACTATACAGAACTGCAGCTTTATATAACCTGAGGGCTTTTCCAAAAGCTATTTACAGACTGTGTCGTGCCCAGCGAACTCCTGAACCTACCTTGAAAGTTCAAGAGCAAAACAAAACACGAAATATGTGGGCGTGGAACCGCCCACTTTTGAAAAAGTATGTAGATATTGACTAAGTGACACATATATCCAAATTTCATTAATTTAGACCAAAAAAGTTCGGAGTTATGACGAATTGAAACTTTATATTGCCTGGTGGCGTGGCTCCGCCTACTTTTTCAAAACTATATATTGTCTATGCTGTACCCAGTGAACCGAAGTATATATTGTAAAAATTTCATAAAGATCGGTTGAGTTCTTTGGCGCCTATATCTATTTTTGTTACGCACACAAGGTACGAGTATATTACTTCATTCGGCATAAACGAAACGAGATATATATTAATGTATGCAAAAGCGAAGTTGTACATCTTTTTTGATATTCATACCTTTCATGATCATGAAATTTTTGTACGTATACTGAAATGATCAGGAGGATGAGTTGTGTCGATTTAGCCATGTCCGTCTCCCGATACATCTATCTCTATGTCCGTCTGTCTATTTGAACGCAAATACGAACTGAAAGTATTAAAATAGACCTGCGTTAATTGGTATGCCATAATAGATTACTACTAGGTATATAATGTTCGGTTGCAACCGAACTTAGACTTCCTTACTTGTTTTTATTTCTTTTAAGGTCAATAATTCAGTTTTTGGCATTAAAAGGACCATGTATATTTTACACTATCCTCATTACGGGAGGAAAACTTAAATAAATGATACGTGCTGAACTTCGTTTTAACAAATTACAAATTCACTTTATTATATGTATTTTATTTATTAGAGGCGACGATATCGTTTGGAGTTTAGCAGACTACTAACTTTAAAGCGGCCCATTACTTAGCATTGGACCGCTTAAGGATCGCGTTTGAAAAAATTGTTATTTACTAATTATGACAAATATCGTAAACTAGTAGTCTGATTTTGAAAATAAAACTAGCTGTTATTCGTCCTTTTAATTACAAGTTTTATTATATATCAACAACTTTGTCATTACTATTGTTGTAAAAATCGTTTTAATTTTTCCGACACCCCTTCCATTAATAATTTTATAGTAGTATTTGACACTTTTCGAGCTGCTGAATTCCACTTTTCCCGAAAGTCTTTGGCATTCCTTGCTACTTTTTTTGTTGCACTAGTTTATCTTTTGACCAATGCCCAGTATCTTTCAACTGGCCTGAGTGCTGGACAGTTGGGCGGATTTGTTTCTCGAGGCACCAAAAGCACATTATTTTTTGAATACCATTCCAAAGCCAATTTGCTATAATGACAAGAAGCTAGGTCAGGCCAAAAAAGAGGTGGAAACCTTATGTCGTCTTAGGAAAGGCTTTTATCTTTTTTCTAAGCATTCTTTAATGGATATTTGAGCGTTTATTGTTCCCGTAGTTACAAAAGCACTGCTCCTTTCTCCACAGCTGCAGATTGCTTGCCAAACCAGGAATTTACGAGGAAATTTTGACTGCCTTTTTGACTTAAACTTTTCGTCCACATTCCCGCGCGAGTCTGCTGTGTAAAACTTCTGGCCTGAAGCTGCGAAAAGTCGGCTAAAACATATGTCCCGTCGTCCATGATGCAGCAATTGAATTTTTCACAGAAACAAGTTTTTAGTTTTTTGCGCGATTTTTTGCTTCCATATTCTTCACAGAGTTTCTGCTTCCTTTTTTGCTTTACGGACAAAAAGCTCTGAACATCCCACCTTCTGCGCTAGTTTTCTGCCTGAAATATTAGGGTTCTTCTGAAAAACGGTGCTGATTTTCTTTTTCATGTTCTAGTCACTGACGCCCTTTTTTCTACCCGAACCTGGCTTACGGGTAACAGCCAATTTGTCCTTAAAGTTTTTTAAAAGGTGACATTTTTTCAAACGCACTCCTTACTTCTTTTCTTCCTCACTATAAAAATTCCAATAAACTTTAAGTAAATTCATTGTTTACAAAGTGCATATGAAGAAATGTAAAGACGTATATAATTTAAAGGTAAGTATTTTAGGGAAAGGTAAGTATCTCTCTCTCTCTATGGCGCGATATACAACAGGTATATCATCATAAACCTCCTAAGAGATTTTTGCGCCAAGCTTCTCTTCCAATTTGTGGTGTGCCGATTTGAATTTTCCCTACAAATTGGTGGGACCTACAGTTTTTTGCCGACTCCGAACGGCATCTACAAAGGAGACGAATTTTTGCTGAGAAGCCTGTCATGGCAGAAATACACTCGGAGAGTTTGCCAAACCACTGCCGAGGGCGACCCCGTTTTGAAAAACTTTTTTCAAATCACTTTTGATGTTACCTGTACCAGGGCTCGAACCATGGACCTTCGGTGTGGTAGGCCGGCAACACTACCTTCACACCACGGCGGCCACAAAGGTAAGTATACAGGTAAGTTTTTATAAGGTAATTTTATACATTTCAAGGTAAGTATTTTATAAGGTAATTTCATACATTTCAAGGTAAGTATTTTAAGTATTAATAGGTAAGTATATGTTAATATGTTTGTAATCATCGAATTCAATTAGGTTTGCGCTCACGTCTTCAACAGATTCTTTTACGAAATTCATGTGGTTATATCCAACCAAGACCACATCAGCACAAGAAACACACATCCGTTTGAGGTTGCAAAATGTATCGTTTGGTCAGATTATTTCGAACCGTGGTTCAGCATATACATCTGACGATTTCCGGCTCTATTGTGCAGGAGAAAATATTCAGCATTCGACAAAAACCAAAATTATGTCAATGGCTAGATAGCGCGGTTAATTGGTGTTAGCACTAACGTTTTAACGGAGCTGAGCCCAAGCTACCCTACAAAGTGTTATAAGTTTGTTGACAGGGTACAGCATGGTACAAGAAAATCAAGGTATTTCCACTTTGACGTAAACTGTGTTAGTTGTCATTCGCACCTTTTGTCAGTCGAGCACAGAGCGTTGCCACCTCAAAAGTAATTTTTTTTTTGGTAATTTTTGTAATATCATGTAAACATCCCCTTATGTTTTGAATATTATTATTATTATTATTTATTTCAAAAGTACTGTAAGACACTAGGTCTTTTCAATGTACATATTACAAAATTCAATTACACAGGTTTTCCTTATACTAATTTTAATTCAGAAGTAATACTCGTAGATGGTTTAGAAGAAATCAGTAATGAGAGTTTGTATAGTTTGAGTAGAGAAAAGCCTTATTGTGTAAAGAAATTTGTAACTGCCGCTTTGAAGCACCTCGCCGAGTTTATACTTTTTATTGACAAAGGTAATGAGTTCCAGAATTTTACTGCGCTAACAAAAAACAATCTAGATGACGCTAATGTATCGTATTTTGGCACAATCATATTATGGGTGCGTGATGACTGAGCGAACTTCAGTTTTTGAAAAAGATAGACGGGCTGCCGAAATTTTATGATTTTGAACAGAAATATGATATTGCGTACATTGAGGTAGCTTTCCATGCTTAGACCCAGAATATTTTTACTGTATGGTGAAATATGATCAAACTTTCGCTTGAAATATATAAATCTAGCAGAATTATTTAGAGCCAAATTAAGTTTGTTTTTAGATATGCTGTCAAGATTACCATATACCGTCTCGAAGTAGGATATATGAGGGACGATGAGGGCCTGCACAAGCTTTAGTTTTGTATTGATAGGTAAAAGGTAACAAGACTGCCATAGATTTCTGAGTTTGTAATATATCTTTGATATGCTATAATTAATGTGGTCAGTACAAGTTAGGTGTGAGTTTATTTTAAAACCTAGGCTGGTCACTACAGATTGGAATTTGATTGCCGTTTCGTCTAAAATAATTGGAGAGGTTAGCAAGATTAAATGAATCATGCGAAATTGGTAATGCTTGTGTTTTAGCTGCGTTTAGACAAATACCGTTTGTTTGAGCCCAGGATGATATTCTTTTTAGGTCATCATTCATTCTAAACACCAGGTCTTCGCCAAGGCCAATAGGCCGTGAGCAGTATATTTGAGTATCATCAGCATAGAGGTGTATAGATGAATTTTGACAACAGTGCACAATGTCATTTACAAATGCAGCAAATAGTATCGGACCCAGTATTGATCCTTGGGGGACGCCAGAGGGTACTGCACTTTGATTTGAAATTATATCACCACATAGAACTTGCTGATATCTATTAGATAGGTAGCTTTTCATCAGTTTAACTGCTGTTGTGTTGAACCCAAAATAGTATTTTAACTTCAAGAGTAGGATATCATGGTTTACTGAATCGAATGCCTTTGAAAAGTCGAGGAGTACCAGTATCGAGAGTAGTCTATTATCAAATGCTATCCGAATGTCATCCAATACCTTCATTATAGCGGTTGAGCAACTGTGACCAGACCTAAAGCCAGACTGGGACTCACTTAAAAGACTGTTTATATTAAAATATTTCATTATTTGGATGGAAATGCATTTCTCAAATACTTTCGACAGCGCCGGTAAAATACTGATAGGCCTATAGTTGGAGGTCGAGTCATAATTATTACTTTATTATTATAAGAAAAATACTTGCAAAATCGGATCAATACAACTGCTTTAAAATTTGTAAATGGTGCAAATTATATATCTCTGCTTCCAAGCCAGCATACATATATATTTGTATTTCTCTAATACTGAAATAAAACATTTTCAGGGGTTTATAACTCAGAGACAAAGCTTTTGCAACGCGATTTTTGGCTTTATTTTCATGGTTCATGTGATGAGAACACGCCTTGTCACCACGTACAAATAAGTAAATTAACAAATGAATAAACATGAAATATTTTCAAAAACTAAGCTGAAAAGTTGTTCATCCAAGGGAGGCTAGATTAAGACATAAAAGGCCATTTTCACAGTGCCGAGTTAACTTACATTCCACAGTTAACTACCGATTCGCAATTTTATCTTAGCTACTTTCATAAATATTTACTGCCCAATATACAATAGACAACCTTGTGAATTCTAACCCGGGGTTAACTCACTAATGTTGACCGGTTAACTCAACTTGAAAATTGAAAAGTTATAGTTAACTGAGGAACGTAAGTTAACTGGGCACTGTGAAAATGGCCCTAAGAATATTTTCTTACACTGAACATACAAATTGTCTAAGCTTTATGGAGGGCGAGTAGTTTTTTTGAGTTATTTTTTTTGTATATTATTTTATTATTTGTTCAGAGAGTAGAACGGGGGGTGCGAAGCACATGTTGCATAAGGGGCAACTTTTGAGTAATATTTATTTAATTATTTTATTTATATATTATGATTTGTTCTATATAGAAGTGGGGTGCGTTGCACCTGTTACACCTTGTATTTATTAATTGGGGGCGAGCACTGTTGGCTCTGAGGCATTGCGCGGGATTGGCTTCCTCATTTTCGTTGTGAAAAACCCCCATTTGAGATCGCAAAGCATAAACTATATCTTTCGAATATTTCATTAGCTGATTGCGAATTTCATGCAATACAAATGAAATAAACTAAAGAAATGACTACAGCTTATGTCGCTTAAACATACTCCCCCCCTAGACGGCTTAGTCGTCTAGTGAGATTCATAAGTCGCCGGTTCGAATCCGGCTCGAAGGACCATGTCTAAGCTTTATGGAGGGCGAGTAGTTTTTTTGAGTTATTTTTTTTGTGAGTTATTTTATTATTTGTTCAGAGAGTAGAACGGGGGGTGCGAAGCACATGTTGCATAAGGGGCAACCTTTGAGTAATATTTATTTAATTATTTTATTTATATATTATGATTTGTTCTATATAGAAGTGGGGTGCGTTGCACCTGTTACACCTTGTATTTATTAATTGGGGGCGAGCACTGTTGGCTCTGAGGCATTGCGCGGGATTGGCTTCCTCATTTTCGTTGTGAAAAACCCCCATTTGGGATCGCAAAGCATAAACTATATCTTTCGAATATTTCATTAGCTGATTGCGAATTTCATGCAATACAAATGAAATAAACGAAAGAAATGACTACAGCTTATGTCGCTTAAACACAAATGGTTATTTTGGTACCGCGTCTGCAGTTATCATGCTTGCGTTTAGAAACTTTCCACTCATAAACGGTACCGGCGGGAGTCGGAAAAACTTTACTTTGCACGCAGATCTGGTGCTTGTGCAATTTATAAATATACAGCTCATATTGTTAAAAATTGATTCAAATAAATAAATACTTTATTTATGTCCGTGCAAAAACTAGACCAATATTTTACTCACCTTTCGATTTATTTCACGAACATATAAAAAAATTTAATTCAGATATATATATTATTTTATTCAATTTCAAAATTGTTTCCGCTTGAAGTAAAAATCAGTTCGTTTTTGGTATAAGAATACGGTAGGTCATTTTCAAAAGGAAATGTCACAAACACAGTTTATGTCAAATGGTGGCAATGGCGAGAAGAAGTGGAACTACCTTTATACAGGGTGGGCCAAAAGAAACCAAGGGGTGTAAAAGTTTAATAACTTTTTCGTTTATTAATTTTTTTTTATTTTTTCTTTCAGATTATATAGACAACACTTGGAGAATTTTTAATGGAGAGGTTCACAACTGAACAGAGAACCAGAACAATAGAATTTTATTATTTAAACCAAAGAGCATATCGCATATTAACGCAAAGAGCATATCGTCGACATTTTAACGTCATTTGAATGGCTTTGTTAATAAGCAGAACTGTAGGTTCTGGGGTTCTCAAAATCCAAGAGACATTCATCAACGCCAATTACACCCCATCAGGTGTACAGTATGGTGTGGGATCACATCTGAAAATGTCATTGGGCCTTACTTCTTCGAGAATGAAGATGGAAGTGCTGTAACCGTAAATGGAGCGCGGTATCCGTTTATGATAGAAAATTTTTTACGTCCTGCTCTTGAAAACAGACCTGGTATGTGGTTTCAGCAGGACGGAGCTACTGCCCATACTGCCCGAGACACAATGGCACTTTTAAGTCAAATTTTTGGAGGGCGAATAATTTCCAGAAATTCGGAAATTATTTGGGGAGCGCGATCGCCAGATTTGACAGCACCCGACTATTTTCTTTGGGGTTATTTGAAGGGGCGAGTGTATGTGAACAAGCCAGAGACAATCCTTGAACTCAAGGCAAACATTGGTGCAGAAATTCGAACGCTACAGCCACAAGTTTTGAAAGATGTTATGGAAAATGCTCTAAAAAGAGCCCATCAGTGCGAAGCTGAAAACGGCGGTCATTTAAGAGACATCATTTTTCGTACTTAGTGTAAAAAAATTTCCCTTTTGTATATTATATAATCTGAAAGATTATGGGGTACAGGGAGTAATTAACTCTACAATCAACCGAAGTATCGACTTGACACCATTTGAGATGTTAATAGGCGTTAAAAACCTATTTGAAGAATAACAAGAGCATAGAGATGCGTTAAGACAAAAGGCAAACAAGAAAATTTTGAAAATACAAGATGAAAACAGAAAAACGTACAACCTTAAATGTGTTGTGTGTGGTAGGAGGTTGAAAGGTGGAAAAGATCCTTTGTTTCAATTGCCATGAGAAGAGGAGTATAGGGTGCAGAGGGTTCAAGAGTGTGGTATGACGCTTTGAGATTAAGATAGGGTGTATGGAGATCACTTTCGCCCTTCTGAAGTCCTAAGCTTGGTCGTGGTGCCAGGCTCCTCCTGCGATAATTAGGATAGAGAATATTGAAGATTTTGTTAACTAGCTTACAGAGTAAGTACTTATTTTAATTTTATTTTAAAATCTCGAAGCCGAAAATATAGACTATATTGGAACTTTATTCCAATAGATAACGAGGTCAGGCAATTTTGTTATGTGAAATTTTGCAGCACGATAAGCCTTCATGAGGCGGGACCTCGGGCGTAAATCCATTTGTACGAAAAGGGGCTCCCGTTTCACATGTGTAAACATTTTAACGGTTTTAGCCCGTAATTGAAATATACATAGCCCAAAACCAGTTAATCGGAACAATCGTTTGTATGATCTTCACCACACACATTACATATACAAGGTGGCGCAAAAGTAAGCTTCCGATGCTCAGCATATCGGTTGTGGCACGTGCAGTGTGTGTTGTTGCACCGTCTTGTTGGAACCACATGTTTTCCAATCCCAATTCATCAAGTTTCGGCAAAAAGAACTCGTTGATCATTGCTCTGTAGCGCTCACCATTCACAGTAACCGTTTGGCCCCGACCGATTATTGGTCAAATAAATAGTCAGCAATATTCCGCGTTCTGGAGCAGTGTAGCGTAACATTGTTTATTAACGTGTATTTCGCATGTGTTTACTACACAAATGTCAAAACAGAACTGACTGTAGGGGCCAATCGCAAAATTTATAGCATTTTCTGATAGGAGGATTACTTTTGCGCAGTAACCGTTTTTCACCGACCGAAATAAATAGTCAGCAATATTCCGCGTTCTGGAGCAGTGTAGCGTAACATTGTTTATTAACGTGTATTTCGCATGTGTTTACTACACAAATGTCAAAACAGAACTGACTTTAGGGGCCAATCGCAAAATTTATAGCATTTTCTGATAGGAGGATGACTTTTGCGCCACCCTGTATAATATGTACAGTAGCTGCAAAATAGTATAATCCCATCTATTAAATTGCAAGAGTTATAGCGGCTATGAGTTGTATTGATCCAATCTTAATGACTTTCAACACACATATTGCGTATGGAATAAGTAGCTGCAAAATATTATAATCCCATCTATTAAATTACAAGAGCTATAGCGCAAAACCCGTTTATCGGAACAATCGATTGTATGGGGCCTATGCGTGGTATTGGTCTGATCTTGTTGATTCCGACAAATTATTAATATATTGCAAAATAGCGGCCCCATACCAAATTTCAGCCAGATAGATCTAAAACTGCGAGATAAGTTTGCGGTCAAACAGACGGACGGACGGACAGATGGGCATGGCTATATCGACTCAGCTCATCGCCCTGATCATTTCGGTATACTCTTCTTCTTCTCATACTTACAAACATCGGACCAAAGTTATTAAACCATTTTATGCTCATGAAAGGTATAAAAATGTGTGTTATCATTTGACGAGATAAAAGTGGCTCAAGCGTACGAGTAACCAGCTAGATCCGGAAGCCGCACAAAGATGTGCAAGTCGTAATGGCACGTTGATTACCTAAATTCCAGAACAGCCTATATTTTACGATTTTGATTCTCTTATCAATGACACTACAACACAACCATTTTCCTTTTCTTTTTTTTTACTTACTTTGGTATAATATTTTCTTGGGCCGTTTTAGCATACACCTTATCATTTTGCTTATTAAAAACTACCTCCACTGTACAAAGGATGTTCTCATGGCCTTTACTTGCGTGCCCCTGCAAAAGCTTTTTACATCTTTCTTGTCTTATTTTTGTAACCGCCAAATTAAGGGATGGCCAGTGCTCCCTCAAAAAGCCTTCATGTGGAGGCCATCCCGGATCAGCCGCGACATTGATCTGAAGGACATATCCAGCCCTTTTTTTGTTTCCTTAAAGGATTTAGACGAATTCGCTCTCGCACGGATTTTCTGGGCCTATCTCAACTTTAGAAGTTTCTAAGAATCGATCGAGTGTACGATAATCGCACAAATTGAATATGCCGAGTTTTTTAACGACGTGAATATCTGACTCGCGCTATTTCCATACTTATGTAAAGCAATTACAACAATCAGATTTTCTTTGTCACCCCACCCCATCATGATTAGATGGAATTTCAAAGAAAACTGATTTGAATATATATTGGCATATAAATAAAATGTGGAATACCGAGAGCATACAATTTAAAATGTCAATGCCTGTTGCTTTGAAAATTTTGTAACAGAATCTGACGAATACTAAAAACAAACTTGATTTTACAGACATTTTATCTTGGCAACTCTGTCTCGTACGGACGTGTTATTTAATCGGTCTTTGATTTTTCTTGTTTTAAAATTTTGTTAAATTATAAAATTAATAAAGTTGATTTAACTTAGTTAGAACTATTATTGAATATCCTGTTCAAGCTGTTTTAACAGAACATAAGTGGCAAATCAATTGACTGATATCGAAAGTATTCCATCAAATATAAAAAATCTGCTGTGAAATTGTTGGTGTTTGCTGCTTTTAATTTTGTTTGTGTTTGCGCTTTTTATTCTGCTGCGTCCGCTGTTTGCTGTTCCTGTTTACATCCAGCTGTTTCCAGTGCTCCAGAATAACTCTTGGTCTGTTTTATAAACAAGTGCTCCACTTTTATTATATTGTTTTATTCTTAATTGAATCTTTTTTTCCCAGTATGAGGAGGAATTAAAGTAATTCAAGTATCTCGATTCGCCACAGCTGTCTAATGCAAAGCAGGCATCGATGAATCGGAAGCCTACTGAGAATGGCTTAGGTCCTCTGGATAAGGCTCTGATCATATTCAGTTCCCCGTGCCCGCATCAAGCGGTAACTAGTGGCCGTGTCACTAGATCATAAACTTCAGGGGGTGATGTTGTTCTTATCCCGTCTGCACAAACCGCATCGAAACCGGGAGGGGCAGACAGTGGTTTTTTACCGTACGCGCAAACCAATACGAAAACCTCCGAGGAAACGACTGCGCAAAACTACTTCCTCCACGACACCTGAGCCTGGTTCCCATCTTGAGAATCAGGAACCTGACCTAAGTTCTGAGAATTCTCGACCGAAGAAGCTAGTCGCTATACCTCGGCAGAAACCTATTTTTGTGTCCCCATTTTCCAAAGAAACTACTCGGGAGGATATCGAGGGCTGTGTAAAATCTAAGCTTTCGCCTTATTTCTTAAAATTTATGAAGTTACACATTAGGAGGGATAGAAGTATATCATCTTTCAAGATTAACAACTCTCCGGAATGCTTTGGTATGATCCTGAGTAAATCATTCTGGCCTGATGGTGTGTTTGTTCGCGAGTTTGAGTACAGATCGTGGCAAAGACCTTTAAATGGTGCTCTCTCAGCCTCTGTCTCAAAAACTGATTGATGATAGTACTCTCAATATCTATTATCAGAACGTTAGAGGACTGAACACTAAGCTTACTGATCTGTATCTTAAAAGCCATTACATAAACTATGGTGTACTTGTTTTTACTGACACATGGTTGAAACCAAATGTGTTTAAGTACTTTGTAGTAAGATACTCGTATATCTCATATTTATGGTCCGACCTTCCGATTCTATCGTAGTGCTTGGCGACTTTAATCTGCCTTGTGTGACGTGGAGCCTCCTGGATGGCGTCCTCGTACCTACTTCCTCTCGTGATATCTTTTATAAGTTTCTTAAAGACCCATCAGACGTTACCCTAGTTTTGCCTGAAGATGTATATCACCCTGCACTTTCGCTGAGTATAGAATCTTACTGTCTGCCGAGACAACGTTCTACTAAAGAAAAAGTTCCTGCTGGCAGATTCCTGTTTCGAAAAGACAATTTTCTGAGCTTATCACGAAAGTCTCAAGAATAACTTGGCCCGACTACTCTGGAGATATTGAGGAAAGTATTATCGATTTTACTAATACTAATACTACTCAAATGTGTGCCTTTTTCGAAGAGCTCTAATAGTAGCTTATAATACTGCATGACGCTCAAAAGAACTCAAGCATTTAAAAAATCAGAAGACGCGCTTGTTTAAGCGATACAAAATGTCTGGCTTAATTACAGACTTCTTGGCCTATTCCGTTTTGCAGTACAAGTACAACACGTTAAACAGAAAGTGTAACAAGGATTATTTGATAATTGTGAAGAATCAAATGTTCTCAAACCTCAAGTCGGTTTAAAGCTTAGTTAATTCGAAGAGGAAGACAACAGTTTTTCACTTAGTAATAAAATTTAATGATGTAGTTTCTCAGGATGGTGATAAAATTGTTAATATGTTTGGAAATCTCTTATTCTAGTGGACCCGATGAAATTCAGTCAATCGTGCTGAAAGCTTGTGTTCAGTTCCTTTTTCAATCTTTAACGTCTTTGTTCAACCCATCTCTCAAGCAGGAATAATTATTTAAAAAGTGGAAAGCGTCATTTATAATACCTTTATAAAAAAATGGGAGTAGATAAAGTGTTACAAACTATACAAGAATAGCAAAGCTCAGTGTTATTCCCAAACTTTTCGAATTTTTCGTGACAAAGCAATTAGCCTTTTCAGTCTCTTCGGTCATTGACCTATCACAACATGGGTTTTGCAAGGGTAAGTCTACTGTGACTAATTTGCTTGAGTTCACAACTCATGTTTTCATAAGCCTTTGGGCCAACTGTGAAACTGATGTCATTTATACAGATTTTAGAAAGGCATTTGATAAAGTTTCACATTCTATTCTGTTATTCAAACTTGACCAGTTGGGTTTCCCACCTTTATTTCTCGTATGGGTATCTTCTTACTTAAAAGACAGAAAACAACAGGTTATATTAAATAATTGCAAGTCTCAATTTATAAATGTGACTTCTGGCGTTCCACAGGGCAGTCATCTTGGTCCTATCTTATTTCTTCTGTTTAACAATGCCCTCCTAAACGTTTTCCATCTCTGCAAGCGCTTAATTTACGCCGACGACGTTTAACTTATTATGCCTATTTGTTCACCAGAGGATAGGGTTTGTCTCCAATTAGATCTGAATAAGCTAGTTGAATGGTGTAATGTGAACGCTATGTCACTAAAACTTTGTGCAAGTACATGTGTTTCACCAGGAAATATTACCAATCATATGAGTACTCTATTTATGATTATATTATTAACCAAGTCACTAGCTTTATTGACTTAGGCGTTACAATGTATCCTAAACTGGACTTTAAATCACATATTGAATCTTTCGTGAACAGAGCTAAAGGAACTCTGGCATTAGTTAAACGGTGGTCTAAAGAATTCAATGAACTAAAACTCTTTTTACTTGTTTGGTAAGGCCATTATTGGAATATGCTTCCATAATCTTGAAGCCGCAGTAGCACATTCATTGTGATAAGCTGGAGTCAGTTCAAAAACAGGTTTTGCTTTTCGCATTAAGAAATTTACCATTGGATCCGTCAAGGAATCTTTCTTCCCACTGTATTCGCTTAAATCTTATACAGTTACCTACTTTGCAAAGCCATAGGGAGATGCTGCAGTGAAACTCACAATAGGGAATGTAGATAGCCCATTTTTGCTTGACGAACTTTCCTTTAATTTCCTCTTTAGATCTTCTAGACATTTCCAACCTATTTCTTTAAACATATGCAGATCGGATTTTGAGTCCTTCCTATTTCATGCTCCCCATTCTGGGCACTACGCATCAGCTCCTCACTGAGCTACGTATAATACCTGGTTGTAAACTACTGTGTTAAGAAAGTTAAATCTGTATGCGTTTACTTCATGTATTTGGTAACATTATTCCAAATCCGTCCAAACTGGGGTACAATGACTTTTTAGATGGAATTTCCGATCTTTGCCTTAATCAAATAAATGTTACCGCTAACAAGTTTGGGAAAGTCTTAGATTTAGTGTATGTTGATGATATAAACCAATTTTCTGTAAATCGTTGTGATCCGATGGTTTTACCAAAAGATCTTTACCACCCTTTTCCAAAGCAAACTACAAGAAATTAAATAAAGAACTGTCTAAATTAACTTGGCCTGAATTTGGTTGTGATATCGATCTAAACTTCTCACATTTCAATCAAACTATTTACTGCCTATTTGAGAAGTTTATTCCTAAACGTAAATTAACTTATGATCATCCTACGCAAGCTTGGTTTACTAAAGAGCTTAAGGCTCTGAAAAATAGGAAAACGAGATTATTTAATTTATATAAGAAATCCGGATTAAATAAACATTACTTACTCTATTCCATTCTACGTCAGAAGTACATAGATTTAAAAAAAAGTGCTATAAAGCTTATATCTCTAAAACCAAAAGAGGCATTATTCTCAGTCCAAAGTCATTTTATGGTTTCGTAAATTCTAAACGTTATGTATCAGGGTTTCCCTCAGCCATGAAATATTATTATATCTAGCTAGAATCAATGTATCGCAAATTTCTTTGCTCAAGTTTTCACTTCTAACTATTCTGCTGTCACCAATTCAAACTTTCAAAACTATCCCTATAAGCTCCACGGGACAAATTCAATCAATTCACCAATTATATGCGCCAAAGATGTTCTAATTTACCTTAAAACCTTAAAAGAATCTTTTAAATATGGTCCTGATAGGATTTCTACATGTTTCTTGAAAAAGTGTGCAAACCATATTTACCAACCCCTTACCAATTTGTTCAATCTATCACTAAAGAATCGTTTCTTCTACCGCTGCATAAAAGCGGGAGTAGGTCTTCTATAGAGAACTATCGTGGCATAGCAAAGCTTTCTGCCATCCCAAAATTGTTTGAAGCTATTGTTACAAATCAACTCACGGGTCCGATCCCTACTTTGATAGCTGACTGCCAACACGGGTTCAGTAAGGGAAGGTGCACAGTTACGAAGTTACTTGAGTTTACCAGTCATGTCTTAAATCTATCTCTATGGCGCGATATACAACAGGTATATCATCATAAACCTCCTAAGAGATTTTTGCGCCAAGCTTCTCTTCCAATTTGTGGTGTGCCGATTTGAATTTTCCCTACAAATTGGTGGGACCTACAGTTTTTTGCCGACTCCGAACGGCATCTACAAAGGAGACGAATTTTTGCTGAGAAGCCTGTCATGGCACAAATACACTCGGAGAGTTTGCCAAACCACTGCCGAGGGGCGACCCCGTTTTGAAAAACTTTTTCAAATCACTTTTGATGTTACCTGTACCAGGGCTCGAACCATGGACCTTCGGTGTGGTAGGCCGACAACACTACCTTCACACCACGGCGGCCGCCTATTATTATTATTATTGTAATATTTATTTGTTCATTTTTAGTAAGCTGTAACTAATCTATTGTAAACTACAGGCTTCTACTTTACTTTATATTCTTCCGTACATTACCCTCATATTGTCTTTATGTACAAATTCAAATTTAGTTCAAATTTAGTCTGTAAGAATTATTCAATTTGTAGACTATTTCATAAATAAAATAAAATATCTCCAAAAGCGTTCATGCTAGGGATCTAAAAATTGGTATGGAAATATACGATATCAATACCATGCTCACGGAAAAAAATATAACTTATCGGAAAAGGGGGTTTGGCACCTCCTATACAAACATAACTTTTCAGGCTGAATATCTCTAAAAGGGTTCATGGTAAGCACATGAAAATTGGTAAAGAGATATACAATACCAATACCATCCTTACGGGAAAAAAATGGGAGTTATCGGAAAAGGGGCATGGCACCTCCGATTCAAACTTAATTTTTCAAGCTGAAAATTGTTATGGAGATATTCGATATCAATACCATACTCACGAAAAAACGAATGGGAGTTATGAGAAAAGGGGTCTTGCTCTGCAAGCTTAATTTTTCAGGCTGAATATCTCTCAAAGGGTTTATGGTGTAGAGATATTCGATATCAATATCATAATACCGGGGAAAAAGTGGAAATTGTCAAAAATGTGGCGCGGCACCTCCCATTCAAACTTGACTTTTGAACCTGAATATCTCTAAAAGGGTTCAAGCTAGGGATCTCTTGGTATGGAGATATTCGATATCAATACCACGCTCACGGAGAATGGGAGTTATCAGAAAAGGGGGCGTGACACCTACCATACATACTTAACTTTGAAGGCTGAATATCTCTAAAAGGGTTCATGAGAGAGAACTGGAATTTGGTATGGAGATATACGATATCAATACCATAATTATGGAAAAAATTGGAATTATCGGAAAAGGGGCATGGCATTCACTATACAAACTGAACTATTCTTACTCTATGTTTCTAAATGTATTTGTCGCAGAATATCAAAGCTCCATGGAGGATATGGGAAAGCAATGCAAAAATTGTGACGGAGTTATTTAAAGTGGGGCCGTGACACATCCATACAAACTCCATTGTTTGTGATAAATAGCCAAGAACAAAATATTTGGATAATGTTTTTTGAAAATAATGTTATTTTTGACGTAGAATAAAAAAATTGCCTGATATTTTCTTGACTATTTAGCAATATTGACACTTTGTCAAGGACACAGTATCGGGGGTTTAATCTACATACAATTGCAATTGTGAACAATCGCCAATCTTCAATAAAACAAAATACGGGTGTAATCGTGAAGTCAATAAAAAATCTATTTTGAGCATAACGGGCCAGCTAGTATATATATATGTATGTCCGGAATATACTCAAATATACATTTAAGTACTTAGATCCCCCTGTGTGTATATTAGTTTATACCATAAAATACCAATAGCTTTACTTGACGCAGTAAACATTTTTGCGTTCGCCGATGCGCCACACTTACTAAAGCTCATACGAAATAATTTTTTTAATACCGGCTTGATATATAATGGCGAATTATTGACGGTTCGAACAATAGACGAGTTGGTGAGACATGCATCTTCCCAGTCGGATGCGTCCATTGTGCATAAATCTACCGAGCCCAATTATTTTCGCATACAACTGCTAAAGCTATTATGCATTGTTATATTTCGGGCTATGACTTATGTAATCCACTGCAGACAGCCGAGATGTTCCAGTTGGTTAATGATTATTTTGAAATCCTTAATTCGGAAATGACAACTTTTTCATATCCCGGAAAGGTATCTTACAAAGGCTTTCAATCAGATTTTTTTATTGAATTATTTAAAGGTACCTTTTGGAAGGACCATCGTATATCAGAATGAAGTTTTGACAAAGATGAACAAGTTCCTTTGCCTTTGAATATATCATGGTATATAATCAAATGGTCCTGACTGAATATCAAACCAGCGAGTATTCGATGACTTGGGTAGATCGGCGGTTAAAAAGGCGGTTAAAAAGCTATTTAAAGAAACCATCACCACTTTTCGTACAACACATTAAGAGCTTGGAGTCCAGTTTCTATTATATATATTGCCGAAATATTAAGGCCTTGCTTGAAAGAAGTTCAGAACTGGATCTTCCAGAAATTGTAAATCGGTTTTTTACAAATGCAGAATCCACTTCCGTATAAGAGACTAGAATAGGCGATTAAAAATACAAAGCCCTAGCAGAAGGTAATGGGTTATTAAAAATTCATTAAAATTAAATAAGAAAAACAATCCTGCACGAGTAATAAAGGGACATACAATCATAAATATATGTTTTTCAAATGGCCCCTTTCAGAGGCGCCATAAAATAACAAAGGGATAAAAGTTGTTTACATATAATGGCCATTTTTAGGGCCACAAAAAGAATGACTCTTAAATTACTGTAGTGCAAATAAGAGTTCAAATATAATTTTTTTTATATATATGCATGTACATATATATAAATAAATTTTTCACCTATTACCCAACAAGCATTTCTGTAAACGTTTTTAAAAATAATTTAAAGTACCTAAACTTACTACAATAAGCGATATGTAGGCTTTTTCAGTTTTAATTTAATTGAAAGTTTAAAGTACACTTTTTATAAGCTTCAAGAAAAACTGTTATAAATCATTTTACTTTAAAAGTGAAATGCAAATGTTTACAAAAATGAAGAAAATTTTTTTTTCAAAAAAGATTTTACATGAGAATGACCGAAAAGCAAAAGTCATGGCTGCATCTTAATCACTTATGCAATCTGCTAAAAATTGGTTTAAGTTGCAGCATTCAATGATTAGAACTCTTTATTTTATTGCAATAGCTAAATAATATGAAAAATATCGTTTGAATGAAGTTTCAGAAAAAGCATTTACAATTTTTTTAAAAGCTTACATTAAAAACCTTCTAGTCCAGGTGCCGTTTTGATTACACAACGCTTTTTTTCAAACGTGTTATATACAAAAAGTCTGATTTTGTAAGCTTAGTATTTAGTTCGAAAAGCTTTTTAAAGATTTATTTTAAGTTTACTTTGCTTCTTGGATGGTTTCTGCACTTGATATAACTATTGTTTATTTTCTTTTTTTTCTCAATTTCAACGTAGGTTACAGTGTGAAATAGAACTTACCTTTAATAGTACATATGTATAAAAGAGTTAAGTATCCAGATTGCCATCTAACTGCAATTAGCACTGTGATTAATAATCGTCGTTTACTCAATATCTGATTAACTGTTTAATTAAGACTTTATCATAAATTGGCCCAAAACCCGTTCTGATAAAAACGTCTGCTAGTAATAGAGTTCAAAAATGTAATAATATCCACATAAAGAAATATCGCAATTGAAATTTGTACACCAAAATGGTTCGTCTAAAATTGTAAACAAAACCATCTGTCACTTTTTATAAGTTCACAATGCAACATACGTTCCGTAATCGTACATAGTTTTCTAAGTCAAAACTTTGAAACTGTCCAACTTTTAAAAGAGTAATAATGCATAATTGAACCGACCGGTACTTCCAGGTAATTGCTCACGTTTGCAGTCATTCCGAATAATGGGCTTGGAGCTGTTGTTACTTAAAAATTCGCTTTCGATCACTGTGTGAACAATATTGTAAATCTGAGTCAAACCATGATTAGGTTATAAGAGTTATATTTTTAGATATAACTAGTACAGCAACAACAATATTAAACAATTGTCGATAAAATGATTGGTTGATCACGAGTTAAGTATACCACGCCCTATAGATATACTAATAATATATATAACACTTAAATAGTGTTGGTATCTTATCCAAATATATGTAACTTAACAAATCCAAGGTCCTTTGGATTAAAAAAATGACCGTGGCCTTGATTTCCCACATTACCAAATTACAGGTATTGCGTTTCATTGGGAAATGCAAATGTGCTGACGTTGCGGCTCGTGCAACGGTCGATGGTGGACAAATGTGCTGACGTTGCGGCTCGTGTGTCGATCGAACGTGGGAATGGTTTGACTGGGCAGCGGCTGAATGTATTAACTTGTATGCTAAAGTAGGAAGAAATAAAAAGTGTAAGGAAACCAAGAGATCTATCCCGTCGAGTGGAGCCACCCAACCCTTTTTCATGCAAGGCGCGAGAAAACAGTGAGTGCCACTGGGCTCCAGTTCAAAAGTCGCTTGGTACTTACGGCTGGCTAATTATGTGAACAAGACTCAACCCAGCCACAAAAATGATGTTACTAGAATATAATATTTCACAGTTAATTTAATAAACTGGGTAAAATGTGAAAAAAAAACTTACTTAACTACGAACGTAAGTATGTACTTAGTATACCCTATTTAGGTTCTTAAAAATTCAAATGTGGGACAAAAAAAAATTCAAAATAGAATGCTTACAAATGATATAGTAATTTATGTATATGTATATTTATACATATAGCTCAGATCACCTTTCCGGCAACCGAAACAAAACAGAAAAAAAAATTTCTCAAGTCGTTCTAAGCCAATACAAGAGGCCTAGCAAGCGTGTATAGATATATACATTTTATTATTTACGTATTTAACCGATAACTAAAATCAATGGTAAAGGCAAAACTGTAAAGTCAAAAAGTTTCTCACTTATCTTACTTTCCAAGCAGCTGGTACCAATTGCGAAGAAAGAAAGGAACTAAGGAGAAGGAAAAACAAAGACTGTAAAGAAAGAAAAAAGAAAACAAGTAAGGAAGTCTAAGTTCGGATGGAACCAAACATTATATACCCAGCTGCGTAAAAGTGGTCGTGGTAAATTGGTAAATTTGTGTGGAGTTATGACCTATAGAGGTTTTAAACTTTTTTTACTACCATCAGCAATCTTATAAATAAAAATGAGTGTATGTTTGTGTGTCTGGCATCCAAAGTACTTAACCGATCTTTATGAAATTTTCACAGTATATTCCTGGATTCACTGGTTACAGCATAGGGTATATATATATAGTCTTGAAAAGCGTAGATAGTATAATTCGTATCATGCTTCGTAATTTTATTTAACACGGTTCTGAAGTTGATAATAGCTGAAATTTGACATTTTGTTCATTTATGTGTGCGCGGTGCCACGCCTATTTCCCAAAATTTAAAGAAGATCATTAGTAGGATCATTTTAGCATTCTATCTGCATCACTAAATGAGATATCGCATGTTCCGATATCCTAACTCTCTTTTAGAAAACTTTGGTCTAAAAGTGGGCGTGTCTTACTCTACATGTCTATAGTATACCTCGTATCAAGTTTCGTAATTCTATCTTACACTGTTCTGAAGTTATTAACAGTCGAATTCGAAATTTGCTTGACTCATAAGTGGGCGGTGCCACTACCACTTTCCAAAATTTTGCAAAAATCGTATAAAGAATAAGAAAATTGAGGTAACTACTAAATTATATAATTCTACCTGTGTCAGTCAATGAGATATGGGCAGTTTAGTATTTCTACCTCCTTTTCAGATACCTTTTATGAAAAAGTAGGTGTGATCGAAAAGCGATTTCGCTTATTTTCTATGGGTGTATGTACCACAACTATAGTATACCTCCTACCAAATTTCGTTGTATCAGCGTAAACGGTTCTGAAGTTATTAAGAGTCAAAATTGGAAATTTTCTTCACCCATATGTGGCGGTGCCACGCCCCTTTTCTAAAAATTTGATAAAATCCTAAATGGGACAACAAAGTTAATAAATCTAACAAAATTTCATCATTGTAGCTGATTCTGTGCGGACAGCCGGACGAACGCACGGATATGTCTTAATGAACTCCTCTGTTCAATCTAAGAACTTTGATATATGGAACTCCATATCTATCTCTATTATTTTGTACCGTTACAAACCACCGTTATATGACCAAAACTATAATACCCTGTGTACTAGTACAAGCTGGGTATAAAAAGGTGACATATAAGCATGAATGCCTCCTGCCGAGGCAATACGTTCTTAAGCTCTTTAGACCATCCAATGCTCAAGGGAGGTTATCTCGCAAATAATTAACAACCAACAGAGCTAATCAAAAAACAAGTAAGGAAGTCTAAGGTCGGGTGGAACTGAACATTATATACCTAGTAGTGATCTATTATGTCATCCCAATTTACGCAGGTCTATTTTAATGCTTTCAGTTCGTATTTGCGTTCAAATAGACAGACGGACAGACAGATAGACGTATCATGAGACGTACATCCCTACATCGACTCAGCTCATCCTCCTTATCATTTCAGTATACTTTTTGATGGGACTATCTCTTTTTCTTCTCATATGTACAAACATTTCATGTTCATGAAAGGTATGAAAATCAAAAAAGATATACAACTTCGCTTTTGCAGTGGGGTATTAACTACTTGCCCGGATATTTAACTTTTCATCCTGAACGTTTTGATATACATTAATAAATATGTATCTCGATTCGTTAATACCGAATGAAGTAATATACCTTGTGTGCGTAACAAAAATAGATATAAACAAGTAAGGAAGTCTAAGTTCGGGTGGAACTGAACATTATATACCTAGTAGTGATCTATTATGTCATCCCAATTTACGCAGGTCTATTTTAATGCTTTCAGTTCGTATTTGCGTTCAAATAGCCAGACGGATAGACGGATAGACGCATCGAGACACGGACATGCCTACATTGACTCAGCTCATCCTCGTGATCATTTCAGTATACGTACAAACATTTCATGTTCATGAAAGGTATGAATATCAAAAAAGATATACAACTTCGCTTTTGCAGTGGGGTATTAACTACTTGCCCGGATATTTTACTTTTCATCCTGAACGTTTTGATATAGATTAATAAATATATATATCGATTCGTTAATGCCGAATGAAGTAATATACCTTGTGTGCGTAACAAAAATAGATATAAAAAATGTGTGTCTTTTATAGGCGCCAAAGAACTCAACTGATCTTTATGAAATTTTCACAATATATACTTCGGTTCACTGGGTACAGCATAGACAATATATTGCTTGGAAAAGTAGGCGGAGCCACGTACCCAGGCTATATAAAGTTGCAATTCGTCATAACACCGACATTTTTTTGTCTAAATTAATGAAATTTGGATATACTCGTATGTGTTTATTTGGTTATAGTTAATGACATTTTATATATAAATGTGTTCTATGTATCAAAACGTCAAAACCAGGTTTGCCAGTATATTATAAAATGGCGAAAGCAAACAACGAATTTCAGAATTCTTTTGTAAAACTGAGGGACTAGTTTGCGTTCAAATAGACAGACGGACAGACAGACAGACGGAGAGACGGGCATGGCTAAGTCGACTCCGCTCATTGTGCTGATCATTTTAGTGAACTTTTCTCTTCTTGTTCTCATACTTACATATATTTACCGTTTATGAAAGGTATGAAAATCAAAAAAGATATATAACTTCGCTATTGCAGTGGGCTATTAACTACGTGCCGGAATATTTTGCTTGTGTGTTTCCCGATTTGGCTAATTTTTAGCATGAGTATAATACATGGTGGCCGCCGTGGTGTGAAGGTAGTGTTGCCGGCCTACCACACCGAAGGTCCATGGTTCGAGCCCTGGTACAGGTAACATCAAAAGTGATTTGAAAAAAGTTTTTCAAAACGGGGTCGCCCCTCGGCAGTGGTTTGGCAAACTCTCCGAGTGTATTTCTGCCATGACAGGCTTCTCAGCAAAAATTCGTCTCCTTTGTAGATGCCGTTTGGAGTCGGCAAAAAACTGTAGGTCCCACCAATTTGTAGGGAAAAATTCAAATCGGCACACCACAAATTGGAAGAGAAGCTTGGCGCAAAAATCTCTTAGGAGGTTTATGACGATATACCTGTTGTATATCGCGCCATAGAGATAGAGATAATACATACTACTGAGAAGCAGCTGACCAATTTTCATTGAAATATCAAGATTGAATTATAAGCGATTAGCTTTGAAAGTAGCAGAAATTTTATACTGAAAAGTGGGCGGCGCCACGCCTACCTCTACAAAATTGACAAATTTTGTTTGCGGCCGATTTTTTCTTAAAAAGCTTATTATCTGTGCAAAATCTGATTGATATAACTTTCTTAGTTGCAGAAATATCGCTTTTTAAATTTCGCAAAAAAAAATGTATAACTATGGTAAAAAACTGGGCGCGGATATCAACCGATTTCGCCCATTTTTACAGCAGACAGTTACCTTTATATATAACATTATCCCCAAATTTCGTTTCGACAAATCAATTTTTGGCGGAGTTATGGCATAAAAAGTTTTGTGAAAAAGTCCACTATAAAAGGGGTGTGGCCACGCCCATTTTCGAAAATTTTAAGTTTTTGGAATTCTTTGTTTACGGAAACTTTAAAATGAAATATAAATTATGTTAAGCTATTTTACGCAAAGTTATTGCCTGTTTAATATATCTACGATCCTCTTCAAAATCTTTCGTATAAAAGTGGGCGTAGACCTTAACCGATCCCGCCCATTTTTTCCTCGAACATTCCTTATGAAATTTTCACAATGTTTACTTCGGTTCACTGGGTGCAGCATAGACAATATATAGTTTTGGAAAAGTAGGCGGAGCCACGCCCCCAGGCTATATAAAGTTTCAATTCGTCATAACTCCGAACTTTTTTGGTCTAAATTAATGAAATTTGGATATGTGTCACTTAGTCAATATCTACATAATTTTTCAAAAGTGGGCGGTGCCACGCCCACATATTTTATGTTTTGTTTTGGTCTTGAACTTTTACGATAGGTTCAGGAGTTCGCTGGGCACGACACAGTCTGTATATAACTTTTGGAAAAGGCCCCAGGTTATATAAAGTTGCAGTTCGGTATAGTTAGGAGTTTATTTGGTTCAAGTTAATGACATTTTATATACTCGTATAGAAGTTTTCTATGTATCAAAACGTCAAAAGAACTTCTACTGGCTTTGCTAGTATGTTATAAAATGGCGAAAGCAAACCACGAATTTCAGCATTCTTTTGTAAAACCGAGAGACTATTTTGCGTTCAAATAGACAGATGGACAGACGGACGGAGAGACGGGCATGGCTAAATCGACTCCGCTCATCGTGCTGATCATTTTAGTGAACTTTTCTCTTCTTGTTCTAATACTTACATACATTTAATGTTTATGAAAGGTAAGAAAACCAAAAAAGATATATAACTTCGCAATTGCAGTGGGCTATTAACTACGTCCCAGAATATTTTGCTTGTGTGTTTTCCGATTTCGCTAATTTTTGGCAGGAGTATAATACATACTATTGAGAAGCAGCTGACCAATTTTCATTGAAATATGAGGATTGAATTATAAGCGATTGCCTTTGAAAGTAGCAGAAATTTTATGCTGAAAAGTGGGCGGCGCCACCCCTACTTCTTCAAAATTGACAAACATTTTTGCGGCCGAGTTTTTCTTAAAAAGCTTATTATGTGTGCAAAATCGGATTGATATAACTTTCTTAGTTGCAGAAATATCGCTTTTTAAATTTCCCAAAAAAAAAATTTGTAACTATGGTAAAAAACTGGGCGCGGATATCAACCGCTTTCGCCCATTTTTACAGCAAACAGTTACCTTTATATATAACATTATCCCCAAATTTCGTTTCGACAAATCAATTTTTGGCGGAGTTATGGCATAAAAATTTTGTGGAAAAGTCCACTATAAAAGGGGTTGGATTTCTTTGCTTACGGAAACTTTAAAAGTGAAATATAAATGATGTTAAGCTATTTTACGCAAAGTTATTGCCTATTTAATATATCTACGATCCTCTTCAAAATCTTTCATATAAAAGTGGGCGTAGACCTTAACCGAACCCGCCCATTTTTTCCTCGAACATTCCTTGTATACCTGGAAACCTGCGTGCTGAATTTCGTTTCGATATCTTGAACGGTTTTTGATTTATGCTTAATATAATTTCTAAATTTGACTCAATCAAAAGTGGGCGGTGCCACCCATTTTCAAAAATTTCTTGAAAAATTTATTTTATGCCTCAATCTCAATGTATTCACCAAATTTTATCCTTATAGGTGTATTATGTACTGAGTAATCACTTTTTTTGTCTTTTCGAAAATATTCTATATATAAAAAGTGGGTGTGGCTATTGTCCGATTTCGCCCATTTTAAATAGCGCTCGGAGATGAGTGCCAAGGAACCGGCATACCAAATGTCATTGAGATACCTCAAAATTTACTCAAGTTATCGTGTTCACAGACGGACGGACGGACGGACGGACGGACATGGCTTAATCAATTTCTCTTTTCGTCCTGAATATTTTGATATGTATAAGTCAATATCTATCTCGATCCGTCTATGCCGTTACGTACTGCCGTTAGGCGACTAAAGTTAATATACCTTGTGTGCGTAGCACTACTAGGTATAAAAAAGGGTGTCTTTTATAGGCGCCAAAGAACTCAACAGATCCTTATGAAATTTCCACAATATATACTTGGGTTCACTGGGTGCAGCATAGACAAGATATAGTTTTGGAAAAGTAGGCGGAGCCACGCCACCAGGCAATATAAAGTTTCAATTCGTCATAACTCCGAACTTTTTTGGTCTAAATTAATGAAATTTGGATATATGTGTCACTTAGTCAATATCTACATACTTTTTCAAAAGTGGGCGGTTCCACGCCCACATATTTTGTGTTTTGTTTTGCTCTTGAACTTTCACGATAGGTTCAGGAGTTCGCTGGGCACGACACAGTCTGTATATAGCTTTTGGAAAAGCCCCCAGGTTATATAAAGCTGCAGTTCGGTATAGTTAGGAGTTTATTTGGTTCAAGTTAATGACATTTTATGTATATATGGATGTGTTCTATGCCATAACTCCGGCAAAAATTGATTTATCGAAACGATATTTGCCGAAAATGTTGAATATATAAAGGTAAATGTTTGTTGTAAAAATGGCCGAAACCGATCAACGGTCACGCCCAGTTTTTTAACGTAGCTCTAAAAAAATTGTTTGTAAAAAGTAAAACGCGATATTTCTATAACCATGCAAGCTATGTCAATAAAATCTTGCACACATATTAAGCTTTTTAAGCAAAACTCGACGGCAAAAAAAAGTTTGTGGATTTTCAGTATAAAAATTCTGCTATTTCAAAGGCGATTTCTTCTAGTTTCAACTAGGTATTTCAATCAAAATTAGTCAGCTGCTTCTTAATAGTATGAAGTATACTCCTGCCAAAAGTTAGGCAAATCGGATAACACACAAGTAAAATATCCGGGCAAGTAGTTAATACCCCATTGCAATAGATAAGTTATATATCTTTTTTGATTTTCATAAAAAGTGTTTTTTTTAGGGGTATAGAACTTCGAATTGAAATAAAACACAAGAAAATCGTTTTAAGGTCCATCAGTTTGGCTTTATTGGAAGGATAATTTTATGCCATTAATGTTTAAATATGATTTCGGGCATGTGGCCGCCGCGGCTGGCTCGAATAAAGCCAATTCTACATGTCCAATTTTCAACCACTTTTTCGAGCATATGGGGCCGTATGTCGGCAATAACGCCACGAATGTTGGCTTCCAATTCCCCTAACGTTTCTGGTTTGTTGGTGTAGACGAGCGACTTCACATATCCCCAAAGAAAATAATCCAATGGTGTCAAATCACACGACCTTGGTGGCCAATTGACAGGTCCATTCCGCGAAATTATGCGCTCATCGAATGTTTCCTTCAATAAATCGATTGTGACGTGCGCTGTGTGGCATGTAGCGCCGTCTTGTTGGAACCACAACTCATCCACATTCATGCCATCCAATTCGGGAACAAAATAGTCGGTTATCATGGCTCTATACCGGTCTCCATTAACGGTAGCTGCCTCTCCAGCATTATTGCGGAAGAAGTATGGCCCAATGACTCCACCAGCCCATAGAGCACACCAAACAGTCAGTTTTTGTGGATGTAATGGCGTTTCAAGGGTCTCATGTGGATTCTCTTCACTCCAAATGCGGCAATTTTGCTTGTTGACGTAGCCATTCAACCAAAAATGAGCCTCATCACTGAACAAAATTTTGCGATGAAAATCAGCATCGAAATCAATCTCAAAATCACGACGCATTGCATGGTCTCGCGGCTTTAATTCTTGCACAAGCTGGATCTTGTAAAGTCGGAAGCCAAGATCTTTGCGCAAAATCTTCCATAAAGTTGATGGACAAAGCTCCAATTGCTGTGCACGGTGGCGAATCGATTCAATCGATTCATTCGGGTCCTCTTCAACACTTTGCTCTACAGCGGCAATTGTTTCTTCGGTGCGCACTGTTCGACGTCTCTGCGGATGCGTATTATCACATAGAGTAAACGTAGTGCGAAAACGATCCATGGTTAACCGAATTAATTGCTCTGATGGACGATTATGTCGACCATAAAATGGACGGAGCTTACGGTAAACTTCGCGAACTGAACCATTATTTTCGAAATAAATTTGCACGATTTGCAAGCGTTGTTCTTTTGTCAACCTGTTCATGATGAAATGGCAAACCAAACTGAACATAAATGACATTAGAGTTGCCAGATTTGACTACAAAATGCCAGTTTTATCTCTATTCGAAAAACAAACCTGTAAAAAAAACACCCTGTACTTTCCATGAACATGAAATGTTTGTAAGTATTAGAAGAAAAAAAGGTGAGCACATCAATAAGTAAACTGAAATAATAAGGACGATGAGCTGAATTGATTTAGCCATGTCCGTCTCTCCGTCCGTCTGCCTGTCTGTTCGTCTGTCTATTTTAACGATAATTTTTCACACATAAATGTGCATGTATTGGTATTTTGAAAAAATGTGGTTAGCAGTTGTTGGTAGGGAAGCTATTTATATAAATTATTTTAGTGCACTTGTGTGCTACCCTGAACTATAGTCGTTACCGTCGTCGTCGTCGCTGCTGTTGCGCTTGCCGCTATTCGCTGATATCGGAGGTATTGGTATTTGCCTGCGAGTATGCTGGCTCAGCGATTTCCATGGTTCGAATTGTTTATTATGAATCGATTCCACAAGTGGAAATATCGTTTATCGTTTTTCATTAATATTTGGCTAAATTGCGGAAATGAATGCAACAATGTAGTCTAAACAATTTACAGAGCATTAGACTGTGTTAACTTATACAAATAAATTAATGGCGGCCGCGGTGGTGTGGCGGTAGTGTTGCCGGCCTACCACACCGAAGGTTCAAGGTTCGAGTCCTGGGACAGGTACCATCAAAAGTGGTTTAAAAAAGTTTTTCAAAACGGGGTCGCCCCTCGGCAGTGTTTTGGCAAACTCTCTGAGTGTCTCTGCCATGGACGGCTTCTCAGAAAATATGCATCTCCTTTTGTAGATACCTTTCGAAGTCGGCAAAACTCTGTAGGTCCCTCCAATTTGTAAGAAAAAATTCAAACGGCACACCACAAATTGGAAGGGAAGCTCGGCGCAAAAATTTCTTAAGAGGTTTATGATGATATACCTGTTGTATATCGCGCCATACATTTATATTTTTTTAAAGTAACTCATAACAGAAGTGTTTTTATTGAAAAGCTGGCTTTATTATACGTACTGAAAAATATTAAAATAGACCTGTGTAAATTGATATGACATAATAGATCACTACTAGGTATATAATGTTCGGTTTCACCCGAACTTAGACTTCCTTACTTGTTTACTGTGGCTTAAGGCCATGATTCAATTACAAGAAGCTTAGCTCTCCGGCTGACTTTTACTTTTGGCGCTTCTATTTTCTGGGTTTCTTTTGCAAACGAGAAAGAGGTAGGAGATTTTTTTTCATTTGTCGAGGAAATGGTAGTAGAAAAGTCAAAAAAGTAGAAAATTAGTAGTAACACGTTTTGTAAAGTCAACTAAATAAAACATCAAAACATGTCATCCCATACTATCACTGTTTAAATCGTTGCAAATTTTCTCTGTAATCAATTAAAAAAACAATAAAAAAGTTCACTCCTCCAACAAAAATTAAAATCAATGCATATGTGCATACGTATCTACAATCAAAATACGTACGCACTTCACTCTCTTGCCAGAATCATGAATGTGCTAAAATGAAAATGTTGGTAAAACAAGATTTACATGAATTGGAATATATTTTGGTTTCGGTGTAGGCATGATCAGGGCTATCTTTAACCTTTTAGAGGCCCTGGGCATATTAGGATAATGGGGCCCGTATGACTTTGACAGAACACTATTTTGTTAGAATAGACAAAAAAAGTAGATAAACAAGGTTAAATATTTATTTTTATTAACAATCACATGAAACGAATAGATAAATATAATATAGTAACAAAAGTAACTCTTTTAGTATTTACTGGTTAGTGCTTAAAGATCTATTTTATTTGAAAAGGAACCTTTCTAGATTTCAGATGGGCAAACTCGTTAATCACTTCTTCAAAATCTATGCTTTTTAGCACATCAGATTCTATGGAAATCAGCGACAAACTGCTTAATCTCTCTTGAAGCATTGTACTTCTTAATTCATTATACCTAGTAGTGCTACGCACACAAGGTATATTAACTTTAATCGCCTAACGGCTTATATATATCAAAATGTTCAGGACGAAAAGAGAAATTGATTAAGCCATGCCCGTCCGTCCATCCGTCTGTGAACATGATAACTTGAGTAAATTTTGCGATAATTAAATTTGGTATGCGGGTTCCTTGGCACTCATCTCCGAGCGCTATTTAAAATGGGCGAAATCGAACAATAGCCACGCCCACTTTTTATATATAGAATATTTTCGAAAACACAAAAAAGTGATTACTCAGTACATAAAACACCCATAAGGTTAAAATTTGGTGAATACATTGAGATTAAAGGCATAAAATAAATTTTTCAAGAAATTTTTCAAAATCGCCGTGGCACCCTACTTTTGATTAAGTCAAATTTAGAAATAATATTAATCATAAATCAAAAACCGTTCAAGATATCGAAACGAAATTCACCACGCAGGTTTCCAGGTATACAAGGAATGTTCGAGGAAAAAATGGGCGGGATCGGTTAAGGTCTACGCCCACTTTTATATGAAAGATTTTGAAGAGGATCGTAGATATATTAAATAGGCAATAACTTTGCGTAAAATAGCTTTACATCATTTATATTTCCATTTTACAGTTTTCGTAAACAAAGAAATCCAAAAACTTAAAATGTTCGAAAATGGGCGTGACCCCTCCTCTTTTATAGTGGACTATTCCACAAAACTTTTTATGCCATAACTCCGCCAAAAATTGATTTGTCGAAACGAAATTTGGTGATAATGTTCTATATACAAAGGTAACTGTTTGCGGGCGAAATCGGTTAATGTCCACACCCAGTTTTTTAACATAGTTCTGAAAATTTTTTTTGTAAAATTTAAAAAGCGATATTTCTACAACTGAGCAAGTTATATCAATCATATTTTGCACACATAATAAGCTTTTTAAGAAAAACTCGGCCGCAAAAAAATTTGGTCAATATTGAAGAAGTAGGCGTGGCACCGCACACTTTTCAGCATAAAATTTCTGCTATTTTCAAAGGCAATCGCTTATAATTCAATATTGATATTTCAATGAAAATTGGTCAACTGCTTCTTAGTAGCCTATATTATACTCCTGCTAAAAATTCGCGAAATCGGAAAACACATATATCTTTTTTGATTTTCATACCTTTCATAAACATTAAATGTATGTAAGTATGAGAACAAGAAGAGAAAAGTTCACTAAAATTATCAGCACGACGAGCGGAGTCGATTTAGCCATGCCCGTCTCTCCGTCCGTCTGTCTGTCTGTCTATTTAAACGCAAACTAGTCTCAGTTTTACAAAAGAATGATGAAATTCGTTGTTTGCTTACGCCATTTTATAATATACTGGCAAATCTTGTAGACGTTGTTTTGACGTTTTGATACATAGAACACATCTATATATAAAATGTCATTAACTTGAACCAAATAAACTCCTAACTATACCGAACTTCAGCTTTATATAACAAAACACAAAATATGTGGGCGTGGTACCGCCCACTTTTGAACAATTATGTAGATATTGACTAAGTGGTGTCACTCAAATTTCATTAAAAAGTTCGGAGTTATGCCGAATTGAAACTTTATATAGCCTGGGGGCGTGGCTCCGCCTACTTTTCCAAACTATATATTGTCTATGCTGTCCCCAGTGAACCCAAGTACATATTGTGAAAATTTCATAAAGATCGGTTGAGTTCTTTGGCGCCTATAAAGGACACACATTTTTTATATCTACTTCATTCGGCATTAACGAATCGATATATATATTTATTAATGTATATCAAAACGTTCAGGATGAAAAGTAAAATATCCGGGCTAGTAGCTAATACCCCACTGCAAAAGCGAAGTTGTATATCTTTTTTGATATTCATACCTTTCATGAACATGAAATGTTTGTACGTATACTGAAATGATCAGGAGGATGAGCTGAGTCGATGTAGCCATGTCCGTCTCTCGATGCGTCTATCTGTCTGTCTGTCTGTCTGTCTATTTGAACGCAAGCACGAACTGAAAGTATTAAAATATACCGGCGTAAATTGGGATGACATAATAGATCACTACTAGGTATATAATGTTCGGGTCCACCCGAACTTAGACTTCCTTACTTGTTTTTAATTTTTTTTAATTTGGAGAAGAAGCGTTCCCCACTGCAGTTAGTTACCGTCATGCTTAAAAAGATTCTTAATGAGATTTCTACATTTGGAAATGTGTTTTCAATTTTGTTTTCTTTCAAAAGTTGATATATTTTTAATATACAGGGTGGCTGATGAAAGCCACTACCAAAAAAAAATTAAATAACTTTTTTTCTATTTAATGAATCTGGTAAATTTTTTTTATTTTGCAGATTGACTTTTACATTTAACAAAAATGGATAACTGGGACACTGAAACAAGAATTTGGATTGTCCGCCGCTATCACGCACTGGAGTCCGTAGTTTCGGTTCAAAGAGAGTATAGGCGCACGTTTGGCGGCAATCCTCCGAGCAGATGGACCATAATAAGACTTGTAAACAATTTTGCCGAGCATGGGACAGTCAACAGAAGACCTTACCATCGAAACCCTTCAGTTCGAACGGAGGAAACAATCGCTGCTGTAGCTGCTGCCATACAAAACAATCCACGTGTTTCGACAAGAAGCTTATCTGCTCAAATGGGTGTAAGCAGACAGTCATTACAGTCAATTATGCACAAAGATTTGGACTTATTCCCATATAAAATTCAAATGGCCAACAAACTGAACGCTGCAGACTTGCCGATTCGCTTGGAATTTTGCCACAAGATGCTTCAAATGGTGGAAGAGGATGGAAACATGTTGAACTGTCTTTTCATGTCTGACGCCGCCCATTTCGATTTAAACGGCAACATAAACAAACAAAATTGTCGAATATGGAGTGCTTCCAACCCACAGATACTCCATGAGACGGAATTGCATCCACTTCGTGTCACAGTGTGGTGTGCAGTTTCATCACGCTGCATTGTCGGGCCCTACTTCTTCGAAGAAAACGGTCACACCGTTACGGTTACTGGAGACCGTTACTTGAGCATGTTGAGAGAGTTTTTCTATCCAGAATTACGCCGAATGAGAATTTCTTTCAACTCTGTGTGGTTTCAGCAAGATGGTGCAGCTCCTAATATAGCCCAACCTGTTATGACAGAATTGCGACGAAAATTTCCCAATAAGCTGATATCCAGAAACTCCACATTCCGTTGGCCACCCAGGTCGCCTGACCTTACTGCACCTGACTTTTTCTTGTGGGGTTATTGCAAACAGGAAGTCTTCAAAGCAAAACCAACAAATTTGAATGAACTAAGGCAATCCATTCGAGAAACAATTGCGGCTATTCCTGTCTCAACTCTCCAAGCAGTAATGAACAACTTTTTGGTAAGATGCCGCACATGCATCGACGAGCAGGGGGGGCATTTAAATTCCATTATTTTTAAAACTAATTAAGCTATATTTAATAAAATTTAATGAGCTTTAACATGAATAAAAGAAAAATGAATTCCATACACTGAAAAAAAAGTTATTTGAGTTTCTTAATGTAGCAAAATTCATCAGCCACCCTGTATGTACACAAATACATATACGTACTCGTATACCAAAGGTCATGTGATTTATTTAAACTTTTCAAATTAATGGAATGGATGTGCAAGAATGAAATTAAAAATGCCGTAATTTTTTTCAAGATATCGAGCCCCAACTGCAAATAAGATTTAAGCTATTTAATTTTCGATTTTATCTTTACACAAACCGATGTACTTATTGCATCATGGCTCTATACCGGTCTCCATTAACGGTAGCTGCCTCTCCAGCATTATTGCGGAAGAAGTATGGCCCAATGACTCCACCAGCCCATAGAGCACACCAAACAGTCAGTTTTTGTGGATGTAATGGCGTTTCAAGGGTCTCATGTGGATTCTCTTCACTCCAAATGCGGAAATTTTGCTTGTTGACGTAGCCATTCAACCAAAAATGAGCCTCATCACTGAACAAAATTTTGCGATGAAAATCAGCATCGAAATCAATCTCATTTTCGGCCCATACACCAAAATCACGACGCATTGCATGGTCTCGCGGCTTTAATTCTTGCACAAGCTGGATCTTGTAAGGTCGCAAGCCAAGATCTTTGCGCAAAATCTTCCATAAAGTTGATGGACAAAGCTCCAATTGCTGTGCACGGTGGCGAATCGATTCATTCGACGTCTCTGCGGATGCGTATTATCACATAGAGTAAACGTAGTGCGAAAACGATCCATGGTTAACCGAATTAATTGCTCTGATGGACGATTATGTCGACCATAAAATGGACGGAGCTCACGGTAAACTTCGCGAACTGAACCATTATTTTCGAAATAAATTTGCACGATTTGCAAGCGTTGTTCTTTTGTCAACCTATTCATGACGAAATGGCAAACCAAACTGAACATAAATGACATTAGAGTTGCCAGATTTGACGACAAAATGCCAGTTTTATCTCTATTCGAAAAACAAACCTGTAAAAAAAACACCCTTTAAAAGTATTAGTTGCACGTCCAGTGTTATTGTTTCTTTCTGAAGATAATTACTTATTTTGAACGTCCACCATAGCTCGCCAGTCGTTTCTTCGTTGCGCCAACTGGCGCCAATTGGAAACACCGCGGGATCGCAAATCGGTCTCCACTTGGTCCTTCCATCCGAGTGGTGGTCTCCCTCTTCCTCTGCTTCCACCGGAGGGTGCCGATAAGAATACCTTCTGGGCTGGAGCATCTTCGCTAATTCGCACTACGTGGCCTAGCCAGCGAAGCTGTGCTTTAATTCGCTGAACTATGTCGGCGTCTGCGTAAAGTTCATACAGCTCATCATTAAATCTTCTTCGGTACTCGCCGTCGCCAACGCGTAGAGGTCTACAAATCTTTCGAAGAACCTTTCTCTCGAATACTCCCAGAGCCGCCTCATCAGATGTTGTTAGTGTCCACGCTTCTGCACCATATAGCAGGACGGGTGCGATGAGTGACTTGTAGAGTGTTATTTTCGTTCGTCGAGAGAGGACTTTACTTTTCAATTGCCTACTCAGTCCGAAGTAGCATTTGTTTGCAAGAGTAATTCTTCGTCGGATTTCTAGGCTAAAATTATTGTTGGTGTTAATGCTGGTTCCCAGGTAAACGAAGTCCTTTACTATTTCGAAATTATTGCTGCCAACAGTGGCTTGGTTGCCAAGGCGCGAATGCGCTGACTCTTTGCATGATGACAGAAGGTACTTCGTTTTGCCCTCGTTCACCACCAATCCCATTTTTTCCGCTTCTTTTTCTAATTTGGAGTAAGCAGAAGTTACGGCGCGGTTGTTAAGGCCAATGATATCAATATCGTCAGCATATGCCAACAGTTGCACGCTTTTATAAAATATTGTTCCGGCGCGGTTAAGTTCTGCAGCTTGTATTATTTTCTCCCGCATTAAATTAAAGAAATCGCACGATAGGGGGTCACCCTGTCTGAAACCTCGTTTAGTTTCGAACGGCTCGGAGAGGTACTTCCCAATTCTGACCGAGCTGGCGGTGTTGCTCAAGGTCATTTTGCATAGCCGTATAAGTTTTGCGGGGAAACCAAATTCAGACATAGCGGCATATAGGCAGCTACTTGTCGTGCTATCGAAAGCGGCTTTAAAATCAACAGAGAGATGATGTGTGTCGATTCTCTTTTCACGGGGTTTTCCAAGATTTGGCGTATTGTAAAAATTTGGTCGATGGTAGATTTACCAGGTCTGAAGCCACACTGATAAGGTCCAATCAGTCTGTTCACATCAGGCTTCAGTCTTTCGCACAATACGCTTGATAGGACCTTATATGCGATATTCAAAAGGCTGATTCCGCGATAGTTGGCGCAGTTTGCAGGATCGCCCTTTTTGTGGATTGGGCAGAGAACACTTAGATTCCAATCTTCAGGCATGCATTCATCCGACCATATTCTGCATGCGCCTTACCAGCTCCTCGCCTCCGTGTTTGAATAGCTCAGCAGGCAAACCATCAGCGCCAGCTGCTTTATTGTTTTTCAATCGGGATATTGCTATTCGCACCTCATTATAGTCGGTTTGTGGAACGTCAATTCCATCATCTTCGATTGTGGGCTCGGGTTCGGCATCTTCTCTGGTTTCTTGCTCAGTTTCTCCATTTAAAAGAGCAGAGAAGTGATCCCTCCATATTCTGAGTGCTCTCTGAACATCGGCCACCAGGTCGCCGTTCTCATTCTTACAGGAGTTTGCCCCGGGTTTAAAACCTTCTGTCATTCGCCGAATTTTTTGATAGAATTTTCGGGCATTATTCCCGTTGGCCAGCATCTCAAGCTCCTTTATTTCACGCTTTTCTGCCTCTCTTTTTTCCGCCCGAAAAAGTCGCCTCGCTTCCCTCTTCAACTCGCGGTAGTGTTCACACACACTCCTCGTTGCATTCGATCTCAGCGTTGCCTTGTAGGCTTCGTCCTTTCTTTTCGTTGCAGCGCGGCACTCTTTATCATCATACCAGTTGTTTCTTCGCGTTCGCCGGAATCCAATTACTTCTTCGGCTGCGGTACGGAGTGCTCCTGAGATATGATCCCACTGCTCATGCATTCCACTAGGTTGAATTGTGCTCTCGGAGAGCAGGTGTGAGAGGCGATCTGCGAAATAATTGGCGGTCTGTTGCGATTGCAGCTTTTCGACGTCCAGCTTTCCCTGCGTTTTTTGTTGCACCTGTTTTGTCGTACAGAGGCGGGTACGAATCTTGGCTGCTACTAGGTAGTGATCAGAGTCGATGTTAGGTCCTCGTATTGTGCGAATATGTAAAACGCTGGAAGCATGCCGTCCGTCTATCACAACGTGGTCGATCTGGTTGCGTGTTTTCGATCGGGGGACAGCCATGTAGCTTGATGGATCTTCTTGTGCATGAACCTAGTGCTGGATATGACCATGTTTCGGGCACCGGCGAAGTCGATCAGCCTGAATCCATTTTGCGATGTCTGATCGTGGAGACTGAACTTCCCGACAGTGGGGCCAAATACACCCTCCTTACCCACCCTGGCGTTAAAGTCGCCAAGCGCGACTTTGATATCATGACGGGGGCAGCGCTCGTATGCTTCTTCCAGGCGCTCGTAGAATGCATCCTTTTCCACGTCGTCCTTCTCTTCCGTCGGTGCATGAGCGCAGATAAACGATATGGTGAAAAATCGGATTGCACCGAGACGCTCGTTCACGGGTGTGAACGACAGTACTCGGTGACGGAGTCTCTCTCCCACCACAAATCCCACGCCGAATCTGCGCTTGTCTTCATGCCCACTCCAGTAGATGTTGCAAGGTGTTCTGATCGTGTTTCCTCGCCCCGTCCATCGCATCTCTTGTATGGCGGTGATGTTAGCTTTTGCTTTCCTCAGGACCTCAACCAGCCGGGCAGCGGCACCTTCCCCATTAAGGGACCGGACATTCCAGGTACATACCCTTATCTCATAATCCTTATTTCGTTTGCGGGTGTTGTCATCTAAAAAAGGGGTTCTCATATCCGAGGCTTTGTTGTTGAATTTCATTGGAACGTTGTTTTATGTGGTGGGTCCCAAAGCCAACGCACAACCCGTTTCACGGGAGGTTGATTTCTATTACACGTTTGTATAGCGAGCCGCTTGATCCAAGACAGACGCCCGCTTGCAGCCGCACCACATGGTGATCAGACGCTGCTGTTTGAACCCCCAGCAAGCCCTTAAACCGATTATGTCGGAGTGGCCTTACCAGGGTGTCGCCTTCCCACGTTTAGCTCACCACCAAACGGGTGTCCGGTGGCTCCCCAGAGGATACTTGGGCGCAAAGCCCGGAAGTAGTGAGCTGCTTGAACCGCATGCAAAAGAATCGCTCTGGCCATTCCCAGGTGAATGGCGATCAGAAACTTTCCCCACTTGCGTGGACTTCTGCACACGGCCCCATCCCCCATTATTTCCAATATACAGTTCCAAATTACCGTTAGTATAATATATTCTAGTTTTTCCATTTTTCAGGACAGACTAAGGGCTTCGTCTCTAGTTTCTCATGCCTGTTCTGTATCTTTTGCGATGGATATTAAAGCTTCTATAACTTGTTTATGACCTTCATGCAAGCCGGTTACTGCATCTGCTTGAGCTGACCATCTGGTTGGTGAAAGACTTTTAACAACTTTTTTTTTAACCTAAATGTTCTGTCAATATATTCCATCGGCGAGTAGAGCCCGAAAAAAGGTATTTTATGGGAATATCATAGTTATCTAAAAAATGCAAGGTGATTTCCTCTAAATACCCAGATTTAGGCTCTTTAATAGGTATAAACTTCAGAAACCTTTCAACAGGAACACTGTCATTCACGTATCGAATTATAAAAGTTAGCTGGTCAACATGAGACAGATCAGGCGTACTATCAACGCTAATGGAAAAATATTTTGCTAATTTAACCTCATTTATAATTTTTTGTATTACCTGTTTTCCCATAACGTCAATAAACTCGTTACAAATATTTGCTGATAAATAAGAAATGTTACCTTTTCCAGGATTCGCATATTTTCTTAAGTGATCTGCCATAAATAGATCGAATTTACTCAATAATTCCACATATCCCAAATAACTTCCATTATTAGAAGATCCAAGGATTTCATTGTCACAGCGAAACGAAAGCCCTCTCTATGCCAAAAATTTTACAACTGCTACGATCCGTTTAAGTACATTTCTCCAATAATCCACTTCTTTCTGATGTTAAGATAATAAGTTAATATCTAACCTACCAACCGCTTTACTTCGTGCTAGATAAGTCATCATAGATTGCCTATGTGCTGGGCTATTTTCATGTGCTAAAAGTATGTGACTAATGTGCTCCCAATCATCACATCCACTCGAAGAGCATAGATTTACATCAGGAGGATTAAATAAAGAGCAAGAAAAACAGAATACAGACTTCTTGGATGGCGAGTACAACAACCATTTTCTTTCGACGCTTTCATTGTTCTTCAATTTGCGAATAAACAATTCTTTGTTGAAATACCTAGTTACTGATTTATTACCATCTTTGTGAGTTCTGGATGTATCGGAAAAGTCAGAATATTTATTTTGAAAATATGCAGATCCCTTATGAATCAATATTTCGCGATTTTTTTTCTGTAAAAGTTTCATGAAAATAGTCGGCGAGATCGTGGAAAACTGTTGTTGTTCTACTGACACAATTGTCGATATATGTTAAATCACCGAATTTGTTGAAGAACATGAGGATTCAGAAATTCACGCAATTTGTGAACGACAGGACTCATCATGTGAAAGATTTCTGGTTTGGTTGCTACTTACAGAAGTTTTTCCTGTAGTAGTAGTAAAATATGATGTTAATTTTGGTAACTTTCAATTACTTCCTTCTGATGTACAGCTTTTTTCCTTTTTTCAGATCCACTAGGATATGACCATTTCGACATTATATTCAGCCGTCATTTTTTTTACACAGAAAATAGTCGCTAACACAAAAAAAAACAAGCAAACGATGATTGAATTAAAGAATACCTCGGAATACAATCAATAACAACACATAGTCCGTGCTCAAACACAGATACAAATTGACGTCAAGGAGTTGGTTTTTGTTGGAGAGAGGGCGACGATGGAAGGGGACAGGCACCGAGTTGCTTGTGTTCGCGAAACACGCTTTGTTGTTGTTGTTGTTAACAGTGCTTCGCCCTGCCCCAGATTGGACAGGGTTACACTGAAATAACAGCCCTTGGCCGGGTGAAAAAACCCGGGTCATTCCGGTGCGATAGAACCGCTTTGTGTTGCCGTTCGCCTCAATCATGTTATGTTGGCCGCAGATTAATTTTGACATTTTCCTTCATACCTTTTTTTACATTCGCATGCACACATATTAATAAACGACATAAAAGTAATTGTATCAACAGATTTTCAAAGTTTATTTCCAAGAAAATAATACAATTATATTAATTTAAGCTAAAACACATTTTTTCATTCAAAATATTCGTACAAGGCAGTAAAAAAATTCTTAGTATATACAAGGTGGCGCAAAAGTAATCCTCCTATCAGAAAATGCTATAAATTTTGCGATTGGCCCCTAAAGTCAGTTCTGTTTTAACATTTGTGTAGTAAACACATGCGAAATACACGTTAATAAACAATGTTACGCTACACTGCTCCAGAACGCGGAATATTGCTGACTATTTATTTGACCAATAATCGGTCGGTGAAAAACGGTTACTGCGCAAAAGTAATCCCCCTATCAGAAAATGCTATACATTTTGCGATTGGCCCCTAAAGTCAGTTCTGTTTTGACATTTGTGTAGTAAACACATGCGAAATACACGTTAATAAACAATGTTACGCTACACTGTCCAGAACGCGGAATATTGCTGACTATTTATTTGACCAATAATCGGTCGGGGCCAAACGGTTACTGTGAATGGTGAGCGCTACAGAGCAATGATCAACGAGTTCTTTTTGCCGCAACTTGATGAATTGGGATTGGAAAACATGTGGTTCCAACAAGACGGTGCAACAGCACACACTGCACGTGCCACAACCGATATGCTGAACATCGGAAGCTTACTTTTGCGCCACCTTGTATGTATGTATTGAGAGAATGTCAGTACAAAACAAAATCAACCAAAGCAATTCCTTCCCGTGTTTGAACAACATGGGAAACACTTGAGCAACACCAAAAGAGAATTGCCAATAAAAGCAACTCCGAGTTTCTCTGTTTGGACACGGACATACAAATACCGGGGATTCCCCACAGCCGAGTCGGTTTATTTAAGTCGTTCGGTCACGTTCAGTTTTACGTCGTTGATTCAATCTTTCGCTTCGTTCGCTCAATTTAAATGGAGCGAGTCACACTAATGAGCTTAGATAAATAGATTTGAGACTCTTTGTTTCGAGAGAGCGCAGCCAAAATGCAAATTTTTTTTAACATTTGTCATTGGTGCCACTCTGTGAAAAATATGTGAATAGGGTTTTTAACATACGTTTTAGGGATTTTGCAGGTTTCTATTTAATTCGACTTATTTAGTGATAAATACATTTTTTCACCTTATTTTTCAAAAATATGACAAATAAAAGTAAATCGATACATAAATAAAGAAAAATATATATATAAATGGTTACAAGTAACATTTAATAGGGCCATGGGTTGACAGTGAAATATTTAATTTATTGAGGAATATGGCGAGTTTTAATCAAAATCTCTATATCAGCCGTCTCATAGTGGATAGGGGCTGATCTACTATTTCAAATATCCGAAGTTCTGTCATTAAAAGCGATGAAAATGGTCAAAATAAAAAATGTAGCCAACGTTTTTGTTGATAACTTTTGAATGGTTTACAGTATTTATCTTCCGCCTCCGGATTATTATTAGGGACACCGAACACACGTGTTTTGATACCTCGCTCAACATTTTTGATCGCTTCTACCCGTTGCCCAGTAAACTATAGAATTGGCGAGTGTTCTCGTTGTTACACTCCGGCCTTCTGTCAAGCGAGATTTATTTTGACTATGCTAGCATAAATAAATAAATTCCCGGTGAGAGCGAAAATATGCGATAGTAAAACATATCAAGTCATCTTTGCTAATGAGTACTACTGATGATTTTTCTTTAAAATGTGTATGTGTTTAGCATATATATATTTGAATTTATCTAAGCATGCTGAAGTCGGAAACCCTAATTTTTGGGCGGGACTAGAATAGCTTCGATGCATTTGACCTGAGGGGGGCCCCTGGAAAGTTTCAATAAGATAAGTTAATAATAAAGTGCCCACTGGGAAAGAGGGGTCTGAGCATGATACCAGGGATTTTCGTCAATCTGAGAACCTTCAATGGCTAATACAGTAAACTTATCAACTCAAATTCGGAATAATTGCACATTCAAGATGCATATTTGTTGGAAAGTTTCAATAAAATAAGTTAATAACAAGTTTCAAATATCTCAAAAGCGGTACTATAGAATCAAAAATAACCTCGATTTTCGGAATCAGGGGGTGGTTTCACATACGAATTTCATATTCCCTTCTCAGGTGGAGAAAAAAAGTTCGAATTTGTAGACCAGTGTTATCAAACCCAGAGAATAGTAGTCAAGTTTTGTTAAAAACAATAGACTTCGAATCATACAAGGAACAGCTTTTAAGTCGCGATTGACCTTAGTAAGTATATGAGTATGCAGGGACAAAATTGTAAGACAGTTGTTGCTATATACCAAAATGTTTCTAGTTTTAAACGTCCACGATTACACTACACCCCCAAAAGTTGATCTAAATAGTAGTGCAAATTAATCCATTTTCTGAAACCAACTTATTTAAAATGTTGTATAATATTACATTTTTAACTACTATTTTTACATAATTTCGATAAAAGGCAACCCAGAATGGAAAATTTTCAGGCAGCATAATGGCGGCAATTGTCAAAATATGTCACTGGAGAGCTAACCTTCTAGTGATTAAATCATGGGTTAAGAAATACTTATGTCATAGGCGGTGCTCGGTAATTGTTGATAATGTTTCTTCCGATGTTTATGTTGCGACATCTGGGGTCCCACATACTTGGTCCTTTGCATTTTGTACTAGTTGTCAATGATATTTATTAGTGTTTTCTGTCGAGCCACTTTTTGTTATATGCTGATGACTTAAAGATATTCTGGAAAGTAAGCAGTTTTGCTGAAGTGGCAAAAATTCAAATGGACTTATACCTGTGGTGCCTGAAGTCGCACCTTCCGCTCAACGTAAGTAAATGCTACCATTTATCTTTGTACCAAGTCTGTTAATTTGTTAACAACATCTTACAACATTTCGGGGCTTGAACTGAAAACAACTAGTCAAATCCAGGATCTCGGTGTTATTTTTGATGCCAAACTTTCTTTCAACAGGCACATTGACTTTATAATCTCGAAGTCGTATTTATGCTTGGATTCCTAAGCCGACATAGTGGAGAGTTCTCAAATCCTCATACTCTAAAATTGCTTTAAACATCTTTTGCTCGTCCCGATCTAGAGTATGCAGCCTTTATTTGGCGTCGGTTCCATCAATTTATTATTGCCAGGATAGATCGTGATTAAAAAGTTTTTCTTAACCCTAGACGGTCATATGTCGTCAAAATGACTACGAACTATTTTATTTTCACTGTAAATAAGTTTTTTATTGTTCGTGTTGATCTCCGCTTTCGTACAGCGATAGTCGGTTGTTTACTCTCTTTAAATTTGTATTTATTAATAATGAAATAAATAATTAAAAAAAAATAAAACGCGTTCATTATTTCGACTCACATCCTACTGAAAATGGATTTGAAATAAGTCGTCGTCATATTGACGAAGGATGACGTTAATGTACAAAAAAAAGGATGACCGTCCAGGGTTAAAAACGCTTTGCACTCTCTTCGCTTCTCGGACCCAGTTCCTTCCAACAATTCTAGGTTATTGCTCATAAATCTTAAAAGTCTAGAAAAGAGAAGGTCTGTCCTCTCCTTAACTTTTGTTCTTGGCCTTATCCAAGGAACTGTAGACTGCCCTTACCTTTTGGAACGAATTTATTTTAATGTCCCGCAAAGATCTTTACGGTATTCATATATTTTTTATACCGCTAACTTTAATACAAATTATGCACGTAATGCTCCAATGTTAAGAGCTGTTATTAAATACAACATAATCTTTAATTCTATCGATCTTGATTTTTCTATTTTTGTATCAAATTTTGTTCTTATTTTAAATATGAACATATTTATAGATATTTTATAATATAATATTTAAGTTAGTTAAATTACATTTTCTCGTAAGAATATTTCTCATGTTCATAGACTAAAGCTTTGGTTTCCTCGGAAAGCGGTGTCGCAATATAACGTTCGCTATATATCGACAGTTATGCTTACCGTCTTAGCGGCACCGCTTTCCTGTAAAGTTCGATGAGCGTTGCGGTCAAATTAGCCGATTTTGTTTCCACTATTTTGCTGTCTGTTTATTGAGGTTTTGATTTTTGTTCATTTCTGATATCTTTTTCAAAACAACAGGAATGTCACAACTGTTATTTTGTGTAAAAATATTTTAAATATTTGATTGAATTCTCACCGTTTTGAATATGACGGTGGAAAAAAACGTTGGAAAAAGATTTGCCACCGTCATGACGGCCGTAATATTTTATGCTTGCCGCTATATTACGTTACGGTGAACTTCACCGTCTTCTTAGTTTACACGTAGGTGCTTTTATATTGCAATGTTTTTGACAACCTACTCTACCGCTATGTGACGGCCGCTATATAGCGGCACCGCTTTCGAGGAAACCAAGGCTTAAGTAATTAAATAAATCATAACCATTTTTACACACATTTTACGGCCAAAAAAAAATATGTATATACATATGTTCACATCCATATGTATAGTTATATGTGTATATAGCTATGCCCGCGAAAACAAAGGTAATCATATCTACTTAGGCATAGGCATATATGAACACACATATGGACATCATTCCATTTGCACAATTATCTGGTTTAAAAACTAACAATTTGATCTACCTTGGCTTGTACATAAGTAGGTACATACATATTTGCCGATATACTCATGGACGTATAGGTAATATAAGTTAGCACCCAACAATAGCCAAAACAACAACACAAGCACAACAGTGGCTAAACCAATATAAGCTAACCGCTGAGTCAGCAACTACAGGTGAACAGCGAATTGCAACGATTCCCACAATAAAACAGAATGCGCAACTTGACTCCATCAACACACGGCTACCGCTTATAATGAAAAGCAATCATACCAATTTATGGCGAATGCGGAATCAGCATTTTCACAGGCGACAGCTATAGTTAGGGAAGTCAGGTATTCAGGTGCAGTCACCGACAAAATAAAGTCAGTCATAATAACTCACCCTACCGAATCGGTTGCTCTGACATCAAGTCAGAGAAATTAATAAAGAAAAATAAAGCATAGTCTCTCATTATAACTAACTGGCGCCCAACGTTATTAATGAAAGTAGGTGAAGTGTCCGAACCCAAACGTGTGTAACACGTATGATTTAAATATATAAAGAATCGACAACGCATGTGATGCGTAAAGTTTGACCTGCAATCTGCTCTGCTATTAGTAACAATTTTCTTCACTGAACGACCATATTTGCTGAAGGACACCGCACCGATCCTGTTGATCCCGTATATAAAACAATTACATTTTGCATGTAAGGAGTATTTGTTGGGAAGTGTGGTTTGTGAAAAAAATGTTGGTTTAAAGGAAAAAGGTTGGTCTAGAAGAACGTGTTAGTTTACTTTGCTTGTAAAATGGACCAAGCACAAATGCTGCCCTCTTAAACGCAGCAGTTCGCTTGGCGACTGAGCAGGCTAGACGTTAGTTCCAAACGAAAATGGACGGATTAATTATGAGGCTTATTGAAATGGAAACCAATGCAAGTGTGGAAGAATATCAGTCTGTTACGATCCAGCCTGGTGTTACATGTGGCGAGTCACTAAATTTAGTAAAAACCATGCCGCAATTTAACGGTGAGCAGGCGCGTTACGTGCCTTGGAAGCAGGCCGCGCACACCGCATAAAAGGTTTTCGAGGCGTACATAGGAAGCTCAAAGCATTATCAGGCTGTAGGTATCATAAGAAATAAGATCGTCTGCTGATATGGTATTACCCTCTTTTAATACCGTTCTATATTTTCATGCCATAATTTCAAGATTAGATTTCACATACGCAGATAAAAAACCGGTGTACTTAATTGAAAAATAGCTTTAACTGCCGAGCCAAGGGTCATTATCTCTGGTTAAGTTTTATGACGAGATAGAGTGGAAGCTTACCTTCATAATCAATAAATCAGCAATTACTCATGGCGAAAACGTAATACTAATAAATTCACTCAGCAAAGAATACCGTGAAGATGCTCTCCGTATCTTTATATCGGGCCTTAACCGGCTACTATGCCACATTATCGTGTCGTCGCAACCCTCCGATCTTCCCTCTGCACTGGCATTGGTCCAGGAATTAGAGGTGAACCAAACAAGGATCACAAAAATTACCATAATAATAATAATTCCCAACGGATTACCCACCATATCCCTCCCGACCGGCGCGAGGGGCGCATCCGCATAACGCGCGGATTATTCGTTCGTGCCGAGTCGTTGAAAGGCTTTGGTTTGTTAATCGTCGAGATCTAAAACTGCTCAGCTACAGAGAAAAGCTCATCAGCTAAGTAAAGTAGATATATGATAGATTATACATTAAGAAATAACTAGTTAACACAATAAAATTATTGTTAGAAGTTAATAGAGAAGTCAAAGAATAAGAAACAATTAGTAGCTATGAATTTAGGATAGAAAGAATTGATTTTTTTATGCTGAAAAGCGAGTCTAAAATATCAAATCTACCAGAAAGAGAGTTATAATCTTGACACAAACAGCGAAAAGGCTCATTTAACTGAAAATTGGTTCGGCACTGTTTTAAGACTAGAGGTTTAAAATGCCTTGAAGGACGAGACGGTACATTGAAGTTCACTTCACTTAGAAGAAATGGGCTGGATAGTGAACCATTTAGCAATTTAATTATAAAAATAATTCCAAGCATTTCCCTCCGACTAGAAAGTGTGTGCAGATTAATGAGTTTTAAACGATTCGTATAGGGTGGCAGATTGTACAAGGGATCCCAATGAAAATCTCTTAAGGCAAATAGTAAAAATTGTTTTTGAACTGATTCAAGGCGATCTACATGAACCTGGTAACCGCGGGTTCCAAATTATAGAACCGTATTCAAGTATCGGTCTGACTAATGTAGTGAAGAGGGCTTTAGTTACATAAGGGTCGCTAAATTCTTTAGACCATCGTTTAACGAATGCTAGGACACCTCTAGCCTTATTGACTGTTGTGTTAATATGGCGGTTGAAACTGAGTTTATAGTCCATAGCAACCCCCAGGTCAACAAAATCATACACTTGCTCAAGACTATAATTTTTAATTGTATAGGAAGCCGGCTGAGAAATTCCACGCGAAAAACCCATGTGTTTACATTTTTTAAAGTTAAGTGGCATATAATTTAAATCGCACCAAGTAACAAGTGTATCTAGATCTGATTGTAGCTCATTTCTATTTTCAAAAGACGCGAATGACATGAAAAGCTTTACGTCGTCGGCATACATTAACATTTTTGAAGAATTTATTATTGTAGAAATATCATTTATAAACAACAAGAACAGAATCGGGCCAAGATGGCTTCCTTGAGGAACCCCCGAAGAGACATAAATGACATCGGATACTAAATTTTTAAACATTACTCTTTGTGTCCTGTCACTAAGGTAAGAAGAGATCCAACGATTGAGACCCGGCTGGAAGCCCAACTGATCGAGTTTATGAATAAGTAATGAGTGACACACTTTGTCCAAAGCTTTGCTGAAATCCGTATAAATAACGTCGGTTTGCAGATTTTTTCTAAAGCCATTTGAGACATGACTGGTAAACTCAAGTAAATTCGTAACTGTTAACTTTCCCTTACTGAACCCGTGTTGGCAGTCAGCTATCAAAGTAGAGATCGGACCCGTAAGTTGATTTGTAACAATAGCTTCAAACAATTTTGGGATGGCAGAAAGCTTTGCGATGCCACGATAGTTCTCCATAGAAGACCTACTCCCGCTTGTATGCAGCGGTAGAAGAAACGATTCTTTCCACGCAGTGGGAAAAACACCACACTTTAGTGATAGATTGAACAAATTGGTAAGGGGTTGGTAAATATGGTTCGCACACTTTTTCAAGAAACATATAGGAATCCTATCAGGACCATATTTAAAAGATTCTTTTAAGGTTTTAAGGTAAATTAGAACATCTTTGGCGCATATAATTGGTGAATTAATTGAATTTGTCCCGTGTAGCTTATAGGGATAGTTTTGAAAGTTTGAATTGGTGACAGCAGAATAGTTAGAAGTGAAAAATTGAGCAAAAAAATTTGCGATACATTGATTATCGCTAGATATGTCTTGATATTTCATGGCTGAGGGAAACCCTGATACTTTACGTTTCGAATTTACGAAACCATAAAATGACTTAGGATTCAGAATAATGTATCTTTTCGTTTTAGAGATATAAGCTTTATAGCACTTTTTATTTAAATCTATGTACTTCTGACGTAGAATGGAATAGAGTAGGTAATGTTTATTTAATCCGGATTTCTTATATAAATTAAATGATCGCGTTTTCCTATTTTTAAGAGCCTTAAGCTCTTTAGTAAACCAAGCTTGCGTAGGATGATCATAAGTTACTTTACGTTTAGGAATAAACTTCTCAAATAGGCAGTAAATAGTGTGATTGAAATGTGAGACGTTTAGATCGATATTACAACCAAATTCAGGCCAAGTTAATTTAGACAGTTCTTTATTTAATTTCTTGTAGTTTGCTTTGGAAAAGTTATAATCAAAGCTACTACATGAGTAGCATTGAGTGCCTTGGCCATTACTTATGGTTTCGTAGACTATTTCCATAGAAGGGTGGTAAAGGTCTTCTGGTAAAACCAACGGATCACAACGATTTACAGAAAATTGGTTTATATCATTAACATACACTAAATCTAAGACTTTCCCAAACTTGTTAGCGGTAACATTTATTTGATTAAGGCAAAGATCGGAAATTCCATCTAAAAAGTCATTGAACCCCAGTTTGGACGGATTTGGAATAATGTTACCATCAGATATGTTCCACGATATATGAGGTAAGTTAAAATCACCCAAAACAATAATTGAATCTGAAGCTTTAGTCATAAGGTTAACAGTTTTGAGCAGAGAGACATGTTGCATGTAGACTGAAAAATCTGATGCTGGAGGGATGTAGCAAACATATAAGTACATAGAGACGTTGTCTAGTTGAAGGCGGATGCATTTGAACTCAATGAAATCGATGTTAGGAATATTAACCTCTTCTGAAGGGATGGAGGAATGAACGGCAAGTAGAACACCACCCCCGACTCTGTTCAAGCGATCATTTCTATATACTTGATATTCATTACATAAAAACTCTGAATTGAAAACATGAGGTTTTAGCCAAGTTTCGGTAAAAGCAATTACGTTATAATTACAATGAAAAGATTTCAAAAAGAGATCAGTTAATTTGGTATTTAGACCTCTGACATTTTGATAAAAGATATTCACGGATTTAGTGCTCAGTTTTTTGACTCAACGTTATTACGAGAAATTTTCGCTACATTTTGAACATTCCTATTCGGTCTGTATTCAAACTCCCGCACAAGAGCCCCAGGAGGCCAAAAAGAGCTGTCCAAAAGAGTATCGAAATCTTTCCCAGATACATCAATCTTAAACGAAGACATACTTCTTTGATATGTGAAATTAAATTTTCTAACAGTTACGCTTTGATCATTAACTTTAGAAGAAATATGGTACAACAAATCATCCTCGGTAGTGTCTGGATGGAACCTAGACACAAAAATAGATTTTTTGCGAGGAACCACAACCAGCTTACCAACGATTGGTTCAGACTCCATTGCAATAGTTGGAATTTCCTGGCTTTTCCTAGTGGACATTTTTGAAGGGGCGTTCTTCGACGTTGCTCGGACAACCGTACTAGGAACTGGAGAAGCCAAATCTATAAGTTCAAGGGGTTGAGGCAATGAATACCATCGGAAAATCAAATCCCCCACTTCAGGTTCCCAATACCTATCAATATTCCCCACAATGCCGTAGGCTCCCAAACTAACAATTACAATTACGGCAGCGTATAGTCCCAATGGAAGTGGACCCATCTCTTTCACGCTTTAGGCAAACTGGACTACAAATGCCACAATATAGTGGTGCACGACATGGGGACAACATTTGTATCGAAATCACAACGATTCAAATAATAAGAACATAGGTAACCCCTTAGGACTTGCATGCGGCCAAGGTAACTCGCAACCGACCCCGGCTACCCAAAAGAGACAACACGGAAGTGACCGCCTCACCGCTCCGAAGGTTCAGCGTGTTAACCACCTGGCATATGAGATGAGCAACGAGCAGAATGATATTTGCGTGGATGAAAATTGTTATGACTATGACAATAATGATTATAACAAGCGGTTTTAAGGGAATGAAGTTGAACCTAACGATGACGTTAGTTTTTTAGAGGTAGGCCCCTCTATGTCAGCAAGACACTTGGGGAAAGAGGTCTAAAGTTTCTGATGGATACAGGTGCCGCAAAAATTATATTAAAATGTTCAGCACTCTTAAGGGAATCATAAGTTTACTGAGACCCTTTACTGTTAAATCCATTCATGGCACCGAGAAAGTGAAACAGCATTGCACAATAAATATTTTTAATAGAAATTTTGAGTTCTTTATCCTCCCTAGCCTCGATACCTTCGATGGTATCATTGGTTTTGACCTCTTTAGGAAGGTGAACGGTAATATTGATTTGATGAAGGGAATTTTAAGATATGATGAAGGTCGCGAGAAATTTTTTTTTTACCGCTGCCCAGACCTAAACAAATTAACATCAGAACAAGGCCCAATGGAGGTGGGGCGTTACGCTCCATAAATTCTGTAGAGGCTCTAGGGTTTTTGCTGATCCAGACGAAGCTCTGCAGTACAATACTAACATTGTTGGAACAATTGGAACCGTTGACGACCTTCCGTTATGTTCTAAAAGCTACCCACACCCCATGGCAGCAGCAGAATTCGTCAATAGTGAAATTTTAAGCTTGCTACGGAACGGGATTTTAAGGTCATCCCGTTCTCCCTACAACAACCCAATCTGGGTTGTGCATAAAGAGGGATATGATGAGGAGGGCAAGAGAAAGCCACGTCTCGTGATAGATTTTAGACAGATAGATTTTAGTGACAGGTACCCAATCCCGGATACCTCTGTAATTTTGTCGAATATGGGAGGCTCTGCATTTTTTTCAATCAAATCAAATTGGCTAAAAGCGATCGAGAAAAAAGAGCTTTTTCGATAAATAATGGAAAGTATGAATTTTTTAGACTTCCTTTCGGTTTGAAGAATGCCACAAGCATTTTGCAAAGGGGTATCGATGACATCCTGAGAGACGATATTGAAAAGACTTGTCATGGATACATTGACGATGTCATTATATTTTCCAAGACTGCAGAAAAACACTATGAAGGCATAGATCGAATCCTTGTGAAACTGTTGAATACCAATATCCGCGTGTCTGCCGAAAAGTCTAAATTCTTTCGACAGAGCGTCGAGTTTCTCGATTTTACGGTGTCCAAGGACGGCATAAGAACTTGCCCTGACAAGGTAAACGACATAGTTGACCTTGAAGTTCCAAAAATCCCTTCGAGCTTCACATTCATTTCTGGGACTTGCGAGCTATTACCGGCGCGATTGTGAAGCCGCTAACAAAATATTTCTGTGGTGAAAACGCAAACATTAAAGCTAACCAATCGTGGAGGGTCGAAATAACTCTGGACGATGAGGCACTCCACGCGTTCACTAGAATAAAAGAATTCTTGCATCTGAGAATGTATTACTTCTATACCCCGACTACCACAAACCGTTCGAGCTAACCACTGATGCGTCATCTCATGGCATAGGCGCCTATTACAATGGTCTGAAAAACACTTTTGCACACCGAGGAAAACTACGCCACCAACGAATGAGAGCTATTGGCAATAGTATGGGCTCTACAAAAGCTTCGGAACTACTTATACGGTGTGAGCGACCTTAAAATTTTCACTGAAAACCAACCGCTGACCTTTGCGATTTCTGCCAGAATCCGAATGCAAAGCTCAAGCGATGGCGTGCTTTTGTGGAGAAGTTTTCTTCACAATTTCATTAGAAACCGGGAAAAGAAAAGCTGGTTGCTGGCACATTATCCCGACAACATGTAAATGCGTTGGATTGCGAACAGAAGTCGGACAGCGTGATGGCAAATAGTGAAGAAGCCCTTACCCAGACTGTTTCAACTGTGCCAAATCCCTGAAACTGCTTTCGAAACCAAATTAGCCTTACAGATCGAAAAGTTCAAAAATAATTTTTAAGTCAAAGATGAGACAGCGTATACATTTCAGTAACCCGGACCAACTTATACGCGCAATGAAACAGTACCAATAACCAATGTTGTCAATGGTTTGTTGTGTGACTTACCGGCTCTTGCTAAAATTCCGGACGGAATACTTACCGAATTTCCTGCAGTCAGGATACGACACACAAAAAAGCAGGTCATAGTTGTTTTCAATAGAGATGATCATCTGGAAATCCTGGCATGAGAAAAATGTTGAAGGAAATAATTTCTAACTGCAAAATTTGTCACGAGGCTAAGTACAAAATGCATCCCCCAAACCCAGAAATAGGTGAAACCTCTGTCCCTTCGTGTCCAGGAGAAATTATACATGTCAATATTTATTCCACGGACAAAACTCACTTCCTCACATCCATAGACAAATTTTCAAAATTTTCCGTAGTATTCCCAATAAAGCCTGGGGCTTTAATCGGCATAAAGGAACCCATATATGAACTTCTTAACCCTTATAAAAATACCTAAATTTTGGTTTGCGACAATGAAAGCTCCCTGACCCCGGAAACGATTAAGGCAATATTGAAGAATCATTTTGGAGTGGAAATTTATACCACTCCTCCTGCCCATAGTACTACAAACAGTCAGGTTGAATGGTTTCATAGCACCCTGACTGAAATCGCCCATTGTCAGAAGCTAGAAGGTAAAATATCCCTCACAATTGAATTAATCCTTGTCGCAACATTAAAGTACAATCGCACAGTCCATTTTGTAAATAGAAGAAAGCCTATAGACATAATACATTCCATCGCTGACGAACTTAAAAAGGAAATACGGCTCAAGCTGTTAAAGACTCAACAGTCAGACTTAGAACATGGGAAAGAGATCGCGACTCTCTAGTCCGGGAGAGAGTCATCGTGAAGACTAACAAAAGAAAAAGAAAAATAAATTCACAAAGCTCTACGTTGAGAAAACGGCTTAGAAGGACCTAGAGTCCACTGTTCTAATAGACGGCCGGAAAGTTCACAAAAGTAATTTAAAGTACTAAAAATCCTTTTCCGTCTAATTACAGATTTATCATTTTGCTCGGCCTCTAGGTTGAAGCAAGGATATTCAATTACACCAGTTCCTACTACATTTCCCTCACTACCGGAAAAGTGATCATACACGAACAACACGGATCTCTATTGCATAAAACAAACTTATCCGTGTATGAGACTATAGTTGGCGATACTGTCGGACTGTTAGAACAGTTCCCAAAAACACACATAAAACGACTTCGGGAAAATGACGCGGAACCGTATATGTAATTCTATATTGCTGGTAATTATGAGTGCAGTTCGCCAAACATTAAAGTACAGATATACAGTGGGAAAGGGATATAAAATCTCAGTGGCGGCCGTAAAATTTTTAGGTTGAAAGGAGAGGTAAACATTTTTAATTTAGAATTAAAGAACTCCACTTATGTCAAATGTGATACACGACGAAAGGATTATTTCACTGGAAACAGAAGATGTAGCCGAATGCACTGGAAACTACATCATAGCATAATTGCAAAGAAATTATTATGTCAAGCTTTTGCCAACCTTTGAAGGAAAGCCCATGCCCAATCCTGATCAACCTGAAAAACGACATCAGCTGACCACGTTGCTGCCACCCACGCAATTGATAATTTCATTGTGTTAATAAACAATCAACCAGCATCGCTGTATGATGGAACTAAATTGACAAAGGGAACCTTTCTGGTGACATTTGATGGAGAAGTAACTACTAACACAACTACCTATAGGAATTGGAACAAAATATCCCGCTCTCGTCCCGACGCCACTCCTGCCCAAACTATAAATTTTACCGATCACATGACCCTGTTGTCACTACCTTACTTGCAAGAAATTAACGTAAACACTCTCAAGCACATATCACAATTACATGATCTCATCCATAGTCACTCAATACAAACAGTAAGCACACTGCTACTTTTCGCAGCAGTGGTCCTCATAATCTTTGTGGTTGTTTCTATAACAAAAGAAAAGAACAAAGCTAAGATAAGCAAGGCTTTAATAGAAGCCACAGACGGCTTCACTCCAAGTGGGGGAACAGTGAGCAACTGCAGGTGAACAGTGAATTGCAACGATAAAACGGAATGCGCAACTTGACTCTCACACGGCAAATGCGGAATCAGCATTTTCACAGGCGACAGCTACAGTTAGGGAAGTCAGGTATTCAGGTGCAGTAACCGACAAAATAAAGTCAGTCATAATAACTCACCCTACCGAATCGGTTGCTCTGACATCAAGTCAGAGAAATAAATAAAGAAAAATAAAACATAGTCTTTCATTATAATTAACTTATACGGAGTTGCAAAAGCCTACTTTGTTACTTACCTCAAATTTGGCGGGATTTACAAATTTGCACTTGACCCAACTTGGCACAGTAGTTGTACCGGCGCGGACAATTAACTTTATCTTACGGCAAAGTGGAACGACCCGTATACTTTATTTGTACGCATTCACCACTTGGACTTTACACGCTTGTACTTGAAGAAAGCTGATCGAAAATCCAATTTAAAAATAACCAAATATAAAATTTTAAAATTTATAACTTTGAATTTCTTACGGGTGGTGCTTACACATATTGCCCGGGGCGCAACCATCGAGCTCGAACATTCGGAAAATATTGAAAAGTTCTCTGAGGAGACATACCACAAATAGGTCATGTTTTTGGTATTTTAGAATATCACGTGCAAAGCCTCTGGTACATGATATAATCGAAACTTTGCCCAGCATTTTTCTCATGTCGTTCACCCCGACTGCCGTCCACCGCACTATTGCCCTGAAGGCTGAGCTTGGTCGATTGACTGCTTGTACATCCATGCTGTTTTCTGGGCTGGGACCCCACTGCTTATCAAGGATTCTTTGGGAGGCGTACAGTGTTCCTTCGCCAGCTTGACTCTATGCTTCGGATAAAGGTTCAAATTAGACTTAGGTGTCAAAAGGACGCCTAGGTATTGCGCACTATCAGAAAGATGAAATTCATGTGTTATGTTTTATCACTTGAATCGCTGCAAGTTTTATGTTGTTATCCTTCATGAATTTGGTTATTTATTTATTTATTTATTTATTTGGTTATTTTCGTGATCTTATTACATAGTTAGTCCCTTACAATTGAGCTGTAAAAATTTTAAGTGGGTCAGTGAGTAGCCGTCTATGTCACTATAGGCGTTAGGAAGGGGTGAGTTCACCTTGGTGGTGTTAGCCTAAGTCCCAAGCTGTGTCTCAGTGTAGAACGCTGTAGAACGCATCTGTCAGAAGGTTTATGGAAAGGGAGCAAGAATAAGGCTGGAAGAAGAGGTGATGTTTGGGGTAGAGAAATGGGAGTAGGCTGAGGCTCATTATCCGTCTTACTCCGAAGGTAGTAGGAGTTTTGAGCGTCCGTGAGAGGTGGTAGCGCCAGTCTGAATTTAATTTGACAGCCATTGCAGACATGCTGATAGTCGAGGGGTGGCGGCAGGGGCTCGCTTTGAACCGGAGGACGTGCTGTGACGGTAACAACACGGGGCCACGAATGAACTAAAGAATTAAAGGGTGTATGGATGTTAGGGTTATCTCTTGAACGTCTGGATTTATGAGGGCATCTCTTACATGTGCGGCATTATTCAGAATGCGACCGTTTAGTGTGAATTTTCTTCCAGTAAATCTATTGTCTTCTTCCAAGGTTAGGTTCTATACCCGTCTGTGACGAGACAACGAGGAGCAGCCCCGCAAGAGAATGGGGAGCAGTCCCGCAAGAGAAGTGGGAACAGTCCCGCTGCAAGGAATAAGCAGTGCATGTAATGCAAAAAAGTGAACTGTTATGATTAAATATTTAATAATGCTCTGTGGGTTAGGGGTTTAAAATACGCACTACGTTGGCATTCCGGTCGTAAGAGGCGACTAAAATGCCCAAAGGTAATGACGTGTAAATCGATGGTTGACATACGGATATGATGCCTCTCAACTCTTATTACAAATCTTTCTTATGGAAGGAGGGGGGGACATAACCCAGAAGGTTGAACTGGTCATACTAAATCGCTCCCGCGACAGTCGGGTACGCAAGGAAGTATCGGAGCGTACCGAGTTTATATCCGGAAAAGGACTGTCAGTTATCAGAAAAAATCAAACGAAAAACAGCCAAATTTCAAAAAAACCTAACGAAATACAAACTGGATCGTTTGTATTTTGGCTGTATTTTGTTAGTTTTTTTCACATAGCTTGACCGTTTCCACCAATCAGCTTACAATCCCGCCAGTACTTAGCTCGAACTTTCACACACACATTTACACCTATACTTCGCGACACGGGTATTTGTATTGGCATCGAACTAAGTGCTTTCTTTACGATATACCCGCATGCAGACTATGAAAAAAAAATGTGTATAAGGCTGCGGTAACAATTTCTCAACTACTTGGCCATGCTTGGCTTGATAAAATCATTACTTGGCTTTGCAAGAGTGGAATTAGGATCATAACTATTCGCTTTTGGTGGTGTACCAACGGCAGTCTGCGTGTCAATGGCCTGCTGCTGTCATCACTCTGATGACTATGTTTACTCTTGTTGCATGTATCGTGGTGTTTTCTTTCAGTCCGGAGCATCGAAGGAGTCATAATTCTCATCTTCACTTGAAAGCGTTAAGGCACCGCTAGTTGTAGCTTATTTACCAAATTTTGATAATACTCCAACTCCATTCTTGTCGTATATCAGAAATTAACTTAAGCAATTGAAGCACTACAGCTCGTGTCGGAAAAAAAGCAGACATGGCATCGCCGCTACAGGATAGAACTGTTGGATTCATCAGAATGCACTCTATTACTCTTGCTCTTCTTACACCGATCTCACTCTTGTCCAACCTTATTGCAACCACTAGGTTCCTGGGACTCCCGTTAGAAGATACTGATGAAAATGTGAAACATTTTGAAAATAATAACATGGACGGCGCTGGTAAAGTACAAAGCAAAGGCTAGGCGGTGCTGAGGTCCGCCGGGCCGGGGCTGCCGGATACACACTGGATGGAGTTGCCTGTCAGAAAACGGCACACAGAACTACCGCAGGATGTATCCTGTGATACATCTTCGGAAGCACTATGACGAGATCCGCCACCACATAATATTACCGTTTCATCCCTAGGGGGACCGCCAGTCAACAGCATCCACAGAGTCAGTAAGCGATTATTTCATTTAGCGAATAAAGGTTGTTGTTGTTGTTACAGTACTACGCTCTGCTTCGTCGGCGCATCCTTTCATGGAATGGGACGTGGCGGCCCAAACAGGGTTGTACTGATGCTGAGTGTCCTTTCCTTTGCTGGGTTTGAATCCGGCACGCTCTGGTGAATAGTACAAGCCCAACGATGAAGATTATAATCGCCTGTTAAGACAGGCATACCTACTAGAGTTGGGCATTGTCGTTCCATTTCATGATCGAACGAATTAGTCCTGTTTTCCAAAGTGAACTAGGTCGATCACTTCGTTCAGTCGTTTAGCCGTTCAATACTAAGATTTTCAATCAGTTTGTATATCCATGAGCACAGGAAACAAAAGAAAAAATGTGGACACACAACGATGGTTTGAAGTTTGGGTAGGAGTTAACCGTTCGGTTTATAATCAAGATAGACAAGTGCTCTAAATAAGTTAGCGTACACTTCAACTAAGCGTGTCCTCTATCATATTCATAGTGACATTGAAGTCGGCTTCTTCATTTAAAGCTGCTGCTAAAGTTAGAGTAGCAAAAACCTGTCACTAAAGCTACGGCTAAATCTGTAATTTCTAGTTTAATTACATTTTCAGTGAACTTTTGAAGGATTTAAGTGATAATTTTAATTTGAAAGAATTGAGTATGGCTCGCTTTGAAGAAAGTTAAAGAGATTTCGGCATTATAAATTAATCTCGATGACTTAGATTGATTAGAACTTTTAAATATAGAGGAACCGTCAAACAATAGACGCCTTCCATTTTCATACGCATCTACTGCTGTTTCAACTTCAAAATATCCCTATCGGATCCCAATGCCGCATATCTATATGGGTTGTTTCCCATCAGTGGCGTAGCCAGGATTTGGGGGAGAGGGTTATGGAAATTTCTTTTTATCGAAACCTGAAATTTGAGACACAATAAGTTTTGTTTTAAAAATGTACCCAAAATTTGCGAAAAGTTCAAAGAAATTTTATCAAAGCCTTAAACATTTTTTCAGCACTTTTGGAATTTTTCGGAGTATGCAGTTTTGAACATGATCCAATAATACAGGTTGTATTAATAGACCAGCTGATTCTTACCTTTGTCTCGAATTTTGACATTACACTCATTTCTCAGTACGATTTTGACGTTAAACTCACAAATTACAAAAACAAAATACATGGAAAATTTGTGTGTGTCTGTGTGTTTGTCGAGCTGCTACGACCTGTTTTAGTTGGATCATGGTTTTGTAGTACATTTAATTTTAATGTGTCAATCTTAAGGTCGTGACACATTTTGCTGATTTTTGGTAATTGTTTTTTCCGAAGAACTAAAGTATTTTCTTTCATATACAAGAAAATGCTTTCATAACCTTGTAATGAGGAAAATACAGAAGTCCCCAAGAAAATATTATTACTTAACAAGTAAGTAAGTCTAAGTTCGGGTGGAACCGAACATATATACCTAGTTGTGTCTATTATGGCATATTAATTTACACAGGTCTATTTTAATAATTTTCAGTACGTATTATAAAGCCAGCTGATAACACTTCTGTTATGAGCTTTGAGGCGTACATTAATTTAAAAAAAATATAAATGTATGGCGCGATATACAACAGGTTTATCATCATAAACCTCCCAAGATATTTTTGCGCCCAGCTTCCCTTCAAATTGTGGTGAGCCGTTTGAATTTTTTCCTACAAATTGGCGATACCTACAGATTTTTGCCGACTTGGAACGGCATTTACAAAGGAGACGAATTTTCGCTGAAAGGCCTTCCATGGCAGAAACACACTCGGAGAGTTTGACAAACCACTGGCGAAGGGCGACCCCGTTTTGAAAAACTTTTTCAAACCACTTTTGATGTTACCTGTCCCAGGACTCGAACCTTGAACCTTCGGTTTGGTAGGCCGGCAACACTACAGCCACACCACGGCCGCAATTCGTTTATTTGTATATAAACAGCTTCCCTACCAACAACTGCTAACCAGTTTTTTAAAATACAAATACATGCACATTTTATGTGTGCAAACCTAGCGTTAAAATAGACCGACGGACGGGGAGACGGACATGGCTAAATCGACTTAGCTCATCGTCCTTATTATTTCAGTTTACTTATTGATGTGCTCATCTCTTTTTCTTCTCATACTTTAAAACATTTCATGTTCATGAAAGGTATGAAAATCAAAAAAGATATATAACTTATCTATTGCAGTGGGGTATTAACTACTTGCCCGGATATTATACTTGTGTGTTATCCGATTTGCTTATTTTTTGCCATGAGTATACTACATACTATTGAGAAGCAGCTGAACAATTTTTATTGAAATACCTAGTTGAAACTACAGGGTGTTTTTTTTACAGGTTTGTTTTTCGAATAGAGATAAAACTGGCATTTTGTGGTCAAATCTGGCAACTCTAATGTCATTTATGTTCAGTTTGGTTTGCCATTTCATCATGAACAGGTTGACAAAAGAACAACGCTTGCAAATCGTGCAACTTTATTTCGAAAATAATGGTTCAGTTCGCGAAGTTTACCGTGAGCTCCGTCCATTTTATGGTCGACATAATCGTCCATCAGAGCAATTAATTCGGTTAACCATGGATCGTTTTCGCACTACGTTTACTCTATGTGATAATACGCATCCGCAGAGACGTCGAACAGTGCGCACCGAAGAAACAATTGCCGCTGTAGAGCAAAGTGCTGAAGAGGACCCGAATGAATCGATTCGCCACCGTGCACAGCAATTGGAGCTTTGTCCATCAACTTTATGGAAGATTTTGCGCAAAGATCTTGGCTTGCGACCTTACAAGATCCAGCTTCTGCAAGAATTAAAGCCGCGAGACCATGCAATGCGTCGTGATTTTGGTGTATGGGCCGAAAATGAGATTGATTTCGATGCTGATTTTCATCGCAAAATTTTGTTCAGTGATGAGGCTCATTTTTGGTTGAATGGCTACGTCAACAAGCAAAATTTCCGCATTTGGAGTGAAGAGAATCCACATGAGACCCTTGAAACGCCATTACATCCACAAAAACTGACTGTTTGGTGTGCTCTATGGGCTGGTGGAGTCATTGGGCCATACTTCTTCCGCAATAATGCTGGAGAGGCAGCTACCGTTAATGGAGACCGGTATAGAGCCATGATAACCGACTATTTTGTTCCCGAATTGGATGGCATGAATGTGGATGAGTTGTGGTTCCAACAAGACGGCGCTACATGCCACACAGCGCACGTCACAATCGATTTATTGAAGGAAACATTCGACGAGCGCATAATTTCGCGGAATGGACCTGTCAATTGGCCACCAAGGTCGTGTGATTTGACACCATTGGATTATTTTCTTTGGGGATATGTGAAGTCGCTCGTCTACACCAACAAACCAGAAACGTTAGGGGAATTGGAAGCCAACATTCGTGGCGTTATTGCCGACATACGGCCCCATATGCTCGAAAAAGTGGTTGAAAATTGGACCTGTAGAATTGGCTTTATTCGAGCCAGCCGCGGCGGCCACATGCCCGAAATCATATTTAAACATTAATGGCATAAAATTATCCTTCCAATAAAGCCAAATTGATGGACCTTAAAACGATTTTCGTGTGTTTTATTGCAATTCGAAGTTCTATACCCCTAAAAAAAACACCCTTTACAAGCGATCGCCTTTGAAAATAGCAGAATTTTTATACTGAAAAGTGGTCCGCGCCACGCCCACTTAACCAAAATCCACAAAATTTTTTCGAGGTCGACTTTTGCTTAAAAAGCTTAATATGTGTCCAAGATCTTATTAATATAACTTGCATGGTTATAAAAATATCGAGATTTGAATTTTGCAAACAAATTTTTGAGAACTATGTAAAAAAAACTGGGCGTGGTAGTTGACCCATTTAGGCCATTTTTACAACATTTACAAAATGAACAGACCAACAACAAAAATACATTTAGCTTTATATATTCAACATTTTCGCCAAATATCGTTTCGATAAATCAATGTTTGCCGAAGTTATGGCATAAAAAGTTTATAGTTTAGAATAATCCACTATAAAAGGGGCGGGGAAACGATCATTTTCAAAAAATTTTTATTTTTCGACTTTCTTCGTTCACGGGTACATTGAAAGTGAAAGAGAAATGATATAAAGCTTTTGTACGCAAAGTTATTACCTATCAAATATATCTATGATCCTTTTCAAAATCTTTCGTTTAAAAGCGGGCGTGGATAATCAATTTCGCTCACTTTTCCGGAACATTCCTTTTATTAATATAAAAACGTGTGCTAAATTTCGATATCTTGATTAATATTATTTCCAAGTTTGACTTAATCAAAAGTGGGCGGTGGCACGCCCATTTTCAAAAATTTATTGAAGAATTTATTTTCTGCCTTAAAGTTAATGTATACACCAAATTGTATCCTTATAAATGTATTATATACTGAATAATCACTTTTTTGCATTTCCGAAAATATTTGATATATAAAAGGAGGGCGTTGCTATCATCCAATTTCGCCCATTTTAAATAGCGCGCGGAGATGAATGCCAGGGAAAATGCATACCAAATTTCATTACGATATCTTGAAATTTATAGTGTTAACAGACGGACCGACTGGCTTAACCAAGTTATTTTTTTCTCCTGAACATTCTGATATGTATTAGCCAGGCGACTAAAGTTATTATACCTTGTGGGCGTAGCCATTCTAGGTATAAAAAGCGAGTTTTAATCTTCTTGTATAAAGAGAAGGGATATGCGTTGCCGACGGCGAGTACCGAAGAAGATTTAATGATGAGCTTGGCCACGTTGTGCGAATGAGCGAAGATGCTCCGGCGCAGAGGAAGAGAGATACCACCACTCCGATGGAAGGACGAAGTGGAGACCGATTTGTAATCCCATGGTGTTTCCAACTGGCTCCAATTTGCAGAAAGACGTAACGAGTGGCGATCTATGGTTAAAGGCCAAATTCGCTTAGACGGTTAAGCGGAATTAAAAAAGAAAAATTGAAAAGGTGAGTTCTACTGTAGAAGTGGAAACGGAGAGTTGCAAAAATTTGTAACAATTTGTATAAGTTATGAAATAACGTTGTGTCGCAGCTCTGAAGTACGTAAAAAGCAGCTTTTGGCGGAAGATTATGTCACTTTAAGAACCTTCTTCATAACTTAGTTTCGGCCACTATATTTCGCTTTGAACAAGTGATTCATAAAACTCAGCAAGCTTAAATAAATTTTTATCATTTTCTTCTCTGTGGTTTGTTGAAAACCGAAGCGAAAACTCTAAAGATAGTTTTATGTTGAGTGTAGCGACTATCTATTTCCATTATTATTTGATCAATACATAAATGGATACAAAAAAAAACATCTTGAAATAAACATCTAGTTGAATGAATCGACTATCTATTTCCATTATTATATGATAAATACATAAATGGGTACAAAAAAATAGATCTTGAAATAAACATCTAGGTTACATGCTTGCAGACTTCGACTAGATTTGAGTCGATTCTAAAGGGTGTTTTTTTTAGGGGTATAGAACTTCGAATTGAAATAAAACACAAGAAAATCGTTTTAAGGTCCATCAATTTGGCTTTATTGGAAGGATAATTTTATGCCATTAATGTTTAAATATGATTTCGGGCATGTGGCCGCCGCGGCTGGCTCGAATAAAGCCAATTCTACAGGTCCAATTTTCAACCACTTTTTCGAGCATATGGGGCCGTATGTCGGCAATAACGCCACGAATGTTGGCTTCCAATTCCCCTAACGTTTCTGGTTTGTTGGTGTAGACGAGCGACTTCACATATCCCCAAAGAAAATAATCCAATGGTGTCAAATCACACGACCTTGGTGGCCAATTGACAGGTCCATTCCGCGAAATTATGCGCTCATCGAATGTTTCCTTCAATAAATCGATTGTGACGTGCGCTGTGTGGCATGTAGCGCCGTCTTGTTGGAACCACAACTCATCCACATTCATGCCATCCAATTCGGGAACAAAATAGTCGGTTATCATGGCTCTATACCGGTCTCCATAAACGGTAGCTGCCTCTCCAGCATTATTGCGGAAGAAGTATGGCCCAATGACTCCACCAGCCCATAGAGCACACCAAACAGTCAGTTTTTGTGGATGTAATGGCGTTTCAAGGGTCTCATGTGGATTCTCTTCACTCCAAATGCGGCAATTTTGCTTGTTGACGTAGCCATTCAACCAAAAATGAGCCTCATCACTGAACAAAATTTTGCGATGAAAATCAGCATCGAAATCAATATCATTTTCGGCCCATACACCAAAATCACGACGCATTGCATGGTCTCGCGGCTTTAATTCTTGCACAAGCTGGATCTTGTAAGGTCGCAAGCCAAGATCTTTGCGCAAAATCTTCCATAAAGTTGATGGGCAAAGCTCCAATTGCTGTGCACGGTGGCGAATCGATTCATTCGGGTCCTCTTCAACACTTTGCTCTACAGCGGCAATTGTTTCTTCGGTGCGCACTGTTTGACGTCTCTGCGGATGCGTATTATCACATAGAGTAAACGTAGTGCGAAAACGATCCATGGTTAACCGAATTAATTGCTCTGATGGACGATTATGTCGACCATAAAATGGACGGAGCTCACGGTAAACTTCGCGAACTGAACCATTATTTTCGAAATAAATTTGCACGATTTGCAAGCGTTGTTCTTTTGTCAACCTGTTCATGATGAAATGGCAAACCAAACTGAACATAAATGACATTAGAGTTGCCAGATTTGACCACAAAATGCCAGTTTTATCTCTATTCGAAAAACAAACCTGTAAAAAAAACACCCTGTATATATAAGTGCAGCGGAATTCCTCATAAAAATAAGAAATCGCATACGGTATGTTTGGTTTTCCAAAATACCGTTTTCTCAAAATCAAAGAAGAAAAATCCCTACAAAAAGATACATACTCTTACATATAAATAGAAAAAAAATTCCGCTAAATCCTTCTTATATATACATACATCTCAAACCCTAATTAAAATACGTATCCATATGTTGATATTGTGAACTCACCCCAAGCCCATTACAAACGATCACTCACCCCGCAACAAACAATCTCCCTCAGGGGCCCGGATATTATTAATAGACTCTCATAACTAAATAATTACATTTTCCCCCTCTCGTAACGCTTATATGTACATACCCATTCAACCAAGGTCGGAGTGCTCCGAGCTAGGAGCGAAAAGGGACTCGCAAAATACACCCTCGACGGAGCGTTCCAAAAGCTGAGTGTAAAAGAAGTCCGATCAATATCCAAGTTAACACGCACGGCTGACCAATAGACGTGCCGCTAAGTCAGCACAATTACATTCTCACGGCGCACGGCAACCTAACACCCATGGTTAGTACCAGCGGCTAATACGCATACTACTGCATTTCTCCAGACGCATCGTCAGAATAATTCTATTTCACAACTGTGGGAACTAACGGGCGAACTTATTCACAGACAACGGGCTGTCAACAATTATGCAACAGGTACGCCGCTGCTGGACATCGGCTATAAAGGGAAGCAGCTACCACGGAGCAAGCAGTCGAGTTCGGGACGCGGTTCAGTAGCTCTAAGTTTGGACTAAGGTTCAAACCTAATTGTGAAACACCAAACTGGGCGTGTTGGCCCAACAAAATAAATTTTTTCAAGAAAAGAACCTTCAGTCCTTTAAGTGGTGCCCGAACAGGGACCCGGAGCGGTGTATAGAAAATCACTGGAACAAAGTATAAAAGAGCCCTTGAGCCAAAAAGTGACAAACCCTAAAATTTTCTAAACTGAAATAAAAGCAGAAAAAAGGCTGAAGTGAAATAAAGGAAAAGAGCCTTAAGTGACAATTCTTCAAACTGAAAAGAAGTTCAACAAATAACTATAAAAGGAAAAATCCTGCATTATAAACAGTGAAAAGAGGCGGATATCCAAACAACTATTAAACAAGAAGCCTTGTGCTAATGCTAAGCCTATACGTGATAGGGGCGTAAGTAGAATCTCTAAAGTAACCCTTATTATTTTCTTGCAGGACAATGGAGGCTTTGCAGGTCACCGTCACTAATTTAACGGGTGCGGTTAACGCACTCCCAAAACAGGTGAACAACGTCGATAGGCGAGTATCTGCCTTAGGCACTCTGCGATCCCGGCTCGCCCTTTTAGAAGGAGCTAGCCAAGCATCTATACCGGTAGTACCGAAAGCAGAACCGCGAGCTCCAATTTACAGCAAAAGTTATCCTTATCCTGCATGCATGAGAGAGGAGGTCGACAGACAGGTGAACGAATTACTTGAAGTTGTTATCCGGCCATCAGAAAGCCCCTCCAACTCCCCGATATGGGTGGTCCCAAAAAAAACCTAAACCTGATGGCGGACAAACAATACCGCTTGGTCATCGATTACAAGAGATTGAATGCCGTTACGATCTCTGATACATACCCAAATCCTGACATGAGTGCAACTTTGTGCAGCTTAGGCCAATCCAAATACTATACCACTATTGATCTGACATCTAGTTTCCACCAGATACCCATGAAAGAACCTGTCATCCCCAAAACTGCGTTCTCGACGATGAATGGGATATACGAATTTTTGCGGCATCCCTTTGGGTTGAAAAATGCCCCGGCAGTCTTCCAACGAATAAGCGACGATGTCCTCAAGCAATATATTGGCAAAATTTGCTATGTGTACATCGACGACATCATTGTGTTTGGAAAAGACATAGAAAAAGTATTTTCGAGATTGCACGAGGTTAACCTAAGCGTTAACTTCGAGGAGACGTGTTTCCTCGAAACTGAAGTTGAATTCCTCGGGTATATTATTACACCCGAAGGTGTTCGCCCTGACCCAAAAAAGGTCGAGGCGATAAATTTAATTTTTCCACCATGCAATTTGAAAGATTTGAAAAGTTTCCTAGGAATGACATCCTATTATCGAAAATTCATTTGCGACTATGCAAAAATAGCCAAGCCGCTGACGAATCTAACGCGTGGGGAAAATGCACAAATTAAGGCTAATGCATCGAGAAAGGTACGTATAACACTCAATAGTGCAGCTTCGCGAGCCTTCAAGGATTTGAAGAGGATGCTCACTTCTGCTGATGTCCTCGCTTTTCCAGACTTTGAGAAACCTTTTAATTTGACAACCGACGCCTCAAACTATGCGATTGGTGCTGTCTTGTCCCAAGGGGACATAGGTAAGGATAAATCAATAGCATTTTTTTCTCGTTCGTTAAACAAGACGGAGGAGAATTACGCTACCAACGAAAAGGAGATGCTCACGATCGTGTGGGCTCTTGATAATTTAAGAACATATTTGTATGGGGCGAAGAAAATCAAAATATACACTGACCACCAGCCATTAACCTTTACCCTGAGTTGTCGCAACTACAGCGCCAAGTTGAAGCGCTGGAAAGTTCGCATTGAGGAATATAATTGCGAAATTGTCTACAAACCAGGCAAATCAAATTTAGTCGCTGACGCCCTTTCTCGACTCAAAACTGAGTGTAACATATTGGCTGAGTCTGTTATCGCTCAGCCTCCTTCTGTATCAGGACAGGACACTCATGCAAATGCTGAAGATAATGTTGAGCCCGAAGTAGACTCTGCAACAATGCATTCTGCTGATCAGTATAGTTCGGATCTAATTCCACATGTAGAGGCCCCACTTAACGTGTTTAGAAACCAAATAATTTTCAGGGATGGGAATCGCCCTCAATGCCTCGAACATCCCCATCTAGGTTATAATAGACATTACGTTTCATTTCCCGAATCCAACAATGCTGCATTGGTTTCTATTTTGAGGGAATGTCTCAATCTAATGTGATAAACGGAGTAAAAATTTCCGAAAGATTCCTTGCCTCTACAGGACGTTTATGTTAATCACTTTCAAAGGTATCGGATCAGGATAACACAGAGTTGTAGAAGATGTTACGGTACTGTAATCAATTAAAACGCTGATGTGTAGCGTATGATCAGAATTGATTCTTTATTGAAAATCACTTTCTTTTTATAGGAAATTTCTTACCATAATTTAGACTAATACTTACAAACTACTTATGTGTATAAACTACAATACTTACAAACTATTTACTTACACATGATATGCTGTGTCAGCATATGTGTTTTATAACTATGTCGTCAGTCACTCTGACGTAGTGACTTGACTCATCATACTTGTAACAAGATATGCGGTACGCTCGTTAGAAGTCAAGCGCCCGCTGTGCAGTTTAATGGCATTTAAATGGGTCACAATATTTTGGCTTTGTGTGTGGTCACTGAACATGTGCATACCAAATGTTTGTAAATGCAATGTGTTCAACAGTGATACTACACCTTCCCCCTTAAAAAAAATAGACATATATATGAATGCTTGTAGCTGCATATATATGTTTATTTTTCTAAAATGCCTTATTGTTTGTGTTTACACAATTTTAATTGTCTTTTGGCTCTTATTGCCATTATTGCATAATTTTTTTTGTATTGCACATGATATGTGATATTTTTCTTTTGGCTTGTGCCATTTTTAAATTAAGTAAACTGGAGTGCTTGTTGTTTTCGTTTTATTTTTTTTTTTATTACTAGTGGCGTTATACTGTTTTAAGTCTATTCTTATGAATTATAATTTCTTTTAAGTTTTTATTGCTATTTCCTATACTATGTGGGATTAGAGTGAAATTGTTATTCTTATCTATAATTTTAACTTTGTAATATTCACTATATCTATTTTCTAACTTATGGGAGGCCTCTTCTCTAACTAATACTAAATCTCCTATGTTAATTTCTTGGTTCTATCTTGCGTTATTTGTACCTATATTTAATTTCCTTATCTTAAACTTCATAATTGTATTAATTTGAATTTTCGTTTTATATATTAAACTTCATATATGTATTATGGGTTAATTAAAATTTCTTTGAAGGGGTTCGTAAGGCAGATAATTTGTTATGTATGTCCAATACTCTTATTATATTTTATTAGTTATTCGATGATTCCTCGGCGGCCAACAAAAACAGGATCATCGTATATTTTTAAATTGTTTTATTTTCCGTCACATGCATAACCTGCAGAGTTATTGCGATATTAATTTTCTTTGTTTGAGAACTTGGGTACCTATATTTCATTTTATAAATGTGCCTACTCGAGTATAATTATTTTTTAAACAATTTGTCCCTAAGGACAACTGTATTATTCCTTTTTCCCGAATTGCCGGCTTATTTCAGCCTGGTAAAGTATTGTCCTAAGTCAATCTTATCCTCAACAATCGGTTTTTCATGCTACAAATTTTCTTTTGAAAACGAGCTAGACTAGTCTTTTTGTTTCACATTTATATAGCGCTTCACATTTTTATTTTATGGTTCGCTTTGTGACTTTTTATATAATTAATATTGTTTTGTTTTTTATTTATTATTAGTACTGGACTTTTCGTTATTTGCAGGTTTTTTAGAGGCATTTCTCTCGATGAATATCGGGGTAACCTCGTGACTGTCTTTGATTTGGTCGGATATCTTAAAGGCATCCAGAAAACGGGATAAGTTTCTGGGTTTGCCATCGAACTCTGGTGATACTGATGGTGCCTTTTTGTTTTTTATTTTTGGAAAAAACGGAAAGAAGTCTTTGTTTTTTACTTTCTTTCTATTTTTCAACAAAAATTTGTTGAAATTAATATAAAAATATTTCTCAACAGAAGTTGCCATTTCTTCTTCTATATTGCATTTGAAATTTCATTCAATGAGATGAGAAATAATAATATGTACTATGGTTCTTGCTTCATTTTAATTTATTTCTAGCTATCGAAAGTTTTTGCTTAGACGCGTTGTTGTACAGGGTGTTTTTTTTACAGGTTTGTTTTTCGAATAGAGATAAAACTGGCATTTTGTGGTCAAATCTGGCAACTCTAATGTCATTTATGTTCAGTTTGGTTTGCCATTTCATCATGAACAGGTTGACAAAAGAACAACGCTTGCAAATCGTGCAAATTTATTTCGAAAATAATGGTTCAGTTCGCGTCGAACAGTGCGCACCGAAGAAACAATTGCCGCTGTAGAGCAAAGTGTTGAAGAGGACCCGAATGAATCGATTCGCCACCGTGCACAGCAATTGGAGCTTTGTCCATCAACTTTATGGAAGATTTTGCGCAAAGATCTTGGCTTGCGACCTTACAAGATCCAGCTTGTGCAAGAATTAAAGCCGCGAGACCATGCAATGCGTCGTGATTTTGGTGTATGGGCCGAAAATGAGATTGATTTCGATGCTGATTTTCATCGCAAAATTTTGTTCAGTGATGAGGCTCATTTTTGGTTGAATGGCTACGTCAACAAGCAAAATTGCCGCATTTGGAGTGAAGAGAATCCACATGAGACCCTTGAAACGCCATTACATCCACAAAAACTGACTGTTTGGTGTGCTCTATGGGCTGGTGGAGTCATTGGGCCATACTTCTTCCGCAATAATGCTGGAGAGGCAGCTACCGTTAATGGAGACCGGTATAGAGCCATGATAACCGACTATTTTGTTCCCGAATTGGATGGCATGAATGTGGATGAGTTGTGGTTCCAACAAGACGGCGCTACATGCCATACAGCGCACGTCACAATCGATTTATTGAAGGAAACATTCGATGAGCGCATAATTTCGCGGAATGGACCTGTCAATTGGCCACCAAGGTCGTGTGATTTGACACCATTGGATTATTTTCTTTGGGGATATGTGAAGTCGCTCGTCTACACCAACAAACCAGAAACGTTAGGGGAATTGGAAGCCAACATTCGTGGCGTTATTGCCGACATACGGCCCCATATGCTCGAAAAAGTGGTTGAAAATTGGACCTGTAGAATTGGCTTTATTCGAGCCAGCCGCGGCGGCCACATGCCCGAAATCATAATTAGACATTAATGGCATAAAATTATCCTTCCAATAAAGCCAAATTGATGGACCTTAAAACGATTTTCTTGTGTTTTATTTCAATTCGAAGTTCTATACCCCTAAAAAAACACCCTATACATTGTTTAATTGTCTCAATTTATTCTTTATGTAATTTTTTATTAAAATTGCAATAGCGACAATTAAAACTGTAGTTACGCATGCAAAGATAGTTAATCATTTATCAGAAAGTTCTTCCTTATTTTCTATAATTGGGTGTGGTTCGTATTTAACCAAATTATTTTCATAACCTTTATCAGCCGAATTTTCTGTCCCTACTTCGTATCCTGCTATTCCTATTAGAATACCGTTTAATGCAATTTTCCAACATGCCATTTTTAGAAGAAAAAATTTTGAATTGATTTATATTTTTATTTTATTTGCATTCCAATTTACTCTCTTTATTAACATTTGTAAAGTATAGTTTTAATTAAGAATTTTCTCCGTAGCTTTTTTGTAGTGTCTACACACTGGTGAAAAATTTTGTCAAATTCTTTTTGAGTCTCAATCTCTTTCATTATTGATCTAATTAAACTATTGATAATCCCTAAGCAAATTTAATTGCTACTGGTTTAGCGGCCATAAGGCGTGCTCAAATCATTCTAATATGCTTTTTTAAAAATCAAATATACTTATAGATAATTAAATATACTTAGTGTTGTCAATCGTCCTTCAGCTGGTTTTTCTTGATTATTTCACTCTTTTTATGCTTTCGGCTTGCCTCCATGTGAGTCTAGTGGTTTATTCCATGGTCGTCCAATTGTTTATTCCACCCTTTTTTATGCTTTTGGGTTTGCCTCCATGTGAGTCCAGTTGTTTATTCCATGATCGTCCAATTGTTTATTCCACCCTTTTTTATGCTTTTGGGTTTGCCTCCATGTGAGTCCAGTTGTTTATTCCATGATCGTCCAATTGTTTATTCCACCCTTTTTTATGCTTTTGGGTTTGCCTCCATGTGAGTCCAGTTGTATTTTCAATTTGTTAACTGATAATTTATTAAGCGCGTTCGCGATTGGTCTTTAAGCGATTTTGTTTATTAGCAAATTTTTCGCTGATTACTGACCGGACTCGCAGGATCACTGACTGAAACGTTTAAAATTAAGTTCCTTCACCACGGATTTGTCTTGCCAATTGGTTGTCTTTTTAGCGGTTTTGCTTATTTAGCAAATTTTCCGCAGTACCTGATAGGATTTACGAGATAATCGAGAGGGAACACAAGCGAGCCCATAGAAACCCGCATGAGAATAGGGTGCAGATTCTCGAGCAATACTACTTCCCGGTAATGACCAGGCAAATAAGGGAATATTCAAACGATGCGACATCTGCAAACTTAATAAATACGATAGGCATCCATCGAAACCCTTCCTTCAGCCCACACCGATTGCGAGCTATCCCTGCGAGATCCTTTATATAGACAAATTTAAAATTGAAGGACAAAAATACCTTAGCGCAATAGATAAATTTTCAAAATTCGCTAAGCTGTTTGCAATAAAGAACAAGTCTTCAATACACATTCGAAGAAAGCTTACTGATCTCCTGCACTACTTTTCAGTACCAAAAATATTGGTCATAGACAACGAAAGAGGATTTTTAACCCCTCTTGTCTTGAACTATGTCCGTTCACTAGATAATGAGGTCTACCAAACTCCCACACTCTTTTATTTATTGGACGAGGAGAATCAATCTTTTTTAATATTTCATCTGCTTCATAATAAAGAACTTTGTTTTTGCCGGCCAACGCCAGTAAAATCCGCTCATGGTCATAGTTTTTATTTTGAGTTTTAAAGGATCTCCTCTTATAACTTCTAATACTTTGCCGGGAAACTTTTCTCCTTCATACTGGATAACGACAAAGTCTCCTTCGTTGTAATTTTTGTCTGGATGTAGGGGTTTTTTCAAAAGAACCTTGTCACCTTTTTGTTTTGTCACTTTTTTCATGGCCATTTTTTGAAGTTTTTTCTGGGTCTTCTTTTCTCTTTTTAAAGCCATTTTCTGAAGTTTTTCTTGCTTTTCCTCAACCAAGCGCCGTTGTTATGTTATGTAATCTGAAGCTATTACCACAGTTGGAGTGAGCTCTTTCTTCACTTGTTTCTTCTTCGGGTCGCTTGATGAAGGCTCAGGCCAGAAGAGAGCATTTTTGAATGGTGTTGGAAATTCAGCTTTCTTAGTTCCTGGACCTTCCATGCTATTGGTAATTGGGCTATCCACGGCCACATCGTTAGGAATTGGTGCTTGATTATCTTCCATTATGTTATCGTCCACCTGAAATCTAGTTTCCCTCATGTCCATTATAGCTTGATTTTGTGCGCCTTGACAAGATGCATCTGGTGTTTTCTGCACATAGGATTGTGAGTCCACTACTCTACAAGTTGGAGTTGAACTTCTCAAAGGGCGTTTTCAGGAGCGTCTAAATCAATAACTTTTTCATACAAATCCAGGAAATCGATGCTCATGTTTGCTATATCGATGGAGCCACAACCTCCAGCCAATATACTAGTAAATCCGGTTAATGGCGCGATTCCATTGCCTTAAGCACCCTGTTCATTCTTCAGCTTTTTCCAAAAATAGTACAAATTTTCGTCTTTAATATCGCCAGCCCCTACTCCATCGAACTCGTTAAATAACTTTAATTTCTCATCTTCTAGTCGCTCTTCAAAAAGCTTAATAAGGTTAGACTTAGGCGGTTGCTGCTCTTCACTACGAATCACAGCTTCAACATTTCCAGCAATCATGTTACATTCGATGGTCGTTTTTAAAATTTTATTGTAAGCAACTGCATCTTCATTGAACGGATACAAACTATAAGCTCTGAAAGCGCTTTGTATAACATCAGTACTAATCGAGGATTTCATACATTTCTCTATAGCTGGGCCGAAATCTTCACGTTTCATTCGCTGTCCATTATTTGTAATTCTCCAATCTTGGACTTCCTTTTTCCAAGCGGCTTTTAAACATTGAAAAACTCCGACGTCCATGGGCTGTAACAAGTGCGTAGAATTTGGAAGAAGCGCAATTAGAATAATGCCGCGTTTCTTGCAAAATTCGCTGAGAGGTAAAGATATATGGGACACATGTCCATCCAAAAATAAAACCACAGGAAGCTGTACGTTCATTTCCAACAGAAAAGGATAAAATACATTTCCGATATATTCAAAAAAGGTTTCCCCGGTCATCCAGCCTGAGTCACATTTGCCAATGGCCCAGCTTTTGGGATATTTCGCCATAATGTTTGGTGGAAAGCGCTTATATGGGAAAATAGCAAAAGTAGGCATCATTTTTCCATCTGCAGATGCTCCTACAGACAATGTTAGACATTCTTTGTCATCATTTCCTGACCTAAAGTAGACGTGCTTAGCACCACGTTTAGTCAACACTGCTTGGCCCTTGGGGCACAGAAAGAACGCTGATTCATCACAATTAAAGATCCTGGTTGGATCTTCTAATACTTCGAGGTAGTTGTTGTCTTTCATATATGTCTTGACTCTTTCGAACCAAGCCCTTATGGAAGATTCCGTGACAGAAGCTCGGGAAGCTGTTAGGCATTGAGACATTCGTTGGCTCAAAGACGGATTTCTTTGTAAAAAGCTTTTGAAGCATTTTCTTCCAGGAATACCATTTTTGAAAGAGTTTGGTCGATTCAGCTCCTTAACCAAGTTTGCCATGGAGTTCGTGAGTTGGTCCTTAGTTATTGGAAAGCCCATCTCCGCCAAATGATGAATCCATTTAACAAGGGCAGAGGGCCGGAGGACGGTTTTTTCGTATACTTCTTGTTAATCTTGTCCAATAACGTCTGTTTGGGAATTCCATATATTTTTGATGCTCTGTAACACGTCATATCTCCCTTTTGAACAGCTTCAAGTGCTAACTGTAAGCAAGTTGGTGAATATTTCGGCATGTTGTGAAACTAGCTTCGTCGTGTTTTATTTTTATGTCACTAAAAATGTTGTGTGCTGGAAAAAAAGTTAGGTAAAACTACCTAAGTATAGCTATTTTCTAATTACTTACTATATTACGGAGTTGAGAACATAGGCAAAATTATGCAGCCTATTTCCGGTCCATCGGTTTTGTCTTCAGCAACTACCAAAGCCAATTTTTTTTTAATTAGTTGTGTTTGCATAACATTTTATACGCCCATAATGCTTTTATATATACAAAATATGTATATTTATACACAGGATAAAATATTTACTTTATTAACTTTTTGTTTATTTTTCCCAAATATAAGCACTTTTACCATAACTTACGGCTTTAAAAACGGTCGTTATTTTGAAAAGTGTTGCACGGAAATAGGCCATGAGAATATACATATGTGAAATTTAAAAACTATTGAAATTTTAAAAAATTATATAAAATATATGTCTTATACGTTAATAATAACAAAAAAAAATTCCAAATGTTCCTAATTCCGTGCTTAGTACGCAAATAGGTGCACCTCAAAAAAATTGTGCACCTAATTCCGTGCTATTTTAAAATTAAGATTTTATATAACATTTTTATTATATACTAACTTTAATGCATAAATTTATATAGAAAATACTTTAAAATTTTAATATTTGAAGAAAAATATACACATATACTTACGATGTGAAGGTTAAAGCCTTAAGAATTTATCACTGCACTCTTAGCAATTTCGCGAACAATATACACTGACAAATGCGTTTTAAGCAAAATTTTATAGTTGACTGCTAGTTTGATGCAAAATTTTATTAAACTGATGTGGCTCGGTAGCTACCAAGCCCGAATTGAATAATTTGAACAATTGTGATAAATGTCAATTCGAAAAGTTGTACCAATTTCTTATTTTTCTAATTCAAAATTTTTTCCCAAAAATAGCACGGTGATAGGTGCTAGCACGGGAATGGGTACACTTACCTTAGCATTTAGGAAAGGGATGACAATTAAATTAGATACAAGTCATAATACTTGAAATGTTACATAAATTTTACATATTTCAATCTTCAGCTTCAAGATAAGATCCGAAAAATCGTAGGATAGCATTTAGATGAGATGTAAATTTTCTGATTAAATATTGTTCTTGAAATAAAATCCGATAAATAACATTAAGTTCATGGAATATTAATTTTGAAATGTAAATTTTTCACTATGTATATTAGTTATGTATAAGGATATTTGTACCTTGACTCCTAGAATCTGCCTCTGTGCGTCCAAGGCCGGAGTAGTTAACAGCAACCTGCTAAACAAAGAAGAAATCAACGAATTGATTAGCGAAATCGAAGTCCTTCCATATGCTAACGTCATCGAAGCCATCGAATACGGTGAACCATCAATCTACACGAATGGTACCTTGCTACTTTATGTTTTGTCCATGCCAAAGGTAGATCCAACGAGATTCAACAATCCTATCACTCGAGCAATTACAAAAAATGGTCATCGGCTGGATTCAAGGTACAGCCAAGTTCTAATCTCTCTCTCTCTATGGCGCGATATACAACAGGTATATCATCATAAACCTCCTAAGAGATTTTTGCGCCAAGCTTCTCTTCCAATTTGTGGTGTGCCGATTTGAATTTTCCCTACAAATTGGTGGGACCTACAGTTTTTTGCCGACTCCGAACGGCATCTACAAAGGAGACGAATTTTTGCTGAGAAGCCTGTCATGGCAGAAATACACTCGGAGAGTTTGCCAAACCACTGCCGAGGGGCGACCCCGTTTTGAAAAACTTTTTTCAAATCACTTTTGATGTTACCTGTACCAGGGCTCGAACCATGGACCTTCGGTGTGGTAGGCCGGCAACACTACCTTCACACCACGGCGGCCGCCACAGCCAAGTCTAATCAACAAGAAGAAAAACATATGGCAAGAAGGATGCATTGGACCTACTACGCGAAGAGGATTGTCTGCCGCGACTGCTCAAAGGTGGTGAGACCTGTCGCCGCTACGTAAGCTGCAACGACTCAACGATTGAAGTCAAAGAGGACACCAATATATTGGACAACTTCAATGACACAGTATCGTCAGGTGATACCGCCAGCTATTTGAACGGCTCTTATATTCTTCAATTGGACAACGAAACTATACGAAATGATGATAAAACCTACTGGAGCATGAGCAGCTCAGGCGTTCAAATACTCCCACCGGTGCTATCTACTATAACCAATAAAAGCCTCGCCGTCAACCTTAATCTTGTCCACGAGATGACATTTGACAATGTTAAACTCCTCAGATACCTAAACGACAAGAGCAATTGGTTTACCTACACATAACGCAACTGTGGGAACTAACGGGCGAACTTATTCACAGACAAAAGCTGTCAACAATTGTGCAACAGGTACGCCGCTGCTGGACATCGGCTATAAAGGAAAGCAGCTACCACGGAGCAAGCAGATGAGTTCGCGACGCGGTTCAGTAGCTTTAAGTTTAGACTAAAGTTCAATTTAATAAAACCTAATTGTGAAACACCAAACTAATAGTGTTGTGTTTAAATAACTAACCTTGTCAGGATATCTGGGCGTGTTGGCCCAACAAAACTAATTTTTTTAAGAAAAGGACCTTGAGTCTTTTAAGTTCCATGTCAAAAGTTCTGAAAATTTTTTCAAAGTCATGTTCGTTCCACGAATACATCGTAACTCCAGTACTAAGTCTTTTGCGAAATCCATTACAAGCGCTGAGTCTATCTTTGTTTGTTGAAGTTTATTTATTATTATTATTTACAAAGGCAGAACGTATTGTGTTAACAAAGATGCTAAAAGACTGCGTTTATTATTAAGCATAGCCTATGGGTTAGACGGTTGCGCTTGCAATCACAGTGAGTGGGTTCGATTATCCACAAGATCCTTTGAAATAGCAAAAACTATACGAATTAGTCTGACGAGAAATCGTGGCTGTTTTCGAAATAGTACTATAACTATAGCCTGTATATGTTTGTTGCTTTAAATTTTCCCTCTAATCAAAAATAATAATAATTAACTAAGAATTATTATCAACTGGTCTTGAGCTCGTTAAACTTACAAAAATATGTAAAAATGCACAGACCATAAAACCAACAACAAAAAAATTGTTTTTAATGTTGACCAAAGAATTTTATAATACTAAGCAATAAAGAAATTTTGAAATTTTTTTAATTTTAAGTCTTTCGCATAACAAAACTGACACCATAAATTTATCAATAAATGCCCATAATTGGCACTATTTTTTGGCAACTTCACCCTGGCACTTTATTGTACACGGTGTCCACAAAGTTCGACTACAAACTTTGTAACTTATTTCAAACACCAATCAAGTGAGCCTTGATTTTATTTTTTGTTCTAAATCGAGTATCGTTCCTATGACTTTCAAACCACGACAGTCTCAAATCTGTAATAGCCGTATTATAGTTATTTTCTACGATGGCGTCCAAGTGCCAGTATTTTTACAAAGCAGACGACCGTGCGCTATATTTTAAGACTCTAAAAGTGTGGGTTTCAAGCGCAATTTTGTTTATAAAACTATAAAATGGTACAATGAGACTTCGTCCGTTAAAAATAGACCAAGAAGCGGAAGACCGAGAACGGGTCGCAATAGTGGTAACATAAAAGTTGTGAGGGAACAAACAGATATAAAAATTGCTGCAACATTGAATATTAGCAAATCTTCAACACATTTAATTTTGAATAAGGATCTGGATGGCACGGCGGTGACGAATTCGTATTTTCTGATGAAAAGTTCTTCGTTCTACAGAAATCTTTCAACTCGCAAAATGATCGAGTATGGTCAGTGTCTCTAGAAAATGTTCCTGAAAAGGAAAAGTATGAGCCAAGATTTCAAAGCGCTTCTTCCATCATGGTGTGGGCCGGATTCTGTAGAAGAGCGAAGCTTCCCCTAGTTTTCATCGAAAAGGGGGTTAAAGTTAACGCCGGCTACTACAAACAGCTCGTCTTAGAGGCAGTAGTACTACCGAGCTGTCGAAGTTTATTTGGTGATGATTATTATTGCTTTCAACAAGATGGAGCGCCTTCACATACCGCGAACATCGTGCAAAAATGGAGTCGGGAGAATTTGGCCGACTTTTTGCATAAGGACGAATGGCCACCTAGCCGTCCTGAACTCAATCCACTGGATTTTTTTGCATGGGCTACATGACGTGGCCGACTTTTTGCATAAGGACGAATGGCCACCTAGCCGTCCTGAACTCAATCCACTGGATTTTTTTGCATGGGCTACATGACGAAGCTTAACGGTTATCAAATAAAAGTATGAAGCGAAATGCCGATGGATATGGTTCGTGCTGCTTGTTGCCCTTTTGAAATGCGATTACGCTTGGCGCAGTTATTGAAAAGAGGTGTTATTAATAAAAGCCTACTATAAATATTAATTGATAGAAATTGTAATTCTTTTAAATAAAAATTGATAAGGATTTAGCATAACTTTTTGGACACCGTGCATATACCAAAATATAATAGGTCGGATTAAAAAGTGTGGAATTTAGATGAAACTTGGTTAAAATTTCCTAGGTTTTGTACAATGTTTGAAATTTGTTTTTGAATGTTTTTTATTAGACAATGGGCTATAATTTTATAAAAAACGTGTAAAAAATTCTCGTCGATATCTTTTTATCTACCACCCCAATACCCCACCCCGGCTACGCCACTGCTTCCCATGCACTTTTTTTTTATCATCAGTAAATCGTTCTGCTTATTTTCGATGATATTTCTAAATGCTTTATCACCAATTTCCTTACTCTTTTTATTTTAGCAACCAATTGCAACAAACTAATATTGAAAACAAACACCAAGTTGAAGAAAAGTCAAGACACATAGTTGCACGGTTGTTAGAATTGATTAATAGATTTATTGTAAAGTAATAGAAGTTGACTTAAAGTGCATTCCTGATAGAGCGCATCACTAAACTGACTATGATATACTTAAATACTAAAGCCAAGGTATACAATGCTACCCAAGTAGTAGCTTTGATTTTAACTTTCCCAAAGCCAACTATAAGAAATTAAATAAAGAACTGTCTAAATTAACTTGGCCTGATTTTAGTAGTGATATCGACCTGAACGTCCCACTTTTCAATCAAGCTATTTACTGCCTATTTGAAAAGTTTATTCCTAAACATGAATTAACCCATGAGCATCCAACGCAAGCTTGGTTTACTAAAGAGCTGAAGACTTTGGAAAATAGGAAAACGCGATCTTTTTAATTATATAAGAAATCCGGATTAAGCAAACATTACTTACTGTATTCCATTCTACGTCAGAAGTACATACATCGATTTAAATAAAAAGTGCTATAAAGCTTATATCTCTAAAACAAAAAGAGACATTATTCTCAATCCAGTCATTTTAAGGTTTTGTAAATTCTAAACGTAAAGTAGCAGGGTTTCCCTTAGCCATGAAATATCAAGACATTATTCTAGCGATAATCAAGATATCGCAAATTTCTTTCCTCAATTTTTCACTTCAAACTATTTTGCCGTCACCAATTCAGATTTGTAAAATTATCCGGTAATTGTTTCCTTTAGGAGACAACTGCTAAAACACCTCCGAAATTATCAGGAAAGGTATCAAAAGACGCGTTTTGACCTCGGTAACAATAATCCGGAAACGAATTTTCGAGTTTTTGTTTCAGTGAAGAACGGCGGCCGCCGTGGTGTGAAGGTAGTGTTGCCGGCCTACCACACCGAAGGTCCATGGTTCGAGCCCTGGTACAGGTAACATCAAAAGTGATTTGAAAAAAGTTTTTCAAAACTGGGTCGCCCCTCGACAGTGGTTTGGCAAACTCTCCGAGTGTATTTCTTCCATGACAGGCTTCTCAGCAAAAATTTGTCTCCTTTGTAGATGCCGTTCGGAGTCGGCAAAAAACTGTAGGTCCCACCAATTTGTAGGGAAAAATTCAAATCGGCACACCACAAATTGGAAGAGAAGCTTGGCGCAAAAATCTCTTAGGAGGTTTATGATGATATACCTGTTGTATATCGCGCCATAAAAAAAAGATAGAAGAAATATTTTCAGTCAAAATTTTAAATTTTCTGTCATTTTCATGTGGTTGTTGTCATCACGGATTAGGGTGTACCGAAAAGTGCAAAAAGTGTGTTCCGCGCAGAAATATTGTGGACCGGCTAAGGGTTATTTTTTTGAAGCGCGGCAGAAGGCAGCCTACGCAGTAAGGTGTTCTGCACATAAATACCTTGGATCAAGCCCCCTATTTGGGATCGGACCTGGGTAATTTTGAGGTTTTTTGCGAATAACTTTTCACTTAAACGTAGTTTAAGCGGCCAATTTGGCAGGGTTGAACTCTAGTTAACCTGTCAGCTGTTTGCATATTTGATGGTTTTGGTTGTGAAACAATAAACTGAACGCAATTAAAAAACGACGATATTTTTATATTTAATTAAATACTGGATATATCATCTGACGAAAGTGATTATAGTGATGCAGAAATTAGCGAAATCCTAACTATTACAATACTGAGGAGAAGCAATGGCGTTGAATATGTAAACAAATGTCATCTGTTGCCGTAGCTAGATAAAAAAAAAGCAATGTTGCCGTATAAAAAGCAAATCTTACAAGCGGCCTTAAACTCTCACTGAAAAACCGCTCTGCAGTTTAACTACCTAACTTAAACTGAGCTTAACCCAGGACTAAAAAACCGGGCCTTAGAAAGCGAAATTCAATATTTTGATCGCTTGTACCTATGCGCATGCACGCTTTGTATGTAGATATGCATGTACGAGTATGTATGGTTGCGTGTAGAAATTTGTGCATAAACAGTTGGGGTATTTGTTTAACTATTCCAATACTTATTATTCGAATAGTTGTCATTTATTCGGTTAATGGGGTTTGACTAACACTGTGGAACAAATTCAGGGTACCCAAAGTTGGGTCGATTCTTAGAGTGAGGGGTGAAAATAGAGGCTAAATTAGAAGACCCGTATCGGGGCGTTTTTTTATGTTAGTTCGAATTTTTTTTTAATCGACCTTCGAAATTTGCAGTCAAATGCCGATTTTCAGCATATTGTTTGTATGGTTTTTTGGCTATAACTCGTCGACTAATTGATATTTTTTCAATCTGTTAAAGCCAAATTATTGCTAGAGACCTGTGAGAGTTAAAATTAAAAAAAAAATTGATTTATAAACTGTTGAGCGAGTTGATCAAGATGCTGATGCAAGAGATGAATTTTGTACGACATATTAACCCGAATTTCATCGAAAGCTGCCAACATGTTTGCACCAGATTCCCTGTAGTTGTCTTTGCGTTCTTTACCCAAAAGTCCTTTAATGACTGCTTTCAATGCGAGCCATGCATTTAATTCTCGGTCTGTCAGAACTTGGTGAAAATCTTGACGACTCATTAGTTTCCGTATGTCGGGACCATTAACAACCCCTTCCTGAATTTTGGCGTTACTTAGTCTTGGGAAAATGCCTTTTAAGCGGTTGAATACTGCTGGTCTTTTTGCGATACATTACAAAAAATGTTTAGCAATGCCAAGTTTAATGTGGATCAACGGCAACAACATTTTCATTTCAGGAACAAGACTTTCGTGTAGCCTATTGTCTTTAGGCCATTTTCGTCCAATGCAACTATTCCAGTTATGCTGTTTGTATTGGTTTCTTCCTCTAATACCTTCTCCGTATCGTGAATTCCAATCGCACAAAAAAACACGGATATTTTGGACGGCCAGATGCTGTTAAGCCTGTAATCAATGAAACTATTTTGAGGTCGCAGCAAATGCGCCACTGGTGTTCGTTATATTTGCCTACTTCCAGTATGTTTTTCAAATTATCGAAATTTTCACTAGTGTCAGTGCTATACGCAATTGGAACAGAAGGCATTCTATTCGTCTTGTGCAAAAGCATAACTTTCAAGCTGATTAGTGAACTATCGATGAATAGACTCCAATCATCTTTTTTTATAGGTTAACCCTATCGTCTCCGTTAACTTTTCGATATCGTTGCAATAAGCGAAATTTTTTGCATCATTCACATTGAAGAAATTTTCTAACTCTTTTTGGCGTTTTCGATATGCTGTTACTTTGGTACCTTTCGCCAGCAAATTATTTCCTTTCAAAAATTAAGCCAGTTCTTCTGATTTCTTTTGAGTCAAACACAAAATTGCATCCAGTTGCTTTTGTGTGACCAGGATTGGGTCCTTTGATATTTCATAGGATGTACCTTCACCAGGGTCGTATTCTGAGAAGAAATGCATGGATATAGCAACGGCGGTTGTAGTACTGATATCTGTTTGAAGATCAATACTTCGGTATGTTGGTACTGGAACGAATTCTGAGTGCGGTAATGGTAATTGGACACTTGGCACTGCTACATAAGTTTTATTCTTTGCTTTTCTTCTATTCAAAGTTTTATGGTAGTTGATACATCCATAGCAATTTTCTTGTTGATGCGGGTTGTTGTCTAAACACATCATTGGTATACCAAAAGGCATAACCTTCTTTTCACTTTTCCATTGTATAACACTTGAAAAGCCATTAAAGCAGACTTTTTTAGGGGCATAGTTTACGTCAGTGATAAACTCTTGCGAGAAATATTGTTTATAGGCTTCCAAAAAACAATCACTCGCATTGCCACATTTTTCATCGCTTGCTATGAAACATCCACAAACATTACAAAAATGGTCCATTTTACATTTTGGTTCCGAAATTTTTAATACAATATATATTATACAATGTTGTTATTTTTATGAAACCGATGCACTTAACTTAAATCAGTAACAAAATGAAATAAGTTCCAAAAAAATTAATAGCGAATTTTATCACGACCGAGCGAAAATTAAAAGACATCAGCTTCGGCTGGGTTTCGAGTCTTAACTGAATCTTTATTTTTGATATTAGTTCGCTTGTACGAAATAAATAAAAATCGCTACCTGTGCGGTGATTGGAAACAAAAAAGCGGAAGGCGAGGAAGAAGGGGAAGAAATTAATTGCATTTGACTGAAAAGTTGGCAGGTCGATTCGATACGGGCCAATTCGATACGGGCCTTCTAATTTAGGCTCCCCAGTGTAATTGTTCTTTATTATATCAATAATATTAGAATGCTGTTCTGCGAATAATTAAATACAATTTATAAGTGAAGCCGTATACATATAAATATTTACTTACTTTAAAGCTACTATTTATACGTAGATATTAATACATTTGTAAGTTTATTGCAGTTACATTTCCATGGCAGGTTTGGTGCTAGGGCTTTAAGCAGCAGATGCCAGAAGCGAAATTCATTGTGGTTATACCATATACTGTTTATTATGGCAGGCAAAGAGCTGGTTCGTGCTGATTTTTTATGTTCATATGTGTATCTAAATAAATAGTTTAATCCGCGTAAAGCAATATATACAAAATATGACTACCTGCTTCCTATATTTTTGCTGAATAGGACACTAAAATAGAAATTCCGAAAATTAAGAAAATTCTTAATTTCACCATCTGCCTCATGCACATATACAAGGTGGCGCAAAAGTAAGCTTCCGATGTTCAGCATATCGATTGTGGCACGTGCAGTGTGTGCTGTTGCACCGTCTTGTTGGAACCACATGTTTTCCAATCCCAATTCATCAAGTTGCGGCAAAAAGAACTCGTTGATCATTGCTCTGTAGCGCTCACCATTCACAGTAACCGTTTGGCCCCGACCGATTATTGGTCAAATAAATAGTCAGCAATTATTCCGCGTTCTGGAGCAGTGTAGCGTAACATTGTTTATTAACGTGTATTTCGCATGTGTTTACTACACAAATGTCAAAACAGAACTGACTTTAGGGGCCAATCGCAAAATGTATAGCATTTTCTGATAGGAGGATTACTTTTGCGCAGTAGCCGTTTTTCACCGACCGATTATTGGTCCAATAAATAGTCAGCAATATTCCGCGTTCTGGAGCAGTGTAGCGTAACATTGTTTATTAGCGTGTATTTCGCATGTGTTTACTACACAAATGTCACAACAGAACTGACTTTAGGGGCCAATCGCAAAATGTATAGCATTTTCTGATAGGAGGATTACTTTTGCGCCACCCTGTACATACGTACGTAATTAGGTATGGTCATAGAAATTTGCGAATTCTTTGGATTGAATGGCCTGATTAAGGATGATCACTAATAAGTAGATTTTTCTTTATGTTTCTGCAACTTAAGGAGTTGCGTAAATCGAGTCTATTTACTTTAAATTTGGGTGTCTAAACCCGTTAATTAAATAAACACAAAGGACCCACTTGCATGAGCGGTTGCGAATTTACCCGGCAGTAGCAGGTAGATAGTTTCTTCTATTATATTCCCTTGTATTTTAAACAATGATTAGGTATACTAAAAGCGTTTGAAATAGTTAAAGTGTCTGCATGCTTTGTGTGAAGGTGCAAAAATATGTACTTATACAAAAATGTATTTAATTATTCGCAGAACAGCATTTTAATATTATTGAAATAATTAAGAACAATTATTCAAACATCATTAACCAAATAAAGGCCAACTATTCGAATAATAACTATTCCAATAGTTAAACAAATATCACAATTTCTTATGCACATTTCCAAACGCAACCATACATACATACATATGTACATACAAAGCGTGCATGCGCATAGGTACAAGCGATGAAAATATTGAATTTCGCTTTCTAAGTCTCTTGCAGTTGAATACAACCATTCGAATACCACTATTCGAATAAACGAATAAATATTATTCGAATTTTTTGAAACGAATATTTTTATTCGTTTATTCGAATAGTATTTATTCGAAAATAGTCACATGCCTAGTTACTATGGATTAAAGGCTCAGTTTCAACCGCCATATTAACGCAACAGTCAATAAGGTTAGAGGTGTTCTAGCATTTGTTAAACGCTGGTCTAAAGTATTTAGCGACCCTTATGCAACTAAACCTCGTTTCACTACAATAGTCAGACCGATACTTGAAATCGGTTCTATAACTTGGAACCAGCGTTACCAGGTCCATGTAGATCGCCTAGAATCAGTTCAAAAACAATTTTAACTATTTGCATTGAGCTTTCATTGGGATCTCTTTTTTAATCTGCACCCTATATGAGTAATTTAAAACTCATTTATCTGCACACACTTTCTAGATGGAAAATTCTTGCTAAATGGTTCACTCTCCAGCCCATTTCTTCTAAGTAAAGTTAACTTCAATGTACCCTCTCGTCCATCAAGACATTTTAAACCACCTGTCTTGAAACAGGGCCGAACCAATTTTGAATTGAATGAGCCTTTTCGCTGTTTGTGTCAAGATTATAACTCTCTTTCTGGTACATTTGATATTTCAGACTATCTTTTCAGCATAACCAATTCAATTCTTTTTATCCTAAATACATAGGAACTAGTTGTTTCTTATTCTTTGATTTTTAAATAAATTTTTAACAATAATTTTATTCTGTTAACTAATTATTTCTTAATGTATAATCTATCTTATATCTACTTTACTAATCTGATGAGGTTTTCTCTGTAGCTGAGCAGTTTTAGGTCTCAACGATTAACAAACCAAAGCCCTTCAACGACTCGGCACGAAGGAACAATCCGCGAGTTATGCGGATGCGCCCCTCGCGCCGGTCGGGAGGGATATGGTGGATAATCCGTTTGGGAATTATTATCATTATTGAAGATGAAGTACACTCTTTTTAACATTACTCTAACTAAAGTGTACACTAATTCAGGACTATGATTATGCGCCAATGTAGACTAACTAAAGGTGTTTTTCCAAACCAATATTGGGTTGAGCAAAACTTTAGTTCGCCTTTGGTTGTTATTGCTAGCACAGAAGCATTGTAACTACTTACGTTAGCGTCATACACAAAGATGGTGCACCATTGCAAATCACTGCAAGGGGGAAACAAACTTTAACGATATAGTTACTTCGTTCACTGAACTGAGTCGTTCAACTGGACTAGTCCGTTCGCGAACTTCACAACTCTAATACCTACCTGGGTGATATTCTAGACCCCTAACCCAGCAGGGGTCAAATAAAGTCTTAACGATCTGTTAAAGAAACGAATATAAATTTTTAATACCGATTTATATAAAATTGTTGACATAAAAAAATTTTCTCTGTTATTTAAAAGCAGTGTTCCTCTTCATCTATATCCTTAAGTCCCAATGAGTGTCTTCAATATGATGCAACTTTGGAGTATCCGTAACACTTGAATATTTATATATGTACTTTTCATGAATGTGGTAGTCTTTTAAGAAATTTCACTGTTCATCTTTATCTTTTGCTCCATGTTTCAAAATCCTTGTAAACTCGAGGTAATCAAACAGTCCATTCTTAATAGGCGCTTCACGATACATCTCGTCTACCTAAAAAAGATAGAAACTGAATGAGTACTTTCAAGATCGCCTTTAGATACTTGCATCGTTTCAGGAACCGACAAAATCAAAGAGAGCTGAAACAGTGGAAGTTCAGTCTATCGCAGCATTTTAGCAACAACGCCCTATCTCAGCATTTGATTCAAATATTAAAGGCATTGTATTTTGGATGAGATGAGGCGGTTTTGAAACCAAATTCTAAAGTAGGGCGTTGTTGTTTCATTTAGTTTTTTGGTAATATAAATTAGCAAAATGCGATAGAATATGACCTTCTATAGTACAACTATGGTTACTTTAAAGTGGGTATAGTATTTAAAACTTACACATGAAATATTAGGAATGTATAGATATACCTTGTACTCGATACCTGTACTCATTTAAATTTTTGTTGGGAGGAATCGTGTCTTATCCCCGTTCTGCTCAACTTTTATATTCCCCCACCAGAGGGAGTCTCCTACGCTGACGACTGTACGATTGTGGCTGCGGGTAAGGGCGCCTCCATCGACGAACTCTGTACTAGTGTAATGATAAAGGATACTGATCACATGAGTCCTACAGGGCATTATGTGATCAGCTAAGAATGTATCCCTTCGGTAGACGGGTGCAGCACTACATGTCACATACAGTGAAACGTGTTATACAGTATGTTGGCACCTGTCCAGAAAAGAGACAAGTGATGACTGATAGGAACGACATGGCCGTGGAACAGTCGGTTTCCACGGAAATGGTGTTGTCCGCCATCACTGATTACCTGACCTTGTTAGCGCAAGGCGCAGAAAAAAAAATTAAAATAAAAAAAAAATAAATTGTGAGCTAAACAAAAAAAAACCAAAATTTTAAATCATTTAACCTATTTCCAATTATTGGACAGTTGGACTGCGAGGCCGAGTCCCGCATATTTCAAAAAGCAGCTAGGCGTTAACCTGACAAGGCGACCGTGAGGTGGGAGCCTCCACGGATGTGACATCGACAGGAGTGGCGGTGAGTAAGTTAAGTGGCAGTGTAAAATAATTAAAATACAATAAGAAAATTTAATATAATCGGAAATAATAATAATACTAATTTAAAGGTGAAAAATTTAGTAACTAATGCAACTAAGGTAAACGGAGATAATAAAAGTTGGAAAAATGTAAAATCTAATAACTAAAAAAAAAAGCAATTAATAAAAACGGAGATAATAAATTTCACAAGTAAACCGTTATAGTAATAAAGAAATCAATTAATACAAACGGAAATAATAAGAACTAATAAAATCTAAAATTTAATAAACAAAATCTAACAAAAGCAGAGATAATAGGAAATTTGATATAAGGACATAAGTGCCAAAAAGAAAATTTGTCAAACTTAATGCGGATATATATATATGAAACTAAACTACAAATCTAGCAGAAGCAGAGATAAAACTTAAAATTTTGAAAATAATCCATACAACTAATCTACAAAACTAAGAAAAGCAGAGACAAAACAAAACACCTACAAATAATATAAAAATCTAATCTACAAACTAACTAATGCAGAGGTAATATATGTGCATATTGGGTGCTGTACCTAACGTCACATCATATCACGCCACTCACCTAACGGATATAGCAAACTCACGCCACTCATATTGCATATCTACGGGAACCACCAGCACCGAGCGAGACAGCCGCAGCAGCAATCAGCGGAAAAAGCGGCAGCGGTAGAAGCAGCAGCAGCGGTGGTAGCAGTAAAGTAGCATGTATATGTAATTTTTTTTCCTTAGAGTTTTTTTACTTAGGTACACATATATGTACATACTTTTTTAAATTAAGCATTTTTTCAACACACTTACACATTTCTTAGGATTTTTTTGAACAAACGGTGGTCCCGTAAACAACCATATTACAATTTGATTTACAGCGGTGCGTCCGCTTGTACCCAAAACGGTGGTCCCGTATAACAACCATATTACAATTTTGATTAAAGCGGTGCGTCTGCTTTGTGTATTCCCATGCACAAAAAACTTTGCCATAGACTTTTGCCATTTAACTTTGTTCAATTAATCATATTTTGCCCATTTCTTGATTAGTAATAGCTTGTTAAATTAAAATTAATATTTTGTCGGTTTCTTGCTTTTTAATAATTTGTAAATTTAACTTAATTTTGGATCCAAATTTTATAATTTTTGTACAATAGCCTAAAAATCAAACAAATACAAAATACACTCAGAAAAACGTTTTGTTTGAAATTGCATGAATCCCCAATTCCATTGGCATGCCAAATTCCAATTTATATGCATGATAATTTTCAACAGATGACATATATATATAGCGGGTAATTACAGCAAATTCGGTTTTTTTAGTATTTCTTTGGATTTTTTAAATGTTTCAAGTTTTCGGACTTTGATGAATGTAAGGTTAATAGAATCGAGATTTTATTGTGTTTTTTTGTAAGCATCGTGGTATCACTGACTTATAAGAAGAATTTACAGTTAGATATTCGGAATTTAAAAAAGTTACTAAAAGAGTTTTGCAAAATCGGCAACTTTCGTCGAAAAAAGAAGAACTTAACGAATATAAGGAATTGCTTGTAGCTCCTTATAATCACATTTTAATACACGTTAAAGATCATACAGAACTACATGAGTCCTCAAAAACACAAGTAAAATTAGAACGTTGTAGAGATCTTTTAGAAAGTTGTTTCGACAGATTAGATTTTCATATTAAAATTCCATTAGAGCCATTAGAGCTTATTTGCAAAACAGACTCAATTGAGTCTGGTTCTGAGGAATACTCAGATGCAAAATCACAAACTTCCTTCACTTGTTCCTATTTCAAAAGGCACATCTCTACCAAACATAAAAGATTCCTCAACTCTAGAAGATTCGTTAACTCTAGTAGAAGGACCAATAGTCACAAAGAGTTCACCAAATATTACGGTTTATACGGAGATTTCTATTAAAATGACTTCCATAGAAGAAAAAAGATTCTCAATAAGCCTTTGTGCTTCGACTATCAGGGAAAATTATAATGGAGATCCGTTAGCTCTCGAGTAGTTTATTGATAAAAATTAATTTGATTGAAGAATTAGTAAGTGACGGTTTAACAAGCCCGAGAGGCTATACCGACGCAAGTAAATGCAGTACGAAATTAAAATGGCTTGGCGTAATAGGATCAAGTCAGACAACTCGAAGGTTGTAGCAGGGGAAAATAGCCGCGTTACACGTTAATTACAACAATTATACAGATTTTGCCAAAAAAGTTGAAGAACTAGTTGATTCACTGGAGCAATCTCTTATTATTGAAGGGATTACTCAAGGAAAAGTTCATGAAATGGCAGTAGAACAAACGGTCAGAGCGTCAGGTTTTAGCTTTTCGTTCACGCGGTAATAATACATTCAGAAATTCGCGCGGTAGCTATTGTGGCTTTTACCCGCATCGAAACTTTAACAACTATAGAAACAATCGATCATATTCTTACAACAACAACCATAACGGTAACAATAGTCAAAGGAATCGATTTGCTAACGGAAATGGGTATCAAGGTCGCAATAATAATAATAATTCACGTTCAAATTCCTGTAACAATAATAGTAACAATAGCGGTAACAATTCTGGATCATCAAATGGTAGAGGTAGAAATGCTAATGTCCGCGCTTTAAACGCGAATGCCCCTCGGGAGCGAACACTGGGGGAGGACGAACTCAGCGGTTAAGCGATTTTACTTCACCAAAAGCCATTTATTGTTTAAATTTAAATTACTCTGATTTTATTGAATTACAACTTAACGAGTCACAAAAATTTTGTTCTTTCTTAATAGCCACACAAGCAGACATTTCTTTAATAAAAATCTCAAGTATAGACAGAAATACTCCTTTTAATACAAATGATATTATTAACATTACCGGTGTCACTTCCAATACTGTATCAACTTTTTAAATTATTAAAGAAAGACGTTGTAAATAATACCCGTAAGTGGTTTAATTTCAAACTTGGCGTGCCATTTAATTATGCCAGTTCGGTTCTTAAAGCAAATTTGTGGCCCACACATGTTAAAATCAAACCTTTTTTACAAAAGCGAGGGTTGACATCACTCAAAACATAGCTAAATCTATCATCGGTACTGATTCTACTCATCAAATATATTTTCAAAACATTTCGGGATTAAGAACTAAGTCTGATATTGTTAGCTCGTTTACGGCCCAAATGGACTTCGATGTTATCGAAACGTGGTTGAACTCGGACTTCTTTGATGGAGAATTCTTCGACTTAAACGCATATGATGTTTTTCGCAAGGACAGAGATCCCTTAAACACGAGCTAACGCAGAGGTGGAGGTGTTCTAATCGCCGTTAAACGCAAGCACCGTGCCTACTTACTAACTCTGACTAAAAACGATTCCCTGCTTGACGGAATATGCGTGTGCCTAAGTGGCTCTTCTCACTCTGGATCACTCTTTATCCTAGCTTCGTACATTCCGCCTTGTAGTTATTTTGATCTATACAAAATGCATGCAGATAATATTGTAGCACTAGCTGAAAACACTGTACTGGACAATAACCTGTGCATTCCCGGAGATTTTAATTTAAATAACATCCACTGGACTGCCAACGCTTCTAACTCCTGCCTTATGCCATCTGGTGTAACAGCCTCGTACGAATATTGTTTTATAGACTGTATTCTTAGTTTAAATTTGCAGCAAATCAATTCATTTTTCAACTATCTAAATAGAATATTAGATATTTGTTAGCGATAATATTAATTATTCTATTTCGGAATGCATGTCGCCAATAAGTCAATGCGACAGGCATCATAAGGCCTTAAGTATATGCGTTGACTGTTATGAATACATTCCTACATATGTAAATAATTCCGACTTGGTCGCTTTCAATTATAACTCTGTGATTTTTTCAATTTAAATAATTTATTACTCGAAGCCAATTGGTCTTCTATTTTACCAATTTCAAGTACTGCTACCTGTTTTTCCAGTTTCAAAACATACATGCGCGAGTTCTGTCTCAAAAATATAGCCGTTAATAAAAAGCGATCTCATAAAATCCCATGGTACACTACAGCATTAAAAAAGCTTAAAAATTCTAGAAATAAATTTCATAAAAGATTTTAGCGCACTAAAAATATTTACTTTTATAATAAATTCAAGTACTTTGCTGTAGATAAGTATCTATATAGGAAATTCATTCGCGGTGCAGAGTGGAACATTAAAAGTAACCCAAAATATTTTTGGACTTTTATTAAATCGAAAAGATCACTATCATATATTCCCAAATCAGTTTTTCTCGATGATAAATTCGCTGAAGGGCCCAAAGATTTGTTTGCTGATTTCTTTAAGTCAAACTTTGCTGCCGACTGATGTTGATGGCCTCTCGTCCGTTCTTTTTAGAAAATGTCCTGCTCTTATTGAACCTCTAAAAATCATTTTTAATATATCTCTCGTTTCAAGCACTTTTGTTGATGTTTGGAAAGTAGCTTTCATAGTTCCTATATTAAAATCTGGTAAGAAAAATGATGTCCGGAGCTATAGGCCTATATCGAAGCTCTCTACTACTTCGAGGCTCTTTGAGTGCATTGTAAAACAACTCTACTTTGCAACTAAGTCGCTTGTTTGCCATAACCAACATGGGGCTGTTTCTGGTCGGTCAACGCCCACGAATTTAGCTGTGTTCACAGATTACTGCAATACTGCCTTCTCGGCTGGATTCCAGGTCGACTGTGTATATACAGACTTCTCTAAAGCTTTTGATAAAGTTTGTCATAAAGTGTTTGTCATAAAGTTCTACTCGAAAAACTAGAACGTCTGGGCTTCCATTCCGGTTTTCTGGAGTGGATCCAATCGTACCTATCTAATAGACATTGTGTTGTTACTATTGATGGTATATTCTCAGAACACTTCATTGCTTCATCTGGTGTCCCGCAAGGCAGTGTCTGGGGCCCTCTATTATTTGTTCTTTTTATCAATGATATTAGTAGCTGCTTTCAATTCGCTCATTTTTTAATGTACGCGGACGATCTTAAAATATTTGCAATAGTCAAAGACGAATCTGATGAAGTTAAGCTCCAACGTGATCTAGACGCTATTCATTCTTGGTGTGTGCGCTCCCACCTATCTTTAAATATTAACAAATGTTTTAAAATGACATATGCTAAAATCCTGAATTTTCGCAATACTCGCTATCACATTTCGAATACCACGCTACAAAATGTTGCTGAAGTTAAAGACCTAGGGGTTATTTTTGATCCGAATCTGTCCTTTAACAGTCATGTTGACTTCATCATTGCTAAGTCTTACTCGGTACTTGGGTTTTTCCGTCGGAATTCGACCAAGTTTTGTGTCCCTTACACTCTAAAATTGTTATATGTAAAATTTGTTCGTTCGCAACTTGAGTACGCAGTCTTCATCTGTAGGCCATACAACCAAGTCTCAAAATAATAGAATCGAACGTATTCAGGTTTTCCTTAAATTCGCTTTACGAACGCTGACGATCCTATCCCATCGTATGCATCTCGTCTCATGCTAATCGACCTTAAATCCTTGGAGACTCGTAGGACAACTCGGTCATTGTCCTTCATGATCAATATCATCCATCATCCAAGGGGTTATAGATTGTCCTTATCTTTTGAAGAGGATTACTTTTAATGTCCCTAGGCGTAATCTTCGCGCCACGTACCCTTTTTATTTCCATAAGGTTAAAACCAAATTTGCCAGCAACGCGCCTCTTCACAGATCAATGCGAGAATTTAATATTCTATCTCAAAATGTTGTCATCGATTTCTCAATAACCAAAGAAGCTTTTTTGATTCTTTTAAGATCATTATATATTGATATGTTCAGTGTGAAGGCGGCCGCCTACCACACCGAAGGTCCATGGTTCGAGCCCTGGTACAGGTAACATCAAAAGTGATTTGAAAAAAAAAAAAAAGTTTTTCAAAACGGGGTCGCCCCTCGGCAGTGGTTTGGCAAACTCTCCGAGTGTATTTCTGCCATGACAGGCTTCTCAGCAAAAATTCGTCTCCTTTGTAGATGCCGTTCGGAGTCGGCAAAAAACTGTAGGTCCCACCAATTTGTAGGGAAAATTCAAATCGGCACACCACAAATTGGAAGAGAAGCTTGGCGCAAAAATCTCTTAGGAGGTTTATGATGATATACCTGTTGTATATCGCGCCATAGAGATAGAGAAGTGTGAATATACACATTTAATTCTATTTATTTTAGTACGTACTATATCTGTAATATTCATATGCAAATGTACATATTGTTATTAATCTGTAAGAAATATTGTTTCATAGACCGTATTGAATAAATAAATAAACTTTAGATAAAATTACCGTAAATTTAAACTTTTCCAACTTTTCTATTAAACATACTTTGCACATAGTAAATGAAGACTTTAATATTCCATTTGATGGTATACTGGGTAAAGATTTTCTTAAAATGAACAAATGCATTATTAGTTATGAAAACAATTATATTTCCTTTTGGATGGGTAATGAAAAAGTCGCGGTACCAGTCCTACACGAAACAGGAAGCGACAGTTGTATCATTCCGCCCAGATGTGAAATATTTAGACTTTTTGATTTAGGGAAAACCCCCGATCCACTTTTCGTGGATTTGCAGGAAATTGAAAGAGGTGTATTCACAGCTAGATGCATTGTTAATTCCAATAACAGAACAATTAAAGTTATAAACACAACGGACGATGAAAAGTATGTTAAAAGAAACAGTATTCGGGCAGAAAAACTTTCAAATTATAACGTTTATTCAATTAACAAAAAAGCAACGGAAGGCAAACGTAAGCAAAAACTAATTTCAATTTTAAAAAAACAAATACCTCAACACGCTCATAGTAAATTAATTGACCTTTGCATAGATTATGCCGACATTTTCGCCCTTGACGCAGACAAACTGACAATTAAGCAAACATTAAGATTGACAGACAACGACCCGGTATATGTTAAAAACTATCGATTGCCATATTCCCAACGTGAGGAAATAAATCGCCAAGTAAATAAATTCTTAGATAATGATTTGATTGAGCCTAGCTATTCTAATTACAATAGTCCTTTGATTGTTGTCCCCAAAAAAGATAATAATGGTCAAAAAGCGTATCGGATGTGCGTAGATTTTCGCGGAGTTAATAAAAAACTAATTGTTGATAAATTTCCTCTTGCTAGAGTTGACGATATCTTAGACAATCTTGGTCGAGCTAAGTATTTTTTGACATTAGATCTTTTTTCGGGATTTCATCAAAATGCACCTCGGGAACATCCTGACTCACGCGACATTACTTCTTTCAGCACTGACCGAGGTGCATTTAGATGGAAAGTTCTTCCATTCGGGCTAAATGTAGCACCAAATTCATTCTCGCGAATGATGCCTATAGCTTTTTCGGGTATATCACCCAATGTTGCATTTTATACGTCGACGATATTATCGTCACCGGTTGTAGTGAAGCACACCATATAAAAAATCTTTCAAAAGTTTTCGATACTTGTAGGTCTTTCAATCTCAAACTAAATCCTAACAAATGCAATTTTTCACGACCAGAAGTAACTTTTCTAGGTCACAAATGTACAGCAAAGGTTTTGTTGCCAGATGAATCAAAAATTAACGCCATTAAAAAGTACACAAAACCGACCGATAAGGATGCGGTTCGACGTTTCGTCGCGTTTGCTAATTACACTGGTCGACGGCCAAAATTTACCAGAGACGCCGTTATGAAATTCGTATGTAAAACCACCCCCTGATTTCGAAAATCGAGTTCATTTTTGATTCTATGGTACCGTTTTTGAGATATTTGCAATTTACCGTTATTCGAAAAAACCAAAAAGATGGCTCCCTTTAATTACGTTTATCTATCTCCCTTTAATTATGTATGTCTCACAGAATCGGAAAGACGATAAAATTTGCTATAACTGCATCATACATTGTTTTTTGCTCAACCAGATAGTTTTCGAGATATTAGCTTATCATTTCAGATTTTTGTTTTTTTTTTATGAAAAAATATGAAAAAAATTACTCTTTGCGAGAGCAGCATTCCAAAACCACAACTTTTTTACCAGATATTTTTTCTTCACGTAAAGCTCTGTTTAATTTGAAAAAAGATAAGCTATCATCGAAGAAAATCGATGCAAAACTACGTAAGTTATAAGCGATGAAATAAAGATACCCAGGTTGCGCAATTTCAACGTATACCTGAAAACGTATGTATGGTATAAAGAAGAGTGAAATACCTAGCTATGCTCTGTTTCTATTGAGTTAAAAGTTCAATTTATGAATGAAATTAACCATATTTTTAACTTTTTTTAAATTTATTTATGTTTATACTATATTCTAACAATCTTTATCTTAATTTGATTTTACTATGTAGTCGAAATTATTATGTGTTCTACTTTGACGCTTATTCAGTTTAGGATCGGTTTGTTGAAACCTTTCGCCATGTTCGTCACTTTCGTCGCCAAGATTTGCCGGAAAAAAGCTCAAATATGAATGGAGAAAGTGAATTTTTAAAGACATATTTACGCCTGGAAAGAAAATATTTGTTAGGTAAACAAGTTATAAAATTTTGGGAAATTAATTTTAATAAGCCTTTAATATTTACCCATTTTCGCATAATTATTGATTAAGTCGTTCACTATCTGCTCGTAGTTAGGGCTTTTGTGTCTACCGAGAAAAGAAGCAACGACCTTTTCAAAGGATTCCCACGCTGCTGCCTCAACTGATGAGAGTAGTCCTTTGAATTGATTATTGTTGATCAACTTTTTTATTTGTGGTCCAACAAAAATACCTTCCTTTATCTTGGCTTGAGAAATATCTGGAAAAATTGTTTTCAAATAGTCGAATGCTTCGCCTTCTTTGTCCAAAGCCTTAACAAAGTTTTTAATGAGACCAAGCTTGATGTGTAAGGGTGGAAGTATGATTTTCTTTTTCTTGACAAGAGGGGTGTATTTGATGTTATCCACACCAACGGTAAACTCGACTCTTTCCGGCCAATCCGTTCTGACGTAGTGGTCCTCACGATCTCGGCTATCCCACTTGCAGAGGAAGCAGCAGTGCTTGGTGTAGCCACTTTGTAGACCGCATAGCATTGCAACGACTTTGAGATCAGAACATATTTTCCAATCATGCTCTTCATATTTTATAAATTTGAGTATTTTTTGCATTTCCTCGTAGGTTTCCTTTGTATTTACTGCATGTGCGATCGGGATAGAAGGCTTTTTGTTACCAATATGCAATAATACAGCCTTCAAACTCAGTTTATTGCTGTCTATGAACAATCGCCACTCTTTTGAATCATATGTTTGACCAAGCTTTTTGAATAAACCAGGAATGTCGTTGCAGTAGCATATACTGTCTTTCTTGGTATCTTCTTTCTTCTTTAAATTGTCATCTAACCGCCTGGGCGATTTTGACCGTCCAACATAGCTCGCCAGTCGTTTCTTCGTTGCGCCAACTGGCGCCAATTGGAAACACCGCGGGGTCGCAAATCGGTCTCCACTTGGTCCTTCCATCGGAGTGGTGGTCTCCCTCTTCCTCTGCTTCCACCGGCGGGTGCCGATAAGAATACTTCTGGGCTGGAGCATCTTCGCTCATTCGCACTACGTGGCCTAGCCAGCGAAGCCGCTGTATTTTAATTCGCTGAACTATGTCGGCGTCTGCGTAAAGTTCATACAGCTCATTATTAAATCTTCTTCGGTACTCGCCCTCGCCAACGCGTAGAGGTCCACAAATCTTTCGAAGAACCTTTCTCTCGAATACTCCCAGAGCCGCCTCATCAGATGTTGTTAGTGACCACGCTTCTGCACCATATAGCAGGACGGGTGCGATGAGTGACTTGAAGAGTGTTATTTTCGTTCGTCGAGAGGACTTTACTTTTCAATTGCCTACTCAGTCCGAAGTAACATTTGTTGGCAAGAGTAATTCTTCGTCGGATTTCTAGGCTAACATTATTGTTGGTGTTAATGCTAGTTCCCAGGTAAACGAAGTCCTTTACTATTTCGAAATTATTGGTGCCAACAGTGGCTTGGTTGCCAAGCCGCGAATGCGCTGACTCTGTGCATGATGACAGAAGGTACTTCGTTTTGCCCTCGTTCACCACCAATCCCATTTTCTCCGCTTCTTTTTCTAATTTGGAGTAAGCAGAAGTTACGGCGCGGTTGTTAAGGCCAATGATATCAATATCGTCAGCATATGCCAACAGTTGCACGCTTTTATAAAATATTTTTCCAATGCGGTTAAGTTCTGCAGCTTGTCTTATTTTCTCCAGCATTAAATTAAAGAAATCGCACGATAGGGGGTCACCCTGTCTGAAACCACGTTTAGTTTCGAACGGCTCGGAGAGGTACTTCCCAATTCTGACCGAGCTGGCGGTGTTGCTCAAGGTCATTTTGCATAGCCGTATAAGTTTTGCGGGGAAACCAAATTCAGACATAGCGGCATATAGACAGCTCCTTTTCGTGCTATCGAAAGCGGCTTTAAAATCAACAAAGAGATGATGTGTGTCTAATAACAATTGATGATGTTGTATCTAATAACCCTTCGAAAATCTACCTACGTACTAACTAATATATGAATACTAATACATATGCACGCGTAGGGTACTTCAGTATTATATGGCTATATTTATTCGAATGCCTATAACTTTTGTATTAGTCCAAAGATTTTATTGGATGAAAGCTTATTTTTTTTGTATTAAAACAGAGCTTACAGAGAAAACCAATATCTGGAAAAAAATACAGTTTTCGATATCTTTCCTCGAAAAATACACATTTTTTTTATTTTTACAAAAGGTAAAAATCCGAATTGATTGTTCATTATTTGCGAACCTACAGGGCCTAGCGAAAAGTTTTGTATGCATTGTCTATAGCAAATTTTATTAGCTTTTGGAATTGCTGAATTTGTTCTTGAGATACACATGATTAAGTGGAGCCATCTCTTTTTTTTTGTTTTAATAACGGTAAATTGTAAATATCGCAAAAACGGTACCATAGAATCAAAAATAACCTCGGCTTTCGAAATCAGGGGGTGGTTTTACATACAAATTTCATATTCTCGTCTTTGGTGGAGAAAAACAGTTCAAATTTCTAGACCAGTGTAATTAACCATTATCATAGGAAATATTATTTCTCGCGCCCTTTTATTCATATTATTTTTTTAAGTAAATGACGGGTTATAAAATGCACAGATCAAGTAAAAATCGAAGCCTACCTGGACAAAAAAATTCCTCAGTTATACAAAGAAAACACTACCTGCTTTAAAAAATTTGCTCTTGCTTCAAATGTACCGGGGTTTGAAATTTTAAAGTTTACCTACTTGAGAAAACGGCATTAACAGCTTTTTGTATCTAATCTTTCTTCTTTAAATGGTCATCTAACCGCCTGGGCGATTTTGACCGTCAACCATAGCTCGCCAGTCGTTTCTTCGTTGCGCCAACTGGCGCCAATTGGAAACACCGCGGGATCGCAAATCGGTCTCCACTTGGTCCTTCCATCGGAGTGGTGGTCTCCCTCCTCCTCTGCTTCCACCGGAGGGTGCCGATAAAAATACCTTCTGGGTTGGAGCATCTTCGCTCATTCGCACTACGTGGCCTAGCCAGCGAAGCCGATGTGTTTTAATTCGCTGAACTATGTCGGCGTCTGCGTAAAGTTCATACAGCTCATCATTAAATCTTCTTCGGTACTCGCCGTCGCCAACGCGTAGAGGTCCACAAATCTTTCGAAGAACCTTTCTCTCGAATATTCCCAGAGCCGCCTCATCAGATGTTGTTAGTGTCCACGTTTCTGCACCATATAGCAGGACGGGTGTGTTGAGTGACTTGTAGAGTGTTATTTTCGTTCGTCGAGAGAGGACTTTACTTTTCAATTGCCTACTCAGTCCGAAGTAGCATTTGTTTGCAAGAGTAATTCTTCGTCGGATTTCTAGGCTAACATTATTGTTGGTGTATAGGCATATAGGCAGCTCCTTTTCGTGCTATCGAAAGCGGCTTTAAAATCAACAAAGAGATGATGTGTGTCTAATAACCCTTGATGATGTTGTATCTAATAACCCTTAGAAAATCTACCTACGTACTAACTAATATATGAATACTAATACATATGTACGTGTAGGGTACTCCCGTATTATATGGCTATATTTATTTGAATGCTTATAACTTTTGTATTAGTCCAAAGATTTTATTGGATGAGAGCTTATTTTTTTTTTGTATTAAAACAGAGCTTACAGAGAAAAAAATATCTGGAAAAAAATAAAAAGTTTTCGATATCTTTTCTCGAAAAATACACATTTTTTTTTATTTTTACAAAAGGTAAAATTCCGAATTGATTGTTCATTATCTGCGAACCTACAGGGCCTAGCGAAAAGTTTTGTATGCATTGTCTATAGCAAATTTTATTAGCTTTTAAATTTTTCAAACCGTTTTGGAATTGCTCAATTTGTTCTTGAGATACACATGATTAAGTGGAGCCATCTCTTTTTTTTTTTTAAATGACGATAAATCGTAAATATCGCAAAAACGGTACCATAGAATCAAAAATAACCTCGATTTTCGAAATCAGGGGGTGGTTTTACATACAAATTTTATATTCTCGTCTTTGGTGGAGAAAAGCTCGAATTTGTAGACCAGTGTAATTAACCATTATCATAGAAAATATTTTTTTGGTCGACTTAACCAATATTAGCACTTTATGTAGTCGCATACATTAAATAATATACTGAAAACGAATGTGTGCATAAAAAATTCGGAATATAATATATCTGATATATATATAAAACTAGCTGACCCGGCAAATTTCGTTCTGTTGAAAATAGATTTTTTTATCGAATTCAATTCAAAAATTAAGTTTGTTTTCTCGTGAGTATGGTTTCGATATTGTATATCTCCATAACAATTTTCAGGCTCCTACCTATAACCCTTTTAGAGATATTCAGTTTGAAAAATTAAGTTTTTGTCGGAGGTTCAACGCCCCCTTAATATTTTCGTCTTTTCGTGTTTCCTTAACTTGCGCGTTTTAATTAGAAACAAACCCCCAAAAGGAAGTATTCAATTCGGTTCAGTCGTTTTCAAGTTTTAGCCTGAGGAACAAACCACGATTTATTTTTATATGTATTCATATATACTAGATGACCAACTTGATAATGGTTATTCTTAACCAAAAAAAGTATTTCTCATTTATATTGGTTATGGCGACCAAAACAAATATTTCTTATGATAATGGTTAGAAATTACAGTATAGTACAGTATTAAACCCATTTTTGCGTAACCTTTTGTAACAATTATTTTATTGATTAATCGTGTTGCCGTTTTTCGGAAGCAACATATGAAAACATTTAGCCGCAAGTTGCTTTTAATGCTCCAATTAGTTAACCTATTCAGATCATCTTGTAAAAGTGATAAATCTAATAAGCTCCTGATGGTTCTAAAAACTTTTAGGTCATCAGCGTAAAGCAGATTTTGAGAGCTCTGAAAGAAGGCTAATATATCGTTAATAAAAAGACCAAATTTTTCTAGGGATACTTGCCTGGGAAACTCCGGATGTTGCACAGTATTTCGACTATAAGGAGGAAGTTGGAAAAAACTCATGGCAACAGATGACTGAGAAACGAGAGCAAATACTTTTAGTTCGATACGAAGAGTTGTGTATCATTTGCTTGTATATTTTCGTGATAAATGGTGCATTTGTTAGTAAATGTATATAAAAACCGTAACCCGAACTTATCGGTGCATTTGGCGGTAAAATTTTGTAAAAAAATTTTGGGATTTTTCAACTAAATCAACTCAGATAGTCATGGATTATTCACGAGGGTATTTATCATTTACGTTCCATTTTTTTTGGTATTCTTAAAAAAGATGCGTGGCGTTATACAGCTATTTCACATATTTTTGCAAGTTTAACGAGCTCAAGACCAGTAGATAATAACTGTTATTTTTCCAATTGAAGTGAAAAATTTGCAAGCAAAAAACAAATACATTTTTTTTTGCCATTCTGCCTATACGTAAATAATGTATGTTGGACTTTTCCCTACAAACCGAACAAACACAGTGTCAAACGTGAGAGAAATATTGTAGTTTTACATTAGAATTCTAATGTAGTTCTGTAATCGAAAATCAGGTCAGAAAACTAGGCTAGAATTCGATTAGAGAGCGATTACAAAACGACTAGAAAAAAGTTCACATTAGAAACCAATTCGAATTTCACTTTAGATTTCGATTAGATAACTAACCTTTTTCTCGATATCGAGAACTAAGTCCCCTTTTTGTAGAGAATGCTATAATTATCGACAGTTGCTCAAACAGTTCTCTAACCTTCTACCTTAGGGAAATACATCGAAATTTGAGTCGTTTTCTAATCGTCCTCTAACCTAAATGTTTGCTGGGAACGAGATACCAGCAAGCAATGTAGCTAAATACTTTATTTATTTATTTATTACAGTCTTTGGACTTAGATTACATCTTTGAAATCGAAAATTATTACATTTATAGTACATCTAAATATTATCTAATAGGTAGAGCCTTACAATAAGTAAATACAAAGTTTTTTAATTTTAAAATATTATTAAAGTCTTTGATATCACTTGGTAGATTATTGTATTCTCTTATTCCCTCATAAAAAACGATTTTTTTCTCAAACTCAGATCTTAAAAAAGGCAAATGAAAGTTGTTTATATTTCGAGCTTGATAACTATGAATGTCATTATTACATCTCACACGATCTTTGATGTAATTGGCAGATTACCTAATTTCATGTTGTGTATGAATTTCAATGTGTGGTATTTAACAATTTGCTTCACACTGAGCCAGTTCAAGCCGTCAAGTAGTTCCTGGATTGGCGTACCGAAGCGGTTTTTGAGTATGAATTGCATTACTTTGTTTTGTTTTATCTGTAGCTTAGATATTTTTGAGGAGGCCAAAGTGAATAGAATCGTGGGACAATATATTAAATGAGGTTCTATAATGGACCTATAAATCATTGTTTTGTAGTACTTGCTAACATATTTACATAATCGAAACATAAAACCTATCTTTTTAGATAGTTTTGCCTCTATGTACTTCAAATGCTCATCAAACTTTAGTTTGTCGTCCATTACTCCATTCTTTGTATCGGGATATTTGCGATTTTTAGGGCTACATTATCAACTTCGGTAGATTGTTTTCTCAGTACCATCCATTTTGTCTTATCCGTATTAATTTTTAGCTTATTTTGAAATAGCCATTTATATATAGAATTTAAATCTTCTTGTATTTTGTATAATGTCTCAGATATAGACGGACTGCTTATACAGGGTGTTTTTTTTTACAGGTTTGTTTTTCGAATAGAGATAAAACTGGCATTTTGTGGTCAAATCTGGCAACTCTAATGTCATTTATGTTCAGTTTGGTTTGCCATTTCATCATGAACAGGTTGACAAAAGAACAACGCTTGCAAATCGTGCAAATTTATTTCGAAAATAATGGTTCAGTTCGCGAAGTTTACCGTGAGCTCCGTCCATTTTATGGTCGACATAATCGTCCATCAGAGCAATTAATTCGGTTAACCATGGATCGTTTTCGCACTACGTTTACTCTATGTGATAATACGCATCCGCAGAGACGTCGAACAGTGCGCACCGAAGAAACAATTGCCGCTGTAGAGCAAAGTGTTGAAGAGGACCCGAATGAATCGATTCGCCACCGTGCACAGCAATTGGAGCTTTGTCCATCAACTTTATGGAAGATTTTGCGCAAAGATCTTGGCTTGCGACCTTACAAGATCCAGCTTGTGCAAGAATTAAAGCCGCGAGACCATGCAATGCGTCGTGATTTTGGTGTATGGGCCGAAAATGAGATTGATTTCGATGCTGATTTTCATCGCAAAATTTTGTTCAGTGATGAGGCTCATTTTTGGTTGAATGGCTACGTCAACAAGCAAAATTGCCGCATTTGGAGTGAAGAGAATCCACATGAGACCCTTGAAACGCCATTACATCCACAAAAACTGACTGTTTGGTGTGCTCTATGGGCTGGTGGAGTCATTGGGCCATACTTCTTCCGCAATAATGCTGGAGAGGCAGCTACCGTTAATGGAGACCGGTATAGAGCCATGATAACCGACTATTTTGTTCCCGAATTGGATGGCATGAATGTGGATGAGTTGTGGTTCCAACAAGACGGCGCTACATGCCACACAGCGCACGTCACAATCGATTTATTGAAGGAAACATTCGATGAGCGCATAATTTCGCGGAATGGACCTGTCAATTGGCCACCAAGGTCGTGTGATTTGACACCATTGGATTATTTTCTTTGGGGATATGTGAAGTCGCTCGTCTACACCAACAAACCAGAAACGTTAGGGGAATTGGAAGCCAACATTCGTGGCGTTATTGCCGACATACGGCCCCATATGCTCGAAAAAGTGGTTGAAAATTGGACCTGTAGAATTGGCTTTATTCGAGCCAGCCGCGGCGGCCACATGCCCGAAATCATATTTAAACATTAATGGCATAAAATTATCCTTCCAAAAAAGCTAAATTGATGGACCTTAAAACGATTTTCTTGTGTTTTATTTCAATTCGAAGTTCTATACCCCTAAAAAAAACACCCTTTAGTTAGCAGAGCATCATCCGCAAATAGTCTTATTTTGCTATGTTTGAGACAATCTTTAATATGGTTTATATAAATGGCAAGCCTAACTCAATGTATATTTCCGCCGATACTGTATTGCTTATGACTGTCCTCTGGTTTCTTCCAGGGAGGTAGCTTCTAAACCAATTAAGAGCCACATTACGTACGCCGATGTTGTGCAGTTTCCTCAGCATGATGTCCCTATCAATAGTATCAAATGCTCTTTTAAGGTCAAGAAACACTGACACTGTTGTTAGAACACTGGACATTCTTTCTTTCCACTCTGCTATCACCAAGTTGATTGCAGTTTTACAGGAATGTTTCGATCTAAATCCTGACTGTTCACTTATAATAATTACATATTTATTCAGATAGTCCAGGAGAAGTTGTTCTTTTACAATGGTCTCTATAAGTTTCTCATCGCTAGGCAACATGTTGATAGGTCGTATCTCTTCAGGCTTTACTGTACCTTTAAATTTTTCAACAGGCACAATTGTTGAGGTCTTCCAGCAATCTGGGTAAAACACCACTGTTAAAGCTTTCATTGGCTATGCACGTGTATGTATAGGCCAAGTATTCAATGCTGTCTTTAAATACACCCTCTGTCAACAGTTTTTTCCCACCATACTTATTCTTTAAGCTCGCCGCTGTTCGCATGAAATGTTCAACATTTATGTGTTTAAACACAAATGGACGTCTATTCATATCGTCTTGCGTTTGAACTGGTAAAATGTTCTCTATACTCATACTAATCGATTTGATACTTTCAACGAAATAGTGATTATATTGATTAGGCATACTGTAGTCATCTTCAATAAAAACGTTATTTATAAAAATCCGTTTACTTGACAGGTTTCACTACCCATATTTACTGTTTCTTTAAAACATTTCCACATAATTCTTTGATTGTTACAGCTGCTTGTAATTCTATATTCCATACATTTTTTCTTTTTTATCTTTATCATTTTCTTGTAGTAGAGTTTAACATTATGGAAATTTTCCCATACATTTGTTCTGTCCGCTATTTTAAAATGCTCAAATTTCAATTTATTTAGTTCAGTTAGCTCGCGATCATACCACTTTTTAATTAATTTGACTTGAACTCGTTTTTCATAGGTTAACATTTCCATAATTTGACATAAAGTATTGTGTATTAGCTCGTTAGTTCTGCAATATTGTAACTCCTAAGGCTATTTATTAAGTTGTCCTGTGTGTAGTTATCCCAGCACAAGCACAAACATCCACTGGACTGCCAACGCTTCTAACTCCTGCCTTATGCCATCTGGTGCAACAGCCTCGTACGAATATTGTTTTATAGACTGTATTCTTAGTTTAAATTTGCAGCAAATCAATTCATTTTTCAACTATCTAAATAGAATATTAGATATTTGTTAGCGATAATATTAATTATTCTATTTCGGAATGCATGTCGCCAATAAGTCAATGCGACAGGCATCATAAGGCCTTAAGTATACGCGTTGACTGTTATGAATACATTCCTACATATGTAAATAATTCCGACTTGGTCGCTTTCAATTAAAGGGTGTTTTTTTAAGGGGTATAGAACTTCGAATTGAAATAAAACACAAGAAAATCGTTTTAAGGTCCATCAATTTGGCTTTATTGGAAGGATAATTTTATGCCATTAATGTTTAAATATGATTTCGGGCATGTGGCCGCCGCGGCTGGCTCGAATAAAGCCAATTCTACAGGTCCAATTTTCAACCACTTTTTCTAGCATATGGGGCCGTATGTCGGCAATAACGCCACGAATGTTGGCTTCCAATTCCCCTAACGTTTCTGGTTTGTTGGTGTAGACGAGCGACTTCACATATCCCCAAAGAAAATAATCCAATGGTGTCAAATCACACGACCTTGGTGGCCAATTGACAGGTCCATTCCGCGAAATTATGCGCTCATCGAATGTTTCCTTCAATAAATCGATTGTGACGTGCGCTGTGTGGCATGTAGCGCCGTCTTGTTGGAACCACAACTCATCCACATTCATGCCATCCAATTCGGGAACAAAGTAGTCGGTTATCATGGCTCTATACCGGTCTCCATTAACGGTAGCTGCCTCTCCAGCATTATTGCGGAAGAAGTATGGCCCAATGACTCCACCAGCCCATAGAGCACACCAAACAGTCAGTTTTTGTGGATGTAATGGCGTTTCAAGGGTCTCATGTGGATTCTCTTCACTCCAAATGCGGCAATTTTGCTTGTTGACGTAGCCATTCAACCAAAAATGAGCCTCATCACTGAACAAAATTTTGCGATGAAAATCAGCATCGAAATCAATCTCATTTTCGGCCCATACACCAAAATCACGACGCATTGCATGGTCTCGCGGCTTTAATTCTTGCACAAGCTGGATCTTGTAAGGTCGCAAGCCAAGATCTTTGCGCAAAATCTTTCATAAAGTTGATGGACAAAGCTCCAATTGCTGTGCACGGTGGCGAATCGATTCATTCGGGTCCTCTTCAACACTTTGCTCTACAGCGGCAATTGTTTCTTCGGTGCGCACTGTTCGACGTCTCTGCGGATGCGTATTATCACATAGAGTAAACGTAGTGCGAAAACGATCCATGGTTAACCGAATTAATTGCTCTGATAAACGATTATGTCGACCATAAAATGGACGGAGCTCACGGTAAACTTCGCGAACTGAACCATTATTTTCGAAATAAATTTGCACGATTTGCAAGCGTTGTTCTTTTGTCAACCTGTTCATGATGAAATGGCAAACCAAACTGAACACAAATGACATTAGAGTTGCCAGATTTGACCACAAAATGCCAGTTTTATCTCTATTCGAAAAACAAACCTGTAAAAAAAACACCCTGTATAACTCTGTGATTTTTTCAATTTAAATAATTTATTACTCGAAGCCAATTGGTCTTCTATTTTACCAATTTCAAGTACTGCTAACTGTTTTTCCAGTTTCAAAACATACATGCGCAAGTTCTGTCTCAAAAATATAGCCGTTAATAAAAAGCGATCTCATAAAATCCCATGGTACACTACAGCATTAAAAAAGCTTAAAAATTCTAGAAATAAATTTCATAAAAGATTTCAGCGCACTAAAAATATTTACTTTTATAATAAATACAAGTACTTTGCTGTAGATAAGTATCTATATAGGAAATTCATTCGCGGTGCAGAGTGGAACATTAAAAGTAACCCAAAATATTTTTGGACTTTTATTAAATCGAAAAGATCACTATCATATATTCCCAAATCAGTTTTTCTCGATGATAAATTCGCTGAAGGGCCCAAAGATTTGTTTGCTGATTTCTTTAAGTCAAACTTTGCTGCCGACTGATGTTAATGGCCTCTCGTCCGTTCTTTTTAGAAAATGTCCTGCTCTTATTGAACCTCTAAAAATCATTTTTAATATATCTCTCGTTTCAAGCACTTTTGTTGATGTTTGGAAAGTAGCTTTCATAGTTCCTATATTAAAATCTGGTAAGAAAAATGATGTCCGGAGCTATAGGCCTATATCGAAGCTCTCTACTACTTCGAGGCTCTTTGAGTGCATTGTAAAACAACTCTACTTTGCAACTATGTCGCTTGTTTGCCATAACCAACATGGGGCTGTTTCTGGCCGGTCAACGACCACGAATTTAGCTGTGTTCACAGATTACTGCAATACTGCCTTCTCGGCTGGATTTCAGGTCGACTGTGTATATACAGACTTCTCTAAAGCTTTTGATAAAGTTTGTCATAAAGTGTTTGTCATAAAGTTCTACTCGAAAAACTAGAACGTCTGGGCTTCCATTCCGGTTTTCTGGAGTGGATCCAATCGTATCTATCTAATAGACGTTGTGTTGTTACTACTGATGGTATATTCTCAGAACACTTCATTGCTTCATCTGATGTCCCGCAAGGCAGTGTCTTGGGCCCTCTATTATTTGTTCTTTTTATCAATGATATTAGTAGCTGCTTTCAATTCGCTCATTTTTTAATGTACGCGGACGATCTTAAAATATTTGCAATAGTCAAAGACGAATCTGATGAAGTTAAGCTCCAACGTGATCTAGACGCTATTCATTCTTGGTGTGTGCGCTCCCACCTATCTTTAAATATTAACAAATGTTTTAAAATGACATATGCTAAAATCCTGAATTTTCGCAATACTCGCTATCACATTTCGAATACCACGCTACAAAATGTTGCTGAAGTTAAAGACCTAGGGGTTATTTTTGCTCCGAATCTGTCCTTTAACAGTCATGTTGACTTCATCATTGCTAAGTCTTACTCGGTACTTGGGTTTTTCCGTCGGAATTCGACCAAGTTTTGTGTCCCTTACACTCTAAAATTGTTATATGTAACATTTGTTCGTTCGCAACTTGAGTACGCAGTCTTCATCTGTAGGCCATACAACCAAGTCTCAAAATAATAGAATCGAAGGTATTCAGGTTTTCCGTAAATTCGCTTTACGAACGCTGACGATCCTATCCCATCGTATGCATCTCGTCTCATGCTAATCGACCTTAAATCCTTGGAGACTCGTAGGACAACTCGGTCATTGTCCTTCATGATCAATATCATCCAAGGGGTTATAGATTGTCCTTATCTTTTGGAGAGGATTACTTTTAATGTCCCTAGGCGTAATCTTCGCGCCACGTACCCTTTTTATTTCCATAAGGTTAAAACCAAATTTGCCAGCAACGCGCCTCTTCACAGATCAATGCGAGAATTTAATATTCTATCTCAAAATGTTGTCATCGATTTCTCAATAACCAAAGAAGCTTTTTTGATTCTTTTAAGATCATTATATATTGATATGTTAAGTGTGAAGGCGGCCGCCGTGGTGTGAAGGTAGTGTTGCCGGCCTACCACACCGAAGGTCCATGGTTCGAGCCCTGGTACAGGTAACATCAAAAGTGATTTGAAAAAAAAAAAAAAAGTTTTTCAAAACGGGGTCGCCCCTCGGCAGTGGTTTGGCAAACTCTCCGAGTGTATTTCTGCCATGACAGGCTTCTCAGCAAAAATTCGTCTCCTTTGTAGATGCCGTTCGGAGTCGGCAAAAAACTGTAGGTCCCACCAATTTGTAGGGAAAATTCAAATCGGCACACCACAAATTGGAAGAGAAGCTTGGCGCAAAAATCTCTTAGGAGGTTAATGATGATATACCTGTTGTATATCGCGCCATAGAGATAGAGAAGTGTGAATATACACATTTAATTCTATTTATTTTAGTACGTACTATATCTGTAATATTCATATGCAAATGTACATATTGTTATTAATCTGTAAGAAATATTGTTTCATAGACCGTATTGAATAAATAAATAAACTTTAGATAAAATTACCGTAAATTTAAACTTTTCCAACTTTTCTATTAAACATACTTTGCACATAGTAAATGAAGACTTTAATATTCCATTTGATGGTATACTGGGTAAAGATTTTCTTAAAATGAACAAATGCATTATTAGTTATGAAAACAATTATATTTCCTTTTGGATGGGTAATGAAAAAGTCGCGGTACCAATCCTACACGAAACAGAAAGCGACAGTTGTATCATTCCGCCCAGATGTGAAATATTTAGACTTTTTGATTTAGGGAAAACCCCCGATCCACTTTTCGTGGATTTGCAGGAAATTGAAAGAGGTGTATTCACAGCTAGATGCATTGTTAATTCCAATAACAGAACAATTAAAGTTATAAACACAACGGGCGATGAAAAGTATGTTAAAAGAAACAGTATTCGGGCAGAAAAACTTTCAAATTATAACGTTTATTCAATTAACAAAAGAGCAACGGAAGGCAAACGTAAGCAAAAACTAATTTCCATTTTAAAAAAACAAATACCTCAACACGCTCATAGTAAATTAATTGACCTTTGCATAGATTATGCCGACATTTTCGCCCTTGACGCAGACAAACTGACAATTAAGCAAACATTAAGATTGACAGACAACGACCCGGTATATGTTAAAAACTATCGATTGCCATATTCCCAACGTGAGGAAATAAATCGCCAAGTAAATAAATTCTTAGATAATGATTTGATTGAGCCTAGCTATTCTAATTACAATAGTCAAAAAAGATAATAATGGTCAAAAAGCGTATCGGATTTGCGTAGATTTTCGCGGAGTTAATAAAAAACTAATTGTTGATAAATTTCCTCTTGCTAGAGTTGACGATATCTTAGACAATCTTGGTCGAGCTAAGTATTTTTTGACATTAGATCTTTTTTCGGGATTTCATCAAAATGCACCTCGGGAACATCCTGACTCACGCGACATTACTTCTTTCAGCACTGACCGAGGTGCATTTAGATGGAAAGTTCTTCCATTCGGGCTAAATGTAGCACCAAATTCATTCTCGCGAATGATGCCTATAGCTTTTTCGGGTATATCACCCAATGTTGCATTTTATACGTCGACGATATTATCGTCACCGGTTGTAGTGAAGCACACCATATAAAAAATCTTTCAAAAGTTTTCGATACTTGTAGGTCTTTCAATCTCAAACTAAATCCTAACAAATGCAATTTTTCACGACCAGAAGTAACTTTTCTAGGTCACAAATGTACAGCAAAGGTTTTGTTGCCAGATGACTCAAAAATTAACGCCATTAAAAAGTACACAAAACCGACCGATAAGGATGCGGTTCGACGTTTCGTCGCGTTTGCTAATTACACTGGTCGACGGCCAAAATTTACCAGAGACGCCGTTATGAAATTTGTATGTAAAACCACCCCCTGATTTCGAAAATCGAGTTCATTTTTGATTCTATGGTACCGTTTTTGAGATATTTGCAATTTACCGTTATTCGAAAAAACCAAAAAGATGGCTCCCTTTAATTACGTTTATCTATCTCCCTTTAATTATGTATGTCTCGCAGAATCGGAACGATAAAATTTGCTATAACTGCATCATACATTGTTTTTTGCTCAACCAGATAGTTTTCGAGATATTAGCTTATCATTTCAGATTTTTGTTTTTTTTTATGAAAAAATATGAAAAAAATTACTCTTTGCGAGAGCAGCATTCCAAAACCACAACTTTTTTTCCAGATATTTTTTCTTTACGTAAAGCTCTGTTTAATTTGAAAAAAGATAAGCTATCATCGAAGAAAATCGATGCAAAACTACGTAAGTTATAAGCGATGAAATAAAGATACCCAGGTTGCGCAATTTCAACGTATACCTGAAAACGTATGTATGGTATAAAGAAGAGTGAAATATCTAGCTATGCTCTGTTTCTATTGAGTTAAAAGTTCAATTTATGAATGAAATTAACCATATTTTTAACTTTTTTTTTAATTTATTTATGTTTATACTATATTCTAACAATCTTTATCTTAATTTGATTTTACTATGTAGTCGAAATTAATATGTGTTCTACTTCGACGCTTATTCAGTTTAGGATCGGTTTGATGAAACCTTTCGCCTTCGTCACTTTCGTCGCCAAGATTTGCCGGAAAAAAGCTCAAATATGAATGGAGAAAGTGAATTTTTAAAGACATATTTACGCCTGGAAAGAAAATATTTGTTAGGTAAACAAGTTATAAAATTTTGGGAAATTAATTTTAATAAGCCTTTAATATTTGCCCATTTTCGCATAATTATTGATTAAGTCGTTCACTATCTGCTCGTAGTTAGGGCTTTTGTGTCTACCGAGAAAAGAAGCAACGACCTTTTTAAAGGATTCCCACGCTGCTGCCTCAACTGATGAGAGTAGTCCTTTGAATTGATTATTGTTGATCAACTTTTTTATTTGTGGTCCAACAAAAATACCTTCCTTTATCTTGGCTTGAGAAATATCTGGAAAAATTGTTTTCAAATAGTCGAATGCTTCGCCTTCTTTGTCCAAAGCCTTAACAAAGTTTTTAATGAGACCAAGCTTGATGTGTAAGGGTGGAAGTATGATTTTCTTTTTCTTGACATTTTGATGTTATCCACACCAACGGTAAACTCGACTCTCTCCGGCCAATCCGTTCTGACGTAGTGGTCCTCACGATCTCGGCTATCCCACTTGCAGAGGAAGCAGCAGTGCTTGGTGTAGCCACTTTGTAGACCGCATAGCATTGCAACGACTTTGAGATCAGAACATATTTTCCAATCATGCTCTTCATATTTTATAAATTTGAGTATTTTTTGCATTTCCTCGTAGGTTTCCTTTGTATTTACTGCATGTGCGATCGGGATAGAAGGCTTTTTGTTACCAATATGCAATAATACAGCCTTCAAACTCAGTTTATTGCTGTCTATGAACAATCGCCACTCTTTTGAATCATATGTTTGACCAAACTTTTTGAATAAACCAGGAATGTCGTTGCAGTAGCATATACTGTCTTTCTTGGTATCTTCTTTCTTCTTTAAATTGTCATCTAACCGCCTGGGCGATTTTGACCGTCCAACATAGCTCGCCAGTCGTTTCTTCGTTGCGCCAACTGGCGCCAATTGGAAACACCGCGGGGTCGCAAATCGGTCTCCACTTGGTCCTTCCATCGGAGTGGTGGTCTCCCTCTACCTCTGCTTCCACTGGCGGGTGCCGATAAGAATACCTTCTGGGCTGGAGCATCTTCGCTCATTCGCACTACGTGGCCTAGCCAGCGAAGCCGCTGTGTTTTAATTCGCTGAACTATGTCGGCGTCTGCGTAAAGTTCATATAGCTCATCATTAAATCTTCTTCGGTACTCGCCCTCGCCAACGCGTAGAGGTCCACAAATCTTTCGAAGAACCTTTCTCTCGAATACTCCCAGAGCCGCCTCATCAGATGTTGTTAGTGTCCACGCTTCTGCACCATATAGCAGGACGGGTGCGATGAGTGACTTGTAGAGTGTTATTTTCGTTCGTCGAGAGAGGACTTTACTTTTCAATTGCCTACTCAGTCCGAAGTAGCATTTGTTTGCAAGAGTAATTCTTCGTCGGATTTCTAGGCTAACATTATTGTTGGTGTTAATGCTGGTTCCCAGGTAAACGAAGTCCTTTACTATTTCGAAATTATTGCTGCCAACAGTGGCTTGGTTGCCAAGGCGCGAATACGCTGACTCTTTGCATGATGACAGAAGGTACTTCGTTTTGCCCTCGTTCACCACCAATCCCATTTTCTCCGCTTCTTTTTCTAATTTGGAGTAGGCAGAAGTTACGGCGCGGTTGTTAAGGCCAATGATATCAATATCGTCAGCATATGCCAACAGTTGCACGCTTTTATAAAATATTTTTCCAGTGCGGTTAAGTTCTGCAGCTTGTATTATTTTCTCCAGCATTAAATTAAAGAAATCGCACGATAGGGGGCACCCTGTCTGAAACCACGTTTAGTTTCGAACGGCTCGGAGAGGTACTTCCCAATTCTGACCGAGCTGGCGGTGTTGCTCAAGGTCATTTTGCATAGCCGTATAAGTTTTGCGGGGAAACCAAATTCAGACATAGCGGCATATAGACAGCTCCTTTTCGTGCTATCGAAAGCGGCTTTAAAATCAACAAAGAGATGATGTGTGTCTAATAACAATTGATGATGTTGTATCTAATAACCCTTCGAAAATCTACCTACGTACTAACTAATACATGAATACTAATACATATGTACGCGTAGGGTACTTCAGTATTATATGGCTATATTTATTTGAATGCCTATAACTTTTGTATTAGTCCAAAGATTTTATTGGATGAAAGCTTATTTTTTTTTGTATTAAAACAGAGCTTACAGAGAAAACCAATATCTGGAAAAAAATACAGTTTTCGATATCTTTCCTCGAAAAATACACATTTTTTTTATTTTCACAAAAGGTAAAAATCCGAATTGATTGTTCATTATCTGCGAACCTACAGGGCCTAGCGAAAAGTTTTGTATGCATTGTCTATAGCAAATTTTATTAGCTTTTGGAATTGCTCAATTTGTTCTTGAGATACACATGATTAAGTGGAGCCATCTCTTTTTTTTTTGTTTTAATAACGGTAAATCGTAAATATCGCAAAAACGGTACCATAGAATCAAAAATAACCTCGGCTTTCGAAATCAGGGGGTGGTTTTACATACAAATTTCATATTCTCGTCTTTGGTGGAGGAAAAAAGTTCGAATTTGTAGGCCAGTGTAATTAACCATTATCATAGGAAATATTATTTCTCGCGCCCTTTTATTCATATTATTTTTTTAAGTAAATGACGGGTTAAAAATGCACAGATCAAGTAAAAATCGAAGCCTACCTGGACAAAAAAATTCCTCAGTTATACAAAGAAAACACTACCTGCTTTAAAAAATTTGCTCTTGCTTCAAATGTACCGGGGTTTGAAATTTTAAAGTTTACCTACTTGAGAAAACGGCATTAACAGTTTTTTGTATCTAATCTTTCTTCTTTAAATGGTCATCTAACCGCCTGGGCGATTTTGACCGTCAACCATAGCTCGCCAGTCGTTTCTGCGTTGCGCCAACTGGCGCCAATTGGAAACACCGCGGGATCGCAAATCGGTCTCCACTTGGTCCTTCCATCGGAGTGGTGGTCTCCCTCTTCCTCTGCTTCCACCGGAGGGTGCCGTTAAGAATACCTTCTGGGCTGGAGCATCTTCGCTCATTCGCACTACGTGGCCTAGCCAGCGAAGCCGATGTGTTTTAATTCGCTGCACTATGTCGGCGTCTGCGTAAAGTTCATACAGCTCATCATTAAATCTTCTTCGGTACTCGCCGTTGCCAACGCGTAGAGGTCCGCAAATCTTTCGAAGAACCTTTCTCTCGAATATTCCCAGAGCCGCCTCATCAGATGTTGTTAGTGTCCACGTTTCCTAATAACCCTTCGAAAATCTACCTGCGTACTAACTAATATATGAATACTAATCCATATGTACGTGTAGGGTACTCCCGTATTATATGGCTATATTTATTTGAATGCTTATAACTTTTGTATTAGTCCAAAGATTTTATTGGATGAAAGCTTATTTTTTTTTGTATTAAAACAGAGATTACAGAGAAAAAAAATATCTGGAAAAAAAATAAAAAGTTTTCGATATCTTTTCTCGAAAAATACACATTTTTTTTTATTTTTACAAAAGGTAAAAATCCGAATTGATTGTTCATTATCTGCGAACCTACAGGGCCTAGCGAAAAGTTTTGTATGCATTGTCTATAGCAAATTTTATTAGCTTTTAAATTTTTCAAACCGTTTTGGAATTGCTCAATTTGTTCTCTTTTCTTTTTTTAAATAACGATAAATCGTAAATATCGCAAAAACGGTACCATAGAATCAAAAATAACTTCGATTTTCGAAATCAGGGGGTGGTTTTACATACAAATTTTATATTCTCGTCTTTGGTGGAGAAAAAAAGCTCGAATTTGTAGACCAGTGTAATTAACCATTATCATAGAAAATATTTTTTTGGTCGACTTAACCAATATTAAGCACTTTATGTAGTCGCATACATTAAATGATATACTGAAAACGAATGTGTGCATAAAAAATTCGGAATATAATATATCTGATATATATATAAAACTAGCTGACCCGGCAAATTTCGTTCTGTTGAAAATAGATTTTTTTATTGAATTCAATTCAAAAATTAAGTTTGTTTTCTCGTGAGTATGGTTTCGATATTGTATATCTCCATAACAATTTTCAGGCTCCTACCTATAACCCTTTTAGAGATATTCAGTTTGAAAAATTAAGTTTTTGTCGGAGGTTCAACGCCCCCTTAATATTTTCGTCTTTTCGTGTTTCCTTAACTTGCGCGTTTTAATTAGAAACAAACCCCCAAAAGGAAGTATTCAATTCGGTTCAGTCGTTTTCAAGTTTTAGCCTGAGGAACAAACCACGATTTATTTTTATATGTATTCATATATACTAGATAACCAACTTGATAATGGTTATTCTTAACCAAAAAAAGTATTTCTCATTTATATTGGTTATGGCGACCAAAACAAATATTTCTTATGATAATGGTTAGAAATTACAGTATAGTACAGTATTAAACCCATTTTTGCGTAACCTTTTGTAACAATTATTTTATTGATTAATCGTGTTGCCGTTTTTCGGAAGCAACATATGAAAACATTTAGCCGCAAGTTGCTTTTAATGCTCCAATTAGTTAACCTATTCAGATCATCTTGTAAAAGTGATAAATCTAATAAGCTCCTGATGGTTCTAAAAACTTTTAGGTCATCAGCGTAAAGCAGATTTTGAGAGCTCTGAAAGAAGGCTAATATATCGTTAATAAAAAGACCAAATTTTTCTAGGGATACTTGCCTGGGAAACTCCGGATGTTGCACAGTATTTCGACTATAAGGAGGAAGTTGGAACAAACTCATGGCAACAGATGACTGAGAAACGAGAGCAAATACTTTTAGTTCGATACGAAGAGTTGTGTATCATTTGCTTGTATATTTTCGTGATAAATGGTGCATTTGTTAGTAAATGTATATAAAAACCGTAACTTGAACTTATCTGTGCATTTGGCGGTAAAATTTTGTAAAAAAATTTTGGGATTTTTCAACTAAATCAACTCAGATAGTCATGGATTATTCACGAGGGTATTTATCATTTACGTTCAATTTTTTTTGGTATTCTTAAAAAAGATGCGTGGCGTTATACAGCTATTTCACATATTTTTGCAAGTTTAACGAGCACAAGACCAGTAGATAATAACTGTTATTTTTCATATTGAAGTGAAAAACTTGCAAGCAAAAAACAAATACATTTTTTTTGCCATTCTGCCTATACGTAAATAATGTATGTTGGACTTTTCCCTACAAACCGAACAAACACAGTCTCAAACATGAGAGAAATATTGTAGTTTTACATTAGAATTCTAATGTAGTTCTGTAATCGAAAATCAGGTCAGAAAACTAGGCTAGAATTCGATTAGAGAGCGATTACAAAACGACTAGAAAAAAGTTCACATTAGAAACCAATTCGAATTTCACTTTAGATTTCGATTAGATAACTAACCTTTTTCTCGATATCGAGAACTAAGTCCCCTTTTTGTAGAGAATGCTATAATTATCGACAGTTTCTCAAACAGTTCTCTAACCTTCTACCTTAGGGAAATACATCGAAATTTTAGTCGTTTTCTAACCTAAATGTTTGCTGGGAACGAGATACCGGCAAGCAATGTAGCTAAATACTTTATTTATTTATTTATTACAGTCTTTGGACTTAGATTACATCTTTGAAATCGAAAATTATTACATTTATAGTACATCTAAATATTATCTAATAGGTAGAGCCTTACAATAAGTAAATACTAATTTTTTTAATTTTAAAACATTATTAAAGTCTTTGATATCACTTGGTAGATTATTGTATTCTCTTATTCCCTCATAAAAAACGATTTTTTTCTCAAACTCAGATCTTACAAAAGGCAAATGAAAGTTGTTTATATTTCGAGTTTGATAACTATGAATGTCATTATTACATCTCACACGATCTTTGATGTAATTGGCAGATTACCTAATTTCATGTTGTGTATGAATTTCAATGTGTGGTATTTAACAATTTGCTTCACACTGAGCCAGTTCCAGCCGTCGAGTAGTTCCTGGATTGGCGTACCGAAGCGGTTTTTGAGTATGAATCGCATTACTTTGTTTTGTTTTATCTGTAGCTTAGATATTTTTGAGGAGGCCAAAGTGAATAGAATCGTATATCGGACAATATATTAAATGAGGTTCTATAATGGACCTATAAATCATTGTTTTGTAGTACTTGCTAACATATTTACATGATCGAAACATAAAACCTATCTTTTTAGATAGTTTTGCCTCTATGTACTTCAAATGCTCATCAAACTTTAGTTTGTCGTCCATTACTCCATTCTTTGTATCGGGATATTTGCGATTTTTAGGGCTACATTATCAACTTCGGTAGATTGTTTTCTCAGTACCATCCATTTTGTCTTATCCGTATTAATTTTTAGCTTATTTTGAAATAGCCATTTATATTTAGAATTTAAATCTTCTTGTATTTTGTATAATGTCTCAGATATAGACGGACTGCTTATAGTTAGCAGAGCATCATCCGCAAATAGTCTTATTTTCCAATGTTTGAGACAATCTTTAATATGGTTTATATAAATTGCAAGCCTAACTCAATGTATATTTCCGCCGATACTGTATTGCTTATGACTGTCCTCTGGTTTCTTCCAGGGAGGTAGCTTCTAAACCAGTTAAGAGCCACATTACGTACGCCGATGTTGTGCAGTTTCCTCAGCATGATGTCCCTATCAATAGTATCAAATGCTCTTGTAAGGTCAAGAAACACCGACACTGTTGTTAGAACACTGGACACTTATAATAATTACATATTTATTCAGATAGTCCAGGAGAAGTTGTTCTTTTACAATGGTCTCTATAAGTTTCTCATCGCTAGGCAACATGTTGATAGGTCGTATCTCTTCAGGCTTTACTGTACCTTTAAATTTTTCAACAGGCACAATTGTTGAGGTCTTCCAGCAATCTGGGTAAAACACCACTGTTAAAGCTTTCATTGGCTATGCACGTGTATGTATAGGCCAAGTATTCAATGCTGTCTTTAAATACACCCTCTGTCAACAGTTTTTTCCCACCATACTTATTCTTTAAGCTCGCCGCTGTTCGCATGAAATGTTCAACATTTATGTGTTTAAACACAAATGGACGTCTATTCATATCGTCTTGCGTTTGAACTGGTAAAATGTTCTCAATACTCATACTAATCGATTTGATACTTTCAACGAAATAGTGATTATATTGATTAGACATACTGTAGTCATCTTCAATAAAAACGTTATTTATAAAAATCCGTTTACTTGACAGGTTTCACTACCCATATTTACTGTTTCTTTAAAACATTTCCACATAATTCTTTGATTGTTACAGCTGCTTGTAATTCTATATTCCATACATTTTTTCTTTTTTATCTTTATCATTTTCTTGTAGTAGAGTTTAACATTATGGAAATTTTCCCATACATTTGTTCTGTCCGCTATTTTAAAATGCTCAAATTTCAATTTATTTAGTTCAGTTAGCTCGCGATCATACCACTTTTTAATTAATTTGACTTGAACTCGTTTTTCATAGGTTAACATTTCCATAATTTGACATAAAGTATTGTGTATTAATTAGCTCGTTAGTTCTGCAATATTGTAACTCCTAAGGCTATTTATTAAGTTGTCCTGTGTGTAGTTATCCCAGCACAAGCGATTCTCATAGACTCGCTTTTTATAGTTTTTTGAAGTTGGCACTTTGAAACAGATCGTTTCGTGGTCAGAAATCTTATGATTATCTAAATGTTGTATTTTTATATTATCACTATTGCTGAAGAGTAGGTCTATTTTGGTTTGGGATGATTCTGTAATTCTGGTGTAAAAATTAACTAATTGCTGCATAGATGCTGATGCGAATGCATTAGTTAGCTAGTTCGAGTATATGATTTATGTTAAAGTCACCAATAAATATATTATTCTCATTTTCACAGAAGTATTCTTCTAGTATTTCCCCAGTACTTTTTATGAAATCAGCGTGGCTCGCGTTTGGCGAGTGGTATACTACGCCGATTTGCCATTTAATCTGGCTTTTTATTGATTTTATCACAACACACCATAGGTTATTATTTATACTGTTGTTATACATTATTTTATAGTCAATCAACTTATGTATGTATATGAGGACACCACCTATGTGTCGGTTATGAGTCACACCTGATATGATTATATCCAACAATATTTAACTCTGATTCGCTTACACTATTCGTGGTATAAGTTTCGGCACAAAAAATGATATTGGGGGTTTCTTCTTCGATCATTAATTCAACTTCTTCTTTATTGGCTGTGATACTGTTTGTATTAGGGTAGATACACTTAATTTCGTTTTTATGTTTTTTTTGTTTCTCTTTGCAACGTTTACAAACGGCTACTTCTACATTTTTTAGTTGCAAATACCCAAGCTTTTGCTTCTTCATCTGCAATTTGTTCACGTAACATGGACACTCTTTGTCAAATGTATCGTGATTTATGTCTAATGGCAAGATAAACTTTTCTTTTGACTTTATACAATTTAAGCATTTTTTAATTGGATTTTCGTCACATGTTTTTGAATTGTGGTTTCCATGGCACTTATGGCAAGCTTCTTCATTTTTGCAGTCTTTCGACTTGTCATTAAATCCTTTACATTTGTAACACCTGAGAACATTTATAGCATCGAACACTTTACATCTTTCCCGACCGATATTTATACGCTCTGCAGCTAGAATCTTTGTAACCTCATCCTTATCACTTTCAATAATAACATCGTAAAGCACTTTATTTTCTCGTTTTCTTTCTATATTCTTAACAATTTTTAACGAACTCTTGCTAATGCTCGCATTTTGCTTTTTGATCGTATCAATTAAAACATCGTTTTCATATTTAAAATTTATGCCCTTAATAATGATACTTGAGCGAATCGAATCTGGTACTTTAATTGAATAGTCCTTTCCAATATTATTTTATATCGCTCTTTAATTTTATCGCGTTCATCGGTACTTTCACTATGGATAACCATAACACCATTACTTTTTGTTGCAATATTTGATATCTTAAGATTTTTGGGATCTACTTTGCTATTCATTGTTTTGCTTTGGGTTTCACAATTATTGCTACATCCTTTTTTAGCTTCGGAATTTCACTTTGATTGCTAATTTCTTTCATAGCATCTGCATATGACAATTATTTAATTATGCACTTTTTCGTTATTTATACCGATCGATTCAGTTTATTTTTCACCTCTTCCACCATTTCAAATAATCTTTTAATGTCACCAATTTTCTTCTCAAAGATCTTTTGAGTTTATTCCATTCTCACTACACGTTGAGTATAACGACTCTCTACAGCTTCCACCAACAAAGCTTTAATTTCATTTTGACTTTGCTTCAAAACTTCTTCACTCATTTTTACCTTTTCATTTTTCCAAAAAAATTTACAAACAGAAATTAATTTATAAAAACACCTGTTGTATTTCCAATATTTGAGAAATTTTCAAACAAAAAATTTGCATGTATTGTTAGTTTTGGAAAGTTTAGTTAGTTAGTTGGTAGGGTTTGTTTAAATTTTTATACAATACACTGTTAACCAATACCCTATCAAGACGAACACTAAAATTTTAGACAATTAGAATAGTAGATAAACTAGGCAATATTGTAACAGGTTTAACTCCAGGGGTCGGTTTCACCAACGCGACTAAGACTAAAACTAAGTCGTGACTTAAGTTAGCACAGATTCGAGACTAACTTACTTTTGGGTTTCACCAACTGAGCGACTTAAATAATTTTGAACACAACAACCCGAACAGCTGTTTTATGCATACTAGTATTTTTTTATACCAGATACCTCTGCGCATCCCAATACCCCAGTGCGAAATGTGCATGTATGGCCATACACGAAGGAATGTATTGATCTTGCACCCATTTCTCTTTAGTTGGAAGGTACTAAATTTAGCGCTTAATTAAAAACGATAGCTTCGTAATGGTTGCATGCTAGAAAACAAGCGTTCACATGCATCTACGCATACGCCGTCAAAGTTATGCTTGGCGAATTTTCCGGCTGGGACATTGTACAAAACAAATTAGGAGCATTGCTGACATTTAGGTTTTGAACGACAGCAACACTGACTTAGTCGAGAATAAGTCAGCTGGCAGGCTGACTAAGTTGTGACTTAGTTAAGTAAGATGGTGAAACTGAAAAAGTGAAAAACTTCTTGTGGATTGGGCAGAGAACACTTAGATTCCAATGTTCAGGCATGCATTGATGTAACCATATTCTGCATAGAAGCTGATACATGTGCCTTACCAGCTCCTCGCCTCTGTGTTTGAATGGGTCCGTAGGCAAACAATCAGCGCCAGCTGCTTTATTGTTTTTCAATCGGGATATTGCTGTTCGCACCTCATTATAGTCGGGTTGTGGAACGTCAATTCCAACATCTTCGATTCTGGGCTCGGGTTCGGCATCTTCTCTGGTTTCTTGCTCAGTTTCTCCATTTAAAAGGGCAGAGAAGTGATCCCTCCATATTCTGAGTGCTCTCTGAACATCGGCCACCAGGTCGCCGTTCTCATTCTTACAGGAGTTTGCCCCGGGTTTGAAAGCTTCTGTCATTCGCCGAATTGTTTGATAGAATTTTCGGGAATTATTCCCGTTGGTCAGCATCTCAAGCTCCTTTATTTCACGCTTCTCTGCCTCCCTTTTTTTCGCCCGGAAAAGCCGCCTCGCTTCCCTCTTCAACTCGCGGTAGTGTTCACACACACTCCTCGTTGCATTCGATCTTAGCGTTGCCTTGTAGGCTTCGTCCTTTCTTTTCGTTGCAGCGCGGTATTCTTCATCATCATAACAGTTGTTTCTTCGCGTTCGCCGGAATCCAATTACTTCTTCGGCTGCGGTACGGAGTGCTCCTGAGATATGATCCCACTGCTCATGCATTCCACTAGGTTGAATTGTGCTCTCGGAGAGCAGGTGTGAGAGGCGAACTGCGAAATAATTGGCGGTCTGTTGCAATTGCAGCTTTTCGACGTCTAGCTTTTCCTGCGTTTTCTGTTGCACCTGCTTTTTCGTACAGAGGCGGGTACGAATCTTGGCTGCTACTGGGTAGTGATCAGAGTCGATGTTAGGTCCTCGTATTGTGCGAACATATAAAACGCTGGAAGCATGCCGTCCGCCTATCACAACATGGTCGATCTGGTTGCGTGTTTTTCGTTCGGGGGACAGCCATGTAGCCTGATGGATCTTCTTGTGCATAAACCTTGTGCTGGATATGACCATGTTTCGCGCACTGGCGAAGTCGATCAGCCTGAATCCATTTGGCGAAGTCTGATCGTGGAGACTGAACTTCCCGACAGTGGGGCCGAATACACCCTCCTTACCCACGCTGGCGTTAAAGTCGCCAAGCACGACTTTGATATCATGGCGGGGGAGCGCTCGTATGCTTCTTCCAAGCGCTCGTAGAATGCATCCTTTTCCACGTCGTCCTTCTCTTCCGTCGGTGCTTGAGCGCAGATAAACGATATGCTGAAAAATCGTACTTTTATGTGGATTGCGGCGAGACGCTCGTTCACGAGTGTGACCGACAATACTCGGTGACGGAGTCTCTCTCCCACCACAAATCCCACGCCGAATCTGCGCTTGTCTTCATGCCCACTCCAGTAGATGTTGCAAGGTGTTTTGGTCGTGTTTCCTCGCCCCGTCCATCGCATCTCTTGTATGGCGGTGATGTCAGCTTTTGCTTTCCTCAGGACCTGACATTCTAGGTACATGCCCTTATCTTATAATCCTTATTTCGTTTGCGGGTGTTGTCATCTAAAAAAGGGGTTCTCATATCCGAGGCTTTGTTGTTGAATTTCATTGGAACGTTGTTTTATGTAGTGGGTCCCAAACGCAACGCACAACCCGTTTCACGGGAGGTTGAATTCTGTTACACGTTTGTATAGCGAGCCGCTTGATCCAAGACAGACGCCCGCTTGCAGCCGCACCACATGGTGATCAGACGCTGATGTTTGAACCCCCCAGCAAGCCCTTAAACCGATTATGTCGGAGTGGCCTTACCAGGTTGTCGCCTTCTCACGTTTAGCTCACCACCAAACGGGTGTTCGGTGGTTACCCAGAGGACACTTGGGCGCAAAGCCCGGAAGTAGTGAGCTGCTTGAACCGCGTGCAAAAGAATCGCGCTGGCCATTCCCAGGTGAATGGCGATCAAAAACTTTCCCCACTTGCGTGGACTTCTGCACACGGCGCCATCCTCAAGTATAGTGTTTGGAAAATGGTTCGTGACGAGTTCTACAATATATCACCTTAACATCGGATGACACAAATTTAAATTGTTGCATACGAGAAGTGTGGATCTCGGCCTTTTCCTTGGATAGTTCCAAATCTCTTATCCAATCATTAAGTTGTGCTTGTGACAGAACGTTTCTCTCGTTTCCCATGCGAAAATCAGTACAACTTGACTCCCTGCACTCAGATATTACTGTTGAGAATGGAAGTGGATCCGCAACTGCCGTTGAATGTAGTACTGGTAATGTCACTGTAGGTACGCTAGCATAGGTTACTCTTCTTGATCTTCCAACGCCAAGTACTTTTGTTTGACAAATATAACACTCTATTGAATGGCAAGTAGGTTCACTCCATATCATTGGTGTATCAAATTTTATTTGTTGTCCTGATTCCGACTGAATCAATTCTACTCGACACGATGTACACAAAGTGTTCGGTGTCCATGGTTTTTCAGCATTTTTAGGCTCAATGCCAAAATACTTGGAGTATAAAGTTTTGATATGATCTGAGAACACTCGTCGTCGCCTTATGATAGTATATTGGCCACACATGAAACAGAACATATCTGGATCGTTATTACACTCAAATTCTCGCGTCCTTTTACTCATTTTATTTTTTTTAATAAATCACGGTTTTGAAATTTGACTTATGAACTGAACTATCAAGGCGCATTAACTCATATTTATACACGGAACAAGGATAAAACTGAAAAAATCAAATCTTACCTAGACAGAAAGGTTCCTTTTTATACGAAGCCGGGAAAAGAAAATACTACCTGCTTTAGATGTGGCTTTAAAAATTTTCCGTGTCTTATAATTTTGAAAATCTACCTGCATACTTACCCATAAGTGACGGAAATACATGTTTATAACTACATGCCTACAGCAGGTTTCGAACCCAACCACTCTTCCTTTCGATGCAACCACTCTACCTACTATAAAACAATTCGAGTATTAAAAGTACTATTTGATTTATTTAAAGAAAAAGTATTATCATTGTTATGATGTTATTCGTTTTTCCGGATAATATCCCATTTGCACTTTATACCTTTAATATATGTACGAGTATGTATTGAAGTTGCGCAACCTGGGTATTTTTATTTCATCGCTTATAACTTACGTAGTTTTGCATCGTTTTTCTTCGATGATAGCTTATCTTTTTTCTAATTAAACAGAGCTTTACGTAAAGAAAAAACATGGTGGTTTTGGAATGCTGCCCTCCCAAAGAGTAATTTTTTTCATATTTTTTCATAAAAAAAAACAAAAATCTGAAATGATAAGCTAATATCTCGAAAACTATCTGGTTGAGAAAAAAACAATGTATGATGCATTTATAGCAAATTTTATCGTCTTTCCGATTCTGTGAGACATACATAATTAAAGGGAGATAGATATACGTAATTAAAGGGAGCCATCTTTTTGGTTTTTTCGAATAACGGTAAATTGCAAATATCTCAAAAACGGTACCATAGAATCAAAAATGAACTCAATTTTCGAAATCAGGGGGTGATTTTACTTACGAATTTCATAACGGCGTTTCTGGTAAAGAGAAAAAGTTGAAATTCGTTGTCCGGTGTTATTATAGGCGTTTTATACCGAATTTTGCGTCACTGGCAGCGCCTTTAAATTCGTTTAAATAGAAAAAGAGTTGAATTTGTTTGGGATGTCGAGTGCGAAAGATCTTTTTTATCATTGAGAGCAGGTTTGCTTTCACCAAAATTGCTACAATACCCAGATTTTACTAAACAATTTATTATTACAGTTGATGCTTCAACAACCAGATGCGGTGCTATTTATATTCAGGAACATAAAGGCAGTGATTTACCAATTTGTTTTGCTTCTAAAGCATTTAATAAAGCCGGACAGAAAAAACCAAACATAGAATTGGAACTTTTAGCAATTTACTTCGCAATAAAGCAATTTCGACCATACGTTTATGGTACTAACTTTATTGTAAAATCCGACCATAGACCGCTAGTATACCTATTCAATATGAAATACCCCTCTTCAAAACTTTCGAGAATTAGGCTTGAACTGGCGGAATATAAGTTCACTATTGTATATATTAAAGGAATCTAACAAACAAATATTGTCAGTACAGACAAGGGCAATGTCAAATCAAACAAACCACAAAAATGTACTTAAGAAAAACGTCAAAACTGAAGACAAACAAAAAACTTTACAAGTTTACAATAAATTTTCATTTAACTTTTCAAATAAATACCGCGTATAAGATCTCAAATTAATTACGACAAAAATAGAAAAACCACATATTTAAAAATTTTTGCGCATATTAAACATAAAAAACTCGAGTTACTTAGATTTGAGGTTGCTAACGAAATAATGTCTTTAGAGAAATTACTTTCGAGGCTTGATTCAGAAGCCAGCAAACGCAAAATTAAGCAAATAGAATGGCCTAAAAATTATATACTTTGTAATCATTATACTATTCTAAATTTAAAATATCGTGGAAATAAAATATTAAAATGTTTAGAAATTATTTTAACAGATCCAGTTGAAACTGTGACAGACGATGAGAAAAAACTTAAATTGATGCAATTTACCACGACGACCCTATTTCAGGAGGACACTGTGGTAGCAAAAAACTTTACGCAAAATTAAGAACAACATTTTATTGGAAGAATATAGCAAAATATGTAAAAAGTTGTAATAAATGTCTTTTGAACAAGGTTAAACCAAAAACAAAAGAAAATCTTGTATTAACGCGAACACCTTGTAAACCATTTGATGTATTAGTTATCGATACAATACGACCCCTACCTGAGTCCAAATATGGTAATAAGTTCGCACTTACCATGATTTGTGACATGACTAAATATTTGGTAACAGTAGCTATACCAGATAAATCTGCAAAAACAATCGCATGTACAATTTTTGAAGGCTTTATCTTACATACGGTGTAAAGAATGCCATAAAATCAGATTGGGGTACAGAATTTAAAAATGAATTAATTGCTGAAATAGCCAAACTGTTAAACATAAAACATGATTTTTCAACTGCATACCATCATGAAACTGTCGGTACAATTGAACGTAATCTAGAGTCTTCAATGAATACTTGCGGGCATATTTGAACGAAACTTTTTCAGATTGGGATACTTATTTTAAATATTTTATATTTTTACACAATACTACAACAAGCACAGTTTTTGACAATAAATTTTCTACTTTCGAATTAGTATTTGCAAAAAAGGCAACTTTGCCATATGAATTCCAAAAAGATAAAATTGATCCAATTTATAATGTCAAAACCTATGCTAAAGAAATAAAATTTCGAATGCAAAAGACACATGAAACGGCACAAAATCTAATAAATGAAAAAAAATTACAAACTAAAAATTTGTATGATGAGACGGCTCGTCCGTTAGTAGTTAAAATTGGCGACAAAGTCCTTTTACAAAAAGAACCAAGACACAAAACGAAAATATGTATCAAGGTCAATTTATTATAAAGAAAATTTATGAGCCTAACATCACTACCTTTGATGAAGTAAAGAATAAAGAAAAATTAGTGCATAAAAATCGGCTAAATAAAGTAAATTAAAATATTCCACTTAAAATCTTAAATTTAAGCTTTATACTTTCAAAATCTCAGAAATAACCAAAATTTATACTTAATCACATAATCGTTTCCATTATATAGCCAAGAATACAAAAGCTTGTACATTAGAGCGGGTAAAAGTTTTTTTCCATCAGGAGTAAAGCAAAAACGTATTCTACAGATGATTCTAAGAAAAATTCCTGAAGACACCACAGCTCTAAGTCCGAGCTCCCCAGTTTTGCAAAATAGATATTTTGCCATATGAATGTAGGGTTTGGCCAAAAAATCTTCATAGCTTCTGATAGAATTATAGGAAAAATATCATATTGGGCTTACTTTAAAGGTATTTTACGTATATCAGAATCTGGATTAAAATCTATAGTGTTTTGGAATTTTAGTAGAGATATCAGGATTTCTTTTCTTTTCTTCTTTCTTTTTATGGCGCGATATACAACAGGTATATCATCATAAACCTCCTAGGAGATTTTTGCGCCAAGCTTCTCTTCCAATTTGTGGTGTGCCGATTTGAATTTTCCCTACAAATTGGTGGGACCTACAGTTTTTTGCCGACTCCGAACGGCATCTACAAAGGAGACGAATTTTTGCTGAGAAGCCTGTCATGGCAGAAATACAATCGGAGAGTTTGCCAAACCACTGCCGAGGGGCGACCCCGTTTTGAAAACTTTTTTCAAATCACTTTTGTTGTTACCTGTACCAGGGCTCGAACCATGGACCTTCGGTGTGGTAGGCCGGCAACACTACCTCCACACCACGGCGGTCGTCAGGATTTAATTATGAGAAATTAGCCTAAAATGAACTTTTAACTACTATATTATCATTTTTAACAAATTTCTTAAGGAAATTTTTTTTCTTTACAGCTAAAATAAGTTCAGAATATTTTCAACAACTTTCATTCAGACAGCAACATTTTTGTGTGTGTGTGAACACTACCGCGAGTTGAAGAGGGAAGCGAGGCGGCGAATGACAGAAGGTTTTAAACCCGGGGCAAACTCCTGTAAGAATGAGAACGGCGACCTGGTGGCCGATGTTCAGAGAGCACTCAGAATATGGAGGGATCACTTCTCTGCCCTTTTAAATGGAGAAACTGAGCAAGAAGCCAGAGCAGATGCCGAACCCGAGCCCACAATCGAAGATGATGGAATTGACGTTCCACAACCCGACTATAATGAGGTGCGAATAGCAATATCCCGATTGAAAAACAATAAAACAGCTGGCGCTGATGGTTTGCCTGCTGAGCTATTCAAACACGGAGGCGAGGAGCTGGTAAGGCGCATGCATCAGCTTCTATGCAGAATATGGTCGGATGAATGCATGCCTGAAGATTGGAATCTAAGTGTTCTCTGCCCAATCCACAAAGAGGGCGATCCTGCAAACTGCGCCAACTATCGCGGAATCAGCCTTTTGAATATCGCATATAAGGTCCTATCAAGCGTATTGTGCGAAAGACTGAAGCCTGATGTGAACAGACTGATTGGACCTTATCAGTGTGGCTTCAGACCTGGTAAATCTACCATCGACCAAATTTTTACAATACGCCAAATCTTGGAAAACCCCGTGAAAAGAGAATCGACACACATCATCTCTCTGTTGATTTTAAAGCCGCTTTCGATAGCACGAAAAGGAGCTGCCTATATGCCGCCATGTCTGATTTTGGTTTCCCCGCAAAACTTATACGGCTATGCAAAATGACCTTGAGCAACACCGCCAGCTCGGTCAGAATTGGGAAGTACCTCTCCGAGCCGTTCGAAACTAAACGAGGTTTCAGACAGGGTGACCCCCTATCGTGCGATTTCTTTAATTTAATGCTGGAGTAAATAATACAAGCTGCAGAACTTAACCGCGCTGGAACAATATTTTATAAAAGCGTCCAACTGTTGGCATATGCTGACGATATTGATATCATTGGCCTTAACAACCGCGCCGTAACTTCTGCTTACTCCAAATTAGAAAAAGAAGCGGAGAAAATGGGATTGGTGGTGAACGAGGGCAAAACGAAGTACCTTCTGTCATCATGCAAGAGTCAGGGAGTATTCGAGAGAAAGGTTCTTCGAAAGATTTGTGGACCTTTACGCGTTGGCGACGGCGAGTACCGAAGAAGATTTAATGATGAGCTGTATGAACTTTACGCAGACGCCGACATAGTTCAGCGAGTTAAAACACAGCGGCTTCGTTGGATAGGCCACGTAGTGCGAATGAGCGAAGATGCTCCAGCCCAGAAGGTATTCTTATCGGCACCCGCCGGTGGTAGCAGAGGAAGAAGGAGACCACCACTCCGATGGAAGGACCAAGTGGAGACCGATTTGCGATCCCGCGGTGTTTCCAATTGGCGCCAGTTGGCGCAACGAAGAAACGACTGGCGACCTATGTTGGACGGTCAAAATCGCCCAGGCGGTTAGATGACCATTTAAAGAAGAAGAAGCAACATTTTTGTATTTAAATTTAAAATGGATGAACCAAATCCTTCTACATCATCGGACTCCACTTTATCACATATACGTGAACACGATATTATTGCATTTGGTTTATCAAGTGAATTAAATAATCTGAATTTCCGTCTAGTCGTGACATTTTAAGATTTTATTTTTTTTTTAAATGATCATGCTAAAATTCAAAGTAAAATGTGCTCGCATAAAAATTTAACTCTTCATGTAATTGATAAACTGGTTAAAAGTTGGAATAAATTGAGTGTTCAACTAATTGATAGACGTAGTATTCTAAGAAAACTAAATGTTTTAATTGAAAAATATCACGAAAGCATTAAACTCAGAAAAAAAGTTCAGGAATTTACAGCATTCGTACAATTAACAAATGAATTATTTTACATTGGAAAATGTAAATGCAAGTTAAAAACAACAGAATGCTCATGTGGTTGAATACCAAACCATTTAAAAGAATTTATGATGGACCAACATAATGATAGAAAATGCACAATACCTGAATATATGGATGGCATTGTAGAAGAAACACCTATAACAATACCAACAATGCCAACAGTTAGTGATGATACAACATACGAACCACTTGGAACAGATATGGAAACAGGTGAAGCACAAATTGCAAATAAAGCAGTTGCAGAAGTATCTGTTACAATGAAACGAGGACATTATACTCAACGATACGATGCTATAAATTTTGCTATGATGTGTAACAGATTCGGTGTTTCAGATAGAGTTGCTTCATGTTTAGCAACATCCCTTTCCGAAGATATAAATTTTCGAGATGTTCGTGGTGAACTTGTCATAATGGATAAATCTAAAGTTGCAAGAGAAAAAATTAAAGCTAGAGATGAAGTGCTTTGTAAACGATACATAGATTCAAACATAACTGCATTTTCTTTCGATGGCAGAAAAAATGATTCATTACTTAGGGAGAAAATTATGAGAAATTTCATACAAATATGGTGAGAGAACCCCATTTAGTTGTTCTAAAAGAGCCTACTGCTGAATTACTTGGATATGTTAATTTGGGCGAAGAAGAAAATGTAAAACACAAATTAAAAAAATTAAATGAATTCTTCAATAGCAAAAAACTGTCAATAGATCAATTAATTGGCATATGCAGCGATGGAGAACCAGCTAATACTGGAATAGAAAATGGTGTTATAAGACTTTTTGAAAAGCATTTAAATAGACCCTGCACTGGTTTATATGTTTGATTCATTTCAATGAATTACCATTTGGTCATTTATTCAGAGCATTAGATAAAACAGTCACGAGTGGAGCAAGAGCAGCAAGTGGAAATATATTCAAAGACATTCAAAACTGTGAAAAATTTCAGGCATGCATTTGCTAAATTATTTTATAATATTTCTTCAATCAAATTAAAATAGGAAAATTATATTAATTTTAATTGATCTAAAAAATTTATTCTTCAGGTTGTAAGTGATTTTGAAACAATAGCATTGGAAAATATGCCTGATATGATCAGTGATGAACAAGAACGAGAATTATCTACAGATGTTAAATATTTATATCAAATGGCCAAAGCAATTTCAAATTGTGCTGTTTCAGTTGATTTAGCTAACATAAAACCATACGATCACTTGGTACAATTCTGATGATCTAGAACACTAGATGATCCTAATATTCCAATGCATATACAAGGAACAGTAGATATGTACAGTTGTTAAAATCTGTTTCCAAACTTGTTATAGAAAAAAAACGTGAAGGTGTTATGGCTGTTACAGCAAAGTCGTGAAAAACAACCACGAATGGAGAGCAAAAAAGATTTTAAAAAATAATAACATACCATTACTTTTACGTAATCAATGAAAAAATAGATATAAGAAATTTAATTTCGGAGTACGGAAATTTTGTTGTCAAAAGTCATATTTAGTTACAATCTATATATATAAAAGAAAGTGACGTTAGTTCCAACGCTCATAACTCAAGAACACCTGCACCGATTTGGATGATTGACACTAATTTAGATTGATCTCTGACAGAATAGGAGAATACCCAATAAAATTTCCGAAAGATTCCTAAAAAAAAGTTTTATTTTCCCATACATTTTTTATGGTGCGAATTTTTACAATAGTTTTTTTTTTATTTTCGATCGATGGAGAAGTGGAATTGTGTGTGTATGAAATAGTTACATTTTCAAACGCATCTTCATTACAAATATAGTGCTTCAAGTGAGTTTTCTATTTCCTTTCCGGCAATGAGTTTTCGCCAAAGTTGTACTTCGTTCACCCAGATGTCACGGGAATCGTCGTGCAAAATTGAACAGTATGATTGGAATAGTTGAGCGCAGGACTCTTCGCAAATTTTCATTTTGTTGGTAAAGAAGCAAGCGAACTTTGATAAAACATTACGGTGATTTAAGAATCGATCTTGCAATTGTGTCAGGAACGAATCAATGTACGGTATGTAGATTGTTATAAGAGAAAAAAAAATTATCTTCAACTGAATCAGTTTGTATGATGGAACGTTGGGTCTGTTTCGACGCAATCCTTGGCTTTCGCAATTCAATTTCGTATTGCTCGCTAATTTCGCTCACGGTTTTAAAAATTTGTCTGAAATCCCCATTAGCGTTTTCTCTTCTTTCCATCAAAATTTGTTTCGCAGCATCAGCCAATTTGATAGCCTCTCCCAGATCTTGATTTTCTCCTTGAAGTACTCGACTCATTTATCGCATCCTGAAGGGCATTTTGGCGTTTCGGATAAATGAAGAAGGAATGGATATTCTCTAGAACTCCCAGACAATTTTTGATTCCCGTTATATTGTACGCAGAGCTTACCGCGAAATTGAAGCTATGAGCAGCACAATGTGAGTAGAGCGCCGGGGGTACGTAATTAATATAACCGGATCTTACAAATTATGCACATTTTTACTAGGTACACAGGCTGATATTTTTTTGATTAAGATTTCAAGCCTTAGTAAAGAAATTCCCATTATTAGTGGCGATATAGTTAACATCACTGGAGTAACATCAAACTCTGATTCTACCTTGGGTAAAATCAACATAGACATTTTCCTAATATCCTCGTTGAACATAACCTACATGTGGTAAATGATGACTTCAATATACCATCAGATGGTATACTGGGTGAAGATTTTCTTAAATATAACAAATGCATTATAAATTATTCAAATAATAGCATCTGATTCTGGGCAAATAATGAAAAAGTCAATATCCTAATCCTTCACGGAACAGAATGCGATATGTGTATTACACCACCAAGATGCGGAGTTTTTCGAAATTTTGACTTAGGTCACTCAACCACTCCACTTTTCGTTGAATCTCAAGAAATACAAAAAGATGTGTTTACGGCAAGATGCATTACAACTTCTGAAAACCCAGTCTTAAAAATAATGAATACCACCAATGGCATACAATTTTTAAATAAAAATTCTATTCAAACGGAAAGTCTATCAAATTATCACGTCTATGTCATTGACCAAACTAAATCAGATGAGAAACGAATTAATGAAATAGCATCAATTTTAAAAAATCAAATTCACGAAAATGCTCCATCTGAACTTCTATAACTCTGCATACAATATTTGCACTTAACGACAAAATGCCGTTAAACAATTTTTATGAGCAAACGTTACGAATAACGTACAATGAGCCAGTGTATATCAAAAACTATCGTTTACCCTATTCTCAGCGGGAAGAAGTCACAAAATTATTAGAAAATGATTTAATCGAAGGAAGTTATTCAAATTACAACAGCCCACTTACTCTAGTTCCGAAAAAGAAAATTAACGGTGGAAAAACCTACAGAATGTGTGTTGATTTTCGCGCAGTTAACAAGAACCTATAATAATAATAATGATAATAATAATAATTCCCAAACGGATTAACCACCATATCCCGCCCAACCGGCGGGCATAACTCGCGGGTTATTCGTTCGTGCCGAGTCGTTGAAAGGCTTCGGTTTGTTAATCGTCGAGATCTAAAACTGCTCAGCTACAGAGAAAACCTCATTAGCTAAGTAAAGTAGATATAAGATAGATTATACATTAAGAAATAATTAGTTAACAGAATAAAATTATTGTCAGAAGTTAATATAGAAGTCAAAGAATAAGAAACAATTAGTAGTTATGTATTTAGGATAGAATTTGTTTTTTTATGCTGATAAGAGAGTCTGAAATATCAAATCTACCGGAAAGAGAGTTATAATCTTGACACAAACAGCGAAAAGGCTCATTTAACTTAAAATTGGTTCGGCACTGTTTTAAGACTAGAGGTTTAAACTGCCTTGAAGGACGAGACGGTACATTGAAGTTCACTTCACTTAGAAGAAATGGGCTGGAGAATGAACCATTTAGCAATATAATCATAAAAACAATTCCAAGCATTTCCCTCCGACTTGAAAGTGTGTGCAGATTAATGAGTTTTAAACGATTCGTATGGGGTGGCAGATTATACAAGGGATCCCAATGAAAATCTCTTAAGACAAAAAGTAAAAATTGTTTTTGAACTGATTCCAGGCGATCTACATGAACCTGGTAACGCGGGTTCCAAATTATAGAACCGTATTCAAGTATCGGCTGACTAATGTAGTGAAGAGGGTTTTAGTCCATAGTAACCCCCAGGTCAACAAAATCATACACTTGCTCAGGACTATAATTTTTAATTGTATAGGAAGCGGGCTGAGAAATTCCACGCGAAAAACCCATGTATTTACATTTTTTAAGGGTAAGTGGCATATAATTTAAATCGCACCAAGTAACTAGTGTATCTAGATCTGATTGTAGCTTATTTCTGTCTTCAAATGACGCGAATAACATGAAAAGCTTTACTTCGTCAGCATGCATTAACATTTTTGAAAATTTTATTATTGTAGAAATATCATTTATAAACAACAAGAACAGAATCGGGCCAAGATGGTTTCCTTGAGGAACTCCTGAAGAGACATAAATGACATCGGATACTAAATTTTTAAACACTAATCTTTGTGTCCTCTAACTAAGGTAAGAAGAGATCCAGCGATTGAGACCCGGCTGGAAGCCCAACTGATCGAGTTTATGAATAAGTAATGAGTGACAGACTTTGTGAAGGGCTTTGCTGAAATCCGTATAAATAACGTCGGTGTGCAGATTTTTTCTAAAGCCATTTGAAATAATTCGTAACTGTGGACTTTCCCTAACTGAACCCGTGTTGGCAGTTAGCCATCAAAGTAGAGATCGGACCCGTAAGTTGATTTGTAATAATAGCTTCAAACAATTTTGGGATGGCAGTAAGCTTTGCTATGCCACGATAGTTCTCTATAGAAGACCTACTCCCGCTTTTATGCAGCGGTAGAAGAAACGATTCTTTCCACGCAGTTGGAAAAACACCACCCCTTAGTGATAGATTGAACAAATTGGTAAGGGGTTGGTAAATATGGTTCGCACACTTTTTCAAGAAACATGTAGGAATCCTATCAGGACCGTATTTAAAAGATTCTTTTAAGGTTTTAATTGATTTTTTATACCAACAATTTCGTTGATTTACGGCCTGTACATTTTCAAGTATTCATGAAACGAGCTCAAGGCCAAGAATAATAATTTTTCACTTTTTGAATTTTTATGAAAATTATTATTGTTTTTACTTATTAATAATCATTTTAATTAATTATTAAAAGTTTTTTGATTGAATCAGATATGTTCTACGATATATGAGGTAAGTTAAAATCACCCAAAACAATAATTGAATCTGAAGCTTTAATCAAAAAGTTAATAGTTTTGAGCAGAAAAACATGTTGCATGTAGACTGAAAATCTGAAATCTGGAGGGATGTAGCAAACATGTAAGTACAGATCGCGGAGCGTATAGATGGAAGGTATTGTCGTTTGCTTTAAGTATTGCACCAAATTCATTTTCAAGAATGATGACCCTTGCATTTTCAGGAATACCACCTAATGTATCTTTTTTATATGTAGATGACGTTATCGTCATTGGCTGTAACGAATCGCATCACATAAAAAATTTGACTAAAGTATTCGACACCTATAGATTCTTAAACATAATCCAAATAAATGTAGTTTTCTCAGACCCGAATCGACATTCCTAGATCACAAATGTTTAGCTAAGGGTTTGTCGCCAGACGATTCGAAAATAGATGCAATTAGGAAATATACTAAGCCAACAGACAAAGACGTAGTAACACGCTTAGTTGCTTTTGCCAACAATCACAGACGCTTTATTCGCATCGCTGGCAGCACCTCTTAATAGATTGAGTAGGAAAAGAGTCGAATTTAACCGGGACAAAACATGTGAGGAAGCCTTTGATGCACTGAAAGCATCACTAATGTCACCGAAGGTTTTACTATACCCAGATTTTTCCAAACAGTTTATCATAACAGTAGATGCCTCCAAAACTGGATGTGGAGCAATACTCAGCCAAGAACAACAACGCAACGACTTACTTATATGCACTTTCTCGCATCAGCATTGGCGAAATAAAAGAAACATCCAAAAATAGATTGACAGTTCAAACAAGGGCTATGCGTAAGAAGAAAGGGAAATGCGGTTCCAGCAAAAACATTGACTCATGCGAAAACGTACAAACATCAAACGTTTATGATAGATTTACACACAACTTTTGAAAAAAATTAGGATCAGATCTGAAATATTTCATGATAAAAACAGTAAACAATTTTTAAGAATATGCGCGCATATGAAGCATAAAAGAACAATTTTCCCTGATTTCGAATTTTCTAACGAAATAAAGAACTTCGATCCTTTACTTTCGAGGCTAGAAAAAGAAGCCGGAAAACTCAAGATTGTGTAGATAGAATGGCCAAAAGACGATTTAATTTTCAAATACAATACAATTACAAGCTTTAAAGATAGAGGTAATAAAATTTTAAAAGATTTAACAATTATTTTACTTGATCCAATTGTAACAATTACGGAGCAACAAAAATTAAAATTATTAACAATATATCACAGTGATCCCATCTCTGGAGGTCACTGTGGAACGAAAAAACTATATGCCAAATTACGAAACAAATTTTATAGGAAAAACATGACAAGAGACATAGCAAGTTACGTTAAAAATTGCGAAAAATGTCTTTTGAATAAAGTAAAAATCAGAAATAAAGAAGAACTTGTTTTAACACCTAGTCCTTTTGACATTGTCGTCACGATAGGTCCACTACCTGAATCCACATACGGTAACAAGTTCGCAGTTGCTATGATTTGTGATATGACAAAATACCTGGTAACAGTGGCAGTACCAGACAAATCAGCAAAAACAGTAGCTTCAGCAATTTGCAGAGCCATCCCAACTTTTAAAAATAAAACATAATTTCTCAACCGCGTACCACCATGAAACCGTTGGTAAAATTGAGCGTAATCATAGTGTTTAACGAATATTTACGAGCATATTTAAATAAAACCATATCAGATTGGGACGTTTACCTTAAATAATTTTTGCACAATACAACAACGAATACGGTTTTTGATAACAAATTTACTCCTTTGTCAAACGAATTAGCTAAGGAAACAATTGATCCAATATATAACATCGAAAATTATGCAAAAGAAGTAAAGTGTAGAATGCCAAAAAGTTACCAATTAGCAAAAACTCTGATAAACAAACACAAAATAAGCAATTTTACGATAAAACAGCAAGACCGTTAACTATAAATTTAAATATTGTTTTTTTTTTATACAAACAATTTTTGTTGATTAAGTGTTCATACAAAGAGAACCAAGAAACAAACATGAAAACATTTGTCAAAGGCCTTATGCCGTAACAAAAATCGATAAGTAAATTAATATGAAAAAAAATACACAAAAATAGAATTATTAAGGTATGAACATTTTTATATATTAATTAACAAAACTAATTATTCACCACAAAATGTATATTGTAGTCTTTTTTAACTTTGAACTTATCAATTAACAAAAATCAATATTGAAAAAATAACAGGAACCAATTGATAAATATGCAAAACTTGTGCAAATATTACAACAAAAAAAAAACAACGACACAAAGCAAAGAATGCTAGTACATTGGTATATTTCATAATATTTTTATTAACTACTATTCATTACGCATGCCTAATTAACTAATATAAACAAACAAACAAAAATTTAATATTTTTTTACAGCATACTAGCGGACCCTCACCCGCTTCGCTGGGTGAAAGAAAAATAGAAATGAAAGGTGTTCTTTGTGCCACGCCCCCTTTTTACCTAACCCCTACTTTTATGCGCTAAAACGGTTTTGATATCCTATAGCTCTATAGCGATTTTCAGGTCCTTACCTTAGACCCTTTCACAGATATTCTGCATGAAAATTTAAGTTTGTATGGGAGGTGCCACGCCCCTTTTTCTGATAACCCCCCTTTTTTTGTGTGAAAATGGTTTTGATATCATATAGGCCTATACCAATTTTCAGGTCTCCACCTTGAACCCTTTCACAGATATTCTGCTTGAAAAATTTAGGTTGTATGGGAGGTGCCACACCCCTTTTTCTGATAACCCCCTTTTTATGTGTTTGAATGCTTTTGATATCATATAGGTCTATACCAATTTTCAGGTCCCTACCTTAAACCCCTTTAGAGATATTCACGTTGAAAATTTAAGATGGTATGGGAGGTACCACGCCCCCTTTTTCGATAACCCTCAGTTTTATGGGTGAGAATGGTGTTCTTATCCTATAGCTCTATACCAATTTTCATGTTCCTACCTTTAAACCCTTTTAAAGATATTCACCATGAAAAATTAAGTTTGTATGGGAGGTGCCACGCCCCCTTTTCTGATAACCCTCCTTTTTTTGTGTGAAAATGCTTTTGATATCATATAGGTCTATACCAATTTTCAGGTCTCCCTACCTTGAACCCTTTCACAGATATTCTGCTTGAAAAAATTAGTTTGTATGGGAGGTGTCACGCCCCCTTTTCTGATAACCCCCTTTTTAGTTATAAACCTTCTCCAAATGTGTCTCTTCAATGTGGCAAAGTTTGGTTAAAATCGGTTCAGCCATTATCCGTAAAGTACATCACAACGCGGAAAACGGCTAAATTTTTATATATATAGATTAGTAATATTTTTAAAATTTAAACCATAAATATATGTAAATAGGTAAGATGAATGAATACTCAAAATAAATTGCTCTGAGCAAACGATTGAGTGAAAAGGGAAGGAACACCCTAATAAAAAACATTCGTTCGCTCAAATCAATTTAACTAATGTCCAAGAAGAATCAGGCAAATTTGATCAACTTGACAAATTCTTCTTTTCTTATGGAAAGGTGGTGTAACATAACCGTTACGTTAGAATAAAATGCAACCCTTTAGGCAATTGGCACTACCATCAGCTGCTCCTGAATAGCGGTGCCAACTGCCTACAGGAATGCGCAACAGCTTGCAAGAGTGGCTGAAAAGCAACAGTAGTTGATTCACGACTTTTCAGCCCAAAGCGCCGGTGGTAGAAAAAAACTAAAATAAAGTGGCACAAATAAAAAGTGAAAATTAAACATTGTTATACTCGTACAAACTAAACTAAATGTTATCAAACTATTAAATAAAAAGTGAAAACATTATAAACAACTAAACAGAAGGACATTTTCCTGGGTTGTTGTACGTGCCGGCGCATCCAACACGAAAAATGGGTACCGCGTCAGGTACTGTTGTACCCCATGCAGAATGAGTACATTATACCATAAAATGTTTCAAGAAAGTTTAAAAATTTCTCCCTGCGAAATCAATTATAAAAAGAAGAAAATTAATTTTTCAGGCATGTTCTGCAATCTACTTTCACTCGGATTTGCTTGCTTTAACCAGCTAATTTATATAGGCTCAACACGCAATTTCACTCGAAAGTGAATTGCAGAACCTGCCTGTTTATAAATGTTTTCCAAGGGAAAAATTGCTATGAATAGCGACTTTATTTTTATGGCCCCTTCGGGTTAGGGGCTTAGAATATGCCCGAGGTAGGCATACCGGTCGTAAGAGGCGACTATTATGCACAAAGGTAATGACGTACAACTCGATGGTTGATCTACGGATATGATGCGTCTCACCTCTCATTACCCATCTTCTCCTTCCTTACGGAAGGAGGGGTGACATGATCTAGAAGGATTCACTGGCTAAATCGCTACCACGACAGTCAGGCAGTACCGAAAGGGAGTACCGGAGAGTACCGGGTTCAAATCCGCCCAAGGACTATTAATGCGACTACACTCCCCAAAACATATATATATCTGATGACTGAATTTTCAATAAAGTGGTTTTGCAATTTTCTTGTGCCGAAATGATTTATAATTTTTGATAAATCCTTCTTTCCTCCTCTCCTTATAGTTTTCTCTTTTCCTTTTCATACTCTTTTTTTGTAATTAATATATTTGTATATATTTTAATTTTATCACATTGTCCAATTTCAACATTTACTGGTTTCTCTTTTATTATGGAATGAAAACTAATATTATAAAATTCAATCGCTTTACTAATTTTATCTTTAATATTAAGAGCATTATATTCAATAGACACCATTCTTATTTTCTCAGTAATTGTATTATGCAATCTCTCTATATCTGCATTTCCTGTATGATTATTTGGTTTCACTAAATGCAACTCAATATTTTCATTCTTCAAATAATCCTTAATATTAATACTCTTAAATTCACTATCACAAATTAATTTCAGAAAATGCCCACGTTGAGATTTATAGTCTTAATTTTTCTATAATAGATTGATTGCTCCTTTCTTCTAATAGTGCGCCGTTGTAAATTTTGCAAATCTATCAATAAAAGTTAAAAAATTTTATTTGGACTTCGTATAAATATCCATATGCACAATTTGTTTAGTGTCGGTTGGTGTTTCTGTTAATTTAAATTTATTTTTAATTGGATTTCGATCATATTTCGCCCTACCACAAACTGAACAATTATTTATATATTTATGAATTAAAAGTTTTACATTTGGTATATAAATTAATCTTTTAAGTCCAGTGTAATTTTCAATTATTCATTTTTATGATAATTATGAACAAATGTATAGGCTTCATTTTCTGTTTCAGCATCTTAAGCATGGAATGAAAATCGAAAAAACTTTATACTATCAATTCCATCATACATTTCAATAATTTTATTTTGTAAAATAACAAAAACCGAGAGCACGCGGTAAGGCAGTTCTGCTGATAAAAGAGATCTGTCAAAAAATCCATTATGATCACATTACTAACTGTCAAATGGCGGAAGTGGTTCATGCATATGGTAAAGAAGAATAGAACTAGGAGTTTAGATGACATCAAAACCAGCGTATTGTTAGCTTAATGGTTAGCAATGCGTGCCAAAATTTCGCTGATGAAGAAGCTTAGCAGCTTCCGAATTGGATCTATAAGAAAAGCTGTGGCGGTTGTCTCTAAACATTTTTCCTACTCTATTCAATTAAAAAACTTTTAATAATTAATTAAAAATTATTAGTAAAAAATTAAAAAAAAACAATAATTTTCATAAAAATTCAAAAAGTTAAAAATTATTATTCTTGGCCTTGAGCTTGTTTCACGAATACTTGAAAATGTACAGGCCGTAAATCAACTAAAAATCGTTGGTATAAAAAGGCAATATTATATTTACTATTTTCCAATTCCGACTATATTCCAATTTTACCTTTAACAATATTTCGCCGTAATATGTTTTCTAAATCAGAAGAATTTGTAAAAAATTTAGTATTTTTATGTTTAATATCTACTTCCTTTTGTTTATTATCTGTTAATATTATTTGTGTTTTAAACCTATTAAGTACAGTATCTAATATATGAATATAGTTTTGTATATTTTCTTCTTGAGAATAAATTGTTTCCCTATCAGTGTTTGCATTATTAAACAGTGATTCAGAAGAAGCTGATAACACATTAATTTCATTTGTATTTGCATCTATCCTACTAAGAAAATCAGCTACTTGATTTTTCTTACCTTTAATATAGTTAAGTGTTATATTATATTCACTTAATTTAATTAACCATCTATAAATCTTGGATGCATAGCTTTACCCTGATACTTTACAAAAAGCCAACATAATGGTTGATGATCTGATAAAATGTCAAACTTTGCACCATAAAGATATGGCAAAAAATAACTAGTTGCCCAAACTATTGCTAAAAGTTCTTTTTCAGTTACTGAATAATTTTTCTCATGGTTATTTAAAGTTCTACTAGCATAACATATTGGATGTTGATTCTGTTGCAAAATAGCACCTATTGCATTAATACTTGCATGAGTAATTAATTGAAAAGGTTTACTAAAATCTGGATACTTAAGTACTGCTTCCTCTGTTAAAATAGTTTTTAACTTTTCAAAAGCATTTACATAATTAGAATCATTTAAATTAAGCTCAATGTCTTTTTCTTAAAAATTTTATAAATGGATATGCTACTCTAAAATAAAGTTTAATAAACTTGCGATAGTATACTTAAAAACGATTTAATTTGTTTAACTGCCTTCGGCATTTGAAGCTTTAATATTTGGTCAAACTTAGCAGGATTTGGTTCAACACCTTCAGTTGTTAAAACATGTCTTAAGTATAACGTTTCTTTTGCAAAAAATTTGCATTTATAAATTTGAATACGAAGGTTTGCCTCCTTCAATTTTGAAAACACTTTATTTATATCATTTACATGTTCCTGAAAACTAGTTGAAAAAACTAATATATCGTTCAAGATATACAACACAAATCTTATGTATTAAATCTTTTAACACAAAATTAATAAGCCTTTGAAAGGTTGCAGGAGCATTCTTTAATCCAATTGGCATACGAACGAATTCATAAAGTCCATAAGGAGTAGAAAAACCTGTTAAACGATCTTCCTCCTTAACAAGAATTTGATGAAATCCTTTCGCAACCTACCGTGGCCGTCCTAATTTATCTAAAAGGTTTTCTATATTTGGAATGGGAAATTTTTCATCTATCGTAATATTATTCAAAGCCCTATAATCTATAACAATTCTCCATTATTGTTCCCCACTATTATCCATCTTCTTCGGTACCATCCATAAAGGACTATTGTAAGGAGATTTACTCTCTTTAATGATTCCCTGATTCATCATAAAATCCATTTGGTTACAAATTTCTTTTTCATGTATTTGAGGATAATTATATAATTTGGAATATATTGGTTTATCAACACTTGTTTTAATTTCATGCTGAATAACATTTGTACTGCTAAGTGGTTGTCTTTCTATATAAATTAATTCTTTAAACGAAGCAAGGACATTTTTCACAGCTTCTTTTTCTTCATTATTAAGATCTCTACAAATTCTTTCAAGAACTTTCTTATCAAAATCGCAAATTCCAACTGATGAATTTCGTTATATGAATAAGGACATGATTGCAAAAATTTTATTGTATTACCATTTATAACTAAAGTTTCATTATTCATATCTATCACTGCTCTCATTGGTTTTAAAATATTTCGCCCTATTATTGCATCGATTTTTTCCCCTTAAAATCTGTTAACTTCCAAGACATTGTTCCCTCTTCATTTAATTCACTAGGTAATTTTGTAATAATTTCATATCTAATTATAGTCGAATATTAATGAATGCAAAGCAAATACTATTTTTAAGTAAAATTCTTTTATATTCAGGTAATTTTTCCTGAGTTAAAAGTGAAGTTGTTGAACCTGTATCAACTAATGCTCTCAATTTATTATTATTTATAGTTAATTCAATTATGGGTAGTGATTTTGTGAGGCTGTTAAATAAAAATGTTCATGTGAACATTTTAGTGATTCCTGATTTAATTGTCGCCGTTGTTGTATATGGTCTACTTCCGTATTATTATTACTGTTATTATATTTATTTCTAAATTGATCAAAATTTTTATTAGTATTTGAATTAGAATTCAAATTAGAGTAAAGATAAGCATTATTATTGTATTTACGATTATTATTAACATTATTATTATTATTAAAATTATATCTAATGGCATAATTTTGTTTATTATTACTATTATTCGGAAAATTACTATCGCCCCTATTCTGCATTTCGATTACGTTCTGAAATTGAAAGAAGAAGAGGAAGAGCTATAACTTTTCCTAAATCAGCTGTTTGCCTTGAAGTATCTGAAACTGGAACATAACAAAGCAAATATACACAAAAAAAAGGAACTACGATCGAAGTGTAGAATAGGCAGAATTGTACATTTCGAAGTTGAACTAAACGGAAACGGAACGCAGAATACCAAAGTTGCCAAACGAAGAAAATTTCGACCCAAGTCGAAATGCAGAATAAGGGTGTATAATTTTGTCTTTGATTCCCATGATTAAATTTATGTATACCTTGAATATCTCTAAAGGTTGAATTTGGATTCTGGTTAAAATTCGGATAATTATTTATTCTTTTGTTTAAGGAAACAGGATTATTTCTAAAATTACAAACCATTTTATTTTCACAATTTCTTACTAAACCCTCTCTATCAAGAAAATTTAAGGCATCTCTTAAATTAGTGAAATTCTTATTAACTATAATTGAAGCTAAATTTAAACAAATATTATTTAAAAATAATACTTTGTGCATTATGTGGACTAAATTCTATTGGCTTAGCTTCATCAAACTCATATTTTTCATTAATTTTACATAAAATTTCACACAATATTTTAAAATAATTTACTATACCAACATTTTTTATAGAAAACGCTTGTTGGTATAAACTATAACACGACTCTTTTACACCAAAATTATTTATTAAAATTCTTTTTGTAGCCTGAATTTGATGGGCATCCCTCACGATATCTATGAAAGTTGTAATGCCATTTTTATCTGTTTTTCAATTATCACCCTATTATTTTGTATATTGTGCTGTTCCTTGTTGTTCCTTATTGTTATTGTTGCTTGTTGTTATTCTTGATTTTCGCTGTTGTTTGTAGTTGCTTGCTGTTGCGGTTTGTAGTTTCTTGTTGTCGTTGTTTGTAATCCCTAGTAGTTTTTGCTTGTAATTGCTTGTTGTTTTCGTTCTTTCTTGTAGCCTTACCTTTTTATTTAATATTTGATTGTTGTTTTTTGTTAAAATCCTCTATTTTCATATATGAATTTGAATGTTGTTGTTGTTTTGCTGTTTTATATATTTGATATTAGATTGCACATAGTTAGTAGTAGCCTTTTCCTGATTTTATGTTTTATTTATTAACGTTGTTGTTTCTGCTTTAGTCTGACTTTTTTAAAATGTACTAAAATTCGCGGTTTTTTGGAAATAGATTAAACTTCAGTTTAAAATTCGCGTTGGTTCGAAGACTGCGCCAAATAAATTTTTATATAAATTCACATACACATATGTACATATTTATTATTAATAGAAAAATAACAAATGTGCATTACAAGAATATTTCTTTGAATGAAAATTTTTGATATAAAAATTTAAATTAGATTTTCTTTGAATATAAGAAAATATTTTTTGGTACAAAGTTGTTTAACAGTTCAGAGTATAAATTAATAATATTAATTGATATTAACATAATAATATAACTTGAGTTATGCCGTCGTACCTCTATTGCGCCTTCGGTGGGCGTATCTGCTGCGGTTCGCGTTGACGTAGGTGTCGCCTGTACGCGGATTAAAGTTTCTGTGGAGGACGTTGGCCTATGCGGGTGCGACGTGGTCTCAAGCGTTGTGGAGTGGTTAAAACCTACACATCCACAGCCTTCAGCCCACGACTCTCTCCTATGAAACGCACTGTCTTCCACTGCTTAAAACCTATCTACAATCGAGATGCGTTCCAATAGAAGCTCCGGTCGCAACCATAGCTCCGTGCTGACTGCCCTCGGTGCTGCTGTGCCGCTGTGTCGCTCCTTTATAGCTGATGTGTTTGGTGTTGCTAGCTCAGGTGGTAGCGTTGCCATGTTGATTTGTTCAACTTGTAGCGCTGTTTATGTTGCTGATACTTGCTTGTGTTCTGTTGTTATGTGTTATGCTGATAGGTGGTGTGTTTCGTAGTGCTGTGGTCGGTTTGTGTGGGTCAAATTTATGGTTTATATTTGGTCCTCACAGGACAAGTACCAAAACATTTAATTTTGATATGATGCCCTTTTTAGCGACGGAAGCAAATTTGTGGTGTTCGGTGAAAAAACCAGAAACAACAATTTGGAGTGCAAGAAATGCGGTGCTTGTCGAACCCAACGTAATATCCATAGTGATATATGAGGCCGCTGCTCTGTGATGGTGTCGAAGTGTATGGCTGCAGGTGGAATTGGTAATGTGACTTTCATAGAAAGTATAATTGTTAAAATATTGGACTTAATACTTATGTGTCTTTTTGACTTCTCCAAATTTGATTTCAACCATAATCTGTTATACATGAAGCTTAAATACTATTTCTGTTTTGATGGCACTTCAGGCAAGCTAATAACAAGTTACCTTAAGAATAGGTCCCAAGAAGTCAAATCTGATAATGTTTTATTGCACTCTCTCGCAGTCTATTTTTAAATATCTTTTCAGTGTGGTAGTATTTAAATGTTTACTCCTATGCTGATAACATACCGTTATACCTGGCCTAGTGTTTAAATAAATTGAAGTTGTTGTTGTTATTAACAGTGCTTCGCTCTGTTTAATGGGCACGATCACTACGAGAAACGTCACCAAGCTTTTCTAACGGAAGTCTAAGAAAAAGAGTAGTCTTAACAGGGTTGGACCAGGGTGTTATTAGTGTTAGAATAGAAGGTTAAATTGAACAGGTAAAGAGATGTTTAGTATCATGAGGGGGCATACCACATGCAGGGCAAGTATTTGGTATGGTGGGGTTAGTCTGGCTAAGTAAGAGTATATTTAACCTACTACAATATCCAGAACGAATTTGTGATAGCATAGCCTTAGTCTTTTTCGGATGGTCGCTCTCCTCTTCAGCTATTTCCGGTGGTTGATGGTTACGCAGCTCAAACGGCAGGGCAATGTGGTGCCGGATCTCATTATAGTGCTTACGGAGATGCTTCTTTATGTCTCTAGGAGGCGTTTGGAAGTCTGGGTTTGTGGCAATTCAATAAAAACAGTTCTGCGTGCTCGCAAATATTGAGCATTTTAGTATCTTGATGGAGGTGAGACTCAAATGACGTAAGAAGATAACCCGTGGCAGTTTGGTGAGTTTTGGGAAGTTACAAATTTCTCCAGTTTGTGTCAGAAAAATTGGGCGAAAATATAGGCGCAGCGTAATCAATCACCGGTCAGCCGATAACCTTATATATATACCAAAGTTTCTTTATATTTACCCCAAGTGCTGCCGGCAAGTGACTTGAGGATCTTATCGCGCCTCTGAACCTTTGAGGCCAGTCCGGTGGCATGACTAGCGAAGGTGAGGCGGTTGTCAAACGTTACACCCAAGATTTTGAGATGAGTGACAGCAGGTAGAGTTACACCATCTACGAGGACGTTTAACTCTTTCCTCATCTGCACATTAAAGTCGTAAGGGCAGTCGGCGTGGATTTGGTCGAAGATAGGATTAGATTTCGCTCGGTAAAGAAGATGGAAACGTCTCGAAGTTATCAATTGATCCTAGTACAGAAATCATCAATAAGATAACAATTGAGCCTAGTACAGAGTTCCTTAATGCAGCGCCCTTGCGTCGTCGAAGTACGATCCTTCCTCCGGTGGAGGAAGAAGCCTCGAAATATAGAAATTGAACAGAATAAGAGGATAGGGCACAACCCTGTGGCATCCTCGGTCTAATCCTTCGAAATTTACATGTTGTGTTCCTAAATGTTACTGACGCCTGCCGACCGCAGAGGGAGTTAGCGGTCCACCTTTTTAGGGTGGCAGAATGCGGTGACTCTTCCAGTCTTCTGGTTGACAGGTGCCAAAAGAACCCTCCTATTGTTTTTAGGATGGCCTGTTGCCATATATCTGGAATGACGAAGGTGGTTAGGGAGATGTTAAAAAAAGCCGGTAAATAACTGTCTCTCGTGGCCAAAGCGTTTCAACATCTTCATAGCAACACCGTCGATTCCGATTGATTTTGAGGGCTTACCCTTCAATATGGCAGTATTCACTATTACTCTATTCTATTTCTATTACTTTTTCTCTGATGAACCAACGCAAGCATGGTTTACTAAAGAACTGAAAGCTTTAAAAAATAAAAAGAACCGTTCATTCAAGCTATACAAGAAATCCGGTTTAAGCCAAGTTACTTAAAATACTCCATCCTACAGAAATACTTTGAACTGAATAAAAAATGTTACACTGCTTATATCTGTAAAATTAAAAAGAACCTTATATGTAACCCAAAGTCATTTTATGGTTTCGTAAACTCTAAACGTAATATAAGAGGGTTTCCTTCTGCCATGAAATTCTCTGTATACCCAGCGATAATCAAGATATTGCAAATTTCTTTGCCCAATTTTTTAAATCTAATTATTCTACTGCTTCCTTTTCTCGATCAAACAAATATCCATATCAGTTAAATGCAAACAACATCATTAATAGTCCTATAATTTCTCCTGCAAATGTTTTATTCTATCTGAAAACCTTAAAGGAATCATTTAAATGTGGCCCTGATATGATCCCGGCATGTTTTCTCAAAAATTGCGCTAACTACATTTACCAGCCTCTAACCGATCTATTTAATCTGTCTTTAAAAAGCGGCGTCTTTCCAACGGCTTGGAAAGAATCTTTCCTTATACCACTTTATAAGAGTGGGAGTAGGTCATCTGTAGATAACTACCGCGGAATCGCAAAGCTTTCCACTATTCCCAAATTATTTGAAGCCATTGTTACAAATCAGCTTACAACTTCTATATCCACATTGATTGCAAATTGCCAGCACGGCTTTTGTAAAGGTAAATCAACAAGTACAAACCTACTTATTCATAAACTTTTTCTACTGGGCTTTCAACCCAGTCTCACCCGCTGGATATCTTCTTTTCAGAACACAAAGAGTAGTTTTTCAGAATGCGCTATTTAATGTCATCGATGTATCTTCTGGAGTTCCTCAAGGTAGCCATCTTGGCCCGATTCTGTTCATTAAGGATATATCCAATACTATCAAGTTTTCAAAAATTTTGATGTACGCTGACGACGTTAAGATTTTTATGTCTTACTCGGTGAGCGAAAATAGAGCTTTACTTCAATCAGATCTTGATAGACTGAGTGCTTGGTGGGATCTAAACTACATGCCACTCAATCTTAAAAAATGTAAATATATGTGTTTTTCGCGTAGAAATACACAACCAACTTCCTACAACAGCTTCTATCAACAATCATAGTCTTTAACAAGTGCCTTCTTTTATGAACTTAGCTTCAATCTCCATATTAATGCAACTGTCAATAAATCTAGGGGTGTTTTATCATTCGTTAAGCAATGGTAGAAAAAATTTAGTGATCCGTACGAAACTAAAGCCCTTTTTACAACATTAGTAAGACCGATATTAGAATATAGCTCAATTTTTTTGGAATCCGAGCTACCAGGTCCCCGTTGATCGGTTAGAATCGGTTCCAAAGCAATTTTTACTTTTCGCGTTAAGAGATCTTTCTTGGGATTCCCTGTATAATTTGCCTCCCTATACTAATCGCTTGAAACTTATTAACCTTCTTACCCTTGCTAGTCGTAGAGAAATGCTCGGAATAATATTTATGATTAAATTATTAAACGGGTTGGTATCTAGCCAATTTTTGTTGGGAGAAGTAAACTTTAACATTCCTTTTCGGCCATCAGCTGATGAGTTTCCCTCTGTAGCTGAGCAGTTTTGGATCTCGATACTTAAAGAAAAAAGCCGTGCGTTATGCGGATGCGCCCTCGTGTCGGTTGGGCGGGATGGTGGGTTATCCGTTGGGAATTATTATTATTAAATGGCTTCCTTGACCACGGCGACAGTGACGGCAATGAGCGCTGTGTTGTGTCGGTGCTTGTGCGCCGATAGATGGCTCGTCTCTTGGCCTTATCAGCAGGTGGATGAATTATAAACTGTTGGCCAAGGTGTTGAAACCACTAAGCTTACTGAGCCATCATAGTCTAGTTGTACTATTCCATAATTAATTAGCGTAATCTAGGCTATGTTTCATTATCGCTGTTAGATTATGAAATTTATAAATGTTTTCCAAGGGAAAAATTGCTATGAATAGCGACTATATTTTTATGGCCCCTTCGGGTTAGGGGCTTAGAATATGCCCGAGGTAGGCATACCGGTCGTAAGAGGCGACTATTATGCACAAAGGTAATGACGTACAACTCGATGGTTGATCTACGGATATGATGCGTCTCACCTCTCATTACCCATCTTCTCCTTCCTTACGGAAGGAGGGGTGACATGATCTAGAAGGTTTCACTGGCTAAATAGCTACCACGACAGTCAGGCAGTACCGAAAGGGAGTACCGGAGAGTACCGGGTTCAAATCCGCCCAAGGACTATTAATTCGACTACACTCCCCAAAACATATATATATCTGATGACTGAATTTTCAATAAAGTGGTTTTGCAATTTTCTTGTATTTTTTTGTGCCGAAATGGTTTATAATTTTTGATAAATCCTTCTTTCCTCCTCTCCTTATAGTTTTCTCTTTTCCTTTTCATACTCTTTTTTTGTAATTAATATATTTGTATATATTTTAATTTTATCACATTGCCCAATTTCAACATTTATTGGTTTCTCTTTTATTATGGAATGAAAACTAATATTATAAAATTCAATCGCTTTACTAATTTTATCTTTAATATTAAGAGCATTATATTCAATAGACACCATTCTTATTTTCTCAGTAATTGTATTATGCAATCTCTCTATATCTGCATTTCCTGTATGATTATTTGGTTTCACTAAATGCAACTCAATATTTTCATTCTTCAAATAATCCTTAATATTAATACTCTTAAATTCACTATCACAAATTAATTTCAGAAAATGTCCACGTTGAGATTTATAGTCTTAATTTTTCTATAATAGATTGATTGCTCCTATCTTCTAATAGTGCGCCGTTGTAAATTTTGAAAATCTATCAATAAAAGTTAAAAAATTTTATTTGGACTTCGTATAAATATCCATATGCACAATTTGTTTAGTGTCGGTTGGTGTTTTGTGTTAATTTAAATTTATTTTTAATTGGATTTCGATCATATTTCGCCCTACCACAAACTGAACAATTATTTATATATTTATGAATTAAAAGTTTTAAATTTGGTATATGAATTAATCTTTTAAGTCCAGTGTAATTTTCAATTATTCATTTTTATGATAATTATGAACAAATGTATAGGCTTCATTTTCTGTTTCAGCATCTTTAGCATGGAATGAAAATCGAAAAAACTTTATACTATCAATTCCATCATACATTTCAATAACTTTATTTTGTAAAATAACAAAAACCGAGAGCACGCGGTAAGGCAGTTCTGCTGATAAAAGAGATCTGTCAAAAAATCCATTATGATCACATTACTAACTGTCAAATGGCGGAAGTGGTTCATGCATATGGTAAAGAAGAATAGAACTAGGAGTTTAGATGACATCAAAACCAGCGTATTGTTAGCTTAATGGTTAGCAATGCGTGCCAAAATTTCTCTGATGAAGAAGCTTAGCAGCTTCCGAATTGGATCTATAAGAAAAGCTGTGGCGGTTGTCTCTAAACATTTTTCCTACTCTATTCAATTAAAAAACTTTTAATAATTAATTAAAAATGATTAGTAAAAAATTAAAAAAAAACAATAATTTTCATAAAAATTCAAAAAGTTAAAAATTATTATTCTTGGCCTTGAGCTTGTTTCACGAATACTTGAAAATGTACAGGCCGTAAATCAACTAAAAATCGTTGGTATAAAAAAGCAATATTATATTTACTATTTTCCAATTCCGACTATATTCCAATTTTATCTTTAACAATATTTCGCCGTAATATGTTTTCTAAATCAGAAGAATTTGTAAAAAATTTAGTACTTTTATGTTTAATATCTACTTCCTTTTGTTTATTATCTGTTAATATTATTTGTGTTTTAAACCTATTAAGTACAGTATCTAATATATGAATATAGTTTTGTATATTTTCTTCTTGAGAATAAATTGTTTCTCTATCAGTGTTTGCATTATTAAACAGTGATTCAGAAGAAGCTGATAACACATTAATTTCATTTGTATTTGCATCTATCCTACTAAGAAAATCAGCTACTTGATTTTTCTTACCTTTAATATAGTTAAGTGTTATATTATATTCACTTAATTTAATTAACCATCTATAAATCTTGGATGCATAGCTTTACCCTGATACTTTACAAAAAGCCAACATAATGGTTGATGATCTGATAAAATGTCAAACTTTGAACCATAAAGATATGGCAAAAAATAACTAGTTGCCCAAACTATTGCTAAAAGTTCTTTTTCAGTTACTGAATAATTTTTCTCATGGTTATTTAAAGTTCTACTAGCATAACATATTGGATGTTGATTCTGTTGCAAAATAGCACCTATTGCATTAATACTTGCATGAGTAATTAATTGAAAAGGTTTACTAAAATCTGGATACTTAAGTACTGCTTCCTCTGTTAAAATAGTTTTTACTTTTCAAAAGCATTTACATAATTAGAATCATTTAAATTAAGCTCAATGTCTTTTTCTTAAAAATTTTATAAATGGATATCCTACTCTAAAATAATGATTAATAAACCTGCGATAGTATACTTAAAAACGATTTATTTTGTTTAACTGCCTTCGGCATTTGAAGCTTTAATATTTGGTCAAACTTAGCAGGATTTGGTTCAACACCTTCAGTTGTTAAAACATGTCTTAAGTATAACGTTTCTTTTGCAAAAAATTTGCATTTATAAATTTGAATACGAAGGTTTGCCTCCTTCAATTTTGAAAACACTTTATTTATATCATTTACATGTTCCTGAAAACTAGTTGAAAAAACTAATATATCGTTCAAGATATACAACACAAATCTTATGTATTAAATCTTTTAACACAAAATTAATAAGCCTTTGAAAGGTTGCAGGAGCATTCTTTAATCCAATTGGCATACGAACGAATTCATAAAGTCCATAAGGAGTAGAAAAACCTGTTAAACGATCTTCCTCCTTAACAAGAATTTGATGAAATTCTTTCGCAACCTACCGTGACCGTCCTAATTTATCTAAAAGGTTTTCTATATTTGGAATGGGAAATTTGTCATCTATCGTAATATTATTCAAAGCCCTATAATCTATAACAATTCTCCATTATTGTTCCCCACTATTATCCATCTTCTTCGGTACCATCCATAAAGGACTATTGTAAGGAGATTTACTCTCTTTAATGATTCCCTGATTCATCATAAAATCCATTTGGTTACAAATTTCTTTTTCATGTATTTGAGGATAATTATATAATTTGGAATATATTGGTTTATCAACACTTGTTTTAATTTCATGCTGAATAACATTTGTACTGCTAAGTGGTTGTCTTTCTATATAAATTAATTCTTTAAACGAAGCAAGGACATTTTTCACAGCTTCTTTTTCTTCATTATTAAGATCTCTACAAATTCTTTCAAGAACTTTCTTATCAAAATCGCAAATTCCAACTGATGAATTTCATTATATGAATAAGGACATGATTGCAAAAATTTTATTGTATTACCATTTATAACTAAAGTTTCATTATTCATATCTATCACTGCTCTCATTGGTTTTAAAATATTTCGCCCTATTATTGCATCGATTTTTTCCCCTTAAAATCTGTTAACTTCCAAGACATTGTTCCCTCTTCATTTAATTCACTAGGTAATTTTGTAATAATTTCATATCTAATTATAGTCGAATATTAATGAATGCAAAGCAAATACTATTTTTAAGTAAAATTCTTTTATATTCAGGTAATTTTTCCTGAGTTAAAAGTGAAGTTGTTGAACCTGTATCAACTAATGCTCTCAATTTATTATTATTTATAGTTAATTCAATTATGGGTAGTGATTTTGTGAGGCTGTTAAATAAAAATGTTCATGTGAACATTTTAGTGATTCCTGATTTAATTGTCGCCGTTACTGTTATTATATTTATTTCTAAATTGATCAAAATTTTTATTAGTATTTGAATTAGAATTCAAATTAGAGTAAAGATAAGCATTATTATTGTATTTAAGATTATTATTGTTAACATTATTATTATTATTAAAATTATATCTAATGGCATAATTTTGTTTATTATTACTATTATTCGGAAAATTACTATCGCCCCTATTCTGCATTTCGATTACGTTCCCGCTATACGCTCCGCCGAGATCGAAAGTAGGTATTCTGCGTTACGATTGAATTGAAAGAAGAAGAGGAAGAGCTATAACTTTTCCTAAATCAGCTGTTTGCCTTGAAGTATCTGAAACTGGAACATAACAAAGCAAATATACACAAAAAAAAAAGGAACTACGATCGAAGTGTAGAATAGGCAGAATTGTACATTTCGAAGTTGAACTAAACGGAAACGGAACGCAGAATACCAAAGTTGCCAAACGAAGAAAATTTCGACCCAAGTCGAAATGCAGAATAAGGGTGTATAATTTTGTCTTTGATTCCCATGATTAAATTTATGTATACCTTGAATATCTCTAAAGGTTGAATTTGGATTATTTATTCTTTTGTTTAAGGAAACAGGATTATTTCTAAAATTACAAACCAGTTTATTTTCACAATTTCTTACTAAACCCTCTCTATCAAGAAAATTTAAGGCATCTCTTAAATTAGTGAAATTCTTATTAACTATAATTGAAGCTAAATTTAAACTAATATTATTTAAAAATAATACTTTGTGCATTATGCGGACTAAATTCTATTGGGTTAGCTTCATCAAACTCATATTTTTCATTAATTTTACATAAAACTTCACACAATATTTTAAAATAATTTACTATACCAACATTTTTTATAGAAAACGCTTGTTGGTATAAACTATAACACGACTCTTTTACACCAAAATTATTTATTAAAATTCTTTTTGTAGCCTGAATTTAATGGGCATCCCTCACGATATCTATGAAAGTTGTAATGCCATTTTTATCTGTTTTTCAATTATCACCCTATTATTTTGTATATTGTGCTGTTCCTTGTTCCTTGTTGTTCCTTATTGTTATTGTTGCTTGTTGTTATTCTTGATTTTCGTTGTTGTTTGTAGTTGCTTGCTGTTGTGGTTTGTAATTTCTTGTTGTCGTTGTTTGTAATCCCTAGTAGTTTTTGCTTGTAATTGCTTGTTGTTTTCGTTCTTTCTTGTAGCCTTACCTTTTTATTTAATATTTGATTGTTGTTTTTTGTTAAAATCCTCTATTTTCATATATGAATTTGAATGTTGTTGTTGTTTTGCTGTTTTATATATTTGATATTAGATTGCACATAGTTAGTAGTAGCCTTTTCCTGATTTTATGTTTTATTTATTAACGTTGTTGTTTCTGCTTTAGTCTGACTTTTTTAAAATGTACTAAATTCGCGGTTTTTTGGAAATAGATTAAACTTCAGTTTAAAATTCGCGTTGGTTCGAAGACTGCGCCAAATAAATTTTTATATAAATTCACATACACATATGTATATATTTATTATTAATAGAAAAATAACAAATGTGCATTACAAGAATATTTCTTTGAATGAAAATTTTTGATATAAAAATTTAAATTAGATTTTCTTTGAATATAAGAAAATATTTTTTGGTACAAAGTTGTTTAACAGTTCAGAGTATAAATTAATAATATTAATTGATATTAACATAATAATATAACTTGAGTTATGCCGTCGTACCTCTATTGCGCCTTCGGTAGGCATATCTGCTGCAGTTCGCGTTGACGTAGGTGTCGCCTGTACGCGGATTAAAGTTTCTGTGGAGGACGTTGGCCTATGCGGGTGCGACGTGGTCTCAAGCGTTGTGGAGTGGTTAAAACCTACACATCCACAGCCTTCAGCCCACGACTCTCTCCTATGAAACGCACTGTCTTCCACTGCCTAAAACCTATCTACAATCGAGATGCGTTCCAATAGAAGCTCCGGTCGCAACCATAGCTCCGTGCTGACTGCCCTCGGTGCTGCTTTGCCGCTGTGTCGCTCCTTTATAGCTGATATGTTTGGTGTTGCTAGCTCAGGTGGTAGCGTTGCCATGTTGATTTGTTCAACTTGTAGCGCTGTTTATGTTGCTGATACTTGCTTGTGTTCTGTTGTTATGTGTTATGCTGATAGGTGGTGTGTTTCGTAGTGCTGTGGTCGGTTTTTGTGGGTCAAATTCTAAACCATGATTTGCGCCTCACAGGACAAGTACCAAAACATTTTATTTTGATATGATGCCCTTTTTAGCGACGGAAGCAAATTTGTGGTGTTCGGTGAAAAAACCAGAAACAACAATTTGGAGTGCAAGAAATGCGGTGCTTGTCGAACCCAACGTAATATCCATAGTGATATATGAGGCCGCTGCTCTGTGATGGTGTCGAAGTGTATGGCTGCAGGTGGAATTGGTAATGTGACTTTCATAGAAAGTATAATTGTTAAAATATTGGACTTAATACTTATGTGTCTTTTTGACTTCTCCAAATTTGATTTCAACCATAATCTGTTATACATGAAGCTTAAATACTATTTCTGTTTTGATGGCACTTCAGGCAAGCTAATAACAAGTTACCTTAAGGATAGGTCCCAAGAAGTCAAATCTGATAATGTTTTATTGCACTCTCTCGCAGTCTATTTTTAAATATCTTTTCAGTGTGGTAGTATTTAAATGTTTACTCCTATGCTGATAGCATACCGTTATACCTGGCCTAGTGTTTAAATAAATTGAAGTTGTTGTTGTTATTAACAGTGCTTCGCTCTGTTTAATGGGCACGATCACTACGAGAAACGTCACCAAGCTTTTCTAACGGAAGTCTAAGAAAAAGAGTAGTCTTAACAGGGTTGGACCAGGGTGTTATTAGTGTTAGAATAGAGGTTAAATTGAACAGGTAAAGAGATGTTTAGTATCATGAGGGGGCATACCACATGCAGGGCAAGTATTTGGTATGGTGGGGTTAGTCTGGCTAAGTAAGAGTATATTTAACCTACTACAATATCCAGAACGAATTTGTGATAGCATAGCCTTAGTCTTTTTCGGATGGTCGCTCTCCTCTTCAGCTATTTCCGGTGGTTGGTGGTTACGCAGATCAAACGGCAGGGCAATGTGGTGCCGGATCTCATTATAGTGCTTACGGAGATGCTTCTTTATGTCTCTAGGAGGCGTAGCTTCATCCAACAGATGTCGGTTTGGAAGTCTGGGTTTGTGGCAATTCAATAAAAACAGTTCTGCGTGCTCGCAAATATTGAGCATTTTAGTATCTTGATGGAGGTGAGACTCAAATGACGTAAGAAGATAACCCGTGGCAGTTTGATGAGTTTTGGGAAGTTACGAATTTCTCCAGTTTGTGTCAGAAAAATTGGGCGAAAATATAGGCGCAGCGTAATCAATCACCGGTCAGCCGATAACCTTATATATATACCAAAGTTTCTTTATATTTACCCCAAGTGCTGCCGGCAAGTGACTTGAGGATCTTATCGCGCCTCTGAACCTTTGAGGCCAGTCCGATGGCATGACTAGCGAAGGTGAGGCGGTTGTCAAACGTTACACCCAAGATTTTGAGATGAGTGACAGCAGGTAGAGTTACACCATCTACGAGGACGTTTCACTCTTTCCTCATCTGCACATTAAAGTCGTAAGGGCAGTCGGCGTGGATTTGGTCGAAGATAGGATTAGATTTCGCTCGGTAAAGAAGATGGAAACGTCTCGAAGTTATCAATTGATCCTAGTACAGAAATCATCAATAAGATAACAATTGAGCCTAGTACAGAGTTCCTCAATGCAGCGCCCTTGCGTCGTCGAAGTACGATCCTTCCTCCGGTGGAGGAGGAAGCCTCGAAATATAGAAATTGAACAGAATAAGAGGATAGGGCACAACCCTGTGGCATCCTCGGTCTAATCCTTCGAAATTTACATGTTGTGTTCCTAAATGTTACTGACGCCTGCCGACCGCAGAGGGAGTTAGCGGTCCACCTTTTTAGGGTGGCAGAATGCGGTGACTCTTCCAGTCTTCTGGTTGACAGGTGCCAAAAGAACCCTCCTATTGTTTTTAGGATGGCCTGTTGCCATATATCTGGAATGACGAAGGTGGTTAGGGAGATGTTAAAAAAAGCCGCTAAATAACTGTCTCTCGTGGCCAAAGCGTTTCAACATCTTCATAGCAACACCGTCGATTCCGATTGATTTTGAGGGCTTACCCTTCAATATGGCAGTATTCACTATTACTCTATTCTATTTCTATTACTTTTTCTCTGATGAACCAACGCAAGCATGGTTTACTAAAGAACTGAAAGCTTTAAAAAATAAAAAGAACCGTTCATTCAAGCTATACAAGAAATCCGGTTTAAGCCAAGTTACTTAAAATACTCCATCCTACAGAAATACTTTGAACTGAATAAAAAATGTTACACTGCTTATATCTGTAAAATTAAAAAGAACCTTATATGTAACCCAAAGTCATTTTATGGTTTCGTAAACTCTAAACGTAATATAAGAGGGTTTCCTTCTGCTATGAAATTCTCTGTATACCCAGCGATAATCAAGATATTGCAAATTTCTTTGCCCAATTTTTTAAATCTAATTATTCTACTGCTTCCTTTTCTCGATTAAACAAATATCCATATCAGTTAAATGCAAACAACATCATTAATAGTCCTATAATTTCTCCTGCAAATGTTTTATTCTATCTGAAAACCTTAAAGGAATCATTTAAATGTGGCCCTGATATGATCCCGGCATGCTTTCTCAAAAATTGCGCTAACTACATTTACCAGCCTCTAACCGATCTATTTAATCTGTCTTTAAAAAGCGGCGTCTTTCCAACGGCTTGGAAAGAATCTTTCCTTATACCACTTTATAAGAGTGGGAGTAGGTCATCTGTAGATAACTACCGCGGAATCGCAAAGCTTTCCACTATTCCCAAATTATTTGAAGCCATTGTTACAAATCAGCTTACAACTTCTATATCCACATTGATTGCAAATTGCCAGCACGGCTTTTGTAAAGGTAAATCAACAAGTACAAACCTACTTATTCATAAACTTTTTCTACTGGGCTTTCAACCCAGTCTCACCCGCTGGATATCTTCTTTTCAGAACACAAAGAGTAGTTTTTCAGAATGCGCTATTTAATGTCATCGATGTATCTTCTGGAGTTCCTCAAGGTAGCCATCTTGGCCCGATTCTGTTCATTAAGGATATATCCAATACTATCAAGTTTTCAAAAATTTTGATGTACGCTGACGACGTTAAGATTTTTATGTCTTACTCGGTGAGCGAAAATAGAGCTTTACTTCAATCAGATCTTGATAGACTGAGTGCTTGGTGGGATCTAAACTACATGCCACTCAATCTTAAAAAATGTAAATATATGTGTTTTTCGCGTAGAAATACACAACCAACTTCCTACAACAGCTTCTATCAACAATCATAGTCTTTAACAAGTGCCTTCTTTTATGAACTTAGCTTCAATCTCCATATTAATGCAACTGTCAATAAATCTAGGGGTGTTTTATCATTCGTTAAGCTATGGTAGAAAAAATTTAGTGATCCGTACGAAACTAAAGCCCTTTTTACAACATTAGTAAGACCGATATTAGAATATGGCTCAATTTTTTTGGAATCCGAGCTACCAGGTCCCCGTTGATCGGTTAGAATCGGTTCCAAAGCAATTTTTACTTTTCGCGTTAAGAGATCTTTCTTGGGATTCCCTGTATAATTTGCCTCCCTATACTAATCGCTTGAAACTTATTAACCTTCCTACCCTTGCTAGTCGTAGAGAAATGCTCGGAACAATATTTATGATTAAATTATTAAACGGGTTGGTATCTAGCCAATTTTTGTTGGGAGAAGTAAACTTTAACATTCCTTTTCGGCCATCAGCTGATGAGTTTCCCTCTGTAGCTGAGCAGTTTTGGATCTCGACACTTAAAAAAAAAGCCGTGCGTTAATCTCTATTAAGGCTGAATTACTAAATCGATTCAACTATAACGCACAAATATCCAGATACTTTTGGTTAAAGTCTAATGTATCTCTCCTCTTTCCAACTATTTTTCTCTTATAAAGTTTCACTACCTTTTCTCCAGCTGCTATTTATGTTATTTTATGTCAAGGTCGGATCACTTTATCCCCTATTCAAAAAAAAATTTCCGAGTTAAGGTTATTGGTTATTCACAAAATTTTTAATAACGATTAAAATTTCGACCATTATTCAAGCTTTGGTCATAAATCCTTTCTGGACATTTTTCGTATTGTTTTTGATACTTTTTCCGGGTAATTTCGGAAAAAACTCCCGCCATGACGCCGAAAAAATGACTCTGAAAAATCCGAATGATCCCTTACACAATTCCGAAATGTTCTTTTTACACAAACTGTATGTGACAGTTGTTTTTTTTGACAATTTTCTTTGTCAGGTATCAAAAACGAGCATCTTAATCTAAATATACCCTGCAGTCAACTGCTGAACTGGTTAGTAAACATTATATTTCATTAACTAGAGTTTCTTGGGTTTATTCATACCAGTCTGAGCGACCTCAACGTTTCCGCTATCATAAGTAACACGAGCGAGGAAGAAAACAGTTCAGAATTCGGACAGCAATCGTTCAGTTAAGACCGCCGTCCTACATTTTAATGTTCTGTTTAACTAATATTCTGAGTTTTCAAATATTCATTTATTTAAATTTTGTATTTTTATAAAGTACCATGACTATAAATGAGCTCGAGGCAAAGAATAATAATTTTCCTTTTTTATTTATGAAAATATCATTGTTTTTTTGTTTTCTTAATAATTATTTTTAATTAATTATTAGAAGTGTTTATTAGAATAGAATTGGAACATTTTAGAGAAAACCGCCATAGCTTTTCTTATAGATCCATTTCGGAAGCTGCTAGACTTTTTCATCGGCGAAATTTGGTCACGCTCTGCTAATCATTATCATTACCGTGTCAGCTAAAACCCTAGTTCTATTCACATTTACTATAACATTAATCTTGCACCGCCATCTGGCTTTGGCATGGATTGTGTTAGCAGTGTACACTTTTTTTATTTAAATTAAATATAAAACGTTCTTGTAAATAATTGTTTTTATAGTGAAATCATAATCCTTTTGAGATTTTCGTGCTTCAAATAGTACATTTGGGTTGCGGATGATGTACGCATGTCAACGAAATCACCCTTATTTTTTGTGATGTCGCTACTGAAAGAGAGGCGCAGCAGCGAAGGCACAATGAGAAAGCAGTGCTCAAAGGAAACCATAAACATAAAAGCAATATTGAATTGTTCTTATTTTTTGCAGGGTAGACTTATTGTGACTCGGAAATGCAGTTTTCATAAATAAAATAACAGTGAATCTCCAAAGGACTCGTTTAGAAGCTGCAACAACGAAAATGGCGAGCAGAGACACAAACTATAACAAGGTGGCTAAAAATAAAAAAAAAAAATTTTGTTATGCAAACTAAACTAAATGTTATCAAACTATTAAATAAAAAGTTAAAACATTATAAACAACTAAACAGAAGGAAATTTTCCTGGGTTGTTGTGCGTGTCGGCGCACCCAACACAAAAAATCGGTACCGCGTCAGGTACTGTTGCTACCCCATGCAGAATGAGTGCATTATACCATAAAATGTTTCAAGGAAGTTCAAAGATTTCTGCCTGTGAAATCAATTATAAAATTCATTGAAAAAAGGGATATTTAAAAAAGAAGAAAATTACTTTTTATAAATGTTTTACAAGGGCAAAAATGCAATGAATAGCGACTATATTTTTATTTAAATTTGTTTAAATTATTCAATATAGTAAAATAATATTTATTATGATAGACACATATACATATGATGACTGAATTTTCATTAAAGTGGTTTGTAATGTAATTTTGCAATTTTCGTGTATTTTTCAACCCAAAATGAACTAACCTACTATGAAATGGTACAGTAATTGGTATGATACTGATGCATAGGCTAACTAGTATGACGGCTGGTATGATACCGGTGTATGTACTGACTAGTATGTAAACTGGTATGATCATGATGTGTGGTATGGTGCTGATGCAGAAGACAGTTGCCATCTCGTAGGATATCGCCGTGTTAAAAATACCCGTTGCTAATGAGGAAAAATTACAGAACTCGAACTAGTTGACCCGGTTTGGCAAAAGAGTATTTGACTATCAAAAAAAATAACAGAATTGACTGCAGGGTATATACAATTCTATGCATATATTAATGAGTACTTTTTTCTTTTGCAGATGCTTGGTACCCAATCCATAAATAATACGTATAAGGATAATATCCACCACCGTGGATGCACAGAAACCGACTCCGGAGCGATCCATAAGTAATGAGGTGCAGCAATATGCATCACATCGACTGCACAACAAGCCAAGCCTAATGTTAAGGGCCATATAGAGCCTTTACGACCCCAATTTAAAAGATCTGCCCAGCGTGCACGTGTTGGATTGATTTCTTTTTTCAAACGGTGAGGGACTTTGTTTCGGGAGAGGGTTATTTGGATCAACCACTGGCATGGTTTGCTGGTGTCCCAACTCATTCTTTGCACCTTAAGTGGCGCGATGGCCCCTACGCTCGAATGGGTAATCTCTTGGTGGAAAAAACCTTTTGTAGTTACATTTCGGCAGAAGATGTGGCTTAAATGTATATGCAGAATATGTTGCACGTTGTCTGGGATTGGTAACCAAGAAACGGCGTGAATATTTTTTTTATCCATATCACTGTCGTTTTCTGAATTCGTTAAATAGTTCCTTCTATAACCAGCAGCTTGGTCGCTCTCGAATGCGTCATCACTATCGTCTCAACCATATAATCGAAATCATCATCATCATCATCAGTTGACATATTATCTAAATCATTGCCATCTTCCTCATCCATCACAGGTATATCTTGCAGAAACGAAAATAAAAACTCTTCAAGGACTGATATTTAATGCCAGACAATTATAATTTCGATGGAACTTGTGTCGCAAATTTTGCCAATGCCTACACTTCCAAAAAAGGTATGTTTGGGTATTCTTCTTTGTGTTTGTGTCCTTGTTCTATAGTTTAGTTCTTCCTAAATCGTTTTAAAGTGCACCTAAAAATCTAGTTAAAACCGAAATAAATGTCGTATTCTAAGACAGGTGTCATGCATAACAGGATTTTGAGATGATGAATTCCAAACAGGTAGTCGGAATGCAATAGCTGAAAACGAATCCGCGGTTTACTGTATTCCGGCTGCAAAGTTTCGTGGTATCGATGTAAGTAGCAAGGTGTTTGTGACAGACTTTCCCGATAAAATACTCTGTACAATATTCAAATCTCGACTCATGGAAGTATTATGCTTATCAAATGCAACCGCAAAAATCCTTGTACAAAATAGGATTTATTATAATTATTATTAAAAGTCAGAATCCGAGAAAAAATGTTACTTACAAACAAAAAAGTGCAAAATAGAATATCGTCCCAAATCAGGGAAGCCAGGCTACCAAGTAATGCTGAAATAGGGCCTTAAATTGTGAGGAATGCAAAAAAAATTGTTCGGAAAGTTCTATGACATTATCAGGGAACGGTAAGTGCCAGAACAATCCTTTGAGGATTACATTCAAATGGTCTTTTTGGGCGAGTACTTCGGAAAAAACCTCAAATATCTCAAATCAGCCGAACAAACCGCTAAAACTTTATCTAAAAGGACTGTGACGAAGCTTCTCCTATGCCCCGTTGCTTCTTCAATAATTGCCGGGGTATACTCGCCGTGTCCAGGGTTCGTTACAATAAATTTATAACTATGGGACTCCTTGCAGATCGCCTAATCTGTATTTAATTTATTACAAATCTTAATTCTATAAATTCAACTGTACTTCATTTATCTTGACGTATCTATTTCCAGTGGTGAGGTAACGGTCCGGCCGTGTTCCGTTAGCGCTCGGCCTCAATGTGCTCTGGCGCTCAGCTGCACCTCGCGTCGGCGTAGTTCTGCTGTGCCTAGTGTCGTCGTATCTCTGCTGCGGGGCGTGTTCTGGTGCATCTCTGTTGCTCCGTGTGTTGGCGTATCTATGCTATCTTGCGTTATGTCGCCGCATCTCTGCTGCGCCGTGCGAAATAAATTTTTATATAAATTCACATACACATATGTATATATTTATTATTAACAGAAAAATAACAAATGTGCATTACAAGAATATTTCTTTGAATGGAAATTTTTGATGTAAAAATTGAAATATGAAATTAGATTTTCTTTGAATATCAGAAAATATGTTTTGGTACAAAGTTGTTTAACAGTTCAGGGTATAAATTAATTATATTATTTAATATTAACATAATAATATAACTTCTCCCTCATTTAAACTAAGATACCACTGTATCTTAATTACTTATAATTAGCTATTTTTAAACAATACATATTATTTTTCATTTCTCAAATTCATAATAAACCTATAATGGAACATTAAACATTTGAACAAATGAATCCTCAATTTCTTTTGTATCAATGATGCCTTCAAATTTAAATTTTCTTTTTATATTTGAGCGATGTATATTTTCGAAGTTATAAATTTATATTTTGGTTCTTGTTTGTGCCGAAATGATTTATAATTTTTGATAAATCCTTCTTTCCTCCTCTCCTTATAGTTTTCTCTTTTCCTTTTCGTACTCTTTTTTTTAATTAATATATTTGTATATATTTTAATTTTATCACATTGTCCAATTTCAACATTTATTGGTTTCTCTTTTATTATGGAATGAAAACTATTATTATAAAATTCAATTGCTTTACTTATTTTATCTTTAATATTAAGAGCATTATATTCAATAGACACCATTCTTATTTTCTCAGTAATTGTATTATGCAATCTCTCTATATCTGCATTTCCTGTATGATTATTTGGTTTCACTAAATGCAACTCAATATTTTCATTCTTCAAATAATCCTTAATATTAATACTCTTAAATTCATTATCACAAATTAATTTCAGAAAATGTCCACGTTGAGATTTATAAAGTCTTAATTTTTCTATAATAGATTGATTCCTCCTATCTTCTAATAATGCGCCGTTGCAAATTTTGAAAATCTATCAATAAAAGTTAAAAAATTTTATTTGGATGTCGGTTGGTGTTTCTGTTAATTTAAATTTATTTTTAATTGGATTTCGATCATATTTCGCCCTACCACAAACTGAACAATTGTTTATATATTTATGAATGAAAAGTTTTAAATTTGGTATATAAATTAATCTTTTAAGTCCAGTGTAATTTTCAATTATTCCTGTATGCCCGGTTTCATTTTTATGATAATTATGAACAAATGTATAGGCTTTATTTTCTGTTTCAGCAGAATGAAAATCGAAAAAACTTTATATTATCAATTCCATCATACATTTCAATAATTTTATTTTGTAAAATAACAAAAACCGAGAGCACGCGGTAAGGCAGTTCTGCTGATAAAAGAGATCTGTCAAAAAATCCATTATGATCACATTACTAACTGTCAAATGGCGGAAGTGGTTCATGCATATGGTAAAGAAGAATAGAACTAGGAGTTTAGATGACATCAAAACCAGCGTATTGTTAGCTTAATGGTTAGCAATGCGTGCCAAGATTTCTCTGATGAAGAAGCTTAGCAGCTTCCGAATTGGATCTATAAGAAAAGCTGTGGCGGTTGTCTCTAAACATCTTTCCTACTCTATTCAATTAAAAAACTTTTAATAATTAATTAAAAATGATTAGTAAAAAATTAAAAAAAACAATAATTTTCATAAAAATTCAAAAAGTTAAAAATTATTATTCTTGGCCTTGAGCTTGTTTCACGAATACTTGAAAATGTACAGGCCGTAAATCAACAAAAAATTGTTGGTATAAAAAAGCAATATTATATTTACTATTTTCCAATTCCGACTATATTCCAATTTTACCTTTAACAATATTTCGCCGTAATATGTTTTCTAAATCAGAAGAATTTATAAAAAATTTAGTATTTTTATGTTTAATATCTACTTCCTTTTGTTTATTATCTGTTAATATTATTTGTGTTTTAAACCTATTAAGTACAGTATCTAATATATGAATATAGTTTTGTATATTTTCTTCTTGAGAATAAATTGTTTCTCTATCAGTGTTTGCATTATTAAACAGTGATTCAGAAGAAGCTGATAACACATTAATTTCATTTGTATTTGCATCTATCCTACTAAGAAAATCAGCTACTTGATTTTTCTTACCTTTAATATAGTTAAGTGTTATATTATATTCACTTAATTTAATTAACCATCTATAAATCTTGGATGCATAGCTTTACCCTGATACTTTACAAAAAGCCAACATAATGGTTGATGATCTGATAAAATGTCAAACTTTGCACCATAAAGATATGGCAAAAAATAACTAGTTGCCCAAACTATTGCTAAAAGTTCTTTTTCAGTTACTGAATAATTTTTCTCATGGTTATTTAAAGTTCTACTAGCATAACATATTGGATGTTGATTCTGTTGCAAAATAGCACCTATTGCATTAATACTTGCATGAGTAATTAATTGAAAAGGTTTACTAAAATCTGGATACTTAAGTACTGCTTCCTCTGTTAAAATAGTTTTTAACTTTTCAAAAGCATTTACATAATTAGAATCATTTAAATTAAGCTCAATGTCTTTTTCTTAAAAATTTTATAAATGGATATGCTACTCTAAAATAAAGTTTAATAAACTTGCGATAGTATACTTAAAAACGATTTAATTTGTTTAACTGCCTTCGGCATTTGAAGCTTTAATATTTGGTCAAACTTAGCAGGATTTGGTTCAACACCTTCAGTTGTTAAAACATGTCTTAAGTATAACGTTTCTTTTGCAAAAAATTTGCATTTATAAATTTGAATACGAAGGTTTGCCTCCTTCAATTTTGAAAACACTTTATTTTTAAATCATTTACATGTTCCTGAAAACTAGTTGAAAAAACTAATATATCGTTCAAGATATACAACACAAATCTTATGTATTAAATCTTTTAACACAAAATTAATAAGCCTTTGAAAGGTTGCAGGAGCATTCTTTAATCCAATTGGCATACGAACGAATTCATAAAGTCCATAAGGAGTAGAAAAACCTGTTAAACGATCTTCCTCCTTAACAAGAATTTGATGAAATCCTTTCGCAACCTACCGTGGCCGTCCTAATTTATCTAAAAGGTTTTCTATATTTGGAATGGGAAATTTGTCATCTATCGTAATATTATTCAAAGCCCTATAATCTATAACAATTCTCCATTATTGTTCCCCACTATTATCCATCTTCTTCGGTACCATCCATAAAGGACTATTGTAAGGAGATTTACTCTCTTTAATGATTCCCTGATTCATCATAAAATCCATTTGGTTACAAATTTCTTTTTCATGTATTTGAGGATAATTATATAATTTGGAATATATTGGTTTATCAACACTTGTTTTAATTTCATGCTGAATAACATTTGTACTGCTAAGTGGTTGTCTTTCTATATAAATTAATTCTTTAAACGAAGCAAGGACATTTTTCACAGCTTCTTTTTCTTCATTATTAAGATCTCTACAAATTCTTTCAAGAACTTTCTTATCAAAATCGCAAATTCCAACTGATGAATTTCATTATATGAATAAGGACATGATTGCAAAAATTTTATTGTATTACCATTTATAACTAAAGTTTCATTATTCATATCTATCACTGCTCTCATTGGTTTTAAAATATTTCGCCCTATTATTGCATCGATTTTTTCCCCTTAAAATCTGTTAACTTCCAAGACATTGTTCCCTCTTCATTTAATTCACTAGGTAATTTTGTAATAATTTCATATCTAATTATAGTCGAATATTAATGAATGCAAAGCAAATACTATTTTTAAGTAAAATTCTTTTATATTCAGGTAATTTTTCCTGAGTTAAAAGTGAAGTTGTTGAACCTGTATCAACTAATGCTCTCAATTTATTATTATTTATAGTTAATTCAATTATGGGTAGTGATTTTGTGAGGCTGTTAAATAAAAATGTTCATGTGAACATTTTAGTGATTCCTGATTTAATTGTCGCCGTTGTTGTATATGGTCTACTTCCGTATTATTATTACTGTTATTATATTTATTTCTAAATTGATCAAAATTTTTATTAGTATTTGAATTAGAATTCAAATTAGAGTAAAGATAAGCATTATTATTGTATTTAAGATTATTATTAACATTATTATTATTATTAAAATTATATCTAATGGCATAATTTTGTTTATTATTACTATTATTCGGAAAATTACTATCGCCCCTATTCTGCATTTCGATTACGTTCTGAAATTGAAAGAAGAAGAGGAAGAGCTATAACTTTTCCTAAATCAGCTGTTTGCCTTGAAGTATCTGAAACTGGAACATAACAAAGCAAATATACACAAAAAAAAAGGAACTACGATCGAAGTGTAGAATAGGCAGAATTGTACATTTCGAAGTTGAACTAAACGGAAACGGAACGCAGAATACCAAAGTTGCCAAACGAAGAAAATTTCGACCCAAGTCGAAATGCAGAATAAGGGTGTATAATTTTGTCTTTGATTCCCATGATTAAATTTATGTATACCTTGAATATCTCTAAAGGTTGAATTTGGATTCTGGTTAAAATTCGGATAATTATTTATTCTTTTGTTTAAGGAAACAGGATTATTTCTAAAATTACAAACCATTTTATTTTCACAATTTCTTACTAAACCCTCTCTATCAAGAAAATTTAAGGCATCTATTAAATTAGTGAAATTCTTATTAACTATAATTGAAGCTAAATTTAAACAAATATTATTTAAAAATAATACTTTGTGCATTATGCGGACTAAATTCTATTGGCTTAGCTTCATCAAACTCATATTTTTCATTAATTTTACATAAAATTTCACACAATATTTTAAAATAATTTACTATACCAACATTTTTTATAGAAAACGCTTGTTGGTATAAACTATAACACGACTCTTTTACACCAAAATTATTTATTAAAATTCTTTTTGTAGCCTGAATTTGATGGGCATCCCTCACGATATCTATGAAAGTTGTAATGCCATTTTTATCTGTTTTTCAATTATCACCCTATTATTTTGTATATTGTGCTGTTCCTTGTTGTTCCTTATTGTTATTGTTGCTTGTTGTTATTCTTGATTTTCGCTGTTGTTTGTAGTTGCTTGCTGTTGCGGTTTGTAGTTTCTTGTTGTCGTTGTTTGTAATCCCTAGTAGTTTTTGCTTGTAATTGCTTGTTGTTTTCGTTCTTTCTTGTAGCCTTACCTTTTTATTTAATATTTGATTGTTGTTTTTTGTTAAAATCCTCTATTTTCATATATGAATTTGAATGTTGTTGTTGTTTTGCTGTTTTATATATTTGATATTAGATTGCACATAGTTAGTAGTAGCCTTTTCCTGATTTTATGTTTTATTTATTAACGTTGTTGTTTCTGCTTTAGTCTGACTTTTTTAAAATGTACTAAAATTCGCGGTTTTTTGGAAATAGATTAAACTTCAGTTTAAAATTCGCGTTGGTTCGAAGACTGCGCCAAATAAATTTTTATATAAATTCACATACACATATGTATATATTTATTATTAATAGAAAAATAACAAATGTGCATTACAAGAATATTTCTTTGAATGAAAATTTTTGATATAAAAATTTAAATTAGATTTTCTTTGAATATAAGAAAATATTTTTTGGTACAAAGTTGTTTAACAGTTCAGAGTATAAATTAATAATATTAATTGATATTAACATAATAATATAACTTGAGTTATGCCGTCGTACCTCTATTGCGCCTTCGGTGGGCGTATCTGCTGCGGTTCGCGTTGACGTAGGTGTCGCCTGTACGCGGATTAAAGTTTCTGTGGAGGACGTTGGCCTATGCGGGTGCGACGTGGTCTCAAGCGTTGTGGAGTGGTTAAAACCTACACATCCACAGCCTTCAGCCCACGACTCTCTCCTATGAAACGCACTGTCTTCCACTGCCTAAAACCTATCTACAATCGAGATGCGTTCCAATAGAAGCTCCGGTCGCAACCATAGCTCCGTGCTGACTGCCCTCGGTGCTGCTTTGCCGCTGTGTCGCTCCTTTATAGCTGATATGTTTGGTGTTGCTAGCTCAGGTGGTAGCGTTGCCATGTTGATTTGTTCAACTTGTAGCGCTGTTTATGTTGCTGATACTTGCTTGTGTTCTGTTGTTATGTGTAATGCTGATAGGTGGTGTGTTTCGTAGTGCTGTGGTCGGTTTTTGTGGGTCAAATTCTAAACCATGATTTGCGCCTCACAGGACAAGTACCAAAACATTTTATTTTGATATGATGCCCTTTTTAGCGACGGAAGCAAATTTGTGGTGTTCGGTGAAAAAACCAGAAACAACAATTTGGAGTGCAAGAAATGCGGTGCTTGTCGAACCCAACGTAATATCCATAGTGATATATGAGGCCGCTGCTCTGTGATGGTGTCGAAGTGTATGGCTGCAGGTGGAATTGGTAATGTGACTTTCATAGAAAGTATAATTGTTAAAATATTGGACTTAATACTTATGTGTCTTTTTGACTTCTCCAAATTTGATTTCAACCATAATCTGTTATACATGAAGCTTAAATACTATTTCTGTTTTGATGGCACTTCAGGCAAGCTAATAACAAGTTACCTTAAGGATAGGTCCCAAGAAGTCAAATCTGATAATGTTTTATTGCACTCTCTCGCAGTCTATTTTTAAATATCTTTTCAGTGTGGTAGTATTTAAATGTTTACTCCTATGCTGATAGCATACCGTTATACCTGGCCTAGTGTTTAAATAAATTGAAGTTGTTGTTGTTATTAACAGTGCTTCGCTCTGTTTAATGGGCACGATCACTACGAGAAACGTCACCAAGCTTTTCTAACGGAAGTCTAAGAAAAAGAGTAGTCTTAACAGGGTTGGACCAGGGTGTTATTAGTGTTAGAATAGAAGGTTAAATTGAACAGGTAAAGAGATGTTTAGTATCATGAGGGGGCATACCACATGCAGGGCAAGTATTTGGTATGGTGGGGTTAGTCTGGCTAAGTAAGAGTATATTTAACCTACTACAATATCCAGAACGAATTTGTGATAGCATAGCCTTAGTCTTTTTCGGATGGTCGCTCTCCTCTTCAGCTATTTCCGGTGGTTGGTGGTTACGCAGATCAAACGGCAGGGCAATGTGGTGCCGGATCTCATTATAGTGCTTACGGAGATGCTTCTTTATGTCTCTAGGAGGCGTAGCTTCATCCAACAGATGTCGGTTTGGAAGTCTGGGTTTGTGGCAATTCAATAAAAACAGTTCTGCGTGCTCGCAAATATTGAGCATTTTAGTATCTTGATGAAGGTGAGACTCAAATGACGTAAGAAGATAACCCGTGGCAGTTTGATGAGTTTTGGGAAGTTACGAATTTCTCCAGTTTGTGTCAGAAAAATTGGGCGAAAATATAGGCGCAGCGTAATCAATCACCGGTCAGCCGATAACCTTATATATATACCAAAGTTTCTTTATATTTACCCCAAGTACTGCCGGCAAGTGACTTGAGGATCTTATCGCGCCTCTGAACCTTTGAGGCCAGTCCGGTGGCATGACTAGCGAAGGTGAGGCCGTTGTCAAACGTTACACCCAAGATTTTGAGATGAGTGACAGCAGGTAGAGTTACACCATCTACGAGGACGTTTCACTCTTTCCTCATCTGCACATTAAAGTCGTAAGGGCAGTCGGCGTGGATTTGGTCGAAGATAGGATTAGATTTCGCTCGGTAAAGAAGATGGAAACGTCTCGAAGTTATCAATTGATCCTAGTACAGAAATCATCAATAAGATAACAATTGAGCCTAGTACAGAGTTCCTCAATGCAGCGCCCTTGCGTCGTCGAAGTACGATCCTTCCTCCGGTGGAGGAGGAAGCCTCGAAATATAGAAATTGAACAGAATAAGAGGATAGGGCACAACCCTGTGGCATCCTCGGTCTAATCCTTCGAAATTTACATGTTGTGTTCCTAAATGTTACTGACGCCTGCCGACCGCAGAGGGAGTTAGCGGTCCACCTTTTTAGGGTGGCAGAATGCGGTGACTCTTCCAGTCTTCTGGTTGACAGGTGCCAAAAGAACCCTCCTATTGTTTTTAGGATGGCCTGTTGCCATATATCTGGAATGACGAAGGTGGTTAGGGAGATGTTAAAAAAAGCCGCTAAATAACTGTCTCTCGTGGCCAAAGCGTTTCAACATCTTCATAGCAACACCGTCGATTCCGATTGATTTTGAGGGCTTACCCTTCAATATGGCAGTATTCACTATTACTCATATCATATCAGATTGGGACGTTTACCTTAAATAATTTTTGCACAATACAACAACGAATACGGTTTTTGATAACAAATTTACTCCATTTGAGTTAGTATTTGGTAAAAAGGCAACTTTGTCAAACGAATTAGCTAAGGAAACAATTGATCCAATATATAACATCGAAAATTATGCAAAAGTAGTAAAGTGTAGAATGCCAAAAAGTTACCAATTAGCAAAAACTCTGATAAACTAACACAAAATAAGCAATTTTACGATAAAACAGCAAGACCGTTAACTATAAATTTAAATATTGTTTTTTTTTTATACAAACAATTTTTGTTGATTAAATGTTCATACAAAGAGAACCAAGAAACAAACATGAAAACATTTGTCAAAGGCCTTATGCCGTAACAAAAATCGATAAGTAAATTAATATGAAAAAAAATACACAAAAATAGAATTATTAAGGTATGAACATTTTTATATATTAATTAACAAAACTAATTATTCACCACAAAATGTATATTGTAGTCTTTTTTTAATTTGAACTTATCAATTAACAAAAATCAATATTGAAAAAATAACAGGAACCAATTGATAAATATGCAAAACTTGTGCAAATATTACAACAAAAAAAAAAACAACGACACAAAGCAAAGAATGCTAGTACATTGGTATATTTCATAATATTTTTATTAACTACTATTCATTACGCATGCCTAATTAACTAATATAAACAAACAAACAAAAATTTAATATTTTTTTACAGCATACTAGCGGACCCTCACCCGCTTCGCTGGGTGAAAGAAAAATAGAAATGAAAGGTGTTCTTTGTGGCACGCCCCCTTTTTACCTAACCCCTGCTTTTATGCGCTAAAACGGTTTTGATATCCTATAGCTCTATAGCGATTTTCAGGTCCTTACCTTAGACCCTTTCACAGATATTCTGCATGAAAATTTAAGTTTGTATGGGAGGTGCCACGCCCCTTTTTCTGATAACCCCCCTTTTTTTGTGTGAAAATGGTTTTGATATCATATAGGCCTATACCAATTTTCAGGTCTCCACCTTGAACCCTTTCACAGATATTCTGCTTGAAAAATTTAGTTTGTATGGGAGGTGCCACACCCCTTTTTCTGATAACCCCCTTTTTATGTGTTTGAATGCTTTTGATATCATATAGGTCTATACCAATTTTCAGGTCCCTACCTTAAACCCCTTTAGAGATATTCACGTTGAAAATTTAAGATGGTATGGGAGGTACCACGCCCCCTTTTTCGATATCCCCCAGTTTTATGGGTGAGAATGGTGTTCTTATCCTATAGCTCTATACCAATTTTCATGTTCCTACCTTTAAACCCTTTTAAAGATATTCACCATGAAAAATTAAGTTTGTATGGGAGGTGCCACGCCCCCTTTTCTGATAACCCTCCTTTTTTTGTATGAAAATGCTTTTGATATCATATAGGTCTATACCAATTTTCAGGTCTCCCTACCTTGAACCCTTTCACAGATATTCTGCTTGAAAAAATTAGTTTGTATGGGAGGTGTCACGCCCCCTTTTCTGATAACCCCCTTTTTAGTTATAAACCTTCTCCAAATGTGTCTCTTCAATGTGGCAAAGTTTGGTTAAAATCGGTTCAGCCATTATCCGTAAAGTACATCACAACGCGGAAAACGGCTAAATTTTTATATATATAGATTAGTAATATTTTTAAAATTTAAACCATAAATATATGTAAATAGGTAAGATGAATGAATACTCAAAATAAATTGCTCTGAGCAAACGATTGAGTGAAAAGGGAAGGAACACCCTAATAAAAAACATTCGTTCGCTCAAATCAATTTAACTAATGTCCAAGAAGAATCAGGCAAATTTGATCAACTTGACAAATTCTTCTTTTCTTATGGAAAGGTGGTGTAACATAACCGTTACGTTAGAATAAAATGCAACCCTTTAGGCAATTGGCACTACCATCAGCTGCTGCTGAATAGCGGTGCCAACTGCCTACAGGAATGCGCAACAGCTTGCAAGAGTGGCTGAAAAGCAACAGTAGTTGATTCACGACTTTTCAGCCCAAAGCGCCGGTGGTAGAAAAAAACTAAAATAAAGTGGCACAAATAAAAAGTGAAAATTAAACATTGTTATACTCGTACAAACTAAACTAAATGTTATCAAACTATTAAATAAAAAGTGAAAACATTATAAACAACTAAACAGAAGGACATTTTCCTGGGTTGTTGTACGTGCCGGCGCATCCAACACGAAAAATGGGTACCGCGTCAGGTACTGTTGTACCCCATGCAGAATGAGTACATTATACCATAAAATGTTTCAAGAAAGTTTAAAAATTTCTCCCTGCGAAATCAATTATAAAAAGAAGAAAATTAATTTTTCAGGCATGTTCTGCAATCTACTTTCACTCGGATTTGCTTGCTTTAACCAGCTAATTTATATAGGCTCAACACGCAATTTCACTCGAAAGTGAATTGCAGAACCTGCCTGTTTATAAATGTTTTCCAAGGGAAAAATTGCTATGAATAGCGACTTTATTTTTATGGCCCCTTCGGGTTAGGGGCTTAGAATATGCCCGAGGTAGGCATACCGGTCGTAAGAGGCGACTATTATGCACAAAGGTAATGACGTACAACTCGATGGTTGATGTACGGATATGATGCGTCTCACCTCTCATTACCCATCTTCTCCTTCCTTACGGAAGGAGGGGTGACATGATCTAGAAGGTTTCACTGGCTAAATCGCTACCACGACAGTCAGGCAGTACCGAAAGGGAGTACCGGAGAGTACCGGGTTCAAATCCGCCCAAGGACTATTAATTCGACTACACTCCCCAAAACATATATATATCTGATGACTGAATTTTCAATAAAGTGGTTTTGCAATTTTCTTGTATTTTTTGTGCCGAAATGATTTATAATTTTTGATAAATCCTTCTTTCCTCCTCTCCTTATAGTTTTCTCTTTTCCTTTTCATACTCTTTTTTTTTGTAATTAATATATTTGTATATATTTTAATTTTATCACATTGTCCAATTTCAACATTTATTGGTTTCTCTTTTATTATGGAATGAAAACTAATATTATAAAATTCAATCGCTTTACTAATTTTATCTTTAATATTAAGATTCAATAGACACCATTCTTATTTTCTCAGTAATTGTATTATGCAATCTCTCTATATCTGCATTTCCTGTATGATTATTTGGTTTCACTAAATGCAACTCAATATTTTCATTCTTCAAATAATCCTTAATATTAATACTCTTAAATTCACTATCACAAATTAATTTCAGAAAATGCCCACGTTGAGATTTATAGTCTTAATTTTTCTATAATAGATTGATTGCTCCTTTCTTCTAATAGTGCGCCGTTGTAAATTTTGCAAATCTATCAATAAAAGTTAAAAAATTTTATTTGGACTTCGTATAAATATCCATATGCACAATTTGTTTAGTGTCGGTTGGTGTTTCTGTTAATTTAAATTTATTTTTAATTGGATTTCGATCATATTTCGCCCTACCACAAACTGAACAATTATTTATATATTTATGAATTAAAAGTTTTAAATTTGGTATATAAATTAATCTTTTAAGTCCAGTGTAATTTTCAATTATTCATTTTGATGATAATTATGAACAAATGTATAGGCTTCATTTTCTGTTTCAGCATCTTAAGCATGGAATGAAAATCGAAAAAACTTTATACTATCAATTCCATCATACATTTCAATAATTTTATTTTGTAAAATAACAAAAACCGAGAGCACGCGGTAAGGCAGTTCTGCTGATAAAAGAGATCTGTCAAAAAATCCATTATGATCACATTACTAACTGTCAAATGGCGGAAGTGGTTCATGCATATGGTAAAGAAGAATAGAACTAGGAGTTTAGATGACATCAAAACCAGCGTATTGTTAGCTTAATGGTTAGCAATGCGTGCCAAAATTTCGCTGATGAAGAAGCTTAGCAGCTTCCGAATTGGATCTATAAGAAAAGCTGTGGCGGTTGTCTCTAAACATTTTTCCTACTCTATTCAATTAAAAAACTTTTAATAATTAATTAAAAATTATTAGTAAAAAATTAAAAAAAAACAATAATTTTCATAAAAATTCAAAAAGTTAAAAATTATTATTCTTGGCCTTGAGCTTGTTTCACGAATACTTGAAAATGTACAGGCCGTAAATCAACTAAAAATCGTTGGTATAAAAAAGCAATATTATATTTACTATTTTTTAATTCCGACTATATTCCAATTTAATCTTTAACAATATTTCGCCGTAATATGTTTTCTAAATCAGAAGAATTTGTAAAAAATTTAGTATTTTTATGTTTAATATCTACTTCCTTTTGTTTATTATCTGTTAATATTATTTGTGTTTTAAACCTATTAAGTACAGTATCTAATATATGAATATAGTTTTGTATATTTTCTTCTTGAGAATAAATTGTTTCCCTATCAGTGTTTGCATTATTAAACAGTGATTCAGAAGAAGCTGATAACACATTAATTTCATTTGTATTTGCATCTATCCTACTAAGAAAATCAGCTACTTGATTTTTCTTACCTTTAATATATATTCACTTAATTTAATTAACCATCTATAAATCTTGGATGCATAGCTTTACCCTGATACTTTACAAAAAGCCAACATAATGGTTGATGATCTGATAAAATGTCAAACTTTGCACCATAAAGATATGGCAAAAAATAACTAGTTGCCCAAACTATTGCTAAAAGTTCTTTTTCAGTTACTGAATAATTTTTCTCATGGTTATTTAAAGTTCTACTAGCATAACATATTGGATGTTGATTCTGTTGCAAAATAGCACCTATTGCATTAATACTTGCATGAGTAATTAATTGAAAAGGTTTACTAAAATCTGGATACTTAAGTACTGCTTCCTCTGTTAAAATAGTTTTTAACTTTTCAAAAGCATTTACATAATTAGAATCATTTAAATTAAGCTCAATGTCTTTTTCTTAAAAATTTTATAAATGGATATGCTACTCTAAAATAAAGTTTAATAAACTTGCGATAGTATACTTAAAAAATTTAATTTGTTTAACTGCCTTCGGCATTTGAAGTTTTAATATTTGGTCAAACTTAGCAGGATTTGGTTCAACACCTTCAGTTGTTAAAACATGTCTTAAGTATAACGTTTCTTTTGCAAAAAATTTGCATTTATTAATTTGAATACGAAGGTTTGCCTCCTTCAATTTTAAAAACACTTTCTTTATATCATTTACATGTTCCTGAAAACTAGTTGAAAAAACTAATATATCGTTCAAGATATACAACACAAATCTTATGTATTGAATCTTTTAACACAAAATTAATAAGCCTTTGAAAGGTTGCAGGAGCATTCTTTAATCCAAATGGCATACGAACGAATTCATAATGTCCATAAGGAGTAGAAAAAGCTGTTAAACGATCTTCCTCCTTAACAAGAATTTGATGAAAACCTACCGTGACCGTCCTAATTTATCTAAAAGATTTTCTATATTTGGAATGGGAAATTTGTCATCTATCGTAATATTATTCAAAGCCCTATAATCTATAACAATTCTCCATTATTGTTCCCCACTATTATCCATCTTCTTCGGTACCATCCATAAAGGACTATTGTAAGGAGATTTACTCTCTTTAATGATTCCCTGATTCATCATAAAATCCATTTGGTTACAAATTTCTTTTTCATGTATTTGAGGATAATGATATAATTTGGAATATATTGGTTTATCAACACTTGTTTTAATTTCATGCTGAATAACATTTGTACTGCTAAGTGGTTGTCTTTCTATATAAATTAATTCTTTAAACGAAGCAAGGACATTTTTCACAGCTTCTTTTTCTTCATTATTAAGATCTCTACAAATTCTTTCAAGAACTTTCTTATCAAAATCGCAAATTCCAACTGATGAATTTCATTATATGAATAAGGACATGATTGCAAAAATTTTATTGTATTACCATTTATAACTAAAGTTTCATTATTCATATCTACCACTGCTCTCATTGGTTTTAAAATATTTCGCCCTATTATTGCATCGATTTTTTCCCCTTGAAATCTGTTAACTTCCAAGACATTGTTCCCTTTTCATTTAATTCACTAGGTAATTTTGTAATAATTTCATATCTAATTATAGTCGAATATTAATGAATGCAAAGCAAATACTATTTTTAAGTAAAATTCTTTTATATTCAGGTAATTTTTCCTGAGTTAAAAGTGAAGTTGTTGAACCTGTATCAACTAATGCTCTCAATTTATTATTATTTATAGTTAATTCAATTATGGGTAGTGATTTTGTGAGGCTGTTAAATAAAAATGTTCATGTGAACATTTTAGTGATTCCTGATTTAATTGTCGCCGTTGTTGTATATGGTCTACTTCCGTATTATTATTACTGTTATTATATTTATTTCTAAATTGATCAAAATTTTTATTAGTATTTGAATTAGAATTCAAATTAGAGTAAAGATAAGCATTATTATTGTATTTAAGATTATTATTGTTAACATTATTATTATTATTAAAATTATATCTAATGGCATAATTTTGTTTATTATTACTATTATTCGGAAAATTACTATCGCCCCTATTCTGCATTTCGATTACGTTCCCGCTATACGCTCCGCCGAGATCGAAAGTAGGTATTCTGCGTTACGATTGAATTGAAAGAAGAAGAGGAAGAGCTATAACTTTTCCTAAATCAGCTGTTTGCCTTGAAGTATCTGAAACTGGAACATAACAAAGCAAATATACACAAAAAAAAAGGAACTACGATCGAAGTGTAGAATAGGCAGAATTGTACATTTCGAAGTTGAACTAAACGGAAACGGAACGCAGAATACCAAAGTTGCCAAACGAAGAAAATTTCGACCCAAGTCGAAATGCAGAATAAGGGTGTATAATTTTGTCTTTGATTCCCATGATTAAATTTATGTATACCTTGAATATCTCTAAAGGTTGAATTTGGATTCTGGTTAAAATAAGGATAATTATTTATTCTTTTGTTTAAGGAAACAGGATTATTTCTAAAATTACAAACCATTTTATTTTCACAATTTCTTACTAAACCCTCTCTATCAAGAAAATTTAAGGCATCTCTTAAATTAGTGAAATTCTTATTAACTATAATTGAAGCTAAATTTAAACTAATATTATTTAAAAATAATACTTTGTGCATTATGCGGACTAAATTCTATTGGGTTAGCTTCATCAAACTCATATTTTTCATTAATTTTACATAAAATTTCACACAATATTTTAAAATAATTTACTATACCAACATTTTTTATAGAAAACGCTTGTTGGTATAAACTATAACACGACTCTTTTACACCAAAATTATTTATTAAAATTCTTTTTGTAGCCTGAATTTGATGGGCATCCCTCACGATATCTATGAAAGTTGTAATGCCATTTTTATCTGTTTTTCAATTATCACCCTATTATTTTGTATATTGTGCTGTTCCTTGTTCCTTGTTGTTCCTTATTGTTATTGTTGCTTGTTGTTATTCTTGATTTTCGCTGTTGTTTGTAGTTGCTTGCTGTTGCGGTTTGTAGTTTCTTGTTGTCGTTGTTTGTAATCCCTAGTAGTTTTTGCTTGTAATTGCTTGTTGTTTTCGTTCTTTCTTGTAGCCTTACCTTTTTATTTAATATTTGATTGTTGTTTTTTGTTAAAATCCTCTATTTTCATATATGAATTTGAATGTTGTTGTTGTTTTGCTGTTTTATATATTTGATATTAGATTGCACATAGTTAGTAGTAGCCTTTTCCTGATTTTATGTTTTATTTATTAACGTTGTTGTTTCTGCTTTAGTCTGACTTTTTTAAAATGTACTAAAATTCGCGGTTTTTTGGAAATAGATTAAACTTCAGTTTAAAATTCGCGTTGGTCGAAGACTGCGCCAAATAAATTTTTATATAAATTCACATACACATATGTATATATTTATTATTAATAGAAAAATAACAAATGTGCATTACAAGAATATTTCTTTGAATGAAAATTTTTGATATAAAAACTTAAATTAGATTTTCTTTGAATATAAGAAAATATTTTTTGGTACAAAGTTGTTTAACAGTTCAGAGTATAAATTAATAATATTAATTGATATTAACATAATAATATAACTTGAGTTATGCCGTCGTACCTCTATTGCGCCTTCGGTGGGCGTATCTGCTCGCGTTGACGTAGGTGTCGCCTGTACGCGGATTAAAGTTTCTGTGGAGGACGTTGGCCTATGCGGGTGCGACGTGGTCTCAAGCGTTGTGGAGTGGTTAAAACCTACACATCCACAGCCTTCAGCCCACGACTCTCTCCTATGAAACGCACTGTCTTCCACTGCTTAAAACCTATCTACAATCGAGATGCGTTCCAATAGAAGCTCCGGTCGCAACCATAGCTCCGTGCTGACTGCCCTCGGTGCTGCTGTGCCGCTGTGTCGCTCCTTTATAGCTGATGTGTTTGGTGTTGCTAGCTCAGGTGGTAGCGTTGCCATGTTGATTTGTTCAACTTGTAGCGCTGTTTATGTTGCTGATACTTGCTTGTGTTCTGTTGTTATGTGTTATGCTGATAGGTGGTGTGTTTCGTAGTGCTGTGGTCGGTTTGTGTGGGTCAAATTTATGGTTTATATTTGGTCCTCACAGGACAAGTACCAAAACATTTTATTTTGATATGATGCCCTTTTTAGCGACGGAAGCAAATTTGTGGTGTTCGGTGAAAAAACCACAAACAACAATTTGGAGTGCAAGAAATGCGGTGCTTGTCGGACCCAACGTAATATCCATAGTGATATATGAGGCCGCTGCTCTGTGATGGTGTCGAAGTGTATGGCTGCAGGTGGAATTGGTAATGTGACTTTCATAGAAAGTATAATTGTTAAAATATTGGATGATGTTAGAATTAGTTTTAATACTGGCGACTTAATACTTATGTGTCTTTTTGACTTCTCCAAATTTGATTTCAACCATAATCTGTTATACATGAAGCTTAAATACTATTTCTGTTTTGATGGCACTTCAGTCAAGCTAATAACAAGTTACCTTAAGGATAGGTCCCAAGAAGTCAAATCTGATAATGTTTTGCTGCACTCTCTCGCAGTCTATTTTTAAATATCTTTTCAGTGTGGTAGTATTTAAATGTTTACTCCTATGCTGATAACATACCGTTATACCTGGCCTAGTGTTTAAATAAATTGAAGTTGTTGTTGTTATTAACAGTGCTTCGCTCTGTAAGAGTATATTTAACTTACTACAATATCCAAAACGAATTTGTGATAGCATAGCCTTAGTCTTTTTCGGATGGTCGCTCTCCTCTTCAGCTATTTCAGGTGGTTGGATATCCATTACGGGGTTCATATGCCGAGGTCTGAGGGATCTGTCTACCGACTCGGTGTGGAGGTCATTTAGAGCCCGTCTATGGTTACGCAGATCAAACGGCAGGGCAATGTGGTGCCGGATCTCATTATAGTGCTTACGGAGATGCTTCTTTATGTCTCTAGGAGGCGTAGCTTCATCCAACAGATGTCGGTTTGGAAGTCTGAGTTTGTGGCAATTCAATAAAAACAGTTCTGCGTGCTCGCAAATATTGAGCATTTTAGTATCTTGATGTAGGTGAGACTCAAATGACGTAAGAAAATAACCCGTGGCAGTTTGATGAGTTTTGGGAAGTTACAAATTTCTCCAGTTTGTGTCAGAAAAATTGGGCGAAAATATTGGCGCAGCGTAATCAATCACCGGTCAGCCGATAACCTTATATATATACCAAAGTTTCTTTATATTTACCCAAAGTGCTGCCGGCAAGTGACTTGAGGATCTTATCGCGCCTCTGAACCTTTGAGGCCAGTCCGGTGGCATGACTAGCGAAGGTGAGGCGGTTGTCAAACGTTACACCCAAGATTTTGAGATGAGTGACAGCAGGTAGAGTTACACCATCTACGAGGACGTTTAACTCCTTCCTCATCTGCACATTAAAGTCGTAAGGGCAGTCGGCGTGGATTTGGTCGAAGATAGGATTAGATTTCGCTCGGTAAAGAAGATGGAAACGTCTCGAAGTTATCAATTGATCCTAGTACAGAAATCATCAATAAGATAACAATTGAGCCTAGTACAGAGTTCCTCAATGCAGCGCCCTTGCGTCGTCGAAGTACGATCCTACCTCCGGTGGAGGAGGAAGCCTCGAAATATAGAAATTGAACAGAATGAGAGGATAGGACACAACCCTGTGGCACCCTCGGTCTAATCCTTCGAAATTTACATGTTGTGTTCCTAAATGTTACTGACGCCTGCCGACCGCAGAGGGAGTTAGCGGTCCACCTTTTTAGGGTGGCAGAAAGCGGTGACTCTTCCAGTCTTCTGGTTGACAGGTGCCAAAAGAACCCTCCTATTGTTTTTAGGATGGCCTGTTGCCATATATCTGGAATGACGAAGGTGGTTAGGGAGATGTTAAAAAAAGCCGCTAAATAACTGTGTCCCTCGTGGCCAAAGCGTTTCAACATCTTCATAGCAACACCGTCGATTCCGATTGATTTTGAGGGCTTACCCTTCAATATGGCAGTATTCACTATTACTCTATTCTATTTCTATTACTTTTTCTCTGATGAACCAACGCTTTAAAAAATAAAAAGAACCGTTCATTCAAGCTATACAAGAAATCCGGTTTAAGCCAAGTTACTTAAAATACTCCATCCTACAGAAATACTTTGAACTGAATAAAAAATGTTACACTGCTTATATCTGTAAAATTAAAAAGAACCTTATATGTAACCCAAAGTTATTTTATGGTTTCGTAAACTCTAAACGTAATATAAGAGGGTTTCCTTCTGCCATGAAATTCTCTGTATACCCAGCGATAATCAAGATATTGCAAATTTCTTTGCCCAATTTTTTAAATCTAATTATTCTACTGCTTCCTTTTCTCGATTAAACAAATATCCATATCAGTTAAATGCAAACAACATCATTAATAGTCCTATAATTTCTCCTGCAAATGTTTTATTCTATCTGAAAACCTTAAAGGAATCATTTAAATGTGGCCCTGATATGATCCCGGCATGTTTTCTCAAAAATTGCGCTAACTACATTTACCAGCCTCTAACCGATCTATTTAATCTGTCTTTAAAAAGCGGCGTCTTTCCAACTGCTTGGAAAGAATCTTTCCTTATACCACTTTATATGAGTGGGAGTAGGTCATCTGTAGATAAATACCGCGGAATCGCAAAGCTTTCCACTATTCCCAAATTATTTGAAGCCATTGTTACAAATCAGCTTACAACTTCTATATCCACATTGATTGCAAATTGCTAGCACGGCTTTTGTAAAGGTAAATCAACAAGTACAAACCTACTAGAATTCACAACCCATGTTTCAAACGCGTTTAGAGAAAAAATGCACACAGATGTTATATATACAGATTTCAGTAAAGCGTTTGACAAAGTTTGCCATTCGTTACTTATTCATAAACTTTTTCTACTGGGCTTTCAACCCAGTCTCACCCGCTGGATATCTTCTTATCTTCTTTTCAGAACACAAAGAGTAGTTTTTAAGAATGCGCTATTTAATGTCATCGATGTATCTTCTGGAGTTCCTCAAGGTAGCCGTCTTGGCCCGATTCTGTTCATTAAGAATATATCCAGTACTATCAAGTTTTAAAAAATTTTGATGTACGCTGACGACGTTAAGATTTTTATGTCTTACTCGGTGAGCGAAAATTGGGCTTTACTTCAATCAGATCTTGATAGACTGAGTGCTTGGTGGGATCTAAACTACATGCCACTCAATCTTAAAAAATGTAAATATATGTGTTTTTCGCGTAGAAATACACAACCAACTCCCTACAACAGCTTCTATCAACAATCATAGTATTTAACAAGTGGCTTCTTTTATGAACTTAGCTTCAATCTCCATATTAATGCAACTGTCAATAAATCTAGGGGTGTTTTATCATTCGTTAAGCTATGGTAGAAAAAATTTAGTGATCCGTACGTAACTAAAGCCCTTTTACCAACATTAGTAAGACCGATATTAGAATATGGCTCAATTTTTTTGGAATCCGAGCTACCAGGTCCCCGTTGATCGGTTAGAATCGGTTCCAAAGCAATTTTTACTTTTCGCGTTAAGAGATCTTTCTTGGGATTCCCTGTATAATTTGCCTCCCTATACTAATGGCTTGAAACTTATTAACCTTCCTACCCTTGCTAGTCGTAGAGAAATGCTCGAAACAATATTTATGATTAAATTATTAAACGGGTTGGTATCTAGCCAATTTTTGTTGGGAGAAGTAAACTTTAACATTCCTTTTCGGCCATCAGCTGATGAGTTTCCCTCTGTAGCTGAGCAGTTTTGGATCTCGACACTTAAAAAAAAAAACCGTGCGTTATGCGGATGCGCCCTCGTGTCGGTTGGGCGGGATGGTGGGTTATCCGTTGGCATTTATTATTATTAAATGGCTTCCTTGACCATGGCGACAGTGACGGCAATGAGCGATGTGTTGTGTCGGTGCTTGTGCTCCGATAGATGGCTCGTCTCTTGGCCTTATCAGCAGGTGGATGAATTATAAACTGTTGGCCAAGGTGTTGAAACCACTAAGCTTACTGAGCCATCATAGTCTAGTTGTACTATTCCATAACTAATTAGCGTAATCTAGGCTATTTTTCATTATCGCTGTTAGATTATGAAATTTAATCTCTATTACGGCTGAATTACTAAATCGATTCAACTATAACGCACAAATATCCAGATACTTTTGGTTAAAGTCTAATGTATCTCTCCTCTTTCCAACTATTTTTCTCTTATAAAGTTTCACTACCTTTTCTCCAGCTGCTATTTATGTTATTTTATGTCAAGGTCGGATCACTTTATCCCCTATTCAAAAAAAAATTTCCGAGTTAAGGTTATTGGTTATTCACAAAATTTTTAATAACGATTAAAATTTCGACCATTATTCAAGCTTTGGTCATAAATCCTTTCTGGACATTTTTCGTATTGTTTTTGATACTTTTTCCGGGTAATTTCGGAAAAAACTCCCGCCATGACGCCGAAAAAATGACTCTGAAAAATCCGAATGATCCCTTACACAATTCCGAAATGTTCTTTTTACACAAACTGTATGTGACAGTTGTTTTTTTTGACAATTTTCTTTGTCAGGTATCAAAAACGAGCATCTTAATCTAAATATACCCTGCAGTCAACTGCTGAACTGGTTAGTAAACATTATATTTCATTAACTAGAGTTTCTTGGGTTTATTCATACCAGTCTGAGCGACCTCAACGTTTCCGCTATCATAAGTAACACGAGCGAGGAAGAAAACAGTTCAGAATTCGGACAGCAATCGTTCAGTTAAGACCGCCGTCCTACATTTTAATGTTCTGTTTAACTAATATTCTGAGTTTTCAAATATTCATTTATTTAAATTTTGTATTTTTATAAAGTACCATGACTATAAATGAGCTCGAGGCAAAGAATAATAATTTTCCTTTTTTATTTATGAAAATATCATTGTTTTTTTGTTTTCTTAATAATTATTTTTAATTAATTATTAGAAGTGTTTATTAGAATAGAATTGGAACATTTTAGAGACAACCGCCATAGCTTTTCTTATAGATCCATTTCGGAAGCTGCTAGACTTTTTCATCAGCGAAATTTGGTCACGCTCTGCTAATCATTATCGTGTCAGCTAAAACCCTAGTTCTATTCACATTTACTATACCATTAATCTTGCACCGCCATCTGGCTTTGGCATGGATTGTGTTAGCAGTGTACACTTTTTTTATTTAAATTAAGTACGCATGTCAACGAAATCACCCTTATTTTTTGTGATGTCGCTACTGAAAGAGAGGCGCAGCAGCGAAGGCACAATGAGAAAGCAGTGCTCAAATGAAACCACGAAGAAAAGTGAAAACAAACCGATCATTTGTCAAAGCAATTGTGAACGTTTCTTTTTGGAATAATCGAAACGCATAAAAGCAATATTGAATTGTTCTTATTTTTTGCAGGCTAGACTTATTGTGACTCGGAAATGCAGTTTTCATAAATAAAATAACCGTGAATCTCCAAAGGACTCGTTTAGAAGCTGCAACAACGAAAATGGCGAGCAGAGACACAAACTATAACAAGGTGGCTAAAAATAAAAAAAAAAAATTTTGTTAGCGAGTTACTTGCATGGTTGTTTGCAAAGAACTCCGAAACTTATAATTTTCACCATAAAAAGGTAATCTTTCCTTGACAGATTTTTTTACAAGTATGGATTAGATTCTTTCTGAGATTAATATTTAAATTTAAAAACTTTCCACAAAATGTTTCAAACTAACAAAAACAAAAAAACTAAAATAAAGTGGCAGAAATAAAAAGTGAAAATTAAACATTGTTATACAAACTAAACTAAATGTTATCAAACTATTAAATAAAATGTTAAAACATTATAAACAACTAAACAGAAGGAAATTTTCCTGGGTTGTTGTGCGTGTCGGCGCACCCAACACAAAACATCGGTACCGCGTCAGGTACTGTTGCTACCCCATGCAGAATGAGTGCATTATACCATAAAATGTTTCAAGAAAGTTTAAAGATTTCTCCCTGCGAAATCAATTATAAAAAGAAGAAAATTTATTTTTCAGGCATGTTCTGCAATCCACTTTCACTCGGATTTGCTTGCTTTAACCAGCTAATTTATATAGTAGCAGTATGATACTGGTGTGCGTACTGACTATTATGTCAACTGGTATGATACTGGTGTATATAACAACTTGTATGTCAACTGGCTGACTAGTATGCCAATTGGTATGGTGCTGATACAGAAGTGGACAATTGCCATCTCGTAGGACATCGCCATGTAAAAATAGTAATATGGAAAAATTACATAACTCGAACTAGTTGAGCCGGTTTGGCAAACTATTATAAAACTAGTAGAATTTAGTGAAGGGTATAAAAGAGAGTGACGTTAGTAACTACGCCTATAACTCAAGAAAGCCTGTACCGATTTCAATAATTCGTACCAAGTGCCATTTGTCTTTGGCCAAATACTCAAGAAAATTTCAAAAAATTTGCAGAAAAAAGTTGAAGAAAATTCATTTTCCCATAACATTTTTTGGCAATTTTTGGCGGCAATTGTTTATTGTCAAAGAAGAAAAAATAGCGCAAGAAGTTTTGAGGTTGCATTGATTTAACTCTCAGGCGATTTCCGGCAAACACTACCAGTAATACCACGGTCGATACCTGTAGATGGAATAAATGATTTCCCCTACTCATCGACATTTTTGCGTCATGCGTAAAAACTTCAGCTGACGACAAATATGCTAGTTGCATTGCTAAGCGATCTGTTTCTCCAATCAATTGCTAGTTATCGGCAATGGCCGGGTTCCTGTCCATTGATTTCGTTCCCGCCAAATTTTTGCTATTTTGGCGCGACGAAAGGATTATTTAAACAGTAATATTTAAAACCAAATCATTGGTTCACTGCATTACTTCAAATCTATTGACTGTGTCCACTGGCGGCCGCCGTGGTGTGAAGGTAGTGTTGCCGGCCTACCACACCGAAGGTCCATGGTTCCATGGTTCGAGCCCTGGTACAGGTAACATCAAAAGTGATTTGAAAAAAGTTTTTCAAAACGGGGTCGCCCCTCGGCAGTGGTTTGGCAAACTCTCCGAGTGTATTTCTGCCATGACAGGCTTCTCAGCAAAAATTCGTCTCCTTTGTAGATGCCGTTCGGAGTCGGCAAAAAACTGTAGGTCCCACCAATTTGTAGGGAAAATTCAAATCGGCACACCACAAATTGGAAGAGAAGCTTGGCGCAAAAATCTCTTAGGAGGTTTATGATGATATACCTGTTGTATATCGCGCCATAGATAGATAGATAGATATTGACTGTGTAAAAAACGAGGTCTAATCAACAACTAACCGACTGATTTTTTGAAAAGGATAGCTCAAAAGTGAGAAATTTCTCACTTATAAAATTCCAATGATCCCAACCGATATAACTTTGGAGTTTTAGCGAATCAAATTTCCAATTCGTTTCCCTGTGTTTGTGGGCTGAATCTGGAAAATGAATGCTTTTAGCACGGTAAACTTTATGTCGCATGTTCCTGTGCCGGAAAATCCTCTGTTTTGATAGTTTTCGCGCCTGACAGCAGAGCGAAAAATAAAGTTTATCTCAGAGTGCTTCAATGAAGGGATATCCAATCCAAAATCGACAAGACTTCAGCCCACCCAGTAAACATCCCAACAACAAGATCAGTTCAATAAATGATTTACCACATCTTTTGTTATACTTTTGGGGGTGAAATGAAAAATTTCAAGGATCTCCCGTAGAACCATTTGCTATCAGTTTAAGAAATAAAATCTTCCTCGGACCAAACTAAATAGAGATTGGCGGATAAACACAGTATCAAGAGAGGCTTTTATTGAAATTTTAGTTTAAAAGATACTTATTTATGCAGGACAACGCCTGCGCGATCAGTATTTGAGTGAAACCCTTCTTGTTAAATAAAATCTATAAGTATATGACTCATAATATTTATTAATAAAAAGAAAAACGTGGGATCGGTCTTAAGCATAGTGACATCATGATGAAGCCGGAAGCGTCATATATCATGAACTATAAGAAATTTTGACATCAAAATTTTACGAAACACATGATCTGAAGTTGCAGAAATATTATACAAAATTCGATGAATGGTGGAAAAGGTTATGTGTATATAATTAGCTTTCATTTCCATCTAATAAATAAACAAGGGCATCCAAAGTACTTAATCGATCTTCATGAAATTTTCACAGTGCCCACATTTAGTTAATATATACCAGGGAGTAATATCTGAAATACTTATAAATCTAGTCAAATCAATACCTCAGGTGTTGGGTTAGCCACATTTCCAAACCGCAAATAATATTATTGAGAAAACTCAAGCAATGGTCAACCCAAAATAAGACTTGGCCAAAGCCCCCAGCAAAGCTGGGGTGGAATTTCCCCCGAGGAGATTACTGCTCTTAAAAAGAGTCAAGAAATTTTAAAGTTCATGAAGCAAATCGAGGAGCTTGAAGGGCGAAACCTCGTAAAAAACAAGCGCCGACTAGACTTTGCGGACATTGAACACGCCCTCTCCAAATACAATGGTTTTGACGTGGCGTACTCGGTCCTCCATTTTTTAAATGACTTTGAGGAAATTATGGATGCTCATTGACAGGGGCGGCACGGGTTTTAATCACAACAACGACCGCACTGAACTATAATGCCTTAAAAAACGCACTGACTACCCAGTTCGATCAAGCAATCACTCGGCAAGAAATATACAAAATGCTGTCACAGCGAAAATGGAAGCGAAGGGATGAATTCATGCACTGCTATGTGCTTTATATGCATGCTTTAGCAAAGCGGGCCAATATTGCTGAAACCGAAATACTTGATTTTATTACAGACGACTCCAAACATACAAATTTTAATGATGGCACGCACTCTCGGTGAGTTAAAAGCTTCAATAAGCCGATACCAACAAAAATGTGCCACCTCTAACACCAACATCACTGGAATGAGGCAGATCACAACAGGTTAAACGCAGACCTCGACGACAACAACAAATGCTGGACCACGACCAATAAAGCCAAAATCAGATTCCACGCTATGCTACTAGGGCTGCCAACCCTCCGGTTTTCGACCGGAGACTCCGGTTTTGAGGTTGGTGTCTCCGGTCTCCGGTTTTCGGACGTATTTCTCCGGATTTAGGGGAGTGTTAGTTCAAAACTTAATATTTGCACATAACTTTCTGAGGTTCAAACGTTTGATATAGTTTATTTAATAAAATAAGTGAGAAAAATACACTTGTAACAGATATTGCGCAGTCCAAAATGAATTTCATATTTTATATTTGATAATACTTGAAAATGTAGTTTTGGGCGACCTTGAGCGACACCGAGTCACCTTAAGAACAGACTTAATAAAACCTTCATAGGACACTGGAATTGGAACAAAGAAATAAACAAATTGGAATCGAATAACCGAGTCATATGCGAACATTCTTTATTGTGTTTTTCAACAGTCGTGGCTAGAAAATGAGAAATACAAAAAGTGGATTCGCAAAGTCGATGAAAAACATGCGAAATGTATTTTCTGTAACTTAAGTTTTACAGTAAAATGGGATGGCGAAAATGCCATATCTAAGCACATTGGAAGTGAAAATCATAAAAAAACGTTAGGACCGTGGATGCAAACTCTTTAATGACAGCATTTATGCCACAGAAAAACTCTTCTGAAGAAATAAAGGTAGCTTTTATAGAAGTACGTTCTATTTACCACCTCAAAAAATGTATCCAATTGTTGTTCACTGTGATAAATGTATTCAAAATAAACTTATGGATTTTTTTGAAGACGCAGAGGAAACTTTATCAAAAATTTTTGAAAATATAGAAAAGTTTATAGAAAAATATAATTTAAGTACAAACCAAGTTTCTACGTTTTCTGCAGATAATGCCTCAGTAAATTATGGTGTACGTAATTCTGTGTACCAAAAAATTACAAATAAGTTTCATGATACAAAAGTCGTAAAGGCTAATTGTAATTGTCATGTCCTCCATAATGCTGCCTGAATTTCTATTGAGACATTGTGTTTTGATGTTGAAAACTTAGTTTTGAAAGTTTACGCCGAGTTTTCGAATAGTGCAAAGCGCACCAAAGAACTAGAAACCTTTTTTGAAGAATTTGAAATTGAGTACAGAAAAGTTATTCGGCACGGACCGACCAGATGGCTTACTTTAGGTAAAGCTGTTGATTGCTTAATACAAACGTGGCCTGCCATATCGATGTATTTTAAAAGCCGTGGGGAATCTAAATGTCATTCGGTTATATGGCAGTTCGTACAAGGCAGTAATTATGATGATGTCGGAAATTTATCTTAAAAACTTTTGCTTTCAGAATGTTTTCTTTACTTTACGCATCATTATTTGAACATTATGACAGAGGCAATGTTGGCACTTGAGAAAAATACGGTTACGTCAGCCGACTTACATTCTATTCTTGTTAGCGTTAAGTCTAAAATACAAGACCGACAACTAGATCAGTTTTTTGGATCCAAAGTCATGAGGAACTTAAAATTTCTGGACAATTCAGACCAAAACAAATTCAAGAATGATGCTAATGAAGTATACAAAAAGACAATAAAATACTTATATCAATATTATGATTTTGAAAATTCGGGTTTCAAGTTATTTAGCAGATTTGACTTAACCAATTTGGTAACATACGACGATGCGCTCAAGGCAGAGGAGGTACTTGGCTTAAAAAATATTAATGAAGATCGGCTATACGATGACCCCTGCGGTTTAGGGGTTTAGAATATGCCCGAGGTAGGCATACCGGTCGTAAGAGGCGACTAATATGCACAAAGGTAATGACGTGCAACTCGATGGTTGATCTACGGATATGATGCCTCTCACCTCTCATTACCCACCTTATCCTTCCTTGCGGAAGGAGGGGTGAAATGACCTTGAAGGTTTAACTGGTCATAAATCGCTGCCACGACAGTCGGGCAGTACCGCAAGGGAGTACCGGAGCGTACCGGGTTCAAATCCGGCCAAGGACTGTTAATTCGACAACACTCCCCAAAACCTTCGGGGAGTGTTTTTGTCGTTACAACAACAACAACATGACGTTAGAAAATTAAAAGAAATACATTCCCAATTTATTCAATCAATAGATGTATCAGTAATCCCAGTCGATTTAAAATTGGTTCGGTTGTTCAAAAGTACCGATTTCTCTGAGCTTCCAGAAGTTATCGGGACTATTTTATCTATTCCTATAAGTAGCGCTTTTGTGGAGCGTGTTTTCTCATTAATGGGAAATTTATGGACTAATGAGCGAAACTGCATGTCAGTAGATTTAAGTATGATTAAAATAAATTATAAAATGACATGCCAAGAATTCCTAAACTTTTTGAAACAACCTGCACAACAAACGCTTTTAAAATTATCTCATTATCTCTCACCTGAGAAATACGGATTTAAAAATTATAAATTGCGGCAAATAGTTACAAAAGTGCTTTTTTGAATTGTTAAAATGTTTACGTTTATTTAAATAATTTTGTTTTAATAAATATGTATAACTGAATTTGCATAAATATATGTTTATGGTTTTTTTTTTGTTTTGTTGTTTTTCCGACAGGGTGAATGATTGATGTATATTGGAACGATTTGTCGTCATCCCTTGTCAAATTTGGTTTTGAGACAAACCGGTTTCGGCGTTGTGCCATCATCAGTGTCGATTTTAGTTCTGATCTGTTGTGGTCGTTTGTCTTGTATTTATAGTAGGTAGCAGGTAACGTCAGCATGGGTGTCTGTTTGTGTACGTGTGTGCATGTGTTGTGTGTATACATTCAGAAACGGGGGTGGTTTTGCATCGATCGGTTTTTTGTGTGGTTGACTGAGGCAGGTAAAAGTTGGTAATTTTTGTTGTTTGACCTTTTTTGCTTGTTTGTTGTTTTTGATTTTTTGCTGTTTTGTGCTTATTTGTCGGTGCGTGTGTGTTTGTGGTACCTGAGTGGTTGCTTTGTTTTTTGTAAACCAATTTTAAAGGTTCGAATATTGTTTCGGAAACAATGTTTGTCTGTTCGTTTATTATTCTACCGTCGAATGTTTTTTGTTTGTAGATTTCCATGTTTTCGAGTACGTTCAGACGTCGGCCTTTTGCTAGTACATGTAGGACCTTGACTGTTTTTTTGACGTTTCCGGGGGGCATTTATTCTCCGCCATGTGATTCGCAAAGTTGGACTCTGGTATGATGGTTGGATTCCGTATCTTTTTGTTGTAATCTCTAATGTGTTCTCTGAACCTCGTTCTTACTTGTCGTCCGGTTTGTCCTATGTAACTGTGCTGGCATTCACAAGTGAGCTTGTATACGAGGTGTGTTCAAAAAGTATCGCGAATTTTGAATTTTCGCTGGTTACGTATATTCGAATTTCGAATTTTTTGTGGCGTTATGTTGGTACTCATGTCTCTCACTTATGCCGACAAGCTCGGCCATTTTGAATGTTCAGTTAATTGTTGACAGCTGCTTTGCTTGCACGTGTTTTGGATCGTCTTCGATTTTTATCTATTTTTTTACTAAAATTGCTCAATTGTGACCAAAAACAGCATCGCATGAACATTGCTAATGAGATGTTAAACTCTGTCCGCGACGACCACAATTTGCTCCAGAGGGTCATAACTGGTGACGAATCGTGGGTTTATGGTTATGACGTGGAAACCAAAGCTCAATAATCTCAATGGAAGCTGCCGCACGAACCAAGACCGAAAAAAGCGCGCCAAGTTCGGTCGAATGTGAAAGTTTTGCTGACAGTTTTCTTCGATTGCAGGGGCGTGGTGCATCATGAGTTCTTGCCACAGGGAAGAACGGTCAATAAGGAATATTACCTGCAAGTTATGCGCAATTTGCGCGAGGCAATCCGCCAGAAACGCCCGGATTTGTGGAAGAACAAAAATTGGCTTTTGCACCACGATAACGTCCCTGCTCACGCATCGTTGCTTGTGCGCGACTTTTTGGCCAAAAACCACACACTAATGATGCCGCAGCCACCGTATTCCCCAGATCTGGCCCCCTGTGACTTTTTCTTGTACCCTAAACTGAAGAGGCCCATGAAAGGACGACGTTACGCTTCTCTTGACGAGATAAAGACGGCATCGAAGGAGGAGCTGAACAAGATACAAAAAAATGATTTTTTGAAGTGCTTCGAAGATTGGAAAAACCGTTGGCACAAGTGTATAATATCTCATGGGGATTACTTTGAAGGGGACAAAATAGATATTCATAAATAAATAAATAATTTTTGAAAAAACACAAAATTCGCGATACTTTTTGAACACACCTCGTACACCATTGCTGCTAAATGGATCTTCTGAGTTAGTTTTGGTTCTTAGCTTCCGTCCTAAATGGTTCGATGTTTTGAACGCTGTGTTGATGTTGTATTTTCTAAGGAAATTTGCTAATTTATATGTTGCCCTTCCAGTATATGTCATTGTCGTCCAGGTTTGTGTACTTTCTTCTCCATTGTTTCTTTTTTGTTCTCTAAGGTCTCTCCTGAGTTTATCTACTAGTGCTTTTTTATATCCGTTGTTTGTAGCGATGTTATATATTATTCCAAGCTCTCTTCTATATGCTTCTTGTGTAAGAGGCGTTCTTTCCAATCTTTGTATTAAGTGCCTTAGCATTTTTATGTTGTTGTGGGTGGTTCGAGGTATTATGTATTATTGTGTCGGTGGCCGTTGGTTTCCTATATATGTCGTAGTTGAATTTATTGCTAGCTTTATCAATACTTATTGTGAGGTCCAGATAATTGATTCCTCCGTCTTTTTCGGTTTCCATTGTGAATTTTATGTTCCCGTGCTGCTTGTTGAGGTACTCCAGTACTTGCTCTTCGTTGTTGGTAGTTAAAACGCATATGATATCATCCACGTACCTTGCGTAAAATAGCACTCCTAATTTGGAATTTAACTCCTGTATATACTCTTTTTCCAGGTTTTGCATAAACGCTTCCATAAGAATAGCCGATGTTGGGTTTCCCATCGCAAGTCCGTTTGTATGTCTGTATATTTTATTGTTGAATTGAAAATAGTTTTGACGTAGTGTGGTTCTTACCGTGTTCGTGATTTGCGTACTTTTTACTTTATCTTTTGTTTTACGTAGTATTATAGAGTTTACTATGTTCAATGTCTCTGCTAGTGGTATTGATGTGTATAGATCTTCTGTGTTCAAAACATCGAACAATTTAGGACGGAAGCTAAGAACCAAAACTAACTCAGAAGACCCGTTTAGCAGCCATGGTGTATACAATCTCACTTGTGAATGCCAGCACAGTTACATAGGACAAACCGGACGACAAGTAAGAACGAGGTTCAGAGAACACATTAGAGATTACAACAAAAAGATACGGAATCCAACCATCATACCAGAGTCCAACTTTGCGAATCACATGGCGGAGAATAAATGCCCCCCCGGAAACATCAAAAAAACAGTCAAGGTCCTACATGTACAAGCAAAAGGCCGACGTCTGAACGTTCTCGAAAACATGGAAATCTACAAACAAAAAACATTCGACGGTAGAATAATAAACGAACAGACAAACATTGTTTCCGAAACAATATTCGAACCTTTAAAATTGGTTTACAAAAAACAAAGCAACCACTCAGGTACCACAAACACACACGCACTGACAAATAAGCACAAAAAAGCAAAAGATCAAAAACAACAAACAAGCAAAAAAGGTCAAACAACAAAAATTACCAACTTTTACCTGCCTCAGTCAATGTACACACACAACACATGCACACACGTACACAAACAGACACCCATGCTGACGTTACCTGCTACCTACTATAAATACAAGACAAACGACCACAACAGATCAGAACGAAAATCGACACTGATGATGGCACAACGCCGAAACCGGTTTGTCTCAAAACCAAATTTGACAAGGGATGACGAAAAATCGTTCCAATATACATCAATATGTTTATGTGTTTATCTACACGAAAGTAAAATGTCTTTAAATTTCTAACACGGTTTTAGAAGACTTATTTTTAGACAAAATAAAACCGGTTTTCACAAACATCTGAGATAGTGTTGGTTTGATTTTCATATTTAGCCATTTTCGAAACTCAAATCTCCGGTTTTGGAATATTTTCAAGTTGGCCGCCCTATATGCTACAACTGCTCTCGTAATGGGCATATGAAATCGAATATAGCGCATTAACCAAACTAACCGTGAGGGACAATTACCCTCTACCTTTGATTGACGACTGCCTTGAATACTTGGAGAGTAAACAATTTTCCAGATGGCTCCTGATTCAGTCAAGTTTACCGCTACTGTGACTCCCAACGCTAAATACGAGTACCTTAAAATGCCTTCGGACTAAAAACTCACCGGCAGTATTTCAAGATTTATAAACAGTATTTTCCGAGATATGATCGACGATACAAAGGTTATCATTTACATGGACGACACCTTAGTGGCAGCTGAAAAAGTCGAAGAACATAAACACTTTGTGGGGGCCCACTGGAGCGGCTTAAACTACGGAATTTGAAACTTAATTTAGGTAAGTGCAAATTCGAATACGACAAAATCGACTACTTAGCCTATACCGTGACTCGTACGGGGATATAGTAGTAGTACTTCCCAATACATACTAATCCGAAGCAACTACAGTCGTGTATAGGACTATTCTCATATTTCCGTCGCATTGTGCCATCCTTTTCCCAGATTGCTAAGCCGCTGCAGAACCTACTTAAAAGGAACACGCAATTTGACTTCGACGAGAATTGCCTCGACGCTTTTCACGATGGCAAGAAATTCAACCCTATATCGTACTTTTCTAAGACCGCTTCAAGCGCTCTTAAATCAAAATACCATAGTTTTGAGCTAGAGAGTCTATCCATAACATATGTTTTGAGAAGGTTCAGGCCCTACTTGGAGGTTATACCTTTCACAATAGTCACCTATTGCAACTCACTGACGATGACCCTTGAGTAAAAATAATAAAATCCCCGAATAGCTAGGTGGGCCCTCCAGCTTGAAAATTACAATTACAAAGTTAGGCATAGACGGGGAGCTTCCATGGGCCATGTTGATGCTTTAAGTAGAAGACAGATGAGGGCAATAATAAATCCAGATGACGTTGAGTTTTAGGTACAAGTTGCTCAGGAAGTTGCTGATTGAAGCAGTACGAAGCCGATTAGAAAACGAAGATTCAAAAGACTACGATTTAGTGCAAGGCTTGATATATAGGAGGAAGCCAAATGGCAAGATGGCGTTGTATACACCATTACAAACTCTGTACATACTACTGATTCCCAAATATACGAATGAAGGTTGAAAAGTTTATCAGGGACTGTCTGAAATTAATCATGTATGCTACACCTCCACAAGCCAAGGAGAAAACTACATACCATACCCAAAACTTCATTGCCTTTTGACACCATCCATATAGAGCACTTTGGGCCCCTACCAGCAATCAGGTTAAAAAGAAATTTTTACGAAATTAGTCAACCTTTCCCTGCCAATTCTTCCAGTACTCGAGAGGCAATAGCTGCCCTTGAGAAATATTTCAGCTGCTACAGCCGGCCAATGCGGATCGTAAGTGCTAGAGGAACTTGTTTCACCTCTATGGAATTTGGTGCTTTCTTGATGAGGCGAAACATAGATCACGTAAAGATCGCTGTCGCCTCCCCACAGGACAATGGCCAAGTGGAGAGAGTGAATAGAATACTGAAATCCATGTTAGAGAAACTGACTGAACAAATAAATCATGACGATTGGGTCAGAAAGTTACTTGAGGCGGAGTACGCTATTAACAATTCAATTCAAAGTTCCTCCCAGGATACTCCTAGCCGGCTTTTGTTCGGTATTGAACAGACGAGTTGTAGTAGATGAGTTCACGGAATTCTTTAAGGATAAACTAAACCCTAGACGGCCATGACTTAAAAAAATTACGCGAAGACGCATCCAACTCCATTCTAGCTAGGCAGGAATATGATACTCAGCGATCCCACAAGAGCCAGCTCATGACTAAGGCATACTGCGTAGGTGACTTCGTCGTTGTGAGGAATGTCGATACTACAGTTGGGAGAAATAAAAAATTTATACCACGGTATAAATGTCCATACCATAATAAAAAATGTATACCACGGTATAAAGGTTGCAAAGACATAACCACCAAAGAGACAGTTGTGCATTTTCTGTGCAAATGCCCGGCTCCAGCCAGGATGCGTCTAAAATCATTTGGGGGCCCGTTTTGGAAAACCTGGATGGTATATCTGAAATAAGGATTCCAGACAGCCTTGATTATTTTATTTTTTAATTAAATATTGTTGTATTTCTTACGTAAATTTATTCACGCCATGTTAATCATTAGCGTGCCTTTAAATAAAAAAGGACACAACTGGATGTATAGAAATGTTGCCAAAGTGACTGTAAATTGGAAAATTCATTTACAAATCTTGTCAAACACAAATAAATACAATTCCAGAAGAAGATTTTCAATTACCCAGCACATCAATGAAAAGTGAAGTTATAATTTCTGCAGCAGTTGTCGAAGAATCGACAGACAGTGACAGCGAGTATGACGATAATATTAGAAGAGATCCCGATTATAAAAATATCAAAAAAATTAAAAATTGCATATTTTTCGGACGGCGCTGGCTCGCAATACAAGAGCAAATTTAATTTGATGAATTTATTAAAGCACAAGGAAGATTTTAGAGTCACCGCCGAATGGAATTTTTTTTTGTCACGTCACACGGTAAAGGTGCATATGACGGAATAGGTGGTACAGTGAAACGACACGCTTTTCGCTCGAGCTTACAAAATAAACGCATTACTACACCAAAACTTTTGTGTGAATGGGCGAAAACATTTTTTCAAAAAATTTTATTTGACTTTTGTACAACGAAAAATCATTCTACACATGATAAGGCCATGAAAGATCGATATAATATGATAAAAACTGTACCTTGTACTCGATAATATCATTCTTTTACTCCGTTTGATGATACTAAACTTGCATGTAAAATATTTTCTGCATCAAGCAAAACAGTAATTAGAGATGTTGTAAAGGCAAGAGTTAATAAGAAAAAGAAGTAAATTAATTGAATACGAAGTATTGTATGGAATATGTAAGTTAAAACAAAAATTCGACAATTGAAATTGTTTACGCAACTATAATTAAGTACGCGGTCACCTCGATTCTGCGGCGCATGCTACGCGAACAAACGCATGATGCGCAGTGAGCGAAAAAAATTGATAACTCCCGATTCCGTGTAAGTTTTCGTGCTTTTTTTTTCTTTTAAATAATGTATTACAGAAAAAAGAATAGTACAAGACTAAAAAATCTGATCGAGAAGTGATAAATATTTCCATTTGTTTATAACAATTGTTCATATTTTGAACAAATAACGATTATTTGAACATTAAAAAATGTTAGTTTAAAGGGTGTCTATTTAACTATTATCATTCAAAAAATTAGCTAGATACTTCCTACGACTCAGTAGTGAATAAATAATTACTGAATTAGTGCAAAAAAAGTTAATAACAATAACTTTTGTAAAACTTTGTGTTAGCAGAGTAAAAGACACGACGTTGTAACTCAATGTGTGGTTTATTAAGAACTGATGAAAAGCTTAGAGCTAACAATGGTTGAAAGAATAATATGAAATGTAACTGAAGTTACACTGAGAGAAATATTTTGTATTAGATTTTAACACTCCTCCTTAATACAATATATTTACTCTTTTTTCGAAAATATATATGTATGTAATTGTAAATTTTACGTTTCAAATATTAGATTTAAATAAAAATTTTTTGTTTGTAAGTAAATACCCATTTCTTTAACAAATTTTTCATGTTTAATTTTTTGTAAGTTTTTAGTTAATACATCAGCAATCATGTTGTTAGTACATACATACTTCAAATTTATTTTATTGGCTTTGTACATCTCTCGTATGTGATGATACCTGACATCTATGTGCTTGCTTCTTGCGTGGTATATTGGATTACGAACGAGATGCTGTGCGCTTTGGTTGTCACAGTTGATTGTCATCGGGCCGGATAGCTCAAAACCTATTTCACGCAGTAGCTTACGTAAATATTCGGCTTCCTTCGCAGCTGTGGATAAGCCCACATACTCGGCTTCGGTGCTAATCAATGCAACGATATTTTGTTTTTGTGATTGCCACGAAAAAACACAATTCGCAGCGACAAACGCATACCCCGTGAACGATTTTCTATCAGAGCTATCGCCAGCCCAGTCGGCATCGACATAACCTTCGATGAGTGCGCCGGATTTTTCATAGTGTAACTTGTAGGATGCCGTCTGCTTCAAATATCGTAAAATATGCTTCAATGCTGCTTCATGTTCACCATGAGGGTCTACGTTGCATTGTGATAGTTTTGTTACCGAATGTAAAATGTCCGGTCTCGTTGATAATCCCAAATACATGAGGGCACCCACTAAAGATTGGTATTTGGTAGCATTGGCTCTGTTGCAAGAGTCGCTTTCACAATGTACTTGGAAACTCGGCCGTAAAGGTGTTACAGTTGTCCTGCAACTTTCCATGTTATACTGTTTCAGCAATGATTCAATATATTGACGTTGACATAAAGTTACAGCTCCTGTGGAGCCTTTACGATCGACTTCTATGCCCAGGAAATGCTTTAAGGGACCACCGTCGACAACTTCAAAATGTTCAGAAATGTTTGCCTTTAAATCGTCGAGTTCTTGTCTGGAAGAGCTAGCAAACAATATGTCGTCGACGTACACTGCTATGATATTGTACGTTTTTGTTCCATGCTTAGTATATACGCATGGCTCGGTCTCACCTGGTTTAAATCCCATTGTACGAAGTACTCCATCGAGTCGTTTGTTCCACTCACGACCGCTTTGCTTCAACCCGTAAAGTGCTTTGTGTAACTTGAGGACATGATGTGGAAACTCTTCATTGACGAAGCCCTCTGGTTGCTGCATGTACACAGTCTCATTCAATTCGCCATTCAAATAGGCTGACGATACGTCCATCTGATCCATGTATAATTCATATTCTGTTGCCAAAGCAATAATTAATCTGATTGTGGCGTATCGAACTACTGGAGAAAATGTCTCGCTGAAGTTCACACCTTCAACCTGGCTACACCCTTTTGCCACTAACCGGGATTTAAACCTCTCAATATCGCCCTTTTCGTTCTTTTTAACATTAAAAACCCAACGACATCCAATCGCCTTATCGCCTTTTGGCAGCTCAACCAATGACCAAGTTTTATTTGCAACCAATGCTTTATACTCCTCCTTCATAGATGCTCTCCATTCATCAGCATCTCTGCTATTTAACGCTTCAGTCGCCGTTTCTGGTTTCACGTCTTTTTGCATCAGAACGCTTACTGTATTAAAACGCTTTCTTGGACGCCCTGGTTTACCTGTACGTTCTAATCTAGGCCTACCAGGCGCTCTGTTTTCGTTTTTAACAAACACCTCATCATCGGAATAGACTTTCGCACGTACAGCATCGCCTTTTGCCTTGATTGCACGAATTTCACATTCACTTAAATTTTCACGTTGTAGTTCTGCATTTTGTTTTTCTTCATGTTGTTTATGATTATGTTCTTTATGCTGTTGCTCAGCTTCACAGCTTACCAAAACTTGCGACGGTTTCATCAAATGCTCGAGAAAAATTACATCTCTACTAACCACGACCTTCTTAGTACTATTTTCGACTAAACGATAAGCTTTAGACTGCTCTGAGTAGCCAACAAAAATCATCTCTTTTCCCTTTGCCCGAAATTTGTGCTTCTCAGTTTTATCTAGCGCTATAGCAGGACAACCGAAAATCCTGAAGTGCGACACTGATGGCATTCTTTTAAACCATATTTCGAATGGTGTTTTATTTACTAGAGCTTTCGACACTGACCTGTTACGTATGTATGCTGCTGTCGTGATGGCTTCCGCCCAAAACGCTTCGTCCAATCCCGAATACAACAGCATACTCCTAGCCATTTCCACCAATGTTCGGTTCGCGCGCTCTGCTACGCCGTTTTGTTGTGGCGTGTATGGCACAGTTGTTTGCCTCTTTATGCCACTTTCAGCTAAAAACTTATCAAACGTTTGGTTCACAAATTCTCGCCCATTATCAGTCCTCAACAGTTTTATTTTACTTTCAGTTTCAAGCTCTACAGACATTTTAAACGATTTAAACGCGTCAAATACGTCCGCTTTACTTTTCAACAAACGTATATGTATGTATCGCGACTTGTCGTCTATGAACGTAACAAAGTATTGATAGCCTGCAAATGATTTTTTGTTCATAGGGCCGCAAACATCACTATGAATAATTTCTAATAGCTTATTCGTTTTATGTTCACTCGAGTCAAACGGCTTTACACATATTTTACTTTCAGCACATGTTTTGCAAGGGTCATTGTTGTTGCATTCGCTTAAATTAAGTCCATGCACAATACTTTTACTTGACATCTCCTTTAGTGCTGCGATGTGTATATGGCCAAACCGATTATGCCATCTCATTATGTCGTTTTCTTTGTTTTTTATTGAATTGCATTTAAACTTATTATCCGCAGAAATGCATTTGCTCTCATTATCCGATTGACATTCAAAAATGTAAAGGTCGTTTAATCGCTCTGCTTTGAGTATAACACGTCCACTTTTGTCGCTTATAACCGCACCAGAATCGGAAAACTCCACTTTGCTTTTTCCTGAGGCAATGCGACTTACAGACAAAAAATTATGCTGAAGCGCCGGTATATAAAGTACGTTCTCTGCTGTAATTGTCTTTCCTTCTACCTTTATGCGTATTTCACCGCGACCGCGCGCTTCCACTGTATTGTTGTCGGCTAACCATACCTTTTCGACAACAGGAGAAAAAGAAGTGAAAAACTGTCTCTCACAACACATGTGTGTTGTTGCTCCGCTGTCTAGGCACCACGAACTTCGCTTCAAAGTAAAACTTTTTGCTGTTGCTGCTCCAACTAAAATTGAAAGTTTGAAGTCTTTCGATTTATCATAATCTTTGCTGTCTCTTTTCTTCTTTTTGCATTCAAATGCATAATGTCCACGCTGCCCGCAATTATAACACTTTATGTTTTTCTTATCTCTTTTGTGATAATTGCCACCGCTATTTTCTCTTTGATCATTTGACTTCTTTGACCTTCCGGCATAGTAAGCCATGTTACCGGGACTGGAATCACCCTTTTCCAATCGTCGCTCACCTTCTTCCACTAATTTGACCTTCAATGTGTTAAAGGCTGGAAACGATTCCTGCGCCTCAATCGCAACGACGAAATTGTCATATGCCTCTGGCAAACTCGACAACAAAATTATGCACAAAATCTCGTCTGTCAAAGTGGTGTCAACTTGAGCAAGTCTTTCTACGATGTCAGCAAATTCATTTAAGTGGGCAGACATACTGCACCCTTCCTGAAGCCTTAACGCCATTAGTTTTTTGAATAAGGTAACCTTTCGAGCTGGAGCTTTACGTTGGTAAATATCTTGGAGGGTATTCCACGCTTCCAATGATGAATTGCTATGCTTTACGTAGTTAAGTTGCGATGCATGCAGGCACAATATAATTGTTGCTAACGCCTTCTCGTCTTTCCTTTCAAATGCAGCCTTTGCTACCGCATCCGCTTCGTTTTTAACCAAACTTCCAGAAACTACTGCCCAAAGGTCGTTGTGTATTAAAACACTTTTCATCTGGACGGACCAGGATGAATAATTACTTTCATTCAATTTTTCAATCGCGTAAAGTCCCGATGCGGTCATATTTTACTAATTATGATTATGTATTTTAGAAAAATAAACTGCATAAATTATCAAATTAAATTCAGTCGGCGACACACGCGTTTTCTCCGAATTTTACAAATTACGCAACGAAGTAAAAAAAAATCACGAACTAGCCAGCTCTGGGCCCATAACCTGTTAGCAGAGTAAAAGACACGACGTTGTAACTCAATGTGTGGTTTATTAAGAACTGATGAAAAGCTTAGAGCTAACAATGGTTGAAAGAATAATATGAAATGTAACTGAAGTTACACTGAGAGAAATATTTTGTATTAGATTTTAACACTTTGAATTTTACGAAATTGCTCAAGTTGTATTTTTTTTATGGTTGTTAACCGAATAAAGTGAATTGTGCGAAAAAAGCTTGGCCGGCGAAATTTAGGTGGCCCACTTGAAAAATTTTCACTCAATAGGAGTTTAGCGGATAGCAAACCAGCGTTGTTAGCTGAATGGTTAGCAGAACGTACTAAAATTCCTATGATGAAGAAGTGTAGTAGCTTCCGAAATGGATCTACAAGGTGGCGCAAAAGTACGCTTCCGATGTTCAGCATATCGGTTGTGGCACGTGCAGTGTGTGCTGTTGCACCGTCTTGTTGGAACCACATGTTTTCCAATCCCAATTCATCAAGTTGCGGCAAAAAGAACTCGTTGATCATTGCTCCCGTTTGGCCCCGACCGATTATTGGTCAAATAAATAGTCAGCAATATTCCGCGTTCTGGAGCAGTGTAGCGTAACATTGTTTATTAACGTGTATTTCGCATGTGTTTACTACACAAATGTCAAAACAGAACTGACTTTAGGGGCCAATCGGAAAATTTATAGCATTTTCTGATAGGAGGATTACTTTTGCGCCACCTTGTACAAGAATAGCTATGGCGGTTGTCCGTTATATTTTCCTTTTCTATTCAATTAAAAACTTTTAATAATTAATTCAGTTATTAAAAAAATAACAAACAATACTAATTTTTATAAAAAGTATTATTCTTGGCCTTGAGCTTATTTATAGTCATGGATACTGCAAGTTGCAAAGGCCGTAAAAGCAACAATTCAATTGGTACGTTATGTGTCGATAATACAGATACATAAACCAAAAAGCCGTCATGATCAATCTGACTGGCAGATGGCGGAGGTTGCTCATAGATATGGTAAATTTAATAGAAATAGGGTTAAGCTGACAGAAAAGCAGCGTTCTGTTAGATAAATGGTTAGCAGAGCGTGGCAAAATTAATCTGCATCCTCAAAGAATGCTGGACCGCCACTGGTATCAACTTTAATGAAACGAAAATTTCTGTGTATATCTAAAGATTTTGACTCAGAAAAAGATCCAAAAATATAAACTCTGTATGGGCAAGCGTATATATAGTTAGATTAGTTCGGCAATTTAGTACTTTTGGAGAAAATTGTTTACTTACATCTTCATCTGAAAAACGATCTCCCATTGTTGTTAAAAGCTCGCGTAGCCGGTCCTCTGGCAACACTCCTGTGTTTTCTTCGTCAAAACAACCAAAAGCATTTTTTATCACATCTTCTGGATCTGTTCCTTGAAGACGTTCTCCAAATAACGTAAGAAACATCGTAAAGTTTATAGGGCCGGGGGCTTCATTCATCATGGCTTCTAGATATTCATCTGTAGGATTTTTTCCAAGAGAAGCTAACATATCGTGCAAGTCCTCTTTTTCTACAAATCCGTCTCTATTCTGATCGATCATGTTGAATGCTTCCTTAAATTCGGCTATTTGAGCCTGATCGAACATAGCAAAGACGTTTGATGTGGCGCGTTGAGCCCGCTTCTTTGTAGTGGCACGCCGACCAGCAGTTTTACGAGAAGACATTGTTATATTAAAAGAACTGCAAGTACATAAGTTACATATTTAATATAAGTGGTATAGCTAATGATAATCAATTTGCAATAGTTGTTTCAAAAAATAATTGAGAATTACTAATCGACTAGCTAACAGGTTCGACTATTTTGTACTAGTTTTATTTTCCACATCTTTTCCTTACGTTCTACAACTAATACAGTTTAAAACGATAATGGATGCACTATTCGCATTGAACTTAGCTCCATGTTGTTGTTGTTGTTAACAGTGATTCGCCCTTCCTAATGGGCACAATCACTCTGAGAATCGTCATGAAGCTCTTCTAACTGGATTCCAAGAAAACGCGCGGTTTCAACAGGGCTGGACCAGAGTGATATTGGTGTTAAAAGAGTAGGTTCAATTGAACAGGAAAAAAAAACTTTGTACCATGGGCATACCACATCCAGTCTAGTTCAGTAAGTAAAAGTTTAACCTGTTGCAATATCCAGAAGGAACTTGTGCTAGCATTACTCTAGTCTCCCTCGGAAGAATACACTCCTCATCAGCTATTTCAGGTGGTTCGATGTCAATTACGTTACAGTCTGAGATCTGAGGGTTCCCCATGCTCGCGAACATTGAGCATTTAAGCCACTTAGTGGAGGTGAGACTCGGATGACATAAACAGACATCCCGTGGCAGTTCTGATAGCGGTGTTTTGGCAGACTTGCAACTTCCTCCAGTTGGTGTCAGGGAGGTTGGGCGACCTTTGAGGCTATTGTGGTGGTATGACTAGCGAAGGTGAGGCTGCTGCCGAACGTCACACCCAGGGTGATTGACAGTACGTAAAAATACTCCATCTACGTGGACGTTTAACTTTAGTCCCATCTGCCCATTCCATCGTAAAAAGAGTCGCCGTCGAGTTAGTCGAAGACAGGGTCAGATTTCACTAGGTGAGGAAGCTGGGAAGGTCTCAGAGGTAACAATTAATCTTCGTACAGAGTTCGTCAATGGAGGGGCCCTTATCCGAAGCCATAACCGTAAAGTCGTCAGCATAGGATACAAAGGGAACTCCCTCTGGTGGGGGTGAAAGCCTCAAAATATAGCAATTAAACAAAAGGGGGGGATAGGACACCACCCTCCGGCACCCGTTGATTGATTTATATCAGTACAAATTTTAACTATGGATTAAACCTACCTGCGAAGCTATAGTGCTTGTCTGCAGGTGAATACGTACAAATAAAATATAAATATATCAACTTATAAATATGTAATATATAAACTTATAAAATAGATGCCAATATGAAGGAGCTTAGTGCGAAATTGAAGTTGACATTGAGGTGATTGCAGAGTTGAAGGTGTGAGGTATCTAAGATATTTTTTACAGTTGATTACAGCAAACTTTTGAGATGATTACTCAGGGTGGATTTTCTGCTTGGTATTTTAGGTAGATTTGCCAGACTCACAGGTAGTTCATTCAGAAGTGAAGGAAGCTGTACCGAAAGGGTACCTTTTGAATAATGATTTCGGAATTTAGGCACTTTGAGTCTATTGTTGAGACATCTCCGGGTACCGTAATTATGGCCGATTTTTACCTTCAGACTATTATCATCAAAAAATTCATTCAAAACAGTCGATTTGTATAGTTAGAAGTAAGATGTTGATCTTATCTTCTTTTGTAGATGTGAGATATGGATATCCCATTTAAAATGGTCGTCTAGTAAGACTCCAAGGTGCTTGTAAGACTGTACTCTCTCCAAGATGGTAGCGCAAGAGCATGGTTGAACATTTCTATGCAAGCAGCTGGTGTCATGAAATTTCAAATCTATACTCGAGGGGCTAATGTGCGGTGGTCTGATATGCATTACTTTGGTTTTTGGCGGCATTTAAAGAGAGGCCGTTGTCATGGGACCATCTGGTTACTATATCTAGTTTCCTTTGCATTATCGCAGTAGCTGCCTCGATACTTCTATGAGGAACTATTATTGTGGTGTCGTCAGCGTATGCAAAAACCTCACAGTTCTTGAGAGCTCTGATCATACTGTTAGCGTATATTATGTACAGGAGAGGGCCTAGTTTCGAGCCCTGTGGTACACCGCATGAAATAGTTGCTTCTTCGCTATGTTCATTTTCGACCTTAACTAGACACTTCCTAATTTCAAGGTAGCTAGCAAACCATCTGAGGCTATCTCGCCAGATACCCATATTGTCTAACGCTTCAAGGAGCTTTGAGTGCGACAAAGTGTCAAAAGCTTTGCTAAAGTCGATGAATAGCACCAGACAGTGGTAATTTTTCCCCAAGTTTTCATTTATAGTACTAGCAAAGCGCCCTAACAGCTGGTTGATGTTTTTTCCCCTCTGAAAACCGTACTGGTTGTTTTCTATTAGCTGATACTTATTTATAAAGTTCCCAAGTCTTCTAACAACGACCTCTTCTAAAATCTTTTCTATAGCCGGTAAAATTGCTATAGGCCTGTAGTTTTTTGGGTCTGATTTTGATCCCGATTTATAAATTGGTTTTATTGTTGAAACTTTTAGGGATTCGGGTACTATATTATGTGTTAAACTAAGGTTAATCAGCTTCGTTATTATAGGGGTCATCACCTGTGCATTTATTTTCAGGTCCTTTGGTCTAATACCATCAAACCCAGCACTCTTGTCGACACTGAGTTTCTCGAAAATGGAAAGTACCTCTTCCTCACAAGTTTCCTCCATATAAATAGAATTGGAAATTTTTTTTTCTACGGAACGAGTATCTATAGTTTTTATGTTACAGTGGTGTATTGCACTTTTAATACCTTCGTCGAAAGAGTTCATACAGAGATCACAAGTATTCTTCGGGTTGTTGCACGTAAAATGTCTAGTTAATAATTCATTAGGACTCATAGCTTTCCTACCAAGAATTTCGTTTACTACTTGCCATGTCTTCTTAATATCGAATCTACATTCAGCAGGTTTGTTACGGTAGTACTGGTTTCTAGTTTTATGAATTTGTTTGTTGAAAAAATTTCTGAATCTCTTATATTCTGTTTCAATAATACTATCATATGGTCTAGATTTCCATCTCTTATAAAGTTGATCTCTTTCTTGACATAGAATTCTTAAGTCGTTAGACATCCACTCATTTGATTTCCTACGGGTATTGTTTTTAGGCTTACTAAGAGAGCTTTCGTAAATATGTTTGAAAGCTGACTGTATCTTTACGCACATAGTGCTAATATTCGTCGTGTTCATAATATCAGTCCAATTTGTCTTTCTTACATTTTCACTGACTTTTTTAGAATTAAGTACATACGGGCTCTCTGCATTGTAGTTACTGTAATCACTTTCTGTACCAATACAACAGACCAGTGAGTAATGGTCAGAGATATTAGTTTCAACTACTGCACTTGATATGAGCGCACACCTACTCTTAACAAATGCATGATCAATGCAAGTACCAATGCTTCTCTTTATGTCAACTCTTGTACTGTCACCTATTGTTTTTTGAAGACCACATGATGAGAGCATATCTAAGTATAAATTAACATTAGTGTTGGCGACATCGAGTATATTGCTGTTGATATCGCCAATCACGCAATCTGCTTTATCAGCCCTTCTTAACGCGCTCTCTAACTCACTCAGGAACGCTGGTATGTTTGGCTGTGGGGGGCGGTACACTGTATGAACTGTTTACTGGTTTTTATTGCTGTCGTTTGGAGTTATGTTGAATTCCACCGTTTCGTACGAGTTTGTGACAGAGGAAATGCGGTGATAAGACAAACTATCTCTTATGTATACAGCTACCCCACCTCCCTTTCTTTGTTCTCTATGATAAAATTCTGCATTAAAACCAATTATGCTAAACAAACACTCTTCAGCTGTCATTATGTTGGTTTCAACTAAAATAATTATATCGATTGTGGCAATAAGTTTATCTATTTCTGCTAGAAAAGAGTTGAAGTTTTTTCTAAAAGGGCGGATGTTTAAAGAAATACATTTGCGTTTACCATCTCGAAACTTTGCTGTATTAACTTCTCTAAAGTGCCCGTATTTAGTGTAAACAATATTATTGATATCAATTTGAAGAAAAACAGTAAATTTAGATAAGCTAAGATTATAAATAAAATTTTACACTAGACCTGTACACGTTTTAGTTTATTAGACCTATATCGGCTTCTAAATTTAAGTAGATAAAATCGTTATTTTCCCCCTCCTTAACCCAAACGAATTTCCACCCGCACTCCTTTGCCTTGTTTTTGGCGGCCCACAGAAGTCGGCGATTTAAAGATGTGAGATGATCGTTGACATAAACCGGTTTCCTTGAATTGTTCAACTTGCTGTCTAATGTGCTTGCGTTTTTGTTTTTATTTCTTACATTTTTCATGAGTTCCTTTTTTTTGCGCAATGAAGAGAACTTAACAACTATGTGGCCGCGCTCTCCCTGGATTGATTGTTCGTGGTTGTTGTTGTTTTAAGCGACAACAACACTCCCCGAATGTTTTGGGGAGTGTTATCGGAAGTAACAGCCCTTTGGCGGAAATGAACCCGGTACTCCCTTGCGGTACTGCCCAACTGTCGTGGTAGCGATTTGGTATGACCAGTGGAGCCTTCTAAGTCGTGTCACCCTACTTCGGGCACATTCTAACCCCCCAAAGCACAGGTGGGATTTTTCGTGGTCTAGATTTCTTGTTCCTAAATTTTACTGACGCCTGCCGACCATTGAGGTAGTTAGCGGCCCACCTTTTTAGGCCGGCAGGGAGCGGTGTCTCTCCCCAATCTCTTAGGGGTGTGGCATGGTTGACCGTGTCGAAAGCTTTAGAAAGGTCAAGAGCCACGAGCACCGTTTCCAATAACACCGAAACCAGCGAAAGGAGAGACATCGGACGATATGATTTTTCTTGGTTCGCCATCTTCCCTGGTTTTAGTAGCGGGAGCACAATCGCTTGTTTCCAAATCTCTGAAAAAAACGAAAGTGGTTAGAGAGAGGTTAAAGAGAGCCGCCAAATAACTCTGTCCCACGTGGCCTAGGTGTTTCAACATATTCATGACAATACCGTCGGTTACGATGGATCTCGAGGGCTTGGCCTTCATTATGGCTTCCTTGATCTCGGTGACAAAGACAGTAATGGGCGCTGTGTTGTGTTTATGCGCCCGACGGATGGCTCGTCTCTTGGTCCTGTTTTTTTTAATTATAAAATTATATTTATTAAACCGTCAGTATTGTAATAGTGACACTAAGTCGAAACCGAATATTTGATATTCGATTTAGAACAATTCAATAGTTGCTACCAACTGATCGATCGAGCCTTGCTCGGTGGCAACCCTAGGTGGCAGTCCTACTTAAAAATATTCTGGTTGGTATACGGCCTCAAATACCTTCCGTTTGATACCCATATTGCCATATATTGCTTAATATTTTAAAAAAAATCGGAAAGGTGGCAACCCTCTAAGCTTCCTTTAGTGGCAACATCCAAGTAGAAGATCTTAGAAGGATACTATCCATCTACCAAATTTCATCGAAATCAGTTTAGCCGTTCCCGAGATAGTGGTCGATATCTGAAGGAATAAATAAAATGCGGTCAGGTGGCAACCCTACTCGAAAATACTTTGGTTGGTATACGGCCTAAAATACCTTTCATTTGATACCCATATTCCCATAAATTGCTTAATATTTTAAAATTTTTTTATATAGGTGGCAACCCTGTGAACCACCCCAAGTGGCAACACCAAAGTAGAAAATCTTAAAACAAAGGATACTACCCATATACCAAATTTCGTTCCAGAGATAGTAGTGGATATACAAATATACAACTATACAAGAATAACTCGTTCAAAGTTATAAGATACTACAAGAAAATTGTTTTAAAATTGAAGCGTTTGTCTGAACAATATCACTAAACTGAGATCAGCAGCATCCAATCAATTATTATCGGTTTAATAGTATTGCTTTTTTATTTTTTTAATATGGGGCATATGCACATAAGAGTCACATGCTTTCATCAGTTCTGTATCAGTAAGCGAAAAAAGCTAAGGTCGTATTATCGGCAATTTTTACCGCTTGATCTCGATTTTGGTTTTTATTTTGTGTACCAACAATTCAATTGAATTAAATTGTTGCTTGAACGGCCTTTACATCTGTAAAGTATCAATGATTTGAAATGAGCTCAAGGCCAACAATAATATTTTTTATATCAAAATTTTTTTTTTATTTTTTTTTTTTAATTTAATTAACTATCAAAAGTTTTTTAATTGAATAGAAAAGGAAAATTTTAGAGACAACCGCCATAGCTTTTTTATAAAGGGTGTTTTTTTAGGGGTATAGAACTTCGAATTGAAATAAAACACAAGAAAATCGTTTTAAGGTCCATCAATTTGGCTTTATTGGAAGGATAATTTTATGCCATTAATGTTTAAATATGATTTCGGGCATGTGGCCGCCGCGGCTGGCTCGAATAAAGCCAATTCTACAGGTCCAATTTTCAACCACTTTTTCGAGCATATGGGGCCGTATGTCGGCAATAACGCCACGAATGTTGGCTTCCAATTCCCCTAACGTTTCTGGTTTGTTGGTGTAGACGAGCGACTTCACATATCCCCAAAGAAAATAATCCAATGGTGTCAAATCACACGACCTTGGTGGCCAATTGACAGGTCCATTCCGCGAAATTATGCGCTCATCGAATGTTTCCTTCAATAAATCGATTGTGACGTGCGCTGTGTGGCATGTAGCGCCGTCTTGTTGGAACCACAACTCATCCACATTCATGCCATCCAATTCGGGAACAAAATAGTCGGTTATCATGGCTCTATACCGGTCTCCATTAACGGTAGCTGCCTCTCCAGCATTATTGCGGAAGAAGTATGGCCCAATGACTCCACCAGCCCATAGAGCACACCAAACAGTCAGTTTTTGTGGATGTAATGGCGTTTCAAGGGTCTCATGTGGATTCTCTTCACTCCAAATGCGGCAATTTTGCTTGTTGACGTAGCCATTCAACCAAAAATGAGCCTCATCACTGAACAAAATTTTGCGATGAAAATCAGCATCGAAATCAATCTCATTTTCGGCCCATACACCAAAATCACGACGCATTGCATGGTCTCGCGGCTTTAATTCTTGCACAAGCTGGATCTTGTAAGGTCGCAAGCCAAGATCTTTGCGCAAAATCTTCCATAAAGTTGATGGACAAAGCTCCAATTGCTGTGCACGGTGGCGAATCGATTCATTCGGGTCCTCTTCAACACTTTGCTCTACAGCGGCAATTGTTTCTTCGGTGCGCACTGTTCGACGTCTCTGCGGATGCGTATTATCACATAGAGTAAACGTAGTGCGAAAACGATCCATGGTTAACCGAATTAATTGCTCTGATGGACGATTATGTCGACCATAAAATGGACGGAGCTCACGGTAAACTTCGCGAACTGAACCATTATTTTCGAAATAAATTTGCACGATTTGCAAGCGTTGTTCTTTTGTCAACCTGTTCATGATAAAATGGCAAACCAAACTGAACATAAATGACATTATAGTTGCCAGATTTGACCACAAAATGCCAGTTTTATCTCTATTCAAAAAACAAACCTGTAAAAAAAACACCCGTTAGATCCATAAACTTCTTCATCAGTGAAATTTTGGCACCATTAAGCTAACAGAGCGCTGGTTTTTCTGTCAGCTAAGCTTTTATATCTATTCCCTTTACCACATCTATGAGCAATCCCCCACCATCTGGCAGTCAGTAGTGCTGGTTTTTTGTTTGTGTGCCTTAACTTCTCTGATGAAGAAGTCTAGCAGCTTTCGAAATGGATCTATAAGAAAAGCTATGTAGGTTGTCTCAAAAATTTTTCTTTTCTATTCAATTAAACTTTTTACAATTAAATTAATAAAAAAATAGAAACAATAATAATTTTCATGAAAATGTGTAAAAAAAAATTTTTTTTGGAAAAAACTTTGTGATTGTTTTTGCGAAACCAATTTTTGTCCATCAGGCCCTTTTTAACTTAAGTTAAATTGACTAATTCCGGTTCTGTCAAGTTGTTCCTTTTAAATACAAGAATCGAATAAATAAATGGAAATATTTCGATAGTGGGTGTGGTAGACCCAGTTTCGTGCTAGCTTTGTTAGTTAGTTTGTGTTGCGACAAAAATACTCCTTGAAGGTTTTGGGGCGTGTTGCCGATGCTGACATTCTTTCGCCGGATATGGTCCGATGCGCTCCGGTACAAACACCTTGCGCTACTAGTCTGACTGTCATGCGAACGATTTGATATGACCAAGTGACACCTTCCAGTTCATCTCACCCCTCCTTCCTTCGTAGATCAAACATCAAATTGCCATTGCCTTCTAGGGATGATATATACAGGAAAAAAATCAAAATCTTCGAATCCAAATCCAAACCCAAATATAATGAACATCAGCAAAAATATGACGATAGTTTTCATTAATAAATCACCAATGGTTAAGTTCTTGCTGAATTGACATGTTTCCAATCCTGGGACTAGCATCCCTAGTAGGTACATACTTTCCTATAATACATGTCTGTGAACATCTAATATATCATCCTTCCTATAATTTGTTAAGTAGGTAAGAGCACCAATTTTAATTTAAAGATTAAGTTTGGCTGCCACTTAAACGCCACCAACTCAGAAAACTTTTACTAAATAAAAACTCGACCATGTACATACTTACGGACTGCGAAGGAGAGGTGGAGTGTGTGCGTGTTTCGGGTTGTTTCTTCCCGAGTCCTAACGAATCACAAATAAGATTGCATCAAGAGAAAAAAATAAAAAAAAATAAGCACATCAGGGACTACAAGGAAAAAATACGGAAACCCACGACCATACCAGAATCTAACTTCGCGAATCACATGTTCGAAAACAAATGTGCCTCTGCAAAAATCTAAAAACGCCTCAATGTACTTGAAAACATGCAAACTGAAAACATTTGAAGGGATATTTGAAGCTGATTTACGAAACACTAAGCAATACCGCAGGTACAACAACAAAACAAGTAACAATGACCAAACGCACACAAAATAGAACAAAAGTAAAAAATCACCGATTTATACCTGGCTCAACCTATGACTTAGTTAGCGTGTAAAAACAACCCTCATTAGAGGCATCCATTTAGACATATCTACACGAGCGCATGCACACACATATTCATAAAAAATAAAATTGGTTTATAAAGCTGTTTAAAAAGACATTCCCATACAAATTTTGAATTATAAGGGCTTTATAAACCTTTTTTACGAATATTAGAGTTAAAATATAACAAGTGTAATTAACAAACTAAAAGAAAGCATACATTCATTAATTTATTTATTATTTGTTTACAGCTAACTGGATAGTTGGGGAAGCCGTGTCGCCAATCCACCTTCTCTTTCGGTCGTTTTATTCATTTAAGGTGTGCTTAAAAATCTTAAGCACTACCTGGATGGTTGGAGAGACCGTGTCTCCAATCCACCCCCTCATTCGGTAGATTTATGGGCGCAGAAAGCTTATTATAAATCTAATTTTATACTCACTTCAAGTAGTGAATAAGCTGGCTGAGGATTTAGTCGCTGACAATGCGCGGTACTCTCTGAACATCCCTCACGGGCTTAAAACCTAGATAAGATTGCAACCCTAAGCCTAATCATAACTAGACACAGTTTAATTTTGGTTAGGTAGATAAAAGTAATTTCAGCGACGATTACGATACATAGGTTTCCAACGCACATAGGTAGATTTTGAAGATTTAGGCGGCCATAATTGGATTCCAGAAGTTGTCACAACTGAAGAAAAAAAGCACTCCTACAACTTGAGAATAAACCGAAGAACAATAACTCAACCTCCTACCGTTCCCAGTGAAACAGTGAGCCAGCCGCATGTATATCGTATGTGTCAGTAATTTGTTTTCATTAACCCTTTGAAACCAACTGCACGAAAAGTTCACAAAGCTCAAGTTACTATTACACATACGTTTCATATGCGAGCTTAAGAAATAAATATATATATATTATGTGGTTGTCCTATTTCTGCGCAAATATTGATTAGGTAATGGCTCTGTTAAAGGAGCTTAAAAATTTTATAACATTTTTCTAAATTGGGTTCGGCGACATATAAAACTTGTAGGGAAAGAAATCATTTTGGCATTTAATTGGGAGAGGAAGCTGCAAGTTCCTGTTGGGGAGATTTCACAAGTAAGATTTTCAAGGCAAAAGCCCTGATCGATCGTCAATAAGCAAAACAGCAACAAAAACTTCAAACTTTGTTATTAGCAGCTGTTTTGCTTGGAAGTGTTTACAGATTCCTGTTCCTTTTTTAATTTTTACAATTTCCGCACAGCTTAACTCAATTCAATCTTTACTTAGGCCTTGTGCTAATCGGCAGGGCCATAGAATTCTTGCAAGCTTTCTCGCCGAACACACCTAACGATTGCCACTTACATGTTTTTGAATTTACCGAAATATAGCTTCTAATCTTGCCTTTCTCAATAAATTGGTGGAATTCTACTGATAGGAGTATGTAATTTTCTGTATAAAGGACTAGAGGATTGCAGATGATATGCATGCAAAGTTCAATTATTAGCTTCCGATATCTTTAGAAGTAATAAAACTTCTACTGCGAAAATTTACGATCTCTGTAACAATTAGGAATAAATACGTATTAGTACCACTGTGCAAATAAAACGATTTGCGCACCATGTATTTTAATATAACACAATGTCAATATCTTTTCTTTTTCTAAATTTAAATTAAATTCAAAGAAAAAAAGCAATATACAATTTATACGGTTAAAGCAACCTACATTTGATGAAAATTTTTAACTCATACATTCAAGCGGACTTTCAAATAAGCATGTTTACTTTTTTTATTTTGGCTACTTGGCTTACTGTTACACTGTGCTATCGTTGATCCCATACTTTGCGTTAGCTGTCAGGTAATCAAAACTTAGCTTTTTCTGAAACGCACGTTATAGTTTTTTTTTAACCGCTGTAAAATATATAAATATATATCAATTTTTTTTTATTTCTTGAGCTTAAGGCCTTTTATAAATAAAACACTTGGTTTTTGTGTTATTATTTATTTTCAATATTTCGACCTTAATCTGAGGTCATCATCAGGACTGCAAGAAACAATACAAAAAACACTAATAAATTTCTCACATATAAACATTTTTAACTTAACTTATTATCAGATATAAACAACATATAAACATATTTAATATAATTCATTAGCACAACTTACGTATTAGGCAATGCTTTAAAAACTAAAAATGCGAAGACAAAGTAAATTGGAAAAAGCGACAATTCGAACAAAGAGTGTAAATAAATAAATGAAGTCCCGTAATTGTAAACAAAAATTTTATAAAAACAATAATACATTAAGCGACAAAAAATATACAGCATACAGAGAGTTGATCACAGCAGTGTAGTGTTGTTGTTGTTGGGAGTGCTCAAGAGTGCCTTTGGTGTTTTCGTATTAAGTTGCGGTAGGCGTAGGCACAGTGGTCAGTGTCCGCCTTAAAATTCATTCGCTTATCATTAGGGGTGTCAACTATGTGTAGCATTTCTAACGTGAAGCGTTTGTTATAATTTTTCTCTTCTAAGATGGTGATGTTATCAAAATCCGAGTAGTGTCCCGTACCCTTACAGTGTGCTGATAATGCCGTTTTGTTGTCAGAAAAATTGTTCCTTAATTTTATGTTGGATTTGTGAGCGGATATCCTTGTCTTGAGTTTAGATTTTGTAGTACCCACATATACTTTTTCGCATATGTGGGACCCGTCGCCAATACAAGGAATCCGGTACACTACGTCTGATTTTTCCTGTTTATCTATTGGATCTTTCAGTTTGCTGAACACTTTCTTCAGTGAGTTGCTGTAGGTAAAGGCTAACTGCACATTTTCCTTGTCGTACATTTTGGAATTTTTGATCCTCTCCGATAGCCCCGGGACATAAGTGACCGATTTATAAATTTTTGCAGGTTTGTTTTCCCTATTATTATCCTTACCAAGACTAGAGTAATAATTGTAAATAAGTTTATTGATTAATTTTGTGGGGAAGTCGTTATTTTTTAGTGTATCCTTAATGATGTTGATGTTTTTGTTGTGGTAAAAAGTGTCGCTGATGGAGAGAACGCGTCTCACAAAATTATTGGCAGTGTTAATTTTTAAATTTTTGTCATGGAGCGAGTGGAAGTTGATCAATCTACCAGAAGCTGTGGGTTTTTTGTACCAGTCTATTGTTATTCTGTTGTTTCTCTTAATTATTAGGGTATCCAAAAAAGGTATTTTTCCATCTTTTTCTATTTCGATTGTAAACTTGATTGATTTGTGATAACCGTTGAGTAACTTAAGCAAAATATCAGTGTCCTCTGTTTTTATTATGGCAAATAAATCGTCCACATATTTAGTTAACAATCTAGGTTTGTTGGCCGATTCCATCTCAAAACGTGTTAAAAGATCCTCCATCACAATATCGGCTATGACTGGCGATGCTGGAGATTCCATGGGCATTCCCGATCGTTGCTCATATATTTTGTCTCTGTATTTGAAGTAACGATTCTCCTTAATACAGAACTTAACCACAGTCAAGAACAGTTCCTTTCTCATGGACGTGTTCTCCTTTATCTGGTCCCACTTCGATCCTATGATCTCAAGCGCCAAATCCACTGGTATACTCGGAAATAAAGAGACAACGTCGAACGACACTAGACTCTCGTCATCATACACATACGTATTGTGTACCTTATTTTTAAATTGAATTGCGTCTTTGATGTTGTATTTGGACGATAAGGTTAGTTTGTTCAGAATCTGTACAACAAATTTACATAAATTGTAGGATGGAGAATTGACGGACGAACAGATAGGCCTAAGTGGAATTTCTGTTTTATGGATCTTGGGTAGGCCATAAATACGGGGTGGATTGGACGTTTTGCAATTGAGACGATACTTTTCTTTCAAGTCGATGACCTTGTTATTGTATAGTTTATCCACTATTTCATTGTTTTTCGTTTGAAGTTGATTGGTGGGGTCTCGTTTTACCACTTTGTACGTACAAATGTCGTTTAATATACAGGGTGGCTAATGAAAGCCGCTACCAAAAAAAAATTAAATAACTTTTTTTCTATTTAATGAATCTGGTTAATTTTTTTTTTATTTTGCAGATTGACTTTTACATTTAACAAAAATGGATAACTGGGACACTGAAACAAGAATTTGGATTGTCCGCCGCTATCACGCACTGGAGTCCGTAGTTTCGGTTCAAAGAGAGTATAGGCGCACGTTTGGCGGCAATCCTCCGAGCAGATGGACCATAATAAGACTTGTAAACAATTTTTCCGAGCATGGGACAGTCAACAGAAGACCTTACCATCGAAACCCTTCAGTTCGAACGGAGGAAACAATCGCTGCTGTAGCTGCTGCCATACAAAACAATCCACGTGTTTCGACAAGAAGCTTATCTGCTCCAATGGGTGTAAGCAGACAGTCATTACAGTCAATTATGCACAAAGATTTGGACTTATTCCCATATAAAATTCAAATGGCCAACAAACTGAACGCTGCAGACTTGCCGATTCGCTTGGAATTTTGCCAGAAGATGCTTCAAATGGTGGAAGAGGATGGAAACATGTTGAACTGTCTTTTCATGTCTGACGAGGCCCATTTCGATTTAAACGGCAACATAAACAAACAAAATTGTCGAATATGGAGTGCTTCCAACCCACAGATACTCCATGAGACGGAATTGCATCCACTTCGTGTCCTAGTGTGGTGTGCAGTTTCATCACGCTGCATTGTCGGGCCCTACTTCTTCGAAGAAAACGGTCACACCGTTACGGTTACTGGAGACCGTTACTTGAGCATGTTGAGAGAGTTTTTCTATCCAGAATTACGCCGAATGAGAATTTCTTTCAACTCTGTGTGGTTTCAGCAAGATGGTGCAGCTCCTCATATAGCCCAACCTGTTATGACAGAATTGCGACGAAAATTTCCCAATAAGCTGATATCCAGAAACTCCACATTCCGTTGGCCACCCAGGTCGCCTGACCTTACTGCACCTGACTTTTTCTTGTGGGGTTATTGCAAACAGGAAGTCTTCAAAGCAAAACCAACAAATTTGAATGAACTAAGGCAATCCATTCGAGAAACAATGGCGGCTATTCCTGTCTCAACTCTCCAAGCAGTAATGAACAACTTTTTGGTAAGATGCCGCACATGCATCGACGAGCAGGGGGGGCATTTAAATTCCATTATTTTTAAAACTAATTAAGCTATATTTAATAAAATTTAATGAGCTTTAACATGAATAAAAGAAAAATGAATTCCATACACTGAAAAAAAAATTATTTGAGTTTCTTAATGTAGCAAAATTCATCAGCCACCCTGTAGTTTGCATTGCCGTGGCATCATTTTTTGAGAGTGAAGAGTTGTTGATAAACAAGCTAAAGACAGACACTAAAAATACCCAAGTTAACAAGTACGAATGGTTAAAACAGAAACAACAACAAAGTTTGAACATTAGGGTGGTACCAGAATATATTTGTAACACGACAGACACACAAATACCAACAAATATTATGTGGCTTCTTTCCCATGGTCCAAAATATGCACTGCCCACTGATGGTAAAGAATTTCCATTATTTAAGATGATAGCAGATGGCGAAACCCACATACAGAAAATTAAGGAAAAAGAAAAACAAGAGATTTAAAGGAACAACTTGACAACACTTCTGGAAACCCATATGAACAATACAAAAATGTCTACAAGAGATAGGTTTACGCTAGACACATTGCGCGCTACAAAACAATTTTTAAGAAACAATGAACAACTTTTGGTTCTCAATGCAGACAAGGGAAACGTTACAGTATTAATGGACAAAAATGAATATAACACAAAAATGCAAACTATATTAAACGACATTTGTACGTACAAAGTGCTAAAACGAGACCCCACCAATCAACTTCAAACGAAAAACAATGAAATAGTGGATAAACTATACAATAACAAGGTCATCGACTTGAAAGAAAAGTATCGTCTCAATTGCAAAACGTCCAATCCACCCCGTATTTATGGCCTACCCAAGATCCATAAAACAGAAATTCCACTTAGGCCTATCTGTTCGTCCGTCAATTCTCCATCCTACAATTTATGTAAATTTGTTGTACAGATTCTGAACAAACTAACCTTATCGTCCAAATACAACATCAAAGACGCAATTCAATTTAAAAATAAGGTACACAATACGTATGTGTATGATGACGAGAGTCTAGTGTCGTTCGACGTTGTCTCTTTATTTCCGAGTATACCAGTGGATTTGGCGCTTGAGATCATAGGATCGAAGTGGGACCAGATAAAGGAGAACACGTCCATGACAAAGGAACTGTTCTTGACTGTGGTTAAGTTCTGTATTAAGGAGAATCGTTACTTCAAATACAGAGACAAAATATATGAGCAACGATCGGGAATGCCCATGGAATCTCCAGCATCGCCAGTCATAGCCGATATTGTGATGGAGGATCTTTTAACACGTTTTGAGATGGAATCGGCCAACAAACCTAGATTGTTAACTAAATATGTGGACGATTTATTTGCCATAATAAAAACAGAGGACACTGATATTTTGCTTAAGTTACTCAACGGTTATCACAAATCAATCAAGTTTACAATCGAAATAGAAAAAGATGGAAAAATACCTTTTTTGGATACCCTAATAATTAAGAGAAACAACAGAATAACAATAGACTGGTACAAAAAACCCACAGCTTCTGGTAGATTGATCAACTTCCACTCGCTCCATGACAAAAATTTAAAAATTAACACTGCCAATAATTTTGTGAGACGCGTTCTCTCCATCAGCGACACTTTTTACCACAACAAAAACATCAACATCATTAAGGATACACTAAAAAATAACGACTTCCCCACAAAATTAATCAATAAACTTATTTACAATTATTACTCTAGTCTTGGTAAGGATAATAATAGGGAAAACAAACCTGCAAAAATTTATAAATCGGTCACTTATGTCCCGGGGCTATCGGAGAGGATCAAAAATTCCAAAATGTACGACAAGGAAAATGTGCAGTTAGCCTTTACCTACAGCAACTCACTGAAGAAAGTGTTCAGCAAACTGAAAGATCCAATAGATAAACAGGAAAAATCAGACGTAGTGTACCGGATTCCTTGTATTGGCGACGGGTCCCACATATGCGAAAAAGTATATGTGGGTACTACAAAATCTAAACTCAAGACAAGGATATCCGCTCACAAATCCAGCATAAAATTAAGGAACAATTTTTCTGACAACAAAACGGCATTATCAGCACACTGTAAGGGTACGGGACACTACTCGGATTTTGATAACATCACCATCTTAGAAGAGAAAAATTATAACAAACGCTTCACGTTAGAAATGCTATACATAGTTGACACCCCTAATGATAAGCAAATGAATTTTAAGGCGGACACTGACCACTGTGCCTACGCCTACCGCAACTTAATACGAAAACACCAAAGGCACTCTTGAGCACTCCCAACAACAACAACACTACACTGCTGTGATCAACTCTCTGTATGCTGTATATTTTTTGTCGCTTAATGTATTATTGTTTTTATAAAATTTTTGTTTACAATTACGGGACTTCATTTATTTATGTACACTCTTTGTTCGAATTGTCGCTTTTTCCAATTTACTTTGTCTTCGCATTTTTAGTCTTTAAAGCATTGCTTAATACGTAAGTTGTGCTAATGAATTATATTAAATATGTTTATATGTTGTTTATATCTGATAATAAGTTAAGTTAAAAATGTTTACATGTGAGAAATTTATTAGTGTTTTTTGTATTGTTTCTTGCAGTCCTGATGATGACCTCAGATTAAGGTCAAAATATTGAAAATAGATAGTAACACAAAAACCAAGTGTTTTATTTATAAAAGGCCTTAAGCTCAAGAAATAAAAAAAATTGATATATATTTAATAACGGCCAAAAATTAACTTAATTGTGAATATTTAAAACTATAATTACTGCTGCTTCTAGACATAAAAGAAATTTTTGGCGCAAGTCGACACTTCGACGCTGCATCAGATATTGCCAACTTTTATACATCAATATACCACCAAACGTCAATAAAATCAATGCACAACCAGATTGGCTGATTAGTCATTCCACAATAGATATATCTCTTCATTCTTTGAGAAAATCAAACACCAGTAACATTATTTTTCAACAACATTTTCTGGAAGTAGTTAAATACAAACAAATGTAAGCTATTTATACAGACGCTTTCAAAGCAACAAACACCGCATTTGCAGCTACCTCATGCGATGTAACTATTATAACAGGCGGTATTCTTACGCCTCATTCTTCTGTATTAACGGCCGAAGCTTTTGCTATTTACAAAGCGCTAGAGTACGCTATCCATCAAAAAAGTAAATTCGTTGTTTGCTCTTATAGCCTTTCTTGCTTGAACGCAGTTACAAACATACGCACGCCTCTCATTCCAAAAATCCTAGACATTTGCATCAAACATAAATTAAAAATGGCTTTGATTTGGGTACCTGGTCACGTTGGTGTTCCTGGTAATGAACAAGCAGACAGCGCAGCGAAATATTTTGAATCAGCACCAACTCTTCAACATGAACCTCATGACCAAAATGATTTGAAGAAAGCGCACAAAAAAAGAATGGGGTAATTTTAAACACCGGTATTCTGAACTCAATCCTGCTCGCAATAAAGTTATTTACTCCAGCAATATCACTGGCCTACAATTAACCATTTACACACGCCTAAGGATTGGTCATACCCAAATAACACGTCAATTCATCCTCACCGGTAGTCCACCACCAAAATGCCATCTCTGCGGCAACAACTTGACCGTGGAGCACATCTTCAACACTTGTTTGGCTTTAGAGAGTATTAGAAACAAACACCTGATCACTAACCAGTATCGCGAACTGTTAAGTACACCATCTGACGATAATATTGTAAGGATCTATAATTTTCTAGTATAATGTAACTTGCAGAATAAAATAGTGTCTACCTCTGTTTTTTGTTGTTATTACTAAGTAATGAAATTCGGAGCCGATGTCCACTGTTGCTTCTGCTCCTTTATATAAATTAGGTTTAATATTTGTATATTTTTCCTAATAAACAATAATAATGATAATAATAATAAGTTATCGAATTGAGTAGTCGTGATGGATGGTGATATTTCAAGTGAATATTATCATTTGTTAATGTATTTGTGATTTAAATAGTTACAAATGGATAAGTGGTACCTATTTTATTTGGGATATTTTTTTTTATTGTTTTTGTTTGTTTTGAAAACTGGGTTTGTTAGGCTTCCAAGTCCGTCCTAGTGAGTTATTGTTGAACATGATACCTGGAACAATTAGGTCGCCACGTGCATAAAAATTAGCTGCAGATACTTGCAGATAGAGGGTTATATAAAGGGTTTGATACACGCTTGTCTAAAGTTAATACAAAACCAAGTAAGGAAGTCTATGTACAGGTGAACCGAACATTAAATACCCAAGTGTGTAAAAGTGGTTGTGGTAAATTGTAGCGGAGTTAGGACCTATAGAGGTTTTAAACTTTTTCTACTACCATGTGGGCAATCTTATAAATAAGAATGAATGTGTGTCTGGCGTCCAAAGTACTTAACCGTTCTTAATAAAATTTTCACAGTAGATTCTTGGATTCACTGGTTACAGCATAGGCTATATATAATTTTAAGCGTGGAAAGTATACCTCGTATTATGTTTCGTAATTTTACTTAACACGGTTCTGAAGTTAATAATAGCTAAAATTATACATTTTGTTCATTTATATGTAGGCGGTGCACGAAAATTTTCCAAAATTTAAAAACAATCGTTAATAAGATCACCAGGTCATTGTAACTAGGAAATTCTAGCATTCTATCTGCATGAGTGAAGGAGATATGGCATGTTCCGGTTTCCTGCCTCTCTTTTAAAAACTTTGGTCCAAAAGTGGACGTGGTCGTCCACCGATTTTGCTTATTATTCGTGGGCGTACTCTGCATGTCTATACTATACCTCGTATCAAGTTTCGTAATTCTATCTTACACCGTTCTGATGTTATTAACAGTCAAATTTGAAATTTGCTTGACTCATAAGTGAGCGGTGCTACGCTCACTTTCCAAAATTAAAAATAAGAAAATTGAGGTAACTGCCAAATTATATCATTCTACCTCCTTTTCAGATAAATTGTATGAAAAAGTAGGCGTGGTCGAAAAGAGATTTCGCTTCTTTTCAGCGAGTGTATGTACCACAACCATAGTATAAAAAAAAAAAATATGTATATAAAAAAATATAAAATGTGATGACAAAAAAATGAGACTTTTGTTAAACTACCTCAATTTTAAATTTACCGTATCGAATCAGTAGGCGCTGGTTTCTGTGTCGTTGTCATTCACTCCTAAACTACATACGTTCTTTTTGTTTAAAAAGAAATTATAGTTTTTGTTAAAATGCCTTCGAAGCAACAAACCATCCGCGAGCGCGTTGTGCAGTTCTACAAAAAAAATGAAAAACTTGGAAAAGTTGTTACCGTTGATCATTTCAAAAGTGAGGGAGTTCCAAGATCTACATCATATAGAATTTTGAAGACTATGAGAGTGAAAAGAAAGCGTGGCAGTGGAAGAATTCCGTTGATTATGACCAAACGAGCTCTATCTACCCTTAGGAATAAGTTTAACAATAGGGATGGCATAAGCCAACGCGTCGCCGCTTCAGAGATGAATTGCCAAAACGCTTAAAAAACTGCAAATAAAGTGCAGAAAAAAAGTAAGACTACCAGAATATACCGTCGAGCAAATATCTTAAGTAAAGTCGCAATGCCATTGGATGCTTCGAAATTTTAGCAAAAAATTACACGTTTTAGACAATGAAAATTATTTTCCTCAGTAAATCTCAGGTAGCTGGAAATGATCACTTTTACACAAATGACATTTCTAAATGTGACTCCAAAGTAAAGTTAAAATTCAAGCACAAATTTGAGCCAAAGGTAATGCTCTACATCGCAATATCTGAAAGAGGAATTTCGAAGCTTTGGTTTAAGCCAAGTGGCCTTGCAGTGAACCAAGAGGTATACCAAAAGGAATGTTTGGGAAAAATATTGATGCCTTTCCTTAAAGAGTACCGTTCTGATAATAACTATGTCTTCTGGCCTGACAAAGCATCGTCGCATTATGCTGTTAAGACAATAGAGTTTCTAAATAAGCGAAAAATATATTTGGTGCCAAAGGAGAGAAATCCTACAAACTTGCTCCAGTGTCGTCCAATTGAGGATTTCTTTGGTACTTTGAGTTCGCTGGTATATAAAAACAACTGGAGAGCCAAAAATTGCGAAGAACTCAGAAAAAGGATCCGTTCCTGTATCCGTAAAATAGACAAAACTGCTGTCCAGCGGTCATTCGGAGATATTCCTTCGAAGCTCTGACGTACGGCTGATCATGGACCTTTTGCAACCGTACATTAATTTGAATTAATGTTCCACAGTTTAAAAAATTAATCTGTTGTTAATTTTTGTGAAAAAATAAGGCGAATGCTTTTTATTACATTTTTAAAATAGTTTAATTTTTTTTTCATCACCCGTTATAAAGGGTTTGATACACGCTTGTCTAAAGTTTATACAAAACTAAGTAATAGTACAGGTGAACCGAACATTAAGTACCCAAGTGTGTAAAAGTGGTTGTGGTAAATTGTAGCGGAGTTAGGACCTATAGAGGTTTTAAACTTTTTCTACTACCATGTGGGCAATCTTACAAATAAAAATGAATGTGTGTCTGGCGTCCAAAGTACTTAAGCGATTTTCATAAAATTTTCTTGGATTCTTGGATTCACTGGTTACAGCATAGGTTATACAGCGCGGAAAGTATACCTCGTTTTATGTTTCGTAATTTTATTTAACACGGTTCTGAAGTTAATAATAGCTAAAATTATACATTTTGTCCATTTTCCAAAATTTAAAAACAATCAGTAATAAGATCATCAGGTCATTGTAACTACGAAATTCTAGCATTCTATCTGCACGAGTGAAGGAGATATGGCATGTTCCGGTTTCCTGCCTCTCTTTTAGAAAACTTTGGTCCAAAAGTGGGCGTGGTCGTCCACCGATTTTGCTTATTATTCGTGGGCGTACTCTGCATGTCTATACTATACCTCGTATCAAGTTTCGTAATTCTATCTTACACCGTTCTGATGTTATTAACCGTCGAATTTGAAATTTGCTTGACTCATAAGTGAGCTGTGCCACGCTCACTTTCCAAAATTAATAATAAGAAAATTGAGGTAACTGCCAAATTATATCAGTCTACCTCCTTTTCAGGTAAATTGTATGAAAAAGGAGGCGTGGTCGAAAAGAGATTTCGCTTATTTTCAGCGGGTGTATGTACCACAACCATAGTATAAAAAAAGTAAGAAAGTCTAAGTTCGGGTGGAACCGAACATTATATACCTAGTAGTGATCTATTATGTCATCCGAATTTATGCAGGTCTATTTTAATACTTTCAGTTCGTATTTGCGTTCAAATAGACCGACGAACAGACAGAAAGACGTATCGAAATACGGATGGCTACATCGACTCAGCTCATCATCCTGATCATTTCAGTATACGTACAAACATTTCATGTTCATGAAAGGAATGAATATCAAAAAAGATATACCACTTCGCCTTTGCAGTGGGGTATTAACTACTTGCACGGATATTTTACTTTTCATCCTGAAGGTTTTGATATACATTAATAAATATATATCTCGAATCGTTTATGCCGAATGAAGTAATATACCTTGTGTGCGTAACAAAAATAGATATAAAAAAGGGTGTTTTTATAGGCGCCAAAGAACTCAACCGATCTTTATGAAATTTTCACAATATATACTTGGGTTCACTGGGTGCAGCATAGACAATATATAGTATTGGAAAATAGGCGGAGCCACGCCCCCAGGCTATATAAAGTTTCAATTCGTCATAATTCCGAACTTTTTTGGTCTAAATTAATGAAATTTGGATATATGTGTCACTTGGTCAAAATCTACATCATTTTTCAAAAGTGGGCGGTGCCACGCCCACATATTTTGTGTTTTGTTTTGCTCTTGAACTTTCACGATAAGTTCAGGAGTTCGCTGGGCACGACAAAGTCTGTATATAGCTTTTGGAAAATCCCCCAGGTCATATAAAGCTGCAGTTCGGTATAGATAGGAGTATATTTTGCTTGTGTCCGATTTCGCTAATTTTTGGCAGGAGTATAATACATACTATTGAGAAGCAGCTGACCAATTTTCATTGAAATATCAGGACTGAATTATAAGCGATTGCCTTTGAAAATAGCAGAAATGTTATGCTGAAAAGTTGGCGGCGCCACGACTACTTCTTCAAAATTGACAAAAATTTTTTGCGGCCGAGTTTTTCTTAAAAAGCGTATTATGTGTGCTAAACCTGATTGATATTACTTGCTTAGTTGTAGAAATATCGATTTTTAAATTTTAGAAAAAAAATTTTCAGAACTATGTTAAAAAACTGGGCGTGGACATTAACCGATTTCGCCCATTTTTACAGAAAACAGTTACCTTTATATATAGAACATTATTACCAAATTTCGTTTCGACAAATCAATTTTTGGCGGAGTTATGGCATAAAAAGTTTTGTGGAATAGTCCACTATAAAAGGGGCGGGCCACGCCCATTTTCGAAAATTTTAAGGTTTTAGATTTCTTTCTTTACGGAAACTTTAAAAGTGAAATATATATGATGTAAAGCTATTTTACGCAAAGTTATTGCCTATTTAATATATCCACGATCCTCTTCAAAATCTTTCGTATAAAAGTGGGCGTGGACCTTAACTGAACATTCCTTGCATACCTGGAAACCTGCGTGCTAAATTTCGTTTCGATATCTTGAACGGTTTCTGATTTATGATTAATATTATTTCTAAATTTTACTTAATCAAAAGTGGGCGTTGCCACGCCCATTTTCAAAAATTTATTGAAAATTTTATTTTATGCCTCAATCTCAATGTATTCACCAAATTGTATCCTTATAGGTGTATTATCTACTGAGTAATCACTTTTTTTGTGTTTTCGAAAATATTACATATGTAAAAAGTGGGCGTGGCTATCATTCGATTTCGCCCATTTTAAATAGCGCTCGGAGATGAGTGCCAAGGAACCCGCATACCAAATTTCATTAAGATATCTCAAAATTTACTCAAGTTATCGTGTTCACAGACGGACGGACGGACGAACATGGCTTAATCAATTTCTCTTTTCGTCCTGAACATTTTGATATGTATAAGTCAATATCTATCTCGATCCGTTTATGCCGTTACGCACTGCCGTTATGCGACTAAAGTTAATATACCTTGTGTGCGTAGCACTACTAGGTATGAAAAGGGTGTCTTTTATAGGTGCCAAAGAACTCAACCGATCTTTATGAAATTTTCATAATATATACGAGGTGTGTTCAAAAAGTATCGCGAATTTTGTGTTTTTTCAAAAATTATTTATTTATTCATGAATATCTATTTTGTCCCCTTCAAAGTAATCCCCATGAGATATTATACACTTGTGCCAACGGTTTTTCCAATCTTCGAAGCACTTCAAAAAATCATTTTTTTGTATCTTGTTCAGCTCCTCCTTCGATGCCGTCTTTATCTCGTCAAGAGAAGCGTAACGTCGTCCTTTCATGGGCCTCTTCAGTTAAGGGAACAAGAAAAAGTCACAGGGGGCCAGATCTGGGGAATACGGTGGCTCCGGCATCATTAGTGTGTTGTTTTTGGCCAAAAAGTCGCGCACAAGCAACGATGCGTGAGCAGGGGCGTTATCGTGGTGCAAAAGCCAATTTTTGTTCTTCCACAAATCCGGGCGTTTCTGGCGGATTGCTTCGCGCAAATTGCGCATAACTTGCAGGTAATATTCCTTATTGACCGTTCTTCCCTGTGACAAGAACTCATGATGCACCACGCCCCTGCAATCGAAGAAAACTGTCAGCAAAACTTTCACATTCGACCGAACTTGGCGCGCTTTTTTCGGTCTTGGTTCGTGCGGCAGCTTCCATTGAGATGATTGAGCTTTGGTTTCCACGTCATAACCATAAACCCACGATTCGTCACCAGTTATGACCCTCTGGAGCAAATTTGGGTCGTCGCGGACAGAGTTTAACATCTCATTAGCAATGTTCATGCGATGCTGTTTTTGGTCACAATTGAGCAATTTTGGTACGAAAAATCGAAGACGATCCAAAACACGTGCAAGCAAAGCAGCTGTCAACAATTAACTGAACATTCAAAATGGCCGAGCTTGTCGGCATAAGTGAGAGACATGAGTACCAACATAACGCCACAAAAAATTCGAAATTCGAGTATACGTAACAAGCGAAAATTCAAAATTCGCGATACTTTTTGAACACACCTCGTACTTGGGTTCACTGGGTACAGCATAGACAATATATAGTATTGGAAAAGTAGGCGGAGCCACGCCCCCAGGCTATATAAAGTTTCAATTCGTCATAATTCCGAACTTTTTGGTCTAGATTAATGAAATTTGGATATATGTGTCAGTTAGTCAATATCTACATCATTTTTCAAAAGTGGGCGGTGCCACGCCCACATATTTTGTGTTTTGTTTTGCTCTTGAACTTTCACGATAAGTTCAGGAGTTCGCTGGGCACGACACAGTCTGTATATAGCTTTTGGAAAATCCCCCAGGTCATATAAAGCTGCAGTTCGGTATAGATAGGAGTTTATTTGGTTCAAGTAAATGAGATTTTATATATAGATGTGTTCTATATATCAAAACGTTAAAACAACGTCTATCGGGTTTGCTAGTATATTATGAAACGGCCAAAGCAAACCACGAATTCCAGCATTCTTTTGTAAAACTGAGAGACTAGTTTGCGTTCAAATAGACAGACGGAGAGACGGGCATGGCTAAATCGACTCCGCTCATCGTGCTGCTGATCATTTTAGTGAACCTTTCTCTTCTTGTTCTCATACTTAGATACATTTAATGTTTATGAAAGGTATGAAAATCAAAAAAGATATATAACTTCGCTATTGCAGTGGGCTATTAACTACGTGCCCAAATATTTCGCTTCTGTGTTTCCCGATTTGGCTAAGTTTTGGCACGAGTATAATACATACTACTGAGAGGCAGCTGACCAATTTTGATTGAAATATCAACATTGAATTATAAGCGATTGCCTTTGAAAATAGCAGAAATTTTATGCTGAAAAGTGGGCGACGCCACGCCTACTTCTTCGAAATTGAAAAAAAATTTTTGCGGCCGAGTTTTTCTTAAAAAGCTTATTATGTGTGCAAAATCTAATTGATATGACTTGCTTAGTTGTAGAAATATCGCTCTTTAAATTTTACAAAAAAAATTTTCAGAACTATGTTAAAAAACTGGGCGTGGACATTAACCGATTTCGCCCAATTTTACAGCAAACAGTTACCTTTATATATAGAACATTATCACCAAATTTCGTTCCCACAAATCAATTTTTGGCGGAGTTATGGCATAAAAATTTTTGTGTAATAATCCACTATAAAAAGGGCGGAGCCACGCCTATTTTCGAAAATTTTAAGTTTTTGGATTTTTTTGTTTACGGAAACTTTAAAAGAGAAACATAAATGATGTAAAGCTATTTTACGCAAAGTTATTTCCTATTTAATATATCTACGATCCTCTTCAAAATCTTTCGTATAAAAGTGGGCGTGGACCTTAACCGATCCCCCCAATTTTTTATGCCCAGTTTCAAAAATTTCTTGAAAATTTTATTTTATGCCTCAATCTCAATGTATTCACCAAATTGTATCCTTATAGGTGTATTATGTACTGAGTAATCACTTTTTTTGTGTTTTCAAAAATATTACATATGTAAAAAGTGGGCGTGGCTATCATCCGATTTCGCCCATTTTGAATAGCGCTCGGAGATGAGCGCCAAGGAACCCGCATACCAAATTTCATTAAGATATCTCAAAATTTACTCAAGTTATCGTGTTCACAGACGGACGGACGGACGGACGGACATGGCTTAATCAATTTCTCTTTTCGTCCTGAACATTTTGATATATATAAGTCAATATCTATCTCCATCCGTTTATGCCGTTACGCACTGCCGTTATGCGACTAAAGTTAATATACCTTGTGTGCGTAGCACTACTAGGTATAAAAAAGGGTGTATTTTATAGGCGCCAAAGAACTCAACCGATCTTTATGAAATTTTCACAATATATACTTGGGTTCACTGGGTGCAGCATAGACAATATACGAGGTGTGTTCAAAAAGTATCGCGAATTTTGTGTTTTTTCAAAAGTTATTTATTTATTGATGAATATCTATTTTGTCCCCTTCAAAGTAATCCCCATGAGATATTATGCACTTGTGCCAACGGTTTTTCCGATCTTCGAAGCACTTCAAAAAATCATTTTTTTTGTATCTTGTTCAGCTCCTCCTTCGATGCCGTCTTTATCTCGTCAAGAGAAGCGTAACGTCGTCCTTTCATGGGCCTCTTCAGTTTAGGGAACAAGAAAAAGTCACAGGGGGCCAGATCTGGGGAATACGATGGCTGCGGCATCATTAGTGTGAGCAGGGGCGTTATCGTGGTGCAAAAGCCAATTTTTGTTCTTCCACAAATCCGGGCGTTTCTGACGGATTGCTTCGCGCAAATTGCGCATAACTTGCAGGTAATATTCCTTATTGACCGTTCTTCCCTGTGGCAAGAACTCATGATGCACCACGCCCCTGCAATCGAAGAAAACTGTCAGCAAAACTTTCACATTCGACCGAACTTGGCGCGCTTTTTTCGGTCTTGGTTCGTGCGGCAGCTTCCATTGAGATGATTGAGCTTTGGTTTCCACGTCATAAACCCACGATTCGTCACCAGTTATGACCCTCTCGAGCATATTTGGGTCGTCGCGGACAGAGTTTAACATCTCATTAGCAATGTTCATGCGATGCTGTTTTTGGTCACAATTGAGCAATTTTGGTACGAATTAAGGTAAAAATCGAAGACGATCCAAAACACGTGCAAGCAAAGCAGCTGTCAACAATTAACTGAACATTCAAAATGGCCGAGCTTGTCGGCATAAGTGAGAGACATGAGTACCAACATAACGCCACAAAAAATTCGAAATTCGAATATACGTAACCAGCGAAAATTCAAAATTCGCGATACTTTTTGAACACACCTCGTATAGTTTTGGAAAAGTAGGCGGAGACAAGCCCCCAGGCTATATAAAGTTTCAATTCGTCATAATTCCTAACTTTTTTGGTCTAAATTAATGAAATTTGGATACATGTGTCACTTAGTCAATATCTACATAATTTTTCAAAAGTGGGCGGTGCCACGCCCACATATTTTGTGTTTTGTTTTAGTCTTGAACTTTCACGAAAAGCGCCCAGGTTATATAAAGCTGCAGTTCGGTATAGTTAGGAGTTTATTTGGTTCAAGTTAATGAAATTTTATATATACGAGGTGTGTTCAAAAAGTATCGCGAATTTTGAATTGTCGCTGGTTACGTATATTCGAATTTCGAATTTTTTTGTGGTACTCATGTCTCTCACTTATGCCGACAAGCTCGGCCATTTTCAATTTTCAGTTAATTGTTGACAGCTGCTTTGCTTGCACGTGTTTTGGATCGTCTTCGATTTTTACGCGAAATTCGTACCAAAATTGCTCAATTGTGACCAAAAACAGCATCGCATGAACATTGCTAATGAGATGTTAAACTCTGTCCGCGACGACCCAAATATGCTCCAGAGGGTCATAACTGGTGACGAATCGTGGGTTTATGGTTATGACGTGGAAACCAAAGCTCAATCATCTCAATGGAAGCTGCCGCACCAACCAAGACCGAAAAAAGCGCGCCAAGTTCGGTCGAATGTGAAAGTTTTGCTGACCGTTTTCTTCGATTGCAGGGGCGTGGTGCATCATGACTTCTTGCCACAGGGAAGAACGGTCTATAAGGAATATTACCTGCAAGTTATGCGCAATTTGCGCGAAGCAATCCGCCAGAAACGGCCGGATTTGTGGAAGAACAAAAATTGGCTTTTGCACCACGATAACGCCCCTGCTCACGCATCGTTGCTTGTGCGCGACTTTTTGGCCAAAAACAACACACTAATGATGCCGCAGCCACCGTATTCCCCAGATCTGGCCCCCTGTGACTTTTTCTTGTTCCCTAAACTGAAGAGGCCCATGAAAGGACGACGTTACGCTTCTCTTGACGAGATAAAGACGGCATCGAAGGAGGAGCTGAACAAGATACAAAAAAATGATTTTTTGAAGTGCTTCGAAGATTGGAAAAACCCTTGGCACAAGTGTATAATATCTTATGGGGATTACTTTGAAGGGGACAAAATAGATATTCATGAATAATAAATAATTTTTGAAAAAACACAAAATTCGCGATACTTTTTGAACACACCTCGTAGATGTTATCTATGTATCAAAACGTCAAAAGAACTTCTACTGGCTTTGATAGTATGTTATAAAATGGCGAAAACAAACCACGAATTTCAGCATTCTTTTGTAAAACTGAGACTATTTTGCGTTCAAATAGACAGAGGGACAGACAGACAGACGGAGAGACGGACATGGCTAAATGGCAACACTACCTTCACACCACGGCGGCCGCGTAGCACTACTAGGTATAAAATAGGATCTTTTATAGGCGCCAAAGAACTCAACCGATCTTTATGAAATTTTCACAATATATACTTGGGTTCACTGGGTGCAGCATAGACAATATATAGTTTTGGAAAAGTAGGCGGAGCCACGCCCCCAGGCTATATAAAGTTTCAATTCGTCATAATTCCGAACTTTTTTGGTCTAAATTAATGAAATTTGGATATATGTGTCACTTAGTCAATATCTACATCATTTTTCAAAAGTGGGCGGTGCCACTCCCTCATATTTTGTGTTTTGTTTTGCTCTTGAACTTTCACGATAAGTTCAGGAGTTCGCTGGGCACGACACAGTCTGTATATAGCTTTTGGAAAATCCCCCAGGTCATATAAAGCTGCAGTTCGGTATAGATAGGAGTTTATTTGGTTCAAGTGAATGAAATTTTATATATAGATGTGTTCTATATATCAAAACGTTAAAACAACGTCTATCGGATTTGCTAGTATATTATGAAACGGCCAAAGCAAACCACGAATTTCAGCATTCTTTTGTAAAACTTAGAGACTAGGTTTGCGTTAAAATAGACAGACGGAGAGACAGACAGACGGGCATGGCTAAATCGACTACGCTCATCGTGCTGATCAGTTTCGTGAACTTTTCTCTTCTTGTTCTCATACTTAGACACATTTAATGTTTATGAAAGGTAAGAAAACCAAAAAAGATATATAACTTCGCTATTGCAGTGGGCTATTAACTACGTGCCAAAATATTTCGTTTGTGTGTTTCCCGATTTGGCTAAAATTTGGTATTTTTCATTGAAATATCAGGATTGAATTATAAGCGATTGCCTTTGAAAGTAGAAGAAATGCTATGCTGAAAAGTGGGCGACGCCACCCCTACTTCTTCAAAATTGACAGAATTTTTTTGCGGCCGAGTTTTTCTTAAAAAGCTTATTATGTGTGCTAAATCTGATTGATATTACTTGCTTAGTTGTAGAAATATCGCTTTTTAAATTTTAGAAAAAAATTTTTCAGAACTATGCTAAAAAACTGGGCGTGGACATTAACCGATTTCGCCCATTTTTACAGAAAACAGTTACTTTTATATATAGAACATTATCACCAAATTTCGTTTCGACAAATCAATTTTTGGCGGAGTTATGGCATAAAAAGTTTTGTGAAATAGTCCACTATAAAAGGGGCGGGCCACGCCCATTTTCGAAAATTTTAAGTTTTTGGATTTCTTTCTTTACGGAAAATTTAAAAGTGAAATATAAATGATGTAAAGCTATTTTACGCAAAGTTATTGCCTATTTAATATATCTACGATCCTCTTCAAAATCTTTCGAATAAAAGTGGGCGTGGACCTTAACCGATCCCGCCCATTTTTTTCTGGAACATTCCTTGCATACCTGGAAACCTGCGTGCTGAATTTCGTTTCGATATCTTGAACGGTTTCTGATTTATGATTAATATTATTTCTAAATTTGACTTAATCAAAAGTGGGCGGTGCCACGCCCATTTTCAAAAATTTCTTGAAAAATTTATTTTATGCCTCAATCTCAATGTATTCACCAAATTTTATCCTTATAGGTGTATTATGTACTAAGTAATCACTTTTTTTGTTTTAGAAAATATTACATATATAAAAAGTGGGCGGGGCTATCATCCGATTTCGCCCATTTTAAATAGCGCTCGGAGATGAGTGCCAAGGGACTCGCATACCAAATTTCATTAAGATATCTCAAAATTTACTGAAGTTATCGTGTTCACAGACGGACGGAGTGTGCGTAGCACTACTAGGTATAAAATAGGGTCTTTTATAGGCGCCAAAGAAGTCAACCGATCTTTATGAAATTTTCACAATATATACTTGGGTTCACTGGGTGCAGCATAGACAGTATATAGTTTTGGAAAAGTAGGCGGAGCCACGCCCCCAGGCTATATAAAGTTTAAATTCATCATAATTCCGAACTTTTTTGGTCTAAATTAATGAAATTTGGATATATGTATGTGTCACTTAGTCAATATCTACATCATTTTTCAAAAGTGGGCGGTGCCACGCCCTCATATTTTGTGTTTTGTTTTGCTCTTGAACTTTCACGATAAGTTCAGGAGTTCGCTGGGCACGACACAGTCTGTATATAGCTTTTGGAAAATCCCCCAGGTCATATAAAGCTGCAGTTCGGTATAGATAGGAGTTTATTTGGTTCAAGTGAATGAAATTTTATATATAGATGTGTTCTATATATCAAAACGTTAAAACAACGTCTATCGGATTTGCTAGTATATTATGAAACGGCCAAAGCAAACCACGAATTTCAGCATTCTTTTGTAAAACTTAGAGACTAGGTTTGCGTTAAAATAGACAGACGGAGAGACAGACAGACGGGCATGGCTAAATCGACTACGCTCATCGTGCTGATCATTTTAGTGAACTTTTCTCTTCTTGTTCTCATACTTACATACATTTAATGTTTATGAAAGGTATGAAAATCAAAAAAGATATATAACTTCGCTATTGCAGTGGGCTATTAACTACGTGCCCAAATATTTCGCTTGTGTGTTTCCCAAATTGGCTAATTTTTGGCAGGAGTATAATACATACTACTGAGAAGCAGCTGACCAATTTTGATTGAAATATCAATATTGAATTACGAGGTGTGTCCAAAAAGTATCGCGAATTTTGAATTTTCGCTGGTTACGTATATTCGAATTTCGAATTTTTTGTGGCGTTATGTTGGTACTCATGTCTCTCACTTATGCCGACAAGCTCGGCCATTTTGAATGTTCAGTTAATTGTTGACAGCTGCTTTGCTTGCACGTGTTTTGGATCGTCTTCGATTTTTACCTTAATTCGTACCAAAATTGCTCACTTGTGACCAAAAACAGCATCGCATGAACATTGCTAATGATATGTTAAACTCTGTCCGCGACGACCCAAATTTGCTCCAGAGGGTCATAACTGGTGACGAATCGTGGGTTTATGACGTGGAAACCAAAGCTCGATCATCTCAATGGAAGCTGCCGCACGAACCAAGACCGAAAAAAAGCGCCAAGTGCGGTCGAATGTGAAAGTTTTGCTGACAGTTTTCTTCGATTGCAGGGGCGTGGTGCATCATGAGTTCTTGCCACAGAGAAGAACGGTCAATAAGGAATATTACCTGCAATTTATGCGCAATTTGCGCGAAGCAATCCGCCAGAAACGCCCGGATTTGTGGAAGAACAAAAATTGGCTTTTGCACCACGATAACGCCCCTGCTCACGCATCGTTGCTTGTGCGCGACTTTTTGGCCAAAAACAACACACTAATGATGCCGCAGCCACCGTATTCCCCAGATCTGGCCCCCTGTGACTTTTTCTTGTTCCCTAAACTGAAGAGGCCCATGAAAGGACGAAGTTACGCTTCTCTTGACGAGATAAAGACGGCATCGAAGGAGGAGCTGAACAAGATACAAAAAAATTATTTTTTGAAGTGTTTCGAAGATTGGAAAAACCGTTGGCACAAGTGTATAATATCTCATGGGAATTACTTTGAAGGGGACAAAATAGATATTCATGAATAAATAAATAATTTTTGAAAAAACGCAAAATTCGCGATACTTTTTGAACACACCTCGTATAAGCGATTGCCTTTGAAAATAGCAGAAATTTTATGCTGAAAAGTGGGCGACGCCACCCCTACTTCTTCGGAATTGAAAAAATTATTTTGCGGCCGAGTTTTTCTTAAAAAGCTTATTATGTGGTCAAAATCTAATTGATATTACTTTTTTAGTTGTAGAAATATCGCTTTTTAAATTTTAGAAAAAAATTTTTCAGAACTATGTTAAAAAACTGGGCGTGGACATTAACCGATTTCGCCCATTTTTACAGAAAACAGTTACATTTATATATAGAACATTATCACCAAATTTCGTTTCGACAAATCAATTTTTGGTGGAGTTATGGCATAAAAAGTTTTGTGGAATAGTCCACTACAAAAAGGGCGGGGCCACGCCCATTTTCGAAAATTTTAAGTTCTTGGATTTTTTTGTTTACGGAAACTTTAAAACTGAAATATAAATAATGTAAAGCTATTTTACGCAAAGTTATTGTGTATTTAATATATCTACGATCCTTTTCAAAATCTTTCATATAAAAGTGGGCGTAGACCTTAACCGATACCACCCATTTTTTCCTAGGACATTCCTTGCATATCTGAAAACCTGCGTGCTGAATTTCGATTCGATATCTTGAACGATTTCTGATTTATGATTAATATTATTTCTAAATTTGACTTAATCAAGAGTGGGCGTTGCCATGCCCATTTTCAAAAATTTCTTGAAAATTTTATTTTATGCCTCAATCTCAATGTATTCACCAAATGTTATCCTTATAGGTGTATTATGTACTGAGTTATCACTTTTTTTGTGTTTTCAAAAATATTATATATATAAAAAGTGGGCGTGGCTATCATCCGATTTCGCCCATTTTAAATAGCGCTCGGAGATGAGTGCCAAGGAACCCGCATACCAAATTTCATTAAGATATCTCAAAATTTACTCAAGTTATCGTGTTCACAGACGGACGGACGGACGGACATGGCTTAATCAATTTCTCTTTTCGTCCTGAACATTTTTATATATATAACTCAATATCTATCTCGATCCGTTTATGCCGTTACGCACTGCCGTTATGCGACTAAAGTTAATATACCTTGTGTGCGAAGCACTACTAGGTATAAAAAGGGTGTATTTTATAGGCGCCAAAGAACTCAACCGATCTTTATGAAATTTTCACAATATATACTTGGGTTCACTGGGTGCAGCATAAACAATATATAGTTTTGGAAAAGTAGGCGGAGCCACGCCCCCAGGCTATATAAAGTTTCAATTCGTCCTAAGAGATTTTTGCGCCAAGCTTCTCTTCCAATTTGTGGTGTGCCGATTTGAATTTTCCCTACTTTTCTGGTCTAAATTAATGAAATTGGGATATATGTGTCACATAGTCAATATCTACATAATTTTTCAAAAGTGGGCGGTGCCACGCTCACATATTTTGTGTTTTGTTTTAGGCTTGAACTTTCACGATAGGTTCAGGAGTTCGCTGGGCACGACACAGTCTGTATATAACTTTTGGAAAATCCCCCAGGTCATATAAAGCTGCAGTTCGGTATAGATAGGAGTTTATTTGGTTCAAGTGAATGAAATTTTATATATAGATGTGTTCTATATATCAAAACGTTAAAACAACGTCTATCGGATTTGCTAGTATATTATGAAACGGCCAAAGCAAACCACGAATTTCAGCATTCTTTTGTAAAACTTAGAGACTAGGTTTGCGTTAAAATAGACAGACGGAGAGACAGACAGACGGGCATGGCTAAATCGACTACGCTCATCGTGCTGATCATTTTAGTGAACTTTTCTCTTCTTGTTCTCATACTTACATACATTTAATGTTTATGAAAGGTATGAAAATCAAAAAAGATATATAACTTCGCTATTGCAGTGGGCTATTAACTACGTGCCCAAATATTTCGCTTGTGTGTTTCCCAAATTGGCTAATTTTTGGCAGGAGTATAATACATACTACTGAAAAGCAGCTGACCAATTTTGATTGAAATATCAATATTGAATTACGAGGTGTGTCCAAAAAGTATCGCGAATTTTGAATTTTCGCTGGTTACGTATATTCGAATTTCGAATTTTTTGTGGCGTTATGTTGGTACTCATGTCTCTCACTTATGCCGACAAGCTCGGCCATTTTGAATGTTCAGTTAATTGTTGACAGCTGCTTTGCTTGCACGTGTTTTGGATCGTCTTCGATTTTTACCTTAATTCGTACCAAAATTGCTCACTTGTGACCAAAAACAGCATCGCATGAACATTGCTAATGATATGTTAAACTCTGTCCGCGACGACCCAAATTTGCTCCAGAGGGTCATAACTGGTGACGAATCGTGGGTTTATGACGTGGAAACCAAAGCTCAATCATCTCAATGGAAGCTGCCGCACGAACCAAGACCGAAAAAAAGCGCCAAGTGCGGTCGAATGTGAAAGTTTTGCTGACAGTTTTCTTCGATTGCAGGGGCGTGGTGCATCATGAGTTCTTGCCACAGAGAAGAACGGTCAATAAGGAATATTACCTGCAATTTATGCGCAATTTGCGCGAAGCAATCCGCCAGAAACGCCCGGATTTGTGGAAGAACAAAAATTGGCTTTTGCACCACGATAACGCCCCTGCTCACGCATCGTTGCTTGTGCGCGACTTTTTGGCCAAAAACAACACACTAATGATGCCGCAGCCACCGTATTCCCCAGATCTGGCCCCCTGTGACTTTTTCTTGTTCCCTAAACTGAAGAGGCCCATGAAAGGACGACGTTACGCTTCTCTTGACGAGATAAAGACGGCATCGAAGGAGGAGCTGAACAAGATACAAAAAAATTATTTTTTGAAGTGTTTCGAAGATTGGAAAAACCGTTGGCACAAGTGTATAATATCTCATGGGAATTACTTTGAAGGGGACAAAATAGATATTCATGAATAAATAAATAATTTTTGAAAAAACGCAAAATTCGCGATACTTTTTGAACACACCTCGTATAAGCGATTGCCTTTGAAAATAGCAGAAATTTTATGCTGAAAAGTGGGCGACGCCACCCCTACTTCTTCGGAATTGAAAAAATTATTTTGCGGCCGAGTTTTTCTTAAAAAGCTTTTTTAGTTGTAGAAATATCGCTTTTTAAATTTTAGAAAAAAATTTTTCAGAACTATGTTAAAAAACTGGGCGTGGACATTAACCGATTTCGCCCATTTTTACAGAAAACAGTTACATTTATATATAGAACATTATCACCAAATTTCGTTTCGACAAATCAATTTTTGGTGGAGTTATGGCATAAAAAGTTTTGTGGAATAGTCCACTACAAAAAGGGCGGGGCCACGCCCATTTTCGAAAATTTTAAGTTCTTGGATTTTTTTGTTTACGGAAACTTTAAAACTGAAATATAAATAATGTAAAGCTATTTTACGCAAAGTTATTGTGTATTTAATATATCTACGATCCTTTTCAAAATCTTTCATATAAAAGTGGGCGTAGACCTTAACCGATACCACCCATTTTTTCCTAGGACATTCCTTGCATATCTGAAAACCTGCGTGCTGAATTTCGATTCGATATCTTGAACGATTTCTGATTTATGATTAATATTATTTCTAAATTTGACTTAATCAAGAGTGGGCGTTGCCATGCCCATTTTCAAAAATTTCTTGAAAATTTTATTTTATGCCTCAATCTCAATGTATTCACCAAATTTTATCCTATAGGTGTATTATGTACTGAGTTATCACTTTTTTTGTGTTTTCAAAAATATTATATATATAAAAAGCGGGCGTGGCTATCATCCGATTTCGCCCATTTTAAATAGCGCTCGGAGATGAGTGCCAAGGAACCCGCATACCAAATTTCATTAAGATATCTCAAAATTTACTCAAGTTATCGTGTTCACAGACGGACGGACGGACGGACATGGCTTAATCAATTTCTCTTTTCGTCCTGAACATTTTTATATATATAACTCAATATCTATCTCGATCCGTTTATGCCGTTACGCACTGCCGTTATGCGACTAAAGTTAATATACTTTGTGTGCGAAGTACTACTAGGTATAAAAAGGGTGTCTTTTATAGGCGCCAAAGAACTCAACCGATCTTTATGAAATTTTCACAATATATACTTGGGTTCACTGGGTGCAGCATAGACAATATATAGTTTTGGAAAAGTAGGCGGAGCCACGCCCCCAGGCTATATAAAGTTTCAATTCGTCATAACTCCGAACTTTTCTGGTCTCTCTCTCTCTCTCTATGGCGCGATATACAACAGGTATATCATCATAAACCTCCTAAGAGATTTTTGCGCCAAGCTTCTCTTCCAATTTGTGGTGTGCCGATTTGAATTTTCCCTACTTTTCTGGTCTAAATTAATGAAATTGGGATATATGTGTCACTTAGTCAATATCTACATAATTTTTCAAAAGTGGGCGGTGCCACGCCCACATATTTTGTGTTTTGTTTTAGTCTTGAACTTTCACGATAGGTTCAGGAGTTCGCTGGGCACGACACAGTCTGTATATAACTTTTGGAAAAGCCCCCAGGTTATATAAAGCTGCAGTTCGGTATAGTTAGGACTTTATTTGGTCCAAGTTAATGACATTTTATATATAGATGTTGTCTATGTATCAAAACGTCAAAGGAACTTCTACTGGCTTTGCTAGTATGTTATAAAATGGCGAAAGCAAACCACGAATTTCAGCATTCTTTTGTAAAACTGAGAGACTATTTTGCGTTCAAATAGACAGATGGACAGACAGACAGACGGACGGAGAGACGGGCATGGCTAAATCGACTCCGCTCATCGTGCTGATCATTTTAGTGAACTTTTCTCTTCTTGTTCTAATACTAACATACATTTAATGTTTATGAAAGGTAAGAAAACCAAAAAAGATATATAACTTCGCAATTGCAGTGGGCTATTAACTACGTCCCAGAATATTTTGCTTGTGTGTTTTCCGATTTCGCTAATTTTTGGCAGGAGTATAATACAAACTATTGAGAAGCAGCTGACCAATTTTCATTGAAATATCAGGATTGAATTATAAGCGATTGCCTTTGAAAGTAGCAGAAATTTTATGGGCGGCGCCACCCCTACTTATTCAAAATTGACAAAAATTTGTTGTGCCCGAGTTTTACTTAAAAAGCGTATTATGTGTGCAAAATCTGATATATATTACTTGCTTAGTTGTAGAAACATCGCTTTTTTTTAGAAAAAAATGTTTCAGAACTATGTTAAAAAACTGGGCGTGGACATTAACCGATTTCGCCCATTTTTACAGAAAACAGTTACCTTTATATATAGAACATTATCACCAAATTTCGTTTCGACAAATGAATTTTTGGCGGAGTTATGGCATAAAAAGTTTTGTGGAATAGTCCACTATAAAAGGGGCGGGCCACGCCCATTATGTAAAGCTATTTTACGCAAAGTTATTGCCTATTTAATATATCCACGATCCTCTTCAAAATCTTTCGTATAAAAGTGGGCGTGGACCTTAACCGATCCCGCCCATTTTTTCCTGGAACATTCCTTGCATACCTGGAAACCTGCGTGCTAAATTTCGTTTCGATATCTTGAACGGTTTCTGATTTATGATTAATATTATTTCTAAATTTGACTTAATCAAAAGTGGGCGGTGCCACGCCCATTTTCAAAAATTTCTTGAAAAATTTATTTTATGCCTCAATCTCAATGTATTCACCAAATTTTATCCTTATAGGTGTATTATGTACTGAGTAATCACTTTTTTGTTTTCGAAAATATTACATATATAAAAAGTGGGCGGGGCTATCATCCGATTTCGCTCATTTTAAATAGCGCTCGGAGATGAGTGCCAAGGAACCCGCATACCAAATTTCATTAAGATATCTCAAAATTTACTCAAGTTATCGTGTTCACAGACGGACGGAGTGTGCGTAGCACTACTAGGTATAAAAAAGGGTGTCTTTTATAGGCGCCAAAGAACTCAACCGATCTTTATGAAATTTTCACAATATATACTTGGGTTCACTGGGTGCAGCATAGACAATATATAGTTTTGGAAAAGTAGGCGGAGCCACGCCCCCAGGCTATATAAAGTTTCAATTCGTCATAATTCCGAACTTTTTTGGTCTAAATTAATGAAATTTGGATATACAGGGTGGCTAATGAAAGCCGCTACCAAAAAAAAATTAAATAACTTTTTTTCTATTTAATGAATCTGGTAAATTTTTTTTTTATTTTGCAGATTGACTTTTACGTTTAACAAAAATGGATAACTGGGACACTGAAACAAGAATTTGGATTGTCCGCCGCTATCACGCACTGGAGTCCGTAGTTTCGGTTCAAAGAGAGTATAGGCGTACGTTTGGCGGCAATCCTCCGAGCAGATGGACCATAATAAGACTTGTAAACAATTTTGCCGAGCATGGGACAGTCAACAGAAGACCTTACCATCGAAACCCTTCAGTTCGAACGGAGGAAACAATCGCTGCTGTAGCTGCTGCCATACAAAACAATCCACGTGTTTCGACAAGAAGCTTATCTGCTCAAATGGGTGTAAGCAGACAGTCATTACAGTCAATTATGCACAAAGATTTGGACTTATTCCCATATAAAATTCAAATGGCCAACAACCTGAACGCTGCAGACTTGCCGATTCGCTTGGAATTTTGCCAGAAGATGCTTCAAATGGTGGAAGAGGATGGAAACATGTTGAACTGTCTTTTCATGTCTGACGAGGCCCATTTCGATTTAAACGGCAACATAAACAAACAAAATTGTCGAATATGGAGTGCTTCCAACCCACAGATACTCCATGAGACGGAATTGCATCCACTTCGTGTCACAGTGTGGTGTGCAGTTTCATCACGCTGCATTGTCGGGCCCTACTTCTTCGAAGAAAACGGTCACACCGTTACGGTTACTGGAGACCGTTACTTGAGCATGTTGAGAGAGTTTTTCTATCCAGAATTACGCCGAATGACAATTTCTTTCAACTCTGTGTGGTTTCAGCAAGATGGTGCAGCTCCTCATATAGCCCAACCTGTTATGACAGAATTGCGACGAAAATTTCCCAATAAGCTGATATCCAGAAACTCCACATTCCGTTGGCCACCCAGGTCGCCTGACCTTACTGCACCTGACTTTCTTGTGGGGTTATTGCAAACAGGAAGTCTTCAAAGCAAAACCAATAAATTTGAATGAACTAAGGCAATCCATTCGAGAAACAATTGCGGCTATTCCTGTCTCAACTCTCCAAGCAGTAATGAACAACTTTTTGGTAATTTCGTATTTTTAAAACTAATTAAGCTATATTTAATAAAATTTAATGAGCTTTAACATGAATAAAAGAAAAATGAATTCCATACACTGAAAAAAAAATTATTTGAGTTTCTTAATGTAGCAAAATTCATCAGCCACCCTGTATGTGTCACTTAGTCAATATCTACATCATTTTTCAAAAGTGGGCGGTGCCACGCTCACATATTTTGTGTTTTGTTTTGCTTTTGAACTTTCACGATAAGGTCAGGAGTTCGCTGGGCACGACACAGTCTGTATATAGCTTTTGGAAAATCCCCCAGGTCATACAAAGCTGCAGTTCGGTATAGATAGGAGTTTATTTGGTTCAAGTGAATGAAATTTTATATATAGATGTGTCCTATATATCAAAACGTTAAAACAACGTCTATCGGATTTGCTAGTATATTATGAAACGGCCAAAGCAAACCACGAATTTCAGCATTCTTTTGTAAAACTTAGAGACTAGGTTTGCGTTAAAATAGACAGACGGAGAGACAGACAGACGGACGGAGAGACGGGCATGGCTAAATCGACTCCGCTCATCGTGCTGATCATTTTAGTGAACTTTTCTCTTCTTGTTCTAATACTAACATACATTTAATGTTTATGAAAGGTAAGAAAACCAAAAAAGATATATAACTTCGCAATTGCAGTGGGCTATTAACTACGTCCCAGAATATTTTGCTTGTGTTTTCCGATTTCGCTAATTTTTGGCAGGAGTATAATACATACTATTGAGAAGCAGCTGACCAATTTTCATTGAAATATCAGGATTGAACTATAAGCGATTGCCTTTGAAAGTAGCAGAAATTTTATGCTGAAAAGTGGGCGGCGCCACCCCTACTTCTTCAAAATTGACAAAAATTTTTTGTGGCCGAGTTTTACTTAAAAAGCGTATTATGTGTGCAAAATCTGATTGATATTACTTGCTTAGTTGTAGAAACATCGCTTTTTTTTAGAAAAAAATGTTTCAGAACTATGTTAAAAAACTGGGCGTGGACATTAACCGATTTCGCCCATTTTTACAGAAAACAGTTACCTTTATATATAGAACATTATCACCAAATTTCGTTTCGACAAATCAATTTTTGGCGGAGTTATGGCATAAAAAGTTTTGTGGAATAGTCCACTATAAAAGGGGCGGGCCACGCCCATTTTCGAAAATTTTAAGTTTTTGGATTTCCTTCTTTACGGAAACTTTAAAAGTGAAATATAAATGATGTAAAGCTATTTTACGCAAAGTTATTGCCTATTTAGTATATCCACGATCCTCTTCAAAATCTTTCGTATAAAAGTGGGCGTGGACCTTAACCGATCCCGCCCATTTTTTCCTGGAACATTCCTTGCATACCTGGAAACCTGCGTGCTAAATTTCGTTTCGATATCTTGAACGGTTTCTGATTTATGATTAATATTATTTCTTAATTTGACTTAATCAAAAGTGGGCGGTGCCACGCCCATTTTCAAAAATTTCTTGAAAATTTTATTTTATGCCTCAATCTCAATGTATTCACCAAATTTTATCCTTATAGGTGTATTATGTACTGAGTAATCACTTTTTTGTTTTTGAAAATATTACATATATAAAAAGTGGGCGGGGCTATCATCCGATTTCGCCCATTTTAAATAGCGCTCGGAGATGAGTGCCAAGGAACCCGCATACCATATTTCATTAAGATATCTCAAAATTTACTCAAGTTATCGTGTTCACAGACGGACGGAGTGTGCGTAGCACTCTCTCTCTATGGCGCGATATACAACAGGTATATCATCATAAACCTCCTAAGAGATTTTTGCGCCAAGCTTCTCTTCCAATTTGTGGTGTGCCGATTTTTGAATTTTCCCTACAAATTGGTGGGACCTACAGTTTTTTGCCGACTCCGAACGGCATCTACAAAGGAGACGAATTTTTGCTGAGAAGCCTGTCATGGCAGAAATACACTCGGAGAGTTTGCCAAACCACTGCCGACGGGCGACCCCGTTTTGAAAAACTTTTTTCAAATCACTTTTGATGTTACCTGTACCAGGGCTCGAACCATGGACCTTCGGTGTGGTAGTCCGGCAACACTACCTTCACACCACGGCGGCCGCGTAGCACTACTAGGTATAAAATAGGATCTTTTATAGGCGCCAAAGAACTCAACCGATCTTTATGAAATTTTCACAATATATACTTGGGTTCACTGGGTGCAGCATAGACAATATATAGTTTTGGAAAAGTAGGCGGAGCCACGCCCCCAGGCTATATAAAGTTTCAATTCGTCATAATTCCGAACTTTTTTGGTCTAAATTAATGAAATTTGGATATATGTGTCACTTAGTCAATATCTACATCATTTTTCAAAAGTGGGCGGTGCCACGCCCTCATATTTTGTATTTTGTTTTGCTCTTGAACTTTCACGATAAGTTCAGGAGTTCGCTGGGCACGACACAGTCTGTATATAGCTTTTGGAAAATCCCCCAGGTCATATAAAGCTGCAGTTCGGTATAGATAGGAGTTTATTTGGTTCAAGTGAATGAAATTTTATATATAGATGTGTTCTATATATCAAAACGTTAAAACAACGTCTATCGGATTTGCTAGTATATTATGAAACGGCCAAAGCAAACCACGAATTTCAGCATTCTTTTGTAAAACTTAGAGACTAGGTTTGCGTTAAAATAGACAGACGGAGAGACAGACAGACGGACGGAGAGACGGGCATGGCTAAATCGAAACCGCTCATCGTGCTGATCATTTTAGTGAACTTTTCTCTTCTTGTTCTCATACCTACATACATTTAATGTTTATGAAAGGTATGAAAATCAAAAAAGATATATAACTTCGCTATTGCAGTGGGCTATTAACTACGTGCCCAAATATTTCGCTTGTGTGTTTTCCGATTTCGCTAATTTTTGGCAGGAGTATAATACATACTATTGAGAAGCAGCTGACCAATTTTCATTGAAATATCAGGATTGAATTATAAGCGATTGCCTTTGAAAGTAGCAGAAATTTTATGGGCGGCGCCAGGGGTGGCTTATTCAAAATTGACAAAAATTTTTTGTGCCCGAGTTTTACTTAAAAAGCGTATTATGTGTGCAAAATCTGATATATATTACTTGCTTAGTTGTAGAAACATCGCTTTTTTTTAGAAAAAAATGTTTCAGAACTATGTTAAAAAACTGGGCGTGGACATTAACCGATTTCGCCCATTTTTACAGAAAACAGTTACCTTTATATATAGAACATTATCACCAAATTTCGTTTCGACAAATGAATTTTTGGCGGAGTTATGGCATAAAAAGTTTTGTGGAATAGTCCACTATAAAAGGGGCGGGCCACGCCCATTATGTAAAGCTATTTTACGCAAAGTTATTGCCTATTTAATATATCCACGATCCTCTTCAAAATCTTTCGTATAAAAGTGGGCGTGGACCTTAACCGATCCCGCCCATTTTTTCCTGGAACATTCCTTGCATACCTGGAAACCTGCGTGCTAAATTTCGTTTCGATATCTTGAACGGTTTCTGATTAATATTATTTCTAAATTTGACTTAATCAAAAGTGGGCGGTGCCACGCCCATTTTCAAAAATTTCTTGAAAAATTTATTTTATGCCTCAATCTCAATGTATTCACCAAATTTTATCCTTATAGGTGTATTATGTACTGAGTAATCACTTTTTTTGTTTTCGAAAATATTACATATATAAAAAGTGGGCGGGGCTATCATCCGATTTCGCTCATTTTAAATAGCGCTCGGAGATGAGTGCCAAGGAACCCGCATACCAAATTTCATTAAGATATCTCAAAATTTACTCAAGTTATCGTGTTCACAGACGGACGGAGTGTGCGTAGCACTACTAGGTATAAAAAAGGGTGTCTTTTATAGGCGCCAAAGAACTCAACCGATATTTATGAAATTTTCACAATATATACTTGGGTTCACTGGGTGCAGCATAGACAACATATAGTTTTGGAAAAGTAGGCGGAGCCACGCCCCCAGGCTATATAAAGTTTCAATTCGTCATAATTCCGAACTTTTTTGGTCTAAATTAATGAAATTTGGATATATGTGTCACTTAGTCAATATCTACATCATTTTTCAAAAGTGGGCGGTGCCACGCCCACATATTTTGTGTTTTGTTTTGCTTTTGAACTTTCACGATAAGGTCAGGAGTTCGCTGGGCACGACACAGTCTGTATATAGCTTTTGGAAAATCCCCCAGGTCGTACAAAGCTGCAGTTCGGTATAGATAGGAGTTTATTTGGTTCAAGTGAATGAAATTTTATATATAGATGTGTCCTATATATCAAAACGTTAAAACAACGTCTATCGGATTTGCTAGTATATTATGAAACGGCCAAAGCAAACCACGAATTTCAGCATTCTTTTGTAAAACTTAGAGACTAGGTTTGCGTTAAAATAGACAGACGGAGAGACAGACAGACGGACGGAGAGACGGGCATGGCTAAATCGAAACCGCTCATCGTGCTGATCATTTTAGTGAACTTTTCTCTTCTTGTTCTCATACCTACATACATTTAATGTTTATGAAAGGTATGAAAATCAAAAAAGATATATAACTTCGCTATTGCAGTGGGCTATTAACTACGTGCCCAAATATTTCGCTTGTGTGTTTCCCAAATTGGCTAATTTTTGGCAGGAGTATAACACATACTACTGAGAAGCAGCTGACCAATTTTGATTGAAATATCAATATTGAATTATAAGCGATTTCCTTTGAAAATAGCAGAAATTTTATGCTGAAAAGTGGGCGACGCCACGCCTACTTCTTCGAAATTGAAAAAATTATTTTGCGGCCAAAGTTATTGCCTATTTAATATATCTACGATCCTCTTCAAAATCTTTCGTATAAAAGTGGGCGTGGACCTTAACCGATCCCGCCCATTTTTGCCTGGAACATTCCTTGCATACCTGGAAACCTGTGTGCTGAATTTCGTTTCGATATCTTGAACGGTTTCTGATTTATGATTAATATTATTTCTAAATTTGACTTAATCAAAAGTGAGTGGTGCCACGCCCCTTTTTTAAAAATTTCTTGAAAATGTATTTTATGCATCAATCTCAATGTATTCACCAAATTTTATCCTTATAGGTGTATTATGTACTGAGTAATCACTTTTTTTGTGTTTTCGAAAATATTATATATATAAAAAGTGGGCGTGGCTATCATCCGATTTCGCCCATTTTAAATAGCGCTCGGAGATGAGTGCCAAGGAACCTGCATACCAAATTTCATTAAGATATCTCAAAGCAGCTGACCAATTTTGATTGAAATATCAATATTGAATTATAAGCGATTTCCTTTGAAAATAGCAGAAATTTTATGCTGAAAAGTGGGCGACGCCACGCCTACTTCTTCGAAATTGAAAAAATTATTTTGCGGCCAATATTGCCTATTTAATATATCTACGATCCTCTTCAAAATCTTTCGTATAAAAGTGGGCGTGGACCTTAACCGATCCCGCCCATTTTTTCCTGAAAAATTCCTTGCATACCTGGAAACCTGCGTGCTGAATTTCGTTTCGATATCTTGAACGGTTTTTGATTAATATTATTTCTACATTTGACTTAATCAAAAGTGAGCGGTGCCACGCCCCTTTTTAAAAAATTTCTTGAAAAATTTATTTTATGCCTCAATCTCAATGTATTCACCAAATTTTATCCTTATAGGTGTAATATGTACTGAGTTATCACTTTTTTTGTGTTTTCGAAAATATTATATATATAAAAAGTGGGCGTGGCTATCATCCGATTTCGCCCATTTTAAATAGCGCTCGGAGATGAGTGCCAAGGAACCCGCATACCAAATTTCATTAAGATATCTCAAAATTTACTCAAGTTATCGTGTTCACAGACGGACGGACGGACGGACATGGCTTAATCAATTTCTCTTTTCGTCCTGAACATTTTGATATATATAACTCAATATCTATCTCGATCCGTTTATGCCGTTACGAACTGCCGTTATGCGACTAAAGTTAATATACCTTGTGTGCGAAGCACTACTAGGTATAAAAAGGGTGTCTTTTATACGCGCCAAAGAACTCAACCGATCTTTATGAAATTTTCACAATATATACTTGGGTTCACTGGGTGCAGCATAGATAATATATAGTTTTGGGAAAGTAGGCGGAGCCACGCCCCCAGGCTATATAAAGTTTCAATTCGTCATAACTCCGAACTTTTCTGGTCTCTCTCTCTCTCTCTCTATGGCGCGATATACAACAGGTATATCATCATAAACCTCCTAAGAGATTTTTGCGCCAAGCTTCTCTTCAAATTTGTGGTGTGCCGATTTGAATTTTCCCTACTTTTCCGGTCTAAATTAATGAAATTTGGATATATGCGTCACTTAGTCAATATCTACATAATTTTTCAAAAGTGCGCGGTGCCACGCCCACATATTTTGTGTTTTGTTTTAGTCTTGAACTTTCACGATAGGTTCAGGAGTTCGCTGGGCACGACACAGTCTGTATATAACTTTTGGAAAAGCCCCCAGGTTATATAAAGCTGAAGTTCGGTATAGTTAGGAGTTTATTTGGTCCAAGTTAATGACATTTTATATATAGATGTTGTCTATGTATCAAAACGTCAAAGGAACTTCTACTGGCTTTGCTAGTATGTTATAAAATGGCGAAAGCAAACCACGAATGATCAGCACGATGAGCGGAGTCGATTTAGCCATGCCCGTCTCTCCGTCCGTCTGTCTGTCTGTCCATCTGTCTATTTGAACGCAAAATAGTCTCAGTTTTACAAAAGACTGAGACTATTTTGCGTTCAAATAGACAGATGGACAGACAGACAGACGGACGGAGAGACGGGCATGGCTAAATCGACTCCGCTCATCGTGCTGATCATTTTAGTGAACTTTTCTCTTCTTGTTCTAATACTAACATACATTTAATGTTTATGAAAGGTAAGAAAACCAAAAAAGATATATAACTTCGCAATTGCAGTGGGCTATTAACTACGTCCCAGAATATTTTGCTTGTGTTTTCCGATTTCGCTAATTTTTGGCAGGAGTATAATACATACTATTGAGAAGCAGCTGACCAATTTTCATTGAAATATCAGGATTGAACTATAAGCGATTGCCTTTGAAAGTAGCAGAAATTTTATGCTGAAAAGTGGGCGGCGCCACCCCTACTTCTTCAAAATTGACAAAAATTTTTTGTGGCCGAGTTTTACTTAAAAAGCGTATTATGTGTGCAAAATCTGATTGATATTACTTGCTTAGTTGTAGAAACATCGCTTTTTTTTAGAAAAAAAATGTTTCAGAACTATGTTAAAAAACTGGGCGTGGACATTAACCGATTTCGCCCATTTTTACAGAAAACAGTTACCTTTATATATAGAACATTATCACCAAATTTCGTTTCGACAAATCAATTTTTGGCGGAGTTATGGCATAAAAAGTTTTGTGGAATAGTCCACTATAAAAGGGGCGGGCCACGCCCATTTTCGAAAATTTTAAGTTTTTGGATTTCCTTCTTTACGGAAACTTTAAAAGTGAAATATAAATGATGTAAAGCTATTTTACGCAAAGTTATTGCCTATTTAATATATCCACGATCCTCTTCAAAATCTTTCGTATAAAAGTGGGCGTGGACCTTAACCGATCCCGCCCATTTTTTCCTGGAACATTCCTTGCATACCTGGAAACCTGCGTGCTAAATTTCGTTTCGATATCTTGAACGGTTTCTGATTTATGATTAATATTATTTCTTAATTTGACTTAATCAAAAGTGGGCGGTGCCACGCCCATTTTCAAAAATTTCTTGAAAAATTTATTTTATGCCTCAATCTCAATGTATTCACCAAATTTTATCCTTATAGGTGTATTATGTACTGAGTAATCACTTTTTTGTTTTTGAAAATATTACATATATAAAAAGTGGGCGGGGCTATCATCCGATTTCGGCCATTTTAAATAGCGCTCGGAGATGAGTGCCAAGGAACCCGCATACCATATTTCATTAAGATATCTCAAAATTTACTCAAGTTATCGTGTTCACAGACGGACGGAGTGTGCGTAGCACTCTCTCTCTATGGCGCGATATACAACAGGTATATCATCATAAACCTCCTAAGAGATTTTTGCGCCAAGCTTCTCTTCCAATTTGTGGTGTGCCGATTTTTGAATTTTCCCTACAAATTGGTGGGACCTACAGTTTTTTGCCGACTCCGAACGGCATCTACAAAGGAGACGAATTTTTGCTGAGAAGCCTGTCATGGCAGAAATACACTCGGAGAGTTTGCCAAACCACTGCCGAGGGGCGACCCCGTTTTGAAAAACTTTTTTCAAATCACTTTTGATGTTACCTGTACCAGGGCTCGAACCATGGACCTTCGGTGTGGTAGTCCGGCAACACTACCTTCACACCACGGCGGCCGCGTAGCACTACTAGGTATAAAATAGGATCTTTTATAGGCGCCAAAGAACTCAACCGATCTTTATGAAATTTTCACAATATATACTTGGGTTCACTGGGTGCAGCATAGACAATATATAGTTTTGGAAAAGTAGGCGGAGCCACGCCCCCAGGCTATATAAAGTTTCAATTTGTCATAATTCCGAACTTTTTTGGTCTAAATTAATGAAATTTGGATATATGTGTCACTTAGTCAATATCTACATCATTTTTCAAAAGTGGGCGGTGCCACGCCCTCATATTTTGTGTTTTGTTTTGCTCTTGAACTTTCACGATAAGTTCAGGAGTTCGCTGGGCACGACACAGTCTGTATATAGCTTTTGGAAAATCCCCCAGGTCATATAAAGCTGCAGTTCGGTATAGATAGGGGTTTATTTGGTTCAAGTGAATGAAATTTTATAAAGGGTGTTTTTTTAGGGGTATAGAACTTCGAATTGAAATAAAACACAAGAAAATCGTTTTAAGGTCCATCAATTTGGCTTTATTGGAAGGATAATTTTATGCCATTAATGTTTAAATATGACTTCGGGCATGTGGCCGCCGCGGCTGGCTCGAATAAAGCCAATTCTACAGGTCCAATTTTCAACCACTTTTTCGAGCATATGGGGCCGTATGTCGGCAATAACGCCACGAATGTTGGCTTCCAATTCCCCTAACGTTTCTGGTTTGTTGGTGTAGACGAGCGACTTCACATATCCCCAAAGAAAATAATCCAATGGTGTCAAATCACACGACCTTGGTGGCCAATTGACAGGTCCATTCCGCGAAATTATGCGCTCATCGAATGTTTCCTTCAATAAATCGATTGTGACGTGCGCTGTGTGGCATGTAGCGCCGTCTTGTTGGAACCACAACTCATCCACATTCATGCCATCCAATTCGGGAACAAAATAGTCGGTTATCATGGCTCTATACCGGTCTCCATTAACGGTAGCTGCCTCTCCAGCATTATTGCGGAAGAAGTATGGCCCAATGACTCCACCAGCCCATAGAGCACACCAAACAGTCAGTTTTTGTGGATGTAATGGCGTTTCAAGGGTCTCATGTGGATTCTCTTCACTCCAAATGCGGCAATTTTGCTTGTTGACGTAGCCATTCAACCAAAAATGAGCCTCATCACTGAACAAAATTTTGCGATGAAAATCAGCATCGAAATCAATCTCATTTTCGGCCCATACACCAAAATCACGACGCATTGCACGGTCTCGCGGCTTTAATTCTTGCACAAGCTGGATCTTGTAAGGTCGCAAGCCAAGATCTTTGCGCAAAATCTTCCATAAAGTTGATGGACAAAGCTCCAATTGCTGTGCACGGTGGCGAATCGATTCATTCGGGTCCTCTTCAACACTTTGCTCTACAGCGGCAATTGTTTCTTCGGTGCGCACTGTTCGACGTCTCTGCGGATGCGTATTATCACATAGAGTAAACGTAGTGCGAAAACGATCCATGGTTAACCGAATTAATTGCTCTGATGGACGATTATGTCGACCATAAAATGGACGGAGCTCACGGTAAACTTCGCGAACTGAACCATTATTTTCAAAATAAATTTGCACGATTTGCAAGCGTTGTTCTTTTGTCAACCTGTTCATGATGAAATGGCAAACCAAACTGAACATAAATGACATTAGAGTTGCCAGATTTGACCACAAAATGCCAGTTTTATCTCTATTCGAAAAACAAACCTGTAAAAAAAACACCCTGTATATAGATGTGTTCTATATATCAAAACGTTAAAACGTCTATCGGATTTGCTAGTATATTATGAAACGGCCAAAGCAAACCACGAATTTCAGCATTCTTTTGTAAAACTTAGAGACTAGGTTTGCGTTAAAATAGACAGACGGAGAGACAGACAGACGGACGGAGAGACGGGCATGGCTAAATCGAAACCGCTCATCGTGCTGATCATTTTAGTGAACTTTTCTCTTCTTGTTCTCATACCTACATACATTTAATGTTTATGAAAGGTATGAAAATCAAAAAAGATATATAACTTCGCTATTGCAGTGGGCTATTAACTACGTGCCCAAATATTTCGCTTGTGTGTTTTCCGATTTCGCTAATTTTTGGCAGGAGTATAATACATACTATTGAGAAGCAGCTGACCAATTTTCATTGAAATATCAGGATTGAATTATAAGCGATTGCCTTTGAAAGTAGCAGAAATTTTATGGGCGGCGCCACCCCTACTTATTCAAAATTGACAAAAATTTTTTGTGCCCGAGTTTTACTTAAAAAGCGTATTATGTGTGCAAAATCTGATATATATTACTTGCTTAGTTGTAGAAACATCGCTTTTTTTTAGAAAAAAATGTTTCAGAACTATGTTAAAAAACTGGGCGTGGACATTAACCGATTTCGCCCATTTTTACAGAAAACAGTTACCTTTATATATAGAACATTATCACCAAATTTCGTTTCGACAAATGAATTTTTGGCGGAGTTATGGCATAAAAAGTTTTGTGGAATAGTCCACTATAAAAGGGGCGGGCCACGCCCATTATGTAAAGCTATTTTACGCAAAGTTATTGCCTATTTAATATATCCACGATCCTCTTCAAAATCTTTCGTATAAAAGTGGGCGTGGACCTTAACCGATCCCGCCCATTTTTGCCTGGAACATTCCTTGCATACCTGGAAACCTGTGTGCTGAATTTCGTTTCGATATCTTGAACGGTTTCTGATTTATGATTAATATTATTTCTAAATTTGACTTAATCAAAAGTGAGCGGTGCCACGCCCCTTTTTTAAAAATTTCTTGAAAAATTTATTTTATGCCTCAATCTCAATGTATTCACCAAATTTTATCCTTATAGGTGTATTATGTACTGAGTAATCACTTTTTTTGTGTTTTCGAAAATATTATATATATAAAAAGTGGGCGTGGCTATCATCCGATTTCGCCCATTTTAAATAGCGCTCGGAGATGAGTGCCAAGGAACCTGCATACCAAATTTCATTAAGATATCTCAAAGCAGCTGACCAATTTTGATTGAAATATCAATATTGAATTATAAGCGATTTCCTTTGAAAATAGCAGAAATTTTATGCTGAAAAGTGGGCGACGCCACGCCTACTTCTTCGAAATTGAAAAAATTATTTTGCGGCCAATATTGCCTATTTAATATATCTACGATCCTCTTCAAAATCTTTCGTATAAAAGTGGCCGTGGACCTTAACCGATCCCGCCCATTTTTTCCTGAAAAATTCCTTGCATACCTGGAAACCTGCGTGCTGAATTTCGTTTCGATATCTTTAACGGTTTCTGATTAATATTATTTCTAAATTTGACTTAATCAAAAGTGAGCGGTGCCACGCCCCTTTTTTAAAAATTTCTTGAAAAATTTATTTTATGCCACAATCTCAATGTATTCACCAAATTTTATCCTTATAGGTGTAATATGTACTGAGTTATCACTTTTTTTGTGTTTTCGAAAATATTATATATATAAAAAGTGGGCGTGGCTATCATCCGATTTCGCCCATTTTAAATAGCGCTCGGAGATGAGTGCCAAGGAACCCGCATACCAAATTTCATTAAGATATCTCAAAATTTACTCAAGTTATCGTGTTCACAGACGGACGGAGTGTGCGTAGCACTACTAGGTATAAAAAAGGGTGTCTTTTATAGGCGCCAAAGAACTCAACCGATATTTATGAAATTTTCACAATATATACTTGGGTTCACTGGGTGCAGCATAGACAACATATAGTTTTGGAAAAGTAGGCGGAGCCACGCCCCCAGGCTATATAAAGTTTCAATTCGTCATAATTCCGAACTTTTTTGGTCTAAATTAATGAAATTTGGATATATGTGTCACTTAGTCAATATCTACATCATTTTTCAAAAGTGGGCGGTGCCACGCCCACATATTTTGTGTTTTGTTTTGCTTTTGAACTTTCACGATAAGGTCAGGAGTTCGCTGGGCACGACACAGTCTGTATATAGCTTTTGGAAAATCCCCCAGGTCATACAAAGCTGCAGTTCGGTATAGATAGGAGTTTATTTGGTTCAAGTGAATGAAATTTTATATATAGATGTGTCCTATATATCAAAACGTTAAAACAACGTCTATCGGATTTGCTAGTATATTATGAAACGGCCAAAGCAAACCACGAATTTCAGCATTCTTTTGTAAAACTTAGAGACTAGGTTTGCGTTAAAATAGACAGACGGAGAGACAGACAGACGGACGGAGAGACGGGCATGGCTAAATCGAAACCGCTCATCGTGCTGATCATTTTAGTGAACTTTTCTCTTCTTGTTCTCATACCTACATACATTTAATGTTTATGAAAGGTATGAAAATCAAAAAAGATATATAACTTCGCTATTGCAGTGGGCTATTAACTACGTGCCCAAATATTTCGCTTGTGTGTTTCCCAAATTGGCTAATTTTTGGCAGGAGTATAACACATACTACTGAGAAGCAGCTGACCAATTTTGATTGAAATATCAATATTGAATTATAAGCGATTTCCTTTGAAAATAGCAGAAATTTTATGCTGAAAAGTGGGCGACGCCACGCCTACTTCTTCGAAATTGAAAAAATTATTTTGCGGCCAAAGTTATTGCCTATTTAATATATCTACGATCCTCTTCAAAATCTTTCGTATAAAAGTGGGCGTGGACCTTAACCGATCCCGCCCATTTTTGCCTGGAACATTCCTTGCATACCTGGAAACCTGTGTGCTGAATTTCGTTTCGATATCTTGAACGGTTTCTGATTTATGATTAATATTATTTCTAAATTTGACTTAATCAAAAGTGAGCGGTGCCACGCCCCTTTTTTAAAAATTTCTTGAAAAATTTATTTTATGCCTCAATCTCAATGTATTCACCAAATTTTATCCTTATAGGTGTATTATGTACTGAGTAATCACTTTTTTTGTGTTTTCGAAAATATTATATATATAAAAAGTGGGCGTGGCTATCATCCGATTTCGCCCATTTTAAATAGCGCTCGGAGATGAGTGCCAAGGAACCTGCATACCAAATTTCATTAAGATATCTCAAAGCAGCTGACCAATTTTGATTGAAATATCAATATTGAATTATAAGCGATTTCCTTTGAAAATAGCAGAAATTTTATGCTGAAAAGTGGGCGACGCCACGCCTACTTCTTCGAAATTGAAAAAATTATTTTGCGGCCAATATTGCCTATTTAATATATCTACGATCCTCTTCAAAATCTTTCGTATAAAAGTGGGCGTGGACCTTAACCGATCCCGCCCATTTTTTCCTGAAAAATTCCTTGCATACCTGGAAACCTGCGTGCTGAATTTCGTTTCGATATCTTCAACGGTTTCTGATTAATATTATTTCTAAATTTGACTTAATCAAAAGTGAGCGGTGCCACGCCCCTTTTTTAAAAATTTCTTGAAAAATTTATTTTATGCCTCAATCTCAATGTATTCACCAAATTTTATCCTTATAGGTGTAATATGTACTGAGTTATCACTTTTTTTGTGTTTTCGAAAATATTATATATATAAAAAGTGGGCGTGGCTATCATCCGATTTCGCCCATTTTAAATAGCGCTCGGAGATGAGTGCCAAGGAACCCGCATACCAAATTTCATTAAGATATCTCAAAATTTACTCAAGTTATCGTGTTCACAGACGGACGGACGGACGGACATGGCTTAATCAATTTCTCTTTTCGTCCTGAACATTTTGATATATATAACTCAATATCTATCTCGATCCGTTTATGCCGTTACGCACTGCCGTTATGCGACTAAAGTTAATATACCTTGTGTGCGAAGCACTACTAGGTATAAAAAGGGTGTCTTTTATAGGCGCCAAAGAACTCAACCGATCTTTATGAAATTTTCACAATATATACTTGGGTTCACTGGGTGCAGCATAGATAATATATAGTTTTGGAAAAGTAGGCGGAGCCACGCCCCCAGGCTATATAAAGTTTCAATTCGTCATAACTCCGAACTTTTCTGGTCTCTCTCTCTCTCTCTATGGCGCGATATACAACAGGTATATCATCATAAACCTCCTAAGAGATTTTTGCGCCAAGCTTCTCTTCAAATTTGTGGTGTGCCGATTTGAATTTTCCCTACTTTTCTGGTCTAAATTAATGAAATTTGGATATATGTGTCACTTAGTCAATATCTACATAATTTTTCAAAAGTGTATCAAAACGTCAAAGGAACTTCTACTGGCTTTGCTAGTATGTTATAAAATGGCGAAAGCAAACCACGAATTTCAGCATTCTTTTGTAAAACTGAGACTATTTTGCGTTCAAATAGACAGATGGACAGACAGACAGACGGACGGAGAGACGGGCATGGCTAAATCGACTCCGCTCATCGTGCTGATCATTTTAGTGAACTTTTCTCTTCTTGTTCTAATACTAACACACATTTAATGTTTATGAAAGGTAAGAAAACCAAAAAAGATATATAACTTCGCAATTGCAGTGGGCTATTAACTACGTCCCAGAATATTTTGCTTGTGTGTTTTCCGATTTCGCTAATTTTTGGCAGGAGTATAATACATACTATTGAGAAGCAGCTGACCAATTTTCATTGAAATATCAGGATTGAACTATAAGCGATTGCCTTTGAAAGTAGCAGAAATTTTATGCTGAAAAGTGGGCGGCGCCACCCCTACTTCTTCAAAATTGACAAAAATTTTTTGTGTGATTGATATTACTTGCTTAGTTGTAGAAACATCGTTTTTTTTTAGAAAAAAATGTTTCAGAACTATGTTAAAAAACTGGGCGTGGACATTAACCGATTTCGCCCATTTTTACAGAAAACAGTTACCTTTATATATAGAACATTATCACCAAATTTCGTTTCGCCAAATCAATTTTTGGCGGAGTTATGGCATAAAAAGTTTTGTGGAATAGTCCACTATAAAAGGGGCGGGCCACGCCCATTTTCGAAAATTTTAAGTTTTTGGATTTCCTTCTTTACGGAAACTTTAAAAGTGAAATATAAATGATGTAAAGCTATTTTACGCAAAGTTATTGCCTATTTAATATATCCACGATCCTCTTCAAAATCTTTCGTATAAAAGTGGGCGTGGACCTTAACCGATCCCGCCCATTTTTGCCTGGAACATTCCTTGCATACCTGGAAACCTGTGTGCTGAATTTCGTTTCGATATCTTGAACGGTTTCTGATTTATGATTAATATTATTTCTAAATTTGACTTAATCAAAAGTGAGCGGTGCCACGCCCCTTTTTTAAAAATTTCTTGAAAAATTTATTTTATGCCTCAATCTCAATGTATTCACCAAATTTTATCCTTATAGGTGTATTATGTACTGAGTAATCACTTTTTTTGTGTTTTCGAAAATATTATATATATAAAAAGTGGGCGTGGCTATCATCCGATTTCGCCCATTTTAAATAGCGCTCGGAGATGAGTGCCAAGGAACCTGCATACCAAATTTCATTAAGATATCTCAAAGCAGCTGACCAATTTTGATTGAAATATCAATATTGAATTATAAGCGATTTCCTTTGAAAATAGCAGAAATTTTATGCTGAAAAGTGGGCGACGCCACGCCTACTTCTTCGAAATTGAAAAAATTATTTTGCGGCCAATATTGCCTATTTAATATATCTACGATCCTCTTCAAAATCTTTCGTATAAAAGTGGGCGTGGACCTTAACCGATCCCGCCCATTTTTTCCTGAAAAATTCCTTGCATACCTGGAAACCTGCGTGCTGAATTTCGTTTCGATATCTTCAACGGTTTCTGATTAATATTATTTCTAAATTTGACTTAATCAAAAGTGAGCGGTGCCACGCCCCTTTTTTAAAAATTTCTTGAAAAATTTATTTTATGCCACAATCTCAATGTATTCACCAAATTTTATCCTTATAGGTGTAATATGTACTGAGTTATCACTTTTTTTGTGTTTTCGAAAATATTATATATATAAAAAGTGGGCGTGGCTATCATCCGATTTCGCCCATTTTAAATAGCGGTCGGAGATGAGTGCCAAGGAACCCGCATACCAAATTTCATTAAGATATCTCAAAATTTACTCAAGTTATCGTGTTCACAGACGGACGGACGGACGGACATGGCTTAATCAATTTCTCTTTTCGTCCTGAACATTTTGATATATATAACTCAATATCTATCTCGATCCGTTTATGCCGTTACGCACTGCCGTTATGCGACTAAAGTTAATATACCTTGTGTGCGAAGCACTACTAGGTATAAAAAGGGTGTCTTTTATAGGCGCCAAAGAACTCAACCGATCTTTATGAAATTTTCACAATATATACTTGGGTTCACTGGGTGCAGCATAGATAATATATAGTTTTGGAAAAGTAGGCGGAGCCACGCCCCCAGGCTATATAAAGTTTCAATTCGTCATAACTCCGAACTTTTCTGGTCTCTCTCTCTCTCTCTATGGCGCGATATACAACAGGTATATCATCATGAACCTCCTAAGAGATTTTTGCGCCAAGCTTCTCTTCAAATTTGTGGTGTGCCGATTTGAATTTTCCCTACTTTTCTGGTCTAAATTAATGAAATTTGGATATATGTGTCACTTAGTCAATATCTACATAATTTTTCAAAAGTGTATCAAAACGTCAAAGGAACTTCTACTGGCTTTGCTAGTATGTTATAAAATGGCGAAAGCAAACCACGAATTTCAGCATTCTTTTGTAAAACTGAGACTATTTTGCGTTCAAATAGACAGATGGACAGACAGACAGACGGACGGAGAGACGGGCATGGCTAAATCGACTCCGCTCATCGTGCTGATCATTTTAGTGAACTTTTCTCTTCTTGTTCTAATACTAACATACATTTAATGTTTATGAAAGGTAAGAAAACCAAAAAAGATATATAACTTCGCAATTGCAGTGGGCTATTAACTACGTCCCAGAATATTTTGCTTGTGTGTTTTCCGATTTCGCTAATTTTTGGCAGGAGTATAATACATACTATTGAGAAGCAGCTGACCAATTTTCATTGAAATATCAGGATTGAACTATAAGCGATTGCCTTTGAAAGTAGCAGAAATTTTATGCTGAAAAGTGGGCGGCGCCACCCCTACTTCTTCAAAATTGACAAAAATTTTTTGTGGCCGAGTTTTACTTAAAAAGCGTATTATGTGTGCAAAATCTGATTGATATTACTTGCTTAGTTGTAGAAACATCGCTTTTTTTTAGAAAAAAATGTTTCAGAACTATGTTAAAAAACTGGGCGTGGACATTAACCGATTTCGCCCATTTTTACAGAAAACAGTTACCTTTATATATAGAACATTATCACCAAATTTCGTTTCGACAAATCAATTTTTGGCGGAGTTATGGCATAAAAAGTTTTGTGGAATAGTCCACTATAAAAGGGGCGGGCCACGCCCATTTTCGAAAATTTTAAGTTTTTGGATTTCCTTCTTTACGGAAACTTTAAAAGTGAAATATAAATGATGTAAAGCTATTTTACGCAAAGTTATTGCCTATTTAATATATCCACGATCCTCTTCAAAATCTTTCGTATAAAAGTGGGCGTGGACCTTAACCGATCCCGCCCATTTTTTCCTGGAACATTCCTTGCATACCTGGAAACCTGCGTGCTAAATTTCGTTTCGATATCTTGAACGGTTTCTGATTTATGATTAATATTATTTCTAAATTTGACTTAATCAAAAGTGGGCGGTGCCAAGCCCATTTTCAAAAATTTCTTGAAAAATTTATTTTATGCTTCAATCTCAATGTATTCACCAAATTTTATCCTTATAGGTGTATTATGTACTGAGTAATCACTTTTTTGTTTTCGAAAATATTACATATATAAAAAGTGGGCGGGGCTATCATCCGATTTCGCCCATTTTAAATAGCGCTCGGAGATGAGTGCCAAGGAACCCGCATACCAAATTTCATTAAGATATCTCAAAATTTACTCAAGTTATCGTGTTCACAGCGGACGGAGTGTGCGTAGCACTACTAGGTATAAAAAAGGGTGTCTTTTATAGGCGCCAAAGAACTCAACCGATCTTTATGAAATTTTCACAATATATACTTGGGTTCACTGGGTGCAGCATAGACAATATATAGTTTTGGAAAAGTAGGCGGAGCCACGCCCCCAGGCTATATAAAGTTTCAATTCGTCATAATTCCGAACTTTTTTGGTCTAAATTAATGAAATTTGGATATATGTGTCACTTAGTCAATATTGTTGGATGATATGATACAAACCGATATTCGCAGTAGATAAATTAAAGGCGTGTAAGCACAATTGTAATTCAGACGGGAGTGAAGACATGTTCTTTATTTGACATTTAATGATATACTTCAGGGTTGCATTAAATATGTAGAGAAGGGTCATTCACTAAGCAAATTCACAACACCTTTCCTGAATGACAATTCTTTTTAAATATGTTTACAAGTAAGGGTTATGTACATGCTTTGATGTAATGTTTACAGAAATTAATGAATATATTAAGTATTTACTTAAGCAAGCCCAAGAGCTTCAGAGAGATGACTATGTTTGCCCTTAGATACGCCTTTGGTGAGAATGTCAGCAGCCATGTCATTTGTAGAAATGTAATTAAGACTGATTTTGGAGCCTTCTAAATTTTGTTGAATAAATTGATGCTTTATATGTACGTGTTTGGTTCGTGGTGAGTATGAATTATTCGTAGCAATCTGAATTGCGCTTTTATTATCGCGATGTAAAATAAGTGACTTCATTGCCCCTGTTTCTAACTCATTAAAAAAACGTAGTAGCCATAATGCTTCTTGAACGGCAGCAGTGATTGCCATAAATTCTGCTTCGGTCGACGAGAGCGCTACGGTGCGTTGTCTACGTGTACACCAGGAAATGGCACAACCTTGATATTTGAACACATAACCCGTGGTTGATCGTCTTTCATCAAGATCACTACCCCAGTCAGCGTCGCAGAATCCTGTAATGTCACTTGATTCTTTAGTGAAAACTAAGCCTGTGTCAATGGTACCCTTGAGGTATCTCATAATACGCTTGACTGCCACCCAATGCGCCTTTCCTGGGTTTGTAGAAAACCTGCTCAGTAAATTTACGGCAAAACAAATGTCTGGACGTGTTATTTGTGATGCAAAAAGTAAGCATCCAATTGCCTGCATATATGGAATTTCCAGCATTTCTTGTTTTTCACTTTCAGTTGACGGACACATTTTGGAACTAATTCGTTGGTTTAAATCAATCGGCGTTGATACTGGGTTACAATCAGACATACCGAATCGTTGCAATAAGTTAGCTATATACTGTGATTGATCTATTTTTATAGTACCTGTATCATTGTTTCTTTTAACGCGCATACCCAATACCGAAGAGACTTCACCTATGTCTTTCATCTTGAAGATAGATGACAACTCTCGCTTAAGCTTTAATATCGACTCAATGTTGTTGGAGAAGAGAAGTACATCATCGACGTATACAGCAACAAACAACTTTTCGTTATCATTTGTACGATAGTACACACACTGATCGATGTCGCTACGAGCTAAACCAAGGCTCAACAAAACATCGTTAAACTTCTCATTCCAAAGCCTACTCGATTGCTTAAGGCCATAAAGTGATTTTTGTAGCTTGCATACGCGTCCAGATTTATCGTCGAAGCCATCTGGCTGCGCCATATAAATTTCGTCCTTTAATTCAGCGTTCAAAAACGCGGTGACAGCATCCATTTGATGAATAAACAAGTTGTACTTAGCTGCAGTGGCGAGCAGCAATCGAATGGATGTGTACCTGACAACCGGAGCAAATGTTTCATCGTAGTTAACGCCCTTCTCTTGGCTAAACCCCTTAGTGACTAGTCTAGCTTTACGTCGAACTACTTCACCAGTAGCGTCTTGTTTGGTCTTAAAAACTCATTTTGATTTTATAACCTTTTTGCCAGGTGGTAGTTTAGTCAATACCCAAGTATTATTTGAACGGAGCGACGACATTTCTTCGTTCACTGCTAGCATCCAGTCCTCGGCGTTTTCGCCAGAGATTGCATCATTAAGCGTTTCTGGATCTTTTAAAACATAATCGACAGCAACAAAATTAAAATTACAATTACATTGTTTGGTTGCTATTCTTTCGGAACGCCTCAGGAGGTTTTCGTCAGTACCTAAGTCGGAATCTGCACTTTCGAAGCTTGGTGAGTCTGCACGCGCATCTTCATTTGACCGATCTTCAGCTTTTACTTTTGGTTCGTCTTTAAAGTTCGATAATTCATCGCACTTTTCTTCCCCTGGATTGAGAACTTCACTCGAGTCAGATAAGTCAAAGAAAAGTTGGCTATCGTGTGCTTTTGATTCGCGGCTTTCAATAAAAACAGCGTCCCGGCTTACAATAATTTTACGTGATTTTGGCTCAAATAATCGATATGCTTTTGATGCGCTACAGTAACCAACCATTACACACTCTACGGATTTTACATCCAGTTTTTGTCGTTTTTCTTTTGGCACATGCACCATAGCCTTACAGCCAAAAACTCGTATATGCTTAAGCGATTGTTTTTTGCTTGACCAGATTTCTTCTGGACAACGCAGCTCTTTACCGCACGGAGTTCGGTTCAAAATGTAAGCTGCAGTTACCGATGCCTCAGCCCAAAAGCTTTTACTCAAACCCGAATCAACAAGCATACACCGCACTCTCTCCACGATTGTTCTATTAAAACGTTCTGCCACACCATTTTGTTCAGGTGTATACGGCGCAGACGTTTGGTGGACAATGCCATTTTTCATGATAAATTCTTTAAATTTGTTGTTCGTGTATTCAGTGCCATTGTCCGAACGAAGTATCTTAATTTTACGCGAACATTGATTTTCAACTAACCTTTTATATTTAACGAATTCCTCGAAAACTTCTGATTTGTGTTTGATTGGTATCACGGTAATTTTTTTAGAGAAATCGTCTATAAAGGTCACAAAAAATCTGCAGCCCGAATGTGACTTTACTTGGAAAGGTCCTGCCACATCTGAGTGCACCAGGTCAAGCAGATTTTCAGCTCGAGTACCACTGTCTTTGAACGAGGCACGGGTTTGTTTTCCCTTAATGCACACTATACATTGCTCTTTACTAATGTTGCTAAAATCTACACCAATACTGGTGTTTTTGATTTTCTTCAAATTTTCGTTGCAAATATGACCTAATCTACGATGCCATAACTCATATTTGCCATAAGTGCATTATTTATTTTGCTTTCACGAACATTTAGACGATAGAGGTCATTGACCGCAGTCGCGGTAGCAATCAGATTTTCTTTGTTATCAAAAATTCGGCAGTAATTTTCTTTAAACACAACTTTGTTGCCGTTTTTGGTCATCTCACGCACGGACAGTAAATTCACACACAATTCGGGCACGTAATCAACGTTGAGCACTGCATCATATCCTGTAGACAAACTTAATTTTGCTGTACCGCTTGATACCACTGGAATTGTTTTATTATTCGCCACAATAATATTTTTGCCAATTGTCTGCTTTTCATTAGAAATCAATTGTTTGTTTTGCGTCATATGTGCTGTTGCACCATAATCTACGTACCAATCAGCTGTGCGGCTGTCATGTGAAAGCAGAGAAGCAAAGAGTATTTTCTCATTCTTTGCGCCAGTGTTGTTACTTTTTCTTTTGTTTGGACATTGTTTAGCGTAATGCCCCAATTCTTTGCAATTGTGGCACTTGACGAATTTAGGCTTATATTTATTTTTGGAATACAAAGCGCAATCACCATTTGGTTTATCAAATTTCGCCTCTTGCAATAATAATGTTTTTACATTATCGATCGTAAGCTGTTGTTTCGAATTTTCGATGGCTAAGACCAAAGCTCGAAATTCATCTGGTAAGCCTGCCAATATCAATGATGCGGTAACTTCGTCATCAATATTCAAACCAGCAGTTCTCACCTTTATAGACGTCATCACCAAGGTATTTAGATACTCCTGCATAGAAGAGAAGTCTGAAAGCTTGCATTGTACGAGTTGTTTTAACAATTCAACTTTACGCGTTAGTCCGGAATCTTCATATGCTGATACTAAGGCATCCCAAGCCTCCTTGGCCGTCGTGGCTGTCGCGATGTGCGAAAATTTTATAGGTTCAATCATTAGCGTGATTTCTGCAAGCGCCCGCTGATCTGCCTGCTTATCTTTATCTGAAGGAGTTGCTTGTAGTCCTGTTTTTACTACATCCCAGCACCCTTTTATCACAAGATACGATTTTGCATGGAGCTTCCACACATCAAAATTTTCACGGCCTTTTAGCTTATCAAATGATATATTATTGTGGTTGGCCGCCATGATGATGTGAAAAATTTACAAAATATACAAAGAGTATATGTTTTATGCAGCCGATCGCTAAGATTATATTAGACTTCGCGAATTACACAATTTACAATTTATACGCGTTATCATATAGGCCCATAACCTGTTGGATGATATGATACAAACCGATATTCGCAGTAGATAAATTAAAGGCGTGTGAGCACAATTGTAATTCAGACGGAAGTGAAGACATGTTCTTTATTTGACATTTAATGATATACTTCAGGGTTGCATTAAATATGTAGAGAAGGGTCATTCACTAAGCAAATTCACAACAAATATCTACATCATTTTTCAAAAGTGGGCGGTGCCACGCCCACATATTTTGTGTTTTGTTTTGCTCTTGAACTTTCACGATAAGTTCAGGAGTTCGCTGGGCACGACACAGTCTGTATATAGCTTTTGGAAAATCCCCCAGGTCATACAAAGCTGCAGTTCGGTATAGATAGGAGTTTATTTGGTTCAAGTGAATGAAATTTTATATATAGATGTGTTCTATATATCAAAACGTTAAAACAACGTCTATCGGATTTGCTAGTATATTATGAAACGGCCAAAGCAAACCACGAATTTCAGCATTCTTTTGTAAAACTTAGAAACTAGGTTTGCGTTAAAATAGACAGACGGAGAGACAGACAGACGGACGGAGAGACGGGCATGGCTAAATCGAAACCGCTCATCGTGCTGATCATTTTAGTGAAGTTTTCTCTTCTTGTCCTCATACCTACATACATTTAATGTTTATGAAAGGTATGAAAATCAAAAAAGATATATAACTTCGCTATTGCAGTGGGCTATTAACTACGTGCCCAAATATTTCGCTTGTGTGTTTCCCAAATTGGCTAATTTTTGGCAGGAGTATAATACATACTACTGAGAAGCAGCTGACCAATTTTGATTGAAATATCAATATTGAATTATAAGCGATTTCCTTTGAAAATAGCAGAAATTTTATGCTGAAAAGTGGGCGACGCCACGCCTACTTCTTCGAAATCGAAAAAATGATTTTGCGGCCAAAGTTATTGCCTATTTAATATATCTACGATCCTCTTCAAAATCTTTCGTATAAAAGTGGGCGTGGACCTTAACCGATCCCGCCCATTTTTTCCTGGAACATTCCTTGCATACCTGGAAAGCTGTGTGCTGAATTCGATATCTTGAACGGTTTCTGATTTATGATTAATATTATTTCTAAATTTGACTTAATCAAAAGTGAGCGGTGCCACGCCCCTTTTTTAAAAATTTCTTGAAAAATTTATTTTATGCCTCAATCTCAATGTATTCACCAAATTTTATCCTTATAGGTGTATTATGTACTGAGTAATCACTTTTTTTGTGTTTTCGAAAATATATATATAAAAAGTGGGCGTGGCTATCATCCGATTTCGCCCATTTTAAATAGCGCTCGGAGGTGAGTGCCAAGGAACCTGCATACCAAATTTCATTAAGATATCTCAAAATTTACTCAAGTTATCGTGTTCACAGACGGAAGGACGGACGGATATGGCTTAATCAATTTCTCTTTTCGTCCTGAACATTTTGATATATATCGATCCGTTTATGCCGTTACGCACTGCCGTTATGCGACTAAAGTTAATATACCTTGTGTGCGAAGCACTACTAGGTATAAAAAGGGTGTCTTTTATAGGCGCCAAAGAACTCAACCGATCTTTATGAAATTTTCACAATATATACTTGGGTTCACTGGGTGCAGCATAGACAATATATAGTTTTGGCAAAGTAGGCGGAGCCACGCCCCCAGGCTATATAAAGTTTCAATTCGTCATAACTCCGAACTTTTCTGGTCTAAATTAATGAAATTTGGATATATGTGTCACTTAGTCAATATCTACATAATTTTTCAAAAGTGGTCGGTGCCACGCCCACATATTTTGTGTTTTGTTTTGGTCTTGAACTTTCACGATAGGTTCAGGAGTTCGCTGGGCACGACACAGTCTGTATATAACTTTTGGAAAAGCCCCCAGGTTATATAAAGCTGCAGTTAGGAGTTTATTTGGTCCAAGTTAATAACATTTTATATATAGATGTTTTCTATGTATCAAAACGTCAAAGGAACTTCTACTGGCTTTGCTAGTATGTTATAAAATGGCGAACGCAAACCACGAATTTCACCATTCTTTTGTAAAACTGAGAGACTATTTTGCGTTCAAATAGACAGATGGACAGACAGACAGACGGACGGAGAGATGGGCATAGCTAAATCGACTCCGCTCATCGTGCTGATCATTTTAGTGAACTTTTCTCTTCTTGTTCTAATACTAACATACATTTAATGTTTATAAAACGCAAGAAAACCAAAAAAGATATATAACTTCGCAATTGCAGTGGGCTATTAACTACGTCCCAGAATATTTTGCTTGTGTTTTCCGATTTCGCTAATTTTTGGCAGGAGTATAATACATACTATTGAGAAGCAGCTGACCAATTTTCATTGAAATAGCAGGATTGAATTATAAGCGATTGCCTTTGAAAGTAGGAGAAATTTTATGCTGAAAAGTGGGCGGAGCCACCCCTACTTCTTCAAAATTGACAAAAATTTTTTGTGGCCGAGTTTTAACATTATTACCAAATTTCGTTTCGACAAATCAATTTTTGGCGGAGTTATGGCATAAAAAGTTTTGTGGAATAGTCCACTATAAAAGGGGCGGGCCACGCCCATTTTCGAAAATTTTAAGTTTTTGGATTTCTTTCTTTACGGAAACTTTAAAAGTGAAATATAAATGATGTAAAGCTATTTTACGCAAAGTTATTGCCTATTTAATATATCCACGATCCTCTTCAAAATCTTTCGTATAAAAGTGGGCGTGGACCTTAACCGATCCCGCCCATTTTTTCCTGGAACATTCCTTGCATACCTGGAAACAAACCTGCGTGCTAAATTTCGTTTCGATATCTTGAACGGTTTCTGATTAATATTATTTCTAAATTTGACTTAATCAAAAGTGGGCGGTGCCACGCCCATTTTCAAAAATTTCTTGAAAAATTTATTTTATGCCTCAATCTCAATGTATTCACCAAATTTTATCCTTATAGGTGTATTATGTACTGAGTAATCACTTTTTTTGTTACATATATAAAAAGTGGGCGGGGCTATTATCCGATTTCGCCCATTTTAAATAGCGCTCGGAGATGAGTGCCAAGGAACCCGCATACCAAATTTCATTAAGATATCTCAAAATTTACTCAAGTTATCGTGTTCACAGACGGACGGACGGACGGACATGGCTTAATCAATTTCTCTTTTCGTCCTGAACATTTTGATATATATAACTCAATATCTATCTCGATCCGTTTATGCCGTTACGCACTGCCGTTATGCGACTAAAGTTAGCACTACAAGGTATAAAATAGGGTCTTTTATAGGCGCCAAAGAACTCAACCGATCTTTATGAAATTTTCACAATATATACTTCGGTTCACTGGGTGCAGCATAGACAATATATAGTTTTGGAAAAGTAGGCGGAGCCACGCCCCCAGGCTATATAAAGTTTCAATTCGTCATAATTCCGAACTTTTTTGGTCTAAATTAATGAAATTTGGATATATGTGTCACTTAGTCAATATCTACATCATTTTTCAAAAGTGGGCGGTGCCATGCCCACATATTTTGTGTTTTGTTTTGCTTTTGAACTTTCACGATAAGTTCGGGAGTTCGCTGGGCACGACACAGTCTGTACACGAGGTGTGTTCAAAAAGTATCGCGAATTTTGAATTTTCGCTGGTTACGTATATTCGAATTTCGAATTTTTTGTGGCGTTATGTTGGTACTCATGTCTCTCACTTATGCCGACAAGCTCGGCCATTTTGAATGTTCAGTTAATTGTTGACAGCTGCTTTGCTTGCACGTGTTTTGGATCGTCTTCGATTTTTACGCGAAATTCGTACCAAAATTGCTCAATTGTGACCAAAAACAGCATCGCATGAACATTGCTAATGAGATGTTAAACTCTGTCCGCGACGACCCAAATTTGCTCCAGAGGGTCATAACTGGTGACGAATCGTGGGTTTATGGTTATGACGTGGAAACCAAAGCTCAATCATCTCAATGGAAGCTGCCGCACGAACCAAGGCCGAAAAAAGCGCGCCAAGTTCGGTCGAATGTGAAAGTTTTGCTGACAGTTTTCTTCGATTGCAGGGGCGTGGTGCATCATGAGTTCTTGCCACAGGGAAGAACGGTCAATAAGGAATATATCCGCCAGAAACGCCCGGATTTGTGGAAGAACAAAAATTGGCTTTTGCACCACGATAACGCCCCTGCTCACGCTTCGTTGCTTGTGCGCGACTTTTTGGCCAAAAACAACACAGTAATGATGCCGCAGCCACCGTATTCCCCAGATCTGGCCCCCTGTGACTTTTTCTTGTTCCCTAAACTGAAGAGGCCCATGAAAGGACGACGTTACGCTTCTCTTGACGAGATAAAGACGGCATCGAAGGAGGAGCTGAACAAGATACAAAAAAATGATTTTTTGGAGTGCTTCGAAGATTGGAAAAACCGTTGCCACAAGTGTATAATATCTCATGGGGATTACTTTGAAGGGGACAAAATAGATATTCATGAATAAATAAATAATTTTTGAAAAAACACAAAATTCGCGATACTCTTTGAACACACCTCATATAGCTTATGGAAAATCCCCCAGGTCATATAAAGCTGCAGTTCGGTATAGATAGGAGTTTATTTGGTTCAAGTGAATGAAATTTTATATATAGATGTGTTCTATATATCAAAACGTTAAAACAACGTCTATCGGATTTGCTAGTATATTATGAAACGGCCAAAGCAAACCACGAATTTCATCATTCTTTTGTAAAACTTAGAGACTAGGTTTGCGTTAAAATAGACAGACGGAGAGACAGACAGACGGATGGAGAGACGGGCATGGCTAAATCGACTCCGCTCATCGTGCTGATCATTTTAGTGAACTTTTCTCTTCTTGTTCTCATACCTACATACATTTAATGTTTATGAAAGGTATGAAAATCAAAAAAGATATACGAGGTGTGTTCAAAAAGTATCGCGAATTTTGTATTTTTTCAAAAATTATTTATTTATTCATGAATATCTATTTTGTCCCCTTCAAAGTAATCCCCAAACCACGAATTTCAGCATTCTTTTGTAAAACTGAGAGACTATTTTGCGTTCAAATAGACAGATGGACAGACAGACAGACGGACGGAGAGACGGGCATGGCTAATCGACTACGCTCATCGTGCTGATCATTTTAGTGAACTGTTCTCTTATTGTTCTAATACTAACATACATTTAATGTTTATAAAAGGTAAGAAAACCAAAAAAGATATATAACTTCGCAATTGCAGTGGGCTATTAACTACGTCCCAGAATATTTTGCTTGTGTTTTCCGATTTCGCTAATTTTTGGCAGGAGTATAATACATACTATTGAGAAGCAGCTGACCAATTTTCATTGAAATATCAGGATTGAATTATAAGCGATTGCCTTTGAAAGTAGGAGAAATTTTATGCTGAAAAGTGGGCGGCGCCACCCCTACTTCTTCAAAATTGACAAAAATTTTTTGTGGCCGAGTTTTAACATTATTACCAAATTTCGTTTCGACAAATCAATTTTTGGCGGAGTTATGGCATAAAAAGTTTTGTGGAATAGTCCACTATAAAAGGGGCGGGCCACGCCCATTTTCGAAAATTTTAAGTTTTTGGATTTCTTTCTTTACGGAAACTTTAAAAGTGAAATATAAATGATGTAAAGCTATTTTACGCAAAGTTATTGCCTATTTAATATATCCACGATCCTCTTCAAAATCTTTCGTATAAAAGTGGGCGTGGACCTTAACCGATCCCGCCCATTTTTTCCTGGAACATTCCTTGCATACCTGGAAACCTGCGTGCTAAATTTCGTTTCGATATCTTGAACGGTTTCTGATTAATATTATTTCTAAATTTGACTTAATCAAAAGTGGGCGGTGCCACGCCCATTTTCAAAAATTTCTTGAAAAATTTATTTTATGCCTCAATCTCAATGTATTCACCAAATTTTATCCTTATAGGTGTATTATGTACTGAGTAATCACTTTTTTTGTTTTCGAAAATATTACATATATAAAAAGTGGGCGGGGCTATTATCCGATTTCGCCCATTTTAAATAGCGCTCGGAGATGAGTGCCAAGGAACCCGCATACCAAATTTCATTAAGATATCTCAAAATTTACTCAAGTTATCGTGTTCACAGACGGACGGAGTGTGCGTAGCACTACTAGGTATAAAATAGGGTCTTTTATAGGCGCCAAAGAACTCACCGATCTTTATGAAATTTTCACAATATATACTTGGGTTCACTGGGTGCAGCATAGACAATATATAGTTTTGGAAAAGTAGGCGGAGCCACGCCCCCAGGCTATATAAAGTTTCAATTCGTCATAATTCCGAACTTTTTTGGTCTAAATTAATGAAATTTGGATATATGTGTCACTTAGTCAATATCTACATCATTTTTCAAAAGTGGGCGGTGCCATGCCCACATATTTTGTGTTTTGTTTTGCTCTTGAACTTTCACGATAAGTTCGGGAGTTCGCTGGGCACGACACAGTCTGTACACGAGGTGTGTTCAAAAAGTATCGCGAATTTTGAATTTTCGCTGGTTACGTATATTCGAATTTCGAATTTTTTGTGGCGTTATGTTGGTACTCATGTCTCTCACTTATGCCGACAAGCTCGGCCATTTTGAATGTTCAGTTAATTGTTGACAGCTGCTTTGCTTGCACGTGTTTTGGATCGTCTTCGATTTTTACGCGAAATTCGTACCAAAATTGCTCAATTGTGACCAAAAACAGCATCGCATGAACATTGCTAATGAGATGTTAAACTCTGTCCGCGACGACCCAAATTTGCTCCAGAGGGTCATAACTGGTGACGAATCGTGGGTTTATGGTTATGACGTGGAAACCAAAGCTCAATCATCTCAATGGAAGCTGCCGCACGAACCAAGGCCGAAAAAAGCGCGCCAAGTTCGGTCGAATGTGAAAGTTTTGCTGACAGTTTTCTTCGATTGCAGGGGCGTGGTGCATCATGAGTTCTTGCCACAGGGAAGAACGGTCAATAAGGAATATATCCGCCAGAAACGCCCGGATTTGTGGAAGAACAAAAATTGGCTTTTACACCACGATAACGCCCCTGCTCACGCTTCGTTGCTTGTGCGCGACTTTTTGGCCAAAAACAACACAGTAATGATGCCGCAGCCACCGTATTCCCCAGATCTGGCCCCCTGTGACTTTTTCTTGTTCCCTAAACTGAAGAGGCCCATGAAAGGACGACGTTACGCTTCTCTTGACGAGATAAAGACGGCATCGAAGGAGGAGCTGAACAAGATACAAAAAAATGATTTTTTGGAGTGCTTCGAAGATTGGAAAAACCGTTGGCACAAGTGTATAATATCTCATGGGGATTACTTTGAAGGGGACAAAATAGATATTCATGAATAAATAAATAATTTTTGAAAAAACACAAAATTCGCGATACTCTTTGAACACACCTCATATAGCTTATGGAAAATCCCCCAGGTCATATAAAGCTGCAGTTCGGTATAGATAGGAGTTTATTTGGTTCAAGTGAATGAAATTTTATATATAGATGTGTTCTATATATCAAAACGTTAAAACAACGTCTATCGGATTTGCTAGTATATTATGAAACGGCCAAAGCAAACCACGAATTTCAGCATTCTTTTGTAAAACTTAGAGACTAGGTTTGCGACAGACAGACGGATGGAGAGACGGGCATGGCTAAATCGACTCCGCTCATCGTGCTGATCATTTTAGTGAACTTTTCTCTTCTTGTTCTCATACCTACATACATTTAATGTTTATGAAAGGTATGAAAATCAAAAAAGATATACGAGGTGTGTTCAAAAAGTATCGCGAATTTTGTATTTTTTCAAAAATTATTTATTTATTCATGAATATCTATTTTGTCCCCTTCAAAGTAATCCCCAAACCACGAATTTCAGCATTCTTTTGTAAAACTGAGAGACTATTTTGCGTTCAAATAGACAGACAGACAGACGGACGGAGAGACGGGCATGGCTAATCGACTACGCTCATCGTGCTGATCATTTTAGTGAACTTTTCTCTTATTGTTCTAATACTAACATACATTTAATGTTTATAAAAGGTAAGAAAACCAAAAAAGATATATAACTTCGCAATTGCAGTGGGCTATTAACTACGTCCCAGAATATTTTGCTTGTGTTTTCCGATTTCGCTAATTTTTGGCAGGAGTATAATACATACTATTGAGAAGCAGCTGACCAATTTTCATTGAAATATCAGGATTGAATTATAAGCGATTGCCTTTGAAAGTAGGAGAAATTTTATGCTGAAAAGTGGGCGGCGCCACCCCTACTTCTTCAAAATTGACAAAAATTTTTTGTGGCCGAGTTTTAACCTTATTACCAAATTTCGTTTCGACAAATCAATTTTTGGCGGAGTTATGGCATAAAAAGTTTTGTGGAATAGTCCACTATAAAAGGGGCGGGCCACGCCCATTTTCGAAAATTTTAAGTTTTTGGATTTCTTTCTTTACCTGGAAACCTGCGTGCTAAATTTCGTTTCGATATCTTCAACGGTTTCTGATTTATGATTAATTGTTCGCGCCTAATTGGCAACCTTGTAATTGATCTATTCTTTCTATTGACATTCCTTAACTTTGGAAGCACTTTGTCGTTTGTCAGACATTGTTTACTTCCGCCTTTTTTTCTCTCTATAAAACTTTGTGAAATCAAATGGACGTATTTTCTTTTAATCCGCGATAATCGGCAAGTATATCTGTTTTTACACCCGCAACCCGCTATAAACCGCCAACAAACTGGTCCTTCAACCCGGATACCAAGTTATTTTAACCAAATAACTAAAAACCTGCATTATTTCAAAAATTTTATATTTACATCGCTACGACATATTTTTCTGCGCAAATGTCTACCCTGAAAACTAGAGACTCCGCGTTAAAAGCAATCAAACGCCATTTGCAATCAAGCAAAGCTGATGCGCTTGCAGTGGATAGGGAGGTTGCATCCACCTATTTAGAAATGCTCGAAGAACAGTGGGCTCGCTTTTGCTTAGCGCAACAAGAAGTGGAGTTTGAATGCGGTGCTGCAGCTTTTGATGTGGAAGAACAATCGCGCATACAAGGCGAAGAGTGGTATGCCACTGCAAAGGCAAACTTTAAGCGCCTTATTTCATCTACACAGCAATCGCCTCCAATTCAATCATTTTCTACCCCAGTAATCCATTCTTCAGTACCGCTACCAAAGTTGCAACTGCCTTCGTTCAACGGCGATCCCACCGAGTGGGTGCCATTCCATGATGCATTTTGCTCTCTCGTTAATGCAAATACAAGTCTGTCAAATGGGCAGAAGCTGCATTACCTGCGCAATTGTCTTAAGGGAGAAGCATTAGATTTGGTAAGCAGTTTAGCAGTGAGTGACGATAACTACATCGAAGCATGGGATTTATTGATCGCAAGGTACAAGGTGATTCGAGTTATTGTAGACAGCCACATCAAAGCCATGCCGTCAATTGAAAGGGCAACGAAAGATTCAGCCAAGGCCATCAATCACGTATTAAACCTCACGCTACAACATGTTGGTGCGCTACGTGCACTAAAACGTCCAGTTGAATACTGGGATGACTGGCTGGTTCATTTAACCGTATCAAAATTAGCGTATGAAACACGCAAGCAATGGGAGTTATCATTAGTAGTCGATAAGCTACCATCGTTCAATGCTCTTCGGGATTTTCTCGAAACTCGCGCACGCTCTTTAGAGATGGTACCCCTTGCAGCCGCCAGCACAAAACCAACCGCTAAAAATGTGCTTCACACCACGTTTGAATCCAAAGGTAATGCACCGGTCGATACTGCTAAGAAGTTAGCATGTTCATTTTGAGGCAGCGATCATAAAATTTACAGCTGCTTGAAGTTTAATCAACTCGCTCCAATGGCTAAGCTATCCGCTGTAAAAGAACAAGGCTCGTGTTTAAATTGTCTCAGCAAGGGACACATGCTCGACAAATGCCGTAGTACATCATCGTGTCGCATATGCCAGCGACGCCACCATACTATGTTACACGCATGCTTTAATAGCAATCAGTCCACCGCACCCGCTACAACCGCTGTAGATAAAAACATCAACATTTCATCGCATTACGCTGACACCGATCGTATCACCTTGTTAGCAACGGCAGAAGTTTTGCTACAAGACAGCACTGGTCGTTGGCAACCCGCTCGCGCTACTGGACAACGGCTCTCAAGCGTCGTTCATCACTGAGGCTCGCGTCCAACGTCTGCGACTTCCTAGAACTGCATCAACAACAAGCGTCACAGGTATTGGCTCTCTACAAGGAGGGCGTACAAAAGGGGAAGTCCAGGTATGCATATCACCGCGCTCATTGCAAACAAAGTTTCATGTGAGTACTTTAATTTTGTCAAATATTAATAACGATCTACCTAACTGCGAGGTACCAATACCATCTTGGCCACATATCCAAAACATACCATTAGCTGACCCTAATTTCTCAAAACCGCGTTCCATCGACATCCTTATCGGCATGGACGAGATGGACAAAATTCTTCTAAATGGTCTTAGAAAAGGCGAATTTGGTACGCCTATGGCTCAAAACACCGCGTTTGGTTGGGTTTTGTTTGGCAAAGCATCTGCCTTGAAAGCTCATCCCGTTTCCGTCTCAACTTACCTCTGCGACACGCAACTAAGTAAACTCGTCAGCCAGTTTTGGGAGCTCGAGGAGCTACAACCGCGAAAGCACTACACTTCTGAGCAAATCATGTGCGAAAAACTATTCGATGAAACAACCGAAAGAGCTGCAGACGGTCGCTATATCGCACGGCTGCCAATTAAGAAGGAGATTCCAATTGGGGAATCCAGAGACGCAGCAGTTCGCGCGTTAATACGTATGGAGAAACGGTTTGTAGCTAACGAGCACCTCAAAAGTGACTACAACGACTTTATGAAAGAGCTCATCGATCTCGGTCATATGGAACTGGCAGGCGCAGCTGAATGTAATACGTACTATATGCCCCACCATGCAGTGGTCAAAGATACGAGCTCTACCACCAAGCTAAGGGTGGTATTTAATGCATCGATGAAGACCTCGTCCGGAAAATCGCTAAACGACGCTCTCATTATAGGTCCACAGCTGCAACAAGACCTGTTTTCAATATTAGTGCGTTTTCGAACGCATCGATTCGCAATCATCGCCGACATCGAGAAGATGTACAGGCAGGTCTATGTTGCACCTCAGGACGCGGATCTACAACGTATAGTTTGGCGCGAGCACTCATCAGCGCCAATCCGTGACTATCGACTTCTAAGAGTTACTTATGGAGTAGCTTCGGTCTCGCACCTCGCAGTAAAGTCACTACACCGCGCAGCGCTTGATGCAGGCGACAACTACAAGGTCGCAGCTAAGGTAATTGTCTCCGATTTTTATATGGACGACTTATTGTCAGGTGCAGACACGTTTCAAGAGCTCGCTGCTCTTCAAAGAGACGTTTCATTCGTACTTTCTCAGAGCGGTTTCGAACTTCGCAAATGGGCGACAAATTCTCAGCTGTTACAACAACAATTACCGCACGTATCCAAGCAAGTGTCGCATCTTTTAGCTGAAGGCAACGAAGTTCGCACGTTAGGGTGTATCTGGCACACAAACAACGATGTGCTCTCTATCGCAGTCAATTTAGACGACATGCCCCACAAGCTCACAAAACGCGCCTTTCTATCTGACACTAGTAAAGTATTCGACCCGCTTGGCTAGTCGCTCCGTGTACAATACGCTCTAAAATTTGGCTTCAATCAATTTGGCGCTCGAATGTGGATTGGGACGACTTAGTGCCCGCCGAAATAGCAGAAAACTGGGCAACACACCGCTATGAGCTGACGAAGCTCTCATCGTTTAACTTGGATCGTTGGTTGGGCACCAGCCCCACCTCAGCTTCCGAGTTCCATGTATTTACAGACGCCTCGGAGGCTGCGTATGCGGCAGCTCTTTATTGTCGCACTCAAGATCGAGATGGAAACGTGAAGGTTTTACTAGTCGCCGCGAAAACCCGAGTAGCACCCCTCAAAACCACGTCGTTACCGCGGTTGGAACTCTGCGCTGCTCATCTAGGCGCAAAATTGGTCCGCCAAATCCAATCAAGTCTCGATAGCAAAATGGAAAAGTTGTATGCATGGACCGATTCTATGGTCACATTGGCTTGGTTACAAGGAGCTCCAAGCCGCTGGTCTACATTTGTGGCGAACCGCGTATCTGAGGTACAAGAGGTGTTAGCATCGGAAACTTGGAGGCACGTATCGTCGGAGCACAATCCTGCATCAAGAGGCATCTCGGCCTCACAACTTTTATCACATCCGCTTTGGTGGAATGGACCTATCTGGCTTCGAGAAACCAACCACGGCTGGGCTCATCCACCCCCCGCACAAACTACTGACTTGGAGTTAAAATCAACTAAAAAAGCGTCTCACGTAACGCAGACCGCTAAAGAATGGGAGTTACTCACCCGTTACCACTCATACAACAAGCTGAAACGGGTAACCGCATATGTAATCCGTTTTGCTAACAACGCACGCATCAACGCTGCTCGTTCTGGCACTGGGAACCGCAGTACAGGCTATTTGACTTGCGCTGAGCTTCACACAGCTAAATTAATCTTGGTAAGACCTCACAACTTTTATCACATCCGCTTTGGTGGAATGGACCTATATGGCTTCGAGAAACCAATCACGGCTGGGCTCATCCACCCCCCGCACAAACTACTGACTTGGAGTTAAAATCAACTAAAAAAGAGTCTCAAGTAACGCAGACCGCTAAAGAATGGGAGTTACTCACCCGTTACCACTCATACAACAAGCTGAAACGGGTAACCGCATATGTAATCCGTTTTGCTAACAACGCACGCATCAACGCTGCTCGTTCTGGCACTGGGAACCGCAGTACAGGCTATTTGACTTGCGCTGAGCTTCACACAGCTAAATTAATCTTGGTAAGATACTCTCAGTCTAACGCTTTCGAACAAGAAATTTATATTTGCAGGTCGAACAAGCCAGTGCGGGTGCGTAGTAGCCTCGTACGACTTCATCCATTCCTAGACACCGAAGGTATTCTACGCGCGGGGGGCCGTATACAGAACTCAAACTGCTCATTTAACATCAAACACCCTATAATACTACCAAAGAATTCATCACTCGCTAAGCTAATCGCTGCAGAAATACACATAACAACGTTGCATTCTGGCCCGCAGATTATGCAAGCCGCTTTACAACGCCGGTTTTGGGTACCGGGCATGCGAAATCTCGTGAGAAAAATATATCGCCATTGCGTACGGTGCAAACGACTAAACCGGCAACCACTTCGTCAGCTCATGTCCGATCTTCCGTCTAGTCGTGTCACATGCACCCGCTGGCCCATACAATATCAAGTTTTCGCAAGGCAGAGGCGCTAAGTCTATGAAGGCGTACATCGCGTCATTTATTTGTATGAGCACAGGTGCGATGCACTTGGAGTTAGCGAGCGATCTCTCCTCGGTAAGCTTCATTGCGGCATTCAAGCGATTTACAAATCGTCGAGGGTACTGCCAACACATGTACTCGGATAACGGTACGAATTTCGTCGGTGCCGAAAGGGAGTTACGTGCCGCATATGAACGATGCATCTGAGGTGAAAAACTCACCGCTTATTTCGCAGACGCTCAGACGACATGGCATTTCAATCCGCCAAGCGCTCCTCACATGGGCGGTTTTTGGGAGGCTGGCGTCAAACGAATAAAATACCACCTTAAACGAGCGTTAGATTCTACTCTGCTGGCGTACGAAGAATTTTCGACCGTACTCACCGAAGTCGAAGCATGCGTTAATTCACGCCCTTTATGTACGATACCAAGCGATATTGATGACTTCGCAGTGCTTACACCGGGGCACTTTATCATTGGTGAACCGCTAAAGGGGCTACCTGACCCCGACATGGAAGTCTATAAGTGCACACTTTTTCAAAGATGGCAAATCATCTCATCGATCAGACAACAGTTTTGGAAACGTTGGCGCGACGAGTATCTCGTCAATCTGCAGAAGCGAACGAAATGGTATAGATCAACGCAAAACCTACGAGAGAACGACATCGTAATAGTTCACGATAATAACGCACCCCCTACTAAGTGGAAATTGGGGCATGTAATCGACACCCATCCTGGAAAGGACGATCGTGTTCGAGTAGTTAAGTTGAGAACATCAGAAGGGGAATTCTTACGACCTATTGCCAAATTATCGCTTCTACCTACAAAGTCAGATATATTTTCAAATTGATGTAATTTTTTTTTGTAAATTATTTATTGTAATTTTGAACAGTTGTTCAAGGCGGCCGGCATGTTCGCGCCTAATTGGCAACCTTGTAGTGGATCTATTCTTTCTATTGACATTCCTTAACTTTGGAAGCACTTTGTCGTTTGTCAGACATTGTTTACTTCCGCCTTTTTTTCTCTCTATAAAACTTTGTGAAATCAAATGGACGTCTTTTCTTTTAATCCGCGATAATCGGCAAGGATATCTGTTTTTACACCCGCAACCCGCTATAAACCGCCAACATTATTATTATTTCTAAATTTGACTTAATCAAAAGTGTGCGGTGCCACGCCCATTTTCAAAAATTTCTTGAAAAATTTATTTTATGCCTCAATCTCAATGTATTCACCAAATTTTATCCTTATAGGTGTATTATGTACTGAGTAATCACTTTTTTTGTTTTCGAAAATATTACATATATAAAAAGTGGGCGGGGCTATTATCCGATTTCGCCCATTTTAAATAGCGCTCGGAGATGAGTGCCAAGGAACCCGCATACCAAATTTCATTAAGATATCTCAAAATTTACTCAAGTTATCGTGTTCACAGACGGACGGAGTGTGCCTAGCACTACTAGGTATAAAAAAGGGTGTCTTTTATAGGCGCCAAAGAACTCAACCGATCTTTATGAAATTTTCACAATATATACTTGGGTTCACTGGGTGCAGCATAGACAATATATAGTTTTGGAAAAGTAGGCGGAGCCACGCCCCCAGGCTATATAAAGTTTCAATTCGTCATAATTCCGAACTTTTTTGGTCTAAATTAATGAAATTTGGATATATGTGTCACTTAGTCAATATCTACATCATTTTTCAAAAGTGGGCGGTGCCACGCCCACATATTTTGTGTTTTGTTTTGCTCTTGAACTTTCACGATAAGTTCAGGAGTTCGCTGGGCACGACACAGTCTATATATAGCTTTTGGAAAATCCCCCAGGTCATATAAAGCTGCAGTTCGGTATAGATAGGAGTTTGTTTGGTTCAAGTGAATGAAATTTTATATATAGATGTGTTCTATATATCAAAACGTTAAAACAACGTCTATCGGCTTTGCTAGTATATTATGAAACGGCCAAAGCAAACCACGAATTTCATCATTCTTTTGTAAAACTTAGAGACTAGGTTTGCGTTAAAATAGACAGACGGAGAGACAGACAGACGGACGGAGAGACGGGCATGGCTAAATCGACTCCGCTCATCGTGCTGATCATTTTAGTGAACTTTTCTCTTCTTGTTCTCATACCTACATACATTTAATGTTTATGAAAGGTATGAAAATCAAAAAAGATATATAACTTCGCTATTGCAGTGGGCTATTAACTACGTGCCCAAATATTTCGCTTGTGTGTTTCCCAAATTGGCTAATTTTTGGCAGGAGTATAATACATACTACTGAGAAGCAGCTGACCAATTTTGATTGAAATATCAATATTGAATTATAAGCGATTTCCTTTGAAAATAGCAGAAATTTTATGCTGAAAGGTGGGCGACGCCACGCCTACTTCTTCGAAATTGAAAAAATTATTTTGCGGCCAAAGTTATTGCCTATTTAATATGTCTACGATCCTCTTCAAAATCTTTCGTATAAAAGTGGGCGTGGACCTTAACCGATCCCGCCCATTTTTTCCTGGAAAATTCCTTGCATACCTGGAAACCTGTGTGCTGAATTTCTTTCCGATACCTTGAACGGTTTCTGATTTATGATTAATATTATTTCTAAATTTGACTTAATCAAAAGTGAGCGGTGCAACGCCCGTTTTTTAAAAATTTCTTGAAAAATTTATTTTATGCCTCAATCTCAATGTATTCACCAAATTTTATCCTTATAGGTGTATTATGTACTGAGTAATCACTTTTTTGTGTTTTCGAAAATATTATATATATAAAAAGTGGGCGTGGCTATCATCCGATTTCGCCCATTTTAAATAGCGCTCGGAGATGAGTGCCAAGGAACCCGCATACCAAGTTCCATTAAGATATCTCAAAATTTACTCAAGTTATCGTGTTCACAGACGGAAGGACGGACGGACATGGCTTAATCAATTTCTCTTTTCGTCCTGAACATTTTGATATATATAACTCAATATCTATCTCGATCCGTTTATGCCGTTCCGCACTGCGACTAAAGTTAATATACCTTGTGTGCGTAGCACTACTAGGTATAAAAAAATAAATAACACAGGTCAACAAAAAAAAGTTTTGCCCTATATATTCGGATTCTATGTTCAATTCTATAAAAAAAAATGCAATTACGAATCAAAAATATTTGGTTTTGTACAAGTTATAGCGGTTTAAAAATTTTGCATTTTTGCACCAGGCTAATGTAGGTCCTTTCGCGCTATTTCGGTCGATAGAGGGCGGCGGGTAGCTACCGGATGCAGCGTTACATCGAAAAAAGATCTGCTTAAAGCACAACATACTTATCTTTAAAAAAAAAACAAAAAAAATTTGGCTGAGAAACAGTAAAAAGGAGATAAAACATCCCAGATACACATGATTTTAGGTAGATTTGGCAATTCGTTAAGTACATGTTAAGAAACTCATCGAAACTTTTACTGACGGATTGGCAGGCCTAGCAATAGAGCATGCCAGCTACCTGATAGCGTTTTTATAAATAAAATTTTTTTTAAGAAGCTGTAGTTTCTTGGGCCACTCGTTGTGGGCGACACTATGTTTTTGCATATCACAGAGGAATGATGTCTTCGTAAACGAGCGGCTTATTCGTTTTGCTATATATGTGGCGAATGTATTAAAAGAAGACAAAAAAGTTTGATTTAACTAAAAACAGAAGGATTTGCGAGACCTACCTAGCCTACTTCGGTCTACCTGTTAAAAACCAGGACAAAAAATGGGCTCCACATGCTTCGTGTAACTCTTGCAGAAGCATTCTGGAGCGTAAGTTTATTCCCCCTTTTTTATTGTACTAACTGTTTCATATACAAGGTGGCGCAAAAATAATCCTCCTATCAGAAAATGCTATAAATTTTGCGATTGGCCCCTAAAGTCAGTTCTGTTTTGACATTTGTGTAGTAAACACATGCGAAATACACGTTAATAAACAATGTTACGCTACACTGCTCCAGAACGCGGAATATTGCTGACTATTTATTTGACCAATAATCGGTCGGTGAAAAACGGTTACTGCGCAAAAGTAATCCTCCTATCAGAAAATGCTATACATTTTGCGATTGGCCCCTAAAGTCAGTTCTGTTTTGGCATTTTTGTAGTAAACACATACGAAATACACGTTAATAAACAATGTTACGCTACACTGCTCCAGAACGCGGAATATTGCTGACTATTTATTTGACCAATAATCGGTCGGGGCCAAACGGTTACTGTGAATGGAGAGCGCTACAGAGCAATGATCAACGAGTCCTTTTTGCCGCAACTTGATGAATTGGGATTGGAAAACATGTGGTTCCAAAAGACGGTGCAACAGCACACACTGCACGTGCCACAACCGATATGCTGAACATCGTAAGCTTACTTTTGCGCCACCTTGTATATATACATATATCTACGAGGTTTGTTCAAAAAGTATCGCGAATTTTGAATTTTCTCTGGTTACGTATATTCGAATGTCGAATTTTTTGTGCCGTTATGTTGGTACTCATGTCTCTCACTTATGCCGACAAGCTCGGCCATTTTGAATGTTCAGTTAATTGTTGACAGCTGCTTTGCTTGCACGTGTTTTGGATCGTCTTCGATTTTTACCTATTCAAAAAAATGGATCAAAGAACCTGTATCAAATTTTGTGTGAAAAACGAAATTAAGTGCGCGGATGCATTCCGAATGTTGACTGTGGCATACGGAGAAGCTACCTTGGACCGAAGCAACGTTTATCGGTGGTACAAAATGTTCTCAGAAGGCCGAGAAGATGTGCAAAGAAGAACAAAAATTGGCTTTTGCACCACGATAACGCCCCTGCTCACGCATCGTTGCTTGTGCGCGACTTTTTGGCCAAAAACAACACACTAATGATGCCGCAGCCACCGTATTCCCAAGATCTGGCCCCCCGTGACTTTTTCTTGTTCCCTAAACTGAAGAGGCCCATGAAAGGACGACGTTACGCTTCTCTTGACGAGATAAAGACGGTATCGAAGGAGGAGCTGAACAAGATACAAAAAAATGATTTTTTGAAGTGCTTCGAAGATTGGAAAACCCGTTGTCACAAGTGTATAATATCTCATGGGGATTACTTTGAAGGGAACAAAATAGATATTCATGAATAAATAAATAATTTTTGAAAAAACACGAAATTCGCGATACTTTTTGAACACACCTCGTATATATAATTGCATAATAACTGAAATTGTTATGAAATGCTTTACGTTTTATTATAGTTTGGTACCAGGGTGAGAAAAGAGCCATGAAGTTCGCAGTGCCGAGGATTTGTAGGGAACCGAGTAATCATGACACTGATTGCTATTTTTGTGTAGTGAAACCACTGAAAGGGAAACGTTTAAGGAAAACAATATATCCGGAACTACCATCGACGTCTTCTCCAGTACCACATTCGGAACAAAATCCTGTACCTGATCCACCTGTGTTGGAAAAGCAACTATTCCCTTAAGGCAGCTTTCAAACACCGAGTTCATCTGCATCCGTACATTCCGAATTTGTTCTTCAATTTGCACCAGGAATACCACATCTCATCAACTCTGAAGATCTCAATGACTTAATAAGAGACTTAAATCTATCAAAAGACAAAGCAGAGTTATTAGCATCGCGGCTTAAACAACGAAATTTACTTCTGATGTTCGAATATCTCGGCAAAGAAAGCGTCATGAAGAATTTTCTTGTTTCTACAGTAAGGAAGATGGACTCTGTTTTTGCTATGACGTGAAAGGTTTATTTGAAGCAATTGGTATTCCTTGTAATACAAATGAATGGCGAGTCTTTATCGACAGCTCAACAAAAAGTCTAAAAGCAGTTCTACTACACAATGGGAACAAATTTCCATCTATTCCACTGGCACATTCCATACATCTCAAAGAAAATTATGACAGTATTAAAATGCTATTAACTGCAATCAAATATACGGAGTACAAGTGGGAAGTTATTGGAGACTTCAAGATGGTTTGTTTTTTTAAAGGAATGCAAGGTGGATATACCAAACACTCCTGTTATCTTTGCCTATGGGATAGCAGAAATGATGCCGCCCACTATCGCCAAAAACATTGGCCTGAACGTACTGAGTATGGAGTGGGAAGATTTAATATTAAACATGAAGCAATTGTCGATCCTAAAAACATATTGATGCCGCCATTGCATATTAAATTGGGCCTTATTAAACAATTTGTAAAGGCTCTTAATATTGAGTCTAAAGCTTTCAAATATTTGCAGACTTTTTTCGAAAGCTGTCAGAAGCGAAAATTAAAGCTGGAGTCTTTGTATGCCATCAAATAAAAAAAAAATTAACTGCGATATTTTCCCGGACCTACTTAGCGTGGAACAGTTTTAAGGCAGTAGTTCATGGCTTTCTTGGAAATCATAGGGATGAAAATTGGGAATTGATAACTGGCATGATTACGAATTTTTCCGCCATCGGATGTAGAATGTCGCTAAAGATGCACATGTTACATTCACATCTGGATAAATTCAAAGATAATATGGGAGCTTATTCAGAAGAACACGGGGAGCGATTCCATCAAGATATAATGGAGTTTGAGAAACGCTACCAAGGCCAGTATACGGAAAGCATGATGGGGGACTATATTTGGACGTTAATAAGAGAAAATGTTACCGAATATGACAGGAAAAAGCATTTTTAAACATTTAAACTGTATTCTAAAAATAAATTTATAAGAATAAATTTTAAATTGACTATACTAGAATAAATCAAATCTATGTCAAATTTTGATGAATTTTCATGTTTTTCGTTTTTCTCATTTTTTTTCGAACAAAACCAAATCAGAAACTTTTTTATGTTCATATTCTTATTTCTGGATGCAAAAGCAATAAAAAAATATACGCACGTCCCATGTACAAAAATGTTGTTGACCAGTGTAATTGGCGCTATATATACCTCCTGCCGAGCTACTAATTTGTGGTGCGCTGCTTTTAATTTTTCCTACAAATTGGCGAGACCTACGACTCAGAACGGCATCTACAAAGGAGATAAATTTTTGCTGAGAAGCATTCCATGGCGGAAATACTCTCGGAAAGTTTGCCAAACCACTGCCGAGAAGCGACCCCGTTTTAAGAAAACTTTTGATGTTACCTGTGCCAGGGCTCGAACCTTGGACCTTCGGTGTGGTAGGCCAGCAACACTACTGCCACACCACGGCGGCCGCCTTAGTACCATAGTATACCTCCTACCAAATTTCGTTATTCTAGCATAAACGGTTCTGTAGTTATTAACAGTCGAAGTTTGAAAATTTGTTCAATCATATGTGGGCGGTACCAAGCCCATTTTCCAAAAATTTGGTAAAATGGTCAATAAGACGACCAACTCAATAAATCTAACAAATTTCATTATTGTAGCTGCTTTTATTATTGAATTATCTATTTTTAAACGTTTTTCGAAAAAGAGGTGTGGTTATGGTTCGATTTCGCCCTGTGTGCGAAATTTCATTCAAATATCTCAATTTTTACTCAAGTTACCGTGTCCACGGACGGACGGACGGACATGTCTTAATCGATTCCTCTGTGCATTCTAAGAACTTTGATACATGGAACTATATATCTATCTCCATTATTTTGTAGCGTTACAGACCACCGTTATATGACCAAAACTATAATACCCTGTGTACTAGTACACATTTCTTTTTAATTCTACGCGAATTTTGCTTATCTTAGGTATTGCCAGCTCATCAGGCACTAGAAAAATAACACGCCAATATCTCTACAATCAAATGCGAGGGTTGTCTTTTCTTGCTTATTCAGCTGAAAATATGCAGAAATTTAAGAAAAGCTTATCTTATTACAAAACACAGCTTGAGGAAAAATGGACTAAAGCGAGGAAGATGCTTTTCTAAAAGTTAACCAGTCTTGGTTAAATGGAACAATCGAAATCCCAAATAAGTCATACTTTCGCCCTGACCGTTCATCAAAATCATTTGAAAAGTCAAGTGAGCGAAGTAAACGTAGGAAAACGGAAAAAGTCCGTTCCATGGTAGAAGATGCAGTTATTATACATGCTGCGCAATCCACTCTAATAGCAAAAGGGCATAGGGACGCCTCGCGAATTCTGAAAGAAATCGCAGAATCGCCATCACGCGTGTCAAAATACAAAGGTGCTTACAAAGAATCAACAAGCCCGGGTAGAGGTAATATATTGACAACGCATGTAGCCTTAGCTATGCTTGTAGAAGCAGACTTAACAAGAGAATATGAAGTAATTCGTAATACAAATCCGTATTGCCCCTGCGGGTTAGGGGTTTAGAATATGCCCGAGGTAGGCATACCGGTCGTAAGAGGCGACTAATATGCACAAAGGTAATGACGTGCAACTCGATGGTTGATCTACGGATATGATCCCTCTCACCTCTCATTAGCCATCTTATCCTTCCTTACGAAAGGAGGGGTGACATGACCTAGGTTTCACTGGTCATAAATCGCTACGACAGTCGGGCAGTACCGCAAGGGAGTACCGGAGCGTACCGGGTTCAAATCCGTCCAAGGGCTGTTAATTCGACAACACTCCCCAAAACCTTCGCTAGCACAACAACAACAACAAATCCGTATCTTTATTTCTGTTACGAGCGATTATTAGAAGCTAAAAAAGAATGTTACCAAACGCAAATACGGGTAACTAGTTCTTACGCAGAAAGTGACAATGTACTTAGAGCAGGTGCTCCTGGTGCGAGGACGAAAGACATTCCCTTACAATAATATGCAAGTGGGGTGCGATGGTTCCCAGCAACCTAATATAAACAAAAAATCGAGGACACTTCTGGTTCGGATGCCAACATTTTCTTTAGCTCTTTTCTGCCGCTACAAATCACCTGAGGAAATGAAACAAAAAATGCTTGGCAGAACCCTTCTCCGTCATCTCTTAGATTTTGAAGACCTAAAAGTTTTAGCTTTATCAAAGAAAGTGTAGACGTCAGGAAAGAAGAAATCAATTTTGTTCAATCCTCATTAAAAAACTTAATTGCTTCTGAAATAGAGCTGCAAGGAAGTAAATTCGTTTTCCGGCATATTTTTAAGATGACGATGATTGATGATAGGGTTTGCAATGATGCCACCGATACCAAATCCACTAGGCAATGTTATTTGTGTAAAGCAACATCGAAAGACTTTAACAATCTAGACAAAAAGCATGAAGCTAGCCTAGATTCCCTTGATTTGGGACTGTCTGTTCTGCATAAGAGAATAAGATTATTTGAAAGTATTCTGCATTTGGCTTACAAATTGCAATTGAAAAAGTATAGAGCAAAGAGAACAGCTGAGGAAGAATTAATGGAAAAAACCACAAAAGAAAAATCATATTGGAAGCCATATCTAATGGCTATGAAATTGACTCTGCAAAATACGACGAATATGCGTTGGATACCGCCAAATTATATATAAAGATTTATGCGTGGCATCCGATGACACCCACAATGCACAAGATACTAGTCCATGGCGCTGCTATAATTGAAAATTCATTATTACCAATAGGTCAGCTATCAGAGGAGGCTCGCAACAAGCACTTCCCGATGTACCGAGAAAATTATTCACGGAAGTTTGTTCGTGAAGAATGCAACAGGGGCATATATCACCGATTGTTGTTAAGCTCGGATCCCTTTTTAAGCAAAATTTCAGTTCATCGCTGAAGAAAGAAAAAAGCATCAAAGTCGTTTTCCCCAGACACAATCAAGCAGCTCTTACCCTCTAAGTGCGTGGCCAAAGATGTGACAGAACACTCTTTTGATGTCAGCGATAATTCTGAAAGCGAAAACTAATAAATCCATATAAATTCCCATTAGTAACATTAGCAAAGTTAAAAAAAAAACTGTAAAAAGTGAAGTACTTTCTTTTTTGCTGTGCAAATATTCACAAGTCTCAAAAATTTTTTTAACTAGCATTTTTATTTTGGAAGGATACAAATTTGTTGTATAAAGTCAATGTTTAGCCTACATTAAGACACAAACAAGTCTTATACTACAAGAAAAGGAGCTTCGCTGCGAAGGTATTTTTTAGTGTTACACAGGTAATACCTATATTTTTTTTAATATAACCGATTAGTAAAACAAATTATTATAAATTTGCAACTATTAAACAATTTAAAGAGGATATATGCAATCAAATATTTTTGGCAGCCTAAGTCTTCAAAGCATACCTATGTGCAACGACAACTTGGCGGGTATACCACCCGTTATCTTGATCTGAAAAAGAACGAAACTGAAACCGTATCAAAAGGCGGAACCGGTTCCAAACGGTTGTGGCTTTTTTAGTTTTTAACTTCTTATTGTGGACACAGAAGTGTGAGAAGGTGACAACCTGGTAAGGCCACTACGACATAATCGATTTAAGGGCTTTAAAACAGCAGCGCCTGATAAGGTACGGCTGTCAGCGGGCGTCTGTCTTGCATTAAGTGGCTCGCTATATAAACATGTAACACAGGTTGTAAATCACAGCTCCAATATAAACTAAACAAGCCTCAGATATGAGAACCGCATTTTTAGATGACGACCTTTTGAAAAGTCTTAAGGATTACCAGATAAGGGCATGTACCTGGAATGTCCGGTCCCTTAATGGGGGCATTTCAAAGCGAATTAATGTCAATGGCATTAATTCTCATAAGAATTTGACATTAGTTCGCTTTCACAAAGAGAATTAACGCTAAATATCATAAATGCTTTACTAATTTCTATAATAACAACGCAACTGCTATTTCAGATGCATTTACATAGATAGGTTTTACTACAAATTTTCATTTTATACCTTATATATGTATGCATATGAAATTTAAAAAAAAATTGCATTTAATGAATTTTGATAATTTTCAGAAAAGCGGCGCAAACGAAAATTTGGAATATAAAATCAATCTAGAGCTTGAAAACGACTGAACCGAATTGAAGACTTCCTTTTGAGGGTTTGTTTCTAATTAAAACGCGCAAGTTAAGGAAACACGAAAAGACGAAAATATTAAGGGCGTGCCACCTCCCACACAAACTTATGCGAAAATGGGATTGTCACCTCCCATATTAAGTTTTGAATTGAACTCAATCAAAATCTATTTTGACAGTACGCTAAGTCATTGTCAACATTTTTCATCAAGGAATTTGTATCCCTCTTCTTGACAAAAGTGGGTTTTGTCACTCGTAGCGCCAATACACAACACTAGTACGAGTATGATAACGTATGATCCGAGTAAGGATCTTGCGTATTGATCTGCTCCGAAATTCTCGTTTGCTCATTTTCTCGTAAGATGTATTGGCGAGGTGTAGATAAAGGATGAAAAACGAGTTAAAATTATACCTAAAAAATTTACTCAAGCTTCATAATATTTGGATAATCGCCAAAAAAAAAGTCGTCATCGCCAATTTTCATAAATTGTTCACCAAAGTTTGTAAAAAGCCGCAAATTTGTCGACAAATCGCCAATACTGGTCAGCCTGCAGCAGTACGGGTATAAGTGACTTATAGAGTGTTATTTTCGTTCCTCGAGAGAAGAGTTTACTTCTCAATTACATACTCAGCGTAACTACCAAGACGCAAATGCGCTGACTCTTTGCTTGATGACAACATGTACTTCGTTTTGCCCTCGTTCACCACTAAACCCGTTTTTTTCGCTTGTCTTTCCAGTTTGGCGTGAGCAGAAGTTATGGCGCGGTTGTTGAGGCCAATGTTTTTCAATGTCGTCAGCATACGTCAACAGTTGCACGCTTTTATAAAATATTATTTCAGCGCGGTTAAGTTCTGCAGCTTTTATTATTTTGTCCAGCATCAAGTTAAAGAAATAGCACGATCGGCTCGGAGAGGTCCTTCCCAATTATGACGGGGCTGGTGGTGTTTCTGAATGTCATTTTGCACAGACGTATAAGTTTTGCGGGGAAACCAAATGTAGACATAGCGGAATGTAGGCAGCTCCTTTTCAGGCGAAAGCGGCTTTAAAATTAACAAAGAGGTGATGTGTTAATTCTCACCTTTTTTTTAAGATTTGGCGTATTGTAAAAATCTGGTTAATGGTGGATTTACCATTTATGGAGCCACACTGATAACGCCCAATCAGTCTGTTACCGTCAGGTTGTAGTCTTTCGCACAATACGCTTCATAGAACCTTATATGCAATTTTTGCAATCTTCAGTCATGCATTCATATAAGCTGATTCATGGGCTTTGCCATCTCCTTGCCGCCGTGCTTGAAAAGCTCAGCAGGCAATCCATCTGTGCCTTCTGCTTTATTGTTTTTCAACCGGGAATTGTTATTTGCACCTCGCCATATATTTGGGTTAGGGAACATCTGTAAAGTCTTCAAATGTATATCGTTGAATTGATTGTTCTTTATTCAAAAGCTTTCTCTTTTATACATTTCTAGCTTAACTTACGTATACAAACTTACACTAATACTTAGACACTAAAAGTATTTGCATTGTGTGCAATGTCAGCAAATAATTTGGTAGTTCACGTTGACCAACCGATAGTGTCGATCAGTCGTGCTGATCGATACGTGTGTTGGTCAAAGCGACGCATTGAGTAATGGGTTGACAATTTGATAGGTAGCAGTTGGTATATACTGTTGAACTCCCGTGGGTTCAACATAATTTAAGTGGGTCAATATTTGAAGTGCATTGACAGTGAAAAGCATTCTGAGTAATGCTACACCATCCGCCTTATGAATAGTCGTATACACTTGAAGGCAATTGTATACGACTATTAAAGCGACTTATTGACCTACTTAGGGTTTGTTTGCGTTTACAAAATTTTAATTGTTTTTCGGCTCTTATTGCCATTATTGCATTAGAATTTTTTTTTCACTTGTTTACATTTGTTTCTCGTTTGTCATTATTGCATTTATATATATATTTTTTTTTTTTTTTTCTTTTTATTTTCAGTCGTTTACATTTATTTATTTAGTGTATAGTTGTATTTTGAACATAGTATGTGGTTTTATTTTCTTTGGCTTGTGCCTGTTTATTAAAGTGAGTAAACTGGATTGCTGGTGGTGAGTGGTGTTATACTGTTTTAAGTCTATTCTTATGAATTATGATTTCTTTTTTGTTTTTATTGCTATTTCCTATGTGGAATAAGCTATTTTTATATTCTGTGCCCATGTCCGTTAAGATTGTTTTCATTTGTCCGTAAATCAATATGAAATGTTCGATTTTCAACAATTTACACAGTTCTTTGAATAAGCTATTTTTATATTCTGTGCCCATGCCCGTTAAGATTGTTTTCATTTGTCCGTAAATCAATATGAAATGTTCGAACACGGCTTTAGCGACTGTTATTGCGTGTTTGCTTGGAACTGGAATAGCTACCAAATATTTGGTTAGATTGCATATAATGGTAACTGCATATTCGTTTCCGTTTATCGACTTCGGTAATGGGCCTACTGTATCGATTTGTACAATATCGAATGCCTTCGGAGGTGTCTCCGTTATTGTCATTGGTTCTTTTAGATGCTTGGTAATTTTATTTTTCTTACAGTGGATGCAGTTCTTTACGTATTTTCTTACGTCATTTTTCATATTCAGCCAGCTATATTTCTGCTTGATTTTATCTGTCATGCGATTTATTCCTGGGTGGCCACCGCTAATCGGATCGTCATGATATTTATGCAGAATTTCCTTAATTTTCCCGGGATTTGTCACGTATATAAACTCTGGGGTTAGAGCGATTGTTAACTTTTTGAGAACTTTATTACCCATTTCTATAAATTTGCCTACTGCAGTATAATTCTTTTTAAACAATTTGTCCCCTAAGGACAACTGTACTTGTACAAGTCCTAAATTGCCGGCTTCTTTTTCAAGCCTGGTAATCTTATCCTCAACAATTAGGTTGCTTGTATCTAAATTGCTACAAATTTTCTTTCCTTTTTTGAAATAACATTTCGGAGGAGTGAAAACGAGCTCGACATGTCTATTTACTTCAAATTTATTTAGCGCTTCGTAAATTTTGGGGTTCTCTTTGTGACTTTCTTTATTTTCAACATTACTTTTGCTGATATTTTTTGCTGCTGATCTTGTTGTTATTTTTAATATTTTACTTGCTTCCACTGACATATCTTTTAAGTTTGTTATTGTTATGCGGGATAATGCATCCGCTATATGATTTTCCTTTCCGGCTATGTACTCCTCGAGGTATTGTTGTATCTCGGTTGTGGTCTGAATATCCGATTTTGGTAATTTCCATAGTTGTTACTTCGGTATCTTCCCCGGAAATTGTTCCTGTACTGACTTTGTTGTCGTACGTTCAAAATTGTATTCGAGCTGCCTGTTATTTCGGTGCGGCTGTTGGTGAACTTAGAGATCGCATCGTTCATTGTTGTGAACGTTCCCGCTTGCATTATCATTTTAACATTATTGTTGGAGCTGTTTTTACACATTGCCTTGACGGCTGCCTGTGTAGAATATCTCGTTGCTAGGTCTGGATTGAGTCCGTCCGAGATATACGCTCCTTCTAATCATTTTGTTATTTTTTCTATTTCTGCTGTGTATTGGTTAGCAGTTTTGCTACGTTGTTGAACGTTTAGAAGTTTAGCGGTTAAAACCTCTACCGATTCACCTTTTATCGCGCTTTTGAGTTTTGTTTTTATTTGTCCAATCGTGTTTTCATTACTGATGATTATCATTGTTATTGCTAAAAGTTCGTGCTCGTCCTTGATTTGATCGAGTATGTCGAGGGCATCTAAGAAACTGTGTAAGTTTTCTGGCTTCCCATCAAACTCTGGGAGTACTGACGAGGCGGTTTTAATGAATTCGACTACTGTTTGTACCATTGTGACGTTTATGATGGGGATGTTTACTTTTTGGGTGTCTTCCCCTTGACTAAAAGAAGGTGATGGAGTCCGGCTTCGGACACGTTCTGACAAAAGTAAGTTAAAATCAACTCGGAGATTCTCCTCTAATGTGGTTGGTATTGTCACTTCTATATTGTGTCTAGCTAATGAAGATACAAGTTTATCTCGTACTGCAATGAAAAATTGGTAAGCTTCTTTTTGGTGTTCTTCTGTAAGCAACTTATTTACCGATTTAATCACCTGTCCTATGTTATTTAAAGATTCTAATATTGTATTCAGGTGCTTTACTATTGTTTCTGTTGTAATAGGGATGCTTTTATTTATACATTTGTACGACTTGCTAGCTTTTGCTTTTTCTTCATGTAATTTTTCGTGGATTTCTTTCCATTGGTTCATTTCTTGGTATAGCGTGTTAATTCATATGCGTGGTTGTACATTGTTTAATCGTCTCAATTTATTTTTTATATAGTTTTTTATTAGGACTGCAATTGAGACGATTAGACATGTAATTACGCATGCAAAAACAGTCAACCATTTATCGGAAAGCTCTTCCTTGTTTTCTATAATAGGATGTGGTTCATATTTGACCAATTTATTTTCCTGACTTTTCTCTGCTGAACTTTCTTTACCAACTTCATATCCTGATATACCTACTAAAATGCTGTTTAGGGCAATTTTCCACCATGATGCCATTTTTCCAACCTAAAATTTCTTCTTTAATATATTTTGTGTTTATTTATTTAAAAATTTACAAGGTTTACTTATTCTTTATTTCTCTATCTATCTCTATGGCGCGATATACAACAGGTATATCATCATAAACCTCCTAAGAGATTTTTGCGCCAAGCTTCTCTTCCAATTTGTGGTGTGCCGATTTGAATTTTCCCTACAAATTGGTGGGACCTACAGTTTTTTGCCGACTCCGAACGGCATCTACAAAGGAGACGAATTTTTGCTGAGAAGCCTGTCATGGCAGAAATACACTCGGAGAGTTTGCCAAACCACTGCCGAGGGGCGACCCCGTTTTGAAAAACTTTTTTCAAATCACTTTTGATGTTACCTGTACCAGGGCTCGAACCATGGACCTTCGGTGTGGTAGGCCGGCAACACTACCTTCACACCACGGCGGCCGCCTTTATTTGGGAATGTTATTTTAATCATTCTCATGATTTCCTCTTCCGTAGTTGTAGGGTATAGAATATCACTTAAAGTAGGTTCCCTATTCATTCCTATATTGTACCAATGTCGCCTTAGCCAATTTAAATGATTCCTGTCGCTTCCCTTGTTACGAGGTCTTGACCTACGTGTTTCTATTTGTTCGTTTTCACGTTCTAAACGATCAATAATATCATTGATTATTCCATAATCAAGATCAGGTGAAAGTGCACTATCCATAGGAAATAGATATTTAATAGTATTCAGTAATCAATTTATTGACATTTCAGTAATTATTAAAAGTTTTTCACATTCCAATTTACTCAATTTAATTTATTTAATGACATTTCTTAGTTGCGAAATATTGTATAAGCTCTTCTTTATTTTATATATTTTTTTTTTCATAACTTTCTATTTCTTAATACATTAATTTTTTCTTTCAGTTTTAACCTATCAACCGTGTTTGTTGTTAAATTAAGGAGCCTAAACGTTTTGGCTATTTCTATTTGTCTTTTGACCTGGGGGAGGCAACCCTTTTTCTGTTATGAATTATTGTAGGGGCAGGTATTTTTGGAATTTCTTCCTTTTTGCTAGGCTTATTCCTTCGCCGATACTCTTCTATAGTGATCGGTGTAGGACCCTGCTTTTCTGCGTTACGATTCTCCAAAATTTGTTCAGAAATAGCTATAAATTCTTTAATAGTATCGTGACATTTCTTAAAAATTCTGTCAAATTCTTCTTTTGTTGTAATTTCTTGCATATTATTTTAACTATTTACTTATTTTTTTTTTTTTTTTTATTAAGGATACTTGTCCCTAAGCAAATTTAATTGCTACTTGTTTAGCGGCCATAAGGCGTGCTCAAATTATTCTGGGTTTTTTGTTAGTGGTATACATATTTTAACAAGTCTTACAACTAATTTAAATCTGTGTGCTGTTTTTGGTGCTTGCTGCCAGTCAGTGATTTTGTATTCAATCTTCACTATTCACTGCGTGCTGCCAGTCAAAAATTTTTGTGTTTTAATCTTCAGTAGTTAAGTGTTGCGTGGTGCTGAAACATAATTTCTTGCAGACATTGCCAACAATGTGTTGTTGTTGCGTTTTTAGCGGTTTCGCTATTTTAGCATAATTTATTTTCGCTGATATCTCTGATCCTGAAGCGATCCAATAATCCAATAATACGGATTTTATGTCATCATGCAGTGATCCAATAATCCACTGGTTTATACTGGCAGGATCTGGTTTATGCTGGCAGGATCTTTTGACCCAAACTGAGTTTGTAGATTCCTTCTGCTCAGTCTCTAAGCGATTTCGAAAATTTAATTGCAAAGTTTTCGCTATGTTGTGAGACTGGCAGGATCGCCATGTAAAGTCTTCAAATGTATATCGTTGAATTGATTGTTCTTTATTCAAAAGCTTTCTCTTTTATACATTTCTAGCTTAACTTACGTATACAAACTTACACTAATACTTAGACACTAAAAGTATTTGCATTGTGTGCAATGTCAGCAAATAATTTGGTAGTTCACGTTGACCAACCGATAGTGTCGATCAGTCGTGCTGATCGATACGTGTGTTGGTCAAAGCGACGCATTGAGTAATGGGTTGACAATTTAATAGGTGTCAGTTGGTATATGCTGTTGAACTCCCGTGGGTTCAACATAATTTAAGTGAGTCAATATTTGAAGTGCATTGACAGTGAAAAGCATTCTGAGTAATGCTACACATCAATTCCAACATCTTTGATTGTCGGGTCGGATTCGACATCCCCTCTGGGTTCTTGCTCGATTCCACAATTTAATAGGGCAGAAAAGTGCTCCCTCCATAATTTTAATACTATCTGAACATCGGTTACCAGATTGCCGTTTTCATTTTTACAAGAGCTCGCCTAAGGCTTAATACCCTCAGTAATTCGCCTTATTTTTTGATAGAATTTTCGGACGCCGTTCTAGTTGGCTAGCACCTCATGCTCTTCGCACTCACGCCTTTTTGCCACACTTTTTTCATACAGAAAAGCCCCTCGCCTTTCTCTTCAAGTCACGTTAGCGCTCACGCACTCTCTCCCTTGCATACGTGGCCATGTAGTTCACCGGTATCCTCTTACTTCTTAAGAGGCCGTACGGAGAGCTCTATAGATGTGCTCTACGGCTCATGAGTTCCACTGGGTTGACTTGTGCACTCAGATACCAGGTGTGAGAGACGATCTGAGAAATCATTGGCGGTCTGCTGCAATACCAGCTTTCAACGTCCAGCTTTCATTGCCAAACGCTAAATATCATAAATGCTTTACTAATTTCTATAATAACAACGCAACTGCTGTTACAGGTGCAGTTACATAGATAATGGGCTAAGCAGGTTTTACTCAAAATTTTGATTTATAACTTATATATGTATGTATATGAAATAAAAAAATTGTATTAAATGAATTTTGATAATTTTTAGAAAAGCACCGCAGTAGAAATCGCGCGATTTATTTAAAAAATAAATATGAAATAAAACAAATTGTATCAAATAAATTTTGAATTTATATTCTAATAGTAAAATCACGCCACCGAATATGCCGAGTTTGTGAAGTTTTTGCAATGTGCAAAATGTACCTATGTATATGGCTATTTAAACCACGACATTATGCCAGAAGCGGGATAGGCGAAGTTGTAACAAGTTTTATTTTCTATTGTGTGCTTGTTACAACTTCGCCCGTCCCTGGCATCATTTGTGGGTTCAGAAATTAGTTTAGCCGCAGTTTTTGGTTGAATTGACAGTTTTGTTTATTAAAATAGTATTTAACATGTTTTGAGTTCTTAAATTTAGGTATACTTAGTTTTAGATATTATATTACCACTTAGAATAGTATTAGATTTTACGTGCGCGCCTTATGGTTTTGAAATCAAAACTGTCCGTTCGTTATCGCCATTGGCGTCGCCGCAGTCCTCTCGTCAGTTAAGTTGTCCGGTCAGTTGTTTATGCACGGTTGTAGTTAGGAGTAGGGCTGCGTTTAAGTCGGGCGATCCTACATATACCTGATATATTAATAAAACTAGCTGATCCGGCAAACTTCGTTCTGCTCAAAATAGATTTTGATTGAGTTCAATTCAAAACTTAATATGGGAGGTGACAATCCCATTTTCGCATAACATCCATATGTTTTCTCGTAAGTATGGTTTTGATATCGTATATCTCCATAACAATTTTCAGGTCCCTACCTATAACCCTTTTAGAGATATTCTTTCTTCTTTCTTCTTTCTTTAAATGGTCATCTAACCGCCTGGGCGATTTTGACCGTCCAACATAGCTCGCCAGTCGTTTCTTCGTTGCGCCAACTGGCGCCAATTGGAAACACCGCGGGATCGCAAATCGGTCTCCACTTGGTCCTTCCATCGGAGTGGTGGTCTCCCTCTTCCTCTGCTTCCACCGGCGGGTGCCGATAAGAATACCTTCTGGGCTGGAGCATCTTCGCTCATTCGCACTACGTGGCCTAGCCAGCGAAGCCGCTGTGTTTTAATTCGCTGAACTATGTCGGCGTCTGCGTAAAGTTCATACAGCTCATCATTAAATCTTCTTCGGTACTCGCCGTCGCCAACGCGTAGAGGTCCACAAATCTTTCGAAGAACCTTTCTCTCGAATACTCCCAGAGCCGCCTCATCAGATGTTGTTAGTGTCCACGCTTCTGCACCATATAGCACGACGGGTGCGATGAGTGACTTGTAGAGTGTTATTTTCGTTCGTCGAGAGAGGACTTTACTTTTCAATTGCCTACTCAGTCCGACTCAGTCCGAAGTAGCATTTGTTTGCAAGAGTGATTCTTCGTCGGATTTCTAGGCTAACATAATTGTTGGTATTAATGCTGGTTCCCAGGTAAACGAAGTCCTTTACTATTTCGAAATTATTGCTGCCAACAGTGGCTTGGTTGCCAAGGCGCGAATGCGCTGACTCTTTGCATGATGACAGAAGGTACTTCGTTTTGCCCTCGTTCACCACCAATCCCATTTTCTCCGCTTCTTTTTCTAATTTGGAGTAAGCAGAAGTTACGGCGCGGTTGTTAAGGCCAATGATATCAATATCGTCAGCATATGCCAACAGTTGGACGCTTTTATAAAATATTGTTCCAGCGCGGTTAAGTTCTGCAGCTTGTATTATTTTCTCCAGCATTAAATTAAAGAAATCGCACGATAGGGGGTCACCCTGTCTGAAACCTCGTTTAGTTTCGAACGGCTCGGAGAGGTACTTCCCAATTCTGACCGAGCTGGCGGTGTTGCTCAAGGTCATTTTGCATAGCCGTATAAGTTTTGCGGGGAAACCAAATTCAGACATAGCGGCATATAGGCAGCTCCTTTTCGTGCTATCGAAAGCGGCTTTAAAATCAACAAAGAGATGATGCGTGTCGATTCTTTTTTCACGGGTTTTTTCCAAGATTTGGCGTATTGTAAAAATCTGGTCGATGGTAGATTTACCAGGTCTGAAGCCACACTGATAAGGTCCAATCAGTCTGTTCACATCAGGTTTCAGTCTTTCGCACAATACGCTTGATAGGACCTTATATGCGATATTCAAAAGGCTGATTCCGCGATAGTTGGCGCAGTTTGCAGGATCGCCCTTCTTGTGGATTGGGCAGAGAACACTTAGATTCCAATCTTCAGGCATGCATTCATCCGACCAAATTCTGCATAGAAGCTGATGCATGCGCCTTACCAGCTCCTCGCCTCCGTGTTTGAATACAGGGTGGCTGATGAAAGCCGCTACCAAAAAAAAATTAAATAACTTTTTTTCTATTTAATGAATCTGGTTAATTTTTTTTTTATTTTGCAGATTTACTTTTACATTTAACAAAAATGGATAACTGGGACACTGAAACAAGAATTTGGATTGTCCGCCGCTATCACGCACTGGAGTCCGTAGTTTCGGTTCAAAGAGAGTATAGGCGCACGTTTGGCGGCAATCCTCCGAGCAGATGGACCATAATAAGACTTGTAAACAATTTTGCCGAGCATGGGACAGTCAACAGAAGACCTTACCATCGAAACCCTTCAGTTCGAACGGAGGAAACAATCGCTGCTGTAGCTGCTGCCATACAAAACAATCCACGTGTTTCGACAAGAAGCTTATCTGCTCAAATGGGTGTAAGCAGACAGTCATTACAGTCAATTATGCACAAAGATTTGGACTTATTCCCATAGAAAAATCAAATGGCCAACAAACTGAACGCTGCATACTTGCCGATTCGCTTGGAATTTTGCCAGAAGATGCTTCAAATGGTGGAAGAGGATGGAAACATGTTGAACTGTCTTTTCATGTCTGACGAGGCCCATTTCGATTTAAACGGCAACATAAACAAACAAAATTGTCGAATATGGAGTGCTTCCAACCCACAGATACTCCATGAGACGGAATTGCATCCACTTCGTGTCACAGTGTGGTGTGCAGTTTCATCACGCTGCATTGTCGGGCCCTACTTCTTCGAAGAAAACGGTCACACCGTTACGGTTACTGGAGACCGTTACTTGAGCATGTTGAGAGAGTTTTTCTATCCAGAATTACGCCGAATGAGAATTTCTTTCAACTCTGTGTGGTTTCAGCAAGATGGTGCAGCTCCTCATATAGCTCAATCTGTTATGACAGAATTGCGACGAAAATTTCCCAATAAGCTGATATCCAGAAACTCCACATTCCGTTGGCTACCCAGGTCGCCTGACCTTACTGCACCTGACTTTTTCTTGTGGGGTTATTGCAAACAGGAAGTCTTCAAAGCAAAACCAACAATTTTGAATGAACTAAGGCAATCCATTCGAGAAACAATTGCGGCTATTCCTGTCTCAACTCTCCAAGCAGTAATGAACAACTTTTTGGTAAGATGCCGCACATGCATCGACGAGCAGGGGGGGCATTTAAATTCCATTATTTTTAAAACTAATTAAGCTATATTTAATAAAATTTAATGAGCTTTAACATGAATAAAAGAAAAATGAATTCCATACACTGAAAAAAAAATTATTTGAGTTTCTTAATGTAGCAAAATTCATCAGCCACCCTGTAGCTCAGCAGGCAAACCATCAGCGCCAGCTGCTTTATTGTTTTTCAATCGGGATATTGCTATTCGCACCTCATTGTATTCGGGTTGTGGAACGTCAATTCCATCATCTTCGATTGTGGGCTCGGGTTCGGCATCTTCTCTGGTTTCTTGCTCAGTTTCTCCATTTAAAAGGGCAGAGAAGTGATCCCTCCATATTCTGAGTGTTCTCTGAACATCGGTCACCAGGTCGCCGTTCTCATTCTTACAGGAGTTTGCCCCGGGTTTGAAACCTTCTGTCATTCGCCGAAAATTCATTAAATGCAATTTTTTTTTAAATTTCAGAAAAGCGGCGCAAACGAAAATTTGGAATATAAAATCAATCTAGAGCTTGAAAACGACTGAACCGAATTGAAGACTTCCTTTTGAGGGTTTGTTTCTAATTAAAACGCGCAAGTTAAGGAAACACGAAAAGACGAAAATATTAAGGGCATGCAACCTCCCACACAAACTTAATTTTTGAAACTGAATATCTCTAAAAGGGTTATAGGTAGGGACCTGAAAATTGTTATGGAGATATCCGATATCAAAACCATACTTACGAGAAAACATATGGATGTTATGCGAAAATGGGATTGTCACCTCCCATATTAAGTTTTGAATTGAACTCAATCAAAATCTATTTTGAGCAGAACGAAGTTTGCCGGATCAGCTAGTTTTATTAATATATCAGGTATATGTAGGATCGCCCGACTTAAACGCAGCCCTACTCCTAACTACAACCGTGCATAAACAACTGACCGGACAACTTAACTGACGAGAGGACTGCGGCGACGCCAATGGCGATAACGAACGGACAGTTTTGATTTCAAAACCATAAGGCGCGCACGTAAAATCTAATACTATTCTAAGTGGTAATATAATATCTAAAACTAAGTATACCTAAATTTAAGAACTCAAAACATGTTAAATACTATTTTAATAAACAAAACTGGCAATTCAACCAAAAACTGCGGCTAAACTAATTTCTGAACCCACAAATGATGCCAGGGACGGGCGAAGTTGTAACAAGCACACAATAGAAAATAAAACTTGTTACAACTTCGCCTATCCCGCTTCTGGCATAATGTCGTGGTTTAAATAGCCATATAGGTACATTTTGCACATTGCAAAAACTTCACAAACTTGGCATATTCGGTGGCGTGATTTTACTATTAGAATATAAATTCAAAATTTATTTGATACAATTTGTTTTATTTCATATTTATTTTTTAAATAAATCGCGCGATTTCTACTGCGGTGCTTTTCTAAAAATTATCAAAATTCATTTAGTACAATTTTTTTTATTTCATATACATACATATATAAGTTATAAATCAAAATTTTGAGTAAAACCTGCTTAGCCCATTATCTATGTAACTGCACCTGTAACAGCAGTTGCGTTGTTATTATAGAAATTAGTAAAGCATTTATGATATTTAGCGTTTGGCAATGACAGCTGGACGTTGAAAGCTGGTATTGCAGCAGACCGCCAATGATTTCTCAGATCGTCTCTCACACCTGGTATCTGAGTGCACAAGTCAACCCAGTGGAACTCATGAGCCGTAGAGCACATCTATAGAGCTCTCCGTACGGCCTCTTAAGAAGTAAGAGGATACCGGTGAACTACATGGCCACGTATGCAAGGGAGAGAGTGCGTGAGCGCTAACGTGACTTGAAGAGAAAGGCGAGGGGCTTTTCTGTATGAAAAAAGTGTGGCAAAAAGGCGTGAGTGCGAAGAGCATGAGGTGCTAGCCAACTAGAACGGCGTCCGAAAATTCTATCAAAAAATAAGGCGAATTACTGAGGGTATTAAGCCTTAGGCGAGCTCTTGTAAAAATGAAAACGGCAATCTGGTAACCGATGTTCAGATAGTATTAAAATTATGGAGGGAGCACTTTTCTGCCCTATTAAATTGTGAAATCGAGCAAGAACCCAGAGGGGATGTCGAATCCGACCCGACAATCAAAGATGTTGGAATTGATGTGTAGCATTACTCAGAATGCTTTTCACTGTCAATGCACTTCAAATATTGACTCACTTAAATTATGTTGAACCCACGGGAGTTCAACAGCATATACCAACTGACACCTATCAAATTGTCAACCCATTACTCAATGCGTCGCTTTGACCAACACACGTATCGATCAGCACGACTGATCGACACTATCGGTTGGTCAACGTGAACTACCAAATTATTTGCTGACATTGCACACAATGCAAATACTTTTAGTGTCTAAGTATTAGTGTAAGTTTGTATACGTAAGTTAAGCTAGAAATGTATAAATGAGAAAGCTTTTGAATAAAGAACAATTAATTCAACGATATACATTTGAAGACTTTACATGGCGATCCTGCCAGTCTCACAACATAGCGAAAACTTTGCAATTAAATTTGCGAAATCGCTTAGAGACTGAGCAGAAGGAATCTACAAACTCAGTTTGGGTCAAAAGATCCTGCCAGCATAAACCAGATCCTGCCAGTATAAACCAGTGGATTATTGGATCACTGCATGATGACATAAAATCCGTATTATTGGATTATTGGATCGCTTCAGGATCAGAGATATCAGCGAAAATAAATTATGCTAAAATAGCGAAACCGCTAAAAACGCAACAACAACACATTGTTAACAACGCCAACAACTGACAATTTTGGGCCGGGAAAGGCAATGTCTGCAAGAAATTATGTTTCAGCACCACGCAACAGTTAACTACTGAAGATTAAAACACAAAAATTTTTGACTGGCAGCACGCAGTGAATAGTGAAGATTGAATACAAAATCACTGACTGGCAGCAAGCACCAAAAACAGCACACAGATTTAAATTAGTTGTAAGACTTGTTAAAATATGTATACCACTAACAAAAAACCCAGAATAATTTGAGCACGCCTTATGGCCGCTAAACAAGTAGCAATTAAATTTGCTTAGGGACAAGTATCCTTAATAAAAAAAAAAAAAAAAAAATAAGTAAATAGTTAAAATAATATGCAAGAAATTACAACAAAAGAAGAATTTGACAGCATTTTTAAGAAATGTCACGGTACTATTAAAGAATTTATAGCTATTTCTGAACAAATTTTGAAGAATCGTAACGCAGAAAAGCAGGGTCCTACACCGATCACTATAGAAGAGTATCGGCGAAGGAATAAGCCTAGCAAAAAGGAAGAAATTCCAAAAATACCTGCCCCTACAATAATTCATAACAGAAAAAGGGGAGGCAAACAGGTCAAAAGAAAAATAGAAATAGCCAAAACGTTTAGGCTCCTTAATTTAACAACAAACACGGTTGATAGGTTAAAACTGAAAGAAAAAATTAATGTATTAAGAAATAGAAAGTTATGAAAAAAAAAATATATAAAATAAAGAAGAGCTTATACAATATTTCGCAACTAAGAAATGTCATTAAATAAATTAAATTGAGTAAATTGGAATGTGAAAAACTTTTAATAATTACTGAAATGTCAATAAATTGATTACTGAATACTATTAAATATCTATTTCCTATGGATAGTGCACTTTCACCTGATCTTGATTATGGAATAATCAATGATATTATTGATCGTTTAGAACGTGAAAACGAACAAATAGAAACACGTAGGTCAAGACCTCGTAACAAGGGAAGCGACAGGAATCATTTAAATTGGCTAAGGCGACATTGGTACAATATAGGAATGAATAGGGAACCTACTTTAAGTGATATTCTATACCCTACAACTACGGAAGAGGAAATCATGAGAATGATTAAAATAACATTCCCAAATAAAGAATAAGTAAACCTTGTAAATTTTTAAATAAATAAACACAAAATATATTAAAGAAGAAATTTTAGGTTGGAAAAATGGCATCATGGTGGAAAATTGCCCTAAACAGCATTTTAGTAGGTATAGCAGGATATGAAGTTGGTAAAGAAAGTTCAGCAGAGAAAAGTCAGGAAAATAAATTGGTCAAATATGAACCACATCCTATTATAGAAAACAAGGAAGAGCTTTCCGATAAATGGTTGACTGTTTTTGCATGCGTAATTACATGTCTAATCGTCTCAATTGCAGTCCTAATAAAAAACTATATAAAAAATAAATTGAGACGATTAAACAATGTACAACCACGCATATGAATTAACACGCTATACCAAGAAATGAACCAATGGAAAGAAATCCACGAAAAATTACATGAAGAAAAAGCAAAAGCTAGCAAGTCGTACAAATGTATAAATAAAAGCATCCCTATTACAACAGAAACAATAGTAAAGCACCTGAATACAATATTAGAATCTTTAAATAACATAGGACAGGTGATTAAATCTGTAAATAAGTTGCTTACAGAAGAACACCAAAAAGAAGCTTACCAATTTTTCATTGCAGTACGAGATAAACTTGTATCTTCATTAGCTAGACACAATTTAGAAGTGACAATACCAACCACATTAGAGGAGAATCTCCGAGTTGATTTTAACTTACTTTTGTCAGAACGTGTCCGAAGCCGGACTCCATCACCTTCTTTTAGTCAAGGGGAAGACACCCAAAAAGTAAACATCCCCATCATAAACGTCACAATGGTACAAACAGTAGTCGAATTCATTAAAACCGCCTCGTAAGTACTCCCAGAGTTTGATGGGAAGCCAGAAAACTTACACAGTTTCTTAGATGCGTAGTTTGCCGGATCAGCTAGTTTTATTAATATATCAGGTATATGTAGGATCGCCCGACTTAAACGCAGCCCTACTCCTAACTACAACCGTGCATAAACAACTGACCGGACAACTTAACTGACGAGAGGACTGCGGCGACGCCAATGGCGATAACGAACGGACAGTTTTGATTTCAAAACCATAAGGCGCGCACGTAAAATCTAATACTATTCTAAGTGGTAATATAATATCTAAAACTAAGTATACCTAAATTTAAGAACTCAAAACATGTTAAATACTATTTTAATAAACAAAACTGTCAATTCAACCAAAAACTGCGGCTAAACTAATTTCTGAACCCACAAATGATGCCAGGGACGGGCGAAGTTGTAACAAGCACACAATAGAAAATAAAACTTGTTACAACTTCGCCTATCCCGCTTCTGGCATAATGTCGTGGTTTAAATAGCCATATAGGTACATTTTGCACATTGCCAAAACTTCACAAACTTGGCATATTCGGTGGCGTGATTTTACTATTAGAATATAAATTCAAAATTTATTTGATACAATTTGTTTTATTTCATATTTATTTTTTAAATAAATCGCGCGATTTCTACTGCGGTGCTTTTCTAAAAATTATCAAAATTCATTTAGTACAATTTTTTTTATTTCATATACATACATATATAAGTTATAAATCAAAATTTTGAGTAAAACCTGCTTAGCCCATTATCTATGTAACTGCACCTGTAACAGCAGTTGCGTTGTTATTATAGAAATTAGTAAAGCATTTATGATATTTAGCGTTTGGCAATGACAGCTGGACGTTGAAAGCTGGTATTGCAGCAGACCGCCAATGATTTCTCAGATCGTCTCTCACACCTGGTATCTGAGTGCACAAGTCAACCCAGTGGAACTCATGAGCCGTAGAGCACATCTATAGAGCTCTCCGTACGGCCTCTTAAGAAGTAAGAGGATACCGGTGAACTACATGGCCACGTATGCAAGGGAGAGAGTGCGTGAGCGCTAACGTGACTTGAAGAGAAAGGCGAGGGGCTTTTCTGTATGAAAAAAGTGTGGCAAAAAGGCGTGAGTGCGAAGAGCATGAGGTGCTAGCCAACTAGAACGGCGTCCGAAAATTCTATCAAAAAATAAGGCGAATTACTGAGGGTATTAAGCCTTAGGCGAGCTCTTGTAAAAATGAAAACGGCAATCTGGTAACCGATGTTCAGATAGTATTAAAATTATGGAGGGAGCACTTTTCTGCCCTATTAAATTGTGAAATCGAGCAAGAACCCAGAGGGGATGTCGAATCCGACCCGACAATCAAAGATGTTGGAATTGATGTGTAGCATTACTCAGAATGCTTTTCACTGTCAATGCACTTCAAATATTGACTCACTTAAATTATGTTGAACCCACGGGAGTTCAACAGCATATACCAACTGACACCTATCAAATTGTCAACCCATTACTCAATGCGTCGCTTTGACCAACACACGTATCGATCAGCACGACTGATCGACACTATCGGTTGGTCAACGTGAACTACCAAATTATTTGCTGACATTGCACACAATGCAAATACTTTTAGTGTCTAAGTATTAGTGTAAGTTTGTATACGTAAGTTAAGCTAGAAATGTATAAATGAGAAAGCTTTTGAATAAAGAACAATTAATTCAACGATATACATTTGAAGACTTTACATGGCGATCCTGCCAGTCTCACAACATAGCGAAAACTTTGCAATTAAATTTGCGAAATCGCTTAGAGACTGAGCAGAAGGAATCTACAAACTCAGTTTGGGTCAAAAGATCCTGCCAGCATAAACCAGATCCTGCCAGTATAAACCAGTGGATTATTGGATCACTGCATGATGACATAAAATCCGTATTATTGGATTATTGGATCGCTTCAGGATCAGAGATATCAGCGAAAATAAATTATGCTAAAATAGCGAAACCGCTAAAAACGCAACAACAACACATTGTTAACAACGCCAACAACTGACAATTTTGGGCCGGGAAAGGCAATGTCTGCAAGAAATTATGTTTCAGCACCACGCAACACTTAACTACTGAAGATTAAAACACAAAAATTTTTGACTGGCAGCACGCAGTGAATAGTGAAGATTGAATACAAAATCACTGACTGGCAGCAAGCACCAAAAACAGCACACAGATTTAAATTAGTTGTAAGACTTGTTAAAATATGTATACCACTAACAAAAAACCCAGAATAATTTGAGCACGCCTTATGGCCGCTAAACAAGTAGCAATTAAATTTGCTTAGGGACAAGTATCCTTAATAAAAAAAAAAAAAAAAAATAAGTAAATAGTTAAAATAATATGCAAGAAATTACAACAAAAGAAGAATTTGACAGCATTTTTAAGAAATGTCACGGTACTATTAAAGAATTTATAGCTATTTCTGAACAAATTTTGAAGAATCGTAACGCAGAAAAGCAGGGTCCTACACCGATCACTATAGAAGAGTATCGGCGAAGGAATAAGCCTAGCAAAAAGGAAGAAATTCCAAAAATACCTGCCCCTACAATAATTCATAACAGAAAAAGGGGAGGCAAACAGGTCAAAAGAAAAATAGAAATAGCCAAAACGTTTAGGCTCCTTAATTTAACAACAAACACGGTTGATAGGTTAAAACTGAAAGAAAAAATTAATGTATTAAGAAATAGAAAGTTATGAAAAAAAAAATATATAAAATAAAGAAGAGCTTATACAATATTTCGCAACTAAGAAATGTCATTAAATAAATTAAATTGAGTAAATTGGAATGTGAAAAACTTTTAATAATTACTGAAATGTCAATAAATTGATTACTGAATACTATTAAATATCTATTTCCTATGGATAGTGCACTTTCACCTGATCTTGATTATGGAATAATCAATGATATTATTGATCGTTTAGAACGTGAAAACGAACAAATAGAAACACGTAGGTCAAGACCTCGTAACAAGGGAAGCGACAGGAATCATTTAAATTGGCTAAGGCGACATTGGTACAATATAGGAATGAATAGGGAACCTACTTTAAGTGATATTCTATACCCTACAACTACGGAAGAGGAAATCATGAGAATGATTAAAATAACATTCCCAAATAAAGAATAAGTAAACCTTGTAAATTTTTAAATAAATAAACACAAAATATATTAAAGAAGAAATTTTAGGTTGGAAAAATGGCATCATGGTGGAAAATTGCCCTAAACAGCATTTTAGTAGGTATAGCAGGATATGAAGTTGGTAAAGAAAGTTCAGCAGAGAAAAGTCAGGAAAATAAATTGGTCAAATATGAACCACATCCTATTATAGAAAACAAGGAAGAGCTTTCCGATAAATGGTTGACTGTTTTTGCATGCGTAATTACATGTCTAATCGTCTCAATTGCAGTCCTAATAAAAAACTATATAAAAAATAAATTGAGACGATTAAACAATGTACAACCACGCATATGAATTAACACGCTATACCAAGAAATGAACCAATGGAAAGAAATCCACGAAAAATTACATGAAGAAAAAGCAAAAGCTAGCAAGTCGTACAAATGTATAAATAAAAGCATCCCTATTACAACAGAAACAATAGTAAAGCACCTGAATACAATATTAGAATCTTTAAATAACATAGGACAGGTGATTAAATCTGTAAATAAGTTGCTTACAGAAGAACACCAAAAAGAAGCTTACCAATTTTTCATTGCAGTACGAGATAAACTTGTATCTTCATTAGCTAGACACAATTTAGAAGTGACAATACCAACCACATTAGAGGAGAATCTCCGAGTTGATTTTAACTTACTTTTGTCAGAACGTGTCCGAAGCCGGACTCCATCACCTTCTTTTAGTCAAGGGGAAGACACCCAAAAAGTAAACATCCCCATCATAAACGTCACAATGGTACAAACAGTAGTCGAATTCATTAAAACCGCCTCGTAAGTACTCCCAGAGTTTGATGGGAAGCCAGAAAACTTACACAGTTTCTTAGATGCGTAGTTTGCCGGATCAGCTAGTTTTATTAATATATCAGGTATATGTAGGATCGCCCGACTTAAACGCAGCCCTACTCCTAACTACAACCGTGCATAAACAACTGACCGGACAACTTAACTGACGAGAGGACTGCGGCGACGCCAATGGCGATAACGAACGGACAGTTTTGATTTCAAAACCATAAGGCGCGCACGTAAAATCTAATACTATTCTAAGTGGTAATATAATATCTAAAACTAAGTATACCTAAATTTAAGAACTCAAAACATGTTAAATACTATTTTAATAAACAAAACTGTCAATTCAACCAAAAACTGCGGCTAAACTAATTTCTGAACCCACAAATGATGCCAGGGACGGGCGAAGTTGTAACAAGCACACAATAGAAAATAAAACTTGTTACAACTTCGCCTATCCCGCTTCTGGCATAATGTCGTGGTTTAAATAGCCATATAGGTACATTTTGCACATTGCCAAAACTTCACAAACTTGGCATATTCGGTGGCGTGATTTTACTATTAGAATATAAATTCAAAATTTATTTGATACAATTTGTTTTATTTCATATTTATTTTTTAAATAAATCGCGCGATTTCTACTGCGGTGCTTTTCTAAAAATTATCAAAATTCATTTAGTACAATTTTTTTTATTTCATATACATACATATATAAGTTATAAATCAAAATTTTGAGTAAAACCTGCTTAGCCCATTATCTATGTAACTGCACCTGTAACAGCAGTTGCGTTGTTATTATAGAAATTAGTAAAGCATTTATGATATTTAGCGTTTGGCAATGAAAGCTGGATGTTGAAAGCTGGTATTGCAGCAGACCGCCAATGATTTCTCAGATCGTCTCTCACACCTGGTATCTGAGTGCACAAGTCAACCCAGTGGAACTCATGAGCCGTAGAGCACATCTATAGAGCTCTCCGTACGGCCTCTTAAGAAGTAAGAGGATACCGGTGAACTACATGGCCACGTATGCAAGGGAGAGAGTGCGTGAGCGCTAACGTGACTTGAAGAGAAAGGCGAGGGGCTTTTCTGTATGAAAAAAGTGTGGCAAAAAGGCGTGAGTGCGAAGAGCATGAGGTGCTAGCCAACTAGAACGGCGTTCGAAAATTCTATCAAAAAATAAGGCGAATTACTGAGGGTATTAAGCCTTAGGCGAGCTCTTGTAAAAATGAAAACGGCAATCTGGTAACCGATGTTCAGATAGTATTAAAATTATGGAGGGAGCACTTTTCTGCCCTATTAAATTGTGAAATCGAGCAAGAACCCAGAGGGGATGTCGAATCAGACCCGACAATCAAAGATGTTGGAATTGATGTGTAGCATTACTCAGAATGCTTTTCACTGTCAATGCACTTCAAATATTGACTCACTTAAATTATGTTGAACCCACGGGAGTTCAACAGCATATACCAACTGACACCTATCAAATTGTCAACCCATTACTCAATGCGTCGCTTTGACCAACACACGTATCGATCAGCACGACTGATCGACACTATCGGTTGGTCAACGTGAACTACCAAATTATTTGCTGACATTGCACACAATGCAAATACTTTTAGTGTCTAAGTATTAGTGTAAGTTTGTATACGTAAGTTAAGCTAGAAATGTATAAATGAGAAAGCTTTTGAATAAAGAACAATCAATTCAACGATATACATTTGAAGACTTTACATGGCGATCCTGCCAGTCTCACAACATAGCGAAAACTTTGCAATTAAATTTGCGAAATCGCTTAGAGACTGAGCAGAAGGAATCTACAAACTCAGTTTGGGTCAAAAGATCCTGCCAGCATAAACCAGATCCTGCCAGTATAAACCAGTGGATTATTGGATCACTGCATGATGACATAAAATCCGTATTATTGGATTATTGGATCGCTTCAGGATCAGAGATATCAGCGAAAATAAATTATGCTAAAATAGCGAAACCGCTAAAAACGCAACAACAACACATTGTTAACAACGCCAACAACTGACAATTTTGGGCCGGGAAAGGCAATGTCTGCAAGAAATTATGTTTCAGCACCACGCAACACTTAACTACTGAAGATTAAAACACAAAAATTTTTGACTGGCAGCACGCAGTGAATAGTGAAGATTGAATACAAAATCACTGACTGGCAGCAAGCACCAAAAACAGCACACAGATTTAAATTAGTTGTAAGACTTGTTAAAATATGTATACCACTAACAAAAAACCCAAAATAATTTGAGCACGCCTTATGGCCGCTAAACAAGTAGCAATTAAATTTGCTTAGGGACAAGTATCCTTAATAAAAAAAAAAAAAAAATAAGTAAATAGTTAAAATAATATGCAAGAAATTACAACAAAAGAAGAATTTGACAGCATTTTTAAGAAATGTCACGGTACTATTAAAGAATTTATAGCTATTTCTGAACAAATTTTGAAGAATCGTAACGCAGAAAAGCAGGGTCCTACACCGATCACTATAGAAGAGTATCGGCGAAGGAATAAGCCTAGCAAAAAGGAAGAAATTCCAAAAATACCTGCCCCTACAATAATTCATAACAGAAAACGTTTAGGCTCCTTAATTTAACAACAAACACGGTTGATAGGTTAAAACTGAAAGAAAAAATTAATGTATTAAGAAATAGAAAGTTATGAAAAAAAAATATATAAAATAAAGAAGAGCTTATACAATATTTCGCAACTAAGAAATGTCATTAAATAAATTAAATTGAGTAAATTGGAATGTGAAAAACTTTTAATAATTACTGAAATGTCAATAAATTGATTACTGAATACTATTAAATATCTATTTCCTATGGATAGTGCACTTTCACCTGATCTTGATTATGGAATAATCAATGATATTATTGATCGTTTAGAACGTGAAAACGAACAAATAGAAACACGTAGGTCAAGACCTCGTAACAAGGGAAGCGACAGGAATCATTTAAATTGGCTAAGGCGACATTGGTACAATATAGGAATGAATAGGGAACCTACTTTAAGTGATATTCTATACCCTACAACTACGGAAGAGGAAATCATGAGAATGATTAAAATAACATTCCCAAATAAAGAATAAGTAAACCTTGTAAATTTTTAAATAAATAAACACAAAATATATTAAAGAAGAAATTTTAGGTTGGAAAAATGGCATCATGGTGGAAAATTGCCCTAAACAGCATTTTAGTAGGTATAGCAGGATATGAAGTTGGTAAAGAAAGTTCAGCAGAGAAAAGTCAGGAAAATAAATTGGTCAAATATGAACCACATCCTATTATAGAAAACAAGGAAGAGCTTTCCGATAAATGGTTGACTGTTTTTGCATGCGTAATTACATGTCTAATCGTCTCAATTGCAGTCCTAATAAAAAACTATATAAAAAATAAATTGAGACGATTAAACAATGTACAACCACGCATATGAATTAACACGCTATACCAAGAAATGAACCAATGGAAAGAAATCCACGAAAAATTACATGAAGAGAAAGCAAAAGCTAGCAAGTCGTACAAATGTATAAATAAAAGCATCCCTATTACAACAGAAACAATAGTAAAGCACCTGAATACAATATTAGAATCTTTAAATAACATAGGACAGGTGATTAAATCGGTAAATAAGTTGCTTACAGAAGAACACCAAAAAGAAGCTTACCAATTTTTCATTGCAGTACGAGATAAACTTGTATCTTCATTAGCTAGACACAATATAGAAGTGACAATACCAACCACATTAGAGGAGAATCTCCGAGTTGATTTTAACTTACTTTTGTCAGAACGTGTCCGAAGCCGGACTCCATCACCTTCTTTTAGTCAAGGGGAAGACACCCAAAAAGTAAACATCCCCATCATAAACGTCACAATGGTACAAACAGTAGTCGAATTCATTAAAACCGCCTCGTCAGTACTCCCAGAGTTTGATGGGAAGCCAGAAAACTTACACAGTTTCTTAGATGCGTAGTTTGCCGGATCAGCTAGTTTTATTAATATATCAGGTATATGTAGGATCGCCCGACTTAAACGCAGCCCTACTCCTAACTACAACCGTGCATAAACAACTGACCGGACAACTTAACTGACGAGAGGACTGCGGCGACGCCAATGGCGATAACGAACGGACAGTTTTGATTTCAAAACCATAAGGCGCGCACGTAAAATCTAATACTATTCTAAGTGGTAATATAATATCTAAAACTAAGTATACCTAAATTTAAGAACTCAAAACATGTTAAATACTATTTTAATAAACAAAACTGTCAATTCAACCAAAAACTGCGGCTAAACTAATTTCTGAACCCACAAATGATGCCAGGGACGGGCGAAGTTGTAACAAGCACACAATAGAAAATAAAACTTGTTACAACTTCGCCTATCCCGCTTCTGGCATAATGTCGTGGTTTAAATAGCCATATAGGTACATTTTGCACATTGCAAAAACTTCACAAACTTGGCATATTCGGTGGCGTGATTTTACTATTAGAATATAAATTCAAAATTTATTTGATACAATTTGTTTTATTTCATATTTATTTTTTAAATAAATCGCGCGATTTCTACTGCGGTGCTTTTCTAAAAATTATCAAAATTCATTTAGTACAATTTTTTTTATTTCATATACATACATATATAAGTTATAAATCAAAATTTTGAGTAAAACCTGCTTAGCCCATTATCTATGTAACTGCACCTGTAACAGCAGTTGCGTTGTTATTATAGAAATTAGTAAAGCATTTATGATATTTAGCGTTTGGCAATGAAAGCTGGACGTTGAAAGCTGGTATTGCAGCAGACCGCCAATGATTTCTCAGATCGTCTCTCACACCTGGTATCTGAGTGCACAAGTCAACCCAGTGGAACTCATGAGCCGTAGAGCACATCAATAGAGCTCTCCGTACGGCCTCTTAAGAAGTAAGAGGATACCGGTGAACTACATGGCCACGTATGCAAGGGAGAGAGTGCGTGAGCGCTAACGTGACTTGAAGAGAAAGGCGAGGGGCTTTTCTGTATGAAAAAAGTGTGGCAAAAAGGCGTGAGTGCGAAGAGCATGAGGTGCTAGCCAACTAGAACGGCGTTCGAAAATTCTATCAAAAAATAAGGCGAATTACTGAGGGTATTAAGCCTTAGGCGAGCTCTTGTAAAAATGAAAACGGCAATCTGGTAACCGATGTTCAGATAGTATTAAAATTATGGAGGGAGCACTTTTCTGCCCTATTAAATTGTGAAATCGAGCAAGAACCCAGAGGGGATGTCGAATCCGACCCGACAATCAAAGATGTTGGAATTGATGTGTAGCATTACTCAGAATGCTTTTCACTGTCAATGCACTTCAAATATTGACTCACTTAAATTATGTTGAACCCACGGGAGTTCAACAGCATATACCAACTGACACCTATCAAATTGTCAACCCATTACTCAATGCGTCGCTTTGACCAACACACGTATCGATCAGCACGACTGATCGACACTATCGGTTGGTCAACGTGAACTACCAAATTATTTGCTGACATTGCACACAATGCAAATACTTTTAGTGTCTAAGTATTAGTGTAAGTTTGTATACGTAAGTTAAGCTAGAAATGTATAAATGAGAAAGCTTTTGAATAAAGAACAATCAATTCAACGATATACATTTGAAGACTTTACATGGCGATCCTGCCAGTCTCACAACATAGCGAAAATTTTGCAATTAAATTTGCGAAATCGCTTAGAGACTGAGCAGAAGGAATCTACAAACTCAGTTTGGGTCAAAAGATCCTGCCAGCATACGAGGTGTGTTCAAAAAGTATCGCGAATTTTGTGTTTTTTCAAAAATTATTTATTTATTCATGAATATCTATTTTGTCCCCTTCAAAGTAATCCCTATGAGATATTATACACTTGTGCCAACGGTTTTTCCAATCTTCGAAGCACTTAAAAAAATCATTTTTTTGTATCTTGTTCAGCTCCTCCTTCGATGCCGACTTTATCTCGTCAAGAGAAGCGTAACGTCGTCCTTTCATGGGCCTCTTCAGTTTAGGGAACAAGAAAAAGTCACAGGGGGCCAGATCTGGGGAATACGGTGGCTGCGGCATCATTAGTGTGTTGTTTTTGGCCAAAAAGTCGCGCACAAGCAACGATGCGTGAGCAGGGGCGTTATCGTGGTGCAAAAGCCAATTTTTGTTCTTCCACAAATCCGGGCGTTTCTAGCAGATTGCTTCGCGCAAATTGCGCATAACTTGCAGGTAATATTCCTTATTGACCGTTCTTCCCTGTGGCAAGAACTCATGATGCACCACGCCCCTGCAATCGAAGAAAACTGTCAGCAAAACTTTCACATTCGACCGAACTTGGCGCGCTTTTTTCGGTCTTGGTTCGTGCGGCAGCTTCCATTGAGATGATTGAGCTTTGGTTTCCACGTCATAACCGTAAACCCACGATTCGTCACCAGTTATGACCCTCTGGAGCAAATTTGGGTCGTCGCGGACAGAGTTTAACATCTCATTAGCAATGTTCATGCGATGCTGTTTTTGGTCACAATTGAGCAATTTTGGTAAAAAAATAGGTAAAAATCGAAGACGATCCAAAACACGTGCAAGCAAAGCAGCTGTCAACAATTAACTGAACATTCAAAATGGCCGAGCTTGTCGGCATAAGTGAGAGACATGAGTACCAACATAACGCCACAAAAAATTCGAAATTCGAATATACGTAACCAGCGAAAATTCAAAATTCGCGATACTTTTTGAACACACCTCGTAAACCAGATCCTGCCAGTTTAAACCAGTGGATTATTGGATCACTGCATGATGACATAAAATCCGTATTATTGGATTATTGGATCGCTTCAGGATCAGAGATATCAGCGAAAATAAATTATGCTAAAATAGCGAAACCGCTAAAAACGCAACAACAACACATTGTTAACAACGCCAACAACTGACAATTTTGGGCCGGGAAAGGCAATGTCTGCAAGAAATTATGTTTCAGCACCACGCAACACTTAACTACTGAAGATTAAAACACAAAAATTTTTGACTGGCAGCACGCAGTGAATAGTGAAGATTGAATACAAAATCACTGACTGGCAGCAAGCACCAAAAACAGCACACAGATTTAAATTAGTTGTAAGACTTGTTAAAATATGTATACCACTAACAAAAAACCCAGAATAATTTGAGCACGCCTTATGGCCGCTAAACAAGTAGCAATTAAATTTGCTTAGGGACAAGTATCCTTAATAAAAAAAAAAAAAAAAATAAGTAAATAGTTAAAATAATATGCAAGAAATTACAACAAAAGAAGAATTTGACAGCATTTTTAAGAAATGTCACGGTACTGTTAAAGAATTTATAGCTATTTCTGAACAAATTTTGAAGAATCGTAACGCAGAAAAGCAGGGTCCTACACCGATCACTATAGAAGAGTATCGGCGAAGGAATAAGCCTAGCAAAAAGGAAGAAATTCCAAAAATACCTGCCCCTACAATAATTCATAACAGAAAAAGGGGAGGCAAACAGGTCAAAAGACAAATAGAAATAGCCAAAACGTTTAGGCTCCTTAATTTAACAACAAACACGGTTGATAGGTTAAAACTGAAAGAAAAAATTAATGTATTAAGAAATAGAAAGTTATGAAAAAAAAAATATATAAAATAAAGAAGAGCTTATACAATATTTCGCAACTAAGAAATGTCATTAAATAAATTAAATTGAGTAAATTGGAATGTGAAAAACTTTTAATAATTACTGAAATGTCAATAAATTGATTACTGAATACTATTAAATATCTATTTCCTATGGATAGTGCACTTTCACCTGATCTTGATTATGGAATAATCAATGATATTATTGATCGGTTAGAACGTGAAAACGAACAAATAGAAACACGTAGGTCAAGACCTCGTAACAAGGGAAGCGACAGGAATCATTTAAATTGGCTAAGGCGACATTGGTACAATATAGGAATGAATAGGGAACCTACTTTAAGTGATATTCTATACCCTACAACTACGGAAGAGGAAATCATGAGAATGATTAAAATAACATTCCCAAATAAAGAATAAGTAAACCTTGTAAATTTTGAAATAAATAAACACAAAATATATTAAAGAAGAAATTTTAGGTTGGAAAAATGGCATCATGGTGGAAAATTGCCCTAAACAGCATTTTAGTAGGTATAGCAGGATATGAAGTTGGTAAAGAAAGTTCAGCAGAGAAAAGTCAGGAAAATAAATTGGTCAAATATGAACCACATCCTATTATAGAAAACAAGGAAGAGCTTTCCGATAAATGGTTGACTGTTTTTGCATGCGTAATTACATGTCTAATCGTCTCAATTGCAGTCCTAATAAAAAACTATATAAAAAATAAATTGAGACGATTAAACAATGTACAACCACGCATATGAATTAACACGCTATACCAAGAAATGAACCAATGGAAAGAAATCCACGAAAAATTACATGAAGAAAAAGCAAAAGCTAGCAAGTCGTACAAATGTATAAATAAAAGCATCCCTATTACAACAGAAACAATAGTAAAGCACCTGAATACAATATTAGAATCTTTAAATAACATAGGACAGGTGATTAAATCGGTAAATAAGTTGCTTACAGAAGAACACCAAAAAGAAGCTTACCAATTTTTCATTGCAGTACGAGATAAACTTGTATCTTCATTAGCTAGACACAATATAGAAGTGACAATACCAACCACATTAGAGGAGAATCTCCGAGTTGATTTTAACTTACTTTTGTCAGAACGTGTCCGAAGCCGGACTCCATCACCTTCTTTTAGTCAAGGGGAAGACACCCAAAAAGTAAACATCCCCATCATAAACGTCACAATGGTACAAACAGTAGTCGAATTCATTAAAACCGCCTCGTCAGTACTCCCAGAGTTTGATGGGAAGCCAGAAAACTTACACAGTTTCTTAGATGCCCTCGACATACTCGATCAAATCAAGGACGAGCACGAACTTTTAGCAATAACAATGATAATCATCAGTAATGAAAACACGATTGGACAAATAAAAACAAAACTCAAAAGCGCGATAAAAGGTGAATCGGTAGAGGTTTTAACCGCTAAACTTCTAAACGTTCAACAACGTAGCAAAACTGCTAACCAATACACAGCAGAAATAGAAAAAATAACAAAATGATTAGAAGGAGCGTATATCTCGGACGGACTCAATCCAGACCTAGCAACGAGATATTCTACACAGGCAGCCGTCAAGGCAATGTGTAAAAACAGCTCCAACAATAATGTTAAAATGATAATGCAAGCGGGAACGTTCACAACAATGAACGATGCGATCTCTAAGTTCACCAACAGCCGCACCGAAATAACAGGCAGCTCGAATACAATTTTGAACGTACGACAACAAAGTCAGTACAGGAACAATTTCCGGGGAAGATACCGAAGTAACAACTATGGAAATTACCAAAATCGGATATTCAGACCACAACCGAGATACAACAATACCTCGAGGAGTACATAGCCGGAAAGGAAAATCATATAGCGGATGCATTATCCCGCATAACAATAACAAACTTAAAAGATATGTCAGTGGAAGCAAGTAAAATATTAAAAATAACAACAAGATCAGCAGCAAAAAATATCAGCAAAAGTAATGTTGAAAATAAAGAAAGTCACAAAGAGAACCCCAAAATTTACGAAGCGCTAAATAAATTTGAAGTAAATAGACATGTCGAGCTCGTTTTCACTCCTCCGAAATGTTATTTCAAAAAAGGAAAGAAAATTTGTAGCAATTTAGATACAAGCAATCTAATTGTTGAGGATAAGATTGACTTAGGACAATTCTTTACCAGGCTTGAAAAAGAAGCCGGCAATTTAGGACTTGTACAAGTACAGTTGTCCTTAGGGGACAAATTGTTTAAAAAGAATTATACTGCAGTAGGCAAATTTATAGAAATGGGTAATAAAGTTCTCAAAAAGTTAACAATCGCTCTAACCCCAGAGTTTATATACGTGACAAATCCCGGGAAAATTAAGGAAATTCTGCATAAATATCATGACGATCCGATTAGCGGTGGCCACCCAGGAATAAATCGCATGACAGATAAAATCAAGCAGAAATATAGCTGGCTGAATATGAAAAATTACGTAAGAAAATACGTAAAGAACTGCATCCACTGTAAGAAAAATAAAATTACCAAGCATCTAAAAGAACCAATGACAATAACGGAGACACCTCCGAAGGCATTCGATATTGTACAAATCGATACAGTAGGCCCATTACCGAAGTCGATAAACGGAAACGAATATGCAGTTACCATTATATGCAATCTAACCAAATATTTGGTAGCTATTCCAGTTCCAAGCAAACACGCAATAACAGTCGCTAAAGCCGTGTTCGAACATTTCATATTGATTTACGGACAAATGAAAACAATCTTAACGGGCATGGGCACAGAATATAAAAATAGCTTATTCAAAGAACTGTGTAAATTGTTGAAAATCGAACATTTCATATTGATTTACGGACAAATGAAAACAATCTTAACGGACATGGGCACAGAATATAAAAATAGCTTATTCCACATAGGAAATAGCAATAAAAACAAAAAAGAAATCATAATTCATAAGAATAGACTTAAAACAGTATAACACCACTCACCACCAGCAATCCAGTTTACTCACTTTAATAAACAGGCACAAGCCAAAGAAAATAAAAACCACATATTATGTTCAAAATACAACTATACACTAAATAAATAAATGTAAACGACTGAAAATAAAAAGAAACAAAAAAAAAATATATATATATAAATGCAATAATGACAAACGAGAAACAAATGTAAACAAGTGAAAAAAAAAATTCTTACGCAATAATGGCAATAAGAGCCGAAAAACAATTAAAATTTTGTAAACGCAAACAAACCCTAAGTAGGTCAATAAGTCGCTTTAATAGTCGTATACAATTGCCTTCAAGTGTATACGACTATTCATAAGGCGGATGGTGTAGCATTACTCAGAATGCTTTTCACTGTCAATGCACTTCAAATATTGACCCACTTAAATTATGTGGAACCCACGGGAGTTCAACAGTATATACCAACTGCTACCTATCAAATTGTCAACCCATTACTCAATGCGTCGCTTTGACCAACACACGTATCGATCAGCACGACTGATCGACACTATCGGTTGGTCAACGTGAACTACCAAATTATTTGCTGACATTGCACACAATGCAAATACTTTTAGTGTCTAAGTATTAGTGTAAGTTTGTATACGTAAGTTAAGCTAGAAATGTATAAAAGAGAAAGCTTTTGAATAAAGAACAATCAATTCAACGATATACATTTGAAGACTTTACAAATGTTCCCTAACCCAAATATATGGCGAGGTGCAAATAACAATTCCCGGTTGAAAAACAATAAAGCAGAAGGCACAGATGGATTGCCTGCTGAGCTTTTCAAGCACGGCGGCAAGGAGATGGCAAAGCCCATGAATCAGCTTATATGAATGCATGACTGAAGATTGCAAAAATTGCATATAAGGTTCTATGAAGCGTATTGTGCGAAAGACTGATTCGGCGTTATCAGTGTGGCTCCATAAATGGTAAATCCACCATTAACCAGATTTTTACAATACGCCAAATCTTAAAAAAAAGGTGAGAATTAACACATCACCTCTTTGTTAATTTTAAAGCCGCTTTCGCCTGAAAAGGAGCTGCCTACATTCCGCTATGTCTACATTTGGTTTCCCCGCAAAACTTATACGTCTGTGCAAAATGATATTCAGAAACACCACCAGCCCCGTCATAATTGGGAAGGACCTCTCCGAGCCGATCGTGCTATTTCTTTAACTTGATGCTGGACAAAATAATAAAAGCTGCAGAACTTAACCGCGCTGAAATAATATTTTATAAAAGCGTGCAACTGTTGACGTATGCTGACGACATTGAAAAACATTGGCCTCAACAACCGCGCCATAACTTCTGCTCACGCCAAACTGGAAAGACAAGCGAAAAAAACGGGTTTAGTGGTGAACGAGGGCAAAACGAAGTACATGTTGTCATCAAGCAAAGAGTCAGCGCATTTGCGTCTTGGTAGTTACGCTGAGTATGTAATTGAGAAGTAAACTCTTCTCTCGAGGAACGAAAATAACACTCTATAAGTCACTTATACCCGTACTGCTGCAGGCTGACCAGTATTGGCGATTTGTCGACAAATTTGCGGCTTTTTACAAACTTTGGTGAACAATTTATGAAAATTGGCGATGGCGACTTTTTTTTTGGCGATTATCCAAATATTATGAAGCTTGAGTAAATTTTTTAGGTATAATTTTAACTCGTTTTTCATCCTTTATCTACACCTCGCCAATACATCTTACGAGAAAATGAGCAAACGAGAATTTCGGAGCAGATCAATACGCAAGATCCTTACTCGGATCATACGTTATCATACTCGTACTAGTGTTGTGTATTGGCGCTACGAGTGACGAAACCCACTTTTGTCAAGAAGAGGGATACAAATTCCTTGATGAAAAATGTTGACAATGACTTAGCGTACTGTCTTACCGAGGAATCAAATTTTGGCATTCTTTGTTATAAAGAGAGAAGTTAATCGTTAAAGATTTCCAAAGGTGATGTAACTGTCCTTGAGAAGAAAGTTTTTGAATATATTAATACCTTTTGCAAGGAAATAGATAAACGGTTGCCAACAATTTTGAAAAATTTAAAGAAAATTCAGATTTTTTGTCCAAAAAGAAATTGATAAACGGTTGCCAATAATTTTGAAAAATTTTAAGAAAATTCAGATTTTTTCTCCAAAAATTTGTTTAAATCAAAATCGACCAGAATGCAAAGATTTATCATGCCTGCAATTAAATACAGTATATACGGTATACGACCGTACGTAAATGCTAAAACACCTTGACATCGGTATCAATAATCCGAAAGGGGGGCCGGATCCATGTTATATACGTTCAGAAAACCTTTTAAATACATATGAGCGTTTGAAAGAACATTGTCGGGAAGTTTTATAGCTTTCGTTTTGCTTGAAATTTCGTTGGCGACATATAAGTCAAATTTGGCGAATTTGGCGACTTTTAAGGGAGAATCTGGCGACATGTTTTAAAAAAATACTGGCAGCCCTGTCTTGGTTTATGTTGTATGAGCTTTGACACTGACAACATCTGATGTGGCGGTTTTGGGAGTATTCGAGGGAAAGGTTTTTCGAAAGATTAACGAACCCTTACGCGTTGGCGACGGCGAGTACCGAAGAAGATTAAATGAAAATGTGTTTAAGCTATATGCAGACACCGACATACCAACGTATTAAAGCGCAGCGGCTTAGTTATCTGGGCCCTGTTGTGCGAATTAATGAAAACTAGAGTTCGCCCAGTGGTTGAAATTCAACCAATAAACTTTATTTTATTTTATTTTATTTTTTTGCTGTAGGTATGTTTTATCCGCCTTTTTTTTCTTCCTTTCTATGTCGTTCCTTTCCTCTAACATATTTTTATTTTCCTTGATTTCTTTTTTTACTCTCTTATTTTATTTTTTACTTTCCTCAAACTTCTTTTCCTTTCCCTTCCCTTCCTTTTATTTTCTTTCTTTCCCCTTCGTTTTCTTGCCTTTCCTTTAATTCCCTTCCTTTCATTTCCTTACCATTCCTTTCTTTCCTTTAATTTTCCTTCCTTTCCTATCCTTTCCATTCCCTTTCCTTCCTTTCCTTTTCCTTTTCTTTCCTTCAATTTTCCTTCCTTTCAATTCTTTTCCTTTCCTCTATTTTCCTTTAATTTTCTTCGGTGTTTAATACTCTTTATGAGTAATCATTTATTTTATTTTTGTAAGCCCTGTTTGTAGGTATCAGCAATGAATTTTACATATTTGCTCATATTTTACATTGCTTGTTTAATGTATCCAACAAAGCAACTTTTCGTGCTCTCAGGAGAGCAGCTGACACTGGGCATCGTAGCCAGTAATCAATACAATAACAACAACTAAAGCAAAAATGCATGACACAACAGAGTATCTATAGTGCGAATACTTATTTTTCATTGGTCCACTACCAACTCTTCGCACTCACAGTGAAAGCCGACCACACGAATAACACAAAAACATGCATGGCAAGTCTACTCACACTACTACGGCTCTTAATTTTTTCCTACAAAGCAACTCCTCGGCCTTGCTCACGATTCAGCATAGTACACAAAAAGCAAGTACACACACACAGCGTGTCTATAGTGTGAATAAGTAAATGTGTAGAGGTGTAACTTTTATGTTAAATTTTTTATATTAAAATGATTTTTTAAATTTTTTTTATTTACGGATAAAAGTACACCTGAAAATTTCCTATCTATACATATATAATTTGTATACCTTAGAATTATAGTTTAGCAGAAAACGGTTCTACATTGCATCCATCTTGTCTATTTATTAATGAAGATTCTCCGGCCCAGAAGGTATTATTATCGGCACTTGTCGGTGACAGTAGAGCATGAGAGAGACCACCACTCCGATCGAGGGACCAAGTAGAGACCGATTTGCGATCCCATGGTGTTTACAATTGGCGCCAGTTGAAAGAAAGAAGAAATAACTGGTGAGCTATGTTGGACGGCCAAAATCGTATATATATATAGAATGAATACCGGTATTGAAAAAAAATTGTATACTTTTACAATAAAAAATGTGAATGTATTTCGGTTAAATTTTATTCATACATGACATGAATAATATTTATTATTATATTGAAGAAAATCTATGGTGTCCAAAGAAAAAAAAATTCTTAAAACTCAGACCTATTATAAATCACTTGAACTTTGTAGCTAAGTCATAAGCTTGACATATTTTTTATTGTTCAAAAACTTGTGTTCGTTTTTTTACATGTTGAAGAATGAAACCGGAACCGAAACATGTTACGAAACTTAATCGGTTTTACACCTTGGTTAGAAGTATGAAAATGAATGCCCTACTTTTTAGTGTAGTAGAAATATTTAAATATTGAGAAAAGCAAAGAATAGAAATACTGACCGTTTAAGAGAAACTTATTTTACCTTACCGAATTGATGAGTGCCCTCACAAGATATCGTATTCTATTTTGAATCTCTTCTCAGAGTTTATGATCTTAGCTATAACGTTTTTGGAAGAAAGCAGGTATATGCATTTATTTGTCTATTAGAAAAATGTCCTAAATTATTTTATTCTATTCAGTTCACTTTATTGGGTGTATGATTGTATCAAGCTTACAGACTAGCATTTCCAAATCAAAATATTCTTAATCACAGGCGCATATCTAATAAGATTCCAATTAAACATACTACGAATAAAGTTAAGAACCAAAACACGATGTTCGCAGTGAAAAATCAAGATCAAGACTAAAAGAAAAGTCTGTTAAACTCACCAAGAGTACTCGCGCATGGTAATCTATAACTATTTTCATATAAAACGGATATTTCGTAAGGAGAGCTCTGCACGGCACATTTAAACTTATTTGGTGAAGAAGTTGCGGGCAGTCAACAAAGCCACATACATGAACATTAAAGATTGGATAGAGCGACCGGACGCAAGCGACTTCATGAGGGCAAAAGTAAGCGGTTGGAGTGCAAAATCTAGTGAAACTTTATTATACTCTTTTAAGTCTTTGAGAGTGAAAAAATCGGATTCCAAATAATATAGGCATATTCCAGCTTTTCTCTCTCTATGGCGCGATATACAACAGGTATATCATCATAAACCTCCTAAGAGATTTTTGCGCCAAGCTTCTCTTCCAATTTGTGGTGTGCCGATTTGAAGTTTCCCTACAAATTGGTGCGACCTACAGTTTTTTGCCGACTCCGAACGGCATCTACAAAGGAGACGAATTTTTTGCTGAGAAGCCTGTCATGGCAGAAATACACTCGGAGAGTTTGCCAAACCACTGCCGAGGGGCGACCCCGTTTTTGAAAAACTTTTTTCAAATCACTTTTGATGTTACCTGTACCAGGGCTCGAACCATGGACCTTCGGTGTGGTAGGCCGGCAACACTACCTTCACACCACGGCGGCCAGCTTTTACCGAACTAAAAAATTATATAAAATTTACCTAGTGTGTGGATCTTTCAAGTCCCTTCCATAGGTGCAATGAAGCTAATATGGTTTGTAAGTAAAACCCAAATAAAACATTTTCCCAAGATCAACAAATTCACTGACGCTATAAAGTGCGCACCAAAAAGTATATACCAGGGAAGTGATGGTTATTATAGAAATTGGTAAAGGTCGAGTTTAACCATTAACATTGATGAATGCAAATAATGGTTATAACACTGGTCTACAGCCAAAATTCACCAGAGACGCGAATATGAAATTCGTATGTAAAACCACCCCCTGATTCCGAAAATTGAGGTTATTTCGATTCTATGGTACCGTTATTTAAAAAAAAAAAAAATAGATGACTCTTCTTAATCATGTATATCTCAAGAACAAATTGAGCAAATCCAAAACGGTTTGAAAAACTTAAAAGCTAATCAAATTTCTTTCTTTTTTTCGCTAGGCCCTGTAGGTTCGAAGATAATGATATCAATACGGATTTTTACCTTTTTTTGTTTGTAAAAATATTAAAAAATTTATACTTTGTGAGTAAGGATATCGACAACTTTTTACTTTTTTCCAGACATATTTTTTCTCTGTAAGCTCTGTTTTATTACAAAAAAATAACCTTTCATCCAATAAAATCGATGGACTAATACAAAAGTAATAAGCATTCAAATAAATATAGCCATATAATACTTAAGTACCCTACAAATATTAGCATATGTACATATGAGACGATAACAATGTATGTAAGCTTTGTCTTAACTCTATAATCTTATTTTATACTCGAAAAAGTTATTTGTTTTGTTTTGACGCTTATTTAGATTAGGATCGGTTTCTCTTATGAGAAACCAACAGTAGTCACCCATCATTGCGACATCCCAGAATCCTTGATACCGAGTTTCAATTAACATCATTTGCTGATGAAATCGTTCGCCATGCTCGTCACTTTCGTCACCAAGATTTTGCGGAAAAAAAAGTGAAATGGGAGTGCAAAAAATGAATTTCTAAAAACATATTTACTCCTGAAAAGAAAATAAATAAGTAAATTAGACAAATAAGTGACATACTTGTGTGTAATTTTCTTAGGCTGGATTCATCGTTCAGTTCCGAACAAATTTTTTGGTAACATTTTACTCGTTCTTTTTCCACTTCTCTGATACGGAATGAGAAGAGAACAGGCAAAATGTAAACTAAAAATTTGTTCGGAAGTGAACTATGAATTCAGCTTTAGGGCCGTTTTCTCATGTAAACTTTAAAATTTTCATAAACATTTTTTGTTTATCGGGCAGATAGGTTTTAAAGTTTACTTTAGAAAACGGCCTTCAATAGGTTTTTTATTTACCCATTTTCGCATAGTTCTTGATTAGGACTTTTGCGTTTGCCTAAAAAAGAAGCAACGACCTTTTCAAAATAATCCCACGCTGCTGCCTCCACTGGCTGCAATAGTTCTTTGAATTGCCTTAACAGAGTTTTTGATAAGGCCGAGCTTGACGTGGAGCGGTGTAAAATAATTGTTTCTTTCTTTATAAGAGGGGAGTATTGTTATGCACACCAACTTTAAATTCGATTCGGTCTGGCCAATCCTTTATGATGTAGTGGTCTTGAAGAGCTCGCCTATCCCATTTGCAGAGAAAGCAACAGTATTTTGTGTACCCACTTTGTAGACCGCATAGCATTCCAACGACTTTAAGATCGTCACATATTTTTCAATCCTGCTCTTCATATTTGATAAGTTTAAGTAATTTTTACATTATCTCGTAGGTTTCCTTCGTATTTATTGCCTGCGCGATCGGGATAGATGGCTTTTGGTTGCCCATATGTAATAATACGGCCTTTAAACTAAGTTAATTCCCATCTATGAACAATATCCACTCTTTGGAATCAAATGGTTCACCAAACTGTTTAAATAAGCCAGTTATGTCTTTGCAGTAACAAACACTGTCTTCCTTCGTATAGAACTTGGAAAATGGTTTGTGACGAGTTCTATAATATGCTACCTTAACATCGGATGATAGGAATTTAAATAGTTGCATACGAGAGGCGTGTAGCGCAGCCTTTACCTTGGAAAATCTCTTATCCAATCATTGAGTTGTGCTTGTGCCAAAGCGTTTCTTTCATTTTCCGTGTGAAGTTCAGTACAACTTGATGCAGCGGAATCAGATGCTGCGGTTGATAATGAAACTGGACCCGGAACTAAAGTTGAATGTGGCTATGGCGTTAGATAAGCAACTTCCGTTGAATTTGGTACTGGCAATGACCCCGTAGATACGCTGGCATGCGTTACTTTTCTTGACTTTCCAACCCCAAATACTTCTGTAGTGCAATATAGCAGTCCGTCGAATGGCAAGTTGGTTCCTTCCACTTCATTGGTGTACTAAATTTCATATTTTGCCTAAGTAGATAGTTTCAGAAATTAGTCAGATATGTATTAAAAAGTGGCAAATTCCCAAATTTTACTACGCACCTTTTTGTTCCGGATTCTGAATGAATCAATTCGATTTGACATGTGGTGCACACAGTATTCGGTGTCCATGATGTTGCAGTGTTTTTTAGGCTGAATGCCAAAATACTTATACAAGGTGGCGCAAAAGTAATCCTCCTATCAGAAAATGCTATAAATTTTGCGATTGGCCCCTAAAGTCAGTTCTGTTTTGACATTTGTGTAGTAAACACATGCGAAATACACGTTAATAAACAATGTTACGCTACACTGCTCCAGAACGCGGAATATTGCTGACTATTTATTTGACCAATAATCGGTCGGTGAAAAACGGTTACTGCGCAAAAGTAATCCTCCTATCAGAAAATGCTATAAATTTTGCGATTGGCCCCTAAAGTCAGTTGTGTTTTGACATTTGTGTAGTAAACACATGCGAAATACACGTTAATAAACAATGTTACGCTACACTGCTCCAGAACGCGGAATATTGCTGACTATTTATTTGACCAATAATCGGTCGGGGCCAAACGGTTACTGTGAATGGTGAGCGCTACAAAGCAATGATCAACGAGTTCTTTTTGCCGCAACTTGATGAATTGGGATTGGAAAACATGTGGTTCCAACAAGACGGTGCAACAGCACACACTGCACGTGCCACAACCGATATGCTGAACATCGGAAGCTTACTTTTGCGCCACCTTGTAGTATGTAACTTTCAAAGAATTTGAAAACACACGTCGCACCCTTTTAACAATATATTTACCGCAGATGAAACACAACATATCTGGACCATTTTTACACTCCAACTCTCGCGCCCTTTTATTCATATTATTTTTTTAAGTACAGGGTGGCTGATGAATTTTGCCACATTAAGAAACTCAAATCATTTTTTTTTCAGTGTATGGAATTCATTTTTCTTTTATTCATGTTAAAGCTCATTAAATTTTATTAAATATAGCTTAATTAGTTTTAAAAATAATGGAATTTAAATGCTCCCCCTGCTCGTCGATGCATGTGCGGCATCTTACCAAAAAGTTGTTCATTACTGCTTGGAGAGTTGAGGCAGGAATAGCCGCAATTGTTTCTCGAATGGATTGCCTTAGTTCATTCAAATTTGTTGGTTTTGCTTTGAAGACTTCCTGTTTGCAATAACCCCACAAGAAAAAGTCAGGTGCAGTAAGGTCAGGCGACCTGGGTGGCCAACGGAATGTGGAGTTTCTGGATATCAGCTTATTGGGAAATTTTCGTCGCAATTCTGTCATAACAGGTTGGGCTATATGAGGAGCTGCACCATCTTGCAGAAACCACACAGAGTTGAAAGAAATTCTCATTCGGCGTAATTCTGGATAGAAAAACTCTCTCAACATGCTCAAGTAACGGTCTCCAGTAACCGTAACGGTGTGACCGTTTTTTTCGAAGAAGTAGGGCCCGACAATGCAGCGTGATGAAACTGCACACCACACTGTGACACGAAGTGGATACAATTCCGTCTCATGGAGTATCTGTGGGTTGGAAGCACTCCATGTTCGACAATTTTGTTTGTTTATGTTGCCGTTTAAATCGAAATGGGCCTCGTCAGACATGAAAAGACAGTTCAACATGTTTCCATCCTCTTCCACCATTTGAAGCATCTTCTGGCAAAATTCCAAGCGAATCGGCAAGTCTGCAGCGTTCAGTTTGTTGGCCATTTGAATTTTATATGGGAATAAGTCCAAATCTTTGTGCATAATTGACTGTAATGACTGTCTGCTTACACCCATTTGAGCAGATAAGCTTCTTGTCGAAACACGTGGATTGTTTTGTATGGCAGCAGCTACAGCAGCGATTGTTTCCTCCGTTCGAACTGAAGGGTTTCGATGGTAAGGTCTTCTGTTGACTGTCCCATGCTCGGCAAAATTGTTTACAAGTCTTATTATGGTCCATCTACTCGGAGGATTGCCGCCAAACGTGCGCCTATACTCTCTTTGAACCGAAACTACGGACTCCAGTACGTGATAGCGGCGGACAATCCAAATTCTTGTTTCAGTGTCCCAGTTATCCATTTTTGTTAAATGTAAAAGTCAATCTGCAAAATAAAAAAAAAAATTAACCAGATTCATTAAATAGAAAAAAAGTTATTTAATTTTTTTTTGGTAGCGGCTTTCATTAGCCACCCTGTAAATGACGGGTTATAAAATGCACAGATCAAGTAAAAATCGAAGCCTACCTGGACAAAAAAATTCCTCAGTTATACAAAGAAAACACTACCTGCTTTAAAAACTTTGCTCTTGCTTCAAATGTACCGGGGTTTGAAATTTTAAAGTTTACCTACTTGAGAAAACGGCATTAACAGCTTTTTGTATCTAATCTTTCTTCTTTAAATGGTCATCTAACCGCCTGGGCGATTTTGACCGTCAACCATAGCTCGCCAGTCGTTTCTTCGTTGCGCCAATTGGAAACACCGCTGGATCGCAAATCGGTATCCACTTGGTCCTTCCATCGGAGTGGTGGTGTCCCTCTTCCTCTGCTTCCACCGGAGGGTCCCGATAAGAATACCTTCTGGGCTGGAGCATCTTCGCTCATTCGCACTACGTGGCCTAGCCAGCGAAGCCGCTATGTTTTAATTCGCTGAACTATGTCGGCGTCTGCGTAAAGTTCATACAGCTCATCATTAAATCTTCTTCGGTACTCGCCGTCGCCAACGCGTAGAGGTCCACAAATCTTTCGAAGAACCTTTCTCTCGAATACTCTCAGAGCCGACTCATCAGATGTTGTTAGTGTCCACGCTTCTGCACCATATAGCAGGACGGGTGCGATGAGTGACTTGTAGAGTGTTATTTTCGTTCGTCGAGAGAGGACTTTACTTTTCAATTGCCTACTCAGTCCGAAGTAGCATTTGTTTGCAAGAGTAATTCTTCGTCGGATTTCTAGGCTAACACTATTGTTGGTGTTAATGCTGGTTCCCAGGTAAACGAAGTCCTTTACTATTTCGCAATTATTGTTGCCAACAGTGGCTTGGTTGCCAAGGCGCGAATGCGCTGAGTCTTTGCATGATGACAGAAGGTACTTCGTTTTGGCCTCGTTCACCACCAATCCCATTTTCTCCGCTTCTTTTTATAATTTGGAGTAAGCAGAAGTTACGGCGCGGTTCTTAAGGCCAATGAGATCAATATCGTCAGCATATGCCAACAGTTGCGCGCTTTTATAAAATATTGTTCCAGCGCGGTTAAGTTCTGCAGCTTGTATTATTTTCTCCAGCATTAAATTAAAGATATCGCACGATAGGGGGTCACCCTGTCTGAAACCTCGTTTAGTTTCGAACGGCTCGGAGAGGTACATTTTGCATAGCCGCATAAGTTTTGCGGGGAAACCAAATTCAGACATAGCGGCATATAGGCAGCTCCTTTTCGTGCTATCGAAAGCGGCTTTAAAATCAACAAAGAGATGATGTGTGTCTAATAACCCTTGATGATGTTGTATCTTATAACCCTTCGAAAATCTACCTACGTACTAACTAATATATGAATACTAATACATATGTACGTGTAGGGTACTCCCGTATTATATGGCAATATTTATTTGAATGCTTATAACTTTTGCATTAGTCCAAAGATTTTATTGGATGAAAGCTTATTTTTTTTTTTGTATTAAAACAGAGCTTACAGAGAAAAAAAATATCTAAAAAAAAAATAAAAAGTTTTCGATATCTTTTCTCGAAAAATACACATTTTTTTTATTTTTACAAAAGGTAAAATCCGAATTGATTGTTCATTATCTGCGAACCTACAGGGCCTAGCGAAAAGTTTTGTATGCATTGTTTATAGCAAATTTTATTAGCTTTTTAATTTTTCAAACCGTTTTGGAATTGCTCAATTTGTTCTCTTTTCTTTTTTTAAATAACGATAAATCGTAAATATCGCAAAAACGGTACCATAGAATCAAAAATAACCTCGATTTTCGAAATCAGGGGTTGGTTTTACATACAAATTTCATATTCTCGTCTTTGGTGGAGAAAAAAAAAGCTCGAATTTGTAGACCAGTGTAATTAACCATTATCATAGGAAATATTTTTTTGGTCGACTTAACCAATATTAAGCACTTTATGTAGTCGCATACATTAAATGATATACTGAAAAAGAATGTGTGCATAAAAAATTCGGAATATAATATATCTGATATATATATAAAACTAGCTGACCCGGCAAACTTCGTTCTGTTGAAAATAGATTTTTTTATTGAATTCAATTCAAAAATTAAGTTTGTTTTCTCGTGAGTATGGTTTCGATATTGTATATCTCCATAACAATTTTCAGGCTCCTACCTATAACCCTTTTAGAGATATTCAGTTTGAAAAATTAAGTTTGTGTGGGAGGTTCAACGCCCCCTTAATATTTTCGTCTTTTCGTGTAGAAACAAATACCCAAAAGTAAGTATTCAATTCGGTTCAGTCGTTTTCAAGTTTTAGCCTGAGGAACAAACCACGATTTATTTTTATATGTATTCATATATACTAGATGACCAACTTGATAATGGTTATTCTTAACCAAAAAAAAGTATTTCTCATTTATATTGGTTATGGCGACCAAAACAAATATTTCTTATGATAATGGTTAGAAATTATAGTATAGTACAGTATTAAACATATTTCTGCGTCACCTTTTGTAACAAATATTTTATTGATTAATCGTGTTGCCGTTTTTCGGAAGCAACATATGAAAACATTTAGCCGCAAGTTGCTTTTAATGCTCCAATTAGTTAACCTATTCAGATCATCTTGTAAAAGTGATAAATCTAATAAGCACCTGATCGTTCTAAAAACTTTTAGATCATTAGCGTAAAGCAGATTTTGTAAGCTCTGAAAGAAGGCTTATATATCGTTAATAAAAAGACCAAAATTTTCTAGGGATACTTGCCTGGAAAACTCCGGATGTTGCACAGTATTTCGACTATAAGGAGGAAGTTGGAAAAAACTCATGGCAACAGATGACTGAGAAACTAGAGCAAATACTTTTAGTTCGATACGAAGAGTTGTGTATCATTTGTAAGTAAATGTGTGTAAAAACCGTAACTTGAACTTATCTGTGCGTTTGGCGGTAAAATTTTGTAAATAAATTTTGGGATTTTTCAACTAAATAAACTCAGATAGTCATGGATCATTCACGAGGGTATTTATCATTTACGTTCCATTTTTTTGGAATTCTTAAAAAAGATGCGTGGCGTTATACAGCTATTTCACATATTTTTGCAAGTTTAACGAGCTCAAGACCAGTAGATAATAACTGTTATTTTTCATATTGAAGTGAAAAATTTGCAAGCAAAAAACAAATACATTTTTTTTTGACATTCTGCCTATACGTAAATAATGTATGTTGGACTTTTCCCTACAAACCGAACAAACACAGTATCAAACGTTAGAGAAATATTGTAGTTTTACATTAGAATTCTAATGTAGTTCTGTAATCGAAAATCAGGTTAAAAAACTAGGCTAGAATTCGATTAGAGAGCGATTACAAAACGACTACAAAAAAAGTTCACATTAGAAACCAATTCAAATTTCACTTTAGATTTCGATTAGATAACTAATCTTTTTCTCGATATCGAGAACCAAGTCCCCTTTTTGTAGAGAATGCTATAATTATCGACAGTTTCTCAAACAGTTCTCTAACCTTCTACCTTAGGGAAATACATCGAAATTTGAGTCGTTTTCTAATCGTCCTCTAACCTAAATGTTTGCTGGGAACGAGATACCGGCAAGCAATGTAGCTAAATACTTTATTTATTTATTTATTACAGTCTTTGGACTTAGGTTACATCTTTGAGATCGAAAATTATTACATTTATAGTACATCTAAATATTATCTAATAGGTAGAGCCTTACAATAAATAAATACTAATTTTTAAAATTTTAAAATATTATTAAAGTCTTTGATATCACTTGGTAGATTATTGTATTCTCTTATTCCCTCATAAAAAACGATTTTTTTCTCAAACTCAGGTCTTACAAAAGGCAAATGAAAGTTGTTTATATTTCGAGTTTGATAACTATGAATGTCATTATTACATCTCACACGATCTTTGATGTAATTGGCAGATTACCTAATTTCATGTTGTGCATGAATTTCAATGTGTGGTATTTAACAATTTGCTTCACACTGAGCCAGTTCAAGCCGTCAAGTAGTTCCTGGATTGGCGTACCGAAGCGTTGTATGAATCGCATTACTTTGTTTTGTTTTATCTGTAGCTTAGATATTTTTGAGGAGGCCAAAGTGAATAGAATCGTGGGACAATATATTAAATGAGGTTCTATAATGGACCTATAAATCATTGTTTTGTAGTACTTGCTAACATATTTACATGATCGAAACATAAAACCTATCTTTTTAGATAGTTTTGCCTCTATGTGCTCATCAAACTTTAGTTTGTCGTCCATTATTACTCCATTCTTTGTATCGGGATATTTGCGATTTTTAGGGCTACATTATCAACTTCGGTAGATTGTTTTCTCAGTACCATCCATTTTGTCTTATCCGTATTAATTTTTAGCTTATTTTGAAATAGCCATTTAAATATAGAATTTAAATCTTCTTGTATTTTGTATAATGTCTCAGATATAGACGGAGTGCTTATAGTTAGCAGAGCATCATCCGCAAATAGTCTTATTTTGCAATGTTTGAGACAATCTTTAATATGGTTTATATAAATGGCAAGCCTAACTCAATGTATATTTCCGCCGATACTGTATTGCTTATGACTGTCCTCTGGTTTCTTCCAGGGAGGTAGCTTCTAAACCAATTAAGAGCCACATTACGTACGCCGATGTTGTGCAGTTCCCTCAGCATGATGTGCCTATCAATAGTATCAAATGCTCTTTTAAGGTCAAGAAACACTGACACTGTTGTTAGAACACTGGACATGCTTTCTTTCCACTCTGCTATCACCAAGTTGATTGCAGTTTCACAGGAATGTTTCGATCTGAATCCTGACTGTTCACTTATAATAATTACGTATTTATTCAGATAGTCCAGGACAAGTTGTTCTTTTACAATGGTCTCTATAAGTTTCTCATCGCTAGGCAACATGTTGATAGGTCGTATCTCTTCAGGCTTTACTGTACCTTTAAATTTTTCAACAGGCACAATTGTTGAGGTCTTCCAGCAATCTGGGTAAAACACCACTGTTAAAGCTTTCATTGGCTATGCACGTGTATGTATAGGCCAAGTATTCAATGCTGTCTTTAAATACACCCTCTGTCAACAGTTTTTTCCCACCATACTTATTCTTTAAGCTCGCCGCTGTTCGCATGAAATGTTCAACATTTATGTGTTTAAACACAAATGGACGTCTATTCATATCGTCTTGCGTTTGAACTGGTAAAATGTTCTCAATACTCATACTAATCGATTTGATACTTTCAACGAAATAGTGATTATATTGATTAGACATACTGTAGTCATCTTCAATAAAAACGTTATTTATAAAAATCCGTTTACTTGACATATTTACTGTTTCTTTAAAACATTTCCACATAATTCTTTGATTGTTACAGCTGCTTGTAATTCTATATTCCATACATTTTTTCTTTTTTATCTTTATCATTTTCTTGTAGTAGAGTTTAACATTATGGAAATTTTCCCATACATTTGTTCTATCCGCTATTTTAAAATGCTCAAATTTCAATTTATTTAGTTCAGTTAGCTCGCGATCATACCACTTTTTAATTAATTTGACTTGAACTCGTTTTTCATAGGTTAACATTTCCATAATTTGACATAAAGTATGGTGTATTAGCTCGTTAGTTCTGCAATATTGTAACTCCTAAGGCTATTTATTAAGTTGTCCTGTGTGTAGTTATCCCAGCACAAGCGATTCTCATACACTCGCTGTTTATAGTTTTTTGATGTTGGCACTATGAAACAGATCGTTTCGTGGTCAGAAATCTTATGATCTTCTAAATGTTGTATTTTTATATTATCACTATTCCTGAAGAGTAGGTCTATTTTGGTTTGAGATGATTCTGTTAATTCTGGTGTAAAAATTAACTAATTGCTGCATAGATGCTGATGCGAATGTATTAGTTAGCTGGTTCGAGTATATGATTTATGTTAGTCACCAATAAATATATTATTCTCATTTTCACAGAAGTATTCTTCTAGTATTTCCCCAGTACTTTTTATGAAATCAGCGTGGCTCGCGTTTGGCGAGTGGTATACTACGCCGATTTGCCATTTAACCTGACTTTTTACTGATTTTATCACAACACACAATAGGTTATTATTTATACTGTTGTTATACATTATTTTATAATCAATCAACTTATGTATGTATATGTCGGTTATGAGTCACACCTGATATGATTATATCCAACAGTATTTAACTCTGATTCGCTTACACTATTCGTGGTATAATTTTCGGCACAAAAAATGATATTGGGGGTTTCTTCTTCAATCATTAATTAAACTTCTTCTTTATTGGCTGTGATACTGTTTGTATTAGGGTAGATACACTTAATTTTGTTTTTATGTTTTTTTGTTTCTCTTTGCAACGTTTACAAACGGCTACTGCTACATTTTTTAGTTGCTAATACCCAAGCTTTTGCTTCTTCATCTGCAATTTGTTCACGTAACATGGACACTCTTTGTCAAATGTATCGTGATTTATGTCTAATGGCAAGTTAAACTTTTCTTTTGACTTTATACAATTTAAGCATTTTTTAATTGGATTTTCGTCACATGTTTTTGAATTGTGGTTTCCATGGCACTTATGGCAAGCTTCTTCATTTTTGCAGTCTTTCGACTTGTCATTAAATCCTTTACATTTGTAAAACCTGAGAATTTTTATAGCATCGAACACTTTACATCTTTCCCGACCGATATTTATACGCTCTGCAGCTAGAATCTTTGTAACTTCATCCATATCAGTTTCAATAATAACATCGTAAAGCACTTTATTTTCTCGTTTTCTTTCTATATTCTTAACGATTTTTAACGAACTCTTGCTAATGCTCACATTTTGCTTTTTGATCGTATCAATTAAAACATCGTTTTCATATTTAAAATGCATGCCCTTAATAATGATACTTGAGTGAATCGAATCTGGTACTTTAATTGAATAGTCCTTTCCAATATTATTTTCTATCGATATTTTAATTTTATCGCGTTCATCGGTACTTTCACTATGGATAACCATAACACCATTACTTTTTGTTGCAATATTTGATATCTTAAGATTTTTGGGATCTACTTTGCTATTCATTGTTTTGCTTTGGGTTTCACAATTATTGCTACATCCTTTTTTAGCTTCGGAATTTCACTTTGATTGCTAATTTCTTTCATATCATCAGCATATGACAATTATTTAATTATTTCATTATGCACTTTTTCGTTATTTATACCGATCGATTCAGTTTATTTTTCACCTCTTCCACCATTTCATATAATCTTTTAATGTCACCAATTTTCTTCTCAAAGAGCTTTTGAGTTTATTCCATTCTCACTACACGTTGAGAATAACGACTCTCTACAGCTTCCAACAAAGCTTTTATCTCATTTTGACTTTGCTTCAAAACTTCTTCACTCATTTTTACCTTTTCGTTTTTCCAAAAAAATTTACAAACAGAAATTAATTTATAAAAACACCTGTTGTATTTCCAATATTTGAGAAATTTTCAAACAAAAAATTTGCATGTATTGTTAGTTTTGGAAAGTTTAGTTAGTTAGTTGGTAGGGTTTGTTTAAATTTTTATACAATACACTGTTAACCAATACCCTATCAAGACGAACACTAAAATTTTAGACAGTTAGAATAGTAGATAAACTAGGCAATATTGTAACAGGTTTAACTCCAGGTTTCACCAACGTGACTAAGACTAAAACTAAGTCGTGACTTAAGTTAGCACAGATTCGAGACTAACTTACTTTTGGGTTTCACCAACTGAGCGACTTAAATAATTTTGAACACAACAACCCGAACAGCTGTTTTATGCATACTAGTATTTTTTTATACCAGATACCTCTGCGCATCCCAATACCCCAGTGCGAAATGTGCATGTATGGCCATACACGAAGGAATGTATTGATCTTGCACCCATTTCTCTTTAGTTGGAAGGTACTAAATTTAGCGCTTAATTAAAAACGATAGCTTCGTAATGGTTGCATGCTAGAAAACAAGCGTTCACATGCATCTACGAGTACGCCGTCAAAGGTATGCTTGGCGAATTTTCCGGCTGGGACATTGTACAAAACAAATTAGGAGCATTGCTGACATTTAGGTTTTGAACGACAGCAACACTGACTAACCATATTCTGCATAGAAGCTGATACATGTGCCTTACCAGCTCCTCGCCTCTGTGTTTGAATAGGTCAGTAGGCAAACCATCAGCGCCAGCTGCTTTATTGTTTTTCAATCGGGATATTGCTGTTCGCACCTCATTATAGTCGGGTTGTGGAACGTCAATTCCAACATCTTCGATTCTGGGCTCGGGTTCGGCATCTTCTCTGGTTTCTTGCTCAGTTTCTCCATTTAAAAGGGCAGAGAAGTGATCCCTCCATATTCTGAGTGCTCTCTGAACATCGGCCACCAGGTCGCCGTTCTCATTCTTACAGGAGTTTGCCCCGGGTTTAAAAGCTTCTGTCATTCGCCGAATTTTTTGATAGAATTTTCGGGCATTATTCCCGTTGGTCAGCATCTCAAGCTCCTTTATTTCACGCTTTTCTGCCTCCCTTTTTTCGCCCGGAAAAGCCGCCTCGCTTCCCTCTTCGACTCGCGGTAGTGTTCACACACACTCCTCGTTGCATTCGATCTTAGCGTTGCCTTGTAGGCTTCGTCCTTTCTTTTCGTTGCAGCGCGGTATTCTTCATCATCATACCAGTTGTTTCTTCGCGTTCGCCGGAATCCAATTACTTCTTCGGCTGCGGTACGGAGTGCTCGTCAGATATGATCCCACTGCTCATGCATTCCACTAGGTTGAATTGTGCTCTCGGAGAGCAGGTGTGAGAGGCGAACTGCGAAATAATTGGCGGTCTGTTGCAATTGCAGCTTTTCGACGTCTAGCTTTTCCTGCGTTTTCTGTTGCACCTGCTTTGTCGTACAGAGGCGGGTACGAATAATGGCTGCTACTGGGTAGTGATCAGAGTCGATGTTAGGTCCTCGTATTGTGCGAACATATAAAACGCTGGAAGCATGCCGTCCGTCTATCACCACATGGTCGATCTGGTTGCGTGTTTTTCGATCGGGGGACAGCCATGTAGCCTGATGGATCTTCTTGTGCATAAATCTAGCGCTGGATATGACCATGTTTCGGGCACCGGCGAAGTCGATTAGCCTGAATCCATTTGGCGAAGTCTGATCGTGGAGATTGATCTTCCCGACAGTGGGGCCGAATACACCCTCCTTACTCACCTTGGCGTTTAAGTCGCCAAGAACGACTTTGATATCATGACGGTGGCAGCGCTCGTATGCTTCTCCACATCGTCCTTCTCTTCCGTCGGTGCATGAGCCCAGATAAACGATATGGTGAAAAATCGTACTTTTATGCGGATTGCGGGGAGACGCTCGTTCACGGGTGTGAACGACAGTACTCGGTGATGGAGTCTCTCCCCCACCACAAATCCCACGCCGAATCTGCGCTTGTCTTCATGCCCACTCCAGTATATGTTGCAAGGTGGTTTGATCGTGTTTCCTCGCCCCGTCCATCGCATCTCTTGTATGGCGGTGATGTCAGCTTTTGCTTTCCTCAGGACCTCAACCAGCCGGGCAGCGGCACCTTCCCATTAAGGGACCGGACATTCCAGGTACATGCCCTTATCTCGTAGTTCTTATTTCGTTTGCAGGTGTTGTCATCTAAAAAAGGGGTTCTCATATCCGAGGCTTTGTTGTTGAATTTCATTGGAACGTTGTTTTGTAGTGGGTCCCAAACCCAACGCACAACCCACTTCCCAAAGCCCGGAAGAAGTGAGCTGTTTGAACCGCATGCAAAAGAATCGCTCTGACCATTCCCAGGTGAATGGCGATCAGAAACTTTCCCCAGTTGCGTGGACTCTGCACACGGCCCCATCCTCCAACCATCTGTATTTTTTAAAAAAACAAGGGTAATAAACTAAATGAACCCGTACTAAATTAGCATTAACCCTTATGTCAACGACAACATACCTGGGTATGTTTTGCGTTTTCAAAACGCTGTAGCTCTGAACTGGGTAATCGGATCGACTTGAAATTTCGTGATATTCTAGCGAAAACTGTTTTACGCAATAGTCCCAATTTTATTTAGGATTGGATCATCCGTTTGGTAGATAAAGCCCATTTACAAAGTTGCACCCTTACATCAACAGCATACATACCTGGGTATCATGGCTTCGATGGCGTTGCGCGTTGAAAAAACTCTGGATATTCTGCTGTTATTCGCCCTTCTCTCTATTTCTGGCTTGCATAGTTGCTCACTTAGCTGATGGAGAAACATCCTACGGCGGCTTGTATATGACTTCAGGTGAGTGTTGTTGTCAACGTATATTATGTATGCAGCAAACGCAGCAACGTCCACAATATTATAAAAGAAAGACAAAGGCCATCTATTTGTGCGCCGCTTGGTACTATATTCGGACAAGCACATGTCCATGCTATCAACTCCACCTTTGGTTTTGTTGTAGTCCAATATAAGCAATGGCTTCTTCTTAGGACCGGACGTTTCTGTTGTATAATGAGAAGTGGACAATAATACAACTGCCTTGTTTTTCTTGGGCACGTACGAGCACATCGTAACGTGATTGTAGAACCCAAACATTCACGATTCAGCTTCACGTCCCTTGGGGTTGGCAAATGCTGCTGGCACGAATGTACGCCTTTTGTTGCAAGTACCCAATATAGATAAATTATTGTCTATCATCAAAGATTTTACCAAGTTGTAGCTAGTGAAAACGCTGTCACATACAATATTTCTTCCACTTCCATCAAAAAGGTTGATACATAAATCTTTGACTATTCTTTCACCCACGTTTCTTTCACGTTCACCAGACGGTGCCATTCCTGTATAGATTTGTTACCCGGGTGTGTTGCTGTTGACGTGCGTAAAAAAGTTCTGCTGTTGACATAAAGGTTAAATATAGAGATAGTTAGGACGTTTTCGTGTTTTGATTGTGGTAAAATTTTTTTGATGGTTGGATTGTCTTAGATTTAAGCTAGCCCGACCCTCGATATTTTTTAAAAAGCAAGTGCAATAAACTAAATGAACCCGTACTAAATTAGCATTATATATAGAGATATTTAGTACGTTTTCCGTTTTTGATTGTGGTAAATTTTTTTTTGGATGGTTGGCCTGGCGTAAGGGGGTTCGTAAGGGGTCCGATATTTTTTAAAAAGACAAGTGTATTAAACTAGCACTAAATATTGGGCAATTTAGTACGATTTCGGTTTTTGATTGGGCTAGCTTAAGGGAGCTCATTTAATTAACTGGTTAGTATGCCCACCTGCTGGGCATGGCGAGCTCAGTGTCAAGAGTTTGAAAAGGGAACTTATCCCGTCCGCTGCGGCAGTGTCTCAAGAAGCGGTAAGACTATTGTTGCTCCCCAAGGTAATCCGTGGTTGGGCAAAACATCCTGGACTAGAAGCCGGCACCTCTTAGCTCGCATTCTACTTAGACCAATGGATAGGATCAAATTCGAAGGACCTACGCTTCTACACGTTAGTATTGGTTATAAATTGCATATTCTTTTATAAGCTGTACTGCAGAGCAAAATGTTTAGCAGGTAATGCATCTTTTCTCGCACTCGTATTGTGCCTTGTAATGCATCTTTTCATTTATAAAGGGTAATACAAGAATTAATGTATACTTTGTCGCTTCAGTTTGTTGCAAACCTCATGTATCTTTTTTTTTATTAATATTTATTCTATGATAATCTAGGACAATTAAAATTTCCTTACAGACTATTTACAAATAATATCTTGAAAATTACATTTACCACTACTAAACTAGTTCATTTAACAGCTGTTTAAACTTTATTTTATTTAATGAAAAATCAATATAATCGGAGCTAGGTAACAAGTTAAATTCCATCTTAGCCCTAGCAATTAGAGAATTGGCTGCATACGTCGTTCTAACCCTATCCAAAGAGAAGAAATCGGAGCTTCGAAGTATCCGAGATTGAACATTAAAACGTATACGATTTTCATTTATAGTGGCGGATATGCGAGGTGTGTTCAAAAAGTATCGCGAATTTTGTGTTTTTTCAAAAATTATTTATTTATTCATGAATATCTATTTTGTCCCCTTCAAAGTAATCCCCATGAGATATTATACACTTGTGCCAACGGTTTTTCCTATCTTCGAAGCACTTCAAAAAATCATTTTTTTGTATCTTGTTCAGCTCCTCCTTCGATGCCGTCTTTATCTCGTCAAGAGAAGCGTAACGTCGTCCTTTCATGGGCCTCTTCAGTTTAGGGAACAAGAAAAAGTCACAGGGGGCCAGATCTGGGGAATACGGTGGCTGCGGCATCATTAGTGTGTTGTTTTTGGCCAAAAAGTCGCGCACAAGCAACGATGCGTGAGCAGGGGCGTTATCGTGGTGCAAAAGCCAATTTTTGTTCTTCTTTGCACATCTTCTCGGCCTTCTGAGAACATTTTGTACCACCGATAAACGTTGCTTCGGTCCAAGGTAGCTTCTCCGTATGCCACAGTCAACATTCGGAATGCATCCGCGCACTTAATTTCGTTTTTCACACAAAATTTGATACAGGTTCTTTGATCCATTTTTTTGAATAGGTAAAAATCGAAGACGATCCAAAACACGTGCAAGCAAAGCAGCTGTCAACAATTAACTGAACATTCAAAATGGCCGAGCTTGTCGGCATGAGTGAGAGACATGAGTACCAACATAACGCCACAAAAAATTCGAAATTCGAATATACGTAACCAGCAAAAATTCAAAATTCGCGATACGTTTTGAACACACCTCGTATGTACATTACTTTATGCATTGCCAAGCATTATCGTTTCCCATTGGACAACCGCCCATGTTCCCATGTTCAAACCGCGTTTCACCACCTTCAGGGAGACCCCCCGGTGTATAAAGGAAAAGGAAGAATTACAAAAAAAAAAAAAAACAAATTAGGGCTTGTACAGCCCATAACAAATAGTGTAGATACCGCGAGGAGGGACCCTCCCGTTTATAATAAATTCCTAATTCTGCGACTCCTTCCGGTAATCTCCAGGATATGAAAGCTCCTCTCCCAAGTGGAGGTCAATTATAATAAAACATATCAAAGGTGATAAGTGAAAAATCAATTTACTACGTCCAATCCTAAGGTGCGCAAGTGAAAACCCTAAAAAAAGTTAAATTGATCCTTCCTACCGCTCTGCGACCACAAAGCAGAATGTCCTCGAACTATTACATTGGCTGGGTGGGTCAGTGTATCTAGTTATGGACCCTAAGCAAGGGGCGAAAGTCCAAATTATACCAATTCCGGGTTTTCACACCCGCCTTTCTCTAAAATTAAACAGGGTGGCTTATTTTTGAGTACGGATTCGAGTTCCGCGTGAAAAATCGTTAAGGAAACATATAGTAGTGTGATTAATGTCTGAAATACGAATAAATTATTTGATTTAGTTATAGTTTTCGAAATTTTGTTAAAAATGGCCATTCTTAGACATAAACGTCAGTTATAGAAACATATACCAACAAAACAAAAAAAACTCTTTTTGAAAACTTTGTATGGTAAAATGCATTATTTCACGGAGCATCAGAAGGGTTAAACAGAATTTTTTCGCGAGCACAGGCAAGTGCAAATTTAGTTGAAACGGGTTTTGGTACTCTGGGGGTCACTGACCATGCCTCATTCACACTTTTTGTCGTGATTTTTGTTAAACCAATTTAGACCAGGAGCACGATGTGTACAGGTATCGAAAAAAAATCTTTTACTTTTTCAATAAAAAATTTGTTAATTTTTAGAACTTATTTTGGCTAGATTTTATCCATACATGGCATAAACAATATTTATTCTATAAAATTCCAAAACATGAGACCTATTTTAAACCAATTGAATTTTGTAGCTGAGTAATAAACTTAAAGGAGTTCAAGATCATCCGAGCTGACGCAGAATCCAAAGTTAGGGCCTGTATTCTGGTTAGGTCTGAGCTTGTCACTTTTCTTCTACCTAAATAAAGCAATGGCGACGTCACAGCCGCCAACCTTTTATATGGCAATTTCCACCTGACGATTGCCTCGGTCTACTTGCCCTATGATGCAGACAAGCCTCCACCGCAAGACAAGGTGAAATATGACATATGCTGATGACCTGGCTGTTGTATACAGACGCAAATTCCCACACAATTTGCGCAAGTTAATGCCGGTAGTACTGCGAGAGATTTCCCTATGGTCCTCTCTGCGGACTTAGCGTCAATTCTAAAAATTGGCTTATACACTAAGCGGTACAAAATAGCACCGGTAAACCTACCAGTAGCCCGATTCTGTAACTTCTAACCACTCGCCGAGCGTTAAGCTCATCGCCAAATTTTTGCGTTTGTTCTTAACGAAAATGCGATTCTGTAACCCTCCTTTAACGCCGCTAAACAGCTGACTCTTGATAGTGATAAAATATGGTAATACTGGTGTTCAGACGTATTTATCACTAAATTACATGCAAAAAACTCAAAACTAATTTTTTTGAATTTTTCTTTACAAGTGTTTTGTAAATATATTAACGCGATTGTTAACAACTCGAAAAGAATTCGCGACAGCTAACGCCGATAGCGAATAGGGAAAAACGAAGTTAACGCTAACACCTAGCGTTAAAATAGTTACAGCGTCTCAACTTGGCAGATAAGGCCAAACTCCTAGATTTGGTTCTGGACAAAAGGCTGAATTGGAAGAAAAACGTCATTCAGCGTCAAAAGAAAGTGAAAATGCAAGAAAATGGGGCTTTAGTTCCAAAATATGCAAATAGATTTATACTGTGATTATAAGACCCATATTGCTATATGGGGTCATCTGCTTTAGGCAAGGCGTCAAACCTGAACTTGTTAAGTAAAGTTCACAGGTCTAGCATGAGTAGCATATAGCTCTAAGAACTACGCCTATCGGAGACCTTCAGGTCATTCTTGACCTTCTGCCACTAGATATAGAAGGGTACCGAGCAGCGGCGACGACGGAATCGTCCAGCTGGAACACACGATTCCAGCATACCACCATACAAACCGATGGCTCTAAATTTAATGGGAGGGTTGGGGGAGGGGTGTTTTCAAAGGACCGCGACTTAGAACTCTCTTTCAGACTGATCATTGCAGTGTCTTCCAGGCTGAGGTTTTAGCGATCATGGAAGCCGCGGTTTGGATAGGAAAAGACACCATCGGAAATCCAGAGAAATCTTTATTTTTAGTGACAGCCAATCCGCCATTAAATCCCATGGGTCATTCGTTCAATTCTAAATTAACACTAAAATGCCGCCGGTCTCTCCAAGAGATGGCCAAGCAAAATTGTGTGAACCTCATGTGACAGGCTAGGTGTGCCCTGTCGTCGTTTCTGCAGGAGTTGCAAAGATGACGAAGAGGAAGAAACTGTAGAGACCACCTTATTTACGACGTGGACAGCGCAGGCGAACATGGAATTAGACGTCTACGTCGACGGCATTAAGCTTCCGACTGTCACACACCCCAAAATCTTAGGGGTCACGTTTGATAACATGTTCAAATACGGTGCTCATGTAGCCGCGATTGCCACCAAAGTACAAAGCCGTAACAAAATCCTCAAGTCACTAGCTGGCAGTACTTGGGGTAAAGACAAAGAAACGTTACTGGCAACGTACAAGGCAATCGGCCAGCCGGTTCTGAGCTACGCGACGCCAATATGGTAGCCGGGGTTAGCTGACACACATTGGAGGAGGTTGCAGGCCTGCCAAAACACCGCACTCAGAACTGCCACGGGGTGCCTCCTTATGTCTCCTGAACACCATCTTCATAATGAGGCAAAAATGCTCGATGTCAAAGAGCATTGCGAGATGTTGACCAGACAATTCCTGTTCAACTGCTATACACCGCAGCACCCGAACAGGAACCTGCTCAACGAAAATCCGCCTCCCAGGAGAATAAGGAGTCACCTCCGTAAGCACTATGACGAGATCCGGCACCACATCTTCTCGCCGTTTGATCCAAAGGTGCACCGACGGGCCCTCAACCTCATCCACACGGAGTCGGTAAACTCCTTTGTCAGGTCACGCCCAGTGAATGCAGTCCTACAGGCACAAGCTTCACCTGTTGCCGACGAGGAACGCGAACTGCCCCGGGAGACAAGAGTCACGCTGGCCCAACTTCGTTCTGGATACTGTAACAGACTAAACTCTTACCTATCCAGACTGAACCCTGACATGCCAAATGTCTGCCCGGCATGCGGCGTGTCTCCCCACGATACTAACCATCTGTTCATCTGCTCAACTGAGCCCACTCTTCTAACACCAATCTAACTCTGGTCCACCCCTGTTGAAGCCGCGAGGTTTCTTGGACTTCCGTTAGAAGAGCCTGATGACAATGTTGGATGGGGGGTGACATCCTAGGCAGGTTAAGTAGTCGCTACAACAACAACAACAGGAAGAAACTGTGGAACACCTCTACTGCAACTGCCCAGCGCTAAGCGCCAGATGGCGCTGCCTGGGAGCTCACTCCCTGGAGAAACTCCGCCAAATTGTGGAGAATGAAATCAAGGACGTGCTGCCCTTCATCAGATCTTTAAAATGGCCTTTTGATACTGGCCTATGTGTGCCCCTGCGGCAGACACTTCAACCTAATTTACCTGTCCTAATAAAATTAAAAATTTTCTTCTTCTACTATATTCGGACAAGCACATGTCCATGCTATCAACTCCACCTTTGGTTTTGTTGTAGTCCAATATAAGCAATGGCTTCTTCTTAGGACCGGACGTTTCTGTTGTATAATGAGAAGTGGACAATAATACAACTGCCTTGTTTTTCTTGGGCACGTACGAGCACATCGTAACGTGATTGTAGAACCCAAACATTCACGATTCAGCTTCACGTCCCTTGGGGTTGGCAAATGCTGCTGGCACGAATGTACGCCTTTTGTTGCAAGTACCCAATATAGATAAATTATTGTCTATCATCAAAGATTTTACCAAGTTGTAGCTAGTGAAAACGCTGTCACATACAATATTTCTTCCACTTCCATCAAAAAGGTTGATACATAAATCTTTGACTATTCTTTCACCCACGTTTCTTTCACGTTCACCAGACGGTGCCATTCCTGTATAGATTTGTTACCCGGGTGTGTTGCTGTTGACGTGCGTAAAAAAGTTCTGCTGTTGACATAAAGGTTAAATATAGAGATAGTTAGGACGTTTTCGTGTTTTGATTGTGGTAAAATTTTTTTGATGGTTGGATTGTCTTAGATTTAAGCTAGCCCGACCCTCGATATTTTTTAAAAAGCAAGTGCAATAAACTAAATGAACCCGTACTAAATTAGCATTATATATAGAGATATTTAGTACGTTTTCCGTTTTTGATTGTGGTAAATTTTTTTTTGGATGGTTGGCCTGGCGTAAGGGGGTTCGTAAGGGGTCCGATATTTTTTAAAAAGACAAGTGTATTAAACTAGCACTAAATATTGGGCAATTTAGTACGATTTCGGTTTTTGATTGGGCTAGCTTAAGGGAGCTCATTTAATTAACTGGTTAGTATGCCCACCTGCTGGGCATGGCGAGCTCAGTGTCAAGAGTTTGAAAAGGGAACTTATCCCGTCCGCTGCGGCAGTGTCTCAAGAAGCGGTAAGACTATTGTTGCTCCCCAAGGTAATCCGTGGTTGGGCAAAACATCCTGGACTAGAAGCCGGCACCTCTTAGCTCGCATTCTACTTAGACCAATGGATAGGATCAAATTCGAAGGACCTACGCTTCTACACGTTAGTATTGGTTATAAATTGCATATTCTTTTATAAGCTGTACTGCAGAGCAAAATGTTTAGCAGGTAATGCATCTTTTCTCGCACTCGGATTGTGCCTTGTAATGCATCTTTTCATTTATAAAGGGTAATACAAGAATTAATGTATACTTTGTCGCTTCAGTTTGTTGCAAACCTCATGTATCTTTTTTTTTATTAATATTTATTCTATGATAATCTAGGACAATTAAAATTTCCTTACAGACTATTTACAAATAATATCTTGAAAATTACATTTACCACTACTAAACTAGTTCATTTAACAGCTGTTTAAACTTTATTTTATTTAATGAAAAATCAATATAATCGGAGCTAGGTAACAAGTTAAATTCCATCTTAGCCCTAGCAATTAGAGAATTGGCTGCATACGTCGTTCTAACCCTATCCAAAGAGAAGAAATCGGAGCTTCGAAGTATCCGAGATTGAACATTAAAACGTATACGATTTTCATTTATAGTGGCGGATATGCGAGGTGTGTTCAAAAAGTATCGCGAATTTTGTGTTTTTTCAAAAATTATTTATTTATTCATGAATATCTATTTTGTCCCCTTCAAAGTAATCCCCATGAGATATTATACACTTGTGCCAACGGTTTTTCCTATCTTCGAAGCACTTCAAAAAATCATTTTTTTGTATCTTGTTCAGCTCCTCCTTCGATGCCGTCTTTATCTCGTCAAGAGAAGCGTAACGTCGTCCTTTCATGGGCCTCTTCAGTTTAGGGAACAAGAAAAAGTCACAGGGGGCCAGATCTGGGGAATACGGTGGCTGCGGCATCATTAGTGTGTTGTTTTTGGCCAAAAAGTCGCGCACAAGCAACGATGCGTGAGCAGGGGCGTTATCGTGGTGCAAAAGCCAATTTTTGTTCTTCTTTGCACATCTTCTCGGCCTTCTGAGAACATTTTGTACCACCGATAAACGTTGCTTCGGTCCAAGGTAGCTTCTCCGTATGCCACAGTCAACATTCGGAATGCATCCGCGCACTTAATTTCGTTTTTCACACAAAATTTGATACAGGTTCTTTGATCCATTTTTTTGAATAGGTAAAAATCGAAGACGATCCAAAACACGTGCAAGCAAAGCAGCTGTCAACAATTAACTGAACATTCAAAATGGCCGAGCTTGTCGGCATGAGTGAGAGACATGAGTACCAACATAACGCCACAAAAAATTCGAAATTCGAATATACGTAACCAGCAAAAATTCAAAATTCGCGATACGTTTTGAACACACCTCGTATGTACATTACTTTATGCATTGCCAAGCATTATCGTTTCCCATTGGACAACCGCCCATGTTCCCATGTTCAAACCGCGTTTCACCACCTTCAGGGAGACCCCCCGGTGTATAAAGGAAAAGGAAGAATTACAAAAAAAAAAAAAAACAAATTAGGGCTTGTACAGCCCATAACAAATAGTGTAGATACCGCGAGGAGGGACCCTCCCGTTTATAATAAATTCCTAATTCTGCGACTCCTTCCGGTAATCTCCAGGATATGAAAGCTCCTCTCCCAAGTGGAGGTCAATTATAATAAAACATATCAAAGGTGATAAGTGAAAAATCAATTTACTACGTCCAATCCTAAGGTGCGCAAGTGAAAACCCTAAAAAAAGTTAAATTGATCCTTCCTACCGCTCTGCGACCACAAAGCAGAATGTCCTCGAACTATTACATTGGCTGGGTGGGTCAGTGTATCTAGTTATGGACCCTAAGCAAGGGGCGAAAGTCCAAATTATACCAATTCCGGGTTTTCACACCCGCCTTTCTCTAAAATTAAACAGGGTGGCTTATTTTTGAGTACGGATTCGAGTTCCGCGTGAAAAATCGTTAAGGAAACATATAGTAGTGTGATTAATGTCTGAAATACGAATAAATTATTTGATTTAGTTATAGTTTTCGAAATTTTGTTAAAAATGGCCATTCTTAGACATAAACGTCAGTTATAGAAACATATACCAACAAAACAAAAAAAACTCTTTTTGAAAACTTTGTATGGTAAAATGCATTATTTCACGGAGCATCAGAAGGGTTAAACAGAATTTTTTCGCGAGCACAGGCAAGTGCAAATTTAGTTGAAACGGGTTTTGGTACTCTGGGGGTCACTGACCATGCCTCATTCACACTTTTTGTCGTGATTTTTGTTAAACCAATTTAGACCAGGAGCACGATGTGTACAGGTATCGAAAAAAAATCTTTTACTTTTTCAATAAAAAATTTGTTAATTTTTAGAACTTATTTTGGCTAGATTTTATCCATACATGGCATAAACAATATTTATTCTATAAAATTCCAAAACATGAGACCTATTTTAAACCAATTGAATTTTGTAGCTGAGTAATAAACTTAAAGGAGTTCAAGATCATCCGAGCTGACGCAGAATCCAAAGTTAGGGCCTGTATTCTGGTTAGGTCTGAGCTTGTCACTTTTCTTCTACCTAAATAAAGCAATGGCGACGTCACAGCCGCCAACCTTTTATATGGCAATTTCCACCTGACGATTGCCTCGGTCTACTTGCCCTATGATGCAGACAAGCCTCCACCGCAAGACAAGGTGAAATATGACATATGCTGATGACCTGGCTGTTGTATACAGACGCAAATTCCCACACAATTTGCGCAAGTTAATGCCGGTAGTACTGCGAGAGATTTCCCTATGGTCCTCTCTGCGGACTTAGCGTCAATTCTAAAAATTGGCTTATACACTAAGCGGTACAAAATAGCACCGGTAAACCTACCAGTAGCCCGATTCTGTAACTTCTAACCACTCGCCGAGCGTTAAGCTCATCGCCAAATTTTTGCGTTTGTTCTTAACGAAAATGCGATTCTGTAACCCTCCTTTAACGCCGCTAAACAGCTGACTCTTGATAGTGATAAAATATGGTAATACTGGTGTTCAGACGTATTTATCACTAAATTACATGCAAAAAACTCAAAACTAATTTTTTTGAATTTTTCTTTACAAGTGTTTTGTAAATATATTAACGCGATTGTTAACAACTCGAAAAGAATTCGCGACAGCTAACGCCGATAGCGAATAGGGAAAAACGAAGTTAACGCTAACACCTAGCGTTAAAATAGTTACAGCGTCTCAACTTGGCAGATAAGGCCAAACTCCTAGATTTGGTTCTGGACAAAAGGCTGAATTGGAAGAAAAACGTCATTCAGCGTCAAAAGAAAGTGAAAATGCAAGAAAATGGGGCTTTAGTTCCAAAATATGCAAATAGATTTATACTGTGATTATAAGACCCATATTGCTATATGGGGTCATCTGCTTTAGGCAAGGCGTCAAACCTGAACTTGTTAAGTAAAGTTCACAGGTCTAGCATGAGTAGCATATAGCTCTAAGAACTACGCCTATCGGAGACCTTCAGGTCATTCTTGACCTTCTGCCACTAGATATAGAAGGGTACCGAGCAGCGGCGACGACGGAATCGTCCAGCTGGAACACACGATTCCAGCATACCACCATACAAACCGATGGCTCTAAATTTAATGGGAGGGTTGGGGGAGGGGTGTTTTCAAAGGACCGCGACTTAGAACTCTCTTTCAGACTGATCATTGCAGTGTCTTCCAGGCTGAGGTTTTAGCGATCATGGAAGCCGCGGTTTGGATAGGAAAAGACACCATCGGAAATCCAGAGAAATCTTTATTTTTAGTGACAGCCAATCCGCCATTAAATCCCATGGGTCATTCGTTCAATTCTAAATTAACACTAAAATGCCGCCGGTCTCTCCAAGAGATGGCCAAGCAAAATTGTGTGAACCTCATGTGACAGGCTAGGTGTGCCCTGTCGTCGTTTCTGCAGGAGTTGCAAAGATGACGAAGAGGAAGAAACTGTAGAGACCACCTTATTTACGACGTGGACAGCGCAGGCGAACATGGAATTAGACGTCTACGTCGACGGCATTAAGCTTCCGACTGTCACACACCCCAAAATCTTAGGGGTCACGTTTGATAACATGTTCAAATACGGTGCTCATGTAGCCGCGATTGCCACCAAAGTACAAAGCCGTAACAAAATCCTCAAGTCACTAGCTGGCAGTACTTGGGGTAAAGACAAAGAAACGTTACTGGCAACGTACAAGGCAATCGGCCAGCCGGTTCTGAGCTACGCGACGCCAATATGGTAGCCGGGGTTAGCTGACACACATTGGAGGAGGTTGCAGGCCTGCCAAAACACCGCACTCAGAACTGCCACGGGGTGCCTCCTTATGTCTCCTGAACACCATCTTCATAATGAGGCAAAAATGCTCGATGTCAAAGAGCATTGCGAGATGTTGACCAGACAATTCCTGTTCAACTGCTATACACCGCAGCACCCGAACAGGAACCTGCTCAACGAAAATCCGCCTCCCAGGAGAATAAGGAGTCACCTCCGTAAGCACTATGACGAGATCCGGCACCACATCTTCTCGCCGTTTGATCCAAAGGTGCACCGACGGGCCCTCAACCTCATCCACACGGAGTCGGTAAACTCCTTTGTCAGGTCACGCCCAGTGAATGCAGTCCTACAGGCACAAGCTTCACCTGTTGCCGACGAGGAACGCGAACTGCCCCGGGAGACAAGAGTCACGCTGGCCCAACTTCGTTCTGGATACTGTAACAGACTAAACTCTTACCTATCCAGACTGAACCCTGACATGCCAAATGTCTGCCCGGCATGCGGCGTGTCTCCCCACGATACTAACCATCTGTTCATCTGCTCAACTGAGCCCACTCTTCTAACACCAATCTAACTCTGGTCCACCCCTGTTGAAGCCGCGAGGTTTCTTGGACTTCCGTTAGAAGAGCCTGATGACAATGTTGGATGGGGGGGTGACATCCTAGGCAGGTTAAGTAGTCGCTACAACAACAACAACAGGAAGAAACTGTGGAACACCTCTACTGCAACTGCCCAGCGCTAAGCGCCAGATGGCGCTGCCTGGGAGCTCACTCCCTGGAGAAACTCCGCCAAATTGTGGAGAATGAAATCAAGGACGTGCTGCCCTTCATCAGATCTTTAAAATGGCCTTTTGATACTGGCCTATGTGTGCCCCTGCGGCAGACACTTCAACCTAATTTACCTGTCCTAATAAAATTAAAAATTTTCTTCTTCACAAACATGTGTGAAGAACGATTCCGGAACTGAAACCGAAACATGCTACACAACCTATACCAAAACCGAAACGTTGTTTTAAGAGGTTCCACCCATTGGAAACAACATACAAGTCTATAAACACAGTTACAAAAGTAGATGAAGCAGCAATTCATTATCCAATGGAGTTTTTGAAGACGCTTGATATACCAGGAATGCCTCCACATATATTTAAAATGAAAATTGGTGTCCCAATTATTATGTTGCCAAAATACTGCAACGGCACGCGACTAGCAGTTAAGAAATTAAGTATGAACGTCATATAAGCAACTATTTTAAGGGGTCCTTTCAAAGGTGAAGATGTTCCCATCCCTCGAATTCCAATTACAGCCACGGAAGTTATATGCAAATTTACAGGATTGCAAGTCCCGATTCGACTAGGGTTACAAATGATGATTAACAAAACCCAAGGACAATCCTTGGATAAGTGTGGTATAAATCTAGAAAAATTGCTTCTCACAAAGTTCGGGTGAAACCGAACATTATATTCCTAGGAGTGATCTATTATAGCATACCAATTTACGCAGGTCTATTTTAATACTTTTCAGCCAGCTGATTGTTTTCAATAAAATAACTTCTGTTATGAGTTTCGAGGGGTAAATTAAATTTAAAAAAATATAAAAGTATGGCGCGATACACAACAGGTATATCATCATAAACCTCCTAAGAGATTTTTACGCCGAGCTTCCCTTCCAATTTGTGATGTGCCGCTTTGAATTTTTTCCTACAAATTGTCGGGCCCTACAGATTTTTGCCGACTTCGAACGGCATCTACAAAAGAGATGCATTTTTGCTGAGAAGCCTTCCATGGCAGAAAGACACTCGGAGAGTTTGCCAAACCACTGCCGAGGGGCGGATGTTACCTGTCGCAGGACTCGAACCTTGGACGTTCGGTGTGGTAAACCGGCAACACTGCCGCCACACCACGGATACCGCCATTAATTTATTTGTATACAAATAGCTTCCCTACCGACCACTGTTAACCACATTTTTTTTAAATACCAATACATACACATTTTATGTTTAGAAATTTTTCAAATAGACAGACGGACGGGGAGACGGATATGGCTAAATCGACTCAGCTCATCGACCTAATTATTTCAGTATACCTATTAATAGGCCTATATGTTCTTCTTCTCATACTTATGCTTAAAAATGGGCGGCGCCACGCCTACTTTCCCAAAATCCATAAAGTTTTTTTGCGGTCGTGTTTTGCTTAGAAAGCTTATTATGTGTGCCAGATCTTATTGAGATAGCTTGAATAGTTATAGAAATATCGCATTTTACATTTTACAAGCAAACATTTTCAGAACTATGTTAAAAAGCAGGGCGTGGCAGTTGACCGATTTCGCCCATTTTTACAACAAGCAATATCTATCTCGATCCGTTCATGCCGTTACATGCCACCGTTAATATACCTTGTGTGCGTAGCACTAATATGTATAAAAATAAGCTTTCTATCGTGTTTCATTTACAATGCATTTTAGAGGGAGCCACAGCAAAGCACTGCAGCGTTCAGCTAGTTCTTTATATTAAGCGCTAATCTTTACGAAGCGATAAAAATGGATCAAAAGCCTTTTAATAATGGCATCATCTTACGACCCGTCTGCTTTAATCGGAGAAAAATCCACTGAATGCAAAAGTGAATACCATACCTATTTTAGTTAAAGGTGAATATTGTTTGGCCCATATGTGCAAAAGTGAACACCATACCTATTTTAGTTGAAGGTAAATATGGTTTAGCATTCCCACAACAGCCGGTTCTATCGCACCGGAATGACTCGGGGTTTTTTCCCCCTCCCAAGAGCTGTTATTTCAGTGTAACCCTGTCCAATCTGTCCCGTCCCACCCTTAAATTGTCATCCTCGGAGCAAACCCTGGCAGCTGGGTTGCTCCATTCTCTTGTTACGGGCTGGGGTCGAACCCAATCCTGGACTAAGAGATTGGATCTGCTGCGTTTGCTGGAAGAAAATTTATATTAAACGGACGTATTCGGTACAATGCGCCAAGTGTAAGAGATGGTTACATAAATCTGGATGTTCAGGGCTTAACCCTGCCATCCACAGACCCCGTACTTTCTTTAGTACTTTTGAGGCACCTTGCTGTACACGTCCAAGGACGTCCCGCGGTAGTCGCCGCTCTGGCACTCCCTTACCGCTTCTACCTACTTCCAATAGCCACAATAGTGGCTCAGTCTATACGACTGGCAGCACCGCTGCAATCCCCGCCTCACCCACTCCCGACTGTCGCTCAGCACACCAGCGTCTCCATCCCACACGGCCGCTCAACACTCCTATCCCCTCCGGAATAGGTCAGATATGAGCATCGCCTAGCGTCAGTCCCCTCTTTCTCTGCCCCTAATTCCCCCCCCCCCCTGCTTCCAGCCTGCACGTGGGTCGGGAACACCACCTCCTAGTACCTTTCACTACGTGCACCGTTTGCCGGCAAAGATTATATACGCCTGCGACATCGGTCAAGTGCAACAACTGCCTTGGCCTGTGTCACACCCTTATGTGCTCTGGGCTCGCAAACGGTAACCTTTGGACGGATTCGTTCATAGCCCCCTGTTGCAGTACACAGCCGCCTTCCACGCCAGACAACATCGGCCATGGCGCTGTCAACTCTAGACTGCAACATAGTTTAGGCCTTAGCCTACCTCCACCTAAGCAAACGCATCCGTCCCTCACGCCTAGTATGTCCCCCGTCTCCCCTCCTACACACTTCAAAATTTTGCAGCTGAACTGTAACGGATTAGCTGGAAAGATCGCGGAGATAACTGACTTTATGAAGACGCACAACATCAAAATCGCCGCAATACAAGAGACAAAATTGAACACGAGATCGGACTTACGAACTTGTGATGGGTATAATGTACATCGAAAAGACCGTCCCAGCGGTCTTGGGGGTGGCCTTGCGTTCATTACACATCACTCTGTACAATATAATCTATTTTCCCCTGACGTCGACCCCAGGGACTCTACCTTAGAATGCCAAGGCATAGCAGCCGGTCAGGAGACGCCGACAAATCATAAACATCTATATTCCTCCTGTCACGTGTTGTCCTAGAGATTATCATCCCGACATTAGTGCGTTGCTAAGGGGCGATAACCGTCTAATCCTAGGCGACTTCAACGCGCATCACGATCTCTGGCACTCCAACTTGCCAGCAGACAGCAGAGGACACGCAATTGCAGACCAAATAGAGCTCCTTTTGCCGGCTGTTTATAATGCATCCACCTGCGGATAGGACTAAGAGAAGAGCCTCCCGACGTGCGAGCAAACACAAACACTCTACTGCGCCCATTGCCGTCTCAGTCGCAGAGGTTAAGGAAGCCATAATGAGGGCCAAACCCTCAAAATCCATCGGACCCGACGGAATCGCCATGAAGATGATCAAACACCTTGGCCACGGGGGACAGAGTTATTTAGCGGCTCTCTTTAATCTCTCTCTAAGTACCTTCGTTATACCTGAGATATGGAAACAAGCGATTATAGTTCCCCTACTGAAACCAGGGAAGCCGGCGAACCTAGGAGAGTCTTATCGCCCGATATCCCTCCTTTCGCCGGTAGTGAAATTACTAGAGTCCATTCTGCTTCCTTACAAATCTAAAATTGGCCGATCATCAACATGGTTTCCGCAAAAATCACAGCACGACATCCGCTTTGAACGCCATTACAACGCAGATTAACGGTTTGAATCAACATCCACCAAACCATAGAACGGTTCTCGTGGCACTTGACTTGTCAAATGCATTTGACACGGTCAATCACGCCACACTCCTCCGAGATCTGGATGAGACACCGCTCCCTGCCGGCCTTAAGAGGTGGACCGCTAATTACCTCAATGGTCGACAGGCAACAGTCAAATTTAGGAACAAGAAATCTAGACCACGAAGTATAAAACAAGGGGTGCCGCAAGGTGGTGTTCTCTCTCCCCTTTTGTTTAATTTCTATATTTCGAGACTTCCCCCCCACCAGAGGGAGTCTCCATTGTTTCCTACGCTGACGACTGCACGATAATGGCCTGGGGCAAGGGTCCCTCCATTGACCAACTCTGAATTAGAATCAACAGCTACCTCCATGACTTTTCCAGCTTCTTCATCGAGCGTAATCTGACCCTATCTCCGACTAAATCGACGGCGACCCTGTTTACCACACGGAATGCGCAGATGGGGCAAGAGTTAAATGTCCACGTAGACGTAGTACCTCTACCTACTGTCAACCACCCAAAAATCTTGGGTGTGACATTTGACAACGGCCTCACCTTCGCTGGTCATGCCACCGCAATAGCCCCAGAGGTACAGAGCCGCAATAAGATCCTCAAGTCACTGTCCGGCAGTACTTGGGGAAAAGACAAAGAAACATTGCTTGCCACATATAAGGCTATTGGCCGGCCGGTTATTGACTATGCTGCGCCTATATGGTCGCCCAATCTTTCTGACACCAACTGGAGGAAATTGCAAGTCTGCCAAAACACCGCCATCAGAACTGCTACGGGATGCCTACTTATGTCATCTGAGTCTCACCTCCATCAAGAGGCAAAATTGCTCAATGTTCAAGAGCACGCGGAACTCTTGAGATCCTTCTGAACTGTCATAAACCTAGTCATCCAAACCGACATCTTTTGGTGGTAGCACCGCCCCCAGAGAAATAAGGAGACATCTCCGTAAGCATTATGATAAAATCCGGCATCATATTTCTTTGTTGTTTGATCTGCGGAACCATAGACTGGCTCTAAATGACCTCCACACCGAGTCGGTAGGCAGATCTCGGCCTGTGAATCCCGTTATTAACACTCAACCACCTGAATTGGCTGAAGAGGAGCGTGTACTTCCGAGGGAGACTAGAGTCATACTAGCACAACTTCGCTCTGGATATTGTAATAGGTTAAACTCTTACTTATCCAGACTGAACCCCAACATACCAAACACATGCCCTGCATGTGGTATGCCCACTCATGATACCATACATCTCTTCTCCTGTTCAGTCGAACCCACTCTTCTAACACCTACATCACTCTGGTCCAACCCTGTGGAAACTGCGCGTTTCCTCGGACTTACGTTAGAAGAGCCTGATGACAATTTAGAGTGATCGAGCCCATTGGGCAGAGCGAAGCACTGTTAACAACAACAGCAACATGGTTTAGCCCATATTTTGATGTTATTTGTTGTTTTGTTGATTTTTTACCCGAAAAATAGAGTAAGGCTAACTGCCTAAAAGATTTTTATAAAAATATATAGCAACTAGCCTTTACCCACATCTTTGCACACACCTAGAACTGAAACGTGAAATTTTACTAAACTTAAAAATACATTTTTGGTACTATTTTTTTTTAATTTCGATTGAATAACACAATACCATTTTATGCTTCTGATTTATAGTTTTCTTATTCTATTAATGACAAAGGGCAGTTTTATGAATATATGAAATTATCGGTTAGTGGATTATGCGTTTGAATATTAAGCCTATATACATATCAGCTTCTTTTCAGACCTTCTACAAAATTCACAAGGCTTTCAAGACGATAAAACCGGTTTCGAGGTATGCGTACACATTGGTTCTGGTAGTAATAAAATAACAGATCGAAATAATACCGTAATTTTCGAGGTCTAAAATTGCTGAGCTAAAACTCTACTCCCTTATCTCTCACGTCTTTAAAAATCCGAATTTGGGCGGTCTGAAAATACTAGAGTAGGCAGGCGCAACAATTTAATCACAGCACACAACGGCGGAATTGTTATACGTTTTTTATAAAACTATAGCCCATTATCTAATAAATAACATTCAAGAACAAATTTCAAACTTTGTTCAAAACCAGGGAAGTTTTAACTCAGTTTTATCAAAATTCTACACTTTTTAATCCGAATTTTTATAAAAACAAAATTGGATTTGCAGTTTTATGACCTATTAAATTTTAGTATCTATATATTAACAGGCTAAGATTTTTTTCATACAATCAATTGCCATATGTATATAACCATATCTTATAACTTTAAACGAGTTATTCTTGTATATTATTACTTTAAACGAGCTATTCTTGTATTTTTGTATATTTGTATATTTATATATTTGTATATCCAGACTATCTCGAAAACGGCTCAACCGATTTGGATGAAATTTGGTATGTAGATAGTGTACCACATTCTAAGAATTTTTACCTATGTGTTGCCACATAGTTTATTTTTTTGGGGTTGCCACTTATCTGAATTTCTTTTTATATGAAATAAAATATGCCAATATGGATATCATACGGAATATATTTTTATTCGTATTTAAAAAAAAGTATTTCGAAGTGGGGTTGCCACTTATTGAGGTTTTTATATAAATTCTTTGTTTAGGGTAACTACTTAACAACTATCTCGAAAACCGCTCAACCGATATCGATGAAATTTGGTACGTAGATAGTGTACCACGTTCTAAGAATTTGTAGGTAGGTGTTGCCACATAGGCTATTTTGTGGGGTTGCCACCTATCTCAGTTTTTTTTATATGGAATGGAATATGCCAATATGAATATCATACGAAAGATATTTTCATTCGTATTTCAAAAAATTTATTTCTAAGTGGGGTTGCCACTTATTGAGGTTTTTATATAAATTTTTTGTTAAGGGTAACTACTTAACAACTATCTCGAAAACCGCTAAACCGATTTCGATGAAATTTTGTAGATAGTGTCATGCAGGGTATGTTATATGTGGCGTTTCAATAGTTAAATGACTAAATACATTTAAATTAATGTTTCCGGAAAAAAAACGCACTCGGAACATGGTATGGAAGGAAGTTTTGCAATATATTTCATATGTATTGAATATAAAAAGATTTGCATAGTTCTATCATTAAAAATAAAGAAGAAATAACAGAATGTTGACCGACATATGGAGCTCTAACCCAAAAATATACCCATGTGACCCAAATCTTTCTAGATTATTTGATAACAATCGACAGCTGCTAACCATACAATTCAGCAAGGAATCTTGTAAAGACTTGTCGAAAATTTGTTTGAGCAGCCACCAAGGAGTAATTATGTGTATTCAAACTTTGTTACTAATAAAAAAATTTAAACATGTTTTTATTATCAAGATATGTCTTTAGAACGCTTCACTGCTGGTAAGTAAAGCTATTCATACAAACAACCAGAATATCTTTATTGATGATTATCTAAATAAACTAAATTGTATGGCAACCTATGAAAATGCCGAGCAAGGCTCGGTCGCCCAGGTACTGTAAATAAACATACCTAATTTCAATAAAAATGTATTTTGATATCTTCGTATGGGTCAGGAGCAGTGCATAGGCATATTATATTTAACAAATAATGCAGTAGTAGCGCAAGTGGTAAGCGTTTCGGCTACGACGCCTATATTCCAAGGTTCGAGCCCAGGTTCCGCACAACTTTTTTTTTGTTAAATTTAATTTGTTTTTAAATATGTATATGAAAACTTCTTATCATTATTTTTTGTTTAATTTATTATATTTTTAACCCAATATTTTTCTGTGTATGACCTCAATCTTGAAGTGAAAAAATCCAATTTTTGCAAAAGAAAGCGCCAGAAAATATTTCCAGTTTATCAAAATAAAATACTTAAAAAAATACCTACATATCTTCATGCATTTTTTAAGAAATTAAATTTTTTCTCTTTAATATTTGACTTAAGGCAAACATATATGTAGCCCATATTTAATAATATTATAATAATTTTATATATCACAACCCAATTCCGTCGGAACGAGAAACTCAGTAGAGAATTTTGATAATTTTATTTATTTTTATTTCTATCGGGGTTTACCGATGAGACAGAATGGCTGATAGACCCTATATTTAAAATACAAAAATCCGAAAACACAGTTTGTAGCTTCTTCAATTTTCTATTTACGAAGTGTTAAGAAATCGTGTTAATTTTCCTGAAGACATCAACTATTTTCTTCTTCAAATATTTTAATTTGTCAAAGGGCAGACATATAACCCAAACGCTTACATATGTAGACTAAATTTGACCTCTTAAGATGATAACCTTCCTTAAAAATCAACATGAAATGTGTTTTAAATATGTCTAAGTTGTGGTTAATGAAAAAGCCATACAACCATCATTTCATTGTAATTTTCTCCCCCTAAATTGACTTCAAAAAGCCAGATGTAAAGGAAAAGTTTAGAAAACTGCCTGTATATAAAAAAAAACCTAATATCGAAACCGGCATAACGCTAATATTGAGAAATTTGTGGAACTTCCAAATGAACGTTATTTCATTTTCAAAAGCCATATGGATAGGTATGTATACTCCTAATGGTGGAAATATTTTCTTAAGCAGGCATAAGCGTGCGTTCCATGGTTTGAGCCCAGGCTCCGGACAATAATTTTTTTTCTTTTTATAAAATTGAATTTCTTAGCTTGACTTGAATTTATTAAGTTTTTAAAGCAATCTTTTCTTAAATATATAAGATAAATACTTACTTTTTTTTTTTTTTAAAGAATTCACCTTTTTCTGATTGATATAGGACTTTAAGTAAACTTATACGCACAGCCATAAGAAATATTATTGAAATGCTATAAAAGTTAATATGAAATGTCTTTATACATGTCTAAATTGGGGTTAAGGAAAAAAACCAGAAAACCATATACTGAAGTTGTAATTTTCCACCGCTAAATGGGTTTCAAAAACGCCTGATCTAAAGGAAAATTGCTTAATTGACAGCATTGTCTGAAATTTAAGGAGCTTCAAAATAAACGCTAAATTTATTTTCAATCAAAATATGTATATGTGGACACACTCCTAACGGTGAAATATTTTCATTATCTCACTCTTTGAGTATATTGAGTTAAAGTAGTGGCGTATTTCATTTGCTCTCCAAAAGGTAGAAATATTTTCATTCTCTTACTCATTAAGCAAATTGAGTTAAAGCATACACCGCCGTCGGCTCGTCTGTGCAATTTAATTTTGAGCGAGAGTTGCTTTACTGTACCCAAATCTTAAACAAAAAATACCAATTTGTTTTCAATATATCTCGTGCGTTTTATTGCAAGCGATAGTTCAAAATTAAAATTTTTAGGGTAAACACAATAAAAGCTTAATTTTTTTAATAGAACTCTATTATAAAAATGAGATTCAAAAGCATCCAAAGTCATTGCTGTTCACATAATTCAAAATTTTATTTTTTTAAAAACGCAATCATTTTTGAAAATGAGATTCAAAGGCCATTATTTTCGGTCAGTTATTTAGATACATCGTAAAAAATTTGTTTTCAACATATCTCGCAAGTTTTATTGCAAACAATAGTTCAAAATTAAAACGTTTACTCCATTATAAAAATGAGGTTCAAAAACACCCATAGTGTCCCATGTTCATATAATTAAAAAAAAAAATTTTTTTTATGCGAAATCAAACTTCTACTTTAATTTTTGTAAAATTCCATAATTAAAATGAGATTAAAAGGTATTCATGGCCTCTATTTTCGGTCGGGTATTTAGATGCATCCTAAAATCTTCAAAACCCTATGTGTTTATAATAAAATGTAAATTTTTAGTGTCCATAAAACTCCAATATTAAAACTGGATTCCAAACCAGCCATGGCCGCCTTATAATTCAAAATTTCAGATCAAAAAGAAAGCAGAGTCAAAATAGGAAGGTGCCTCGTTGAGTCGCAAATGCTGAATTGAATTTGTAATTTTCTCCCGGTAAATGGATTACAAAAAGCACTGCCTGTATACTAATAACCAAAAAATTACGATATGGCAACCATGTCCAAGAGGTGGCCATATTTTTACTCACTGAGCACATTGAGTTAAAGTAACCATTATATATTAATAGACCAGCTGATTTTTACTTTTGTCTCGAATTTTGACATTACACTTATTTCTCAGTACGATTTTGACGTTAAGCTCACAAATTTAAAAAACAAAACACATGGACAATTTTTGTGTCTGTATGTTTGGCGAGCTGCTACGACCTGTTGTAGTTATGATTATATATATTATAAGTCCAACTATGTTGTTGGTATATGTCCATCAAATCCAAGTTTTTTTTATTGAAATATTGACCGAAAGTGGTTGCTCTGACTTTCAAACATTCCTAGGGGCTATTTTTGACATTTCCTATTAATGATTACCGGTCTTTAATGGACTGATTTTTTCGGTTAGTTGTCAAATTACCCGCCGTTTAGTGTGAACCGACTTTTATGAAAGCGGCCCTAAATTATTCAACTATATATAATTAATTTCAAGAACAAAAATTTCTCAAATATTTCGGCCTCAAGGCAGTGCTGAAAAAAATATGAACAGAGGATTTAATAACTTAAAGTAATTTAAGGTGGTAGAATTTCGACCACGGGATATACTAGTTTATAATAAAGTCCCACGGTGAAGTTGGTAGAAAATAGTGCCAATTATGGGTATTTATTGATAAATTTATGGTGACAGTGTTGTCATGCAAAAGGCTCAAATTCAAAAAAAAAATCAACATTTTCTCTATTGCTTAGTATTATAAAATTCTTAGGTCAACATTAAAAATAATTTTTTTTTTAAATAATAAACGCAGTCTTTTAGCATCTTTGTTAATACAATGCGTTCTGCCGTCGTGTAATAAACTTCAACCAATAAAGATAGACTTAGGACTTGTAGTGGATTTCGCAAAAGACTTAGTACTGGATTTACGACGTATTCGTTTCGACGAACATGACTTTGAAAAATTGTTCAGAGCTTGTGATATGGATATTGAAATCAAATAGAACCGATTCAAATTTAGTCAAAGTAGCAAGTTAGCAAGCATGTAACCTAGATGTTTATTTCAAGATTATTGTTTTTTATCCATTCATGCATTGATCATATAATAATGGAAATAGATAGTGAATGCATAACATAAAACGATCTTCAGAAATTTCGCTTCAGTTTTTCAACAAACCACAGAGAAGAAAATAACAAAATTTTATTTAAGGTTGCTGAATTTTAGGAACCACTTGTTCGAAACCAGAATATAGTGGCCGAAACCAATTTATGGAGAAGGTTCTTAAAATTGGCATAATCTTGCACCAAAAACTGCGTTTTACGCACTTCATAGCTGCGACAAAACGTCATTTCATAACTTATACAAATTGCTACAAATTTTTGCAACTCTCCCCGTTTCCACTTCTACAGTAGAACTCACCTTTTCAACCCTTCTTTTTTTTTAATTCCGCTAATCGTCTAAGCGATTTTAGCCCTTTACCATAGCTCGCCACTCATTACGTCTTTCTGCCAATTATCGTCAATTCGAGACACCACGGGGTCACAAAATCGGTCTCTACTTCGTCTTTCCATCGGAGTGGTGGTCTCCCTCTTCCTCTGCTACCATCGGTGAGTGCCGATAAGAATACCTTCTGGGCCGGAACATCTTCATTCATTCAAACATTATTAAATCTGCTTTGGTATTCGCTGTCGCCAACGCGTAAGGGTGACGCCTCATCAGATGTTTTCAAAGCAAGCTTCTGCACCATAAACCAGGACGGGCACGATAAGTGACATACTTATTTTCGTTCTGCGACAGAGGACTTTACTTCTCAATTGCCAACTCAGTCAGAAGTAGCAGTTGTTTGCGTGAGTGATCCTTCGTTGGATTTCTAGGCTGACATTATTGTTGGTGTTAACGCTGGTTCCCAGGTTAAGAACTCTAATATTTTCTTTGCTAATTCTGCATTTTCCTCAATACATGGTTATGAAAGCAATTTTTTTTATATGAAAGAAAACACTTAAGCTCTTCGGAAATAAAATTGCAAGAAATCAGAAAAATGTGTCACGGCTTTAAGATTGACACATTGTTGCATTAAAATTGAATGAACTACAAAACTGCATACTCCAAAAAATTCTAAAAACTGTCTAAAAAAAATTTGAAATTTAGATAAAATTTCTTTAAATTTTCGCAAAATTTTGCGTACATTTTTAAAACAATATTTATTGTTTCAAATTTAAGGTTTCGAAAAAAAAAAAATTTCATTCTTCCCCCCCTTCCCCCAAATCCTGGCTACGCCACTGCTAAGACATCTACACTGGTGTGCGATGAAATAGAGCCAAGGGTTTTATTCGTAAAACATATTTTTTTATGTGATTTTAATAATGTTCATTTAAAATGTAGAGAAATATATAACAGAAACCACATAAATAAAAGTTTTAAAGTCTACATACAGCTCAGGAAAGTTAATCAAATGTTGAAAAATTGCTTCAAAACTTCAATATTTTTGGGCAGAATAATGTGCAAGTTGGAACTACCTCAGTACCATTTTTCTTTTGTCGAAGATGTTGAGTATTTTCTTTCATTTATTATAGAGCATTTCATCGCATAATCGATCAATTTATCGAAATAATATCAAGTTTAAATTAGATCCGGGCCATGACCTTTTCGCTTCATACCCATATTGTATGCATATTGTGGAAATTATTCTCAAGCATGTACCATCCCTAACTCCCACCACTAGTTAAACACAACAGAGATAACGATGGCTACTCTTAAGCGTACAAACGTGTAACTAGGAAGAGGAAGAGAGATGGCGCGAGTGTTTGCGAATACGATGCAAAGAGAAGATGATAATAAATAACACCGACCCTTCCAGAACACGAAAAGCGAACAACCAAGAAACTTCTAGGTGCGTGGGGTAGCACCCTGTCGGACTATATAAGGCAGTGACCAAGCAAGGCAGTTTATTTTCAAGCGTTTAACAGTGAACTACTGTGAAGTTACCAAACTCTTAAATTTGTATTGCGTTTATTACTAGTAAATAAAACTAGCTATTAGTTACAAAATCTGTGCGTGTGTTTATTTGACGTTATAGTGATCGAACCCAGGATTGATAATTAAGGAATCATCATTAATCCCTAGTCCAAACCAAACCTGTTAAATTCCCATTAGAATTGAGTATTAAATTGATTAAAAAGCTTTTTCAGTCATTAATGATTATTTTAATTGTTTTCAGACATTTTCAATTACTAACTCCGCGTTACACACATTCTGTCCTATGAACCAAATATATTTTTAGGAAAGGGGAGAAAAGTTAAAAATACACGTGTATCGGCGATTTTCATGTACACGTCAGAATTTTTTTTTTTTTTATGTATAATTATACTAAAGCTCGTTTTTGTAACGCAGTGTATTTGATTAGAACTGGTAAAAAATTTTTTTTAATTTGTTTTAATTTTTTTTTATTTTTGATTACTTTGCTGAATCGTTATAAGAAACATGAGCAATAACCTGTGCCCGCGTATGCTAATATGGATATACCAGTAGATTTGGGAGTATTTTTAATATGTAGTCGTGAACCGTTCCAGCCTCCGTGATGTGGTGGTTGTGTGCAAGCCTACCACACCGAAGATCTCATGTTCAAATAACGGGACAGGGAACATCAAAATGTTTGAGAAAAGTCGTTTTAAAACAGGGTCGCCTTCGGCAATAGTAGGCAACCCTCCGAGAGGTTTATTCTATGAAAAAGCTTCGCAGGAATAATTGAAAGCAGCACACTACAAAATTGGAAAAGAAGCTCGGTCTTAATCTCCTCGGAGTATATCGCACTAAATTATTATTATTATTATTATTAGTAGTACTGAACCGTGACGAAGGAAAAACCGTTGGATTCTGTGTTATATTGGAGTACTCGCATAGTACTCCTTTGCAATGCGTTATTGGGCCACCTCAGCTTATTACAACTCTCTCTTTGCGAATGCTATTGGGCTGAGTTGTCAAGAAATATAAAACTAATAATAAAAATGGTTCTATGTAGAATAGAGAGTAGTTTGGATAGTACTTTCCTGTAGATACTCTATGGAGTAACAGCTTTGGAGTACTCAGAAACAACAGGAGTAGGGGGTGCTTTCATAACACATAGCTATGTAAATTGTATATACTATTTTGAATGATTTTATCGCACGTGAGGTTATATTCGCATAAGAGACAACCTTATAAAAAATGGATATGCTTTTTGGAAAACAACCTTATCATAGGACATTGTATATAATGTAATTTTTCTGTACTTAAACCATTGCGACAAGCAACGTTGTCGCCGATTCCTTTATTTCCTACAATCGACTACACGATTTTTTGCCGAATCGTGTTCAGCGTTCACGTGCTACTATTACATACGACTATGTATGTACTTTATTGTATACAAGTATTTTGATCAAAACTTATACAAAGACGAACTTTATACATCGATCATACATATTTCCATGTATGTGCTTATGTTTGTCTGAAACAATACAAAAAAATAATCAAAAACAATCAAAAATAATCAAAAGTAATCTAATAATAAAAAACATTCAATGATTGTTTTTGATTATTTTTGATTTTTCTTGGTTTTTTTCTTACATCATAAAAAATCATGATTGTTTTTTAAAATTAAAACCAGAAAACAATGGGTAATATGTTTTCCAAAAAGTAATCAATCAAACCGGTAATCATTATGATTATTAATCATCACTTAACAGGTCTGGTCAAAACCTTTCCCTTGATACCCATGTTATTTACATAAAGGTATTCGTGCAGCAATATTTTGACCGATATTCTGGTTATCGATTAATGTATCGGAATCAAACCAAATTTATATTAAATCCGTGCCTGGACCATTGCGTTTGATACAAATATTGTATGCAAAAACGTTATCTACAGATGATTCTAAGCAAAATTGGTGAAGACACCACAAATCTAGGGTTGATTTCGAGTCCCCCACTTTTGCAAAATAGATATTTTGCCATATGAATGTAGGGTTTGGCCAAAAAATCTTCATAGCTTCTGATAGTATTATAGGAAAAATATCATATTGGGCTTAATTTAAAGGTATTTTACGTAAATTTCAGAATCTGTATTAATATCTATAGTGCTTTTGAATTTTAGTAGAGATATCAGGCTTAAATTATGATAAATTAGCCTAAAATGAACTTTTAACTACTATATTATCATTTTTAACAAATTTCTTATGGACATTTTTTTTTTCTTTACAGCTAAAATAAGTTCAGAACATTTCCAACTACTTTCATTCAGACAGTTTTTCTTTTTTCGAATTCGTTTTAGTAGAACAAAATTTTCAAAAAAAACCTATATTTTCAAGTAATAAGCAAAAAAACACAACTTTTATAATTGTAATGTAATTTATTTAAAAAAATTATTTTTTTACTTAGAGTTGACCATTTTAACGTATTTTTCAAAATAAAAGTAATGTTATGTTATTATTTTTTAAAATCTTGTTTGCTCTCCATTCGTGGTTGTTTTTCACGACTTTCGACTTTCTGTTGTAACAGCCATAACACCTTCAGGTTTTTTTTTCTATAACACTGTACATATCTTTCTGTTCCTTGTATATGCTTTGGAATATTAGGATCAGCAAGTGTTCTAGATCATCAGAATTGTACCAAGTGATCGTATGGTTTTATGTTAGCTAAATCAACTGAAACAGCACAATTTGAAATTGCTTTGGCCATTTGATATAAATATTTAACATCTGTAGATAGTTCTCGTTCTTGTTCATCACTGATCATACCAGGCATATTTTCCAATGCTATTGGTTCAAAATCACTTACAACCTGAAGAATAAATTTTTTAGATCAATTAAAATTAATACAATTTTCCTATTTTATTTTGATTGAAGAAATATTATAAAATAGTTTAGCAAATGCATGCCTGAAATTTTTCACAGTTTTGAATATCTTTGAATATATTTCCACTTGCTGCTCTTGGTCCACTCGTGACTGTTTTATCTAATACTCTGAATAAATGACCAAATGGTAATTCATTGAAATGAATCAAACATATAAACCAGTGCAGGGTCTATTTAAATGCTTTTCAAAAAGTCTTATAACACCATTTTCTATTCCAGTATTAGCTGGTTCTCCATCGCTGCATATGCCAATTTATTGATGTATTGACAGTTTTTTGCTATTGAAGAATTCATTTAATTTTTTAAATTTGTGTTTTGCATTTTCTTCTTCACCCAAATTAACATATCCAAGTAATTCAGCATTAGGCTTTTTAGAACAACTAAATGGGGTTCTGTATTTGTATGAAATTTCTCATTAATTATACCTTTCATGAACATGAAATGGTATATTAACTTTGGTCCGATGTTTGTAACGTTTAGAAATATAAGATATAGACCCACCATTAAGTATACCAAATTGATCAGGACGATGAACTGAGTTGCCATGTCCGTCTGTCCGTCCGTCCGTCCGTCTGTTTGAACGCAAACTAGTCCCTCAATTTTTGAGATATCTCGATGAAATTTGGCACACGGATGTATTTTTGTATTATATTAGACATTTGTCGGATCCGGTATAATCGGGTCAGATAATAAAAAATTTGGTAAAAAATCGCTAAGATCGGAGCTATATATAGTATATATCCCATACAACCGATCGTTCAGATAAGAGGATTATGGCCATTTATCCCTCATTTTGAAATATTAAAACTTGAAACTTGATGAGATATTTGCTAACAGCTAACAAATAAAGCTTATTATAAAAGAAAATTAAATGTATTGCTGACAAAGTTTTAGAGAACTTTAAACAATGCGTATTTAAGTTTGCACGTATTCATGAAAGGTATAAAGCCTTCGGCACAGCCGAAGACAGCTCCGTCCTTACTTGTTTTCTGCCATCGTAAGAAAATGCAGTTATTTTGGAATCTACGTACCGTTTACGAAGCACTTCATCTCTAGCTTTAATTTTTTCTCTTGCAACTTTAGATTTATCCACTATGGCAAGTTCACCACATTAAGTAACTCTAGTTTATAGCTTCGTATCGTTGAGTATAATGTCCTCGTTTCATTGTAACAGATACTTCTGCAACTGCTTCATTTGCAATTTGTGCTTCACCTGTTTCCATATCTGTTACAAGTGGTTCGTATGTTGGATCATCACTAACTGTTGGCATTCTTGGTATTGTTGTAGGTGTTTCTTCTACAATGTCATCCATATCTTCAGGTATTGTGCATTTTCTATCATTATGTTGGTCCATCATAAATTCTTTTAAATGGTTTGGTATTAAACCACATGAGCATTCTGTTGTTTTTAACTTGCATTTACATTTTCCAATGTAAAATAATTCATTTGTTGATTGTACGAATGCTGTAAATTCCTGAACTTTTTTTCTGTGTTTAATGCTTTCGTGATATTTTTCAATTTAAACATTTAGTTTTCTTAGAATACTACGCCTATCAATTAGTTGAATATTCAATTTACTCCAAATTTTAACCAATTTATCAATTACATGATGAGTTAAAGTTTTATGCGAAAACATTTTACTTTGAATTTTAGCATGATCACTGAAAAAAAAATAAAATCTTAAAATTTCACGACTAGACGGTAAATTCAGATTATTTAATTCACTTGATAAACCAAAAGCAATAATATCGTGTTCAAGTATACGTGATAAAGTGGATTGAGATGATGTAGAAGGTTTTGGTTCATCCATTTTTAATTTAAATAGAAAAATTTTGCTGTCTGAATGAAAGTTGTTGGAAATGTTCTGAACTTATTTAAGCTGTAAAGAAAAAAAAAATTTCCCATAATAAGGGTAATTTCTCATAATTTAAGCCTGATATCTCTACTAAAATTCAAAAACACTATAGATATTAATACAGATTCTGAAATGTACGTAAAATACATTTAAAGTAATCCCAATATAATATTTTTCCTATTATTCTATCAGAAGCTATGAAGATTTTTTGGCCAAACCCTACATTCATTTGGCAAAATATCTATTTTGCAAAAGAGGGGGACTCGAAATCGGACTTAGAGCTATAGTGTCTTCAGCAAATTTTTCTTAGAATGATGTGTAGATTACGTTTTTGCTATACTCCTGATGAAAAAAAATCCATCCGTACAATTTGACCCGCTCTAATGTACATATATCCAAATGTCTGTCAGTGGCATAGTGCACTAAATTTTAAATGCCATTGACATTGCTCTACCACTATCAGGTATCACTAAAGTGTTTTAATTGTGAAAAACTTTCAATTAGCACTACCATTTCGGCAAGAGTTTATATTGTATTGTATAATGGATGAATGCTTCACAACTGACAAGTTTAAAGTTCCACAACGAGCTATAACTTGTTCAAATACAATAAGACCTCTGCTACTTTTCCTTATATGGCGGACGTGCATGTTAAATTGCATTTTATAAACGTATATACTAGCATAATAGCCAGTGAATGGCAGAATATATGTAGGTGAAATCATGCTTACAAATTCTCCTCTATCTACAAGGTGGCGCAAAAGTAAGCTTCCGATGTTCAGCATATCGGTTGTAGCACGTGCAGTGTGTGCTGTTGCACCGTCTTGTTGGAACCACATGTTTTCCAATCCCAATTCATCAAGTTGCGGCAAAAAGAACTCGTTGATCATTGCTCTGTAGCGCTCACCATTCACAGTAACCGTTTGGCCCCGACCGATTATTGGTCAAATAAATAGTCAGCAATATTCCGCGTTCTGGAGCAGTGTAGCGTAACATTGTTTATTAACGTGTATTTCGCATGTGTTTACTACAAAAATGTCAAAACAGAACTGACTTTAGAGGTCAAACGCAAAATTTATAGCATATTCTGATAGGAGGATTACTTTTGCGCCACCTTGTACCTTACACGGAATGTGTAACCAATAAGTGTAGCTTTGGCGTCATTCAGGACCAGGTACATAAATTAGGCCAATTTTAAAAGCACTTTACCAAAGCTGCCCTTTGGTCACATTAAAGAGTATAACAAATGAAACCAAAAACACCAAAAGCAGAAGGCTTTGTTCGTTGCAACCTAGGTGTAGACGTATTAAAATTTTTACAAAAGAAAAAAAAAAACTTTTTAAAAGTATTTTGCCAAAACTGAGTTTTACATATGTTATTCATAATAACGCTATTTCTCATATGCGTATTCTACGGGTTTAAACTTCCCGCAGACGAGAAAATATTCACCCTTATCGCAGAGTTCACCCGAACGAACGTTCGTCTTCGCTTTTTTTGTTCGGGTGAACTGGTTCCGCCTATCGCTAATTTCGGGCGAACCAATGTTCACTTCGAATCAGCTGATGCTCAATTTCGAATTAATAATATTTTGTGAATTTTGTAAACAAGCGTACAATTTAGTAAAATAAATTTAACATAAAGCTTAAAAATTATTTAAAAACATGTATAGGTTGTTATTGATAGAACGCGAGGATAATTTAAATGTGAGAGCAATCCGGAGGCAATTAAGAGACAATTCCAACCCTTTGGAGCTAAGTGATTTACTGTGAATAGGAAAAAGTTGTTTTTGGCACTTTTCAATAACAAATTAATTGTTTCCTTACTAGTTTTCAACAATATTACAGGCTAAATAAGCCAGCATTTAAACACTTGCTAGATATTCTGGCTGGCTCGTTGCCGCCATTGAAGCAGAAATTCGTCGTTGAGCGCTTGTCTACGTTTTTTCGCAGAAGGAGGCTATCAAAAAGGCGCCATTGCTTTGTAGCCAATGGATAACAGTAATGCTCGACTACTAGGTAAGAAAGTAGTGAAACCCCTTTAGCAATTTCAGGCTTTTCTAACATTTTCTCCAACAGCATTTCCGACTGTGCTTTATTTATTGATTTACTCCTAAAAAATAACACCATATTTCATTAAAAGAATATCTAATATTCAAAACAAACCGTTGCTTACATTTTGTTTCACTCTTGTTCGCCTGTAACATTTTCCGTTGTTCATTTCGCCCGCACAAAGCTTTGCCAATAAGGCGGAATGCTTTTCGAACACGAAAAATGTGTTCGCCAATATCTGCGATAAGGCGAATAAAAAGTGCGAACCTTTTCGGGTGAAAATAAAACTCGAGATAAGGGTTATTATTTACCCCATTGTATTGTACAAGGTGGCGCAAAAGTAAGCTTCCGATGTTTTTTGGCTGTAATTAAAAAAAAAAATGAAAAACTTTGATTCTTCTTGTGGATTATTTTTATTTGGTCTTTTAATTCTTTTTACATCAAGTCGAGAATATGATGTCATGTAAATGGCCGCCGCCACAGTTGATTGTCATTCGAGCCCTTTTTATGGCATTTTCCATCACTTTGGCCAAAACTTCAAATCAGGCGATCTTGCTGGCCAGTGCAAATCGCCAAAACGGGAGATTAGGCGCCCGGGAAATGCATCCTTCAGCATATCGGTTGTGGCACGTGCAGTGTGTGCTGTTGCACCGTCTTGTTGGAACCACATGGTTTCCAATCCCAATTCATCAAGTTGCGGCAAAAAGAACTCGTTGATCATTGCTCTGTAGCGCTCACCATTCACAGTAACCGTTTGGCCCGCGACGTCTTCGAAGAAAAAAGGTCCGATGACTCCTCCAGCGAAAACAGCACACCATACAGTGACTTTGAGCGGGTGTAATGGCTCTTCGTTGGGTTACACGCGGATTTTCAGTGCCCCAGAAGCGAAAATTTTGCTTATTTACGTACCCGCTAAGATGGAAATGGGCCTCATCACTCATGATTATTTTTGATGAAAAATCATCTTCCTCTTGGTGGTGATTAAGGATGGCTTGAGCGTATGTTAGACGCGATTGGCGGTCAGCAGCTAACAGCTGATGCACCGTCTGGACTTTGTACGGAAACATCTTCAAATCTTGTACCAAAATTCGCTGTAAAGACCGTCGACTGATACCCATTTGCGTGGCACGTGGTCTGGTCGATGTCGACGGCGCTTCCATGACATCCTCGGCTACAGCAGCAATATTCTCTGCAGAACGGCTACTCCGGGGTCTGCCACGCCTGGCAGAATCTCGTGTTGTGCCAGTCTCTTCGAGGCGAGCGGCTAAACGTCGCAGTGTTTCACCAGTAGGCGTTGGACGGCCAGGAAATCTGCGACGAAATTCACGTTGTGCCAAAGTCACCGACCGATTATTGGTCAAATTAATAGTCAGCAATATTCCGCGTTCTGGAGCAGTGTAGCGTAACATTGTTTATTAACGTGTATTTCGCATGTGTTTACTATACAAATGTCAAAACAGAACTGACTTTAGGGGCCAATCGCAAAATTTATAGCATTTTCTGATAGGAGGATTACTTTTGCGCAGTAACCGTTTTTCACCGACCGATTATTGGTCAAATAAATAGTCAGCAATATTCCGCGTTCTGCAGCAGTGTAGCGTTACATTGTTTATTAACGTGTATTTCGCATGTGTTTACTACACAAATGTCAAAACAGAACTGACTTTAGGGGCCAATCGCAAAATTTATAGCATTTTCTGATAGGGGGATTACTTTTGCGCCACCTTGTATAATGGATGAATGCTACACAACTGACAAGTTTAAAGTTCTACAACGAGCTATAACTTGTTCAAATACAATAAGACCTCTGCTACTTTTCCTTATATGGCGGACGTGCATGTTAAATTGCGTTTTATAAATATATACTAGTATAATAGCCAGTGAATGGCAGACTGTATGTAGGTGAAATCATGCTTACAAATTCTCCTCTATCTACCTTACACGGAATATGGAGCCACTAAGTGTAGCTTTGGCGTTATTCAGGACTAGGTACGTAAATTAGGCCAATTTTAAAAGCATTTTACCAAAGCTGCCCTTTGGTCACATTAAAGAGTATAACAAATGAAACTAAAAACACCAATAGCAGAAGGCTTTGTTCGTTGCAACCTAGGTGTAGACGTATTAAAATTTTTACAAAAGAAAAAAAAAAAACTTTTTAAAAGTATTTTGCCAAAACTGAGTTTTACATATGTTATTCATAATAACGCTATTTCTTATATGCGTATTCTCCGGATTTAAACTTCCCGCAGACGACAAAATGTTATTTACCCTAGGAGTATATTTTACATATATACCTACTGTAGTATATGAAAAATATATAATGCTGCAAATTGAACACTGTTCAAAAAAGGTTTTATTTACTTTTTCCATTAAGCGCATTCAAGCTTAAAAGTTGAACAAGTTTAGGAACACAAAGTTTTGTTAAAAATTATGTAACTTACTAAAAAATAAGATTTACCAAATGTGCTTTAATTATCTGTACAGAAAATTAAAGCTCAACAAAAAACGTCATGCAAGCTAAAAAGTTGAGCAAGTTTGGGAACACATAACGTTTTGTTAAAAATTATGTAACTTACTAAAAAATAAGATTCACCAAATGTGCTTTAATTAGCTACACAGAAAATTAAACGCTCAACAAAAGATATTTTTTATATTTATCGAACCATTAAAAAGATATTCACGCTCAAAGTTGAAAATTTTTAAAAACGCCACTTTTTTTTTGGTACACGGAAAATCGACCTCTTAGTTAAAAAGGGGTACTTGAAATTATTTATTTACAAAGTTTCTTTATGAACAATGTTTGTTGTTGTCCGCTCCAGAGTTGCGTTTTTGATTTCAATTCCACTTTCAAATAAGGAATCAATTTGATTTCTGATTTGACTCGCCATGCAAATCAAAGATACTTTTTATTTGTGATTTGAATCGTCGACCAAATCAAAGACATTTTTTATTTCTGATTCAAATAAAAGATACACTTGTGCTCATATAATTAAGCCATACCATCGGCAAAGTATACAAGTTCTTCTTTCGCAATTGTTATAAGAAATCCAGAATTAAAGATTAGAAAAATATTAAAGGAAATGCATTTAAATTCAATTTGTCTACTTATTTCATGAGTTAAAATTAAAATGTTGGAACATAAAAAGATTTAACCTTCGTAGGTACGAAATTTGTGCTCATATAATTAAGCCATATTTGTAAAAACCCGATTAATGTCAACAAATTGAGGCTTTTTTCTCAAAATATACCTTATTTTAACTAAAACTTAGTTGGAGAACCATTTTTGAAGATTACTTCCTTTAAGCGGTTACTCATGGTAGCCCGTAGTTTTCCCTTCAATTGGTACAATTGGACCTACCCTAGATGGGGTGAAGCATCCCCATGCCATCACGGATGAGCCACCATGGTTAGCGTTTTTTTTGTGTACATGGGTTTCAGTTCCTGTAACGGCGGACGTCTGACATAAGGTCTACCACCATTTCTAAACACATGAAACTTACTCGATACGATTAAATTTAATAATTTTCTATCTTTTTGGTGGTGCTTTCTAGCAAAGTCTAGCATCGGGTTGATGTTTTTTTAGAAACATTTGGGCAACGTCGTGCGATACGCATATTCAAGTATTTTTCCGCCCATCGTCGGAGGACTGTTTTGGACGATATTTTTATATTACAACACTGTTCTATATATGTCCGTATTTTCGTGTATGTCTTAAAAGGATCCAGTATACCCCAGTCAACTATTAGCGATCGTCGTTCGGGGTCGTGTTTCTTGGTCATTTTCGGGGTACATCGGCAAAAGTTTTGTGTTTTTGATAAAAATGTATTGCGTTTCACATTCTTTCTCTATAAAAACCTAAAACATCTGTTAATTTACACACTTTTCTTACACTTCTGTTATACTTTCTGTTCTTGTTTTTGGCCATTTGCTTAATTTTTTGGAAACAATCTCCTTAAGAACGGTTTAATTGATTAAACTTTAATTTTTTTCGAGTAAGTGAGCTCATCTTGTCTGCAGGTCACAGTATTTTTTAAATTGGCTTAAATATGTGAGCACGGAAAAACCAATGAACAGCGAAAAAACTTCAAAACTTTCGCAAACGACAAAATTAAACGGGATTTCGTCCCTCTCTATAGACGTTGCAAAGATAATTAAATATTTTTGCACGTAAGAGATTAAAATTTCAAAATAACTTGAATGATTTTCACTTTATATTATATAATATTATTTTTCAGTCCAGTGGCTTAATTGTATGACACAAGTGTACGTCTCTTTTATTGATTCGTGCAAAGTGAGTAGACAGCGCTAATAAATGTTTAGCGAACAAATATGATTACTAACAAGTATAAATAATGCTCAAGAAAGTCGACACCAACAGCATTAAGTGACTTATTAATGGTCATTGCAAAGCAAACGCTTACAGGAACCTGTATTCATTTGAACTGAAATGTGTAGTTGCTGGGTATATGTGGTGTACGTGATATGAAAACCATTTCCCCTTCACCCCAGCCCGTTAAAACTTCTGCTTCAGTTATGTTCGCTTGCAGCTTGTTTACTTTCAGTCTCGTTTCGTTGCATAATTTTAGTGCTCTTAAGTTTCCAATAAGCATTATTGGAACAAAAATGTTAAGAAAGATTGTATGAAGGCCGTTTGCATTGAATGAAATTAAAAAGTCGCATTAATCGATTACAGCATTTGAACGAGAAATGCTTAAAGCCACTGTTTAAATTTAATATTTCCAAAAAAAATGATCGCTAAAGTTTCAAAAATATTTAATTGTAAATATATATTGTATAAAGATAATAGTTATTAGCACTAAATCTCGCGAATTAAAAGCAAATGCTCCCCCTGGTGAGTTTCCTACCCTCGAATTGATGGTATAATGTTTCCCACTGTTTGTCGCGTTGAACCTTCTTTATATTCTACGTTCTTTGGTGTTAATAACCTGTCATGTGTAAATTCAACGGTTGCTTCGATTTGCAAGTGTTATAATAGCTAAGTTAGAAATGTTCTTAGATTGCCAACTTGTTATATTTTGTTTTTGATAAATATAGGCACCATAATTCAGGTGATTACTTAATATGTTCATAAATACATTTTTTTGAAATATTTTTCCTAGCACTAGTTCAGGTAATGTGATATGGTAAACGCCGTTAAAAATTAAATTGGATGCATGAGATCAGCACAGAGAGAAAAACCTTCTCCACTTTTCATGAAACATGCCCCCTGGTTCCGATTCAGCTTGTCACATACGAGTATTTGAATGGATGAAAAATACCATATTTACAAGGTGATTTGATCTTTTTAAACGATTCACACATCCTTCATAGGTGAGCCAAGTATGTGTATTTAGATAAAGCGATTTTGTCATGGACTATGCTTCGCAATACTGGAATCTATTGAATTGTATGACTTTCTACCAGACTACTTACCCTAATTTGCTGTAATCATTTTCATAGAAGCCTACATCGAAAATGAAAAACGGCAATCAGCATGTCCTTCCCGTTAATATTAAAAAAACATATGTGTATACTTCATTTTTAACTAGGAGTTCGATTTTCAGTGCACCAATCAAAAAGAAATAGCCAACCCTAGTACATGCATGGTAATATCCCTGCAGAAATTTGGACTGGCTCAAAACTATCCCTGAGCTAAACCATGTGACGACACCACGACCCCTGCTGGTTAGGGGTTTAGAATATGCCCGAGGTAGGCATACCGGTCGTAGGAGGCGACTAGTATGATGATATGATGACTCTCCCCTCTTATTACCCATCTCATCCTTCCTTATGGAATTGGTCCTACGAAATCGCTACCACGACAGTCGGGTAGTACCGTAAGGGAGTACCGGGTTCATATCCGGCAAAGGACTATCACTTTCGACAACACTCCCCAAAACCTTAGGCGAGTGTTTTTGTCGTTACAAAAACAACAACAACGACACCACCAGTTCTAGCTCAAAACCCAAGCAATGCTTTCAACTGTTCACTTTTACATGGCGATATCATTGATTGTGGCAACCGGTTTCCAATTCGACAGTTCTAAGATAGCTTGGTTTGGCTAGTTCTCAACCTAAGCCATTTCGGAGTTTGGGGGTAATTTTGGTTGTGGACGATTATCGATATCCGATACTTCACACTGTCTATAAACTATAAATTATAACCAGGACGATTCACAAAGCGTGTAGCTCCGGAATCTCTCTTTTGAAGACTGGTTCGCAATTTTACTGCAGAGATGTAATGCATTCAAATGTTGGCTAGGGACACTTGTGAAACATATTTTTTAGGTTTTTTGTTGTTGCAAACCAGATAAAATTTAGGTAATTGCAAAATATTTCACCCAAACCACGCATTTTTAATATTATTTTTGAAAATATTTCAACTTTGACCGTGAATATACGTTTAATGGTTAGATAAAAAAAATTTGTCTAAGACCTTTTTTGTAGAAAGTGATACTTTTTGTTGGACGGTCAAAATCGCCCGGGCGGTTAGATGACCATTTAAAGAAGAAGATACTTTTTGTATCGATAATCAAATCTCATTTAGTAATAATTATTTTCCAGTAATTAAGGGGAAGTCCATAAATTACGGGAGCCGTTTTTTAATAATTTTTGACCCCTGCGCCCGCCCCCCTTCGGTGAGAATTAGGGGGGTCGCTCCCCCCATTAAATGAGATTTACGCTAAACATGTTCGATCGATGCAAGGATACTCGGATTGAAATAATCGAACACATGTCATCTGTGGTTCCGGTAGTGCAACAAGACTGATTTTGGAAGTGTACGAGTATACCCTCCATTCAAAAGACAAAACAGCTCCTTAGCACGGCGAGTCACCACACGCGTTGGTTGAATCCTGATGGCAGATTCTCGTCAAAAACAAATTGGTTTCATACTGGAATTAGTTCATAATTTTTTAAGTGGACTTGAGATTTTTGACTACACCCTCCCGGTTTAAATAGGGTCCCGCCCCCCTTTTTTTTTTAAGCTCACGTAATTTATGGATGTCCCCTCACACCACTTTTCTTTTCAAAAAAAATAGTTATCAACTGGTCTTGAGCTCGTAAAACTTACACAATATATTAAAAAAAATCGACAAAATATCACCTTTGGTAAAAAACAAACAGTGTGGTGTATATCTTGTTCAAGGTTTTACACTGAATCGGTAATTTTAAAAACGACATTAGTAGTTCTAACATATGTGTGCTAGTTTTTAATATTTCCCAAACCATTTGTTCATGAATTATAAAAATAACAAGATCGCTACTAGTCCTTATGTGGCTGATATGCCGTCTCAAATGCATTTAATACATGTAAGTACAAACATGGTGGCGTGTCACAATGTCAATCAAAATACTGCAGTTGAACGTAAGTTTTTTTTTTTTGCCACCGATATGCCATTTCAAATGCGTTTAATACATGTAAGTAAAAACATGGTGGCGCGTCACAATGTCAATGGACTTACTGCAGTTCAACGTTTATACTTTTATTTGCCGCCGAAGGTTGCTCCCAAAGCTTTTCTTTCGTGAGTTTGGCATTTATTTAAAAAAAACCGCAAGAGAAAAAGGAAATATCTTGGAATAAATCCCAAATGCATTTTCATGTTATACAAAAACCAATTTTATCAATGAGTCCCTAATTGCAAATTCATTAAATTAATCTTTTAGTTGATATACTAGGCAGCACGAGTCTGTGCTCAGGTAGATTTTCGCAAATTACACCAACTTCGGTTTTAGTAAAATAATTTTATTTTATTTTCTATTAAAATATATGTGAAGATATATAACAAAAACTGTTAGTTTTATTTTAAAAACTGATGTCCCTGACATGAATAATCTCTTGGCCTGCGAATAAATTTCACTGGCATTAATAATTGTGTCATTATTACACTGGTGAACAAAAAAGTGTCACACTCCTACGGCCTACGTGCCGGAACGACTTGGGCTGATAATCTCTACATATAATAAAATTGTAACAGGTTGATGCTGTACATGGCAGATATTCAAGAAACATGTATTGGCGGGATCAATAGACACCAAATCAACAGTCTCCAGAATTTTTGTCTGTCTGTCTGGGAGCGCATCAATCAAAAACTGTTGAATAAAATTTAATGGAACCGTTGTATTACTAAACGTCTAAATTAAAAATTTAAGATATCCCTTATTTCGATAACTCAGCCGGTTATCGAGAATATGTGGACCAGGGGACCTAAAGAGTGCTAGTGCAATATGGGTATCAAACGAAAGGTGCCAATCAGTGCTGTAATAAGCGATGTGATTAAGTTCCATATCTGAACTTATTTCGGAGAAATAATACTAAAATCGGACTTATTCTATTATAAGTTATGAGACGCAGCCACGTTTTGCCGGATTTCCTAGCTCAGTATAAATCTGTTTAATCCATGAGTGGAGAGGAAGACTTAACAAGACGAAATAGTGTTGCTACAACACTTCTACAATAGCAGGGCTCTTACAAAAAAGCAACTTAGTCGAGTACTCGGTTAATCGACTAGTCGGTTGTAACTGTTTGTACGGTTATTAGTCGGTTTGTAGTATTCTAATAGTCGCTTAGCAACGACTACTCGACTATTCGACTTTTGTTAAAATTCGAATACTATTAGTTAACTGAATTTTCAATGAATGTTGCGTCAAAAAAGTAGCTTGTCATATTGATAAATTTTTATTTTTGATTTTAAATATTTCAACATGAGTCGTAGAAGTTGAGTATGACAAATCGCTAGTCGGGAAACAGGTAACTTGTCCTTTTTAATGTGGAGTTCTGCTTCAAGTGATCCACATCTGCACTCAATAACCTTTTAAAGATGGTCCAACTTTTTCATAAAAGCCAGTGAACGTACTTGTATATACATATACTTATGTACGTATTTAGTAATAGTTGTAATGTTATATCGAGCCCTGTGTGCAAAAAAGACGTAAGAGCCAAGAAGATAATTTTACAGGAGAAGGTTTTTTTAAATTTATTTCGCATTCAGTTTATGTATTGACATGGAATTAGGTACTTAGGCTTTGTTTAAGCGACATAAGCTTTAACGATTTATTTCGTCTATTTTATTTGCGCTGCACTCTCTTGTAATTCGCAGGCAGCTTATAAAATATCCCAAAGATATAGTTTATGTTTTGTAATCCCAAAGCGGAGGTTTTTCACAGCGAAAATGAGGAAGCCAATCCCGCGCAATGCCTCAGAGCCAACAGTGCTCGCGCCTCATTAATACATACAAGGTGTAACAGGTGCCCCGCACCCCCGTTCTATATAGAACAAATAATTTAAATAAATACAATAATAAAAAAATAAATATTAGAAAACATGTGCTCCGCACACCCCTTTTCCTCTCTAAACCAATAATATAATTTACAAATAATAAAATAAAATAAAAAATAACTCAAAAAAAAAACTACTCGCCCTCCATAGAGCTTAGACAGGATTCCTTTAGCCCAACCTATATAATGCAATAAATTGTATTTTTATATATGTAATGTAAGCATAATTTTTGGCGCATACGTCGTTTTTGCCCTCACCATATCAGTCTACTTTTTGATAATTTGGCTGTTACGTCAAAAATTTTCTTTACCAAAAGTTGCTTTTCTGCACTTTTCTTTCGTTATTTCAAATTATATGTCCTCACATATGTAAAAATCAGTACCCCCTGATGGATTGCCTGAAGAGCTATTTACGCACGGCTACGAGAAGCTGAATATGGTAGGATGAATGCACGGTGCTAAGTGTTCTTGTCTTCGGCATAGTGCAGAAAGCTGGACACTGACAACATCTGTTGATAGGGTTCTGGGTGTATTGGAGAGAAATGTTCCTCAAAAGATTTATGGAAACTTCAAAAAAGTTATAATGATGAGCCATATTAAAACAATGTGGCTTCGTTGGCTAGGCTATGAATGAAGAAGTTCTGGCGCTGAATGTATTCTTATCGGCAACCGGCTTTGGAATCGGAGGGAAACCACCACTCCGAAGAAAGCACCAAGTGGAGACCAATTTACGATCCCGTGGTGCTTCCAATTGGTGCCAGTTTGCAAATCGAAGAAATGACTGGAGTGATATATTGGACGGCCGAAACAGTTTAAACGGTTACTCTTCATTTAAGTTAGTAAGTAAATCCCCTTTTATGTGTTTTTCGAAATGTCCGATATCGGTTCACAAACAGATATTATATTAAGAGGGAATATTTACTACCTGACTTTCTTGAGTTTTCGTTCAGATATGCAGTGTGGTAGAGGAAGTATAATGTAACGTGTTTATATTATGTTGTTATTATACGAATTTCCCAAATCAATATATTTCTTGCTTATGTTAATATCTACTTGGAAATACTATACCAACGGAATGAAATTGATATCTGTTAATAAATATTAGAAAAGAATTACAACGATTGTATGGGATGACGTGTTTCCGAGGTATGGGATGACGTGTTTCGCGAAGGGGTCTGATGAGAAGTTGGTGACCTCGAAACATGTCGTCCCATACTATCGCTGTTCAAATCGTTGTAATTTTTCTCTAATATCGATTAACGAATAAAAATTAAAAACGGGCACTGCTCCAACAACAATTACCTTTACAAAAATTTATATCACCAAAGATTTTGCATATTCTGTATTTCTATCTATCTCCTTTTCAGTAAACGTTTATGAAAATTGGCGTGGTAGAAATACGATTTAGCTCATTTTCAAGCAATAATGGGATTAAAGAACAATGTAGTTCCCAAATTTTAGTATTCTATCTGCATAAGTCAATGAGATATAGCGTGCTCTGTATTTCTACCTAATTTTTAGTAAACTTTTACGGACTTTTATGTGGCCAAGGTTGAAAAGCGATTGAACTTATTTTCAGTAGGTGTACTATTCCGATCAATCATTATTCTAGCGTCAATGATTTTATAGTTATTAACACTCGAAATTTGAAAATTTGGTCATTCATATGTGGCCAGTGCCAAGCCCACATTCCAAAATTTATATAAAAAAAACCTTAATAGAATGATAAAGTCAGTATATATACCGAATCTTACCATTTTAACTGCTTTTTATAATGAAATATTATATTTCCTCATTAATTTCAAAAGGAAACAAGTAAGGAAGTCTAAGTTCGGGTGGGACCGAACATTATATACCTAGTAGTGATTTATTATGGCATCCCAATTTACGCAGGTCTATTTTATTACTTTCAGTTCGTGCTTGCGTTCAAATAGACAGACGGACAGACAGATAGACGCATCGAGAGACGGACATGGCTACATCGACTCAGCTCATCCTCCTGATCATTTCAGTATACGTACAAACATTTCATGTTCATGAAAGGTATGAATATCAAAAAAGATATACAACTTCGCTTTTGCAGTGGGGTATTAACTACTAGCCCGGATATTTTACTTTTCATCCTGAACGTTTTGATATACATTAATAAATATATATATCGATTCGTTAATGCCGAATGAAGTAATATACCTTGTGTGCGTAACAAAAATAGATATAAAAAAGGGTGTCTTTTATAGGCGCCAAAGAACTCAACCGATCTTTATGAAATTTTCACAATATATACTTGGGTTCACTGGGTACAGCATAGACAATATATAATATTGGAAAAGTAGGCGGAGCCGCGCCCCCAGGCTATATAATGTTTCAATTCGTCATAATTCCGAAGTTTTTTGGTCTAAATTAATGAAATTTGGATATATGTGTCACTTAGTCAATATCTACATCATTTTTCAAAAGTGGGCGGTGCCACGCCCACATATTTTGTGTTTTGTTTTGCTCTTGAACTTTCACGATAAGTTCAGGAGTTCGCTGGGCACGACACAGTCTGTATATAGCTTTTGGAAAATCCCCCAGGTCATATAAAGCTGCAGTTCGGTATAGTTAGCAGTTTATTTGGTTCAAGTGAATGAAATTTTATATTTACAAGGTGGCGCAAAAGTAAGCTTCCGATGTTCAGCATATCGGTTGTGGCACATGCAGTGTGTGCTGTTGCACCGTCTTGTTGGAACCACATGTTTTCCAATCCCAATTCATCAAGTTGCGGCAAAAAGAACTCGTTGATCATTGCTCTGTAGCGCTCACCATTCACAGTAACCGTTTGGCCCCGACCGATTATTGGTCAAATAAATAGTCAGAAATATTCCGCGTTCTGGAGCAGTGTAGCGTAACATTGTTTATTAACGTGTATTTCGCATGTGTTTACTACACAAATGTCAAAACAGAACTGACTTTAGGGGCCAATCGCAAAATTTATAGCATTTTCTGATAGGAGGATTACTTTTGCGCCACCCTGTAGATGTGTTCTATATATCAAAACAACGTATATCGGGTTTGCTAGTATATTATTATTGTAAAACTGACAGACTACTTTGCGTTCAAATAGACAGACGGACAGACAGACGGACGGACGGAGAGACGGGCATGGCTAAATCGACTCCGCTCATCGTGCTGATCATTTTAGTGAACTTTTCTCTTCTTGTTCTCATACTTACATACATTTAATGTTTACGAAAGGTATGAAAATCAAAAAAGATATATAACTTGGCTATTGCAGTGGGCTATTAACTACGTGCCCGAATATTTCGCTTGTGTATTTCCCGATTTGGCTAATTTTTGGCAGGAGTATAATACATACTACTGAGAAGCAGCTGACCAATTTTCATTGAAATATCAAGATCGAATTATAAGCGATTGCCTTTGAAAATTGCAGGAGGCGCCACCCCTACTTCTTCAAAATTGAAAAAAAATTTTTGCGGCCGAGTTTTTCTTAAAAAGCTTATTATGTGTGCAAAATCTAATTGATATAACTTGCTTAGTTGTAGAAATATTGCTCTTTAAATTTTACAAAAAAAATTTTCAGAACTGTGTTAAGAAACTGGGCGTGGACATTAACCGATTTCGCCCATTTTTACAGAAGACAGTTACCTTTAAATATAAAACATTATCACCAAATTTCGTTTCGTCAAATCAATTTTTGGCGGAGTTATGGTATAAAAAGTTTTGTGGAATAGTCCACTATAAAAGGGACGGGCCACGCCCATTTTCGAAAATTTTAAGTTTTTGGATTTCTTTGTTTACGGAAACTTTATATTTCACAATGATGTGAAGCTATTTTACGCAAAGTTATTGCCTATTTAATATATCTACGATCCTCTTCAAAATTTTTCATATAAAAGTGGGCGTAGACCTTAACCGATCCCACCCATTTTTTCCTGGAACATTCCTTGCATATCTGGAAACCTGCGTGCTGATCAATTTCTCTTTTCGTCCTGAACATTTTGATATATATAAGTCAATATCTATCTCGATCCGTTTATGGCGTTACGTACTGCCGTTAGGCGACTAAAGTTAATATACCCTGTGTGCGTAGCATTACTAGGTATAATATATACAAAAAGAAACAAGTAAGGACGGCGCTGTCTTCGGCTGTGCCGATGGCTTTATACCTTTCATGAATACGTGCAAACTTAAATACGCATTGTTTAAAGTTCTCTAAAACTTTGTCAGCAATACATTTAATTTTCTTTTGCCATCTATAAGCAAATATCTCACCAAGTTTCAAGTTTTAATATTTCAAAATGAGGGATAAATGGCCATAATCCTCTTATCTGAACGATCGGTTGCATGGGATATATACTATATATAGCTCCGATCTTGGTGACTTTTTTTACAAAATCTTTTACTATCCATAAGAAAATATCTCACCAAGTTTCAAGTTTTAATCTTTTAAAATGAGGGAGAAATGGCCATAATCCTCTTATCTGAACGATCGGTTGCATGGGATATATACTATATATAGCTCCGATCTTGCTGACTTTTTTTACGAAATCTTTTACTATCCATAAGAAAATATCTCACCAAGTTTCAAGTTTTAATCTTTTAAAATGAGGGAGAAATGGCCATAATCCTCTTATCTGAACGATCGGTTGTATGGGATATATACTATATATAGCTCCGATCTTACCGATTTTTTTACCAAATTTTTTATTATCTGTAAGCAAATATCTCACCAAGGTTCAAGTTTTAATCTTTTAAAATGAGGGAGAAATGGCCATAATCCTCTTATCTGAACGATCGGTTGTATGGGATATATACTATATATAGCTCCGATCTTAGCGATTTTTTTACCAAATTTTTATTATCTGCAAGCAAATATCTCACCAAGTTTCAAGTTTTAATCTTCCAAAATGAGGGATAAATGGCCATAATCCTCCTATCTGAACGATCGGTTGTATGGGATATATACTATATATAGCTCCGATCTTAGCGATTTTTTTACCAAATTTTTTATTATCTGTAAGCAAATATCTCACCAAGTTTCAAGTTTTAATCTTCCAAAATGAGGGATAAATGGCCATAATCCTCTTATCTGAACGATCGGTTGTATGGGATATATACTATATATAGCTCCGATCTTAGCGATTTTTTTACCAAATTTTTTATTATCTGTAAGCAAATATCTCCCCAAGCTTCAAGTTTTAATCTTTAAAAATGAGGGAGAAATGGTCATAATCCTCTTATTTGAACGATCGGTTGTATGGGAGATATATGCTATAGTGACCCGATTATACCGGATCCAACAAATGTTTAATATAATACAAAAATACATCCGTGTGCCAAATTTCATCGAGATATCTCAAAAATTGAGGGACTAGTTTGCGTTCAAACGGACGGACGGACGGACAGACGGACAGACGGACATGGGTGTATCAACTGGTATACTTAATGGTGGGTCTATCTCTTATATTTCTAAACGTTACAAACATCAGAGCAAAGTTAATATACCATTTCATGTTCATGAAAGGTATAAACATGAACTTAATACAAAGTTAAAAAGTAAAACAGAAAACCGCACTTGTTCATTATAATCGACTAACCTAAAATATGCGGTTAATCGAATAGTTGAAAGTGGACGGTTAGTCGAGTAACTGTCATCAGTAGTCTATTCGACTTTTGTAGCCGACTAATGATGTATTCGAATAACTCAATTAATCGACTAACCAATTAGTAAGAGTCCTATAAAATAGACGACACGAAGGTTCAAGAGGTCAAACTAATCGTTCGAGGCGCAGACGGTTAGTACCAGAAGATGCTGGTGCCAAAAACAAGAAAGTTGTGCAGCTTCGTGAGCAGCAATTTCGCTGTGGAATTTTTACGTTCACTCAAAACTGACCAGTGTAAACAGACCTGCCAGTAGAAATATAATCGACTGAGTTAAATCAGACTTGTATTCAACAGTCTTCATTTAACACCAACCTCTCTACGATTGGTCTGCTATACGGGAAGCCAGGGAAATGCTTCAAGGAGCGGGACCAGTTACATCAAGTTTTTCAAAACAGAGTCGACACTGGCAGTTATCGGCAACCTCTCGAGCTTCTCAGCCGTTCGTAGTCGGCATTAAACACAAGTGTCCAAGTATAACCCTATAACTTCCTTACACACACCCATACATTTCGCATATATTTATATTTTTTGTCTCTCCATGAAAAACGCATTTGACTTAAGTAAAATTCATTAATTCTAAATCTAAAATGTTTACCTTTCCTTTCAACCTAAAAATTTTACGGCCGCCACTGAGATGTTATCTCCCTTTCCCACTGTATACCTGTACTATAATGGTTGGCGAACTGCACTCATAATTACTAGCAATATAGAAGTATTACATATATGACTTGAAGAAAACTAAGAGACGTTTCGTTAGTCTTTGGTCGTCTGCTCTTTAGCTCTGAACACACGATTAGTAGGTGGTGTACATATAGACATATACAACAGCACCGGAATCGGCATACTGTACCCTGTAGGAAATAGTTGCATTGACTCACTAGGAACCTAGAGTAACTGGGTGGATTTACATATATTTCTTTTGATATCAAATATTGTTGTTGTTGTGGTAACGACAAAAACACTCCCCGAAGGTTTTGGGTAGTGTTGTCGAATTAACAGTCCTTGGGCGGATTTGAACCAGGTACGCTCCGGTACTCCCTTGCGGTACTGCCCGACTGTCGTGGTAGCGATTTATGACCAGTGAAACCTTCTAGGTCATGTCACCCCTCCTTCCGTAAGGAAGGATAAGGTGGGTAATGAGAGGTGAGAGGCATCATATCCGTAGATCAACCATCGAGTTGCACATCATTACCTTGCGACGCAGACATATTTTATGGGGATTATGTTTCATGGCCATCCTTTAGGAATCTTTTCACGGCAATTTATATAAGTAATGCCGACTCAGTGATGTCGAAAAATTGTTCCATTCGCTTCAAAGGACAAGTGGTGAATCTAAGGAAATCATAGCAAAGGTTCCATTAACCAACCTAGGATTGGGGATGGTATGGGCAAACTTGAAAGAGGCGTACGAGAAGAAACGAGTTCTAGTCAAAATGCAACGGCATTGAAGGGGTTGCAGCGAAGCATCAATGGATCGCCTTGGAAATACATGAGGTTAAGGTGAAGAATTGGGGTCCAATCCTTATTTTCCTATGTTCGAACCTCCTTCCAGAAACGACACGGAGTTTATGGGAACAGTCACTAGTGGACAAAGCAGCTTTGCCGGCGTGGGGTCAAATGGATTAATTCTTAACACAACGATCCTGGACGATGGAGTTTATAGTGGAAGTGAAATGTTCGACGCATTCGCCTTATGGAAACCAGCATCAAAAATCGGTCTCTAGTGCACCAAACCCAGTAAGCCAAAGAAAGTGGCGCTTGCGACAAATGTAGTTTCGTCTAACTGTATACTGTGCCCAAAACAACAACACCCCTTGCGTTTGTGAACGTAGTTTTTAGCCCTTCCCGTACAAGATAGGTTTTTGACTATTACAAAACATAATTGCTGTTTGAACTTTCTGGTAAAAGGCCACTCCATAAAAGACTGTAGAAGTCAATTCGTTTGCTCGAAATGCAAAAGTGGACATCATTCGTGACTTCACAGAGTGCCGTCCAGCACTCAATCCAAAGAATCTGCAACCCCAACTTCTTCACAAGCGTTCCATACAAATATACAGTCCACTTCATCGAGCAGTACTTCGCCGTCCGATGGAGAAAGTTTTAAATCGTGAAGTTTATCCTCGGCACTTCTCGGAACCGATATGGTACACATTTGCCATTTAGGGTCACCATATGTCGATCGAGCATGGATTGACTCAGCTGCAGAAGGATCGTTCATTTCGTTCGTCCCGTGACCCAAATATTTTCGTAGAAGCGTTCGTCTTACCCACAATCACTGGCGAATCTATATTAGATCAACTGCCTAAAGTATTTTTAGCAGATCCCAACTTCCGTTAAAGTGGTCCGACAAATGTTTTGATAGGAGGGGACTTGTACTCCAAAGTTATGTTGGACGGGGTAAAGCGCAGTCTGCATAACAATTTTCCATCCCAAGAGACCGTGTTCGGGTGGATCATCACTGGAGCCTCTTCCACTGCACACGTTTCTTTCTTTGTTACCAAAGTCTCATTGAGGGAGCACAACTCTAGTTGGCCAACTGCGCAAGTTCTGGGAACTAGAGCAGGTTCCGAAAAGAACCCTTCATCCAGCAGAGGACTTGTTCAGTTCAACAGTTTTTACCCTACGGGTTTGAAGCTAGGAGTATCGCTACTCATTCGCAATGAAGCCAGGCTATTGAAAGACAAGCCACTAAAATAATACGACATCATAAAAGAGTACCTGGATTTAGAACACATGGAAAAAAGGTAACCTCCAAACTATCAACATTCACCTAGCCATTTTTACCTTCCACATCACGCCGTTTTGAGACCAGAAAGCACTTCGACAAAATTAAGGGTAGGTTTTAATGCGTCAAGCAATGCATCCAACGGAGTATCGCTTAATGATATTTTGCATGCAGGCCTAGCTCTTTAATCTGACCTAATGCTGCTGATAATTCGTTGGCGAATGTATAAATTCGTTCTTAACAGACATTCAAAAAATGTATCGTCAAAACTTTGTAACTCCATCACATAGGCCTTATCAAAGACTTATTTTTAGAGATGACCCACAGAGTAACGTAGAGGACTTTAGTTAAAGGCCGTAACCTTCGGAATAAAGTGCGCTCCGTACTTAACAATTAGGACCCTTCTCCAGATGGCTCAGGATAGCCAAGATTCACATCCCGTGGCAGCTGAAACCCTTTGAAATTCCATATATGTCACGTGCTCCGAGGGATTTTCTAGAGTTAGAGGAGACAAGTACCACCAAGGCTTTAGGGATAAGATGGAATGCTAAGTCGGATCAGTTTTTTTCCCCAAAGTCCAAAATCCAGTAGTTGAAGATACTTTTACTAAGCTGGAAACGCTCTCGATGACAGCAACACTTTTTGACCCGTCTGGGTGGCTAGCACCAGTGATAATATTAGCAAAAATCATTATGCAACAAATTTGGGAAGATGGTAATCTGTGTGACCAACCGTTAGGACCCCACACTCTTTCTCAATGGAACGCCTTTTTGGAAAACTATAGGGATGTCGAAGAAATACAAATTCCGCGATGGGTGGAATAAACCGACCAGTCCTGCTTTCAAATTCATGCCTTTTGCGACGCCTCGGAAAAGGCATACTCGGAGGTGATTTACCTAAGAGTTAAAAGCCAAAACATTCCGTGTTCTTATTTGTTACTGGCAAACACAAAGGTTGCACCAGTCAAGACTATTTCGATCCCCCGTTTAGAGTTAGGTGGTGCAGTTCTTGTGGTCGATATGCTTACGTCTGTTTTGAGCGAACTACTCTTCAAAGGGGAAAATGTCACTTGCTGGACCGACTCCACCATCGTTCTAGCGTGGACTACCTTTGTCGCTAATCGAGTGGCAAAGATTCAGGAACTGGTAGGATTTAGATATTGGAATCACGTAGATTCGAAAGATAATCCCGCAGATCTTGGGAACCAAGGAACATATCTCCAGGACTTGCGATCGAACAAGTTTTGGTGGCATGGTTAGTTAACGATGCTGGAGAGTTGGCATCGTATGATCACCCAAAACGAAGACGTCACCCTCGAAGCCAAAACAATAAAGACACATACATCGCGAATATGCAACAACGAAGATCCCTAGAAAGATTTTCGTCTTTACCCAGATCACTTCGGATTCTCGCATATATTTTTCGATTCTACAACCGGACGAACACGCACACAAAACCGCCCATTCGGCTTCCGTTACGATTACTTCGCCAGCAGTACTGGATTCAGAATGCTAAGAATCTAATCAAAACCACGATTCATAATAAACAACGGGACCCATGTCAAATCATGGCCGCCCTTCCAGAAGGACGGACAATCCTCGCCCGACCGTTCGAAAATACCGGGGTCGATTATGCGGGCTCTTTAGATATTAAAACTTTTCGGGACGATGTTGTTGTTGTTTAAGGATATGTTTGCATTTTTGTATACTTTTCGACAAAGGTATTCCACTTAGAAGCCGCTAGCGATCTATCCACACAAGCATTTCTTAGCGCGTTTTCGAGGTTCACTGCTCGAAGGAGTTGCCCAAAAAATATATTTTCAGACAATGGAATGAACTTTGTAGGCGCGTCAGCTAGTCTTAAGAAAGACTTTAAGAAATTCCTTCACGCATCGCAGCGGCCTGTGTGTAGCCTCTATAGTCATCAAGAGGTCTCTTGGTACTTTATTCCGGAGTTCATGGGAAGCCGGGGTCAAAAGTTTAAAATTTCATTTTCGAAGAGTCGCCGCTTCTGAGAAATTCACGTTCGAAGAGTTTCAAACCTTGCTGTGTCGTACTGAGGCTTGCCTCAACTCTCAGCCACTATCTCCAAGCTCCAACGAAGTGTCTGACTGCGCAGCGCTAAACCCTGCTCACTTTCTTACTGGAGGTTCAATCCTCTCGCCTGCAGAGCCCTCAATCGAAGCCAATCCTACGTCGTTAATTAAGAAAGGTAATGACGTGCAACTCGATGGTTGGTCTACGGATATGATGCCTCTCACCTCTCATTACCCATCCTATCCTTCCTTACGGAAGGAGGGGTGACATGACCTAGAAGGTTTTACTGGTCATAAATCGCTACCACGACAGTCGGGCAGTACCGCAAGGGAGTACCGGAGCGTACCGGGTTCAAATCCGGCCAAGGACTGTTAATTCGACAACACTCCCTAAAACCTTCGGGGAGTGCTTTTGCCGTTACCACAACAACAACAACAAACCTGCCGCAGCACCGGAAAGTGCGCTTATTGTAACGAGAAGCACCACACGTTGCTGCATTCCAACAGTCGTCGGTATCCCCGTTGCCTTCTCTTTTGACGCTATCAGCTATCAGGAACCGTGACCGTGCTGCCAACCGTCGCGGTCTACGTGCACGTCGGGCAGCGGAGGCGCTTGACCCGGGCACTCTTGGACGCTTGCGCGCAGACGAGTAAAATATGTGATTCACTGGTGGATCGGTTCGGCTTAAGACCTTCCTGGTGGCAAAGCAGGAAATATGTGAGCTAATCGTAAGCTCTTCCAGTGACGCACATGTTCGCTTATCTTTTGTGGCTTAGGACGTTCGGGTTGAAAACCCCTGTTCGCCATCTCAACCCAACTACCAAGGAAAACTTTTTGAGCCTTCAACTAGCCGATCCAGGGTTCCACACCTCTTCAGCCGTAGCTCTAATCTTCGGCGGCGATGTATATGGAAAAATTGTAAGGAGTGAAATAATCGCATATCCTGGGCATCCTACTTCAGAATTCCATATTCGGTGGGGTCCTTTCTGGCCCATGTGCCCTTTAACGCACAGCGACCCCCTCCTGGGTAACGGTTCTACTAAAGTCGGTTTCTTGCCACTTTACTGTGGTTTAGTTTTAAAACTTGAATTACCCTGATTTCAATAAAGATTTCTAATGACACCAGGGTTCGAATTTGCACGCACGCATACGGCACACATACACGTGCAAAATTTGTTGCTCATGCACATGAACTGTGTGCAGTTTGAAACAAAGCACTTACACATCTGTGTGTTTTGTGTTGAAAATATGAAGGCACATACTCATGCGTGTGTTTTTTTTGAAAACACTTGCACACATAATTGTGCTGAATGTAGTGACAGGGTTTGGATTAGCGCACACGTATGCAGCACATTGTTTCGTCTTATACATGTGTTGTGGGATATCAGAAACTTTTAGCTCCCAGCTCATGTGTGTTGATTGAACTATGTATAGATAAGTGAACTACACCTTAACTAAACGAAACGGAAGACTTTTTACCGTCACTAGACCAACACAACACCTCAAAAACTCTTCCTTATCTATATTCACGTTGACACCACCGCTTGGTGGTGAATGTATTAGTTCCACACAGCATCTTATCACACGTTAAGCATTTAATCTTTTTTTCTTAAACAAGGACTTCCAACAATTTTTTTTTATTATCGCTCTGATATAATTTTTCAAAAATTATTGGCCCATTTTTTTTTTTAGATTTCTGACACTGAAGCTCAACAATTTATTATATTTACACGCCTAGTTTTAAGCTCTAGTGTAATCCGCAAGACAGGGATCGCTCTGTCCAAATAGTTTGCAATTCCTCAGTATTGCAATGCCGGCGGCAATGTTGACGCGAAAGGGCTAGCAATGGTTGGGAATCACTGGTGTTATCTCGTCAAGGTGTCCGATGCAAAGCAACCCTTATAGTGGTTAAAACTATATTTTATTTTATATTTAAAATATCTATTTTTCTATTCAATCAAAATTTTTAATTTGAATGCTAATTTTTTAATAACTATCAAAAATTGTCTCTTTGAAAAAATACAAATTTTGAAATTAAAAATACACAAAGTATAAAATGAACAAGTAAAAGTTATCATTAAAATGAACCCTACATATACTCCCCCTCCAGTAAAACGAAAATAAATTTAAAATACAATTAATTAATATCTTTACATATAATAAAATTGTAACAGTTCGATGTCTGTACATTGAAGATATTCAAGAAAAACTGAGAGGAGAGGTCGTTATTGGACCAGCGGAACCCAAATCTACAACTTTTACAATTTTTGTCTGTCTGTCTGTCCGTCTGTATGATTGTGCGCGTATCACGCAAAAACTACTGAATACAATTGCATGAAACTTTCACCATTCTATCACTTAAAGTCTAACTTAAAATTTAGGACAACTTTCATTTGGATATCTCATCCAGTTCCAGAGTTATTGACCAAAATATGGGAAAAATGTGGTTTTTTACCATAACGCCCGCGTCACACAAAAACGACTGCATAGAAATGAATGAAACTTTCAATAATCATTTTCTAGACGTCTCTCCTAAAATTTAAGATATCTTTCACCTCGATATTTTACCCGGTTCCCAATTTATTGACCTAAATGTGGACCCAGGGTGACTGTATGATTTGTGCTTTTAAGGCGGAACAAAGTTCGGCGGGTCAGCTAGTCTAATATATAAATATAACGCCTGCACCGATTCGGATGATTGGCACTAATTTAGATTTTTCTCTGACCAGAATAGGAGAGTACCCAAAATTTTCGAAAAATTCCTGAAAAATAAATTTTATTTTCCCATACATTTTGTATGGTGCGAATTTTTATAATTTATTTTTTTTTTGTTAGAAAAGCACAATAATGAATCGATCGATGGTGAAGTGGAATTGTGTGTGTGTGAAATAGTTACGGGGATAGGGATAGTGATAGAGATAATGATAGGGATAGGAAAAGCTAATATTTCTAGATCCATTCAAGCAAATATCGGGGCAGGACAAAGTCTGCCGGTCCCTCTAGTTAATATTAAAAGTAACTTTTTTTGTCTTCTTTTTTTGTAGTGTATTTGAATTAGAAAGTGAAGAAGTAAGAGTGTTTGCTGGTTGAAAAAGTTTTAATAGTGTTTCCATATTGTATTTTGAATGTTTTATTTTGTTTGGAGATAACTTTGAATGGTCCTTCATAAGGAGCTTCTAAGTTAAATTTATGAAGAACTTTAACAAAAACAAAATCACAACTATCTAAATTTTTGAGAATAAAACAATTTTCTTTATTGTAATGTATAACTTTTAAACGAACTAGAGAAAAATGTTGTCATAATTTTTGAAGAATTTCATTTGAAGAATTATTTTCATTATGATTATTAGAAACAACTAATTCACCAGGCAGTCGAAGAGTTTGTCCATACACAAGTTCTGCACAAGAACATTTTAAATCATCTGTTTAGTTTATGTTGAGCTTTAGGCCAATAGTTTGAAATAAAACACTTTATTTAGTTTTATATTCAAATTTTATTTTATTTGGTCGATATTTCGGCCTCAGTCTGAGGTCATCTTCGGGACCTGGACAAACAATAAAAACAATTAATACAATTAATAACTTCATTATACATAAGTACATGTATGTAAAAAACAATACGACTTACACATATGACAGTGTATTATCGACTAAATTAGAATGTAACAAAATTATTGCAAAGAGGCAAAAGAAACGAGAAACATAAAGTAAACAAATTTAAAGTCCCTCAATGGTAAACATTTAATTTTGTTTACTTTATGTTTCTCGTTTCTTTTGCCTCTTTGCAATAATTTTGTTACATTCTAATTTAGTCGATAATACACTGTCATATGTGTAAGTCGTATTGTTTTTTGCATACATGTACTTATGTTTAATGAAGTTATTAATTGTATTAATTGTTTTTATTGTTTGTCCAGGTCCCGAAGATGACCTCAGACTGAGGCCGAAATATCGACCAAATAAAATAAAATTTGAATATAAAACTAAATAAAGTGTTTTATTTCAAACTATTGGCCTAAAGCTCAACATAAACTAAACAGGTTATTACAACAAAAGGCTATTAAAATTTATCAAATATTTTAAATCATCTTTAATTGATGTTCGTAAACCAAGAAGTATCCATTGCAAAATTTCAGACCGGTGAGTAGAATCATGAGGCAATAATAGTTGTTTTAAGTGTTCTATGAAAGCGCTCTATCATACCATTTGCTTGAGGATGGTATGTTGAAGTATGTATTTTATGTGCACCTAATAATTTGGTTAGTTCAGTAAAAATTTTCCAAGTAAATTGGGAACCTTGATCTACTGTAATTCTTTTAGTGGAATACTAAATCTTGGTACATAATTTTGAAAGCAAGTAGTTGATATTGTACTTGCTAAAATATCTTTAAGTGGATAAGCTTCAGGCCAACGAGTATGTCTATCAATAATAGTTAGAAGATAACAATACTCTTTTGATATAGGAAGAGAACCAACAATGTCCATGTGAATATGTTCGGAACGACCAGAAGGTATTGTGATTTTCTGAATTGGAGTTTTTGTATTTCTTGTAATTTTAGACTTTTGACAGTTAATACAAGATGATGTCCATTCATTAATTTCTTTACACATACGAGGCCAAAAATATTTTGTTTGAATTAATTTTCTAGTGGTTCGAATGCTTGAAAGAGATAGAGAATGAATTTTGTTAAATATTATTCTTCTCATAGAAAGTGGAACATATGGCCTAAATGGTTGTTGAGAAACATCACACCAAATTTTCAAATTTATGATTGGAATATCTACTTCTTTTAAATTAGTTTTAAAATTTGGATCAGATATAATTTCTTGTAACATCTTATCTGTTTTTGTTCTTTGAATAACGTTTCTAAATTTATATCTTGAATTGAAATTACGTTTACTTCTGGAATACGGCAAAGTGTATCGGCAACTATGTTGTTTTTTTCACGTATATGGGCAAATCCGCCGTAGTGTTACATTTTTGCAAAAAAAAAAAATTTTTTGAAACATCGAAGCACAAGAATAACTTTTTTTGTGGTACATTGGTAGATAAAGAGGAGCTTAAATTTATCGGCGTAATTCGTCTTACATAATGCCTCAAAAAGATATAGTCAATAGATCGGAGAAAATATATATAAATTCAAGTCGCAGTATTTAATATACATTTATTTAAACACTACTGCACCGATTTTGTTGAAATTTTAGCAACGTGTGGAGATATAAGAAGCTTATATTTAGGCCAAATTTTTTTGATATCCGACATCCGGTTTTGTAGATATCGTTAAAAATATATAGCCGAAAAACTGTCACGTATTTTTTAGTGCCAGGTTGGTTATGCATTCATTTTAACAGCTTCCTACCAATAATCCTGAAATTTTACCAGGGTACTGACGAATAAACGAAGAATGATTTGTTTTATTTTGTTTTGTTGTTTTTCCGACAGGGTGAATGATTGATGTATATTGGAACGATTTTTCGTCATCCCTTGTCAAATTTGGTTTTGAGACAAACCGGTTTCGGCGTTGTGCCATCATCAGTGTCGATTTTCGTTCTGATCTGTTGTGGTCGTTTGTCTTGTATTTATAGTATGTAGCAGGTAACGTCAGCATGGGTGTCTGTTTGTGTACATTCAGAAACGGGGGTGGTTTGCATCGATCGGTTTTTTTGTGCTTGACTGAGGCAGGTAAAAGTTGGTGATTTTTGTTGTTTGACCTTTTTTGCTTGTTTGTTGTTTTTGATCTTTTGCTGTTTTGTGCTTATTTGTCGGTGCGTGTGTGTTTGTTGTACCTGAGTGGTTGCTTTGTTTTTTGTAAACCAATTTTAAAGGTTCGAATATTGTGTCGGAAACAGTGTTTGTCTGTTCGTTTATTATTCTGCCGTCGAATGTTTTTTGTTTGTAGATTTCCATGTTTTCGAGTACGTTCAGACGTCTGCCTTTTGCTTGTACATGTAGGACCTTGACTGTTTTTTTGATGTTTCCGGGGGGGCATTTATTCTCCGCCATGTGATTCGCAAAGTTGGACTCTGGTATGATGGTTGGATTCCGTATCTTTTTGTTGTAATCTCTAATGTGTTCTCTGAACCTCGTTCTTACTTGTCGTCCGGTTTGTCCTATGTAACTGTGCTGGCATTCACAAGTGAGCTTGTATACACCATGGCTGCTAAATGGATCTTCTGAGTTAGTTTTGGTTCTGAGCTTCCGTCCTAAATTGTTCGATGTTTTGAACGCTGTGTTGATGTTGTATTTTCTAAGGAAATTTGCTAATTTATATGTTGCCCTTCCAGTATATGTCATTGTCGTCCAGGTTTGTGTACTTTCTTCTCCATTGTTTCTTTTTTGTTCTCTAAGGTCCCTCCTGAGTTTATCTACTAGTGCTTTTTTATATCCGTTGTTTGTAGCGATGTTATATATTATTCCAAGCTCTCTTCTATATGCTTCTTGTGTAAGAGGTGTTCCTTCCAATCTTTGTACTAAGTGCCTTAGCGCTGCATTTTTATGTTGTTGTGGGTGGTTCGAGGTATTATGTATTATTGTGTCGGTGGCCGTTGGTTTCCTATATATGTCGTAGTTGAATTTATTGCTAGCTTTATCAATACTTATTGTGAGGTCCAGATAATTGATTGCTCCGTCTTTTTCGGTTTCCATTGTGAATTTTATGTCCCCGTGCTGTTTGTTGAGGTACTCCAGTACTTGCTCTTCGTTGTTGGTAGTTAAAACGCATATGATATCATCCACGTACCTTGCGTAAAATAACACTCCTAATTTGGAATTTAATTCCTGTATATACTCTTTTTCCAGGTTTTGCATAAACGCTTCCATAAGAATAGCCGATGTTGGGTTTCCCATCGCAAGTCCGTTTGTTTGTCTGTATATTTTATTGTTGAATTGAAAATAGTTCTGACGTAGTGTGGTTCTTACCGTGTTCGTGATTTGCGTACTTTTCACTTTATCTTTTGTTTTACGTAGTATTATAGAGTTTACTATGTTCAATGTCTCTGCTAGTGGTATTGATGTGTATAGATCTTTTATGTCGAAAGATACCAATTTGCTGTCCTTTGTCACTTCAACGGTCCTAAGTTTGTTTATTAGTTCAGATGTATTAGTTATGGTGTGTTCGTTGCTAAGTTCCAGTGTGTCCTTCAATACTGTTTTTAAATATTTAGATAGCTTATAGCATGGTGCCGATTTAAAATTAATGATTGGTCTCATTGGATTGCCTGGCTTGTGGATTTTTGGTAGCGCAATCAGTGGTGGAGTTGACGGGTTCATTTGGACTAATGTATATGCCGAGTTGGTATCTATTATATTTGTTGCAGTTTTTATAGCCACTTTGATTTCTTTCTGGTATTCATCCGTGGGGTTCACTCTTATTCTACGACATTCCATATCCTCGATGAGTTTTTCGGTTTTTGTTATATACTCATCTTTTTCAATTAGCACAGTTGTGTTGCCTTTGTCCGCCTTCGTTGCGACAATGTTGTTTATCCTGAGTTTATGTTGTAGGTTCTTGACTGTTTTTTGCTCCGTGTCTCTCTTCTGTCCTTCCTTTGCTTTCACTTCCTTGTTTATTATTTCTCTGCACATGTGTCTTGCGTGCTCTTGTTCCTCAACTGGTATTAATGATATTGCGACCTCTGCGTCTACGATCGCCTGTTCCGTTTTTCTTTTTTTGTTTTGGTCTATAATATTGTGTTTCAGTCCCTTTTTAAGAAGTTGTTCTTCCGCCGCGGTGATGGCCACTGTCGTTAGGTTTACGAGCCTGGCATGGAAATTGTGTGGTTGTTGGTTGTTGTCCCGTTCGCGACGTCCTGTCAGCTTATCTAGTTTCCGGTTCAGCGTCCTGTATTTCTGTTGTAGTTCATGTTCGACCTCAGTCCTTATGCGCTCGAAGCATTCCATTAACGTATCGGTAGGTAATTGCTCCGCCAACCTTAAATGGATGGATAGAATTTCGGCATTTATTCCATCTTTCTTGGCGTACTGGTTTTTCAACTCATATCTTAGGAAGTCTCTTTCCGCCTTCCTAATTGTCCTCATGCTTGTACTTGTGTTTGTTTTCATTGTTATTTTTGCAAATTTTGGTGTCACATTCAATTCTATGCATTGTTTGTTAAACCAAATGTTTGCCTTCGTTGTATGCAATTTCAGTAAACGTCGTTTGTAAACTATTAGTAGACCGTTTTCGTTTAAGTTAAAAGCCTGACAAGCATTAACTGTTTTATTTTGTTTTGTTGTTTTTCCGACAGGGTGAATGATTGATGTATATTGGAACGATTTTTCGTCATCCCTTGTCAAATTTGGTTTTGAGACAAACCGGTTTCGGCGTTGTGCCATCATCAGTGTCGATTTTCGTTCTGATCTGTTGTGGTCGTTTGTCTTGTATTTATAGTATGTAGCAGGTAACGTCAGCATGGGTGTCTGTTTGTGTACATTCAGAAACGGGGGTGGTTTGCATCGATCGGTTTTTTTGTGCTTGACTGAGGCAGGTAAAAGTTGGTGATTTTTGTTGTTTGACCTTTTTTGCTTGTTTGTTGTTTTTGATCTTTTGCTGTTTTGTGCTTATTTGTCGGTGCGTGTGTGTTTGTTGTACCTGAGTGGTTGCTTTGTTTTTTGTAAACCAATTTTAAAGGTTCGAATATTGTGTCGGAAACAGTGTTTGTCTGTTCGTTTATTATTCTGCCGTCGAATGTTTTTTGTTTGTAGATTTCCATGTTTTCGAGTACGTTCAGACGTCTGCCTTTTGCTTGTACATGTAGGACCTTGACTGTTTTTTTGATGTTTCCGGGGGGGCATTTATTCTCCGCCATGTGATTCGCAAAGTTGGACTCTGGTATGATGGTTGGATTCCGTATCTTTTTGTTGTAATCTCTAATGTGTTCTCTGAACCTCGTTCTTACTTGTCGTCCGGTTTGTCCTATGTAACTGTGCTGGCATTCACAAGTGAGCTTGTATACACCATGGCTGCTAAATGGATCTTCTGAGTTAGTTTTGGTTCTGAGCTTCCGTCCTAAATTGTTCGATGTTTTGAACGCTGTGTTGATGTTGTATTTTCTAAGGAAATTTGCTAATTTATATGTTGCCCTTCCAGTATATGTCATTGTCGTCCAGGTTTGTGTACTTTCTTCTCCATTGTTTCTTTTTTGTTCTCTAAGGTCCCTCCTGAGTTTATCTACTAGTGCTTTTTTATATCCGTTGTTTGTAGCGATGTTATATATTATTCCAAGCTCTCTTCTATATGCTTCTTGTGTAAGAGGTGTTCCTTCCAATCTTTGTACTAAGTGCCTTAGCGCTGCATTTTTATGTTGTTGTGGGTGGTTCGAGGTATTATGTATTATTGTGTCGGTGGCCGTTGGTTTCCTATATATGTCGTAGTTGAATTTATTGCTAGCTTTATCAATACTTATTGTGAGGTCCAGATAATTGATTGCTCCGTCTTTTTCGGTTTCCATTGTGAATTTAATAATAAACAAACTTAGGACCGTTGAAGTGACAAAGGACAGCAAATTGGTATCTTTCGACATAAAAGATCTATACACATCAATACCACTAGCAGAGACATTGAACATAGTAAACTCTATAATACTACGTAAAACAAAAGATAAAGTGAAAAGTACGCAAATCACGAACACGGTAAGAACCACACTACGTCAGAACTATTTTCAATTCAACAATAAAATATACAGACAAACAAACGGACTTGCGATGGGAAACCCAACATCGGCTATTCTTATGGAAGCGTTTATGCAAAACCTGGAAAAAGAGTATATACAGGAATTAAATTCCAAATTAGGAGTGTTATTTTACGCAAGGTACGTGGATGATATCATATGCGTTTTAACTACCAACAACGAAGAGCAAGTACTGGAGTACCTCAACAAACAGCACGGGGACATAAAATTCACAATGGAAACCGAAAAAGACGGAGCAATCAATTATCTGGACCTCACAATAAGTATTGATAAAGCTAGCAATAAATTCAACTACGACATATATAGGAAACCAACGGCCACCGACACAATAATACATAATACCTCGAACCACCCACAACAACATAAAAATGCAGCGCTAAGGCACTTAGTACAAAGATTGGAAGGAACACCTCTTACACAAGAAGCATATAGAAGAGAGCTTGGAATAATATATAACATCGCTACAAACAACGGATATAAAAAAGCACTAGTAGATAAACTCAGGAGGGACCTTAGAGAACAAAAAAGAAACAATGGAGAAGAAAGTACACAAACCTGGACGACAATGACATATACTGGAAGGGCAACATATAAATTAGCAAATTTCCTTAGAAAATACAACATCAACACAGCGTTCAAAACATCGAACAATTTAGGACGGAAGCTCAGAACCAAAACTAACTCAGAAGATCCATTTAGCAGCCATGGTGTATACAAGCTCACTTGTGAATGCCAGCACAGTTACATAGGACAAACCGGACGACAAGTAAGAACGAGGTTCAGAGAACACATTAGAGATTACAACAAAAAGATACGGAATCCAACCATCATACCAGAGTCCAACTTTGCGAATCACATGGCGGAGAATAAATGCCCCCCCGGAAACATCAAAAAAACAGTCAAGGCCCTACATGTACAAGCAAAAGGCAGACGTCTGAACGTACTCGAAAACATGGAAATCTACAAACAAAAAACATTCGACGGCAGAATAATAAACGAACAGACAAACACTGTTTCCGACACAATATTCGAACCTTTAAAATTGGTTTACAAAAAACAAAGCAACCACTCAGGTACAACAAACACACACGCACCGACAAATAAGCACAAAACAGCAAAAGATCAAAAACAACAAACAAGCAAAAAAGGTCAAACAACAAAAATCACCAACTTTTACCTGCCTCAGTCAAGCACAAAAAAACCGATCGATGCAAACCACCCCCGTTTCTGAATGTACACAAACAGACACCCATGCTGACGTTACCTGCTACATACTATAAATACAAGACAAACGACCACAACAGATCAGAACGAAAATCGACACTGATGATGGCACAACGCCGAAACCGGTTTGTCTCAAAACCAAATTTGACAAGGGATGACGAAAAATCGTTCCAATATACATCAATCATTCACCCTGTCGAAAAACAACAAAACAAAATAAAACAGTTAATGCTTGTCAGGCTTTTAACTTAAACGAAAACGGTCTACTAATAGTTTACAAACGACGTTTACTGAAATTGCATACAACGAAGGCAAACATTTGGTTTAACAAACAATGCATAGAATTGAATGTGACACCAAAATTTGCAAAAATAACAATGAAAACAAACACAAGTACAAGCATGAGGACAATTAGGAAGGCGGAAAGAGACTTCCTAAGATATGAGTTGAAAAACCAGTACGCCAAGAAAGATGGAATAAATGCCGAAATTCTATCCATCCATTTAAGGTTGGCGGAGCAATTACCTACCGATACGTTAATGGAATGCTTCGAGCGCATAAGGACTGAGGTCGAACATGAACTACAACAGAAATACAGGACGCTGAACCGGAAACTAGATAAGCTGACAGGACGTCGCGAACGGGACAACAACCAACAACCACACAATTTCCATGCCAGGCTCGTAAACCTAACGACAGTGGCCATCACCGCGGCGGAAGAACAACTTCTTAAAAAGGGACTGAAACACAATATTATAGACCAAAACAAAAAAAGAAAAACGGAACAGGCGATCGTAGACGCAGAGGTCGCAATATCATTAATACCAGTTGAGGAACAAGAGCACGCAAGACACATGTGCAGAGAAATAATAAACAAGGAAGTGAAAGCAAAGGAAGGACAGAAGAGAGACACGGAGCAAAAAACAGTCAAGAACCTACAACATAAACTCAGGATAAACAACATTGTCGCAACGAAGGCGGACAAAGGCAACACAACTGTGCTAATTGAAAAAGATGAGTATATAACAAAAACCGAAAAACTCATCGAGGATATGGAATGTCGTAGAATAAGAGTGAACCCCACGGATGAATACCAGAAAGAAATCAAAGTGGCTATAAAAACTGCAACAAATATAATAGATACCAACTCGGCATATACATTAGTCCAAATGAACCCGTCAACTCCACCACTGATTGCGCTACCAAAAATCCACAAGCCAGGCAATCCAATGAGACCAATCATTAATTTTAAATCGGCACCATGCTATAAGCTATCTAAATATTTAAAAACAGTATTGAAGGACACACTGGAACTTAGCAACGAACACACCATAACTAATACATCTGAACTAATAAACAAACTTAGGACCGTTGAAGTGACAAAGGACAGCAAATTGGTATCTTTCGACATAAAAGATCTATACACATCAATACCACTAGCAGAGACATTGAACATAGTAAACTCTATAATACTACGTAAAACAAAAGATAAAGTGAAAAGTACGCAAATCACGAACACGGTAAGAACCACACTACGTCAGAACTATTTTCAATTCAACAATAAAATATACAGACAAACAAACGGACTTGCGATGGGAAACCCAACATCGGCTATTCTTATGGAAGCGTTTATGCAAAACCTGGAAAAAGAGTATATACAGGAATTAAATTCCAAATTAGGAGTGTTATTTTACGCAAGGTACGTGGATGATATCATATGCGTTTTAACTACCAACAACGAAAGCAAGTACTGGAGTACCTCAACAAACAGCACGGGGACATAAAATTCACAATGGAAACCGAAAAAGACGGAGCAATCAATTATCTGGACCTCACAATAAGTATTGATAAAGCTAGCAATAAATTCAACTACGACATATATAGGAAACCAACGGCCACCGACACAATAATACATAATACCTCGAACCACCCACAACAACATAAAAATGCAGCGCTAAGGCACTTAGTACAAAGATTGGAAGGAACACCTCTTACACAAGAAGCATATAGAAGAGAGCTTGGAATAATATATAACATCGCTACAAACAACGGATATAAAAAAGCACTAGTAGATAAACTCAGGAGGGACCTTAGAGAACAAAAAAGAAACAATGGAGAAGAAAGTACACAAACCTGGACGACAATGACATATACTGGAAGGGCAACATATAAATTAGCAAATTTCCTTAGAAAATACAACATCAACACAGCGTTCAAAACATCGAACAATTTAGGACGGAAGCTCAGAACCAAAACTAACTCAGAAGATCCATTTAGCAGCCATGGTGTATACAAGCTCACTTGTGAATGCCAGCACAGTTACATAGGACAAACCGGACGACAAGTAAGAACGAGGTTCAGAGAACACATTAGAGATTACAACAAAAAGATACGGAATCCAACCATCATACCAGAGTCCAACTTTGCCAATCACATGGCGGAGAATAAATGCCCCCCCGGAAACATCAAAAAAACAGTCAAGGTCCTACATGTACAAGCAAAAGGCAGACGTCTGAACGTACTCGAAAACATGGAAATCTACAAACAAAAAACATTCGACGGCAGAATAATAAACGAACAGACAAACACTGTTTCCGACACAATATTCGAACCTTTAAAATTGGTTTACAAAAAACAAAGCAACCACTCAGGTACAACAAACACACACGCACCGACAAATAAGCACAAAACAGCAAAAGATCAAAAACAACAAACAAGCAAAAAAGGTCAAACAACAAAAATCACCAACTTTTACCTGCCTCAGTCAAGCACAAAAAAACCGATCGATGCAAACCACCCCCGTTTCTGAATGTACACAAACAGACACCCATGCTGACGTTACCTGCTACATACTATAAATACAAGACAAACGACCACAACAGATCAGAACGAAAATCGACACTGATGATGGCACAACGCCGAAACCGGTTTGTCTCAAAACCAAATTTGACAAGGGATGACGAAAAATCGTTCCAATATACATCAATCATTCACCCTGTCGAAAAACAACAAAACAAAATAAAACAGTTAATGCTTGTCAGGCTTTTAACTTAAACGAAAACGGTCTACTAATAGTTTACAAACGACGTTTACTGAAATTGCATACAACGAAGGCAAACATTTGGTTTAACAAACAATGCATAGAATTGAATGTGACACCAAAATTTGCAAAAATAACAATGAAAACAAACACAAGTACAAGCATGAGGACAATTAGGAAGGCGGAAAGAGACTTCCTAAGATATGAGTTGAAAAACCAGTACGCCAAGAAAGATGGAATAAATGCCGAAATTCTATCCATCCATTTAAGGTTGGCGGAGCAATTACCTACCGATACGTTAATGGAATGCTTCGAGCGCATAAGGACTGAGGTCGAACATGAACTACAACAGAAATACAGGACGCTGAACCGGAAACTAGATAAGCTGACAGGACGTCGCGAACGGGACAACAACCAACAACCACACAATTTCCATGCCAGGCTCGTAAACCTAACGACAGTGGCCATCACCGCGGCGGAAGAACAACTTCTTAAAAAGGGACTGAAACACAATATTATAGACCAAAACAAAAAAAGAAAAACGGAACAGGCGATCGTAGACGCAGAGGTCGCAATATCATTAATACCAGTTGAGGAACAAGAGCACGCAAGACACATGTGCAGAGAAATAATAAACAAGGAAGTGAAAGCAAAGGAAGGACAGAAGAGAGACACGGAGCAAAAAACAGTCAAGAACCTACAACATAAACTCAGGATAAACAACATTGTCGCAACGAAGGCGGACAAAGGCAACACAACTGTGCTAATTGAAAAAGATGAGTATATAACAAAAACCGAAAAACTCATCGAGGATATGGAATGTCGTAGAATAAGAGTGAACCCCACGGATGAATACCAGAAAGAAATCAAAGTGGCTATAAAAACTGCAACAAATATAATAGATACCAACTCGGCATATACATTAGTCCAAATGAACCCGTCAACTCCACCACTGATTGCGCTACCAAAAATCCACAAGCCAGGCAATCCAATGAGACCAATCATTAATTTTAAATCGGCACCATGCTATAAGCTATCTAAATATTTAAAAACAGTATTGAAGGACACACTGGAACTTAGCAACGAACACACCATAACTAATACATCTGAACTAATAAACAAACTTAGGACCGTTGAAGTGACAAAGGACAGCAAATTGGTATCTTTCGACATAAAAGATCTATACACATCAATACCACTAGCAGAGACATTGAACATAGTAAAGTCTATAATACTACGTAAAACAAAAGATAAAGTGAAAAGTACGCAAATCACGAACACGGTAAGAACCACACTACGTCAGAACTATTTTCAATTCAACAATAAAATATACAGACAAACAAACGGACTTGCGATGGGAAACCCAACATCGGCTATTCTTATGGAAGCGTTTATGCAAAACCTGGAAAAAGAGTATATACAGGAATTAAATTCCAAATTAGGAGTGTTATTTTACGCAAGGTACGTGGATGATATCATATGCGTTTTAACTACCAACAACGAAAGCAAGTACTGGAGTACCTCAACAAACAGCACGGGGACATAAAATTCACAATGGAAACCGAAAAAGACGGAGCAATCAATTATCTGGACCTCACAATAAGTATTGATAAAGCTAGCAATAAATTCAACTACGACATATATAGGAAACCAACGGCCACCGACACAATAATACATAATACCTCGAACCACCCACAACAACATAAAAATGCAGCGCTAAGGCACTTAGTACAAAGATTGGAAGGAACACCTCTTACACAAGAAGCATATAGAAGAGAGCTTGGAATAATATATAACATCGCTACAAACAACGGATATAAAAAAGCACTAGTAGATAAACTCAGGAGGGACCTTAGAGAACAAAAAAGAAACAATGGAGAAGAAAGTACACAAACCTGGACGACAATGACATATACTGGAAGGGCAACATATAAATTAGCAAATTTCCTTAGAAAATACAACATCAACACAGCGTTCAAAACATCGAACAATTTAGGACGGAAGCTCAGAACCAAAACTAACTCAGAAGATCCATTTAGCAGCCATGGTGTATACAAGCTCACTTGTGAATGCCAGCACAGTTACATAGGACAAACCGGACGACAAGTAAGAACGAGGTTCAGAGAACACATTAGAGATTACAACAAAAAGATACGGAATCCAACCATCATACCAGAGTCCAACTTTGCCAATCACATGGCGGAGAATAAATGCCCCCCCGGAAACATCAAAAAAACAGTCAAGGTCCTACATGTACAAGCAAAAGGCAGACGTCTGAACGTACTCGAAAACATGGAAATCTACAAACAAAAAACATTCGACGGCAGAATAATAAACGAACAGACAAACACTGTTTCCGACACAATATTCGAACCTTTAAAATTGGTTTACAAAAAACAAAGCAACCACTCAGGTACAACAAACACACACGCACCGACAAATAAGCACAAAACAGCAAAAGATCAAAAACAACAAACAAGCAAAAAAGGTCAAACAACAAAAATCACCAACTTTTACCTGCCTCAGTCAAGCACAAAAAAACCGATCGATGCAAACCACCCCCGTTTCTGAATGTACACAAACAGACACCCATGCTGACGTTACCTGCTACATACTATAAATACAAGACAAACGACCACAACAGATCAGAACGAAAATCGACACTGATGATGGCACAACGCCGAAACCGGTTTGTCTCAAAACCAAATTTGACAAGGGATGACGAAAAATCGTTCCAATATACATCGAAGAATGATTTGGGAAAAAATTGTCGATATCCGAAAACCGGTTTCGGATATATCGATGAAAGTAAAACCCGAAAAACCGTTAAATATTTTTGCTAATTTGAGCACTTCTTTACCGATTATGTTAAAAGTTTAGCAGCATGTAGATATTTATGTAAAGTATATTTGGGTAAACTTTTTTTGATACCCGAAACCCGGTTTTCGAGATATCCTCAAAAATATGAAACCGGGTAAAAAATCTTTCTACCTTAGACAAAACTTGTCTAAACAATAAGGGTATCAAATAGACGTGGAAGCGAGGTGGTTTCGACTTCATGGGTAAAAGTAGTGGAAAAATAAAACGAAAAATAATACTTGCATGTTTTGATTTTTTTTAATTATTATACTTAATTTGTGTTTCATTTCACTAACGTTTGAATAAAAATTAGTTTGGAAGTAATTAGATATATTTTTCCAAATTTTTTTACGGTTTCTGATATATCTCGAAAATTTCCTATATTTGCCCCTTGTACAAATTTCAATAACTTTCGTTATGTTAATCTTTCAAAATGAGGCATTTGGTTTTATACTAGTGTAGTGTGGGACAACAAATTACAAACGAGTAACGTGTAATAAAAGTAACACTGTAGCTGTGCCAACAAAAAAACATGCTACAGAAAAAAAAATTACGCAGCAAAGTACCTCGACATTTCTGCCTCTAACTTCGAAACTACAGAGAGCACATCAAATTGAAAACCACCGAAAGTTTTGCTGTATAATAGGCTATCATCGCGTATAACCAAAATTTTAATACTGTTGTCTCAAAAACTTATAAGCACAAATTCACAAATATTGAAAAAGGCCAAAAATAGAGTATCGCTACTTTCATTGATAATAACTTTAAATAGGGAGCGTGTCATTATTCTGTATTACAAAATTCTGTGTAACAAAATTCTGTAAATTGCAAAAAAATTCTGCTTGAACAAAATTCTGCTTTTTTAAAATTCTGCTTTTTAAAATTGTGCTTTTTTAAAATTCTGCTTTCTAAAATTCTGCTTTCAATGTTCTGTATTACAAAATTCTGTATTAAAATATAATGTTAACAATGTTAAAGAGGTAATGTAATTATTTTGAAAAAGTGCGCACATGTACATATGTATATATTTTATTTGTTTTGTCGCAAGTTTTCATGTGGTTGTTGTAAATTATTAGGCTGTACTTAAAAACGCGCAAAAGAGTCGGATCGGTGGCATGTTGCCACCGATCAGGGCAACCACCTGGACTTGGCATGGCGTAGCCCAGGGTTATTTAAATAAGCGCGGCCGAAGGCCGCCTATGCAGAAAGGTCTTTTGTACAGAATAACTGTAGTTCGCGTAGCTGCGCACTTTTTCAAAATAATTACATTACCTCTTTAACATTGTTAACATTATATTTTAATACAGAATTTTGTAATACAGAACATTGAAAGCAGAATTTTAGAAAGCAGAATTTTAAAAAAGCAGAATTTTAAAAAAGCAGAATTTTAAAAAGCAGAATTTTAAAAAGCAGAATTTTGTTTTTAGAATTTTGTACATACAGAATTTCGACACCAACCCCTTTAAATATTGAAGGAGCACATTAACCCCGCTTACATTTTTAGAATTTCCGTCTCAAAAACTACACCCAGTTAAAATTTCAAAGCGATAGATTGATGCCTCAAAATTTTATAGAACAAATACCAAAAAAAAAAAACGAGTATCACTTGAAAAAACGGAAAAATCGACGTTTTTCACTCTTCAAAGTTCTGAAAAAACTTTTTGTCTACATTTTTTCCATCCATATCTTCAGAGGTGATAGTGAATACGTCAAACTAAATATCCATATGCTTTTTACCGGCTTTAATTCATTAACCCATGTGTAGCATCCGAGTATCCAAAAATGTCACACTACGGCGGATTTGCCCATATATTGTATATCATTAGTTAATTGTGCAATATGTTGAAGATGGCGTAATTGACGAGGAGATCTGTCTACTTAAGAATTTAGAGCATGGGTTAAAGGTTTATGATCGGTAAAAATCGTAAACGTTCTACCTTCAAGAAAATGTTTGAAATGTTTAACCGAATTTTAAATAGCTAAAAGTTCCCTATCAAAAGTAGAAAAATTACTTTCTGTTGGAGTTAAAGGTTCTAATAAATGGTCAGTTTTTTGTTGTAAGACAGCTCCTATTACAACATTTGATGCATCTACATTTAAAGATAATGTACCATTTTTGTCAAAGTGAGTAAGTTTTTTTAGCAAAAAGTTTTTTAACATTTTCGAAAGCAATAGTGGTTTCATTTCCCCAATTAAGTTGTTTGTGCTTATTTTTGACAGAAAATGTTAACATTTCATGCAGAGGACTGAGTTCTGCTGCTAACATTTTAACATAGCGATGGTAATAATTAACCATGCCTAAAAATTTTTATAATTTATTAAAAGAAGTTGGTTTCTCAAAATTTATTATAGTTTCTACTCTTTTTAAAGAGGGTTTAATACCTTCACAGGAAATTTCATAACTTAAAAAAGTTAATCTGTCCACACCAAAAATACATTTAGAAGGTTTGATATTTAAATTGTATTCCTCTAGTCGTTTAAATATCAATTTCAAATGTTCTAAATGTTGGCTTTCATTAACACTAGCTATTAAAATATTGTCAATATAAGTAATACAAAATCAAAATCAGAAAACACTTCATTAATATAGCGTTGAAATGTTTGAGCACTATTTCGTAAACCAAAATTCAAACGAACGAACTCAAATATTCCAAATGGAGTAGTAATTGCAGTTTTGTGGACGTCTTCTTCTGCCATAGGAATTTGATGGTAAGCACGAATAAGATCAATTTTGGAAAAAATTTGTTTGTATTTAAAATCGATAGTTAAGTCGTGAATATGTGGTAACGGACATCGATCCGGCGTGGTAATAAAATTTAATCTTCTTTAATCTCCACAAGGCCTCCAATCACTTGGTTCTTTTTTTGGAACGAGGTGAAGAGGAGAAGTAATGGGAGAGCTTGATGGTCGACATATACCAGTTTTGACTAAAAATTCGAATTCGGTTGCAACTTTGAGTTTAAATGGATCAAGACGTCGAGGTTTAGAAAAAGGAACTACACCTTTTATTTCAATCCTATAAACTTCACTTTTTTAGTGTAATCTGGTTCACAGGTAATAAAAGCAAATTCATTTAATAATTTAGAAAATTTGTTTTCCGTATTGGAATTCTAAGAGAGAAAATGTCACAAAAACCCGATGATCAAGAAACTCTTAATTTAGTAGTCGAATCTACAATTTCTCTATTTTTAATATTAACCGTAATTCCTAACTTTTCTAAAAAATTCGCGCCTAAAATTGGTGTGCTGATATTTGCAATAATAAAAGGAAATTCGAAGTATCTTCGTAAGCCTAAATCATTTTTTAAAAGTTGTGTTTCAAATGTTTCGATAGAAGAACCATTCGCAGCCGATAATGTAAGATCCGAATCACGTTTGTAGGTTTTCAATTTAGAAAATGGTATTACTGATACTACTGCACCGGTATCAATAAGAAAATTGAGATTCTTAAATTTATCAAAAACAAATAGGCGACGAGTGGGTTAGGGAATGTTTCCATTATCCGTCACCGTCATAATGGAACTATTTAATTTAAATTTTGGTTAAAACCTGTAATATAATTTTCATTAAAATTAAACTTTGGTATACATTTAAGAGCATTGTTTCTAAATTTTTTGTGATACCAACAAATATTTTTTATTGAACTAAAATTTCTTCTATAAGAATTGTTTCTAGATCTAGCTCTTTGTTGTTGTTGTGGTGACGACAAAAACACTCCCCGAAGGTTTTTGGGAGTGTTGTCGAATTAACAGTCCTTGGCCGGATTTGAAGCCGGTACTCTCCGGTACTCCCTTGCGGCACTTCCCGACTGTCGTGGTAACGATTTATGACCAGTGAAACCTTCTAGGTCATGTCACCCCTTACGGAAGGATAAGATGGGTAATGAGAGGTGAGAGGCATCATATCCGTAGATCAACCATCAACAGTGCTTCGCCCTGCCAATGGGCTCGATCACTCTAAATTGTCATCAGGCTCTTCTAACGGAAGTGCGAGGAAACGCGCAGTTTCCATAGGGTCGGACCAGAGTGATGTAGGTGTTAGAAGAGTGGGTTCGACTGAACAGGAGAAGAGATCATGAGGGGACATACCACATGCAGGGCATGTGTTTGGTATGTTTGGGTTCAGTCTGGATAAGTAAGAGTTTAACCTATTACAATATCCAGAGCGAAGTTGTGTTAGTATGACTCTAGTCTCCCTCGGAAGTACACGCTCCTCTTAAGCCAATTCAGGTGGTTAAGTACTGATAACGGGATTCACAGTTTCAGATTTTAGGGATGTGTCTACCGACTTGATGTGGAGGTCATTTAGAGCCCGTCTATGGTTCCGCAGATCAAAACGGTAAAGAGATGTTATTGTAGTGGTCCAACTGAAAGTCGTTATACAGGTTTCTAATTCAGATCATTTATTTCGTATGGAATTAAGGAATGATAGGAAAAAAGTAGAGTGACAGCTCGTTCTATTACTGTGCTGCCAAGTATTAAGGTATATATACATACACATGTATACAGGGTTACCATATGACAAGTTTAGTTACAATAGTTCTCCCGTAGTATGCCGGTGCCCAAAGCTGCCGTGGGGTTCTCCTTACTGCTTGTGGTGTTGCTACCGGAGTGTTGTGTCCTTCGCTGTCAGATGTTCTTGCTTGATTGTCTATGTTCATTGGAACTTGTACGAGGTCCTGCAAATCTGGATAAGAAGAATCTGGTTCGCAAGCTTGTGGTGACGACATCATCATCTAGTTTGATCATGTAGTGAAGGTGACCGAACTGTTTAATGATTGTACCGAATTTCCATGACTTTTTGTTGTTTATGTAGTAACGGGTTTGCACTCTCTCTCCCTCGTATAATTGACGAACGTCATGTTTTTGAAGGGTACGTTGGCTATCCGCATTAGGGGGTTTGAGTGTGTCAAGTTGAATTCGTATCTGTCTTCCAAGATACAGTTCTGCTGGAGTATTCCCATTCTTTAATGGAGTTGCCCTGTAGCGAAAAAGTATTTCTCTCACCTTTTTTCGCATAGGACGAGGGTCGTCTGTCATACATTTAAGACGCTGTTTCAACGTTTGAATATTAAGTTCGGCTAGCCCGTTCGTAGCCGGATGACCTGGTGCAATATACTTTTGGAATATGCCATGACTTGAGCAAAACAGTTTGAATTCGTCGCTGGTGAATATTGTGGCGTTGTCGGATACAATTAAATCCGGATACCCATGTCTCGCATATAAGTCACGTAGCATTTCAATTGTAATACTGGATGTGGGTGCCATATTTGTTAGCCCAATTACGGCCCACTTAGACTTTGCGTCTATCACAACGAAATAATGATGTCCTTGAAAGGGACCTGCATAATCGATGTGGATTCTCTGCCAGTTTTGGGCTGGTTTCTCCCATGTGTGTAATTTTATTTTTGTAGGGCAGGCCCGAACCGTACAACATGCGATACATTCTTTGACTAGCTGTTCGATGTCTGTATCGATTGATTTCCAATAGACGTACCTGCGAGCTAGTTGTTTCATTTTTGAAATACACATGTGTGTAAGATGGAGCTCTTTTAGAACCAATTTTTGTAAGGTTGCAGGTATTACGACGCGTTGACCCCTGATTATAATACCGTTGTTGATTGTAAACATTGTGTTTTCTATCCGCTTATTTTAGAGATTTTGCAATAGCGCGGAGAGTTCGCTATCCTTTTCAGTTTCGACTTTAAGAGTATTATGGTTGAGTTTTAGCGTTGAAATT